>JAJFZO010000396.1:0-2400000 GCA_021397835.1 Moringa oleifera | reverse complement strand
ATTACATTTGATATATCATCGAATTGTAAAAAAATTTGTGTCCTTAAAGGAGTGGATTAAGCTTATCTAAACACTCAACTAAAATGAACTTTCAATCCTTAACTAACTGCCATTCATTATACCCATAAAAAGCGCCATACAACGCATACATCATTGTTATGCTCACTACAACATTAAGCTTTGCAAATTCAATTTTCAACGATTTTCTTTTCAATGTATCTTGCACTAGAAAAATATCTAGAAGCTATACCATCCTTAAATGGTAAAGAGTTGCTTATATATGAAAACTCCAAAAATTTCATTCTACTAGCAAGGTAGAAGTCCACCTTACCAAATGTGGTAACCTTTTGTCATATGTGAAAGCATAAGTTAACATCTTTTCATGCTTCATTCCCTTTTAAAAAAAAAAAAGTTGATGAATTACTTGACTAGTGAATGTCATGCCAATATCATGCTAGTGTGCATGTCAAGTAAAAACCTAAAAACAAATTCCTTAAATTTGTTTTTTACATTCTTATTGTTATTCATGTTGTCGAAGATTGTGTTTAAACTACACAAACTACTTAGATAAGACTTCCTGATGGTGTATTCAACATCCAATAACTCTTTTCGAATAGTATAAGATTATTTCTCGACCATCATAAAAAATATAAATAAGCACTACGTTAATGCATGAAATAATATAATAATGCATGAAATAACACAGTAATGCATGAAAGAATACAATAACACATGGAAAAATATAATAATGCATGGAAGATTAAAACAAAGACAAAAAAAATATAGCATGAATGATTCAAGCAATGCATGGAGGCTAAAAAATAATACATGAAGAATTTATATAATATATATGGGGGCTACAAATAAAGAATTAAGTCTTAAAATAAAATATAAAGGATTGAAGTAATGCATGTAATCTTAATTCATTACACAAATACCTAAAATAATACATGAAAGTACCAAATAATGCATGAGAGCTTAAAGTACTACTTAAACCATTGTCATAACTACTATCTAGAAGGCATAACTATAACATTGCAGGTATACAAAACAAAACCAAATGCTCTACTTCATTAGTAATTTTCATACTTATATAAACAATCAATACGACCACACTACCTATGCCCAAATGATACAAATAAATCATATATGTCCATTAGTGAATGACATGCTCAAACTCATATAAATCCAATATACTGTGACCAAATCTATTTGAATGGCATAAAAAAAAGCATCCAAATAAATTATACTAGTTTACTAGTGAATTACACTCCCAAATCTATAAATATTCAACATACCCATACCAATATCTAACATTACACACAAATTAATCAGCCAAATGAAACAAATTTCATAGATTTTCATAAACTTACGTGAAATTTCTATATTTATAATTCAAAGATGCCATGAAAACAAAAAGGTAATCATTTTTTTGCTTGAGCTTTTTTTAACATGTTTGTGGATTTGTAAACTCAATTTAAGATGAAATAACTAATGCGAAACAACATCAAAATCATACCTTTTATCACTATGTTTGTCTACTCACAAAGGAATGATGGATTTGTTATTTTGATGACAAAATTCAAGAAGAAAATGCTTAATTTGGTTGGTTGAGGATTTGTAATGAAAGAAATTTAAGTATTGATAGAGAAAAAATGAAAAGAAATAGAAAAAGTTGTTCAATGAAGAAGGAAAGAGAAAATAGGTGTGATTTTTGATGTTTTTAAGAGGATGGTTCAAGCATGATTTTGCTTGCCACTAAGGGGCATCTTTGTTTGATATTCCAAAAACAAAACAACTAAATTGGTAACTTTGAATATTTTTGAAATGCATTTTGCATTCTTTTATTATATGCTAGGTTCACAAAATACAAATGTTTTCCCATCTTATTTCAAATACGATTACTTTTCTAATATTTGGTTCATTTTATTAAAAAATTATAATTTTTTATGAGTTTTTATTTTTTAAAAATTAAAAATAATAATTTTGATGTGAATTCTCAGAATAGTTATGCTCTGAAAATAAAAAATAGTTATAATTTTTTTTATTCCTAATATATCTTTAAAAAATATTAAATTACTACCATATATATATGTATATATAATTATAACAACTTTATCTTCTTCTTTTTTTTCTCTGTGGCTTTTTTTAATATTTTGGAAAATTTATAAAAAAAGTGAAAGAAAAAGAGAAAGCAAAAAATATTGTATTGTCATCGTTAAAATATTAATTAATATTAACATTATTTTTTATTATAATATTAATATTTCAAAATAAAAAATAATTATCAATATATTGTTTACTTAATATTATTTTATAATAATTTATTGTAGTAAGATACTTATTAATTAATATTAATTTAATTATAATTAATTTAATTAAAAGATATATTAATCATTTTAAATTTATTTTAAGTGCGTTTTTGCTTCATTTTTTGATTAATCAAACACATAAAAATTAATTTCTTACTTTATTTCATTTCACTGAATCAAACATGAAAATTACTATTCTATTTTATTCATCTTTTTTTTCATTCTGAAAGAATACTTATTTTATTTTTTTTATATTCTATTCTACGAATCAAACGCATTGTTAATCTTTTTATTAAAAATACTTAAAATAATATTTATTTTTATAAAAATATATTTTTAATATTAAAAATATGTTAAAATAGCATTTATTTTTGTTTTATTTATTTATATTGAAACAATAATACAAAAAAATCATTATTTTAATTATTTTAATTCAATATTTAAATTTTAATTTTATCAAAACAAAAATATGTATGATTCTGTTATCGAAAATATAGATTGGCTCGTCCTTATTAAAATTAATGAAATAAAATCATTTTTTATTTAAAAAATGAGAAAGATTTTCGTAAAAGTGTGAATGAATTATATATGAAAGATAAGATTTTATATTCGAGTCATCTAATAGAAAGGGCTTATGAATAATTTAAGCCCAATTTCTCGGCCCATATTGATGTAATTGACTGTTAAAGCAAAGTAAGAATTCCAGATTTTCCTTTTTAATTTTATTTCTGATCATAAATTTGCAGTTCCATTCCTTAAAAAGAAAAAAAAAAACTTATGGTTGGAAAATCAATTTTTGATTATGTGGAACTCATCATTAGATCAAATAATTACGTGTCGCAACATCGTAAACATAATTGTAAAATTATTCATCAACTAAACCAACTAATTCATTTTTTTTGTACGCATTAAGTAATATCATGTAGAATGAATAATCATTATCATGAATTTGGATTAGAATCGTCTATCAATTTAAGTTGTGTGTTGAATTTTTTAATAAAAAATATAACATTATTTTGATGATTTATAATATTAATTTAAAAAATTAACTTAAATTAAATTATTAATTATATTAGATTTCAACATTGTATTATTTTAATATTATTTATTATTTTAAAATTTTTTATAATTTTAAAACATATTTATAAATAATTCAAACATAGTAGCCAAGTGAATGTACTCTACTATGCTTAAAGGTGAGGTTTATTCGTAAATTTATTGGTTAAAGTTCGCGTAAAAAGATACGAACAAAATTTTGTCAATATTATATTTATAAGAAAATAATTAAATTTAATTTTTTTAATTATTAATTAGTAATTCAAACAAACAAATAGACCTTTTCTAAATTTCTGGATCGAACTCCAAATAAAGAAAATATGAACAAAATTTTGTCAAATATTATGTTTATAAAAAATAACTAAATCTCAATACCTTACTTATCAATTATTAATTAAAACCAAAAAAAAAAAGAAACGCCCAATAAATTTATGGATCGAATTCTCAACAAAAAAGATGCAAACAAAATTTTGTCAAAAATGTTTATAAAAAAATAATTAAATATCAATATCTTAATTATTAATTATTAATTGTTAATTGTTAATTGTTAATTCAGACAGAGACTTTGAATGAATGTTGAAAGTCAAAGGGCATTAGTTAGGTTGAGGCAGAAAGGGGCACCCATAGGCATAATGAGATTTGAAGTGTAGAAGATGTCATGTAAGGCAAAGATTTTGTGGCAGAGAATGATAGGAGCATGAAATGGGTAAGTAGTTGCAATGTCTTATTTGGACTCATTCAAATTCAACAACACATAGACTAACTTCAATTCTTCTGCTTTCTTCTTCTTCATCATCATGCTTCTCTTTGTCATAACAACTAACAGGTATGTCACTCTGTCAAAGTTTCTTTAAGTCAACCACTAATTGCACCCTTTAATCAAATCCAAATCCAAATCCAAATCCAAAATGAAAGCTACCTACCCAAGCATGTCCTACCCACTTGTTTTTGGAGTTAATAAATAATATATAGAAATCATTTAAAATTTTTTATCATTTCAATTTATAAGATTTTAATTTAATTTGGTCGTATCAATATTATTATTATTATACTTTTTTAATTATTTAAAAATTTTAAATTATTGACTTATTTTTAGTTTTAATATTTTAAAAAAATATATTAACATTGAGTAAATAATTTATTAATTAAATTATTCATAATTTTAGAATAACGAAACGTTTGTTTTGAAAACAAAGTAAAATAACGCTTAATAAATAAACTTTAAAAAAGATTTGAAATTTATAAAATAATTTTAATAATATTTATTGGACTGTTTTTGATCATTACAATAAATGTTAGTAATGTTTGTAATATAGTGGGAAAAAGTTTCATAAAACCTTTATATTTACCTTACATTACAAATCAAATGCTCTTATTAAAAAGTGATAAATCGGATCATGATCTATTAATTTGATCTAAATTAAATTTTATCAAAAAATTTAAAAATTTAAGATATTCATATTGTAGATTTATCACCGAATTTTGACTAAAACTTTTTTATAGATATAAAAAAAAATTTAAGTTACTGTCACAAAATGTTTCATAATTTTTTAAATGATAAAAATATTTTTTTAAAATTTATCAAATTTAAAAAAAATCACAAAAAATAAATATTATATTAAAAATTGTTCAAAATTGAAGGAAGAACTCAAAATGAAATGAAGAATTCATTTAAATCATTTTTGATATATTTTAATAATAAAAATATTTTTATTTTTTTATTACCATTTGAATTAAAATTTAATTTGGACTAAATTAATAAATTAAAGTTTGATTTATTATTTTTAAACATAAAAATTTTATTGATAATATGAAATAAATATTAAAATTTTTTATAAAATTTGCCCAATTTTTAAAAAAATCATAATATTAAATATATAATTTATATAATGCACAATAAAATCATATTCCATATTTTTTATTTTGTATTTTTTCCTGACTTTGAAAGTTGAAGGTGGTGGTCTTGTGGAAGAATAAATTTGGTGGGGCTGAGAAGATGTAATTGGTTGATGAAGCGGAGATCACAAACTATCAAAGGAAAATGAGTGGAAGGCATATTCCATTAATGGGTCACCAACATCTTATCCATATCAATGGCCCATGGGTTGACTCCTAGTGGACTAAGCCCACACCAATTTTCCAATTGTCCCAATATTTCACCTTTAAAAGCAACATAACTCCATAAAATTTAATATTTTTTTAAAAAGTCAAACATTTTACATTTAAGTTATTTGTGAAAAATAAACAAAGTATTTTGTAAGATAACAATTAGAGCTGAAAACAATTTACATAATAAAAAATAGAAATTAACAATAATTTATAACTTAATCATCGATGTTGTCAATGACAATTGGCATAATTAAATTCATTTTTGACGGGAAAAAAACTTTGTTCTAATTTTTAATTAATTAAAAAATATTTTATATTTGACTGAAGGAACAAAGTTATATAATATTTTATTTCTATTTTATCTCATCAAAAGAATATTCATTACCTTTAAATGGAATGCAAGAATAATCATCGATCTAAGCTGGCAAAAACTATCGTGGCATTCAAATTAAATCAAACCAATTCTTGCCAAGTTGCTTCAAAATGTGAATAAATAAAGGTCAAGTGACGTAAGTTTAGATTTAATTGCTTGTGGTCCATATAATTAATCAATTTTGCTTGATTGAAGTTAGGTTTCTAATTCTACCCAATAGAGATAAACCAAATGGGTTTATGACATTACTTAATTCTTATTTTTCAAACACCGTGTTGATGGTTATGCATTAAATTAATAAATTCTTTCATGGAACCACAATTATATCTATATAATAGTTAATCTTATTTTTAAAAATATTTTATATAATATAATGATTACAAATGTATATATAATAAATATATCATTATCTAGTTAATAGGGTAAAAAAATTTGTTTCTTTTTTTAAATATTAAATGAAAAAATTTAAAATATTTAAAGTTAAGAGAGCTTATTGAATGAAAAATTGATATTAAAAAATATTAAAATGTATTTTGAATTGATATAAGTTTTTATTATAAAAATTATTTTAAATATTTATATGAAATATGTCAATCATTAATTATTTTGAGCTCTTATTATTGTACTATTTATTATTATTTATTAATTAAAAATAAATTAATATTTGACCCGATCCGACCCACTTTAACGATCCAAATTTAGACAAGCAAGATGGATTAGAGGGGAGCTTCTTCTATGATGGTTCCATTTGCATAGACAGAATCACAAAGATCGAAAGGCACAAATAAATTTTTTTTACAAAAAAGAAGGGAACATTATTATTGTTATCCACATATTTAAGATTTCCAACAAATATTAAAATATTTTTTATTTAAAATAAAAAAAGAAAAAGTGTATGGTTCACCAATAGAATAGCGTAGGTAAGTCTTGAGGAACAAAAAGGCTGGACATGCTGACCTGTCAAGGGAATCCCTAAATTTCATCATCAAGAAAAGATATGAATATTATGATTTTTTTTTGGGGGGGGAAGAGGAGGAAATAGAATAAACAAAAGGTACAACCGACAAAGCGACAAAATTGAGAATCTTCATGTTGTATTAGGGGCACCTTACACCTCCACTATTTAGCCTCTCATTTTGTGCCCTTATCACTTAGGGTAGTCTCCACGTGGCAGATACCCATATGCCCAAATCTGGTGTGGGTATCACACCCAATGTGAAACTCCCTTAATTGGGCAAACGAAAGTGGAAAAGTTGGCCTTTGCTTTTTCTTTTTAGGGGGGCCCTGCCTTTTGTCCCTTGCTTGCTTGGTAGCTTCCATTACCATAAACACAAACATACCTGAAATCAAGACATTAGACCAAATTGATCGATAGTGATAGTGCTTAAAAAAGAGGGTTTATTTTCAAAGATTTGGTCTTTGATTTCATAAAGGAGAGAGCCTCTAATCTATGGGACATTAGTACCAAATTGGGCCTTGTTTCAAGGGAGACAAACACATTGGTAAACAATGGCGGTGTGTATATGTGTTTATGTCATTTTAATACTACTTTAGGTAAAAGCCCATTTTTTTTTACATGTTGTCGGCGGAATTTGTTTGCGAGCATCTTTTGAGTCAAACATCTTTAAATGCCTTGTAATTTTGTCTCTATTGCATCAAATCTTTTCGGTGGCATTCACATTTGGAATATGTCATGCAATTTTATTTATTTTTTAATAAAGAAATAACTTTTGTGGGTATTCTCGAATTTAGTGTTTTGAATTTTAGTCAGCTTCCAATCATTGTCAAACCTTAAATTCAAAATAGTCAATCCAAACTTTCCGAAATTTAATTGTATAAGGTCGGTCTAACTTCTCCGTATTCAAAAGGAAAAAGAAAAATCTAATGTGAAATGAAGGTTAAGTCACCATTTGAAGTTACTTGACCCATTAAAATATGTAACTTAGTTTTAAATACATTAAAAAATTAAAAATTAATTTTCAAACTTACCCCGTCTTCAAATTTAGCTAAAGTTGGTCAAAATTATCAGCATTATCATGTTAATCTGAATAACAGAAAGATAAGCACGATTAGCTTTAGTAGTAAAAAAAAACTTGGTATCTTTTTTGAGTTATATAATTTAAAAGCTTAAAGTATACCATCTTTCTTCAACCATGCCTTAAATTTAAAAAATTCTTGAAACAAATTAATCTTGTATCCTCTCAATAATGCAAATTAACCAAAGCAATTTACACAAAATTTGGGACACAATAATACCATTATATAATATTTTATTTAAGTGGTTATTACAAGTGGGTACGGTCCAAGACATATTCTTACTTTATTAAGATATAATATAAACCCGTTTTATTAAGTAATTAATCAAGAATTTTAAGTTTCATTTTAAGCATATGATTGTTGGCACATGGACCTCGTCAATGCTCATTATTGAGGCAAATTTGTATATTCCTTCCAAGCTTTGAAGGGTTGACTTAAAGCGGTGCCCTACATTAATTCCTTGGCCTTATTCTCATTCAATATTGATCATTTCTCTTATGACAACATATCTTTCTCTCTCTTACTTTTTTTTCCTTTTTTTTTTTTTTGGGTTTCTTTGATGATTAAGAAGCTTTGGACCTAGATAAGGGTATTAATTAGGGTAACCTTAGTATTCTTGTAATAAATGATTAGTTGCTGAAGTCTATGGCACTGATTGAATTACCCTATCAAAAGGTAATCAATGAAAGAGAAGATGGAATGGTATCATGTTCATGACCTATGTGACGAGCACATGCATAGGTTATCATTTGGTTCTTAAGATTTAAAATATAGTTTAATTTCTTTTTATGTATAAAAATTCTCATTTTTATTTTTTAAAATTTATATTATTAAAAATTTTAAAAATTCATACATCAAGAATTATTCAAATTTATATTATATGGACATGAAGTAGAGTAAAAAATTTATTTAAGATTTCATATATTAAGCTTATTTAATAGATCAATTTGATATATTCCGGTTTAATTTCTCATCTTTTGAATATAAGAGTTTAATTGGTAACATTGGTAAATACTAAAATTTTATACATTCTTTGCCTAAGTGATTTTTGAATGATACGATATTCAAAACTAAATCATATATTATTATAAATTTTTACATACAAACTTCATATTAAGTGAGACAAATAAAAACCAAAATTACCTTATCTTAAAACTAATACTAATTTTATCAATTTTCTTCGTGTGATTAGACAACATAGTTTTTTTTTCTAAAAAAAAACAAGGCTACTTCTTAGCATATTCTATGAAATTTCTAATTCTATGCAAAGAAGGAAGCTTAGACTTTCATTACCACATTTCATTTTCCATCATTTCCTCCTAATGTCATTTTAATCACCACTTAAAAAATTCATGACCACGACAAAACGTGATACCACATCGACGCGCAACCTTGCCCAATAAGATCGTGTTCGTGCCCTAGAGACACGATTCTTATTTTTTGATTAAGACCTCACTAATATATTGACGTAACCCGTTTTGGATCTAATTAACAACTTTTTCTTTTTTCTTGCATAAATTAACATTTTTGCTCGGTGACATGCCCCGTTACGAGATTAGTTAAACCGCGTAAAGGGTAATGAATTCATGTGTGGGGGTATCTACCATCAATAGGATTCCAAAAAATTAATTAGTTTATATTAATTTGTTGGAGTTGGTTGCCAATTGGATAACACATCTTTTATGTGGATATAGAATAGTAGGTAAGATAGTAACATGTGATAAGGCTCCATGATTGGTTGTCTCTCTAGTGGGCTTATGTTATTCAATTTGATTCTTCTAATAAGATTCCTCCTGCCAATCATCCATTTACAACGTGACACAAACAAATTTTAAGTCAAATAATTTTCTTACTTTTTTTTAAATTATTTTGGATAAGTTAATAAATTATTTGATTTTTTTAATTGAATGACTTTCACTTTATTTTTTTTTTATAACCAAGATTTCATTTGTTATATTTCAAGTGAAGGGCCCAATTCACAAAATATAATTTTTGGTACTTAAAAAATATTTTAACATGTTTGTTTATCTAATTAAAATTAATATATTTATTTTATTAATATTTATCACATCAAATCGAGAATATGGAGCTGAGCTAACTTTAATAGCAAATATAAAAAATCTCAAATATTTATTATTTTTTTTAAAATTTATGATTTTAAACATCAAAATTTTATTTTATTTTATAAGTCTTTTAAATAAAAATAATTTTCAAATGATATTAAAAATTAAAATATTTTTTAAATTTTTTAGTAAAGATAATACAATGATTCTCTCTTTAAATTATGTGTAAATATTCAATTATATGAACTAGATTCTTGAAACTCACATCCTCTTAAAATTATGATATCAAGTGGTATATAAATTCTCAATTTTTCATATTTTATAATTTCAATTTTAAAAAATTAAATTTGTAACAATTAAAATTTTAAAGTTATTAATGCCTATAACATACTATAAATCAATTTAATATTACATATTTAAACATTAAAAATATTTAAATAATAAAAAATAAATTAAACAATATAATTGGGAGTCAATGGGCAAACAAGCTTCATAATGTAAAACAGGTGGCGACATGCTAGAACTGTGAGCTGCCTAAGCACATTTAGTCTTTTGGTTTAATCTAATCTTCCTGTAATAAACCTAATTTCCCACCTTAACCCGAGTCTAATTAAGGTCCGGTTGACGACTCTAATCGGCTCAATTAGCCGACCAGCGCCTTAATCAGCAGGAAGACCGTAGTTGATTAGTAGCAAATAGTAATCTCTAATGCCCCACAACAAGACGGAATTTTGAACATCCACATCGCCTTTCCTTTTACCCTTTTTCTTAAAAAAAAGAAAAATGGAAATTATTAATTAAAATATTTTTTTATTAACTGGGGGACCCACAACTCATTGGAAGATTGATCAAGCGGTTACGAAAAGAGCTACGGCGAAGACGATGGCAGAGGATTAGGTTGTCAGGGAGGAGGAAAAAGCCTGGTGGTCCACACGAAAGGCCTCTGATGTACTCCACAATAAAACTGTACGCACACCCAAAAAGCGAAAGGTATTCAAGCGATTTTCCACTGTTCATCTAGGCATTTTCGTCAATTCCAGAACATTCCAGAAGCGGCGTAGGCATACTGGCCCGTACTCTTAACCCAACAGACGGTTGTCACCCAAATTACGAACATGCCACGGTAGGACAGATGTCAGATTTGCAAAGCGAGTTCATGTCGCGTGAAGCATACGCGCAAATTGTGGTTAGTTCTCTTGGTAGAGTAGTTGAGTGAATTTCGCTATTTAATGAGGGTACTCTAATGTGACAGTTACTTGAAACATAAAAAAGCGATCTTTTGTCACCTCATGCCAAGGAATATTGCTTTTTTTTTTATAAATATTTTCTCTCTATTTTTTTCTCCCTCAAATAAAAATTGGAATTAATTATTTTATTTTAAAAATATTAAATTTTAACGGAATCTTTATTTTCTGAGATCGCTAAAATTATGATTTTTTAAAATCCGGGTGAATTATAAGGGAAAAAGGAAATTACAAAAATGTTTTTGCACTAATACCACTATTAGAATAAGGTTGGGGGAGATGGAGCCGGCTCAATGAGCCGAACTTTGAAGCGGAGCCGAAGACCATTGTGGAACGTTGACCCAGTCGTCTAGCCGAGCCGCCAAACTTTCGTTTTCGCTGACTGTGGAAAACTAATCATTAGACCAGCTTCCGCGTAACCAAAGGAAAAAAAAAAAAAAACAGAAGCAAAAAAGTGAAATCAACAATCAACCAATAGAATTTAGAGAGAGAAAGTTACAGGAAACTGGAACAGCAAGTCATGATTAATTTAATATTAATTTTTTTTTTTTTTTTCAGAATAATGATTTCTCGTGAAAGAGAGCGAAAAGCCGGGTCCGGTCATATGGGCGCGTGAGGCTTGCTGCAACCGCCAGCTATTCCCCTCCTGGCACCACCACCCACAGTAACACACAAAAATCCTGAAACCGCCGCCTCATCAGCAGGCCACGTGTAATCTCTGATGTACAGATAAGCCACGTGTCGAGTTCAAGCTGTTTTTCAAGTCACGTCTCGTCACGCTTCCATGATAATTCACTCACGTTACGGAAGGAACTCGAAAGTCTACTTTACCCTTAGGTTCACAGAATAATGATGTAACCAACCGAGGAGATAAATGTCCTTTGATTGGTAGTCTAACTAACAATAAGGTAGTTGCAATTGATACAGTACGAGTCGGCAGTCTAACAGAAAAAGTTCATCCAGTTGTGATCCGAGATCTAGGGAGGTCCATTACTTTTTGACCGTTCAGCAAACGCGATTATATGAAATGGACGGCTGATTTGATCATTCTACACTGAACAGAACTGTGCTATTGCACACGTGATAGTTCCGTCTTCCAAGCCACTTTCTCATCTCTGACCAAAACAGCAACCATAACTCTTCGATAACACCGTCACCCGAATTGCCATAAATGCCCTCCGAAATGACCAGAATCTCCGTTGCTCTCAATCCTTTTTATTCGTGTTTCGAAGAGTACCGCGGAGAAAAAGACAAAAAACGGGAACTGGCGAAACGCGAGGCAGCGAAAAACGCGTTTTGGCCGGCAAGGCGTTTGGTTGAACCACCTAACAACCACTACTCGCCTTAACAAATTCCTTGCCTCTTTCAATAATTTTTATTTTTATTTTTCCAGTCGGATAGAAGCCGTTTTTTATAATTACACCAGCCATTAATGCATTAATATTTCTACTATAAAACTATAAATTATCCTTCAGTAGCTCTTTTCCGGTTTTCTAAAGCGTTCTCTCTCTTTCTCTCTCTTTTCCATTTACCGTTTCTCTCTCTTCCTTCTCCACCTTAAACCGGGTTTTCTTGCCGGGAAACCGCTGTCTCTCCCGGTGACCTCCTCCGTTTGTTGTCGGGAAACCACTCGTGTACTTGTTCTCATTGATATTCTCTGGCTAGTTTGTAATCCTCTGCGACTTTTTTGAAGAACGAGTGGGATCTCCGAGTCTTGCTCGGTCTGGGTCGGTTCTCGGAGTTCTGCGAGAATGTGGCGAGTCTGGTTCGCCTTTCAAGCTTTGGTTTGATTGCAAATGTGAAGATCGTGATCTAGGGTTTGTTTTCTGGATTTGGCTTCGTTTTTGAGTTTGTTTTTGTTTCGATTCTCTTCTGTTTGGTGAACTGTGAGGAAAACGGAGGCGCATAGAGAACGATTGCGGAATGAGATGGTATGTGTTTTATTTTTATCTGTTGTTATCGTTATTTTATTTTGGTTTTTGTCCAGTTTTCTGTTTGCAAATTTCATGAATTGGCTTCTTCATTTCCGTGGTTTAGATCTTAGACATTGTTCTGATTTTACCACTGTTTCTTATATTTTGCCTCATGATTTCATTTTCATATATTTTTAGAAATTTGTTTGCTTAATGAATTGAGAGTTTTTCTCGATACTCAGTCATAGAAAGTCTCTTCATCACTAAGAAATCTTCAGGGAAGCCAAGGATGATACACATGCATTTTGTAGGACCTGAATTTCGGTTGTAGACCTTTCTATTCCTTTTACTGTGGAGATTTGAAATCTTATTCCAATTTTTGTTGTTAGTCTTATTTGGGGGTTTTGCACGAAGTAGTAAAATTGGAAAAAGATTTGATGCCTTTTTTTTCTTTTCAATTTAATTGGATGATTTTTGTATTCTTTTTCCTTTCAAATGTGTCTGGATAAATTTGAGCTTATGGACAGAGGTTGTATGATCTGGTTGGTTTAGTCAATTTCTTTTGGGATGATGGAAATTATTGATTATTTATTAGCTCAGAGTTCAACACGAGGCTGTGATTACTTATTTATCTTTACAATAGTGACTTGGTCAAAACTTTGGGCCGATGTCTTTGAAAGGTAAGACAGCATATAATATATCTTTCTAGCTACTGATTTGGATTTTCATGCTGTGGAATTCCCACTTATTTTGAGGTTGATATATGATGACAATAGAGGGTGCCCCCTTATTTTGGAGGTTTCTGATTCCTCCTCTCTTTTATTTTTATTTTTCTTTTGTGTTTTTCTTTTTTCTCTTCCCTTCTGGTTTAAAGTTTTAGTTGAGGTAAAGAAGTTGTGGACAATTCACATAATTCCTTTTTCTTGTCACTCTCCAATTTTCATTTTTAAGTGAACCCTTGCCTAAAAAATGATGGAATTTGGTTGTATCCCTATGTAGATGATTTTAAGTTGAAATTATGGAATAGAGGGTAGCATTTCAGTAAGAATAGTTAATATAGGTCCTTTGGTTCATGGATGTTGGAAAATTTATGGAAGAATTGTGTTATCTTAATTGAAATAGTGCATCTGTACCTTAGTTAATCATCATTGGTAAAAATTCTTTGCAAATACTAAGTTATCATATTTAATTGTATAATTGGAGCTTGGGACTTAATTATTTGATATTGCCTGTGTTATTCCTCTGATTTCCAGTTAACTATATGTGTTTGTCTGATGTCGTGGGAACTCTCCTATTTTCGATAGGTGGAAGGAAGGGTATGCTTGTCCAAAGAAGCTAAAAATGGGTTAGAGTTTCTGAAGCGTAAAAGGCTTCATCGAATGAAATCAGAAACTGTGACAGGGAGCTTAGGTCTCACCAGCATGATGAGTAGAAGTGGTGGAGATGCATTAAGAGCTTCAGCTTCATGTGGTATGAGGTTACATGGAAATGCAGATTCATTCCCTAGGCTCAATGGTGCTTCAAGTGGGAAAGATGCCTTTACGAAGCGCAAAGTGGAGAAGTTTGATACAACTGATCTAGAATGGACTGAGAAAATTCCAGAGTGTCCTGTGTACTGTCCGAGTAAGGAAGAGTTTGAGGATCCTTTGGTTTATTTGCTGAAGATTGCCCCAGAAGCTTCAAGATATGGTAACTGCTCTGTGATTTTACTCTCAGAGGCTGGACTTCTTCTTTGTTTTCTCCTTTTTTGAGTGCTCCACAGAGTGAGATTTCCTCCTAGCCAATCCTATAAAACCATACAAGAAAGTACTGAAAAGGAAGAATGTGAATTTTTATTTTTATTTTGCTGTTTTCATCCTTGTGTTTTCTTGCTTGTGCCATATTGCTGAAATTTTGTGTGGTTTGATTGGCCAAAGAGCCTTTTCTTTGTAGTGATTTAGATTGTATCGTGTTTTATAGGCAGTTGAAGTAAGTCCACAAGAGAGAGAATAATAGCTACATCTGAAATTAAGCCGATGCTGTGTATTTTTACTACAGTATTGTTATTTCCTTTATGTTCTTAGTTTGAGATTTGTTAGTTGGTGCTCTGCAGAAATCTAACTGCTCTTTCTACTTGTCTGTTTTACTTACGTGCGCGTGAAAAATTGTAGCTGTTAATTTATGGTAATGCCCATGTCCAGAAGTAAGGGGAAAGGGATTAGGAGCTTATGGAGCAATGAATAAAGGATGGGATCAGTTTGGAAAGGGGAACCCAAGCTATCAGATTAACATTAAAGCAAATTAAATGTTAGAGTCTTGATGTTAGCATGAGTGGACTGGGATCAATTACTTGTCTTTAACAGTGGCTGGCCAATTTGTATAGAAGGTGGTGATGGCTGGGAAATTCTCTTCTTGTTTACAATTTGGCATCAGAAAGATGGCTCTCCATCTCCTCTGGAGAGTGTGGCTTATTAAGTCAGCTGGATAATAGAATTTGGTGTGGCAGCAAATGTGTTGTGGGGTTGTCTGATAGAAAATTGTAACAGATGAAGTTGTTGATTCAAAAGGTTGACTTTTTTTCAACTGAGTTTAGAGCACGATAATGGTAGGATAATGAGACTATTCTGCCCAGTAACTTGTTGCCTAGATGAGCTTTTGAGTCTGGTTATATATCTGCAATGCTATAGGCTGCAGTGTTTGGGAGGTAGTTGTCTCTTTGAGGATGCTGTGCATTAATTACTCTTTGCATTTTAATTTTTGTCATGATAATTAGATGAATCTCCTTCAATGATCATCAAGGACCAGTGATCTCAACAAGATTAACCATAGGCCATTGAATTGGAAGAACTTTATATATAACTAAATAAAAAACCAAGGTGACATGGAGAACATATTTGCTCTAACAAATATAGTTTATTTTATTGCTCTGGCCTTTTAATCACAATTATAAACAAAACTACAAAATAAGGTTTATTTATTTTTTGGAAATCTGGGAGAACCAGAATATGACAATGGTTTTTTTTTTCCCTTGTTTTCCTACTCTTAACATTTTCTAGTAATTTAAAATCTATTGGTTGTAATTGCTACACTTTTTTCCTTAAACTTCTTCCATTGTTTTATTAGTTTTTCTTCAGAATTCTCCTGAACTTATGTTTGCTTGAAATGGCATTTTCTAGTACCACGTGAAAGTCACGTGTATTCTTAAAACTGCTGATTGAGAAAAAGGAAACGCGTAAGACCATTGTAAATTTGTATCATATCTTTCTCAATTAGATGAGTATGTATAATCAATGTGTTTCCATATATGTTCCTGACCATTATCTCTGTCTTGCACGGACTTGAAATATCCGTTGGTTATTTCGGGCACATTAACAGTCCTTTTTGCTTTTAATCCATGAAAACTAAACTTTATAGGTTTATTATTTTTCTTTTAATAATGATACAAATTTAATTTTTAACCTGTCTACTTTTGTGTTTACATTCAATGTTTAGGTATTTGTAAGATTGTTTCCCCTCTGAGTGCAACCGTTCCTGCGGGGGTCGTTTTGATGAAAGAGAAAGCGGGATTCAAGTTTACGACTAGGGTACAACCACTTCGTCTTGCTGAATGGGATACTGATGATAAAGTCACTTTTTTCATGAGTGGGAGGTAGTTTTCTTACTTCTAAGGAATTTAGTATTGTGGCCTGAGCTTTTGTTCTGGCTTTGAATGTGTGTAACTTTTCAGAAACTATACATTTCGCGATTTCGAGAAAATGGCGAACAAGGTTTTTGCTCGTAGATATTGTAGTGCTGGTTCTCTTCCTGCTACGTACATGGAAAAAGAATTTTGGCATGAAATTGCATGTGGCAAGACAGAAACTGTTGAATATGCATGCGATGTTGATGGTAGTGCCTTTTCTTCCTCAACTATTGACCCGCTTGGCAATAGCAAATGGAATTTAAAGGTGTTGATTTCGCTACTACTTTCATCTCTGCAAGTAATTTCTTCTGATGGATGTTTGTTTGATTATATTTAGTCATGATGATACAGTTTTTGAAATGTAGAATTGGGCTGGTGCATGGCTAACTGAGCCCTCTAGCTGTTGCTCTCTAATTTATGGTCATTTATTTATGACTTCTAGGATACTCTATTCTCATTTCTACTTCTGTTGGTGCTCTTTAGAAGCTGTTGTTCTGCAAACTGCATTTTACAATGCCCATTGGAGGCAACAGACCGTTGCCCCAAAGAAATTTCTAATCAATGAAGTATAGCAAATCGTAGGCTAATACAATTGCTCAGCACAAATGCTCATGTTGTACTAAATGCAGAAACTCTAACCTCATGCATTTGCATACTAGGTTTTTTTTTTTTTTTTTTTCCCCCAATACTAAAAGGGTGAAGTATAATGATCCCTTTAGCCAATAGTGCACCATCATCATCCAAGAGCCATGCTTATGTGAGAGGATGGTTTAAATCGTATTGTCTTTTGGGATAAGTTCCTTAAAAAGAACACCTTTTGTGATTGCAATTAAAGAAAATAAGATACACAACAAGACTGGGTTTATGTCCCTGTGAAAAATGGTCTGGAGTCCTATGCCTTGACAAGTTCACTAATTTGTTGATTATATTTAGATTTATGATGAGATGGACTCAGAGAATCATAACAAGAAGAATTGACACAGTAACAGTGAACACAAAACTTTTGTTTAGCTAGTCCTCTCAGGGAAAATTATAAAATAGTGGGATATTTCTTCTCATGTGTTGGACATTTTCTTCTTTGGTATCATTGTTTTTCCTGGAACTTCTTAGCTTTTATATCTGGACTTGAAGCTGCTCTTTGGCAGAAAGCCAGAATACAGTTAAAATATAATTCATGGTTATGATTGATGTTTTCTGGTATCTGCTTCAACTAATTCTTGAATATTTCTCTCTATCATTTCAGAAACTGTCTCGGTTGTCCAAGTCCATTTTGCGTCTTCTAGAAACAGCGATTCCGGTACTGAGACATGGACTGAATTCTCCACTGCATATTACTGTGTTCCAATATCCTTATCCTGCCTGACTTACCCTGGCTCTATTTCAGGGAGTGACGGAACCCATGCTTTACATTGGAATGTTGTTTAGTATGTTTGCTTGGCATGTGGAAGATCATTACTTGTATAGGTAATAAGTCGTGTGTTTAATTTAGTGCATCTCATATTACATTTGCTCTCATATGTCTTAGATCTTCTGTTGATTCCTTTTTCCTTTTTTCTTTTCTTATCATAACAGTATTAATTATCATCACTGTGGGGCATCAAAAACTTGGTATGGCATTCCAGGTCATGCAGCTTTAAAATTTGAAAATGTGGTTAGGGAACATGTCTACAATGAGGATATTCTATCGACTGACGGGGAAAATGGTGCCTTTGACATACTTTTGGGAAAAACAACTTTGTTTCCTCCAAATATTTTGTTAGAACATGATGTCCCTGTTTACAAGGCTGTTCAGAAGCCTGGAGAGTTTATAATTACCTTCCCTAGAGCGTATCATGCTGGATTCAGTCACGGTAATTTCTTTTTAAAACTTAACAAAGATCACACATGTTGCTTTGATGTTCTCTTTTCCTGTCTCTCCTTTCTCATTTCCTTGTGTAATTATGTAGGTTTTAACTGTGGTGAGGCTGTGAACTTTGCCATTGGTGATTGGTTTCCTTTGGGAGCTATAGCTAGCTGGCGTTATGCACATCTCAACAGGATGCCTCTACTCCCTCATGAAGAACTTCTTTGTAAAGAAGCTATGCTTCTCTATATGAGTTTACAACTTGAAGATTTGGATTTTTCATCTGCAGACTTGGTCTCTCACCAAAGCATCAAGGTTTCCTTTGTGACTCTGATACGTTTTCTCCATCGTGCTCGCTGGCATATAATGAAATCAAGGGCATGCAATAGTATTTCCCTGAAGACCCATGGAACTATCATTTGCAGTTTGTGCAAACGTGACTGTTATGTCGCTTTCATTAACTGCGATTGTTACTCACACTATGTGTGCCTTCGACATGGTATGCCTTTGCACAATGTCCTGCTTTAGACTGATGTGCTAATTCTTTGATCTTCTGTTCTGTTCACTGCTCACGATGATCTTGAATTTCCTGTCTAGATGTCGACTCACTGGACTTCCCATGTGGGAGCAATCGCACTCTATTCTTGAGGGAGGACATAGCTGAAATGGAAGCTGCAGCGAAGACGTTTGAGCAGGAAGATGGAGTACTAGATGAGATTCAAAAGCAATCTAAACTGGGTGACGACTTGTATTCTTACCCTTTATCAAAAACACTTGAAGATTTTGTGGAGGATGGCTATTCTCCGTATTGCGAGATTAACTTTGAGTCGAGTCCAACATTTGCTATGACAACTAATGCTCAAACGCAACCTAACCAGCCTACCTTAAGTCATCTTGCTGGAAATATTAGATGTCTACTGACAGATTTTGAATGCTCATCCATTCGTAATGATGTAAGATTGATATCCCTGATTGTTGAAGTTTTCTGCCCTTTTGTGTTATCTTGTGAACTGGGCTTATCATGCATTCAAAACAATAATTACTTATTGAGGTGTCATTTATGTTGTGCACATTATCCACTGCAGGCAGTGGAACAAACAAACATAGAGAATCCTGATTTTAAGCTCTCTGAAGTAGTGGACAGCACTCGTGAATGTTATCTGTCACATGGCCAATGCGTAAGTTCCCATGGTGGCAATCTTCATTCATCACATTTGAAGCCAGCTGTGGATCAAGACAGTGATGGTTCTGACTCAGAAATTTTTAGAGTTAAGCGCCGATCTTCTTTGAAGTTGGAGAAAAGAGCTTTGACTGATGCCATGTCTTCAAAGAATTTTGAATTCCAGGTACAGTTTAGATTTCTGAATATGTTTTGTGATGCATGATAATGTTTGTAAATGAATGTATGGATTATTGTTTGCAATATGTTGGTAAACTTGATTATCTTAGCTTCTGCCTGTAACTCCTCTATTTATTCTGTTCAATTTTTATCTGGTCTATATTGCAATCAAATCCCGTTATTCCAATTGGCATCTTGGTTTACAAACTTGAGGCAAGAATGCATAGGTTGGCTAGTTGGGAAATGAGAATAACTCTTGGGTGCCTTTTTTTTTAATTGGACACTTTTTGAATTTTAAAACCTGCTTATTGGTGGAGCTCAAAGTTTAAATTTTTGTTTATAATCTTTGTAGGATATTATTGTTGAGCTTTTTTTTGGTTACAATTTCATTTTATTTCCTTTATCTTGCATCCCGATTTTTTTGGGCAGTATATGTATGTTAAGAAAATTAAAGGGAAGTAGACTCTCCTGTCTCGTACATGGTTGTCTGATTTTGGGTTAAGCCTTGGTTACTAGTAAAAGTGGTGCTTGTGAGATGGAATTTCAGTTATAATATTTGGTGGTTTCCCATGTTTCACTAGTTGTAGTAATTGACTGTTACTTTTCTCTTTTGGTTAAAGAGTTAATATTTCAGTTAACTGCCATTTTATAGAACTGCTGTTGCATGTTAGTAACCATGCTAAAATGCCACTTTTTCAGAAGTTTGTTGGAAATGTATAATTCTGCTTCTATCCTGCATTTTGTTTTTAGGGGGAAAAAAAGAAGAAAGAGCAATGAAGATGGATAAATTCTTCTCAAGTAATATAACTGACTTGTTTCACATGTTAAATTAAAAATTTGAAGGGATATTTTTGATTGTCAATTTACCAATTTAACAAGTGCAATTGTATATGTTTTAGCCACGTGTTTTTCATGTTGGTAGTTCAATCTTGTTTCCTGTCATTTAGTTTGTTGTTGTCCATCAAATAGATTGGGTCTGAGAAGTTTGTGCCTTGATATGGCTATTGTGCTGAGGGTCATTAGGCACAAAGAATTTCATATATTGCTTTCTTTTTGGTGTTTAATCCATCCCCTTGAGAAAGTAATGGTGCTTATATTTCTCTTCTTTGATTGCACGAGGGATGGTTTGAGAAAGTAATAGTGTTTATATTTTCTTCTTTTATTGCTTAAGTGATATGATTTGTGATGTGGCCCTTCATTTTCTGAAGTTTTTAGAAAGTTGTGGTTAGACCTCTTTGTACATTATCACTTAACTGTTCTTACTAGTATATGATGATTGGTTGTTGAAGCCTTCTCAAGTTGTTGGTCAGCCTTCTGTTGCATGCACATCATTTTTATGTCTACTTTATCTGTCTCACTATTCTCTTTTGTTGATGCTACTTGCTCTTTATGAATTATGCTCATATATTCTCATGAAAATAGGGGCTTAAAAGACTGAAGAAATTCCTACCTGAAGGAAGGTGTGGCCAGGTAATGCCATTGGAGCTCTGCAGAACTGAAGATTCAAGCAGGAGTTCTCACTCTGTTGCTGCTAGTAATAAAGAAGCTCCAGAAAGTGCTTTGAGGGACAGGTTTGCTAGGGGAAGTGCCATCCCAATTTCTATCAAGTACAAGAAGTTGGGCAATGAAGAAGCAGCAAGTAGAGAACGCGAATATCAGAGAAATGATAGACTACAGCATGAGTTAGGAAAGAACATGAAGGAACTGCCCCCTATAGAGATAGGGCCAAAGCGACTTAAAATCAGAGGCCCATCATATGTAGCAGCACAGAGCAAATTGAATGGAAGTACATATTGCAGAGACTGATGAGAAATATAGTTGGCCTGCCTCTGGATCTTCGTATAGAGCCTGACTCTGCTAACTTTGTTTTCTCTAATGGGGTTCTAACAATACAGTAAATCAAAAGGAAAGGTTGATTGATTGCAGGAGCAGCGGTGGACATTAACCAAGGTTAGGACAAATTTTTATTCTTTGTGCAGGGCTCGAATTGGGGCAATATGCACAGACATGATTCTTGAGGTTCCCAAGCCAGGGTGTTTTTCTGTAAATGGTAGGAGAACCTTTGGCGCAGAAGCTGAAAGTAGAATTGGGTTAGCATAATGGTTGATGTAAATTTGGGTTTTTTTTCTTAATCAGTCAAAATTAATTGTTATTGAGGAAAGTGGGATATTCCCACTTGTTCTTGATGTTAACAGTCTGCTGCTTTCCCACTTGGGTTCTTTATTCTTTTTGTGGCAATCAATTCCTTGGAATAAATAGTGCAGAGAAATGCCCTTTTTCTCTCAATATATCCTTCTTCCCTGCTTCACCTCGTGCCATTCTCATTTTGTGTTTGTTGGTAGATTGGGGAACGCAATAGCTTGCCCCATGTACAGAGGTATATAGGCCTGCATTTACAATGGATAGATAGGCACCCGTGTCCAGGGCCTTAAACTTGTGAAAGTCTTTCCAAGTATTTTTGGCTTGCCGCAAAGACCTCACATTGAACGTTGTTGGCCCATTGATATTGTATTCCGCCAGCCTTTTTGGTTCTAATTAACTTGTTTTTCTCCCGTTAACTCTCTTAGGACCATGCCTTTATAAATACTGCATCTAATTATTCTTTTGCAATTCAAAATAATAACATTAATTAAAAAATAACGGAATAATCTGAAGAGAAATCAAGAGAGAATAAGTGATTTATTTGGAATTTTGAATATTTTTTACTGAAAAAATTTGAATACAATAAAAATATTTAGTTTGTTGCTTGATAGAAACACGATTTTTGAATTCTATCTCACAGAATACTTCAACATTATTATCACATTGGTATCAAGCAAGCATTTAATTATTTTATTTTAAATTTTAGGCTTTGTTTTTTTTTCTTCTCTTCTATCAAATTTTAACTTCAAATCCCTAAACAAATTTTAATTTATCAATTAAATTAAATTAAATTTTATAAAAAAATTTAAATATTAAAATATTTTAATTAAAATTTTTAATAAATTTTGACTTAAAATTTGAATATTAAAAAGATATTATTAAAAAATTTATAGTATCATTTTTTTTAAAATATCATAAAAAGAGCTCATTAGTTGAAAATTATTCAAATTTAAATGATGAAATTAAAATGGAGTATAAACTTTATTTGAGTAATTTTTTAAGAATTTTGATAACAAAAATATCATTAAAAATTTATAATATTTTTATTAAAATTTATTTTAATAAAAGTAATAGATCAAAATTTGTTTGAAGAGATTTTAAAAGTAAAATTTTAATTAGAAAGAAATAGTAAAACTCAAAACTTAAAATAATATTTACTCTAAAAAGAATTGGGATCTTAATATCTGATTTTGAATTATAATTGTTCACTCCACAATTATTTCTTGATTCAATGAAACAAATTTCAAATTTTTTTAAAAAATAAATATAGGAGCAGTTAAAAAAGATCAGAATTACTTGGATTTAAGTTCTTCGAAATTAGGTAAATCAATATATTTCCACAAATGAAAAAATAAAAATCATCAAATACTTTTGAAACCTAATTTTGGTTTCAGAAGATTTAATCAAAGAGTTTCCCAGCTGCAGTGGATAACAGAAGATTAAAACAGACAGATCAAGTAATTGGCAAAGGGTTGAAGCATTAATTAATTACAAAACAACAATCATTCCCACTGATTCATTTGTTTGTGAGATGGAAGGATTGTCATCTTCCAGCTACAAAACATTATTGCAACATGAAAATGATTTTGGGTTGTGTCTCCTCTCCGTTGTGCATGAAGGATTGTGAGCCTCCCATATTGACCCCAAAGGATAACTTGACCACAACAGAGGTACACTACTCTCTCTTGGAAAATGACAGTAACTCAATGGGCCTTCTGTGCTGGTTGTTGCAAATGGCATTCAGAGCAAGACCCACATTGAGGCTTCTCTGGATGACATTATTGACTATTCTAGCCATAAATGCTATCCTCCTGGGGTCATCCTGCTGCCATTGTATTATGGCAATGGCGGCCATTGGCATCTTTGAATCTCTGGCAACAGCTAACAAGTGATTTATGACAATCCCATGTTTTTAGCATTTTTTTTTATCACACAGAGAGTAGATTGAATATTCGGGTAGGTTTTAAGTATACATGTCTTTATCAATTAAAAAATAATAATATTAAAAAAATTTATATTTTGATCACAATTTCAAATTAAAATTTTATTAAAAAAATAAAGTTTATACTTTCGACAAATTTTCAATGTAAAATTTTTATTTATAATTTTCATTAATATTAACGATTTTATATACACATGTAATGTGCATACAATTTTTATTTATATAATTATCTTTTATTCTTTTTAGATATTATCAAAACAAACAAAATATATTTTATTGGTATCAAGCTTAGGAAGATATTTAAAATATAATTATTTAAAATGAATGAAAAAAGTAAATTTTATTTATTTTAATAATATTTAAAAGGGTGTTAAGGTAATTGCACAAGTCACATGCACATTATATGTGTGCAAAAACATTAATGTTAGTAAAAATTGTAGACAAAGTTTCACTTTGATAATCCAATAAAAACTAAACTTTCGAATAGATATATATTTTTTTTAATAAATCTCAATTAAAATCATGAACAAATATAATTAGCTTTTAAAAAACTAAACTCTAGTTTACCCTAACTATTTAAAAGAATCAATATATTAGTTGAAGACTTATTTAATTATAAAGTTAAATTAATCTAAAAACTAATTGGAGCAACTAAGTTCGTAATTTAGTTTTGATCTTATTTTTCACTATGTTTAAAAATTAACTTGATCACATTCCCTTGAATATGTTGGCACTGCCCAACAAAAGCTTCATATTTTATTAATTGAAACCACCATTGGACAACTTTGTCAAGCTTCTATGTCCAATAAATAGTGGTATGTTGCTTTCTAAGTCTCCACTTCATCAATCACCTTTCACAAAATTTGTTAAAATGAATTTTCTTATAGTTGTATTTTTAAGTATTTTAACCTTGTTGTCTTTGATTTTCATATTATTTTTCACAAAATTTTTTAAGTGTTGGTATAATTTTTTGGCTTTCGTTCATTTATTTATTTTTAACTCAAATCAAGGTAGAACTTATTTATGTTTAGGTAAATTATTTTTTTAGATTTTTGTATTCAATTATTTTTTTATTTAGTCAATGTTTTCAATAGCCAAATCGATTATCATGTTTTTGTTGTTACATTCTATGCATAGTTGAGACAAATTTTTCCTCTTTCCTAGAGATAATTGCCATAGTCTATTACTAAATCTCTCATGATATTAATGGCAAATAAAAACTTTCATACACAAAAGGATAAGCATGTTTGATCAACTTTCTCGGTCTAAAAAATAACTCAACTTATCATATCCTAAAAATACTCCAATTTACTTACCATAGTGGTCTCATGTGCACACTACCTTAACTTACAAACGACATTGATTATGTTGAGATAAATAATATGAAGCAAGATTATGTAGCAATATTAAAACCATAATTCACTATTTAATTCGATCTCCTAACAACATCTAAGCTTTCATTGTTGTCCAAGTTATATTTCTTCTCACGTTTGGATCGAGAGGGCTTTTTACCTAGCTCTCAATCCCTTTTATGTTTTTATCTCCCCAGTAAGTTCATACTTAATCTCAATCTTAAATTTTTAAAGTAAAATAGTACATCGATCTATATACAAGATCAGATGTGGTTCAAGTAGGACTTTCTTAGTAGGAAATATGTCTTCTTGACAAGGACTTCCATTAACTGTTCAATATTGATTTTCAAGAGACGTTTAGTTTGATGGTGAAACTTACCATAATTTATGTAACTTTAACATTGACAATTACTAATAGTTGGTCTTTGCACTTACTTGATATTAACAATGCTTTCTTTTAAGTACTCTTACAGATGTTGTTTACATGGTTGCAACCTCAAAGCTTTGTTGATCCTTTCTCACTTGTCTTATGTATGTCACCTTCACAAGGCTCCTCGAGTTTCACTAACTCTATTAAGGGAATGTCTCTTTTCATTCATCACAATGAACACCTTAGTATCTTCTTGTTTATATTGATGACATCATCACTATTAACTCAGATTCGATAACAGTTTCTTATGTCTCTCCCATTTCTTCTCTCTTAAGAGCTTGATGCTCTTAATTACTTTCTTGGTATTGAAATCCACACGATTTCCTCTTGTTAGTTCTTTTCTTATTACAAGTTAATCATTGATCTCCTTCAAAAGATAACATGGTTAATTCCATACTAATCTTTATTTTTTTGGCTGTTATAGATACATTTTGGTTCACCCATTGTAGTATTTTGGCCAATCCAATAGAGTGGAATATTATAATTGATTTTCGATAGTGCTGGTTTCTCACTCGTACGGATGTCGACTTTGTAGCAGACAAACTTTACTAATTTATCACCATTAACAATTACTTATTAAAATGCTATGAAATGGAGAAAATCTTCGAAACATTGTAAACAATGTGAAAATATAAAAAGGCTAGTTTAGATAATCATAAATAACTTAAAATTTTACATTATTCATATTGTTTATTTGTGTTTGGTCATTGACTAAATGAATTAATAACTTTATTAATAATCTCATTTTGCCTACTTTCTAAGTCTTTTTAGTGAACATGACTGATATAGGAAAAAAATTCAAAATTTGGAAGTTATTGAGATAGAAAACTTTATGTTCTTATTTAGTATATTGTTTTTTAATTCAAAAAAGCACATCTAAAAATTTATAAAACATAATTGAGTACTCAATTCTTACATTCACATAAGCCATTACTTTTTAACTCTATCTTTAAGAATAAGTTATTTAAAGATTTAAATCAACTTAGTAATGCAATTTTATTATAACTTTAGAAATAATGTCTTTTGACTTTTTTTGCTCTTTGTTTTGTTTTCTTGCCATAAAGGTTCTATTGCATACATCATCTTTACTAGAGTTTATATTTTTGATCTTCTACTAGTTTATTGACTTCCAAAAAAATTGTAAGATTATAATCATCTTCTAGTTCAAATGAAGTACCAGTTTGTACTTTTTGAAAATACTTCTAGGTTCAAATAGTTGTACATATTTTCCTTGCACTCATGCAAGAAAGATTTTAGAAGAAATAATGTTCCTGATTAACAACCACACATACTTTTGGAAATGATCCTTCTTAAAGCATGCACTAACCAAAGAAAGAACTATCCATTCTGTTTGGCTACTTTCTTGAGTTTAATTCCTTTTGAATGGCTTTGACATGTTGCTAATTAGTTGATCTTAATTGTAACTGTTCCATAAGACTTGAATTCACTGTTGATCGATTAAATATTGATTAAAGATTATATTAAAGTCTAGTAGAGTTATAAAACAGTGCTTGATACATTTGTTAAGAAGAGGATTATCACATAATAGTAGAGCTTACATTTTAGTCCCCTGCATATTCATATACAAACTAATATATAAGATGTATTTACCATTATTTACGTATTGGATTTTACCATCATTTTAATTTATGTAATGCGTTTACATGGTACAAGAAAAACATATAAGCTTTATATGTTGTCAAATATCATTAATTATTAGATGGATTGCTCATGGATATTGGGTAATAGCATAGCATATTGTGCTATTTCATGCTTGTAGGCGGATGAAATATAAGTTCTTAGTTAATGTTTATTATTTGAGCTGCCTTCTCTAGTCCACTATATGAAGAGATAGGTCATTTCAAGGATATTGTACTAGAGAGGTAGCGTTATAGTCTTGTCTTTGTTATTATTATAAACTAATGTTTCCATTTTATTTGATGTAAGAATGAACTACAAAAAATTAAAACAACAATGAAAAGATAAAGACAATTCTTATGAATGGGTTTGAGTCTATTATTAATCATCACATGTTACGAGAAAGACTTATCAATAAGTTATGAAATAAAAATAAATGCATTATAATAAGGAGGAAGATTCTTGAACAATCGATAAAGCTCGCCAATATTATGTAAGTTAATAATTTTATTTATATTTAAGTTAATTTTTGATTATTTAACTATAAATTTTTTAGAAGACCACATAATGGCACGTAAGGAGAAATCAGATAGTGCTAAGAATGGTTCTGTGAAGCTTGGTGACCTCAAAATAATGAATAAAATTCTTGACAAGTAGTTGACAAATTAGAGGGGTGGGTCTAAGATACAATCTCAATCACTAAAGTCATCAGGTAATCTTTCTATTAATTCTATTACAAATGCCTTAAGTCAATCGTCTTATGAAGAACTTGTTACTAAGCTTGAGGTGACGTGAGCTAAGGTGGCGATTATTAAGTTTAGATTGTAGTATTGGCAACATTGCTCAAGGTTAATAATATCTTTCCATTGACTAGTAGCTTCTTCATCACCTTTGTGTTGCTACAACGTCCTATTAGTCTAATAATTCTATTGAGCAACAATTGTTAATATTATAGTATAGGCATTTAATTATTTTATGATAGTGTTTTATGGGTTTATTTTTGTTTAAATTTATGACATTGTATTGTGAAGTAGTGAATGTTTAGGAGATTATATTATGGAGTTTTGAATTTTAAGTTTATGACATTTTATTGAGGGGCACTAAATTTTATGTTTAATACATTGTTTTATGGAATATTGAATTTTACATTTATGACATGATGGTTTATTTTCATTCTCTATAAATAAGTAATAATATCATTTTTAAAAAAATATAATTCATAGCAGATTCATAGTTATTCTGTATAATTAATGTCACTCAGTACAAATATTATTTGTAAAGGAATCATTGTTATTATGTATAAATAATATCATTCAGTGCGAATATTATTTGTAAAAAATTGTAATTATTCTATAGAAATAATATCATTCTCTATGAATAACATTCATGTTTATGCAACATCATTCTCTACAAAAAGGATTCGTAGAAAATTATTTTCTACGAATTAATTGTGTTGAAATTACCATATATTCTCTATGTTTATGTATCATATTTCTCTGTGAATAATTTTTAAATATACTAGTAGGCAATCACTGTTGTTTTTTCTTTACAAATAAATTTGTAATGAAAGATCAATCTTTTTCCATCCTCTACGATGTTCTTCTATGAATTTTTACTATTAGTATTTTAGTAGAGAACAAACCATTATCTACGAATATTGTAAAAAGAAAATTTGTAAAGAAAATTTATTTTTTTGTAGTGATTGAATATTTAATTCGTACATTCAGACAAATTATTATAATTTGTTGTATGATAAAACATTTTTATTTCAAAAGAATCAAAAGTTTTACCAAAAGTATGATTAATTTAAACCAGAATTAGCCACAATTTGTCATATCTAATCAATGCAATATTAAGTGGCTTAGTAAAATTGAGTCCAAGAACTTGTTTTGGCTACTTATTTTAACTTGTTTCTCCATATATCTCCAATTAATTTTCTAGGTTATTAATTTAAAAAGGTTCATGACATTTGATATTTTGCAACATTATTATTCAATAGTTTTCTCATAGTGCTATCAATCCCAAAAACCTACAAATGTATAAGTATATTTCACAAAGTTGACAAAAGAATGAGGCATCTCTTAAACGTTAAAAAGTTGAAAAATGGAATTCTAAATTCAATACATAGTTATAATGTTACTACTGAATTGTTGAACATGAAGCTTGTATCTTGATACCATTAGATGTCAAAACCTATCACGATCTTATTTATCTTATAGTATTTTATATAATCTTAATCTAATAACCAATAACCAAATATAGAGAGATCATGTATTAAAAAGTTTTCTATTATATGATTGAAGAATCTTACTCGATAAAGTTTGTCAAGAGTTATAACAATCTTGGTCTTGATGGCTTAGCCTTTTTTTTTTTTTAAAAAAATCATCATTTGGATTATGGAGTACTTCTACATTCAAACAACTATGAATTAAATCATTGATTAAGGAGTTGATTGACCATTATTCTAAAGTCAACTTTTTCATATCCAAACATTTAAATGAGAAAAACTCGCCAATCCATGGAGAAAAAAATGCAAAGTATTACCATAAAGATATTGCCTTTTTATTTAGAAAATAAAAAAGATATAATACTAATAATTTTTATTTATTTCATTTTACCTTTCTCACTTTAACGTTTTATTATATTTACCAATTCTAAGTTCACATATTATTAATTGATTCATGATAAATTTAGTACATGAATATAAGCAAATAAATAAAAATAAATATAATATTTTTGTTAATTATGCCATTAATTTCATTAAGAACAATATTTTAAATAAATTTTTGCATTCTATAGATATTAAAGAAAAGAAAAGACAAGTATGGTGGAGAAAAATATAAAAGTATATGAGAATTGATGGATTATGATTAATCAACTAAAAGCATAACTTGTAAACTTATCATATGAATGACTTATTAATGTTTTCTTACCTACTTGACATTAGCCGATTACTGATTTCACTTCCTATCTAGTTGACTCCATTATCACTTCATATAATAGTGTCACATACACATGCACATATAATAAATACGAAAGTCATTTCTAACACTTCAAAAGGCTTTAAGTTTCTATTGAGGTTAATTGTGTATAGATAAAAAATTTAAAGTATTTTGATACTATAGAAACCAATATATTGACAATTATTTTTCTTAGTGTTAGATATGAGTTTTTAGACCCATTTCTTCATGTTTAAATGAGCTTAACTTGTATGGTGTATTCTTAATAACAACAAGCCAACTGAAGCTATCTTATGTAACGGTGAACCAATAAGGAAACTTTTCCCCAACACCAAAGTGAAATTGAACCATTAAAACAAAATAGATTTTCAATGACACTTAATAGATGATGATTCTACAAAAATGTCATCAAAAGCTTTAAAATTTTAGATGATATAGAATAGATGACAGTTCAAATCTCTTTTAGAAGCGTTTTTGTCATTGATCCCTTCATATATTTCTCGTCGATCTTTATTGGGACTGAAGAAAGATGCCTAGTGATATACGTCTTTACCCCATTTCTTTTCTCATTTCTCTATCATTCAAACTTTGGAAACTCAAACATTTTTTTTTCTTATTATCTCTTTAATCTACATAACCATCTCCCTTAATCCGACTACCACGAAAATTTATATTTTTTTCTTGCAAAATCATATGAATTCCTTTCTAATTTGCTTTAGATAAATTACATTTCAAGAAAAACATTTATAAATTTATGCATTACTACTTTTTTCATGATATTTTCTCTCCCTATAAAATGAGTTCTTTTCATATTTTGTGTCTATTTAAGCGTGTAGTATATTGTAGTCGTTGATTTTATTAGGTTTGTGTTATTATTTTCATTTATGAATAACTAAGTTCTATATTTTTTTTTCTAAAAATAAGTTTCATAATTATTAGATCATGTCTAATTTGAATATATTTTTTAATTTTTTATAAGAAATCAGAGTACATTTGAGGATTCATTTGAGATCATCCTTGAGGTAAGATAATTTAGTTTATATTTGCATCTACTATTTTCAAAATTTTGAAAATTCATGTTTATCTTGCAATTATTAGTTTTAAACATTAATTAGCTTTTAGTATTAGAAATTATAGAGTTTAAAGTTATGATTCATAATGAATGTAGGTAATTAGAAATTAGAAATTAGTTTTATTAATTTAAATTATAAATATGAATTCTTTTGTTTTTAGTTGTGCACATTATTTTTCAATTTAATTAACTATAGTTTTTATTATTTGTAATTAAAGACAAAATGGCCATTAAGTATTTGAAGTAAACAATCATTTGTATGAGTACCCGAATAGGGAGTTCTCAACAAAATTAGTAAAATTAACAATTGCTATTACTTATTCCGTTTAGTTGATCTCATATGGAATTTAAATATAAATGGAACAAATTGCAAAGTATGCGCATATAAGGAACCATATCCTTTTGATGCAATGTCTATAGAATACATCATATATGTCCTGATCGATTAGCAATTGCCCCCATCTAATACTTTAGCATCCTACTTTTGATTATTGCCATGTAAATCAACTTGTTTTTTTTTTTTTTTTTTGGTAAGTGATGAATGCTTATATATTGGTAAAAATAAATACTTGCTGATAAATATTACATTTTGTTATTGAACTCTTTGTAAACTATTTGCAATGTTCCAACTAAAACAAATCTATCAATTTTCTTCGGAGATTAGTATTATGAGATCTTAGATAATGCTCAATAAGATGGAATGAGAAGTAGAATCTAAAAAGAATGGCATAATATATTGACATCTTTTCTTTAGACCTATCATGTCACTTTTTCTATTTTATGGGAAATACAAAATTTACAATCTACATGAAGTATTTTTGTCTCATTAAACCATGCTACGGAATTCAGATTCTATTATGAAGTGTGAGTTTGTAGGAGCACGAAATGCATTAATTATCTCAAAATTTTCTTTAAAATAGAATGCCCAATAGCTATAGTCTTACTAGCTCTTATCTTGTGGACATTAGTACTTAAAATATTCTATCATGGCAAGAATGAAATAATATTTGTATGATCTTTTGCTTGATGTATGTGATATTGTATCATGATGAATTATATAAAATTTTAGATTAATTAGAATTTTTTGTTTTTTACAACAATTTTCATGAGTTCTTATAAGACCAAATATGAATTTAATTTTTATATTTAAAATTTGATTATTATATATTATGCCCTATCATGTTAGATTATGCATATTTTTGAATTACTTAAGAATTATTAAGTGTTCCTATTAATTTTTTTTTTGGTCCATATTGGATCAAATATGTCTCTAATTTTTATATATCAAAATTAATTAATATAGGTGATTTCTCAATATATTATTATACTAGTTTTTAATTAATCATGCTTATGCTAGTTTTTCCATATCACATTAAATTATATGATACAATATGATAATAAGATTAGTTTAGTCTTTTTGCATTAATCCCTTAAATACCATTTAAGAATATTAGTGAACTTTTTATTATAATCTGCGTGTAAGACACATGGATTGAGACAAATTGTGGGAATTCTTGAATTTTCATATTAACTGGACAATTTAGAAATGTGATGTTTATATGTATCACATGATGCATAAATTGTTATGGATTTCATTTTGCAAAAATTCTTGCTTTATCCCTTTTTTTTTTGTTGGTGGTTGGGGGGGGGGGGTTCACTTTTTAGTATTTTAATTAAAAAAACACAAATTTATATCTATAAAAGTTATATACTTGAGGCACTATGAGATTATACTACTGAAATTTTTATAAATAAATCATGATTTACTATGTACTTCACATAAATATATATTCTCGAATGATATAGGACTACTTATGAAATTGGAGATCGCACAACATGCATACTTATATACATACATATATGCTAATTTAGTAAGTCTCATATTAAAATCGCAAGATTTGCATATTTGCTGATAACATATTATAAGAGTATGATAAAGGCATAGAAAAATTTTAATGTTTGTAATTCAAAATTTTAAGAACTATGCCTTCATTTGTGTCCATATATTAAATGAGGTAATATGAAATGTTAAACTCCACGTGGGATATATAATCATTTATTTGTTGATAGTGTTGATCATAATTATCGAAATTAGATATAGTATGGAGAAAATATGTAATTAGTTTTCTACAAATAAGAATTGTTGACTTTATAAAGAGGATGTGTATGAAGAAAAAGTTGATATGAAATGCCTATGAACTTGCTTTGTATTTCACATATCTTAGTATTATCTTCAAGATTCATGTTTCTTGTTGTTTTTTTTTCGTACTTTATCATAACTACTATTGGGGACTTATTGATTTTGCTAATGTTTCGTGGGGTTGCCAAGCAAATTTAAGACAAAAAGACAAAAAGGAACAACTAATACTTGAACTTGATCATAACACACTATAAAGTAATTATCTTATATCCATGTTTCAAAAAATTTAGTATATTGTACCTGTACTTATAATTATGTCATGTCTTGTAAAGAATTATTGTATTTTGAATTATGTCTTAATTTTTGATACTTAATAAATGCTTTACCTTTAATTATGAATTATTTTTAAGGTATACAATGAGTGCCATGAGCTTCAATGTTCTTGGAAAGTTGGTCTACGGAGTTGATTGTTCGAAAAAGATTTTGATAATTTGTAGCATAAGTTTGATATTAACTCAACGATCAACCACTAGAATTGGCCTTTGATAGTTGCATTTAGTTGAAAGATAAACACACACACACACATATATATATATATACATTTAATTTATTTTTAATTGAACTTTATATTCATTAAATTTTATATTTAATTTTTTAATTCGAATGAAATTGGATTTTTTTAAAAAAAATTGAAAATTTTAGTGAGATAATTTAAGAACAACAAGAAAAATGGGAATATATATATATATATATTAATTTTTTTAATTGAACCCTATATTCGTTCAATTTTATATTTGAGTCTTTAATTTGTATAAAAAAGATTTTTTTTTTAAAATGGAGACTTTTGTAGGATAATTTACAGACAACAAGAAAAATGGGAAAGAAATATAGAAAAAACAGAAAAAAATGGGAGAAAGATAAAGAAGGAGAAAAAGAGAATTTTTTTTTATAGAATTTTCAAAAGAATTTCAATTTTAAATTTTTTTAGCAAACAATAATTTTTAGTTATTTCTCAATTTTCTTTGAAACATTCCTAAATCATCTTTGAGTTATGTCTAATTTGATCTAAATTAAAATTAAATAGATTAATACAATATATTGAAGTTTAAAAATATGCTTAAATGTTTACCCAGGTTTTGATTAATTTGGTATATAAATGTCTCTTATTAATTTGGGCCAATCGGGCTTGGTTGAGTATAATATTAATCCAAATGTTTCATTATAATGGGCTAACTTACCCAAACTTCACCTTCTTTTATTATAAGTTGATTTTTATTTTTCAAATTTAACCAAAAGTGATTGAGATGGATGGATTAGTGCATCAGTTTCTTTTTTAATTTCCTATCGGTGTTAATTAAAAATTAATAATTAAAAGAATAAAAAATTTCACAAAATTTGAAATATGAATTTGATTTTTCTTTAAAACTTGCTAATTCATTACTTTATTGGTTAAAAATGAAATGTTATACCTAAGAGATTTTATCCAAAAAATTAATTTGATTAAATAATAAAAAATAAAACTAAACAAAACATAAAACTCAATAACGAGAAAGAATAAAATATCATATCATGACGAAATCTAATGTTAGATAATGTATTGCAATGTATATAACATCATATCATCAAATTTAGAATGCGATAAATAAATAAAATGATATTTTATTAAGACAAATATTATTAAATTAATGAAATGTGAACACAATCTTTATTAAATTTAATATTATCTACTTGCTCAACCCGTATCACTTGTTGTCCGTAGCTATATAATGTAATATAACTTGCACCAACATTTAGAAGATCAAATTTTCCGATAATCTATATGCCCTAATTGAATAATCTATATATATATATATATATATATATTTTATCATAACCTATTAGCTCATTAGTAAAATGACCCTCCGCACCGGAGAGAGGATTAGGATTTAAATAACTCATATGATGATTTTAAGTTTTATCTTCTTGAAAAAACAAAAGAAAAATTATATATTATTAAAAGAAAGAAAATTCAAGTATATTATTCCAATGGAAGATAAGGAAAGAAGCACGAGAAAATGATTCTTTATGAATTTGTGCCTTCTTGTACATAAATTCGCGGCAATATTATGTATTTTACTAATATGATGTTAAACTTATATGATCAACACGATTGTGAGCTTATACACATGAAAATTGGAGCTCACATAATCAAATCTAAAACCCAAAACAATAGGAAAAAAATAAACAATAGAGGAGGTATTTGGTGGGAGCCTACATGCCTCCTCATGCTTGACCTCACTAAAAGGGAGAACCATATATACATAATTATGCATATCTTATATAGTATGTGTTATGCATACAAATATTCCATTTTGATTAGATTGAGTGTGTTATAAGGCTTGGTGGGTCCATCTCTCTCCTACAATCATTTCCAACTTTATTATCTCATCAAGAGAATAAAACTGTGGAATGCAAGAAAGTGAAACAAAGAAAAAAATGTAGAATGAGAAAGGAACAAAGCATACCCTAATTTTATTTTTGAAAAAAAAAAGGGTTAATGGGTTCTTGTCAAAATCTACAAATTTCTTTCATTCACCAGTCTCCCTAGATTTGTAGGGTAGTCCTCTAAGCTTCCCTTTGCTCTAAGTCGTTGGAAAAGATTCAAAATGTTTCCACTTTTTATTTGTTTTCCCTCTCCTCTCTTGTGAATAGGGATCCTATACGCCTAGGGTTGGGACTCAAGTTTTGGAAAAGAAAAACAAAGTGGGCACTTACTACTTTAAGTCTTGTTAAGTGGGTTTGATTGGAGAAAATCTTTGTTTTAAAGTGTGTGGTCAAGTTTCTTAAGCATATTTTGTTGTTTCACATCAGGAAATTAACACCCACCCGGCATCATTTCTTCTTTTTAATCCTCTAAAAGTTGTAAATGTCTATTGAGGGAATATCTTCGCAGTCTCCCACTAATTATATACTAAAACTTGGGTATTGTAAAGTTGCCAGCTACTACTCTCTTGACTGATTCATCCAATTAAGTACATATATGTCATTATAAGAATAATCGGCATAATGGGTTCCCATCGATTTCATGAAAAAATATTAATTTTCTTATGCTGATTTGGTTGAAAATTCAGTGTTAAGAGAATTAAAAGTTGTAGTTGTGATACAAACATAAAAGAATTTGATGTGAAAGAAAAGCAGAATCCAGGCCTGTTCAAGCTACACTCAATGGCAAGACAGATCGATGAAATTAGAACTTTGTAATTACAATCTACTTTAATTTATAACATTATGCTGAATTAATGAACCTCTTATGTATTGCTCCAGAAAGGAAAAAGCAATTCTAATGTCCCAAAATAATTATAGGAGTAAAACAAAAGGTGATCAATCCAACCCCTACCAGCAAAAGACGCTCACTGCCTTCACGAACAGGGAACAAAATCTTTGAATGCATCAGAAATTTCCATGCAGAGAATATGATTAAGAATGTCTTAAATGCAAGAGAAGAATATGTTGAATTGAATGTCTAGAGAAGAAAAGAATCGCCTACGCGTTAATGACGAAACATTTCATTAGGAATTAGTTTTTATTTTATATATTTTTATTCATCATCTATATATATTCCTACGTACCCTTCAAAAGCAAAATTTATCTTCCGATTTATTTGATTCTTAATTTCCGGTGGAACAATGCTAAAAAAATAATTAATTGGTATGTGTAGTTTTGTATCCATGAACAATATACGGTGAAATTAAACTAGGGTTACTATAATCATACAAGACTCGATCGAAAAGAAGCCTAGTGGGTTTGGTAAGTAATTCCATTAAAAGAAAATTGGTTCACATGACAATACTTGATAGCAATAGCATCTTGACGAAAAATATATACCAAGTGGTAAGCTTAATAGTCTTACACATGCTTTAAATTTGGAAAGAAACACTCAAGTTTCTATCATTGAAAAGTTGTGTCGCATGCATGAATTTTGGCTTTAAACCCTACGTTAACTTAAGTTACAAACAAAGATTCTATTTACCCGTTTCAGTAACTTGTATGCATTCAATCATATATATCGTTCGGTACCTTTAGCTAAGAATTACATCGTTTTCACGGTCCTCATATATGGACTTAACTCCACAAGTTCTTACCTAATTTTTCTCTTTTTTTTTCAAATTTAGATTTGATTTGTATCGTTATCTTCATTAAGAAGTCGGATCGTTTTCACTTCTTTGTTGTGACTTAATGTGACGTGTATACAAGACTAGATTCCTCCATTAATCTCGTAAATTCATCAACAAGTTTTGAAGTTTGATGAGAGATAAATCGGCAGTGATTAACATATTAAAATGGATAATGTTTGACACGATATTCACATCTATGTGAAAAATTGAATTTAGAGGCTTATAAATTTAGGGTCGAATTAAGACAAACATACCTATTTGTTCATTGATATTAACTTTCTTCTTTGTTTTTCCCATTGTTGCTGTCATTATTTTCCGAAAATATTCTTATCCAACATAAATATCAATGTGGGGAGAATTGTGATGAAGAAGAAGTGTACTTAACATCCATCAAGGGATAACAAAAGTCAAATTGTGAATAGGAAAGGAAGGCATGCTTTATGTTGTTTGGTGGGGGCATGGAGTTGATAAATCAAAGTCTACCAAGTTAAGAGTAAAGCTCCAATGGCATGTTTGCCGACTCGATTGAGCATTCCGAACATAGCGATTGAACAAAGTTGAAAATTGGATCACTCATTTTTCTTTCGTTCAAGGCACAAGGATTTTGAGACAACGGATTGAACGTCTTGTGCCAATTATTTTGACAATACATTTGATCCATATGACCATATTCTTGCGCAATTCGCTTTATTTCCTAATCATAATTTCTCTTGATTCAATGATCCGGGAAGTAAAAGCGAAAACATGTTGACCCATTTGCATTTTTCAATGACAAACAATGTCGAAAAAATAGTGACAGCTTATATGTCGGTATGAGTATTATTTTCCACTATGATTAATTAAAACTACTGTTTGTCATGTCCCATTTGTCACAATCAATTCATCACATTCTATCATTCATTAACTAAATCACGTGATTATCTTAGTCAAAATTAGAATTATTCAATATCCACGGAATTAAATACCCACAAGAAGCTAGCGAGTAATGACGACACATATAAATAATCCTTACGTGGACCTCTTCAAAGCCTTATGGGTAGGCATATATATGTATACATCGAGACAATACGATCAATTAATTGTGATGTTATTATCGTAATCAAGTAGGACTTTCAAGACAATTATTTGGTAATCTCTCATGTCCATATGACTTAGTAATGAAAAGAAAAAGAATGAATTGAAGGTGAAATATAATGATATCATGTTGGTAGGTATCGGTAAAATCACTAATGATCACACAACGATTTCAAATCAAATTTCACTTCTGCGTACCAAAGTCTCAAAAATCTAAAGGATACCGAACCCTTCTTTCTATTAATCCTTTTGCACAACCCATAAATCCAAATGTTCCAAAATTAAATAATCATAAGCTAAATTGTTGAGCTAAGAGCCTGGCTGAGCTACGGTTAGTGCTTATTTTGCTCATGGCTGCATTGTTAATTACTCCCTTAACTTTTAACTAGAAATTAATTGTGACATTATTTTATAGGAACAGATCTTCGTACGATATAATAATAAGCAACGAGGACCGAAAAATCATGAGATCGGCACCCTTAAAGCCTTAGCATATGAAAGATATAAACAATATAGCTTAAATATTAAGGTGTTAATGTGAGATTCCTCTCCTTGACCTCTCGCATTATATATTGCTATACCCTAAGGAGACACAGAGACCAAGACTTGATATGTCCTTAAACATTACTCCTGTATTTATCTGGGTAGATGCTTCCACACTGAATATGTTCTTTATAAAATTTGCCTCAAAACATGCATGATCGGAAACCCTAATTCTGGTTACCGAGGAATTAATGGTTGCCATGATATAATAATCATGGTCTTAATGATACGATCGAACCTTGGTGGCGATGTATAGCAAACAAAATATGTCAGTCTTCTGTTTCTGTTCCGTGTCGGTAGCTGCAACAAAGTTTATTATAATTCCGGAATGAGAACAATGCACACAAATATTAAAAATACAAGCTTCCGATGCTGTGGACAACCCTAGGATAACATAATCATTATTTTATCATTGCATTAACTACTACTCACCATATGATCATAGTATAATGGCCTACCAAGCACTGTTATTACCATATAAAGATTAAAGTTTCAATGACATTTGGCCTTACGTTGTTTGACTAAGGAAACCAAGGAATTAATTGAATTTTATTTTCCTTTTAGTGATTAGTCGGCAAGAAATGGTGGCACGTGGCGTTGAAATTTATATTGTCTTTTCCCGCTACTTATGCTTGTTTGATGGAGAAGTAATAATTTATACCATATATGATATTTTAACCGGTTTGATTTGTCAAATACATACATAAAATCTATACGTAAAATAAATAAATCGGTAATTAAGATAGTGTATCTCAATGGTAAATTATGCCATCTTATGTTATCCTCAACGGAAAGATCTTTGCGGTAACTCATTTTCTTGGCATTTTCTTTCAATTGTGTATGTTAATTATTAGTGTCAAAAGAAAGAAATAGCATGTGGATTTTTGATGGATTCTTCTATCATTGAACTTGAAGTGTCATAAAAATCGAGGGCTCTCATGAGAAACGTAAATAGATATGGATCCAATTATGTATAAGAAACCATTTTTTGCTTATAGCCTTGATGGGTGAAGATTGTCCTTTTATCATATTTGTGATTGTCCTATCCTTGAAAATACATAACCGGGTTTGTTCGTTTTCAATTCATGACAAAGATCGAAATCAACTAGAAAGAGTAGAAATCAATCGGAAAGATGAAAAATTAAGTGCATGGCGGCAATTCATGTGCATGTGTTGAGAACAAAAAGGTATGGAGAGACTCAAGAAGGGCTTGTATGGTTTAGGGTTTTATTTGAGTGTCTTGTTAAATAAGGTAATCAATGAATGAGAGTGGGGTCTTAAGTGAAAGAATAGGGCATGGTTGAAGGGTCATGGATGACCCCTCAAAGGAGCTAGCTAGGGGACCCGAAGCAAAGCTAGATGATCAACTGATGCTTGTACTCTCATTTGGTAAAGGTGTTGAAATTATAAAGCCTTGTTTCATCTTTCCATATGCCCAAGACATAATTGATTCTACTTTTCCCATGAAAAGGGGAAAACAAAAAACCTTTGTTCCTCACAAGTGGTAGAGCTAAATCTTTCATGCCCATTTCCATTCAATCTTTTTCTTCCAACATTTTAGGCCTTTCTTTGTTTCGATAGGTACATCTACCAAAAATCAATGATGCAATGGTTCCTACTCTCCAATGAACTTTTAGGTTTTTTTTTTTTTTTTTTTTTTCTAGAGTCCGTCTTTGCAAAAGAAGGAAAAGGGAGCCTTTGGCAACTAGGGAATGGTTTAAAAAGAAATATAAAAAACCCAAGTGCATATTGAGTCATGTAAACATGTAAAATTAGGGATCAAGCAAAGTAAGTTAATTGGCCGATGGAATGCCCAACGAAATTATCAAAATTAAATTAAAGTCCGAAGGTGGCTACTTTTGCCTGTTTTTGGAGGACATTAGTCGTTCTTGATTTAATCGACAGAGCAAAGTAATTTTCCGACAAAAAGAGGTCAAGCCAACAAGGCCAATTCCAGCAATTAAAGGCAGTTACCCGGTGACAAACTCACACGATTTCATTCATCTTTCAGTCAAGGTTATTGTGGGATGCCATAGATTACGCAATTTTACCCTATAGATTGAAGCAATTTTCATAAAGTTATCCCTTGCCAAAGAAGGCAAAAGAAAAAGAAGAACTTCCATGGAAACAAAACCCTAATGCCAAATGTTCATTAGGTAGAAAGTGGTAAACATTATAATAATTAAACCGGTTAATTCTTGGCTTAATTTCATGTAGCTAGCTAGGTAATTTATTTGGTATCTAATTACTCTGATGCTTGTGGAGTCATCAATCAAATAGAAACAATGCTATTCATGGAAATAAGGATAAATAGTAGTTTCCAAAATAATTCTTATAAAAGGATCCAACTTTCTGCTATCAAATCAAAATCATTTAGGGTTACTTAGTGCCATACCCCAAGATTTACGGGTCCTAAGCATTTTCGAAGTTTGTTGATTTGAATGGTATTTTAACACTTTTCACAACAGCAAAGCCGCATTAGCTAATGAACAACATTATTAGACAAGGTAGGGTCCAACAACAAAATTAAAATCAAATTAGTTGTAAAACTTTCATTTCACAAGGAAACCGTGACATATTGATTTAGATTATTATGTTTCGTATATCCGCCTAAAACTCCCTATTTTAAAGCAAAACATGACCTAAATGACATATCGGTCTCGCCTTGTTTAAACCCACTAATTATCCCTTTAAAAGTCGATCAAATTAGGGCTTCTCGAACTATCTTTTTAGCCTATGTAACTAAAAAGATACGGCCTCGATGAAGCATTAATTATTACTTCTTTAAAAACAACATTTTTCTTTGAACCATATATAACTATTAAATGCAGATATGCCTCAATTTCGCTAAGATACATAGAGAGGCAAGTGCTCGTCTTAATACGAAGATCATCGATTCTTCACGTTTCCTTCCGAATTAGGGAGAACATTGAGTTACATCTCTACTTGCCATGCGTTAAAATGGAGGTATCATCATTAATTAATCACATGGCACCTAGGGACCAATACAAAGAGTTTTGTACACACAATATCAAAAAGTAATCAATCAAAGAGTTGTTCATGTTGTGGTGATAGGTGATCCAATAATTTCGCTCTTCAAATCATCGCAATCAAATCCGAGACCACTTGATCGAGAGCTATCAAGCTTGAGCTGCATTTGGGTATACCTCCTTCAACTATTTGTATACGAAAGCGATATATTCATCTCAAAATTTTCTATTTATGGTATTTACATGTAAATTTAATGTTGTATTATTGATCTTACTTTTGTTCATCTTTTAAAAATGAAAAAAAAAGAATATTTTTGTAATTTATTATATCAATAAAATAAAAAATAATTAAAAACATATTTATTTATTTTATTTAATTATTATGGGTCGATGTTCTTTTTTCAAAAGATCAAGAGAATGAGAAGTTATCCATTAATCTGTTCTCTTGTTTACTTGTGTTTTTCTTTTTACTGGACAATGGGTATAACTCTAATGTGATTTAGTATTAATTAATTATTTAGGGGTATAATGGTCTTTGTTTAAAAAATAGGTAAAAGAAGTATCTTTTTCCTCTATTTTCTCAATATTAAAATAGTAAAACTTTGTGAGGGAAATATAGACTAATAATGTTATAATGGTCTATGAACATGAGTTGTACTACCTTATCTTTGTTTTTCTATGCAGCTTTGGGTTTTATATGTAGGTGATAATTTTCTTGGAAGCCAAACAGGGCCTTGTTTTCTGGGCTTTTTGTCAAAAGATCCATGGATTCTTTGTCTTTGAGGGTGACTGGGTGTCCATAAGAGAAGTGAGTGAAAAGCCCTATTTGCCACTAAGAAGACAACCTTTGTGCTGCAAACAGTCAGTCAGCTGCCCTTAATCTGTAGGACACCAATGGGGGAAAGTACCCAAAATCACAGAATGAGTTTCTCGCGAGAAAGTGGAGTGAAGATGAGGAGAAAACGAAAAGTGGGTCCAAAGTTACACAAAGTAAAATGATTTGATTTGTGAGAATTAGGGTTTCCATCATGATGACAATAATGAGTGGATGCAAAATTAAGGTGGTAAGCAAACAAACCCTGGGGGGATATGTTGAAAACAGTGAGGAGTACTCAGAAAGAGAAAGGAAAAAAAGGAGTCATCTTTTCTTTTTTTTCTTTGTGCATCTTTTTGGGAATGAATTTAGGGTTTGTAAGAAAAGGGGGCATCAATGGTGGGTTTAAGTTGTGAGTTAAAAAGTAATTTTTTTTTTTTATAAATATGTTAAAGGATGTTCCTTTTATGATTCATTCTCTAAAGAAAAACAAAGGGAAAAAGAAGAGTAGTAGTAAAAAGGAATCAAAGTCCCAAGCTTATTTACTTTCTCACTCTTTTTCTCTCACTTTCTCACCCTAGTGTCCTAACCCCACGTCCACAAAAGAAACTCTCTTTCTCTCTCTCTCTCTCTCATTCTATAGACCCTCAAAGTGTCATTTTCTCACATATACTTCACACAAAAGAAACAACCATTCACTTCATACCTTGTCATTTCTTCTCTTCTTCTTCTTCTTTCTCTCTCTCTTTCTCTCAATCTCAAATCTCTGCAACCAATCCTCTCAGGAAATTGATGAAAGCCCATCTGAATACACCCAAGAAATCTCAGCTGAAACACTAAGCCCTTTAGGCCATCATCAGAAGCCACCAACGAGCTCACACAGTTAAGTGTTATATATTCACTGATACAGCACCGGCAGGACAGAAGAGGCAAGGAGAAGAAGAAGAAGAAGAGAGATAGAGGGAAGAGAAGAGGAGCTTCAAGGAGACTTGTTTTTGCTTTCATTTGTTAAAGCATGGAGCTGTTTCCTGCACAACCAGACTTGTCCTTGCAAATTAGCCCACCAAACAGCAAACCCTCGTCAACATGGAGGAGAACAGAAGAGGAGATGGATTTGGGATTCTGGAAGAGAGCTTTAGACTCAAGGAACTCCATCTCTTCAATGGCCAAACCTGATAACTGCTTCGATCTCTCCTTATCGAATCCAAGGGTTTCAGAGTCCAACTCAAGCCATTTTCACCTCCTCCAGAATGGTAGCACCAATTGCCATGGTAATCTCTTCAACTCTTTCCAACAGAACCAGTACCCTCACAGCCACCATAACCAACTGCAGCAACAGCTACTGTACCAACAACAGCAACAACAACAAGGGCTAAGCCAAGAGCTTGGTTTCTTGAGACCCATAAGAGGGATTCCTGTGTACCAAAACCATCATCCTTCTGCTCCTCTCTCTACTTCTTTCCCATTCGCTCAACAGTCTATGGATTCCTCTCTAGCTACCTCTCCTTCTTCTTTTGCCAGTAACGGTACTAGCAGCAGAGGTCTGAGCCCCTATCATCAGTCTCAAGGGTTGATGAGATCAAGATTCATGTCAAGGTTTCCTGCTAGACGCAGTAAGAGAGCTCCAAGGATGCGGTGGACTACTACTCTTCATGCTCGCTTTGTTCATGCTGTTGAGTTATTGGGTGGCCACGAAAGTATGCTTCATTTTTCTTTCTTCTTTTTCCCTGTCTTTCCTTCTTTCTCTTCTTTTCCCTCTAATAATCTTTTCAGGTGCTTTCTCTTCTTTTTCTTTCCCTTCTTCCTATAACATTACTTCATTAATTTGTTTTCAAAAAAATTCAAAATCAGGAGAAAAGAGATATGTATGAACGCGAAAGAAAAACTTTGACTTATTTTCCCTTTTATATTTATTCTCTGCGAGTTCAGGAGCAACACCGAAGTCAGTTCTTGAGCTGATGGATGTGAAAGATCTCACCTTGGCGCATGTTAAATCCCATTTACAGGTAAACAAATCTTCGTAGCTCATTAATCTCTATCTATCTCAACTGAGTTTTGCCCATTTTTACTCTTTTGAATCAAAAATAATTTTTCTCTACTGCTTCTTCTCTTACTGTATTCATGGTTTCTCTTTCTTTCTTCTTCAAGGTGTAGTAATCCTGTGATGCAGTCCTGTTAATGATGCTTATAAGCTGAATTTGTACACTAGTAATTCAGCCTACAATACAGGAAGGGTGTTAATAAACATAGATTGCAAATTCCAAGAACCTTCCCTGCAGAGGGTCTCTCAAATCCTTAGCACTTCTTTTTTCTACTAGATCTGATGGTTCTGCGAGCTAATAAACAGCTTTTTGCTTGGAAGAATGAACCTGTCCAAGAAAAAGAAAAAATCAATACTACTATTACTACATAGAGAGAGGAGAGAGAGAAAGAGAGTAAATAATAGTCTGATCGATTTCAGAAAACAAGTAAGACAAAGGCCAATGAATTCAAAAACGAGTCGTGGCTAAGCCAGGACAAGTCTTTCACCTAGTCTATTATTTTTTTCCCTAGAAAACCACTCAAGGAAAAAAAAAAAAATTAGCAAGTACAAAACACTATCATTTCTCAATGATATCTTCTTCAGATGGGTTTTGGGAACCATGCTTCCTTAACCATGGTTAAAAACACACATTCATGCTTGAACATCTCTCTATATATACACACATTTATATGATCATAAATGCTTCTGCGCGCAGTTATATTCCCATCTTCCATTTTTTACAGTTCGTACTTGCACTGTATTACACATTGTCTTTGACAGACGCCACAGTACATTGGTCTCCTTTGTTTTTTTCTTCTTCGGTTTATATGTTTTTGCCATTTCTATGGCTCTCTTTATTTATATGTATATTCAGAATATCTGATGAGTTTTTGTCCTTTTAATAAATTTCATTGCAGATGTATCGAACGGTGAAAACCACTGACAGAGCAGCGGCTTCTTCAGGTAAGTGTCTTTAAGTTTGATTGTTTAACTGAAAGAACTTGCAAGATGTAAGAAAGCGTCCATTATTATGTTAATAATGTCTCTTGAATTGGTTTATATTATGATTTAAACAGGACAGTCGGATGTTTATGAAAATGGGTCATCTGGAGATACTTCAGAAGATTTGATCTTTGACATTCAGAATCCAAGAAGGGCTGATCAGTTATCGATGCAGCAAGGAAGATCAAATACCCATCAAGAGAATGATTATCATGGTCTCTGGAGCAACTCTTCAAGGTGAAAACTCTACTCCTTCTGCATGAGCAATATCTTTACATTCATCTCCCCTCTTTCTGTTTGACTTTCAAGCAAACTAAATGGAGACTGAAAGTGAAATAGAATGTCAATGCAGCTCTTACATATCCCTCATTGGTTTCCTTTGGTTTTCTCAGCTTGCCCACCCAGTGAAGCATAATGTCTGATAATTTGACATTTTATGGCTATGTTATCTGCATTGTTTGTAGGTGGAAGTACCAAAAAAAAAGTCTTTCTGAAACTAAGAAACTGATGATTTTGATAGAAAGATAGAAAGAAAGAAAGAAAACCAAGAATGAGATCTCTTAGAAAGATATAAATCAGTTCCATAATGTCAGTTAAAAGTTACAGAAACAAATATAATATACTATATGGTACTATTATATCCTTTATTTTCCTTGCTCTACAGAGTGTTGCCCCTTTTCTCCTTGAACTTCGTTCCTTAATATATCTTGGTGTTGATAGAATAGGTTGTGTAAAATTTTAGCCGGTTGGCCTGAATAATTCATAAAGAATGCTCACTGGGTTATCTTTTATACATGAATGCAAGTCTTTCTGCCTGTGTCTGTCTGCCCACTAAGACATTTGCACAGATACAAACACAATTACATGCAAGAAATCACAAAAAGAGGGAAGAGAAGTGATTTCAGTGGTTTTGTTCTGTCTGTCCAGAAGGACGACAGGTGAGAGCTCCATGATGGGGTAATTATATGGCCTCTTCTAGTAGTGGGTGAAAAGCAAAGTAAAAGAAACCTCCCAACTCTCCTACCATTTCAAGACAAGAGAATCCCAATTTGACAAAATCCACCTTAAAAATAGGGAGATATCTCTTTCCTTTGGATTTTGTGGGGCTCAGATTTAGGGCTAAGAATAATGGGTCCTACAAATAGAAAACTTGGTGTCAAAGCTAAACCGTGTAATGGACCCATTAGTGGAAATCTTGGTTTAAAGCTTAGCCCTTTCAAACTTCCTTGTGTTCTGTTCCTATAGGTAATGGGCAATCACATGGGGAGGTGGCTATTATGCTTTATTTTTCAATGAGCATAAAATCTAAAGTGAGCAAACTATAAACAACGCCATAAAAGAGAGCTTTCTTTTTTCTTTTTCTCAGTCTGCTTTTGCTTCTGCATGGCTTCCACTGATATGAAATATATTCTCTCTCTCACTCTTTGTGTTGGTTGCTAGCAGGGAAGTTTGGTTGCATGGGAAACCAAAGGATTCCACAGGAAACATGCTGTCTCTTGAGGTACAAATTTCAAATCTTCATGTCCCAAAAATGACCTTCATTGTAGAAATTATTTTATTATGCATACTGAATCTTTAGAACAAAGCAAAAGAGGGAAGGACCAGTAGTGTGTGTATAGTATAGTCTTGTTTCTTCATCAAGCCATGCACATTAGAGGAATCTTTATTTCCCCAAACCTGAGTTTTGAACAAAGCATTGAGACCCTAATGAGATATAAAGCTAAGAGGAAAGGAAAGATGCTATTTTCAATTTCTTATTGTGTCATCACTTATGGCCATTAAAAAGATTGCAGAAAAAAGGAGGAAAAAGAAGGCGTTTCAAAAGCTGGGTGCTAGGCACATTCAAAACAAAGGGAGCAAAAAGGGACATTTTCTTATGGAAAGAGAGGGTTTAAACTTGAAACCCTAATCAAAGCCCTTGGTCATCAAACCCAAAAATTTGTTTGACCTTTGAAGTCAGCAAGTCAAATGCATAAGGCAGCTAGTTTATAATATAAAGCTATATACATATATATGTACATCTCAACAACAATAATGGTGTAGTTAGAGTAGTACAGAGAGTTAATTTGCACACTGGACAAAAGCTGTAGGGTGCAGCAGAGGGGCTTTAAAAGGGTATTCTTAGGGCAACTTTGTTTCTTGTTTTACTGATAAATATTCTCTTATTCTCTGAGTCAAAATGTCCTTTTGATTCTTCTACAATTACACACACTTCCCTTGTGTTACTGCTCTTTGTGGACAATCTTTTGAGTTTTTTTTTCTTTTTTGTGGTTTGTTTGTTTTTTTATTGAACAGAAGGATATGGATCCAAAGCGGCTGAGTATTGAGAGAATATCATCAGATGTAAGCTCATCAAGTCTCTCAGGAACAAGCCCCAAGAGGCCTAATCTGGAGTTCACCTTGGGCAGGCCACATTGATCTCTGTGTATCTCTATGTACCCTTTTTATTATATTTTTAGTTTTGGGTGTACTACTCATTTTGAAATGATTATATCTCTGAAGAGGAGCTGGTGAGAAGAATCAGGTACCCAGCTGAGAAAATCAGAGGGAAAAGAAAGGAAAAGAAAAGAAAAAGAGAAAGAAAAGAAAAAGAGAAGCTAAAGAAAGACAAGGAGACAAGAAAGACAGAAAGCAACAAAAGGGGAGAAGGGTGGGAAAAAGCATGTCCTTCCTATCAAGCTGTGACTGTGAGATCCAAATCAACATATTATATTCCTACGTAAATATGAAATCTAATTGATTTTATATGTTCTGCACTCAAGAGAGAGATAGAGAGATAGAGATAGAGAGAGAGAGAGTGACCTTTACCTATCCTAAAGTATGAAGTGATTCTTGGTAATTGTAATGGAGCACTTTACATTTTATAAAGTGTTTTCTTCTTTTTATATAATTTTGAAACCAAAGGAGTTGGAGCTCTCTATTCATTCCTAGGCTTTCTTTGTCACTTTGTTTACACTTTTTTGAGCCAAGGAAAAAAGAAGCACTAGTTGAGGTTATCAACTATCAAACAATTAGTGCCATGGAAAAGATGGAAACCCTTCCCTCTCTCTCTCTCCCCCCCCCCCCCCCCCCCCCCCCTCCCCCCACCCAAAAAAAAAAAAAGAGAAAAGATCAATCGATTCATTTATCAGAAGGGTGTATCTAAATTTGATTAAAGCACAATTCTTATCAACTCTCAATGCCATGGATTCTTTTTCTCGGCATACAAACAGAGCACAAAACCCATGAGACTTTTTCAACAACGCTTGTCATTCTCTTTCAAGAATCCCCTTGTTGCTTATATCATTTCATACATGTTGCAGAAGCATTTTGATTAAGTAAATTTACACGTTTAATATGTCTAATAGATAATGCCGAAATTCTAAACCCTTTAGGGCCAGTCTAAGAAACATCGTTCTCATAATCATTACCTTTATCATTGCACTTTAAATTTAGTATTGGATAAAGCATGGACTGTCATATTTAACTTTTCAAAAAGATGATTGAAACTTGTAAGAGTTGTTGATTACCATATCACCACCAAGGGGAAACTTCCTTGAAACGAGCTAATAACATTGCATTTCTCATTAAAATATTTTCATCTTTTAAGCCATAAGGAATATGGAACTTTTATTTAACACCATTATTCTCGGTATGACTTGCATTAGTGAGACTAGTTTGCGTATCAAATTGAATAATATGTGCACTTTTAAAATGAAAAGAAGGGTTACCGTGATTTTTGCATTTATACATTATTCTTAGCTATGCTTTTTAATTAATTGTAATAACTCAATCATGTACAAAAATCGAATTAAAATTGACTTAGATAGCAAAACTATAACCCCGATCCACTAGCAAACAAGCGTGGATTTGTAGGTTAAAAAACCTCACAAGATCGTGACTTTTCTTGGTAAGTTATCAATGACTAATTTACTATAAGGTAACATCCATCTCTTCTTCAAGATGTGACGTAACTTGCTCGGTTTCCTACTTTCTTCTCCAAAATTGGGAGAAGCACATGTCTTTATTGTTGGTACAAGGGATCGATTTGGTTCTTCTCTTGACCATTTTGTGAATGAGTGGTTGTGAAAGCCTACTTTGGTAAGCCAAGAAAATCAAAGAAACAAATTTGGGAAAAGAGAACCCTTTATATCTTTTTTATCAATGAGTTGTTTCAATATGAACCACTAGTACTAATGCTAACACGTAGCCAGATATATAGCGTTCATCTTGTTAACTATATGCAAGGAAACTGCCTAGCGAATAATAATTGAGCGAGACATAATTTCTAAAGAAAGTGACTCTCTAATTGTATCAAACTGACTTGACTTTGGGTTCTTTACACACAACTAATACATGTTCATTTGGTGCATTATTGAGTGGGAATGTTTGAGCCGAAAACATTGAAAAAAATGTCTGAGAACAAGGGCCAGCCCGGGACTCCTTGATTAATTAGCCAAAAAAAAAAAAATCAAGGAGAATGAATGGGAAAGAGTGTAAGGGATAGTCTAGTGAATAATTAATTTATAGAGAACAAGAAGATTATCAGTCTTTTTGAACAGCAAGATTCCTACTAATTAAGCAATAAAGTTATATATAATATATGCTCAATTTATAAGCAATCTTCATGGGTCATGTAGCAAATTCATCAAAGTTTCAAACTTTATATGTCTCCAACGGACCCTTTTGCATGGTTGGATCTGAAATAACAAAAACATCCTACATGGGCAATTAGGAGAGGTGGATTGATCATGGTGATTCAGAATATCTTGTGGAAGAAAGAACCAAAACTGAAATGGCACTGTCATGGTCACATGGTCCACAATGCTGTTGAAGATAAATAGCTTGGCAGCCTTGAAAACAGGCAAAGCTTGGAGCACTATCACCTTCACATAAGCAAAATAAGTGTCGGTTAAGTGTAAGACAAAGGGGAATCACCTGAAACCGTGGTGGAAATTTTTGGAAAAGCTTGCTGTCCACACTTTCATAAGAAAGACATATATGTGTTTAAAAAGGCTAAAAAAAAAATGTTGTACAATGACATACTTTTCATTTCACCCACTAAAACCCTAATAAACCGAAAAGAACCATGAACAGGAGAGCCTTGCTTGTCTAAAATTACTAATTGTATGATAGAAGAAAGTCGACCATCATCGACACAAGTGGGTATCATTTCTTAATTTCTAGTTTCTTGGCAAAAATTGGGAACTTCTAAAATTGGGTATTGTGGCTTTAGTGGTAATTGATCTTTTAGTTGGGAAAAGGCTCAGCCTTTTGTCAGGAGGGGTGGCTTTCACTACTTTTGTTCTTGGGAGGCAAAAGAGAGAAAAAAATTTGACATGGAGAACAAAATTCTAGGTAAAATGATGGAATTTTTTAAAACCCTTTTGTGGGTTTTAATTCTTGAATTGATTAAAAGAAATGGGCATGGAAAAGTGATTAGATAAAAAGAAAAAAAGGTGATAGTGTTAAAATCCATGAGAGAAGAAAAAGAAAGAAAGGAATAACTTTTCTTTTGAATTTAACTTTTGTTAGCTTTTGCAAGGTGTTTCATAAATGGGTTCTCAAAGGATCACACTAATTATATACTGAGGCATAAAAATATTGTAGTAGTTAATGATATCAGATTTTCTATTGATCAAAATTGTATTGAGTTTTTAAAAAAATTATGATATGCGGCAACTTAATAAAATTAATAGTTAATTTGTTCACTTTTTTATTTTTTATATTATCATTATAAATTATAAATATAACTTTTAAACTTCATACTAAAAAATTTAGCAAAATTCATATGAGTAGAAGATTTTTATTATATAGTGATGACATATATTTATAATTAATTAAAACTTTAGAAGATCAAATAGACTGATTGAAATCAAAAACAATTAAGGATTAAAGAAACAAAAAGAATGGTAGCTAATAGGATTTAACTTTATTTTTGAGAAGCCATAAGAATCAAACAAAGTCATGACCAAAGGAAATCAAAGAAAGCAATCAAAAAAAGTGCATAGGATTTGGTATCAACCTTCCCAAACACTCAAATGGAGTAGATTATAATATTAGGATATGACTTTAAATATCTTGGAAGGGATAAAACATAATTTTTTGGCAAAGAAAGAATCAAGAAATCAATGTTTCAAAAATCTTATTTCAATGAAAACTTGGAAAGTACCCAATTCATAAAATTTGATTGGAAATGTTTTGAACAATTGCTAGGTGACCTTTTCAGAGTCATATGACCACAATAAAAAGAAACCCCCCAAACAAAACCCAACTCCTACTTTCACAGGAGGCGCGTGGAAAAACAAATTAACCCACAATCTTTACCTTTCCAGTTGAGTACTGCAAGCGCGTATGAATGACTCTCCACAGGGTAATGTTAAGGTTGCAGTGTTGGGGGTTGGTGGGGATGGGTGCTAATAGTAGTAATGAATAATGACAGTAGTAGACAGAATGAAGGAAGGGGGTATGGGCATTAGGGTTAGGGTTGCATGGTAAGCTTTTCATAGCAATTATTGCTTTCATGATTACCACACTTTCAACTTTTTTATTATTTTTTTTTTGGGTCTTCCAATTTTTTTTTTTTTTTACTGAGAGTGAAAGTGAGATAGCCTTATAAATACATAATAAATGCTTACATTACATAGGCTTGTTGGGTGAGCCCATCCTATCACCTTATATTAATTTTAAATTTAAAATCAATCTCTTATTCTAGCCATATGTTCATAGTGGTTAGGTTTATTACAATTTAATAATATATAATTTTGTTTCCCAAATCATGATTTTTTGATTTGAACAACATGGGTTTTATGATTAATATAGTTTATTATTTTTTGTTCTTATCATATAAAAAAATTATGAACACGGGTTCAATTAAAAGAAAATAAATAAATTATATTTGTGTTTAATATTTCGAAAGTAGAGAAAAGATGGTTATTTTCATAATTTGTTATAATAATAAAAAATATATATAATAAAATCTTAAATATTTCAATTTGATTCAATTTAATCTTATCGAAAATTTTAGAAATTAAAAATATTTAAATTAAAAATCTTATACAACAAATTTTGACTTGAAATTTTTCATATATATATATAAATTACAACCATAAAAAAAATAAAAATATTTTAAAAAATTATATTCTCAAAGTTTTAAAAAAATTATAAAAATCCTATTTTGGACTAACAAGCTTATGATTTGATATTTTTTACTAAAAAATTATTAAATCCAAGCTTCTCGTGTTTTGTGAACATGATGAATTCTGCGCATTTATCTTCTTATATATAAATAATTCTAATGTCCACAAATTATTAAAAGAAAAGAGAATTTGTCGAGGGAGACGAATCAATGATGAGATGAATCCATCTTGCCTTGTTGTTCTTTGAATTTTTTGCCAAAAGCTTATTCATTTATTATAATAAATGGGAAACAAGTACTCTATTTACATGAATTAGAAGTCAAAAAAGCAAGTTCCTCCAGCTCAAAAGGAAAAGCAAAATAGTTTTTTGTCCATTTTAATGAAACTTATCCGAAAAAAAAGCTTCAAATTTTTAGGTAAATAAAAAATTTATTTTTGTTCTTTACGAAACCCTTTACTTATTATATCGTAACTATCATCACTTGCTTTTTAGTTTTATTATTTTTATTTTAAAAATAAATAAGTTTTGATTTTAATTACTTAATTATTTTTAGAACCTTGTACTAATGGGTCATCAAGGTATCACCAAAGCCCAACATGACTACTTAAATTGTCACTAATAAAGCCCAAGACAAGTGAGTGTCACACGATTAATTTAATTTTAATCAAACAATAATATAAGATATTAGCATATTATAAAATTAAAAACGTTATTTTAAGAATGAAATCTTTGCAAATTAATAGATTTTAATTGAAATATAGATACTAAAATCTACAAATCAAATATGTAAAAACCTTCATAAACGTCTCTCCCTTTTTTCTAATGGGAGTTTATGAAAATTAATAGTTTCTGTGATTAATTCTAGGGTTTTGGTTGTCATTCTTTCTACATTTCCTTTTAAAAATGATTTTTTTGGTTGATCTTTTGTTATTCTTTTAAAGACTAAAGAAATTTATTATTTTTAAAATTTAATATAACAAAAAAATTTAATTAAATTTTTATCAGTTTATTTTATTTAAATTTCATTTAATAACAAACTTTTTTTAAAAAAACTATCAACAGAATATTATAATTTTTTAATAAATATCGTTTAAAATCTTAAAATCATGACTTATAATATGTCTTCAAACAAATCTTAATTTATCAATTTATTTGAGTAATTATTAGGTATTATAATAAATTTAAATATAATTTATTTTTATAATTATTTTTATTAAATTTTAATTTAAATAAAATTAATATATTTAGATTTATTTAAAAATATAATTAAAAGGACAGTAAAATTCAAAATTTAAAGTCATCTTCATTATTATTTTTTTACTGGCCAACTCACTGTGATGAAATACACAAAATAGATTGAAGAGTCAAGGGTGAAGGATAAAGGGTAATGGAATAGTGAAGCATTAATTGGGGAATTAAAGAGAATGGGTACAAAGAAACAACCACAAAAGTGTAGGACAGAGAGCAAAGTTTAGGGACTGAAGACACGGACACTGACCCTAAAAGCCTCGGGCTACTCTATTCTCTCTCTCTCTGTAGGGCACAGAATGAGGTCGTACCGTTTCCGTTGCTTCCCTGCAGCATATACATACGTATACAAACACAGTCCACAGAATGTTGAAAACCCAAAAACCTAAGAATTATTTATCCATCATTACTCCATGATCAGATTACACGTGGCGTCATCACGTGCCTTGATGTAGATGCTTCGGGAAGTCTGATCTTGATGGGAATCTGACGTCTGAGTGTGACTCTCCCCTTGTTTTCACCCCATAAACCCTAAAATAAAAGAAAGAAACCCATTGAATTCTGCTGATTGATTGAGTAGCTCGAGGAGTTTTGCATGAAAAAGTTGCAGCGACGGGCCCCGTGCACGTTCTGTCACGTTGTGTCACTGATATCTTCATGCAATTCATCTTTCTTTTCTTTTTCTTTTTCTTTTCTTTTCTTTTCCTCTAGGGTTTTAGTACTTTGTACTCTCTGGCAGTCATCAATGGAGCTTTTAATGCTTCTTTGAATATGGACTCTGGGGTTCTGAGTTTAATCCATTTTCTCAGTACCCAAACAAACCCAGTTGTTGATATGCTTGCAGGAGACAGATGAGACGCAAAGTTCAACCGGAGTCTGCCTAAGTTAAGGGTGACATGCATGTGCTTTTTTAAAAAAATTTATTTTCTCGGTAACCAAACAGACTTTTCACCTCTGGTGACCCTTAACGGAAATGGCAAAAGGCCAGATCAAGTGGGAATATCAAAGTTTGTGAGATTATATGAACAATGCTAGCTTCTCTTCTGTACATCAGTTGTTTCCCCATTTGGAAACTTGGATTAAAGATGCCATTAACATTATTTTCATATTTTAATAAATTGTCATATTAGTGAAATAATTAAACAACCTACTAAGAATTGAAACATTTATAATTCGCTAAAAACCCACAAATATTTTTAGCCTAAGATTTATTCTCTCTCTAATCAAATCTTTAATTTTAAAATATTTTCAAATAAACTTTAATTAATTAATTTTATTTAAATTAAGCTTTGATGAAAACGATAGTAAAAAATTACTCAAATATATTGTATATTTCATTTCAATTTCATCTTTTAAATTTAAATAATTTTCAACTAATGAGTCTTTTTAAATTTTTGATAGTATAATTTTTTTAAAAAATTATTTTTAATATTAAAAAGTTTTGAATTTTTTTATTATGGTAAACCTTAGTATTTTTTACATTTATAAAAAATTTAAAATTAAAATTCATTGTAAAAGATCTTTAGTATGAAAATATTTTATTTTTAAATTTTTACAAAGTTTAATTTTGATTCAATTTGGTAAATCAGGATTTTTTTGGAGTTATTTTTGAAGTGAGGATTTGATTAGAGAGAAAAAAGTAAAATGGGGGTTTTAAATAATCTTTATTTATATTTTTATTATGATTTTTTAATTTTAATATATTTTTTTAAAAATTTATCATTATTTACAAAAAATGAATAGATTTCGGGTAGAAATTAAAAAAATAAAAGACCCAAAATTAGCAATTAATGAATTGGAATTTATTGAATCAGAAATTGACCCAAATTATAAAAAGACAAATAAATGAAAGGAAGAATGAGAGGAATTAGAAGAAAGCAACAAAATCTCACGACCATTCTCATAGTCTCTTACAAGACAACGCATGGTAAGGCGAGATTCTCGCGGGAGCCAACCCGTATCTTCCTTAAAAAAAATTAAAAATTAATTTTTAAAAAACAAAAAATAAGGATGAAATTCATGGTTTTTGTTTGACACGTGTCAAGAGAAGATAGGTGGGGTAAGATAAGAGTTGTTTGTTGCTGTGTTTTTTATTTTGAATTACAGTCGAAGACATAACGAGGGAGAGACAGAGGGGCGGGAGCACCAAGGCAAATCATTTTGTAATCCATTGCTTTATGATTGACCCCTCGCTGACAGCGCTGTCAGCGTAGCAGGCTTTAAAAGAATTTAACGGGCAGCACGGGCAGGGGGGGCACAGACAGAAAGAGAGAGAGAGTAGGTGATGGAGACCATACCTCCTACTGCTGCGGCTGACCTGCCTATACTACCCAGCGACGACCTTCCTGTCTTTGTCTGCCCGGCATTCAAGACCGCCTCTGCCTATGATTTTCCTCTCAACCAAACAAATCAAACCTTTTCTTTATTTTTTTTCCTTTTTTCTTTTCTAAAATGCAAACAATTAGAACCCTAAAATGAATTTTAAGAGCTTGATTTATGGTAATTGTTTTTAAAAAATGTGAAACTGGAATTTTGTCAAATACCCAGATAGAGAAACTTATTTTCTGGCAAAGTGAGATAGCCAAAAATGAAAGAAAAAAAAGAAAGGGAAGGAGAAAATGGAATCCGATGGAGCATGAATAGGGAAATGAGATACATATACTACGTGGAAAGGAGGGAGGATGGAGTTGAATTTTGTCAGAGAGAAGAACTGAACACTGCTGATAGGTGCAGACTGGCACAGTTTTAATTTATCTTTTATCCTAAAGCCTTGAAATGAATCATTCATTCATAATTACTTGACCTTTTAATGGCCTCTGATTTGACCCAACTCCTCCCTCTTTCTCTTTCTCTCTCTCTCTCTATATATATATATTATAAAATTGATTTTAATTAAAGAAACCCAAAAAGAAAAAGAAAGATGTCAGACTGCTAAATCAGAAATCTGTTGCTTTTCTCAAATTTTTATGTTTAACATCAAATAATTTGGTTGACTTTGATCTTCATGAATTGGGTTTAATTTGGCAAACTTAAAAAAGTTTGTTAAAATAATTTTTATTTTATTTTATAAAAAATAAGAAAATTAATATTAATAAATATCACTTAAATGTTATATCTTTTAGTCACATAAATTTTATCAGAAAAGGCCCATTTGTGCTTTGAAATTGGGTTGGGCTTATAGGGTTGGGTTCCCAATTGTTCAAACTAACACAAACTTATCCTTTGCTTTCTAGTAAGGTAGAACTCAAACTTATGGGTTCATTTGATTTTATTTTATGTATCATGCTAATGGTTCTAAAATTTAATAAAAAGAATAATAATTTGTCTATAAGTTTAAGAACTTTATGTACATAAAATTTGTTTGCTATTTTATAAAATAATTAAAATAAAATAAAATTTTCATAAAATCTTGATATTTATCTTATATTACTAATCAAATTTTCATATTCAAAAAATAATAAGTTGAATCTTGACCTAACCATTTGGTTTAATTGAACTTTTATAAAAAAAATTTAAAATTTGAAGGTATTCAAATTAAAGATCTTACACAAGAAATTTTGACTTCAAATTTTTCATTGATATAAAGAATCACAGAAAGTTTTAAAATTTTTTAAGTACTGAAAATGTATATATTTTTAAATTTGCACTTTCAAACTTTTGAAAAATTCACAAAAAATAGATACTGAATAAAAAATTGTTCAAATTTAATGAATAATTCATTCGAATTATTTTCGAGACATTTTGATAACGAAAATACATTTAATTTTTCATAACCATTTAAAATAAGATTTAATTTTAGATCAAATTGATAGACCAATGTTCGATTTGTTACTTTTTGAGCATGAGAGTTTGATGAATAACATGAGATAAACAATAAGATTGTATAAGACTTTTACCCTAAAAATAATGATAGATTTTTTTGTCTTACAAATATTTAATAGATCAAAGAGGTACACAAGTCTGTACCTTGAAGGTTTTGTTGCCTTATTAAAGATTTAAAGTCAATATGGAAGGTCAAACTAGTTTCAAATTTTCAATATACATCTTTTATAAAGAATGAGCAAGAAAAAATTTTGTTGGTTAAGGTTAACTGATTATGCATTGTAAAAAAAAAAATAATTGAATTTAACGATGAATATTCCATTGTTAAATGCAAAATTTTATCACTAAGAAAATTAATGATAGATTAGCGATGGAATCAATCAACTGCTAAATTTTTTGTTGCAAAAAAGTTAACAATAAAATTTTAGGTTCAAGTTTTGATCATGCTTAGTTTTAAATTAGTTATATTAGTAAAAACCCCATAAAATGTAAAAAAAATTAATAACGTATTAAAATAGCTTTTGCAACTAAAATTAGCATTCTAAAATTTCAAGTAAATATCCAAGTTTTCATCATTTTTATGGCAAATAGTTAATCCTAAAGTATGTATTTATGTAAATATGCATGTCAACCGAGCTGCAAAAGTAGATGGTTTTAAATCATTTGGGGATATACATTCATGTAGAGTACATGATTGATCGTTATTTATTTTATTTTAAAAAATTTTTGACAGTATATCTCCATAGTTTTTGAAGTGTATGACTTATATATATAAAACAAAACATACACTCATATACATTAATATGCACTCCAAGAATAATGGAAACATTATAAATTTTTTTTACAAAATGGAATAAATAATGATCTATATATCGTGTACTGTACACAAATGTCATATACCCAAATTGTTCAATTTGGATAACTCAAGAATTATTAGTAGATAATTTATTTCAAAGCATGTTTTAAACACATAAATTATAATAAATGTTTAAAAATAGTTCTTAGACAATATTTAAGTGATTAATGCAATAAAACTAAATTATCGGTAAATATTATGGATTAACAATATGTAATAAATCTTATATATAAAAATTAACTATAACAACATAATAACAACACTACAAGAAAAATTATATTAGTTTATGCTTAATAGTTCATAGTTTTAAATATAACTATGAATAAAAAAAGATTAGTTCATAGTTGTAACAAACTGTGAATGAAAGGAGACATTTATTCACAGTTTAATGTAATAGTGAATAAAAAGTGTTTGAAAAAAATCCTTTATTTACAGTTATAAAAGAACTATGAATAAAGAACCCATTTAGTTACGGTTACTAAGTAACTGTGAAGAAAGGAGATAAAGCCTTTATTCATAGTTATAGCATTTATTGATTCTTCTTTGCTAATTCTTCGTTTGCAGGAAGAACTTGAGGTAGTAACTTAGTAGGTCTCATGATGTACTTGAAACAATGAAGAGAGCCTCTTGAAGACATTGGCCAACTAGTCTCTTAGTGTCATCATTAAGGCTTTTGGTAAAGACTTCTAGTTTTATAGTGGGGTGAGCCTTGACTAATTGTAACAAACAAAAGGCATGGTTCCACTTCCGTCGAGATTCCAGATATGACAGATCAAAATCTTGATCTTGACTAGTTGCAATCGAAGGAAGGGTGTGGTTCTGCTATCATCGAGGTTCAAGATCTGATAAATCAAAACCTCCTCGTAGTTTTGGTACCTTTTTTCAAGATTATTTATTTGTCTTTTTTTATAGAATGGACATTATGATGGTTTTTAGAACCTTAGCTAATTATGTAAAGATTGGTGTGCATTAAACTATATTTATGATGGATTTTGCTTAATAAATGTTAGTTTTATGAAAATGCATATATGAATTTTTGGATTTTGTTTAGGTAGGAAATTAGCTCATTGAAATCTTCATGGATTTTTTCACATATGCAGAATTACGGTTATTCTGTTTGTTGCTTTTAGTTTCTTTATTTTCAAGACTAGATTTAAGCATGGTTTTATTTTTATTTTGGGGTTTCAGATCTAACATATCAAAATCTTGGTCTTGATTATGATTAACGAAGGAAAGATGTGGTTCTGCTTCCATCGTGGTTCCGAATTTGGTAGATCAAAATCTAATCTTAGTCCCAATAAGATTAATTATTTCTCTCAAAATTATTTATTTATCATTTTTTTGAAAGGATACTGCCATGGTTGGTTTTGGAACCTTAGTTAATTGGTGAAGATTTATTTGCATTAAACTATATGTATGCTGAACTTTGCTTAATAAATATTAGTTTTATGGAAATATAAATTTCTAGATTTTATTTAAGTAAAAAATTAGCTCATTGAGACCTTGATGGATTTTTTTGACATATGCAAAAATCACAGTTATTTTCTTTGTTATTTTTAGTTTCTTTATTTTCAAGACGGATTAGGGCGTGGTTTACTTCCAATGAGGTTCCTGATCTGGCAGATCAAATCTCTTTTTAGTCTCAGTAAGGTTAATCCTTTCTCTTAAAATTATTTGTTTGTCTTTTTTTTTTAGAATGGACACTACTTTGGTTGATTTTGGAACCTTAGTTGAATGGATAGAGATTAATGTGTATTAAATTGTATGTATGCTAGATTTTGCTCGATAAATGTTAGTTTTATGAAAATGTAAACATAAATTTCTAGATTTTATTTAGGTAAAAAATTAGCTCATTGAAACCTTGATGGATTTTTTGACATATGTAGAAATTATGATTATTCTGTTTTTTGCTTTTAATTTCTTTATTTTCAAGACTAGATCTTGTTACTACCTTTATTGAAGGATGTTGAAATAGATTACTTTGTATGAAACCTATTTTTGTGAAGAATGAAAGCATGCATGTGCTAGTTAATGGGTAAAATACATGACACAAAACAATTTTTTATTTGCATTAAGGATCATCATGATGTAATAACACACACAACAACTTCTCTAATATCATTGATCTGCTTGTTCCCAATATGTTCTTAAAATATACAAGTAAAGGAGATGCTACCTAAAAATTAAGTGGGTTTTGTTTGAAACTCTTGAAAAACACATGCACAACTACAAACCATAATCATATAATAATCAAAATTGGTGAGTGAGGGAAAGAAGACCTACAAATCTGGATGTTTAGCTGGTATTACATTACTATATGATTCATATCTCTTTTTTTGTCCAGTTATGTTTCTTCTAATTTTTTCCAATCTAAAGCATTGGCAATTACATTTGCATTACTTGCAGCTGGTGCTATGATCTTGACATCAAACGTGTTGCTTCTAGTAATAACTTTTTTTTCTCTCTGTTAGCATTTACTTTCATTTGATATTCACAGTTTTCTTCTCAGGAAATAAAGCAAGTTTTTTAATCTTTTTTATGGACTTTCTGAAGTGGATGACATTGCTGATAGTTTTTCATAATATTATTCTAGGGTGGACATATATAATTTTTCTAGAGTTTAAGCTTTTTGAGTTACTGCCTATTTCCTCTCGATGTTGGAGTGTTTACTACAATAACATGTAATAAGATCCTATAGGACTCTTGCGAACATAAACTTTAATTATCTATGTCTAAGGTGTAATCCAGATTCCTATTTGGACAAAAAGAGGTATTTAATATCAAGTTAGTATTCATATGCACATTAGTTTTAGGGTGAACTAAAACCAATTAAAATAGGCCATTAATTATATTATTCAATAGGTTTTAAGAATGAACATGTAATTATGTAAAACAAGAACATGCTTGGACTAAAATTAACATAGTTATTGAAATCATATAATTTTGTATTGAAAATCTCATTTAAGAGAATGTTTTAACACTTCCTTAGTTATACAAAGCTTAACTACTTTTCTTTCATCTTGTTCTGTGGGTCTTATATGGGATAAAAATGTATATATTTTTGTCATCCATTACAGATAATAGGTGCGATCCTTGAGTTGTAGGGCAAGATGATACAAACCCCATGACTTAATTGTCATTTGAAAATTTGGATTACTTTTTATCTTTTTCAATCTCTATTTTGTCAAGCAAATTAATTACTTTGTTTCTTCTTGTTGGTATCAACTTTTACTTTTTATTCTTGTTAAAAAGTCTTATATTGAAAATTAAAGTAGATTATTTTTAAATATGCTAGCTGTAATATACTAGCTGTAATATTATTATCTATAAATAGGAAAGGAGTAATCTACTCCTTGATTGATAGGCTGCTACTATGTATCAAGGAGTAATTTACTCCTTGATTGATTGGCTGCTACCATGTATCAAGGAGTAATTTATTCCTTGATTGGTAGGCTGCTACCATGTATATGTAGGTGTTGTATTTTTATTATAAACAGAGTAATAATAATATTCTCTTCTCTAAAATTTTGCCTGTTTACATGGTGTCAGAGCAAGTTTCATTATAATCTTAAACTTTTTTTTTTGTAAGGGTCAATCAATCCCTTCTTGTGTGATTGATTTCTTATGCCTCTCCTTTTGAGGTTGTGCCTTCGTGTTTGAGGTTGTGCCTCTATGTTTGAGGTTGTGCATTTTATTTTATTTTATTTTTGGGTACTTGAATCTATAATTCAAGATGTCAGACAACATGTCTCACTTTGATTTGCATGCTTCTATTAGAACTATCGTGAGGTTTAATTCTAAAAATTATGCTCTTGGTCTCAACCATTTCGTACCTTCCTTGGTTCTCAAGGTCGTGATCATCATTTAGTTCAAACGATGATTAATACTAAGGATTCCAAATATGCAGCTTGGTGTCAATATGATTATGCTGTGAAAAGGTAGATGCTTAATTCTTTGGAACTTAAGATCTCCATTGGATTGATATCAACTGCTAAGGAAATATAGGACTTTATTAAAGAAATATTCTCAAATGATGGTAATAATTCTTAAATTTTCTCTTTTTTTTAATAATTTTTTGATAACAAACAAAGTGAAAAATCCCTTCCAGATTTTTTCGCTGCTTATATAGGAATTATCAATAAATTTTGTGAATTATAGCCCTTCTCTATAGATCTAGAAACTAAACAATGTTAATGGAAAAATTTCTTTATTTATGGATTTCTTATGAATCTGAATGACCAATACAATATTCCTAAAAGTTATTTACTTGGAGAAAGTATAATGCCTACTATTCAAGTAGCCTTTTTAACTCTATCATCTCTACTTATTACTCTTGAACATTCTGTCATGTTCGCACAAGGACGTGGGCACAATATTGGAAAGAGTAAAGGACGTGATAAAAATGTGATTTTTGTGACAAAGGATATCACATTAAAGATCATGTTGGGACAAACATGATAAACCTAAATGGGCTACCATACATACCAAAAAGCATAACACTCATAAGGCAACAGCTGCTACGTTCACTTCTGATGGTTTTGTTTCTTTAGTTGTACCTGATGATGTTATTTAGATTTCTAAAATGGAGTATGAACGGTTAATTCAATCACAATCTAATTTTATTGCCTCTTATACCCTCCAAATAGGTACCGTTGCACTTGTAACTTTTTTTTAGTAATTCTTGGTAATAGATTCTGGTGCATCAAATCACATGATTGGGGACCAACGTTAGTTTTATACTTTTACTCCTTCTCAATCTCTGTCATCAATTACTGTTGTTGATGGGTATGTTTCTACTGTTTTTGGGTTTGATACTATTTACACTCCTTTTCTTACACTTACTCGAGTATTACATGTTTTCAAAATTATTATTTAATCTTCTTTCAGTAAATCAAACCATAAAATCTTTAAATTATTTTGTAACCTTCTTTTCTACTCATTATACTTTTTCAGGATATTCAAACGAATACATTAATTGGATACAACTTTGAATTAGGAGGCATTTATTATTTTAATTCTTTTATTACTACTATTACTGGTGGTGTGTCTCTTTATGATTGGCATTGTCATTTAAGTCATCCTAGTTTTTTCAAGCTAAAAAAATAGTACCTTTTGTTAAGTTTTTTGCTTTAATAAACTATGATGTATGTCAGTTAGGTAAACATCACAGGTCATCCTTCTCTCAAAGGGAGAGTCGAAGTTTAAGTTCTTTTAATTTAGTTCACTCCGATGTATGGGGGTCTTGTCGTTATCCTACTTTGTTTGGTCATAAGCATTTTATCACTTTTGTGGATGATTGTTCTCGAATGACTTGGATTTATTTGCTAAAAGATAGGTCTTATATTTTTGATGTATTTCAAATGTTTTTTAATGAAATAAAGACTCAATTTTCAACCAGTATTCGTGTTTTATGATCTGATAATGCTTTAAAATATATGAAAACTGAATTCTTTCATTTTTGTTCTATAAATGGCATTATTCACCAATCATTGTATGCTTATATTCCACAATAAAATGGTGTGGTAGAACTTAAAAACAGACATCTTCTTGATGTTACTCGTACTATTATGATTCAAATGAATGTACTTAAATACTTTTGAAGTGATGCCATACTCACTGTTGGATTTCTCATTAATCGGATGCCAACTTCAATTCTTGGAGGTGACATTACTTTTAAATGTCTTTTCCTAGATTGTCCACTCTTTTCTATAATTACGTGAATTTTTGAGTGTGTTTGCTTCGTTCATTTATTTGAAACTGGTATGGTTAAATTGTCTCCTAGGGCTATCCATTATGTTTTCTTAGGGTATTCTCGAACTCAAAAAGATTATAAATGTTATGATCCGATATCAAAAAGAATTTTTGTTTTTGCTGATGTCACATTTTTTAAGTCGGAATCGTTTTTTCAAAACTCTAAAGTCAAAGAGTTAGTTCCCCTTCCTACCATAGTAACACTGTCTCTTGTGACTCTACTTTTTTTAAAACCTATCCAAGTTTACATCAGAACGAATAAGTTGCAAACTCATCTTGTCTCACAACCATTTCCTTCAATGCCTTCTGCTGATGATCATGATGATTTACCAATAGCTCTCCGAAAAGGTAAACGCTCTTGTACCTAACATTCTATTTGTAATATTATTTCCTTTAATCATCTTAGTCTTGTTTTTGTCACTTAGCTTTATCCTTGTGAAATATGTCTATTCCTAAGAATTATCTAGAGGCAGTTCAAGATTCTAATTGAAAACAGGCCATGAATGAGGAAACATCAACTCTTTTCCGTAAAAACACATGGGACTTGGTACCTTTACCTGAAGAAGTTTCACCTGTTACTTGTCATTGGGATTTTACAATCAAATACAATCCTAATGGTTCTGTTGATCAGTATAATGCCTGACTAATTATAAAAGGATACACGTAAACACCAGGTATCGACTTCTTTGAAACCTTTTCACTTGTTGCTAGATTGAACTCCATTCGTGTAGTCATCTCAGTTGCAGTCAATCGTGATTGGCCAATATATCAACTCAATGTCAAGAATGCATTTCTTTATGAAAATTTGAATAAGAAAGTTTATATGGAGTAACCACTTGACTTTGTTGCTCAGGGGGAGGCTCACTTAGTATGTAAGCTTAACAAGGCCGTTTATGGATTGAAGTAGAGTCCTAAAGTTTGGTTTGATCAGTTTAGCCAAGTTGTTTTTGCAGCAGGATTCAAGTGAAGTCAAGCTGATCATTTGATTTTTGTAAAACATAGTTCATTGGGATTGTAATACTTATTGTTTATGTTAATGATATATTCTTACTAGGTAGTGATGTAAATGGAATCGAAGTAACCAAGAAACACATGCACCAATAATTTATCACCAAAAATCTTGATCAATTAAGGTACTTTCTTGGTATTGAAGTTGCTCGTGGTAAAGAAGGTGTAGTACCGTCTCAAAGAAAATATGCAACTGATCTATTACATGAAGTAGGTTTACTTGGTGCAAAACCGTTAGATACACCAATGGAACCTAATCTTGACTTGTGGAAGAAGGATGATGACTTTGTAGACTATAGACAATACAGAAGACTTATTGGGAAGCTTATTTACTTAACAGTTACTGGATTAGACATTATGCATGCCGTGGGTTTGATTAGTCAATTCATGGACAAGCCTAAGAAAGTTCATTGGGAAGCTGCCTGTAACATTTTGAGATATATAAAGAAATCTTCAGGAAAAGGATTATGGTTCAAAAATAACAATCATGTGAAATTAGTTAGCTATTCTGATGCTAGGTATGCTGGTGATAAGAGTAATAAAAAATCTACATCTAGATATTATACCTTTATGGGTGGGAATCTAGTAACTTGGAAGAGTAAGAAACAGATAGTTATATCAAGATCTAGTGCTGAAGCAGAATATCATGCCATGGCTCAAACAACACATGAGCTGATTTAGTTGAAAGTTCTCCTCAAAGATTTCGGTGCCACCTATTCAGATCCTATTTCTATGCTTTGTAATAATTAATTTGCAATTCATATTGCAAGCAATCCCGTTTTTCATGAACGAATAAAACATGTAGAAGTCGATCGTCACTTTGTGAGAAATGCAGTTATTGACAAGAAGATTTGCACTCCTTTTACACCTTCAAAAAATTAAATTGCTGATATGTTTACTAAAGCACTTAAGAAGGAAGATTTCCACAGATTGAGTGACAAGCTTTTCATGATAGACATCTATGCTCCAATTTGAAGGAGAGTGTTAGAAAGTCTTATGTTAAAAATTAAAGTAGATTATTTTTAGATATGTTAGCTGTAATATTATTATCTATAATAGAAAATGAGTAATCTATTCCTTGGTTGGTAGGCTGCTACCATGTATCAGGAAGTAATTTATCTCTTGATTGGTAGGCTACTACTATGTATATATAGGTGTTGTATTTCTATTGTAAATAGAGTAAGAATAATACTCTCTTCTTTAAAATTTTGCCTATTTACCGTTCTTTTCCAACTATTGGCCTGGTTCTTCCCTAGCAAATATGACCAAAAAAGGAGGTCATGGACCTTGATTTAAGTTTGCTTTTATAAAAATTCTCTTCAGGATTATGTTATAAATAAAGTGTTAAGCAATAATATCACTAGTCGAGCAACCAAGGAGGAATTTATAATTTTTTGCATCTTTATTTTGAAATAATTTATTTTTATCTATATGTAAATAAAATTGCATCAACCTAGTTATTCCCATATGAAATTTTTATAGTACGTTGAGATCACTTTACATTATGACATTGAAAAATCAATTGTAACCAAGAGAAACAAAGTATAGCAATTGTATTATTTTCTATCAATAATGGCAGCATCACAAAAAGTTTTTAATAAAACAATATAGTTGTCAGATGAAATTTATATTAGTTATCATCATTATTGTCTGTGGCAAACTAAAACATTTCATAAGCTATGGACCATAAAGAACCGTTGATTTGTTTATAGAGATTATGTAAAATGATGATTATTTATTTATTTTTAATATCATTTATGTATTATTTGATTATTGCAACTAAAAAATGATAATTAAACAAAATCATAAATATTAATTAATTATTTTTATGAGATTTTATGATGTTGTTTAGGTTTCTATAACGATCATTAAAGATCATTATCATGTTTCCATGATGATCTTCATAAAAAAGACTATGATTTAAGCCTAACTGGACAATTTTTTTATCATGAAATTCTATGATGACCTAAGTTTGGATGGGCATAAGCCTAAGGCTAATGTTATTAAGATATTATATTTCACTATTCTTGCATCATATAATATAAATTTTAATTTAGTCAGATCATAATTGCAACCTTTGAATGACATTGTCAATTAGTTGATTCCTTTTGGAGTCTTATTAGTGGACGTAGTTAAGTTTATATCATTTACAAATTAAAGTCTGGCAGATACTTCTGTAAATTTTATGAGATTACCATCAATTTGAGGGTCTTTTAAAAGTGGACTTATATAGTAAGTTGATTTTTTTATTTTTTTTAAGTATTTTATTTTTTTCTTAAAAAGGTCGACAACTTTAAAGATTTAGTTATTGAGATTAATAATAAGTTAATTGGTGATATTATTGATTAAATGTGATTTGTTTTTTTCTTCTAGAAGAAGATAGTATTGCAAGCTAATTTGGGGAATCATCATGGAGGTCAGCATAATTTTTTACTAAATTTTATTTACTAATTTTTAAATTTAATGTAAATTATACTTCTATAATTTTGCTTTTAAAGTTTATTTGACCAATTAATAGAAAAATTAATTTATGTATATAATGTTAGCACTTTAAACTTAGCAAATATAACCTTAGATACTGTTTGATAATTATAAATAAATATTTTATTATAGTCCATGTGTTTCACATGTGGATTGAATAAAATTGTTCGTTTATGATTATTGAATTGTTAGTTTAGAAAGTTTGATAATATAATATTTATATGTAGCACATCATGCATAAATCATAAGTTTTTATTTTTCATAACAAATTTCGAGTATCATGTCTTTCATTCCTTGGGTACATACTAGTAGATATTTATTGGTATTTTGATTTTAAAAAACATTAAAAAGTATCTACGTAAATCATGTACTTAAAGAACTATGAAGATATGTTGTCAAAATTTTTATGAAATAAAATGAATCTTAATTTATCATTTGCTCCACATAAATGTTACATTTCTAAATGGTATGGAACCATCCTACCTATGAAAAGTGATTGACATACATGCAGTTACATTAATAAAATTAAGTTAATAAGCTAATATATGAAGTTTTAAATATTATAATGGACAAGAATTAGATGTTTGCTGATAGAAAGTCAAATGAGTACGACATAAGTGTAGTTAACTTATTGAAATATAGTGTTTGAAATTCTGATAATCTTGAATATGTTCGTTGTCCATATATTAAATGTGGTAATATGAAATATCTTACTTCACATGAGATATGAGATCATTTATTTATTAATAAAGTTAATTGAAGCTACAATAATTGGATATGACATAGGGAAGCATTAACTGACGGGTTTCTACAAATAAGAATGTTAGAGCTAATAGGGAGGTTGTATAGGAGGTTAAAAGTTGATAATATCGTAGAGATGGTTCAAGAGGCATTTACAAAGCATGATAATAATCTTAATCACTTTATGAAGTTATTTAGTGATGCTGAGAAACCTTTATATTCTAGATCAATAAAGTTCACTAAACTATTTGCTCTAGTTAACTTTACAATTTAAAACCGAAGTACAATTGGTTTAGGCAGAGATTTAATTAACTTTTAAATTTGGTATCTGAAATGATGTCCGTGAATAATGAAATGCCGACATCCATATATGATACTATAAAAATATTAAATGCATTAGGCATGGAGTATCGAAAGATCCATACCTATTTGAATGATTGCATGTTATATTGAGAAGAGTTTTAAGATAAGATTTCAATGTCCAACTTTGTGGTCTTTCTCAAAATGAAAAGTAATGATGAATAGTAATAAGATACAGATTGCAGTGCCGGCTAAGCTATTATAGTACTTTCCAACAATACCGAGGTTTAAAAGAATGTTCAAGAGTTTTGAAACATCAAAACATCTAACATAGCATTCAAGCCAAAAAGTAATCGATGGCTAGTTGAAGCATCCGTCAGTTACAGTATCATGAAAAATAGTTGACTATATGTAACTAGAATTTGCATCAAACCAAGAAACTTAAGACTTTACTACAAGAAATAAGGTTTTCGTCACAATTAAAAATGATTTTTATTCATGATTCTTCAAATGCAAAGAATAAGGATGTGAAGAAAGTAGAATACCTTTTCTTCCCGGTTTTTCAATCATGACGGAATGATATTTTTCTTCACGATTCATTAATATATTTCTTCAAGGTTATAAAACTGTGAAGAAAACTTACTAAAATATTAATTTAATAAAATAATATTATTTTAAAAATAATATTTTTTTACTAAAAAATTTTTCTTTAAGATTTTGTGAAAAAACTAAATATTATTTTTTATTTATTAAATAATTTTTAAAAAATATTAAATTATTAAATATTCAACTAACAATTATGAAGAAAGATTATGTTTAAATTTTTTGTTAATTTAATTATGTAATTTTAAAATATTATTTTTTATTTTTAATAAACAATTTCTTCGCGATTTCTAAGCAAATATGAAGAAACCTTGATAACTTATTTTACGAATTTTTAAAATTTTATTTTTACAATTATAAATAAATATATTAATAAATATTAATTTTAATAAATAATAATTTAATAATTATAAAATAAAAATTTCATAATTGCAAAACAAAAATGCTATAATTATAAAATGATAATTTTAAAATAAAAATAAAATATAAAAAACAATAAATTTTTAAATTTACAATTAATATGCATGAACAAAATTATAAATGTGTATATTAATTTCTTCTCTGATACACCAACCTTATAGAATTTACATTCTAACATATTAGTAAATTTATCCATTTCACAAACACATCATCTTACATATAACCCAGCAAAAATATCACATTAACACACACACATATATTATACATAAAATATTATTTCATTTTCTAATATGACAAAGTACTAACACATGGATATATATCAACTAACTAACATAATAAACCTATCTACTCCATTAATACGCTAACCTATACAGAAGCTGTTACAATAATATATACATAAACTAAATTTAATAGTAAACATTAATTCTTTCTCTAATGCAACAAAATACAGGCATACATATATAGATACATATATCAACAAACAAATACACCAAACCTATCCACTCTATTGACACATTGATATAAATATATAAACGAACAAATTAATCATTACATACACACATGCATAGCCATAATCTACCAAAATATTAATTATTTCTCACCAGCATGCATATAAATATCAATAAACTAACACAATAAACCAATATATATATAAAATAACAAATTAACCATCATATTGACATATACATAAATTAACATAAACATTCATTCTTTGCCCAACATAGCAAAACACCAACAAATTAACTCACATGTACATACATACACATTTATATTGATTAACTAGCTACTTAAATTGTATTACCATACTATCAACAAACTAACATATCAACATTCCTATCAAAAAACCAACACTCCAATGATTCCATAAATAACTCAATGCACCAACATTTCATTTGTTTTTAAAACAACCTAATGCACCAGCACTTTAATAATTTCATAAATAATCCAATACACCAGCACTTCAATAATTTTATAAACCAATGCACCAATCCTTCAATAATTCCATAAATCAATGTGCTAACTCTCCAATATATAATACAATAAATACATCAAAACTCTAATAATTTTTCACTATCATTTCTTTCATTATTAGACACTTCAATGTAACATATCTCTCTTTATTTCATAATGAATCACAATTTCAGTTCAAAGAAACATTCATTTATGTATTGAATATGTGAAAAAAAAATATTTAATAAATTGAAACTATCTTTGCAATGCAAGTTCAAATACAAATGATACAATTCCTAAACTCCATAACATCATTACAAAATTTGAAGTCTAAGTTCTACCATTTTACTTGGACTTTAACATGATAGTCGATATATACTGATCAAGTTCTTATCTACCATCATCGAGCTCAAGTTGCACGTATGTATCAATATCCACCAGCTATATATATACAATTAAAAAAAAGTTAATATAATTAAAAATTAATCTATCTAATTATTTAATTATTTTATTTACCTAATGATATGCTAATTTAATTATATAATTATCCGCTAATCTAACATAAATCTAAAATAAAATAAATATAATATAAAATAATTAAATATATTAAAAGTAAAACCAAATACTTTAATCTCATTTAAATCTAAATCTATGAAATCTATCTAATTATCTAATTTTAATATAAAATACAATAAGTACAATATTAATTGAAATATCATTTGGATTTAAAATAAATACATTTATCTAATTTGAAATTAAATATAATTTATTTAATTATTTAATTGTGACTAATTATTTAATACTCAATTATCTAACAATTTAATTCTATGATTATCCATTTATCTAATTTAAATCTAAATATGATATAACTATTCTAATTGTCTAATGATTTAATAATTTATTTATATAATTATTTAATTTAACAACTAATTTAATAATCTAATTATATAATTATCGATTTATCTAATTTAAATCTAAATCTAATATAATAAACCTAATTATTTAAAATATGTAATCATTTAATTACCTAATGTCTAATAATTTAATTATATAAGTATTCACTTCTCTAAATACAATTTCACATACACATATATAATATTATTTTTTAATATATTAAAAACGAAAACTTTAATCTCATTTAAATCTTAGTTGCAAAATCTATCTAATTATATATTATAAAGATACAATATTAATTTAAAATATGTGCAATGACATTTATCTAATTAAATGAAATCTAAAATTTATCTAAAAATCTAATATCTGATTAATTATATGAATTTAATATAAAATTATATAATATAAATAAAAAATTAATTAAGTTAACTAAAAAGATCTAATTATTTAAATTATCTAAATATTCAATTAAATTTAAATTCACATAAGTACAAAACTAATATAAAATACAAAATAAAAAGTACAATAAATAAATATGAAGAAATGTTATACATACCTCAATGATTATTTTCCAAATTGGATTAACTAGTAACCTCTATCTTCTCCTAAAATATCAAAAAATAAAAAAATAAAATTCAATAATTATATCATTCAAATTTTTAACAAATTATATTTATAAAATAACTAACTTAGTTAGAATATACACAAAAATAACCTCATTCAAATAAATCAATGATATAAATAAATAAAAACTATAAATTTTTTAAACCAAAAAAAATATATACATGATATATATTTTAAGAAATATTACCGAAAATAGTTTGAAGAGGAGAAAACTTGATACGCCAAGAATGGATGTAAACGAACAATTTTAGCTGGATTTAAGGTGATACACAAGGGAGAAAAAAGATCTTGTTACTGTCGGAGAGCAGAGAGAAAAAGGAAGAGAAAACAAAATGGGGGAGAAAGAAAATGGGGGAAGGGGAAACCCGATTAACTAGTGGATGTGTTGAATATGTTTACCATGATCTTCTTCAACAAGCTTATTTATATGTTTTATTGGATATAAGTGAAGTTCAATCTTACGTAAGGTAATATATATAAATCATTAATTGTACCACATCAAAGAATTTCAAATGTTGACATGAATTATCCTTGTCATGCAGTGAGCATTTCAACCAATGAACCATTGACTATTCGATGAAGTCGAAAAGACATAAATGGTTGCATGATGAATATAATTATACATTCATTAATTACTTGCATGTACGAGTAAGAATGTTTATATTTGTCCATCATTAAGTCATATTTTCCCATAATAGTTGATCTAATATACTATTTAATGTAGGACAGGTATCAACTTTTATTGTCTAATCATAATATCTCATCAACTTTACCATGGATTGCTCATGGACCTTAATTCATAGTAATCAAGTATCTTGGGTACATCATCAATGTTTGTCGTTATTACAAAAGAGAAAGAGACAACTTAAGGGTGCACCAAAACAATGAAGTCACTTTTATTGCTAGCACTATGAAAATTTCTAGTGCAAAAGATAAAAATTCAATATATAGTGATATGACATTATATGGGGTAATACAAGAGATATAGGAGCTAGATTACAACATATTTAGAATCTCAGTTTTAAATGCGATTAGATTGAAAATAATAATGGTGTTAAAGTTGAAGATCTACGAGTTATCCTAGTTGATCTTAATTAGACTGAGCACACAATGATCTATTTATACTAGCTTCACATGCAAGACAAGTATTTTATGTTGAAGATCTAACTGACACAAAATTTTCACTTGTAATGTTAACATCTCAAAAAGACTACGATAAAAATGATGATTTTGGTGACATTAGTATGGATCACATGCTCTTTTATAACAATTTATTATTTGTTGAATTGTTTGATTAAATAGATGATAATGTAGTAGCATATGCTAGGGAAGATGGTGAAAGATTATGGGTTTGACTAATAGGATAGGTAATGTTCAACTTTACATATGCCTCATAGTTATTTTTATTTGTTTTCCTTTATGAATTAAGTCTTTGCATGTTAGTTTTTATTGACTATTAACTTTGTATTTTTTATGAATATATAATATTAATTTTTTAGTATTTAATTTGCAGATTTAATTGATCCATTAGATCAGTCAGCTGATAATTCATAAAAATGCAAAAAGCGAGGCATTATCAATATGCCTGATGTCTTTAAGTTTAAAGCAACGAGATGAAAAATGCCAGTCCAATTGAATAGAGAGAACAACTTATTGGAAAGCATGGTAGAATGATGAACAATTATTTACTGTTAGTGTACATCATATAGTGCTTATTACGCTTAACAATTGGCATGCAGTCCTAACGAGTAAAAGAATAAGATTTGGGAAATATTTTGGATACATATTGTAGAATAAGAAGTATTTACATCTATAATTGAATATTTGCTCATGATTTATGTTGATTAATTTGTGTAATTGTGTTTTATTGGAGGCGTATGACATGGATATAACTTTAAAGAGGTATGAACTCTAATATGTTGCATAAAAATGAAGGAGCTTTAAAACCATTCTTACAAGGAAATACATCTTATCTTTTATGGATAACTTGTAATATTTAAGGCTCCCACTAGCAGAATATATGAGTTTCATAGATTTACATGTATGGCATCAATTTGTGAACTTTCACCTATTAGATGAGCTTTAGGTATTACATTAACCAAATACTGATGTTTATTTATGAAACTTTCATTAAATGTTGATGTTTGTTTATATTATAGTGAAAGAAAATTATCGCAATGGAGAAAAGGAAGAAGAACATATATGATCACCATCTTCCTTGAAAGGGATTTGTATGGTTAGAGATACAACTTGTAAGTTATTTTTTTAAAAAAATTTTAACCATGTGATGGATCCATTTTTTTTTATCGTAATTAATTACAATAGATGACTTTGTATGATTGTTTGCAGAAAAAGTCTTTGGGTAGTGAGAAAAAAATTGATCGTGCTACATTGTTGAAAGCAACATGATGTAATAAATAATGATGGTATACGAATAAAGTGATTAAAGAATGTGTCAAAGGATTGCAAGTATCTAATGAATGTTTACTTCTATTTGATTTGTACTTAAAACAAAGGTCACATTTATGTAACAATTGTATTCTAACCTTGTAAGATGAATTAATGGCATAAGCTAGTCAGGCTACATTTAAGCCTGTACGTGTAAATGGCGTGCTTACAAAAACTCTGGGCACAGCTAACCATTCTAATCGTGTTAAAGGTCAAAGATCTGAGATAACTATTACCTCATACTTTTAGGAGGATGAAAACATATACTGTACCAACAAGTGAAGCACCATTTGATCAATAAAAATTCATGAACATGATGGGATGGTCCTTTCAACATGAAGATGTCTTAGATAACATTGTGGGAGATAGAGTTATTACTCATCCAAATATCATTCAAATGTCATTTCATTCAAGTGGAGATAGTAATTAGAGTTATTACTCATCCAAATATCATTCAAACATCATTTCATTCAAGTGGAGATAGTAAGTACTTGAATTTCAATTGTATAATATTGAAATTGTATTAATTTTTATATTTTTTTATATATATAACTAATGAATATTGATACCTATAGTCAGTCGGAGCTTGATTATATCATATAAGAGTTTGGGCAATACATATGAAGCATCATGTTAAGTTTCAAGTAAAAGTGTAGCACTTATGTTTCAAATTTTGAAAATATATGATATAGTTGTTAGGAATTATAAATACTTGTATTGTAAAAATTTTAATGAATTGTGAATAAAATTTTTAATGAATTATAACTATTATTCCCTTTATTCGTAGTTCAAAAATAGTAAACAAAAACCTTTTAAAAAATATAAATAAAATCTTATTTTGCTGTAGTATAATAATAATGATAAATTAACATATGATAAAAACAAAAGCAATTACTAATTTTTATGTAATAAATCTTATATATATATACACAATAATAATAATTCTGAATCACATCTAATAAAAACTATGCAATTGCTCATTTATTATGAATTGACTTATAATAATTATTATTATAAATTAACATATAACAATAATTATTATGAATTAACATATAAGAATAATTATTATGAATTAATATCTAATAATAATTATTAAAAACTAACGTATAATAATAATATATTATGTATATTATCTAATAATTATTATTAATTATGAATTAATATGTAATAATAATAATTATAAATTAATGAAAATGAATTAATAAAGAATAATTATTATATTCTGAATACCATCTAATCGTCTTCATAAGAGAACGAGAGAAAGGAGGCAACGTAAGGGTGAGCTAGGTAAGGTCAACAAAGGCAACTTTGGAGGAGAAAGGGAGAAAGGAGAAAAGAAGGGAGAAGGGAGAAGGGAGAAGGGAGAAGGCAGAAGGCAGAGGGGAGGAGGAAACTTACTACCCTAATTTTAAGGCAGCTAGTAATGGACAATCGATCCATTACCAAGTGTTATGATGGACACAGTGGTCCGTTCCTCAGCTTCAATTTAACACCATCGTGTTAATTGTTAATTTTTTTAAATCATAAAAGATTTAAAATACTTAAATTTGTAAAAAAATTATCCTTACTGATAAATATTTCAGTTAGGTATTTGATTAATTTTTTAAATTATATTTTATTAAAAATTTGAATGGTATGATTATTGAGTTTTCTAATTAATTTTAATTTGGAGAACAAACCCTGACGTATGTATAACATTTTCTCAAATTTATTTATTATGTTTTTTATTTTTATTATGTACTAGTTTTGTATTTACGTAAATGCAAATGTAAATTTAAATTAAATAATTAAATAACTAAATATGGTTAATTTCAATGAGACATGCATGTTGTTTACCGTCTCAAATCGAGACCTAAACAAATTTGAATTTATTTGAAACTTTTATTTTATTAGATTCTCAATATGAGATTTTCGTTCATAACTTTTATTAATATAAACGATTTTGTGAATACACGTGATTTGTATGTAATTTTTATTTGTATAATTAACTTAACACTTCTTTAGAATATAATTAAAACAAATAAAATGTTACTTTTTCATATCAAATTTAGTAAAAACGTGTAAAATATCAATATTTAAAGATAGTAAAAATAAAAAATATTTTATTTATTTTGATAATATTTTAAAGTATTATTCTAATAATTATATAAGTAAAAGTTGCATGCATATTTCGTGTGCATGCAAAACTATTAATATTAATTAAAAAATTATAAATAAAAGTCTCACGTTGAGAATTTAATAAAAATGTAAACTTAAAATAGATATAATTTTTTTATAGGTTTTAATTTAAGACCATAAGTAAAATACAGATCTTCTTCATGTGATTAACTTATTTAAATAATTATATAATTAATTAATTTGATAATAAAATTTTTGGTGAGATTTAGATTTACATTTAAAATTAGATAAATGTCATTGCACATATATTTAATATAAATGAAATTCAAATTAATATTATATCTTTATAATAGATAATTAAATAGATTTAAGATTTAAATGAGAGTAAAGTACTTATTTTTAATATATTAAAAATAATTTTTATTTTTTGTAATTTTATATTTTAATTAGATAAGTGGATAATTATATAATTAAATTATTAAATCATTAGGTAATTAAATGATTATGTATTTAGATAATTACATAGATTGAGTTAGATTTAGATTTAAATTCGATAAATAGATAATTATATAATTATGTTATTAAATTATTTGGTAATTAAATAATTATATAAATAGATTATTAAAAATTTAGATAATTAAAATGGTTATATTATATGTAGATTTAAATTAAATAAGAGGATAATTATAGAATTAAATTATTAGATTATTTTGGAATTAAATAATTAGTTATAGTTAGATAATTAAATAAATAAATATAGATTTAAATTTAAATTTATAAATTTATTTTTTCTCAATCCAAATGATATTTAAATTTATATTGTAATTATTGTATTTTATGTTAAATTTAGATAATTGATAGATTTTATATGTTTAGATTTGACTGAGATTAAAATACTTGATTTTAATTTGTAATATGACTAATTAATTAATATTATATCTATTTAATTTTAAATTTATATTAGATAAGTGGATAGTTATATAATTAGATTATTAGATCATTAGGTAATTAAAAAAATTACATAATTAGATAGATTAATTTAGATTTAGATTTAAATTAAAAATTAAATTTTCATAAATGTAATATTGTATTTAGCTATGCAATGTAAGGGTATGCATTATCATGTTATATGTATATTTCATATTTATAATTTAATTTTATGTATTAATGAGAATATATGGTTAATGTATAGTAGTAACACTTTGAAATGAAATAATGACATTGTGAAGTTTAGACATCATTCAAGAAGAATAAATGAACCTTTTATTGCAGTCTATGCATAGCACATGTAGGTAGAATAACTTATTCATTTATAATTCTTGAATTATCCAATTTAGATATAACATTTATGTGTAGCACATAGTACATAAATCATGATTTATTTTATTTCATAATAAATTTCAAACAACATTCTATCTTTTGAGTACATATTGATGGATATTGTTTGGTATTTTAAAATAAAAATTACTTAATAATATTTACTTATACGTCATGTACTTGGAGGACTATAGGAATATGCTATTGAAATTTTTGTGAAATAAAATAAAGCATGATTATATGCTTCATGTGCCCTATATAAATGTTATATTTCTGAACGATGTAAGATCACCTTACCTTTAAAAAGCGATTAATATGCATACATATACATAAGCAGAATAAATTTAACGTACCAATATGTAAAGTTGTAAACATCAGAATAAATAAGACTTGGATGTATGATGATAAAAGATCATATAAGTATAATAAAAATGTAAATGGGTTCTTAAATTATGTTGTTCAAAATTTTGATGATCCAAAGTAAATTCATTGCCCATGCATCAAATGTGGTCATATAAAACATCATAGTCCACATGAGATAGGAGATCATTTATATGTGCGTGGAGTTGATTGAAGTTACTAGAATTGGATATAGCACGGAGAGCCATACATGGGTAGATCTTATACAAGTAAAAGTGCTAGAATTATTAGAGAAGACATACATGAGAAGGAAATTGATAACACCGTATAGATGGTCTAAGAGGCACATTACAAGAAAAAAACAAAAATTTAAAGGAAAATTTTCATGAAAATAAAAATCGTAGGAATTTTTAAAATCTGTTGCACCAATTGATATGTAAAAATTATGTAATGAAAAATTATTATTTCAATGAAATTTTCATCAAAATTTCCAATATATTAATTTTTACGAATATTGTTGTAATAAAATCCGTAGCAAAGTTGATAAAAAATATTCATTTATATTTTTGTTTTTTAATGTTAAGGAATTTCCAATGAAAAACTATTATGATAATTTTTATATAATTTTATCAATATTATTAATAATTAATTTGATTTTCATGAATAATACTGTGATAATTATTTTCACTATATATTAAATTTTTAAATTTAATTAAATAAAATTTATAATGTAATTGTCACGGTATATTTTCATAGAAATTAGTTGCTACCTTTGCCACGAAAGACAAAACAGTGGCAATTCATTGAAAAAGTATATACTTCACTTTTTTTTAATTATTTTAAGCAATAATATTGCAACGGAATAAACTGTGGTAATATTTACATTATTTGCTACGAAAATTTTGCGTGTCAATGTTGTTAAAGTAATTTTTAATTTAACATATTAAAATAATTTTTTATTATTTTAATCAATTGCCACGATATTTTTTCTTTGTAACATTTTTTGAGTGTTTGTTACGGTTATTTCTTTGAAATTTTTAAAAAAACTTTTTAATATTTGATATAATATTTAAATATTTAAATAATTAATATATAATTTTTTTATAATAATCATTTATAATAATTTGTCACAGATATTATCCATGATAATTTTGTTATTCGCCATAATTTTTTTCCTAGGAATCATTTAGTGAATTAAAATTTTTAATTTATTTTTTAAATGTTATAAAATATTTTTTAATGTAATTTGATAATATCTGAGAAGGTAGATCTTTTTAAAAATGATTTAATATTATTTTTATTATTTATTTATCATAAGTAAAATTTTAATCATAATTATTTTAATTATATAATTATTATAATTAAAAAGAGATGAGTAATCAAATATATTTTTTTAATTTTTGATAAATTTAGTTAATTGTTTAAGGTATAATTAAGTGTTGTTTTATATATTTTTGTTGTAATCACAAATTTAATATACATAAACAATTTATTTTCAATTTGAAATATATTATTACCAATAAAAGTAAAATTCAACTTCTCCGAATTAATTATTATATTCACTAAAAAGTAAATAATAATCTAATTTGCATTTGAAAACAATACTAGATTTAGTTGTTTGCTACAATTGTTAAAGTCTTATACTTAAAAGTAAGAGAGCATAGCTTCAAGTTTGCTTTTTTGCATTTTAAGTATATAATATATAATATTTTCTTAACAATTTAATTTAATTTATTATTAAAAATATATCATGTCATATATTTTTTAATGTATTATAAAATGTATTAAATATAGTAGTGCATTTCATAAATTAATTTAAACATATGTAGATTATAATATATGGTAATATATACAAGAAAATCTCATGGTATATATATACATCATGGTTAGTACATATAACCCAATTTAAAACCATGAATTTAATTATTTTGTATTTTCATAATATATTAGATATCATGTAGTGAACTACATTACATTGATTATAATACATTGTAAAATATATAATATATTAATTTATTCAATAAATATAAGTACTTATAATGATGAGCCATCAGTTGTAATTAAGAAACTTAAAGTTATAAATAATTTAGGGTTGAAACATTGATACATATAACTATGATTAGCTATCAATTTTGAAACAATTACTTGTTTCTAATTGCATTGTTTAGTGAAAATATGTATGATTAGGCATCAATTAATAAATAATTGCTTGTCAATGTAAATTGTAATTATTAGTATAAATTGCAATATATGTGTTGCAGATTGATATTGATTAATTTTAATTTCAATTAATACATATCAATGATTAAATAATTTAATTAAAATGAAGAAATTTAAAAACAAAATACTACATCAAAATGACGTCGTTTTAATGTAGTATAAATACTTAAAACTCTAACCCTAACTTAGTTTTCTTCTTTGTCGTCATACACTATTTTCTTCCATTTATTGTTTGCAATCTTTTTGCTCTCTGTAATCTCCATTTCTTTGCAATTTCTCCTCTTTTCTTGCTACTTAGTCTTTATGGGAAGATCAAATCTAAGCATTTGATGAATCATCACTAGATTTTGAGAAGGTAAACTCGGATTTTGTCCACCGATATGCTTAAAGTTAAGCAGTTGTAGGAATACTCTTTCTCTACTTTTCCTCTCTCCTTAAAGTTAAGCATCATCTCTATCGAATCTGGCTCAAAAATCATGTCTCTAAATTGACTTTGCAATGAACATTTTAAAACTTCTCTAACCACCCAGGCCTCTGCTTCCTTTAGCTTTATATTCCCTTTTGTGGACTTAAACTACACTTTTGACAAAAGCATCCTGCTCATCTTTGATTACCAGTGCCATGCCTACTAGATTTAAGTTATGAAAAAGCAAAGTTCTCCCTTGAGGATCCCCTACAACAAGCTCACGACTCTAATATAAAGAAATGGTAAGCTCTATGCTTTCTTTGGCTTCATATTCCCTTTCATGGACTTAAACTATACTTTTGACAAAAACATCGTGCTTATCTCTGATTACTAGTGCCATGCCTACCAAATTTAAGTCATGAAAAAGTAAAGTTCTCCCTTTAGGACCGATTATAACAAGCTCGCGACTCTAATAGAAAGAAATGGTAAGCTCTCTACTTCTTTTGGCTTCACATTCCCTTATGTGGACTTAAACTATACTTTTGACAAAAGCACCTTGTTCATCTCTGATTACTGATGCCATGCCTACCAAATTTAAGTCGTAAAAAAGCAAGGTTCTCCTTTTAGGACTGATTACAATAAGCTCGCGACTCTAATAAAAAGAAATGGTAAGCTCTTTGCTTTCTTTGGCTTCATATTCCCTTCCATAGAGTTAAACTATACTTTTGACAAAAGCACCTTGCTCATTTCTGATTACCAATGCCATGCCTACTAGATTTAAGTCATGAAAAAGCAAAGTTCTCCCTTTAGGACCGACTACAACAAGCTCACGACTCTAATAAAAAGAAATGGTAAGCTCTTTGCTTTTTGTGGCTTCATATTCCCTTCCATGGACTTAAACTATACTTTTGACAAAAACACCATGCTTTTCTCTGATTACTAGTGCCATACCTACCAAATTTAAGTTGTAAAGCAAGGTTTTCCCTTGAAGACCAATTATAACAAGCTCGCGACTCTAATAGAAAGAAACGGTAAGCTCTCTGCTCTATTTTCTTGCAATGCTATACCTATCAAAGTTGGTAAATGTTGCAGCATCCACATTCCTTTTAAGCTTTCCAGTGCTAGGTTTTGTCCATTTCTTAGGTATCTAAGATCCTTCTCTACTTCTTAGTGCACCAATTGAAAAATTACGAAAGTTCTAAGCTTGAAGAAAATCTAGTCCAGCATTTACCATTTACTGAAAAGAAAGAATCTTGTAGCTCCATATTCTGGTATTTCTTTCTATACTACCCTAGTACTATCCATAATTTTCCTCTCAATGCATGCTCCATACTTTTTAACACCTTAAAAATCCATCCAATAAAGCTTTCTGTAGTAGCATCCATATGTTCTGCTTTAATTCAACACCTTAGGGCAAAAGAGCAATTGATAGAAAGATGCCAGTATGATCTGCCTCATTTTCACATAAGAATTCTCCTTATTTAATATAACAACAATTAAAGCTTAGGAATGCAAAGTTTCATATGAGGTTTTTAATCCTAAGTGAATGCAATATGGTTAAAGAGGTATTGATAAGAGCATTTAACTTGGAAGTAAGGTTTTTTGGAAAATAATATTTTTATTTGAAGAAATGATACTATAAAAATTGGCCCTAAATTGAACCTTAAAATATTTGTTTAATATTTTAATTTTTTAATTTTTTTGTTTTTTTTGTAGGCTATAGATTTTATAAGGGAATAGAATCAAGAAAATGTTTTTAAGCTAAGATTAATCGTTGTCATCTCAGTGGAGAGAATAGATTCCAAAGGCAATGTAAGTAGATGTTTCACCATATTGCTGACACATGACTACAATTTAGAGTTATTCAAATATATGACATGCACATATGTGGAATGAGGTAGCTAAAACACACATTAAGATGTTCATATTGGAAATAAAATAAGTAATATAATACATTTTTCTTTTATGCATTACGTTTTCTTAAAAGTTGTAGGAACCCAGATGCACCATGTTGGGATTTGAGGCTATGGTGTATTATTGCAACATTCCAAGTGATCACCTCTATTAGAATTTTTTTTGGAATTAATAAAAACTTTGATTCCAATGTTTGTTATTATTTTATATGCTAATAGGAATAACAAGGAAGACAATTAATCTGAACTTGATTGGAGTTGCAATGTGGTTGTGTATTCTGCATTCAATACTTAACATTAGTGGTTTAAGAGTGAACATTGCCACTTTGGTGGTGCAAAGATGTACCTTGGTAAGGGTATTAGATTTGTGAGATCAGATTTTGATGTAAACTTGATTTCTTTTGAGAAAAGGTTTAGATGGTAAAATTTTTTATTTGGGTAAGTTCAAGGGTATTTATATTTTGTTTTTTTTATAGATTTCGTACGAAAGGAATGTTATGTATTATGTTTTCTATAAATTTTAATTTATTTGGGTTTCATTTTCTCATTTTCATTTGCTTGGTTGAGCTTAACCTAAATGTTATTGGCTTCCCTTCATTTCCATTGTTAAGTTAAAATTAGATTTTTTCTACAAAGCTTACTTCAATTAAAATCCTACATTTATTAACTGGTACTATAATTTTTGATTTTTTTCTAAGTATTGGTTAATAATTTTAAAGATTTTGAAGTTGCATGATTGTTAGATGAATATTGAAAAAATATAACCTAGGATATGAGGTTTTCACTCTTTTGTATCTGACAGAAGAAAAAAGAAATAAAGCTAAGTATTCAATAAAAGTTAGCCTGATTTGTGCTGTTTAAATTATTGTGGTTAGTTCATACATGGTATCTTGTTATTGACATACTAGTTTGAGTTTGTTACTACCTGGTTATGATTCAGATATGTTTAAATTATGCTAAAGTTGAAGGTCATTAAGATTGAAGTTATCCTTTTCAAGAAAGAATTGCACTAAGTTATGTGTTCTCTTTCAATAACCTTATAATCACTTGTGTATAATAATTATTTAATTAAAATTATAGCATTACCACTTATATGGTGATCATTATTTTCTTTTTACTAGTATATCTTAAAATGTTTGATAATCATACAATCACGAATTTGATTTCACATGTATAAAAAGTGGTTTCATGTATTTATAAATAAATTCTCTTCTATATAATATCTAAACATAGAGTAAATAAAATTGTAATGTTTTCATTAACTCATTCAAATAATTAATTATAATTTATTTATAATATTTTAATTTTCATTACATTATATAACACTCTTAACAAATAGAATGATATTTGATCTTGTAGCTATGTTCATTATCATATTAAAGTTAATATAATTAATTAATTTAAAGTAATTAATTTTAATTATTTAATTAAAATTTTAAAATAAGATAAATGACTAGAAAATTAATTTTTTAAACTGAGATAAATGACTTAAAAATTAATTTTTTAATAACCTTTTTATTATATTTCATTGTCAACTCTTTATTTATTTGAAAATAAATTTAAATAACATAAATAATTTGTTAGATTATTTAATTAAAAATTATTTTTTTCAAATATTTAATTAGTATTTGCAAAAAATTTCAATCCCATGAAAAAAAAAATTAAGCACTTTTTTGGCTAGTTAATTAAATAGGAAAAAAACATGGTTGAAATTAAAAATAAAATCACAATTATTTGTCATAAACGTTGATTAGTTTTGCTATTAATCTAATAATTAATTATAAATATTCAAAAGTGAAGACATTTTATTCAATAAAATTGTTCAAGATATATATTATGAGAATTCTATTGCCAACATATTATTTATTTCAAATTTAATTTAAAATAAAACATATTTAATAATATAAAATAAGTTTACTTAATTAATTAATTTTAAAATATTTTATTAAAAATATATTTAATTTGGTAATATAATATAAACCATATCAATTAATTTTTTAATCATTTTTTAATGGTTAATAAAATGAAAATAACTTGTTTAAATTATAAAAACTAGTCATTGTTATTTATTATAAATAGTCACTAATTTCACTGTTATTTTATTAAGTAAATATGTATTTATAAAATTAAATATATTTTATTTCATAAATTTTGTATATGATAAAAATATAAAAATTTTATTGCTTATATCTTAATTGGTTTCCCTTTTTCAGCTTAGACGACATGACAAAACTCTTCATTCCATCTTAACAAAAGAGAAATCTGTCTTAAAATATCACTTGATTGCTCGTGTAACTGACAATAAGATCTCACTAACTTTTTATTTATTTATTAAAGTATGTTAATATTATTTTATTAATTATAAATAATTTATAATTAGTTTCACTTTTTAATTACGTTAAATAACATTAGTTATGTAAGAATAGGATATTAATTCATGAATCTATAGTTAATAGCTAAAGTTTATTGTATTAGTTACAACATTCAAATATATTAACTAAATTGAAATGAATAATGTTTGACTTTTAATTTATATTTTCACGTATTTAATGTCACTTGATTTTCATAATGTAATTAACATAAATATTTGTTTATTTAGATAATGTAATACTTATGTAGTTTATAATATCTCTAATGTAGAATAAAATAATTACTTCTAAAAAATTAACTTTTGACTCATTAACTTATTAAAATTGGGATAGTTATTCAGAAAATGTTTTCTTCAATTATGCATACAAGTTTTTCTTGCACTATCTTTTTCAATCCACTTGAAGTATCACTTTAGAAACCCGTCAAAAGGCTAACTTTATCTAGTTACCTTTTAAATAGTCCTTGATTTGGATTGTTCATGAAGAGATGTTATCATTACAGTAAATAACAAACAAATAGTTCATTTAAATTTTGCACTTCTCTCTCTACTTGTTCTTCAAGTGCATATGTATGTTATATCAATAGTCTATTTCATGCACTTGGAGAACCATAGGGAGGTGCTGTTGAAATTTTTATGAACTAGTTGCTCGATTGAACTTTTTCCTGGTGAAAAGCCAATTTCATAATGAGATAGAAGCCATATCTGTTCATCTTATCAATATCATCATCTTAAAAAAAAAAAAAAACTAATGTATTACTTATATCAATAGTTTATTAAGAATGGGATCATTCGTTTTTTTATCTGACTTTTTTTTAAATGGAAATTCCTGAGCATCGTCGCTGGATGTATAATAGGAGAACTTTGACGAATGATTTGTCATCAAAATTTATGTTGAGGGCTGAAAAATTTATATTAGTTGCATAACATATGCCTGTGTTCCAAGCAGATTGGTTAATCAGGTGTTCTTATGTGAAATGCAAGTGTCTGCGCTTTTATGAGCCAAATACAGTAAGATTACGTTTATATAGAAAAGGTTTTCAACATGACTATTATCATTGGCATAACCATGGTAAGGCTCTTACTCCATTCATTCCAAGTCATTATTAACCTACTTCAATCCATGAGGATATCAATAGTTATGAAAAAATATCATGGATGCTGTGGGACCACCCTTTGTTTTGAATGTTGAGCCAGAATTGCCAAATTCAGAGTCATTAAAATTTTATGATATGTTAAATGCTGCCCAATCATCCTTGTGGGATGGATGTCAACGTCACTCAGTCTTATCAATTTTTGTGAGACTAGTGAGTATCAAGTTCAATTATAATGTAACTGTGGCATGCATTGATGAATTAATCACCCTATTTAAAGAAGTATTACCAACAAGTAATAAGATGCCAAATAATTTCTATTAGACTAAAAAATTAATCTCTCATCTTGGATGTGGTTACAAGAAAATTAATTATTATCCTATTAGTTGCGTGTTATATTATGGTGACAGTGCTGTAGACCAAAAATGTAAATTTTATGGTCAAGGTCATTTTTGAAATCGACAAAGAGTAAATAACCGAAGTAAAGATGTACCAAATAAACAAATGTGGTATTTATCAATAATTCTACAGTTGCAAAGATTGTTTACTTCAAATGCTATTGTAGAGCTTATGAGATGGCATCATGAGAATAAACGTGAAGAAGGAATATTAGCACACCCCTCAAATGGGAAAGCTTGAAAGCATTTTAATTTGACTCACTTGGAGTTCGCATCAGAACTAAAGAATGTGCAATTAGGATTATGTTCTGATGGCTTCAGTCCTTTTAATATGAGCTCCAACGTACATTCACGTTGACCTATCATTATGACCCCGTATGATCTTCCACCAGGAGATGTGCATGAAGAGAGAATATATATTTTTAACAGCAATCATTTTTGGTTCGAACAATCCAAAGGCAGTAATAGATGTGTTTTTGCAGCCCTTAATTAAATATTTGAAACTATTGTGGGATTATGGTATGGAAACTTATGATATCTCACTGAAGCAAAAACGTTTGTATGAAAGCTGCACTATTATGGACAATAAATGATTTCTCTACATGCGGTATGTTATTGAGCTAGCAAATAGTAGGTCAATTAGGTTGTCCAGTTTGTATGGAATCGTTAAAAGCTTTTTACTTGAAACATGGTTGAAAATATGTTATTTTGATTGTCATTGACAATTCCTCCCAATGGACCACCTATTTAGATGAAACAGAAAGAATTTTATTAAGGGTCCAATTGAATAGGGTGAACCACCAAGGAGACTCTCTAATGCAAAAGTGTTATCATGTAGCTATGCAGTTTTCTAAAAAAAAAAAAAAGCCTCAGGTCAACATCGAACAAATGGCTATTAAGAGTTACATAATTTCACTAAATGTAGCATCTTTTGAGATTTACCATATTGGCATGATTTATTAAATCCTTATAATATAGATGTCATGCATACTGAATCCAATGTTTTCAAGAATATTTTTCATACTGTGATGGATGTTAATGAAAAACCAAGGACAATGTCAAGGCAAGGTTAGATCTACCTTTATATTGTCATCGAAATGACTTGCATATTAAAGATAGAGGTAATGGAAGCTTCATAAAACCAAAGGCTCAGTATATATTAGATATGGACCAGAAGAGGGCTATATGTGAGTGGATAAAAGAGTTAAAACTTCCAGATGAATATGCATCTAACTTGGGAAGATGTGTTGACATTCGAACATGTACATTGCAACATATGAAAAGTCATGATTTTCATGTGGTAATGGAGAGATTATTAACAATTGCATTCAGTTACTTACTCACGCCTATTTGGCAAGTTATCATTGAATTGAGTCTGTTCTTTCGAGATTTATGTTGTCTGAAATTTGAAAAGAATAAGTTAGATGTGATGGACAATAATATTATCGTAATTTTGTGTAAGTTAGAAAAGATATTTCCTCTTGCATTTTTTGATGTCATAAAACACTTGCATGTGCACTTAGTGTATGAAGCGCACATGGATATATCCATTTAAGAGGAATGAATTGTTTTGTTGAAATTTTGTTTGCATTTAAATGGATTGAGCTTATTTGATTTTCCCAATGCATGTAAAAATGCTATTTTGTAGATCTTTACTTAATCTGAAAAAGAAGTTCAAGAATAAAGCTCACATGGAAGGTTCCGTCTGTGAAGCTTACATATTGGAAGAGACATCATCTTTTTGTTCTCACTACTTTGAGGCACATCTCCAAGCTAGAAACCGAAAGTGTCATGAAATAATGATGGTAGAAAGTCATTTGAGCATCCTCAACTATCTGTCTTCAATTATCTTGGCTGAAATGAGAGTTTGTGTAAGGCTCGTTATCTTACACAAGAGGAAGCATTTGAGATAAGCAAATACATGCTTATGAATTGTCTTGAAATTGAACTCTTTATGCAGTAAGTTCTATTATGTATATTAGTAACGTTTTACATCAATTGTATTGGATATAATTTCACACGTATGCTATTTATCCTTGCAGAATATACATTCAGACATTAACCACATCCTTATCGAATCTAGGTAAAGTTGATATAATAAAATGTATACAATCAGACTTTATTAATTGGTTTAAGGAATACATAAGTAATTTCATGGTAATTCTCATTGGAATTATAAAATAAAGCAACTTTCAATAGCGTTTATGTTGACAAAGTTTATCTCTATCGATATGCTATTAGGTGCACAATCCTATCAATGGGGTGAATGATACATTTTTGCATGATTTAACATAAGGACCTATAAATAAGGTCAACACTTATCTAATTCACTATGTCAATGGTTACTGTTTCCATACTTCCACTTGGGTTAATAATCGAAGTTCAAACAATTCTAGAGTAGCTTTGATAAATACAGACTATATGTACCATGGAATCATTAAAGAAATTATAAAGATCAAGTATCCTGGTATGACTCTGAAATAATTGACATTATTCAATTGTAGATGGTTTGAGCCTTCTAGCATGGGTGCAAGGATCTGCCCCAAGTATGAGACCATTGATATTAAAACTAATAAGAGATATAAAAGAAAAGATACATTTATTTTTTCATATTAATCAGAACAATTATATTTTACACTGTATCCTAATACCACTCTGCAAAAGAGAGACTAGAGTGTGATCATCAAAACTAAAGCAAGAAATCAAATTGAATCTCCAGATGATCTATTCAAGATGATCTGATGTAATAGTTACATCCTGACTCTTTTAACGACCAGATTATAAATAATTTAAGAGATATCAATGATCAAGGTCAAGAGATTCAAGTTAAGAAAGAGTGAGTTCAATTGGTAGATGAAGAAGAAGATCATTTAATAGGGGGAGTCTGATAGTGAAGATGAACTTCTATGAATGACATTGTTCATAATGATTGATTATAAAGGTCTGTGATTGAATACGTTAAAAATTAGATTTATGCCCATTTTTTAATTTTTTTTCACTAAACATACTTTGTTCATTACTCACAGATGTCAAAGAGAAAGGGACGTGATGCTCATGGTGTTAAAGGTAAAGGCAAATGGTCCTACACATTGGATGCATCTTCTACAGCTCAGGTGTCATCACTTTTTGCTTAGACACGATCACCTTCAGTTGATGCACCATTATTCCCAGCTCATAGAATGTCTTCCTCGGTTGATGGTCCACTGCCTCCAGTTCATACATCATCACTTGGAGATGCTGTAGTTCACACACCATCGACTGAATTGGCGTGTGCAATAGGAGACAGTAGGCTATACATTCAGCTTGTGGGAAAAGAGTATGATAACTTATCTTTTTTGTTATGCTACACTTAATTTAGTATTACGTATTATATTCTAATTCTTATATGGTACGTTTTATATTTTTAATTATTTTTTACAGGTTGTTGCCTATGTCTAAGACACTTGCCATTATTTCTGGAATCATCAAGTTAAATTTTAATCAGCCATGGACTAGATGGCATGAAGTTTTGACTGACGTCGAGACTTGTGGTGGGTCAAATTTTAGGTGATATTATAACATGTTATTCAATTTACAAAATTAATTTTCTTATAGTTATAGTTAGTTTACATACTTAACTAACTAATTTAAGGTCAATATTATTGTAGAAAAAATGTAGATAGGATCCACTTATGGATGGTGTAGTTAGACGGATATGGGTGATCTAAATTTGTAGAGGTCCTCTGATCAAGTCTTGCATCAATTTGAACTAAGAAGTCAAAGGGAATGTGGACGCAGCCATCCATTCGAGAAGCATTGTTTGCTAAGTGGATGACGGACTTAGCCTTTCAAGCTGCATCACAGAGGAATAAAAACAATCGATCTTTTAGTGAAGCTATTGTGCATCGAGGAGGTTCTATTTCCATTTATGAGCATAGAAAACGAATGGTAATTTTTTAATTCAATTAATTATTTTCATGTCATTTTTATATGTTTAGTTACACTTGACAGATTTTTATTTTTCATTTGTTAACTATTAAGCTAGGGAGCTTGGGAGGGATCCTAGCATATCAGAACTGTTTTGAAAGTTAAATCATAATAGGGAGTCTAGTACATGGGCCACAAAAAGAGCTGCACGAATTCATGTGAGTATTTAGAGTAGAATATATTTGTCTTTACTTAACTATGTGTTGAATGGAATAAATTCATTAATGGGTTTTTGTTTCTATTGAGGTTTGGGTTGGTTATCAAAATAATAATTTTTGGTGTTTTAGCTTCTTGTATGGAGGTTGTATGTCTTCACATTGTGTTTAAATTATTTGACAAAAAATACCTTATATTGATCTAGTATTTAGTAATTGGTTATTTTTTAATGATATGCTATTATGGATAAATCAAATTTATGTTATTGTTAAAAGTTGAGGCATTTTTTGTTGCTTTACAAATGAATACTTATATTTTTCTACTTTTTGTTGTCATTGGGATACACATCACTTTTTCTGTTGCATTATCTTGTCAGTTTGATTCTTGTAATTTTTAGAAGCATACCTTATGAGTGTAACACCACTCCATTATTTTTGTTGGCAACAAGCATCACTTTTATAGATCATCTTATTGTTAAATTGGACCAAATTAATTTCATATCATAGATCTCACTATATTTATGCATATATTATGACCTTACCATTAGTTGTATATAATCGTGTTAAATATGATATGTGCTACTAGTTCATTAGATGGAACAATCGCATATGCTGAGTATTTGAGTTAATTTTTTTTTACTTTTTTTCTCAAATTTTTTTATTTGGATTCCTTTACTTTTTTAATAATTTTTTGCCTTGGGTTTTTAAAAATTTTTAATGCATTTTGATTAATTGATTTGCTATTTGTGATTTTGTTGATACATAAGAGTTTGTTTTTCTTACTTTAACACGTTTTTTTTTAACTAATTATATGCAGGCTGGTTATGAGAAATTGAGAGAGAATACCATCGTCTCAATATCATCTGTTGATGATTCCACCATCTTTTCTAAAGCTGAAAGTGAAAAGAATGCGAGAGGTAGGGCATTTGGATTTGGATCAGAGGTAGCCTTTTATGAAGCATCAAACTTTGGTTCTCAATCTTCACATGCCCCATCCAGTGTTACGATGCAACAGATAATGTTTCATTTTCAAGATATGCAAGGATAATTAGATAGAGAACATGTAAAAATGGAAGAATGACTAGCAAGAGAATGTGTAGTGATGGAAGATAGATTGCAAAGAGAACGTGCTATGAGAGATGCGAGGAAAAAAAAGATGGAAGAATGACTACAGAAAGAACTTGATCTGATGAAGACACAATAAAGAGATTTAAGAAAAGAGATGAAAAGACAAATGAAAACAAGAGATCGAAGAGAAAATAAACTCATAAAAGAAATGGCCTCGACGAAGAAGTTTCTGAATAGACTTGTTAGACAAATGAGTTTGTAGCAAGGTACTTTAGGTCAGCATGGTGCTTCTTCTAATCTAGTTGATGATGGTGGCAGTGGTGATGATGATGATAAAGGTGATGGTGATAGTGATGGTGATAGTGATGGTGATGGTGCTGATCTTATAGAGGATGATTAGATTTTTTTTAAAAAAAATTTCGTTGATTAGTGTGATTGAATATTTAATCCAAACATATTATGTATTTAACATCATATCTGTTACTATGACTTTTACATGCTTTTGTTTGTTTTGTTAATTTTATTTTATAAAAATATGTATTTATTAATTTAATTGATTTATAAAAATATATATCTATTGATTTTTATGACTTACATTGAATATATATTTTGATATGAATTGAACAAAATGAAAAATTAACTATTTATTTGATTATTAAATAAAATAAAATAAAATAAATTTATTAATTAAAAATTTTGTGGCAAACAAAATATTGTCACAGATTTTCTTTCGTGGCAATAAGGGATTAATTGCTACCACATTTCTTTTGTGGTAATAAAAGATTAATTGCCATGAAATTTTCTCGTGGCAAAAAAAAAAAAAAAACCTATTACCATGGAATATCTTCCGTGGCAAAAGAAACTAATTACCACGGAAGATATTCTGTGGCAAAAGAAACCTATTGCCACGATTCTGTGGCAAAAGAAATCAATTGCCACATAATAACTTTCGTGGCAAAAGATATGGATTGCCACGGAAACACTTCCGTGGCAAAAGATATGGATCGACATAGAAACTATTCCATGGCTAAATATATGAATTACCACGGAATATTAGCCACAGAATATGTTTTGTGGCAAAAGAAAACAATTGTCATGAAATATCTATCGTGGCAAAAGAATTTATTACCACGAAATTTCTTTCGTATCAACAAGAGACTAATTCCCATGAAGTATTTTCATGGCAAAAAAAATTAATTGCTGCGAAATTTTTTCGTGGCACTTTTTATGTTCATTAATTAATTAAAAATTTAAGAAACATAATATTAAATATTTCTAATAAACATTCCGTGAGAATGTCATTGGAAAATTACCACAGAAGTAAATTCTGTGAGAAAATTAACATTCTGACGAACATAATTCTTACAAAAATTCTTTCATAAGAATTTCTGTGAAAAAAAGTAGATTATCACGAAAACTCTTCATTTTCTCACAATATTTTTTCGCAAAAAAATAGTAAATTTCTCGTAGTGGCATTTGCAGAGTGTGATGGTGATCCTACCAACTTTGAAAAGTTAGTTAGTGATGTTAAGAAATCTTTGTACCCTCGATCTGAGAAGTTTACTAACCTATCTGCTTTAGTTAAACTTTATAATTGAAGATAAAATACGGTTGGTTTAAGCAAAGTTTCAGTGAACTTTTAAACTTGCTATTTGACATGTTGCTAGAGAATAATGAAATGCCTAAATCCATATATGATGCTAAAAAATCATTAACTGCATTGGGTATAGAGTATCAAAAGATCTATTCATGTACAAATGACTGCATTTTGTATCGCAAAGAATATCAAGATGAGACTTAGTGTCAAATTTATGGGCTTTTTAAATGAAAAATGATGAAAAATAGTAACAAAATGCAAAAAGAGGTGTTGGCTAAAGTGTTATGGTATTTTTCACCAATATCAAGAATTAAAAAAATGTTTAGGAGCTCTAAAATATCAAAATATCTAACATGAAATTTTAATAAAACAGAAGCCGACGGTTAGTTAAGGCACCCATTGGATATATAATACATTGAGTAGTTAAAATAATTGCTGGCCGATTATTATAGTAATATATAATTTACCACTTTGGTTGACAATGAAGTGAATGTTTATGATGTTGACGTTATTAATATCAAGCCCTAGACAACCTGCTAATGACATTGACGTATACTTGGCATCATTTATACAAGACTTGAAAATGTTGTGGCACACTGATGTACAAGTGTTTGATGGATACCGCAAGGAATCATTCAACTAAAAGAATTGTTTCGTTGTGGACAATTGATGATTTTTCTGCTCATGGTAACTTGTCTGATTGTACAGTTAAATGTTACTATACTTGTCTAATCTATGCCAAGAACTTTCAAGCATATCTTCTACAATATAGTAAGAAGATATCATATATTGGGCATATAAGATTCTTACCAAGACATCATTTGTATCGTAGAAAGAGAAGGCTTTTAATAGGGGATAAAATTCAAAATTGCTCCACAATCATTAACCAATGAGGAAGTTCTTGCTAGAATTCAAGGTTTAGCAAATTTATGAGGAAAGTTAAAGAAATGAACTAAACAAAATAATGATGATGTAGTTTTACAATTTTGAAAGAAGATGTCAATTTTTTTTTTTTTTGATTTTCCATATTGAAAATCATTGCATGTGAGACATATGCTTGATGTCATGCAGATTGAAAAGAACATATGTGATAATTTTGTGGGCACATTGCTTGATATTGTAGGAAATCTAAGGATGAGTTGGCCACTAGAAAAGATCTTGAATAAATGGAATTACAATCTAAATTGATATCACAAGTTCAAAATAATCATATAATCCTTTCACCTACATGTTACACTTCATCAAAAGATGAGAAAATAAGATTTTGTAAATTGCTTAGTGAGAATAAAATGCTAGATAGGTATTCCTTGAATATCAAAATATCTCTCTATGGACGACCTAAACCTATATGGGCTAAAGTCACATGATTGTCACACTTTAATGCAATAACCGTTACCTATTGCTTTATGAGCTGTGTTTCTTAAACATATCAAATATGTCATTATTAGACTTTACATATTCTTTAATCTATTATGCCAAAAAAATGGTGCATATTTCGAAATTAAATAAAATTCAATGTGAATTTGTGACAACATTGTGCTTCCTAAGTGAAGTATTTGCTTATTAGCTTTATTGATGTTATGGTTCATCTCACTATACACCTTATTAGAGAAGTAAAACTATGTGAAATTGTATATTTATGGTAAAAGTATCCATTTGAGAGATATATAAAAGTGTTAAAAAGTTATGTTTGAAATTGTAACAAGCTTGAGGGATGCATTACTGAATCATATATTGCAGAAGAAGCATTGATATTATATGGAGATTATTTATCCAATATGGATGCCATTGAGATTTCTCCTAAGAAAAAATATATTTGATCATTCAACTCAAAATAGGGGGACCTCTAGTTGGTGCATGTATTGAATAAGTTTACCACGATCTTCTCCAACAAACTCATCTATATATGCTAATGAATATGGTTGAAGTTCAACCATATATGAAATAATATTGATCCACCATACAATTTTAAATCATGATTATAATTGTTATTATCATGTAGTAAGCATTTACATCAACTATGTGCTGATAATCCCATGAAGTCGAAAAGGCGCAAGTGGCTACATGATGAACATGTTTGCACCTTTACCAATTAGTTGTGTACATAGGTAAAGATGTTTAAATTTATCCATTATCAATTTATTTTTCATAATAATGGTTGATCTAATGTAATTTGCATTATATGTGGAGTATCAAATCTCATTATGTGATCATAATATCTCATCAGTTTTACGATGGATTGCCCATGGATCTCATTTCATAATAATTAAGTATATTTGGTACATCATTAATGATTGTCATTTTTATACAAAAGAAGAAGACAATTCAAAAGTCGATCAGAATATTGGTGTCACTGTAATTGCTAACACCATGCAAATTTTCAGTGTAAAAAATAAAAATCTAATAGATGGTGATATGACATTTTATGAAGTAATAAAAGAAATATGGGAACCAGATTACACCATATCTAGAGTTTCAAATTTCAAATGTGATTAGATTGAGAACAATAGTGGCATAAATGTTAATGATCTAAGAGCTGTTATTGCTGATCTCAATCTGATTGGGCATAAAAATAATAAGTTTATACTAGCTTCACAAGCAAGACAAGTGTTTCTATGTTAAGGATTTGACTGACATAAAATGGTGACTTGTAATGTCAATGTCTTATAAAGATTATGATGAAGAGGACGATTCGGGTGACATCGGTCTTAACCATATTAGCTTTTACAATAATTTCTCATCTGTTGAATTGTGTGATCAAGTCGATTGTGAATATGGTGAAGGATTATGGGTTTGATTATTTTGGATAAATAACTTACGATTTGAAATATATGTTCATTTATGAATTAAATTTTTACATGCTATTTTTTTATTGATTGTTAACTTCACATGGATTTTATGAATATATGATATTAACTTTGTGTTTGTTTTATTTGTAGATTTAACGAACTAATTAAGGTAATTAAGTTATGATTCATAAAAAAAAACAAACATCAAGGATCATAAGCATGCTTAATACGATGAAGAATAAAGCAACATGTAAAAGATACCAATCCAATTGAATGAAAAAGAGCAACCCATTGAGAAAAATGATGTATATATGAAGAGCTGTATTGGTGTTGTTGTACATCATACATTGCCTATCAACATCACCAATATGCAGTGCATAATGAGATGAAAAATAAAATTTAGGAGACGATTTTGGTATGTATTATATTAATAAAGCACCATTCCTCCATTTTATTATATGATCATGATTGATGTTGATTAGAGTGTATGATTGTATTTTACAGGAGACATATGAAATAGATAAAAGTTTAAAATGATATGTATTTTAATTTGCCACACAAAAATGAAGAAGCTTTAAAATCATTCTTAAAATAGGTCACTTCATGTCTTTTTTGGATGATATAGACCATTTAAGGCTTTCACCTAAAGAGTATAGGAGTTTTATAAATGCAAATGTGTGGAATGAGTTCGTTAATTCCCAGATTTCATAGGAATTTCAGGTAAGCCATTAACCAAATATCTATGAGGGATTTTATAGAACTTATTCTAAAAGTTAACATGTTTTGTTTTATTAGAACAAAAGAGAACTACGATGATAGAGAGAGGAAAGAAAAATATGTACAACTACCATTTTTCTCGAAAAGGGTGTATAAGGTTAGAAATGGAACTAATAAGTTCTTATTGTATTTTTTTTTTAAACTTTGACTATTTAATGTTAGCATTTTATACATTGATCAAATATATACCTTGTGTCATTGTGTACAAAAAAAACTCTATTGGTAGTAAGCAGAGATCGATCGTGCTACATTATGAAAGGCAACACGGTGTAATAAAAAAGGAAAATATACAAATGAAGCGACTAGAGAATGTGCTGAAAGGATAGTAAGTACTTGATTATATTTAATTATTATTTACTTTTACTCAAACAAGTATGACATTTATGTAATGCTTTAAATTATAATTTGTAGGATGAGTTGATGCACAAGCCATGTAAGGCACATTTAAACCCTTGCATGGAGAAGATGTGCTTACAAAAGCTGTTGGCACATTGGAGCATGGTGGACATGTTAAAGGTGCAGGATTTAGGGTGACCATCGGCTTATATCTTGAAAAGACAAAATGATCTAACATACCAAAAAGTGAAGATCTCAATAAAGAAGATTTGTTGGCCATAGTGAGATAGTTTGCCCAACACAAAGATAAAATAAAGGATATTTTGAGAGATAAGACCAGTGCCCAGCCAGACCAAAACCAAGTAACATTCTGTTCAAGTAAAGGTAACAATAATATAGTCAAAATAGTAACTAATGAAAAATGTCCTACCACATTTCAGTCACTTCCTCCAAATGATTTGCTAGAGCCGACGTCAAGTATGAATAAGATATATCATGTGTTGTTTATAGTAAATAAGATGTTAATAGTTTTAGAGAAGGAATCTAAGAATTTTATTTTATTTCATTATAATGTGTGCAGTGTGACATATGCATTAATTCTTTAGAAAAAAATCGTGGCCTATGGAACCGTCTTCATAAATAGTACTATGAATTAAACTATCCACAAGTATCCTCTAGCTGAAGGTGATGTTAAAGTGACAGTAGAGACAGTTGTTCAAAGTAATGCTTCTTTGTCTCGTCCCATTGTAGAAGCTAAAATTTGCTATATTTGAAGCGATCGACGCACACATTGCTTAGTCATGAGATTGGATCATCACACAGATATGAGGCAATATATTTGTAAAGTTTCAATAATGTTTTGTAGCATTAATTGATATAAATAAATGTTTGATTTTTAACCATTATCCAGATCAGGGAAGCAAAAACTACCTAGTTAAATGATCATCATTAGTCGTACATCAACAATGTGTCTTCTCTTCCCGAGTACCATAAATGTTAAAGATGATATATTCATATATGAGGAAGTTAATGGCTCTTGACGAAGTGATCATCATTCTTTCCACTGTAGAAGTCTTTTCCAGTAAAGGCCCCATCTGTGTTTTGTGAGATGACATTTTATAATTTTGTCATATGGAAGAGATAAATGTCACCATCATTCAAAATTGCATCATGAACATATTTCTTTTGAATTTTATAAGTTTATTGATCTTAGAATTACTAGTATAATGATTCCTTTTTTTTTTTTAATTCTTTTCATGGTTTTAGTAAACTTTATGCTAATTTAGTTGCACATGGCATAAGTAGTATTTTGTATTTGTTGATCTGTTGCTAGTATCTGCTGGAAGTGGTATAAGAGTTGAAGAGCAAGCCCAATATATATCAAGTAGATTAACGCAACCATGTGACAAAAGAGTAGTGTCTTCCCATTTAATATTGCGTAAGTATTTACTTGATTTTTAATTGTGTTGTTAAGATTAAAAAACAATTTAACTTGCTTAATAATTTAGAACACATTGGATCTTGGCAACCATTGAGCCCAAAGCATTCATATACATTGTCTTTGATCCTTTGGGTCATGGATCTCGATCTGAGTTAGAAGTCCTTATATCCATGTGAGTTAAATTAATTTTGCCTATGTTGGTAATTAGATTTTCAAGATTTATGATAAATTTCTATTGTCAGATCTTTTCGAATGTTCTTTGCCATAGACATGCTATCAAGTATCACATGAAATTGTAAAGTTGTTGTTACTAATTTATGTATGCATAAAATTGTATGTCGTATTTAATTTGCTTTTTAGACAAAATATGACATTTAAAATTATGTTATATAGTGTATGTATCAACTTTGCAATCATGAGTGTGAAAACTATGTTATGAGATTTATAAAAGATAGTAGTCCTTACTTAAAAATAGTAAAAGGTTAAGTAATTATTTAATTTAAATGAATACAATACTATTATAAATTTCAATTATATTAACTTTGACATTGATACCTTCACTTAACTTAAGATTGATGATGTTAGGTCTTTGACAGTATATATGAAGCATCATTTTAAGAGTTCAGGTAAAAAGGTAAAAGTTGAACTTCAAATTTTGTAAAGATCTTTTAAAATTTAGGAGTTGTATCATTTGTAATTGAACTGGCATTGTAAAAATAGTTTCAATTTGTAAAATAATTTTTTTCACATGTTTAATATATTTATGAATGTTTCTTTGAATGAGAATTTTAATTCATTATGAAATAAAAGACGGATGTGTTACATTGAAGTATATTATAATGAAAGAAATGGTGGCAAAAAATTATTAAAGTATTGATTTGTTTATTATATTATTAGAAGGTTAATGCATTGGTTTATGAAATTATTGAAGGGTTAGTACATTAGTTGATGGAATCATTGGAATGTTGGTTTATTGATAGAACTATTGATATGTTAGTTTGTTGATAGTATGATAATAGAATTAAAGTAGTATATGTGTGTGTGTCTATGTATGTGCGTGTGTGTTAACTTATTGGTGTTTTGGTGTGTTGGAGAAAGAAGTAATGTTTATGTTAATTTATGTATATTTTAATATGATGATTAATTTGTTATTTTTTGTATATGTTGGTGTGTTAATAAAATGGAAAGGTTTATTATGTTAATTTATTGATATATTATGTGTATATATATATATATATGTATGTATGTGTGTGTATGTTGATATCTTGGTGTGTTGGAGAAAAAATTTATTTTTATGTATATGTTAATATATAATGGTTAATTTGTTACTTTATGTATATGTATATTGGTATGTTAATGAAATAAATTGGTTTAGTTTGTTCATATTTTTATGTATGTTGATATATATCAGAAAAAATTAATATTTACATAGATTGTGGCTATGTATTTGTATATGTACTAGTTAATTTATTGGTTTATGTAGATGTTGATATGTCAATGGATTCGATATGTTTTGTATATCAGTTTGTTGACATATATATATATATATATATATATATTTGTTGCTATTTTGATGCACTGGAGAATCAATTAATGTTTAATGCTAATTTTAGAGTTTATATGTATGTTATTATGACTACTTTATGAATATGTTTGTGTGTTAATGGAATTGATAGGTTTATTATATTATTTTGTTGATTTATGTGAATTAGAGAATGAAATAGTATTTTATGTATATGTTAATTTATGTGTGTATATATATGTTAATGTGATGGTTTTATTAATTTATCTATTAGTGGAATGGATAGATTCACTAATATGTTAAAATGCAAGTTTGATAAGTTTAGGGTATCGGAAAAATTTTTTTATATATTTATATTTTGATTTATGCATATTAATTGTAATTAAAAAATTTATTATTTATCATATTTTATTTTTATTTAAAATTTATTATTTTATAATTATAAAATTAATATTTTGTAAGTATTAAATTATTATTTATTATAATCATAATTATTTTATATATTTATTATCATTATAAATTAAAATTTAAAATTATGTTGCTAACATTTTTTATGGTAAAAAATATTTTATTTTGAATATTTAAAAAAATAATTAAAAATTAAATTATGTAATTAAATTAATAAAAAAATTAATATATAAACTATTTTATGATTGCATAATAATGTTTAATAAGTAAATATTATTTTAAAAATTATTTAATAAAAAATATTTAATTAATTTTTCTTCACAATTCTTTAAAAAATTATAAAATGTATTATTAAAAATAAAATATCCTTTTATGAAATTATCATTTTAGTAAATTTATCTTCACCGTTTTCTACTAAACTTTAAAGAAAAGTGATATTTCTTTACAATTCTACAATTGTGAAAGAAAAAACTTTTAATAAACCATCAAAAAAGATATATTTTTTTTACAGTTAAAAAATCGTAAAAAAAAAGTTTTATTTCTCTTCACACTTTTAAAATCGTGAAGAAAAATCTTTTTCAATCATGGAGAAAGCCATAATCTTTCTATAGTGACATTTTTAATTCTTGCATACTGTTAGGCATACTTATGGCATCAAAACTAGAAATTAATTTTTTTAAAATAAAACTCTAAACTATCAATCGACTATATATAATAAAAATTGATGAAATCCCCTATGCATAAACCCATTTAAGCACATTTATAAGTTCAATTGTACTAAATTCATTATTATCAATTTTTTCAAATCGAAGCATGTTATCATATTCATACATTCATCAGGCAAATGGTGCGTGAAAAGAAAGGATGATATTAGTATAACGTAAATATAGGAAAAAAAAAAAAGTTAACAAATGATATGTCTCACATAGAACTAAATATTTTATAAGGTCAAAATACTATAACAAGGACACAAGAGAGACGAATGTTTTATTTACCATGATAAAATCATATTCTATCGAGATGCATAGCAAAGAATGTATACAAGTTGCAATATAATGTCAGCCCACATGCCGTGGTAAAGCTATTTTTTATGTTCATGACATTAATTTCAATTTATATCAAGCCTTGTTGTTAATAAAGTCATTAAAAAATAAAGACAAATAAAGTAAATCAAAACAACTTACATAAATCATAATCGCACAACAAAATAAACATATTAAGACAATAAATGTAAAACTCAATAAATTAATTTTAATATTTTATTTCAACTTTACAATAATTAACACACTTAAGAGCGGATCATCGATAAATTCATTCTTCATAAAACCCACAAATGTTGACCATTTATGTAAATGAAAATTAAAAAATCAAGTAAAAATGAAAAAAAATGAGACAATTATGAGGAATCTTTACCCATATGCATACTTAAATTTGGTACTACTTTGATCTAACATTCTATTATATGGGTTTCTCAAAATACAAACAAAAATCAATAATAAATTAAATTAAATCACATACTTAATGAAAATTTACTCATAAATTAATTGGGCGACAAAGAGTCGATGAGAATGAGAGTAAAATTGAGAGTAAAATTGAAATGAGAGTGATACCGTGATAGGGTAAGGCAAAAATAACAAAGGAAAAAAGACTAATGGCTTTTTTTTTTCTTTAGTTGATAATATGTAAATTTTATTTTATTTTTGAGATAGATTAACAACGTTTAAAATAACTATCGAGAGAGTTGAAAAATAAATCAAATTTAATTTAAATATTGTAATTAATGCTGAGTTTTTTAATATTTATTTTTATTTTAGTTTTAATTTTTCTCGGGCCTTAAAGGGTTTTGCTCATAGTAAAAAGGTCAGGGAGGGTTTTGGTGTAGGCTTCGTTCAGCAGAGTCTCTTTCAGCTCCGAGAAGAGATTTTTTTTTTTTTTTTTGAAGAATATAGAGAAGAAGAAGAAGTGAATGGGGAAGGAAGGCGATCTGTGGGATGACTCTGCTCTCATCAACGCCTTCGACGACGCTATGACCAAATACAAGGTCTTTCCTTCTCCATCTTTCCCCATATGCATCTCTTGGTGTCTGTCTGAATTTAGTAAGAAACCAAATGGCTTTTAGTGTTTGGATTTGAATACAGCTTGTAATCTGATTGAAGAAATTTCAGTGATTACCACTCTGAATAAAACTCTCAGTTTTAGACTTATGTGGTTGGTGTAAGCATATAAAAAAGATGTGAAATGAATATTCAGAATGCGCAATCACTTTGTTCAGTTTAGGTTTAGTGTGGTAGGAAACCCAAATTGAATCAAGCTCAAGGTAGACCTTTACTTGATTCATTGGAGCTCCTTGCAAATTCGTGGTCGACACGATAAAGGAAGTGATAAGGAAATGAATAACTAGTGACAAGTTAGATGTAGGGAAATTAAATGAGGGATTAAGCACAAGTGGACGAGCAAGCTTGTAGAGCTATGTGCTAGTGCTGTTGCTCATGATAAGAGCCTATTAAGACCTGATATATTGGTGGTTTGAACACTAGCATTTTTATTTTTCATTCTCTGGTTTTTCTTCTTCTTTTTCTCTTCTTTTTTGGCCAGGTTGTGAGGTGATAGTCACGTTTCTTTGGCTAAGGATAAATTTAGGTAAGATTGGACGAGACTAGACCAGGAGTAGTCTGAGTTTCCATTGAGCTTAAGCCAACAAAGGAAAGAGAAAGTTATTTCTGTGCAAGAAGTGCATTCTTTGATTACATAAGTAAAGCTAAAATTATTTAATTGGCCAAGGTGCTTGAAGGAAATTTGCTCTGAGGCAAAACAACAACTAATTCCACTGGACTGCCCCTTAGAAGCTGATTAGGATTAATGCATTCACAATTAAGTGAAATGTAGATTTAAGGCTCCAAATCAGCAACTGCCTCAGCTAAGATAATGCATATAAATTGCGTACTTACCTGCATTTTTTTACGAGAAGCAGTGAGGGGCTGAGAGCTATCATAGAGAGGGGATTTTCCAGAAAAGAAAGAGAGAAACTTCAAGAAAGGGAGCAGAATATTGCTGAATCTTGAGGTGATTCTGGTTAGTTAATGTTGCTTTCTCTGAAAAAAAAAAAAAATTTCTTGTTTTCCATGAAGGAAGAAAGAGTGAATGAAATGTTGTGGATGATTGAAATGGTTTTGGAGAGGCTTTTTGTAGGTGTCAAAAAAGGTGGTTTTTAGGAGTGTGACTTTCTAAAAAGATGCATCCGAAGAGAAATGCTTACCTTTCTATTGAAAATGAAAAGACACCTCTCCATACAACACCCTTCTGCACACCTTTCCCATTCAAATAAGATTTTTCCAACAATTAATCATTTTGTTATTATTGTAAACCATAAAGAAGATAGGAACACTGCCATAGAAAGTCTCTTTTCTTTGGTGTGTGTATTGTTCAAACTGTGAAGAATTTAATAAGAGGGCAGTAGGAAAGTATCCCAATGTGGATGTAGGCAGATCGCCAAACCACAATAAACTTCTTGCTAGAAAACTTGTTGAACCTGTGGAGAAGATGAGGCTGTGTTTTCTGGAGAAAAGCTGAGCATCAGTCCTGCTTCTTGGTCTTCAAGGGGGGATTCAGTCTACATTTTTCAGATTTCTTGTGGGGTCTTGCTCCATATCTACACTAGCTTGTGGGACAACAAAAAAAAAAAAAAAAAAAATCCCTCATTCAATTGATTTACAACATTTTATTTGAATTTTTATTCGTGTCATTTCTATAACAAACACATAAAATGGAGTATCATCATGAAAGAAAAAAAAATGTGTGACCATGAAAGTTAAAATAGAAAGCGAATATAGTTTGCAATTTCACATTAACTCATCAAAATGAGTTACACAAAAGTAGATATTAAGCTCAAACTATATCTTTTTAGTGCTTTTTATTTGCATGTATCCTCAATTCTGATTTAATGACTTTGTAGTAAAATTAGCTGAAAGTGTTCTGAAGAATGAGCTTGCCTCTTACATCTGTTGTGCAGAAAATGCATAGCAAGAAAGACGAGAATATCTCCTCCGGAGGAAAAAATATCATCAGCAACATTGAGGAAAACGTCAATGCTAATGCCAGTGAGATCAATGCTGCTATGAGGTATATAACTTGATTGAATCACCTTTCTTATCTCAATGTCCTTTTCTCTTTTCTTTATGTTTCTGTGGTGGATGCAGTATTATCATAGAAGTAGGTGGCTCATGATCGTTTACAAAGGCTACTTTTTATTTTTATTTTTTAATGACCCATTCTCTTTTGTAGTGCAGCATGGATGACAGTAAAATTAACTTCATGCAAGTCAATGTGAACATCTTTTCTGCTTTTTTTTTGGGCATGCCTAGAACCTGGGAGAACCCCAATTTTGCAATTTAATTTTAGTGAACTAACTGCACAAAGCTTGCTTCTGGTTCCATAGATTTGCTGTGAGTTCTGCTTTGTTTTGGTGTTTGCATTTATAAACTTTGCTTGAAATTAGATCATATGACTGGTAAGTGGAGTCTACTTTCTATTAATATGCAACCCTTGTCTGGAAGGAAAGCTATAACAATCTTTGAGGAGTCAAAATTGGGACTCTACTAATTATAAAGTTCCTATGAAGTATTTATGTGGGACTCCTTTAAATGATTTTGTATAGGGAGCGCTGTTTAATGAAGTTTCTTCTTGTCTACTTATTGGCAAAAACTTTTTCATTACAATTGCATAAGCAAGTTCCAGAGCAATTAAGCTTCTCCCACCTCTCAAAGATAGAAAGGGTAAACATAGTCCTTAGGTTAGGCATGCCCAAGTTCTAGAATTCTAATTGAGCTCTTCCGATCAGATATTCGGCGAGATGGCATTGAACTTTTAAAGGTAACTTGGTTACTCCATCTAGATCCAGTGACTGGAATCCAGTCATGCAGAAAGTATCAAATTTGGTAGCACATGCAGATTTTAAGCTAATTCCTTGAGTCTTTATGCAAGTCAGAATTCTCTGAAGTTACTTTTCTTGAATGTGTTAAAACTTCATTCTAACTCTGATTTTGACATCTTTCTTGGATGATGGAGTTTTCTGTATTGTGCTTTGTCTAGATATATGGTCTTTTATCTTCTTTTTTAACAGAAAATTTAACATTTAGTTTAAGCTCAGTATTATAAGGTCTGCTGAGTTACAATTTAATAAAATAATTTATCTTAACTCCAGAAGATAATCTTAAAATTAGCTGTCTTTTCCGACTTGCATGGCATCAAGTACTCAATAACCTTCCGTTCTAAGATTTGTATAATTTCTTGTCTTTTAATGAAGAAGACCTGGGGATGCAGAAGAGAATTGTAATCTCGCCTCAAGTGCTGCAACTAGTATGTCTGAGATTAAGAATCTTCCAGAAGCTAAAGAAAATCATCTTGTGGATTCACATGCACCTGAATCCTATATAGATTCTTCCAATGGTGTACACATGAAAGGTGTGAAAGATGCACCAAGAGGCTATTCATACACACAAGGTCCAGGTGACTATAATCAATTGCTTATGGAGTATTATGAGGTTGAGGAGAAGAGGCAAAAGATTCTTCAGCATCTTTATCAATCTGGTAACTGGAATCACCATTTTCCTGGTGAAAGTTCTTATGCTGCTACACAAGGGGTCATGAATTCTGCTTCTCAAGAGTATCCAGTTGCATCAAGCCAGGCGTCGTATCCTAATGTTGACTATTCATGTTGCCCATATGTCTGTCATTGGTTGGAGGCCCCTTGCACACTGTATCCTGCTTGTTCCTCAGGTGTGACATGTGTTGGTAACACCTGCAGTGGTACTAATGGTGCTGCAAAGCCACTTTCTCTGGATGGTGACATTGCCAAAACAGCCATGGGAGCGGCAAAAAGAGCTATATCTTCCATGAAGATGAAAACTCCTGCTAATCTGAATGTAAATGAAGGTAAGCATTTCTCTTTTAAGTAGTGCAGTATATTCATGAGAGTCCTTCACTGCAGCGAGTAGACTACTATAACTTATCAAACTAGGCTACCATAAAATGATTGGTGTCAGTAATAATAACCTTTAGTTGATAGTCTTTATGCCTACGTATACTTACTGCGCTAGCTTTTATTGAAAAAATAAAAATAAAAGAGATGAAAGAGAAAAAACCAACGAATTTGATTTGCTAATATTAAATTCAAATGTTTTATATGTTTGAATTTGATAGAATTTTTTTTTTATATATTTGAATCTGATAAAAAAATGTTTTATATATTTGGAACCAAAATATTTTCTTTCAAGTAATTTCTAAGTGAACTCTTTCTGGTATTCTGCTATCTGTATTACTGATCGACTACCATTACTTAGCCTCATGAGGTGGTTCTTTCTGTGTTCCAGATCTTCTCATTTTTTATCCTGGCTGCTTTTTCTTTAAATGTTTTATGTGCATTCTATATCTTTCTTGTAGGCTGCAACTTACTCATATGGTTTTCAAATAAAATATTAAGACATTTTAACAGCTAGATTGGCATTTTGAATCACCCTTTTCTGCTTTTAACTGCAGTTTTGGTGACAAATGAAGAAATACTTATCTAAATCCTGCTGAACTTCTTAGTTCTCTTCTCTCCCTATGTCTTGACAACCATAAAAGTTGTTCCTTAAATCACCTGTCATTTGCTGTGTTGTCATTATGCTGCACCAGCTTTGAATAGCTCTAATTCATTGGGTTTTCATATTTCTTGATATGCTTTCTGACTACATGAGGGATGCGTTTACTATAGTGTTCTTCTGTCTTAACTGTTATACTTCCTTGGAATACAGAAAATGTTGAGTGGGAAGACAATAAGGAGGAAACGGATCCAAGTAATGGCTCTGAAACAGATCTAGCTGCTGTTCTAAATGCTTGGTATTCCGCAGGCTTCTACACTGCCAAGTAATTTCCTGATTCCCTTCTTTTCAGATACTGGATCTTTATAGATTTTTCTAAAAATATTCGTGCATCATGAACATAACTTGATATTGATACCGCTGGCTGCCCCATGTTTTGCTTCTTGAAACGTGTAGGATTCCATATAAATAGAAATTGTGTGATAAACCAACCAATATGTACTTTTAGTGTGTAGTTTGATTTTGAAGGGTCCAATTTTGTTCGTTTTGAAAGTGTCACATACTTATACCATGGCTATCTTGAGGAGACATGATTTGATAAACTTATGCAAACATGTGCATGTTATAAGAAGATTTCTTTTCATTTTTTCTTTTGTTGGCTTTGATTCTGATTGTGTTGCCCGATAACATCTTCAATTGTATTTTTGGATAAGCTCTTCATTGAAAGATGCCTGAATCTTCTGGATTTTGCAAATGATAGGTATCTTGCAGAGCAGTCCATTGCAAAGAAAAAGCATCAGTAGACGCACTTCATAAATGCAATCCTGAGGCAAAATGGATTGTCAAAACATATCTGCAATATACAGGTAGACTTCTCAAAAGAAGAATCTAAAAGTATTAACTGAGAGGTTTCTGTTATGAATCTCTTGCCTCTGAAAGGCCTCTGTATTTCTACTACTAAAATGTGATACATGGGAACTGATGAATAGCAGTCATCAACATTGTTTAGTGTACCAGATGGATTCTCTTGTTTTTCTCCTCATAGCAGTTTTTGTTTCTTCCTTTTCTCAGAGGGGTGGGAGAAGAGTAATTGATATTTTTGGGTTTCAAGCAAATGTCATTTTTCTTTTCAACTTCCGAGGACTCTTTGTAAATAACTTTTGTTTCTGAATCTTTTGCCTTTTGTGCTACTGTTGAAAGTCTTGAAAGGCTGGGAGCGAAGTTCAATGATTTTTTGGGCCCCTTAATTCAATTTTATGTCAAGGCTTTACTTTTTTTAAAAAATTGGCAGTTAAGGTGAACTAGTTAAAACAATTTTTCTAATTCTTTGGTAAATTTAAAATTTTGATCAGTAAGTTATTGAATTTGAATATGACATTTTTATCTCTCAGAAAATTAAGTTTAAAATTTTTAATATTTTGTTAGCATTCCCAGTTTGTATTAATATCTCGGGCTTTAAAAATATGAAAAAGGAAGAAATTTTTTTTGTTAAAATTTAACGTCACTATAATCAATCGTTCGGATGAGTCTTTTGCCGTTTCAACTATGTTTTTACTTTTAACTTTTTTATTTGTGTTATTTCAATATTGTTCCTTTTCTTCAAAAATTTTAATGAAACTGAAATCACAATTAAGAAAAACTCAAACAACCATAACTTAAAAAAAAAAAAAAAAAAACCATCAACCCTTCCTTTTCATATATCAAACTTGGTCTCAAAAAACAAGAGTGAGAAAAAGAATTGGATTAGCTTAGGCCCCAGAATGGGGCGGGTCGAGCACAATCAGCTCGAAATTTTGTGGTTCAAGTTTAGTTTGGTTCATTACTTAATTGGTCTTATAAATTAATGTGTCAAGTTAGAGTTCATTCATTTCAAAAAATATGGCTTATAGTTTACTTACGGTTTCAATTTGTTAGGCTATTTTTGGATTTTGAACAGGCTTTTGTTTAGATTTTATTTGAGTTTGTTTAGGTCTTAAATAAATTTTATTTATATTTTATGCATATTTTATATATGTTTGTGTAGACCTAACAAGTGTATTACATGAATATTAAATAGGTTTTATTATATTTTATACATATATAAGTTAACATTTTATAAATTATATCATTTGTTATTTTAAAAATAAATAATATAAAAAAATTTTATACATAATACTAAATAAATAATTATATTTAATTAAATAAACATAATTTTAAAAAATTAATGCATCACTGTAAGATAAGTACATTTCAATTAAGTTGACACTTAGTCACTTGTCAATTATATATATTTATCAATTTTATTATGCAAATAAGTATATTTTTAAATTAACAAGATTACATAAATTTATTTTTATTAAAATATAATTTTTAATATTTAAGTGAACTAGTATCATTAAATTCAGATCGATATATATCAATATTTGCTAATTGTTGTCATCTCTTTTGATCTTGTATTGTTTTGTATTCTTTTATTCACCAAATTCAAATCCTTCAAATATATAAATGCTTCAATTATAAAAGGTGTCAAATTCGTTTTTGTGTTTAACAAATAATGATTATAAACTAATTTAATTATAATTATGAAAATAAAACTTATCAATGATTTAATTAAGTAAACCTAAATACTAGATTTGTTGATCTAAATTGATTGATCTAAATATAACTCATTTATTAATGTTAATGGGTTGGTCTAAATACAGTTTAATTATAGCTCATTTTTTGTTCTAATGGGCTATCCTAAATATAGTATAATTATGATCTAGTGATTAATCTTAACGGATCGATTCATTGGCAGTTTATTTCAAAATTTGAAACTCACCACCTCATTCATTATTTAAATGAATGGCTTTAATTTGGTCCTATTAATAAATAAGATCAAACTGTAAACTGGTCAGACTCGTGGACCATAAGTCAAATAATGAGCCTAGGGATTAGCCATTCACTTAGGCCACAAAAAAAATGAAACACCAAGTGGTTGTCAGTTAGCAAGAGGAACATGAGGTTTGTGGTGGACAGTTGTACTGGAAACCTTCTTTAGCCATATACAATCAATTGAAATATAGTATCATTTAAAATGTTTCAAAAAAATTCCACCAAAAATTACCTGAGTTTGGATAGAACCTCTAATTCTGTAAAAAAGCAAAAAAGAAAGGTTGTAATCATGGATTGAGATCAAAATAAACTTGGGACTTAGATCATAATATGAAGTGTGAGTTTGTAGAAGCACCAAATGCATTAATTGTCTAAGATCTTCATTAAAATAAAGTGCCTAATGGCTAGAGTCTTATTAGCTCCTATCACGTCCAATTATATAAAATCTTAAATTAATTAAATTTTTTAATTTTTTGTAATAAATTTATACATTCACGTACGGTTAAATATGAATTAATTTTATATTTAAAATTTGATTAATATACATTATTCCATATCACGTTAAATTACACGTACTTTTTAATAATTTAAAAATTATTAAGTGATTGTATTAATTTTTATTAGTCCATATTCGACAAAATATGTGTTTAATTTTTTATATTAAAAAATTGATTAGCATAGGTGATTCTTAAATATAATATTACACTAGTTTTTAATTACTTTGTTTTAATTTTTCCATATCACATTAAATTATATGATACAATATGATAGTAAGATTAGTTTAATCTTTTCACATTAATCTTTTAAATATTATTTAAGAATCATTGGTAAATTTTTTAATTATAATCCACGTATAAAATACATGGATTGATACAAATTATTTATTAATAATTCTTGAAATAATTTATATTGGGTAAGTTAGAAATGTGAGAATTGTGTATAACCTATGATATGTAAATTATTGTGGATTTTTATTTATTAAATTTTTTGCACTATCTCATATATATATATATATATATATATATATATATATTGGTACATAATGGATACTTTTACATTGTTTTGATAAACAAATATTTACTTATATGTATATAAGTTATGTACTTGAAGGACTATAAGGTTATCCTATCAAAAAATTTTATAAAATAAATCATGATTTATCATATGCTCCACATAAATATATATTCTTAAATGATATAAGATCACCTACCTGTGAAATTTAAGATTCAACAATATGCATATATGCCCCTATGATTAACTCAATATGCTAATTTAGTCAATCTTTGACAATAGAATAGATAAGATTTGGATATTTGCTAATAAAAGATCAAGAGAGTACGACAGAAATTCAAAAAAAAATTCTTAACTTTCGTGATTAAAAAATCTAAGAACTATGATTTCATTTGTGTCCATGCATGAAATGAGGCAATATGAAACGTGAGATTCCACGTAAAATACATAATAATTTATTTGTTCTCGATGTTGATAATAGCTATCGAAATTAGATATAATATAAAAAAAAATGTGTAGTTAGACTTTTTACAAATACAAATTACCGAGTGTTAAAGGAGGATGTAAATGGATAAGAACTTGATAGCACCACAAAGATGATACTGGAGGCTTTTGCTGAGTACTATAATAATTTAAATTTTTTTACAAAATAGTAAGTTATTAGATAATTATTTAATTAATTGGTATGTTTATTATAAAATTAAATAATATTAATTTTTATATTTTTTATAAATATAGTTGATGGATAAAGTCATGTACACTCTAACTTGAAATTAATGATAAAAAATTATTGATTTCACGTGACATTTATTGAGGGAGATAATAAATTAAGGTAATTAAATTATTGTAATTGATTGAGATGATACTATTTTGTGTTGGAATTGTTAGAATGCAGATGTATATACTTTGCACTTATATTGTAAATACTGATGTGAATGAATACTTACATTGACTAGAAATTGGTGCAAAATTTTTATATATTATTGATATATTTAATTAATATTTGTAAATATGATAATATTTTGATATATTTTTCTTAGAGTATAATGTTGGGGAAGTGAAGGTATTGACGCATATTAGAGTGAGATTATGTGTAAATTAAGAATTAATTTGTGTTAAGATGATTATACTTATACACGCTTATTAGATTGTGATTGGAGTGTGATGTTGTATTCAAAGTGATGATAATGATGTTGGTATGTGGTTTTGGTGTATGAAATTTGCATTATTAGTGTAACATTGTAAAAGACGATGATGATTATAATATATTAAAGTATAGGGTAATTTTGAAAAAAATTGTATTAAAATTTCTGAATTTATTTAAATATTAAAAATAAAAATATGTAAACTTTAAATGTTGATTTTAAAGAAAATTGACATCTTATTTCTCTAACAAATAAAAAACTTGTTAACAAAAATAATAATGGTTGATTTTATAAAGAATTAACGATTATTTTTTATATTTTATTAAATAATTATTTTTTATTTTTATAAATTAGATTTAAAAATAATAATAATAATTATTTTTTAAAAATAATCATCCATCTTTTAAAAAATAGATGATTAATCATGTTATTAAATAATTAATTTTATTTATAAGAATAAAATAAATAATAAATAATTTTAATTGTAACAATATTATCAATTTTTCAAAAAATTGAAATGATTTTTATATTTATATTAAATAATTATTTTTATGTGTTTAAATTAAATTTAGATAAATAATATTTAAATTATTCTTTATAAGAATAGTAGTTAATATTCTAATTTTAAGAGACATATTATATAAAATTCTAAACTATACCATGTTATCCAATAAACTCTAATATTTAAAACATGAGAAATTAAACTTTAATCAATTTGAATTAAATTGAACTTCAACTCAAATAGCTTAAAAAAATAAAAATATTTTTATCATTAAAATATTTAAAAAATTACTCAAATAAATTTTACACTCTATTTTGAGTTCATTTTTCAAATTTAAATAAGTTTTGACGTATAAATTATTTTTTAATAATTTTTAACATTGTAAATTTGTTTTTAAAAAATTCACTTATCAAAAAATTTTAGAATTTTATTATAACGGTAGTTTGAATATTTCTTTACATAAAAAAGTTTGAACCAAAATTTGTTGTATAAGGTCCTTAATTTTAAAATTTTTAATTTTTAAATTTTTTTGTCAATATTTAATTTGATCCAAATTTATTCAGGGTTTGATTTATCACTTTTCAAATACCCAAATTCATTTGATAATATAAAGTATATTTCAAAGTTTCATATATCTTTTACCTTAAATTGTTATTTAAAAAATAAAATTTTTAGAAAAAGGATGAAGGTCATTTAAAATATTTGATTTTACTTTTTTCTTCGATCAAACTTTAATTTTTAAAATGTCTCTAAATAAATTATGATCTATCAATTTGAATAAAATTGAACACTATCAAAAAATTTAATTAAAAATTAAATATATTCAAATTGTAGATGTTTTACAATGAATTTTGACTTAAATTTTTTTTCTAATGTAAAAAAATATCCAACCTACTATCATCCTAAAAAAGAAAAATCAATACTCTTTTAGTTCTGAAAATATTTTTTAAAAAAATTAGACTATCAAAAATTAAGAAAACCATATAGAATAGCTCATTAGTTGAAAATTATTCAAATTTTAGGGATAAAATCGAAATGGAATATAAAATCTATATGAGTAATTTTTCAAGTATTTCAACAATAAAAATACTATTAATTTTTCACAATCATTTTCACTAAGCTCTAATTTGAAAAAAAAAAAATCAATCGATCAAGATTTGTTTGGAAAAGTATTAAAACTCAAAGTTTAAAATGACCTTTACCTAAAAAATAAATTTTAAAATATTTTATTTTTATTTTTACTTTTTGCAAGAATAGTTCTTGGTTTCTTTGCTTTTCGAATTCTTCTAGTAGTTCTTGCTTTACAAATTCAAATGAGGATCACAGAAAGAAAAGGACAGTTGCCCACGCACTACCTAAAGAATAAAGATACATGGGATATACTGCCTAGACTAGTTGTTAAATCCACAGGGGCTGCTAATGGTGGCAACGACTATGATATTATGGTTGCTTGGGCATGAGCGAACTATGCAAGATGTGCACATTCAACAATAAAGTGTCCTTAAAAAGGAAGAAAACAATAAGTTAGGAGAAGTTAAATAAACGAAGGGAAAAGTTTACTAATGAGGATACACATTGCATCCCACAATTGCTTACCATTTATCAATAGCTTCATTATCACTTCTAGTCCCTTGCACCACCAATTGAAAAAAAAAAAAGTAGAAAAAAGAACCTTTCAAATGATAACATTTCCTTGTTGGTTGTAATAAACCCATTCATGTTGCTCGCTAATTGGGTCCTTTCCCATTCTACTTGACTCACTAAAATCCCTTCTTAATTGATCCATACAGTCACCATTTTGCATTGAGATCGCATCGAATTTCTTTTGCACAGTTGATTTCATGATAACATTATCATTTTTTTTTATTGCATCTCCTGAAAAGATGATTATGGGAAAGTTTTGGATCTAAAAAAGAAGAGATGAAAATGGATTTCAAGATAGGTTTTTTGGGGTTTGGAAGAAAGAAGAGGCTTTCAAGAGAGATGGTCATTTGCAAAGAGGCATATTTTTGGTCTTTTGTGTCAAACCATTAAAAATAATGGAATTAAAAGATGGAAGTCCTAGGTTAAGAATTTAACAAAATGTGTGTCTCAATGAGATGTAAGCCATCTTGATACCATTAACCCTATATTCTCTATCCATTTCGAATGTTATTTCTTTAGCTAAAATCATAGCAACTATAAATTTATTTTTGCTATATTTTTCAAAGGAATAAATAAAACCTTTCAATTCAATTATAAACGTCTATATACATATCTTTAGATTGTAAGTATTAATTCATTAATTGCAAACGATATGGGATAACAAATAACCATAATAAAAACTTAAAGTTTTCAAATTCATATGTTATAAGAGAAAAACTTCACCTTTTCTTTTATGATTTTCATTAGTTTGTGCTAATTGAAGTAAAAAAATATCTATTATTTGTGGAGCTTGATAATTTATTTATGTGACAATTTCATTATATATAAATTTTCAAACATGTGATGATACTGACTTAATAGTTAAATAAGAAATATTATCTTGAATTTTTTTATTTTTTTTTCAAGAAAATAATAAATATACAGGTTATATCACTTCAAAATATATTATTGCTTTAATAGCAAAATTAGTCATACTACAGTGTAATAAGTTAAGGTTATAACAACCATATGGTATATAAAATGCTTTGGAATTTATATTTAATGATTTTGTTTGCACACTTTATTATTTTCCTTTGATATTAGTTTCATTATCATATACTTGATCTTTTACATTATTAGTATTAAGTTTTAAGATTCTTTATTGCATTATGAGATTATCAAAAAGGCCTTGACTCGAACTACCACTCATCTCTAAACATGATATGAAATATTTTTTTTCTTGCTGTTAGATTTGTTGAAATATTTATACATCTTAATATAATAAACGTTTATTCTTGATAACTAATATTTGAAGTATATATAATAAAGCATAACTGAAAAAAAAGTTATATTTCTTTATTTTTTATAATTGTATTTCTAATTTTTATATTTAATTTAGTTACTAATTCATCTTGTGTATTATGACCAAGATATATGATTTATGAATTAATATCACTAGCTTTAATATGCCTAACATGTTTTCACATTATTAGATCAAATTTTGCAATCATCTCAATTATCTAAGAAACTTCTGTAATTATGTTGATAACCTTCTCATTCTTTCCACGACCAAATTGTTGTTTTTCTTTTTTGCAAGGTTTTTCACAGTAACAATAATTCTCAATAATACATTTCTCTAATGTAATTTTTTTAGTTAATTTGTCCTTGTTCATTTTTATTAAATGTTATATTTTTCAAAATCTTATTTTTAAATCAACCCAATCATTCATATTAGTAGCATGTTCATTAGTAATTGTATCATGACTTTTGAGTTTAACACTAAAATTTTTTCAATCTCTACAACCTTTAATTGCTAATTGACTTAAGTTTATGCTAAATAATTTGCTACAAAACCAATGTACTCTATCTAAGTCCTTGAATATACTAGTCATTTCTTATCATGTTTCTCCATTTGATCATTTTTGAATATCATGAGTTATGAAGAGATTTCTAGAGTTTTCACTTTTTTCAAAAATTTAAGTTAATTTCTCTTAATAAATCTCTTAGGTTTATATCATTGTTATGGATTATAAATATTAGTGAAAATAAGCTTAAGAATTTCATTCATCAAATTTCATTTTTTTCATTTTTTAATATTCTTCAATTCTATCATTTTATTCATTTTCTTCTTTAATTTTTTGCGTAAAGCTACATAGTTTACTACTAGTTGTCTTATTCCTATTACAAATTTCTATTAATTGAATTAGTTCTTCTTCACTAATTTTTTTAATATGTTGTTTACTATAAATAACAAATTTATGAGAGTTTTTTTTGGGCGTTCGTACAAGAGGCATTTAAAAAAAAATCCAAATTTACTAATATTAATGTAGTTGTTTTTAGCATTTTCTTTTAAATTTCAAATAAAAACACCTTCTAATGGCAATCAAGATTGCAACTGCATCACCCATCGAAGAACATTAAAGTTCACACTTGTTCTTTCTCCCTCCTTTTTCACCAAATGACCCTCTCTCTTTCTCTTCATTCTCTCTTTGTCAAAACCCATATTTTTCTCTTCACAAATCATCCAACCACCAAAATCAAGCATTCTCATCTTGAATCTTGTCACCAAAACAATAAATCCATCATTCCCTTGTTAGTAAATAGATACAAGAACAAAAAAGTATGATTTTGATATTGTTTCAATTTGGTTATCTCATCTTAAAATAAGTTTACAAATTCATGAACATATTGACAAACCCAAGAAAAAAATGGTGACTTTCTTTATTTTTTTGGCATCTTTGAGTTGTAAATGTAGAAATTTCAAGCAAGTTTGTGAAAATCTATGGAACACATTTTATTTGGGTGATTGACTTGTGTGTAATGTTAGATATTGGTTTGGGTATGTTGAATTTGCATATGTTTCAAGATGCAATTGCCAATAGACTTATATGATTTATTTAAATGATTTTTTTGTGTCATTCAGTAAATTTAATTGGTCTAAAATGTTGGATTGTAGGGGTTTAAGCATGGAATTCACTACTAGACTTATATGATTTATTTGGATGATTTATTTGTGCCTTTTGAATGGAGTTGGCATAACTGTGTTGGTTGTTTATATGTATGAGCGTGAGAATCATGAGTGGATTAAGGCATTGGGTTTCATTTTGTGTACCTAAAATATTATAGTTGTGCCTTTTGTTTACTTGTGATGTAACTGTGTTTTAAGTAGCACTTTAAGCCTCCATGCATTATATGTAACCCCCATGTATTGTACGAATCCTCCAAGTATTGTTTTTAGCCTTATACGTTGCTTGAATAATTCATATATTATCTTTTAATCTCTGTTTAAGGGTATATGTTGTATTTTAATCTTCTATGCATTATTATATTCTTCCATGTACTAATAGAATTTATTGGCATTATTTTACTTAGGCAAGATATAATCCTATATTGTCCAAGAAAAGTTATTAGATGTTAACCTCACCATCAACAACAAGTCTTATCTAAGTACTTTAAGTAATTTAAGTAAAATTTTCAACAATATGAATAACAATGGGATTGTAAGAAACAAATTTAAGGAGTTTGTGCTTTTTGGTTTTTTACTTGACATGAATACTAGCATGACATTTAGTAGCAAAATTATTGATTAACTATTCTTTGAGGGAAGTGGAGCATGGAAAGAATGACATGTTATGCTTTTGCATAAGTTAGAGGGTGGCCACATTTGGTAAGGTGGACTTTTGCCTTGTCAATGAAATGAAATTCAGTAGTTGCTAAATTACAGGTAATTTTTTTTATAGCTTCTAAATATTTTTCTAGTCTGAGTAGGATTAGTGTAGACATATTGAGAGGGAAACTGCTGAGTGCTGAATTTACAGAATCAGATAATGTGGTGAAAGTCATGATGTATTTGTTGTACGGCATTCTTTATGGGTATGATGAGTAATAATCAATTAAGGGATGAGAGTTCACTTTCGTTGAGGAGTTAGATAGGTTTAATCAAATCCCTTTGGGGACACAATTTTTTTTTTTACAATTTCAATGGGATAGTGAAAACAAGGCCTAATGCTCTTAAAAATTATTTTGGTAAACTGGTTATTTAAACATACACACTATTACGTTAGTTAATAAATTTATTATACTACTCACAATGCCTTATGATTAATGCTTATAACATGTGGTAGATTTATGTTGAGGAAAAGGTTGTCCCTTCAATGAGGGAGAGAAGCATATCATATTTCTTTGGTGTTGAGGAATGTATCATATCCCACATCCTATATGTTGATCCAAACACTAAGGTTGAAGTTAGTATACCTTCGAGTATAAAGCCCTCAGACATAAGAGTTCCTTCAGTATCCGAGGGTCTCAAAAAATTACTGGTAAAGAGAAAAAGAAGAAAAAGGTACATACTATTATTCAATCAATTCTTGTGTTGTTAAATATTTATACACATTAGAGAATGTTGTATTATTGTGATGTAAGTAATTATTTAAACCTCATTGGATAAGGATTCCAAAAAAGTACCTAAGTAGTCAAGGCCACAAATGTGGACACAAGCTTTGCATGCATAAGTTTTGAGCTCAGATCATTAAGGCGATTAGTGCAGATATTATTTGATGCACTGGTAAAAAGTGACCAACAACATGATATCTAACACTAACAAGTGGATGCGCTTAAATTATTCCCTAAGCTGTCTCATGATTATGAGTTTTTTAAAAGATTTGATTGATTTTCTCTTGTGATCGGAATGTTTAGGTATTATTTTCCACTATTCCTTGTGAATTTATATATATTTTATCTATACATGTAAGCAGTTTTTTAACATTTAATGTGATTTCTGTTATGCATAAGGGGCTCTAAAGCAACCGTTGATAAGGTTGATGGCTCCTTAATGGCCAACCTTACGCAGGGAGGCTTCTTCACAGCAAGTCTTAAGGTCGAAGGCTCCAAAATAGACAATCTTAAGGTTAAGGGCTAAATAGCAATCAGTCATACGGCTGAAAGCTTTATAATATTAAGTTATAGGGATAAAGAAGCTGTTGAATAATTATTTAAACTGAGCTCCCAACTTATTAACAATAAGCCCTTTTTTTCATCCACTGCTAAAAATGTATAACAAGACACAATGGCTACTAATGAGGTTTAGGTAACCCATTATAGCACATTTTTTCTTAGTAGCAACTCACATTTTCTATAGGTAGTGGGCCTCATGACAGCATGACTCTCGAGGTTAGAAATTGTTAAGCCTTTCCATGTCTGAAAAAGCTTGATCAAGCAGGCAAAAAGCAAAAAACTTTTGAATTCAACCCTAAGATACTCTAAGCATACAATTCTTTTCTTGAAGGAAATATCACATAAATTTACTAACATTATGGATTGATTTGATATTATTGTATGATTGTCACCACTTTGTATTTAATTATGTATTGAATGTTATTTGTTTGACCATTATAGGTGAAACATTAGTACCTTGTAAGCCTTAATGGTTCTTAGTCTTTCATCTTGAACTTAATAATAGTTGGTTAAAAGATACTATGAGTAGCCAATATTTTATTTACCTACTTCTTCCTTGCATTCTTTTATCGATCCATATACTATTGATGTGTTATGTATTATTTTATATGATTTCATCCATCATATATTAGTGCCATGTAAAATTTTAAAATTTCATGTAATATTTTCTTTAGTTCAATGCATTATATAACAATATTTCTTGCATTTTCTTTTTGGTTCTATGTATTATTTCTTAATATCATGCATTATTTAGCAATATTTCATGCATTATTTAGTATTTCCATGTATTATTAGTTATTTCATGCAATATTTACCTAGTGAAAATATGCATGTAGCACATCAAAGCATTCCTTACTATTCTGAGGTTGCGACAAAACCAATTTGTAGTTACATAAAATATTTTATGTAATTGATGTCACTTATGATATGTTGTTATTGTGGTCTTTTTACTGACACTGTGTTAACACATTACTTCTTCTTTTTTCTTTTTTTCTTTTTTTGGCTTTCTAGTCCCGCATTGACTATGTATGTAGAAAGATTCAACCAGATACTGACCCATTAACACCCCATGTAATGCAAATTTATTAGAATATATAGGATGAAAACATGCTTAAATTAGTGAATGGAATTGAGTGTTTGTATGCCTACCATGTTATGAGTGGATATGGTAAATGTTTAATGCTGGAAATTTTTTTTAAATGACCTTCTATATACCTTGAAGTACCTAAATGTCCAACATCATTGTTTTAAGGTTTTTTTAGCCTTTTTTTTTAATATGTGGTCCAAATTGTCCTCACTTTTTTTAAATAAAATTATAATTTTATTCTTGATTTGAAAGCAATGACAAAGAAGTATACTCCAAGTATCTCCAACAAGAAACCTCAATTTCTCTCTTGGTTTGAGTTTTTCATCGGTTTCTATCATTTTCCTTCACTTTTCTATAGTCTTTGCAACATTTGACCTGCATTTTTTACAACACACAGTTTTAAAGCAACAACAATCTCTGTAAGTTTTATTTTCTCCATTTCTTATCACTTTATTCATTTTTGAAAAATGGATTTCTAGATTCGCTTATCCTTTTTGGACACATTTTAAGCATAATGTTGCCTATGTCATGAGGTATGTTTGGTGTTTTAACGGTTTAAATTCTGTATAAAAGAAATATTATCATTAAAGGATGTGTTAACACTGAAGAATATAACTGATATCGCGCCTTACGCACCAAATGGTATAACTTATATTGCTCTATTATCAGTTTTTTTTGTGCTATTTTTGGATTATTTTCTCATTATTATTAAACATCAAGTCGCCTATTTGTTACCACTTTTGTACCATTTGTTTTTACATTTGCATCATTTATTTGTTACTAATGTCACATCATTTGCTAAGCCTATCACACCATTTAGTATCATGTCTTTACATCATTTACACATAAATTAGTATGTTTTACACTATATGTATGAATTACTTTGGTTATTTTCCTTCTCTCTTTTTTTCAATCCTTTGGTAATCTTTACAATATGTAGATGGCACTAGTGTCGAAAGCTTTCAAGTCTGATAAGATAAAGATAATGGAATATTATGATATCAATGTGCAATCAACAATTAAGTCAATGTTTGAAGGATTGAAGGACAATAGCTAAATGAGAAAGCTATTCAAGACCACCGCTTTTGGTCATTTCTTAAAGCTATCCCCTCTTAAGTGCAATGTACAAATAGTTGAAAGTTTATTGGTGTGTATGAAGAAACAGCCTAAGACTAATTGCATCATGTTCATGCTTAGTTCACACGAGATAACATTGAATGCCACTGAGTTTTATCTCATCACTAGTTTGAGATTTGGTAATGTGCCAAAGAATTGAACAATTCAAAAGCGCGAGAATCCAACATTCTTGGGAGATATTTTGCTGGACAAGACAAGTTAAACAAGGATTATATGAAGGCCAAGTTGTAATGATGAGTGTTTGAATATCCAGAGGATGCAATAAAGCTTACCTTGATCTACATATTGCATGATTGGTTGATAGGGCGTGATGAGCCACAACTCATCCCTACATGACACATGCATTTGATGGATAACCTAAACCATTTCAACTACTACCTATGAGAGACTATACTATTTATGCACTCTCTAGAACTATTCAAGGCAGCTGTTACAAATCGTAAATCTAGTGGTAAAGGGCCTTATAATCTCTTTGGTTTTGCAAGTAAATAGTTTTGACATTATTTTTTTATGTTGTTCAGTACTTCGAATTGAGTTTGCTTAGTACATTTTATAGTTTTCAATGATAGATATTTGCTTTTGAAGTGATTCCCAATTTGGGAAAGACTTTGGCAAATAAAGTGTCATCTGATGGATGCAACAATTTCTTTGCTGGTCTTTCACTTTGATGCCAAAAGGCAATTCAATAAGGCTAACTTTCACCAAATCAGTAAGTATTGACATTTTGTAGCTTTCAATTTTTTTATAAAAAAAAAAACTATTTTATTTTAGCTAATAATGGTATGCTAACTTTGATTGACCCCTTAGTGATTGAGATCGAGGCATTATATTTTCAAAGGGCTCAAACCATTATCTTGCTTATATATGTAGAGCTAGAGGTTCAACCTTAACCTAATGATGAGGCAGATCTGCCTGTTGCGTCTGTTCTTTATTCTGGAGAGCAATGAGTAGATTCTCATTTTGATGAAGGGCTATCCGACGTTAAAGCTGAGAAGAGCAAGCCTAAGAAAACCAAAAAAACTAAGAAGCACAAGAAAAACAAGAAGGTATCTCTATATTACCTTGCACTTTCTTTATATTTATTATACACTTTTCACACCATTTATAACTATATTATTGCACTATTTAGTTCATAATATTGCACTATTTAGTTCTACTATTAATTCACACATTCACACCATTTAATGTCCACTTTCGCACCATTTAATTCACATTTTTACACCATGTAATATCCAATTTCGTGCCATTTGGTTCACATTATTAATTCATTCTATCACACCAATTAATGTCCATTTTCATACCCGTTTTTCACATGTTTGCACCATTTAGTAGGGAGGTTAGTTACTTATTTTTTACGTTGCATTATGTCTCAGCATAGTGAGACGATGGTCAAAGAGGTGAAAGAGGAGGAAGATATGAATGATGATTATAAGGATGAAAACATACATCCTTGAGAAGAGAGAATAAAATATAAAAATGATGTTAGGGGAGAGGTGAGAAAAGACTCCATAGTGAAAGAGTTAAGGGAGGCAATAAAAGACAATAACTCTTTATCTAACTTGGTCAATAAAGTAACCATCATGAGAGGAGCTTTGAGGATAATGGATTTATGATTAAAGACTATGGATGGCCATTTGGTAAAGAGTATTAAAGCGATGGAGAGTCGATTAATGGGAAGAATCAATGCCATTGAGGCCTATGTTACGGCCGTGAAGGCTTTGATCACTTAACAACATGCCCAATTAGTGGGAATGGTGCAACTGATGATCGATATATAAGTAATAAGATATGAATGTTCCTCAATCCCTTGTGCTACTCTTACATACAGTAATGTAGGTTTATGTAGATCGCACCATTTTAGCCAATTATTGCATCATTACATACATCAGTTTGCAGCTTTACATGTAACTTTTGCACCAATTTCTAAACTTATGTTATCTTTTAATGTTAAACAGCAACGAAAAACATTAAAAGAAGTAAAAAGGTGTGTGGCATCTTCGTCATCTGTTAATGATGATAGGACGTTTGTTATGTCACAACGAATAACCCCACACATTTCAGTTGGTGATGGTGACAATAAGGCTCCATGTAATGGGCAAGGGCAAGTTCCACGAACCTGTAAAGGTCCTACTTTCATACTAGCTTTTACATGCATCCCAATGCCCTCATCAAGCACACAAAGTAATGCAAAATTAGCATAACATAAACTTAATGGCTTTGATGTCTAAAGGTTAATGCGTGGTTATGCGACCATCAAGAAATCAAATAAGAGTTATGTCATATGTTCATTGTTTAAATGACTATTTAATTTTAGTAATTTGTTTTCATTTTGCATCATACAGTCGTGACATCATAATTGCGATCCTTTTAGATGCAAATTCTTCATAGAGTTTGAAAAGCCTATTAGTTGGTTAGATGACATGGTAAATTATTCATCTTATTGTGCCATTTATTTTACCTTCGCATTGTTATTGGGAATACTCACTACTACAAAAATTATAATAACTAACAATAATTTAATGACAGTTATTCAAAGAACTGTCATTAAAATGTTCATTAACACTTTTAACGATAGTTATTCCAAAACTGCCATTAAAAATGAGGTTTTCAACGTCAGTTAAATAAGAACTGGTGTTAAAAGACTCCTGACTGAAACCTTTAACATCAATTCCTCAAGAACTGGCATTAAAAGACCCCATCACTAAATTCTTTAACGCTAGTTCTTAAGGAACAAGCATTTAAACACCCATCACTAAAGCCTTTAACACTAGTTCTTCAAGAACTGGCATTAAAGGCCAAAATAAGACTGAGACAGCCGCCATTTTTGATGAGCCGCACAGGCTTACAACTTTCCATGACGGTAGGCATGCTTTAATTTGGCTGTATCTATTGTAGTAGCAACTGTTACAACAGCAACCGCTGCAACAGTAGTCGTTTCTGTTGCTTCTTATAGCAGCAGCAATAGTCGTTGCTCCTGCTTCTTACAGCAGCAACAGCGGCCATTGCTGCTACTTCTTACAGTAGCAATGGTTGCTTAAAACATCAGTTATAGCAGCAGAAGCAACCATTGTTGTTGCTGCTTACAGTAGAAACAACCATTGTTGCTGCTGCTATAAGCAGCAACAACAACCATGAACCTGAAGTTCCTCAAAGCAGAGTTATTCTTGCATGAAATGCATGACATGGGGCTCAACACCTTCGATCCAACTCTGGCCAAAGGAGGAACTCCTCCTATCGATGCCAGAATAGGCAACCAAGCTTGACCCTTTTACACAATAAATCAAACAAAAAGTGATGATTTTAAATTCTCTACCCTTCAACGCCAGTTCTTCTATAACTAACGTTAAAGGCTATCCCACCTTGCTTTTAAGGTAGGGATCCTAAATTTGTCTCCAGAGCCCGCTAAAGCCTCCCGCGCAATTTTTACTCTTTAGGTCATCCTTCTCCTCTTTGCTCTCTGTCCAAAAGCAGCTAAATCAGTTGCACAGCCGCACTGCTTTTCTCTGGCCCTTCTCCTCTTTACTCGCTATCCAAAGCAACTAGGGTAGCTGTTGGCAGCTGTAGTACTTCTCTTCGGCCCTTTTCTCTTTGGTCTCTGTCCAGAAGCAGCTAGACAAGCTGCTGGCATAGCAGCGGCACTACCTCTCTTTCAGCCTTTTCCTTTTGGCTCTCTGTCTAGAATTAGCTAGGCCAACTACTGGCAGTGACAATGCCTCTCTCCTTGCTTCTTTCTTTCTCATTTATTTCAATCTTCACAAGTGCAGCTGCACCCTCCCCCTTCATTCGTTCATCTTTGGCATTCAAACTTATGTAAGTATTTCGATATAGATTTGAAATTTTTTTACGAAATTTAAGTATCATAATTTTGATTTAATTTGGTTAATTTTAGTTCAAAAAATATATTAAGGATGTATATTATTTTGAGAAGTTTTTTATGAAGTGTGTCTGGTGAATTGTTATTAATTGATGAAATTTAAGATTTTTTTTTGTTAGTATATTTGGATGAACATATTTGGTATGAATGGATATACATTGATGCATTTATTATTTCATAATTATTAAAATTTTTGAATTAATTAATAAATTAAGAAATGTTAATTAGATGAATTTATATTTTGATAAATTAAGTATATATTAAGTATAGATGAATTTATATTTGAATTAATTTTTTTAAGTAAGATTAATTGGTATATTTTGTCAAATTTAATTATATTGATTTTATCTTCGGTTAATATTTTCTAGCTAAATTTGGTCTCTAGTGCTTGAAGCACCTAACAATTAAGTCTGCTGGCATAAGCAGCGGCACTGATATCTTAATTTTCGGCCTTAATCATTAGCTACTACTTGACAAGCTCATTTATATTCACAAGTAAATTAGCATTTTATGCGATATAGATTTGAAATTTTTTTACGAAGTATCATAATTTTGATTTAATTTGGTTAATTTTAGTTCATATTAAGGATGTATATTATTTTGAGAAGTTTTTTATGAAGTGTGTCTGGTGAATTGTTATTAATTGATGAAATTTAAGATTTTTTTTTGTTAGTATATTTGGATGAACATATTTGGTATGAATGGATATACATTGATGCATTTATTATTTCATAATTATTAAAATTTTTGAATTAATTAATAAATTAAGAAATGTTAATTAGATGAATTTATATTTTGATAAATTAAGTATATATTAAGTATAGATGAATTTATATTTGAATTAATTTTTTTAAGTAAGATTAATTGGTATATTTTGTCAAATTTAATTATATTGATTTTATTGTTAACATAAGTTAATATATTTAGCTAAATTTTAAATAGATAATTAATTAATTATATGCTTGTAACAAAAACCATTAAATATTATTTAAATTTTAATCAATTAAGTCACTAGCTAGTTAGATGTTTGTGTAGTAATTAATTAGATGATAATAATTTACTGATATCTTAATTAACTAATTAATTATTAATCATTTATTTAGCTAATATTAGTAAATTAGATGCTAGTGAAGCAAAAAATTACATTTAAATGTTAATTAGGTTGCTAGCTAGTTAAATGCTCTTATTAATTATGTATTTAAATTTTAATTGATAAATTTGATGCTTGTAAAGTAAATAATTAATTGTTATTTAAATTTTAATTAATTTACTAGCTAGTTAATTAGATGCTTTTATAGTAATAAATCATATATTAGTAACTATTAATTATTAATTATTTATTTAATTTTATTTAATATATTAGATGTTTGAAATGTAAATAATTAAATATTATTTAAATTTCAGAATGGATAAAACTTGGATGTTTGCTGATAAAAATCAGAGGTATATAATGTAGGGGTGAATAACTTTTTAGATTATGCTATTTAGAATAGTGGTAATCCTAAATTAGTTCGATGTCCATGTATTAAATGTGGTAATATAAAGTGTCATACTCTATATGAGATACAAAATCATTTATATGTATATGAAGTTGATAGCAGCTATCAAAATTGGATATGGCACGGAGAAACTAGTATTGTTGGGTCTTCGACTAATAAGAATGCTAAGGTTGTTAGGGAGGTAGAACACATCGAAGAAGTTGATAACATTGTAGAAATGGAACAAGAGCCATTTGCAGAGTATGATAGTCATCCTAATTACTTTGACAGATTACTTTGTGATACTGAGAAAAATTCTGAATCAGTGAAGTTTACTAAATTATCTACTTTAGTTAAATTGTACAATTTGAAGGTGAAATATGGTTGGTCCGATCAAAGCTTTAGTGATCTTTTAAATTTGATGGCCAAAATATTGCCTAATAATAATGAAATGCCTACATCCATGTATGATGCCAAGAAGACATTGAATGCATTAGGCATTAAGTATCAAAAGATTCATGCATGTCCAAATGATTGCATATTATATCGGAAGGAGTTTCAGGATGACATCCAATGTCTAACTTGTAGACTTTTAAGATGAAAAGTAATGAAAAATGGTAACAAAGTAAAGATTGATGTGCCTGTTAAGGTGGTGTGGTATTTTCCACCAATATCAAAATTCAGAAGAATGTTCAGAAGTTCTGAAATATCAAAACACCTTACATAGCATTCAAATAAAAGGAAAATTGATAGTTAATTAAGGCATCCATCGGATACACCATCATGGAAATTGGTTGACTACATATGGCTAGAGTTTACTTCAGAGCCAAGAAACTTAAGGCTAGCTATATCAACAGCTGGGATCAAGCCACACGGTACATTGAGTAGTCGATATAGTTATTGGCCGGTCATTATAGTGAATTATAATTTACCGCCATGGTTAACAATGAAGAGAAAGTTGATGATGTTGACGTTACTAATATCAGGTCCTAAATAACCTGGTAATGATATTGATGCCTACTTGGCTCCGCTTATAGAAGACTTGAAAATGTTATGGGACACAGGTGTAAAAGTATATGATGCGTACCATAATGAGTCATTCAACTTGAAAGCTGTTTTTTTATGGACAATCAATGATTTTTCTATATATGATAATTTATCTGGTTGCATTGTTAAATGATATTATGCTTGTCCTATCTGTGCTAAGAACACCCAATCTAGTCACTTAAAACATAGTAAAAAGATGTCATATGTTGGACGCAGGAGATTCTTACCACGGCATCATCCTTACCGTAGATAGAAAAAGGTCTTTAATGGTGAACAAGAAGTCAGAATTGCTCCCCAACTATTAAGCAGTGAAGAAGTCTTTCACAAAGTTCAATATTTAGTAAATTCATAGGGAAAGTCGAAGAAACGAAGTACAATGGGTAAAGAAGATGTTATTACACTATGTTGGAAAAAGAGGTCGTTTTTTTTTTACTTACCATATTGGACGTCCATGCATATCAGACATATTCTAGATGTCATGCACATTGAAAAGAACATTTGTGATAATCTTCTTAGGGCATTGCTTAATATTCCTGAAAAATCTGACGATGGATTAGCTTTTAAAATGGATTTGAAAGACGTGGGTTTAAGGTCTGAGTTAGAACCACAAGTGCCCGTTAATCGTACATTTCTACCGCCTGCATTCTATACTTTATCTAGGGAAGAAAAAAAATATATTTTGTAAATTTTTTAGTGAAATTAAGGTCTCGGATGGGTATTCTTTGAACATAAAAAATCTATTATCTGTGGATGACTTGAAAATATATGGGTTAAAGTCACATGACTGTCACATCCTAATGCAACAACTTTTACCTATTGTTTTACAAAGTGTGTTACCCAAACATGTTAGATATGCTCCAATTAAACTTTGTATGTTCTTCAATTTGTTATGCCAAAAGGTGGTGGATGTGTCAAAGTTGGATCCAAAACGAACTTGTGACAACACTTTATATGCTTGAGAAGTACTTTCCTCCCAGCTTCTTTAATATTATGGTCCACCTCATTGTTCATCTTATCAGAGAAGTAAAATTATGTGGTTTCGTGTATTTATGATGGATGTACCCATTTGGAAGATATATGAAAGTGTTAAAGGGTTATGTTTGAAATTGTAATAGACCTGAGGATAGTATTGCCGAGTCGTACATTGCAGAAAAGGCGTTAGAATTCTACATTGATTATTTATTTGGTATGGATATTATTGGAATTCCTCCATGAAAGAATGTATTTGGTCACTCAACTCGGAATGAAAAAGCTTCAACTAGTGGAACTGTTGAGAAAGTTGATAATGTCCTCCTTCATCAAGCGCACTTGTATGTTTTGATGAATACGAGCAAAGTTCAACCATATATAAGGTAATTAAATTTTATAACTCATAGTTCATTGTTATATTAAATAATATTTGATTTATTATTTGATGATTTATTCTTAATATGCAGTGAGCATTTAAATCAGTTAAGGGTCGATAATTCTATTAAGTCGAAACGACTTCAATGGTTATATGATAAATAAAATCGAACCTTAAGTAATTGGTTACGCACATGGGTAAGAATACTTATTCTTGTCTAGATATTATATTTATTTTTAATATGGTTTATCTAATATATGTTATGATACAGATTAAGAATAAACTTTTATTATCCAATCATAATGTCTTATCAACACTACGATGGATTGTCCATGGTTTTCGATCCATAATAATCAAGTATTCTAGATATATCATCAACGGTTATCGCTTTTACACAAAGTAACGAGATAACTCAAAGATCCATCAAAAATAGTGGTATTACTCTAGTTGCCAACACCATGCAAATCTCCAATACTAATGATAAAAATCCAATATATGGTAATTTGTCGTTCTATGGAGTCATACAAGAAATATAAGAACTATATTATACAACGTTCAGAGTTTTAGTTTTCAAATATGATTGGATTGAGAATAGTAATGGTGTTACAATTGATGATCTAGGAGTTGTACTAGTTGATCTCAATCGGATTAGACATAAAAATGATCGGTTTATATGGCTTCACAAGCAAGACAAGTATTTTACATTGAAGATCCAATTGATACCAAATGATCCATAGTATTGTCAACATCTCTAATAGATTATGATGAAGACGATGATTCATGCGATATTAGTGTTAAGCACATGTCTTTTTGTAATAATTTGCCACCTGCTGATTTATTTGACCAAATGGATGACCATCGTCTTGCATATGCTTGAGACAATAGTGAAGGATTGTGGATTTAGGTATTTTTTAAGGTGATGATCAATTGCCTCATGTGTCAAAGTTATCATGTCTTTTACAATTTTATTTTATTTGTTGGTTTTATCATGTTATATCATATTTTGCACATATGATGGTAACCATATTTTGTTTTTGTTTACAAATTTGATGGATTCTTCTGAACACTCAAGTGAAGGCTCTCAAGGGTCAAAAAAACGAGGTATCATCAGTATGCCTAAGATAAATAAAAGTCGTGCTTTCAGAGTTAAGCTCACGATCGAGGTAAATAATAAAGGTCAACCAATTGGGAGGAATGACATCCAGTTCAATAGCTACATTGGGGTGGTGGTACGTAATACGGTGCTTATAAATATTGTGAATTAGCACTCAATAAGCATTGAAATGAAAAATAAGATTTAAGAGACAATATTGGTAAGTTAAATGAAACACAACATACTATTGCTTTTCTATTAGTTTATTGCTAATTAATTTGATTTGTACCAATCCACTTTTTTATAATACGTTGTATGAGACATATGATATTGATGCGAGCATGAAGAGGTACGTACTTCAGTCTACTGCAAACAAGTGGAGGAACTCCAAGACCAATCTTACATCAAAGAACATATTCCCTCACATTGATGACTTGGAATTTCTATCATTTTCACCTGAAGAATATAGCAGTGTCATAGATGTTGGAGTGTAGCAGGACTTTGTGAACTCTCTTATAACAGAAAAGTTTCAGGTATATATTTATAATTAGTAAAGTTTTTATTTATACAATTTCTTCAAATGTTGATATGTATTGATCTTACAGCCAAAAAGACAAATAGCAAAAGAGAAAAGAAAGAAGAATGTGTACGACCGTTGTCTATCTAGAAAGGGATTTGTAGGATTGGAGAGTGAACTTGTAAGTTTTTTTTTCATTTATTATGTTTATAATTGATAATATATTCATTTGGTAATACATTTTAAAAATCTAACATGTTCACTCTTTATGCTTAAAAAAGAAACAAACATTGGGTAGCGATGCTGAAATTGATCGTGCCTTATTATGGAAGGCTTCATGACAGAATAAAAAGAGAGAATATATGAATGATGCGAGCCGACTGTGTGGGAAAAGAATTGTAAATGTAGTTCAACTTTTTTATAGCATTTATAGTAATAAATTTCATGTTCATTGATTAATTTTACTAGAACATTGTAGGATGAGTTGATGACACAAAGCACACAGGGTAAATTTACAAACTTCGATCCAAAAGATGTACTAATGAAAGCTCTTGGTACACCTGAGCACCCCGGATGCATTAAAGGTCAAGGATCCAGGGTAACTATCACATCTTATTCTGGTAAACCCAAAAATTTGATTATCCCTTAAGGTATGCAATTAGATCAACAGCAATTGGCAGAGATGATGAGGTGGTTTATAGGGTATAAAGAAGTTTTGACAAACATTGTCGCAAATAAAACCGATGATGTCCAGTAAAAAAAAAATCTGTAATACAATTTTTGTCGAGTAAAGCTAGCAACAATATAATTGGATTATTAAAGGAAGAATATCCAATACCTCAATCACCTATGCAAATCACACCACCAGCATCTGCACCTGCATTGGCACCATATGGCAACAAAGTATGTTACATGTTAATCATAGTAGATATGATGTTAATAATATTATGAACGTAACTTCAATTTTTTTGGATCATTGTAGTGTGAGCCATGCCATATGTTCTTTCAGACCTCAGACCATATAGTAGCAAGTGTGGTTATTTTCATGGATCATACTCCTAATCAGATGATCCATGGGCATCCATTATTTTCTGGTGATGTTTGGGTGACAGTGGACGTAGCTATTCATGGTGATGCACAGTTACCTCATCCAACCCAAACGGTGAATTGACATATGTTTTTTTTTTTTTTTTTTGCACTTAGTTCAGTTGTTGCTTAGCCTCGAGATTGGGTCATTGATGGTACACATGAGGTAATGTTTTTACTAAATATATTTTATAAAGTCAACTTATTAATGTCAATTAAGTCTGTAAAATTTTTTCATCTATTGACTATAAAGCAACAAGATAAGTTGTCAATTAAGAGAGCACCAACATTGACAAAACCACAATTATCGCAACAAGTATCTTCCGTTAGGCTACCACCAAAATTACAGAAGATGTATAATTATGTAAATAAGGTGATGGCACCTGATGAAGTAACACACATACCTTTACTGAAGTCTTTGCTTTTGATGGACATGTATTTGTGGCTCGAGAAGATATCATGCAATTTTGTCACATGAAGGAGCTAAGTGTCACCATTGTTTAAGCTTACATTATGTACGTATGTCTTTTAAATTTTTATTTGGTTATTTTTGTTTGATTACATCATATTTATATTTTTCTTACTCTTTATTATTTCAAAAAACTTTATATAGATTTAGCTGCACTTGGCTTGGAGAAATATTTTGTATTTGCTGATTCGTTAACATTATCATATAAAATGTCTATAAGTATAGACACCCATTCTGGTCACTTAGCCAATAGAATGATAGATCATGTGACGAAGGAGTAGTGATATTTCTTTATAACTTGAGGTAAGTTATAATACTAGTTAAAATTATTAATAGTTTTGTTCACAATATTTTTAACATTTATTTGTTATAATGTAGGCAACATTGGCTCTTAATGGTTGTCGAGATTCGTAATTTTGTGTATAGTATTTTTGATCCTTTGAACCATAGTTCTCGTCAAGAACTAGATCAACTTATGTCCACGTAAGTGAAAATATTTTCATTTATGTTAGTATGTATTTTTTTTCTTACTCTTAAGAATATTAATTATTTTTTATTGGCTGCTTTTTTAAATCATTCTAAGTTTTCAAAGAATCAAGTAATAGATGCATTCCTAGGAGAATTCCTGCTAAGGTATGTATATTTAAATCTATACGTGATGTTAGTTTTATTTATTTTATAAAATATATAAATTAAAAATTTTTGATGCAGTGTCCATATCAACCTTCAAATACTGAGTATGGATATTATATTATGAAATTTTTAAGGGACATCATTGAGAGACGTGCTAAAAATATCCCATATGCAAAAATGATAAGTTTTTAAGCATTTACTTACTTAAATACTTAAGTAATTAATTGATGTACTTATTAAAAATTTTAATTGGACTAACTTTTTTTATATATAAATGTAGTTAATGGACATAGATACTTACACCAAATCGAATATTGATGAAGTTAAAAATGAGGTTGGACAATTTCTTTGGAGTGCCATATTAGAATGTTGAACCTCGAAAATTTTGTGCACATGAACATCATTAAATTTACATAGTTGAATTTTTAGGATTCTGTATGATAATATATATTTAAACTCATGTATTGTACATATAGAGTTCAATTATGACATCAAATTTTTTTCTTTTCTTTTGTTAATCTTTTATTACTTTTTCAGATTAGATTATTTTAAGTGTTTTCAAACATAGAAGAAGTAATGACGATCTCAATGAGAATGGTATTAAATTGTATAATAAAAAAATTTTGGTTGCATATTATGAAGAATTGTATTGATGTATATGGTTGATGTGGAAGAGATGAAAAATTTTATATATGCATGTTTTGGATAATTTGAATATATAAATTTGTATTTATTTTGAAATAAACAAAAAATATACTTTTAATGACTTTTTAATGATAGTTCTATAATAACTATTAATAACTATCATTAAAGGCATCTCTTTTAACGACAGTTCTATTATAATTGTCATTAAAGGCCTATCTTTTAATGACAATTATATCATAATTGTCATTAAAGAGCCCCTTTTTAATGACAATTTCAGTAGAACCATCATTAAAGGCCCTTTTTTAACAACAGTTCTATTGGTACTGTCATTAAAAGTTTGTGCTTTTAATGACAGTTATTGAACTGTCATGAAAACCTTTCCCCTTTAATGACATGAACAAAAATGACAGTTTTACAACTATTATTAAAAGTCATTTTTAACTGCCATTAAAGTTTTTATTTGTTGTAGTGACTTTCACGCCGTTTATATACGCTTGTGCACCATTTGTAAGTGAACTTTTGCACCATTTTGTAATAGCAAATACATTATCGCACCTTTTATTAATGTCTAATTTCATACTATTTTCTAAAGCAACATATATAAGTTGCACTATAATGTTAGCCCCACATGCATTAACACAGTCATTTTTTATGTCAATAACACTAGTTCCCTAAAACTTTATCAAACCATACATTCAATAAAGGTTTATAAAAACAAAGGCAACTAGAGCAAACTAAAGCAACCTGAACAAGTTATAATCCTACAGCAAAATCACAAATCCAAACAATAAATTCTAAAACCCAATAAACTAATTTTAATATTTTAATTCAAATTTCCATTAAGTAACTCATCCACACAAATAAAAAAAAAAGCATCATCAATAAATTCATTCCATGTAAAGCACACAAATATCAATCATTTATGTAAAAAAAAGTAAACAAAGATTAAAAAAAAAATCAAGAAAAGAATAAGAAATGGGACAATCGCAACGAATCTTTACCGGCATGCACACTTAAATTTGGGACTACTTCGATCTAACATTCCCTCACATAGTTTTCTCGAAGACAAACAAACATCAATAATAAATTATATTAAACCACATGCCTAACGAAAATTTTTTATCTTCAATTGATAATATGTAAATCTTATTTCACTTTCAAGATAGGTTAACAACATTTAAAATAACTAACAAAAAAGCTAAAAACTACATCAAATTAAAATTTTAAAAATATAATTAATGTAATCGAAATAATAGAGTTTAATTTTTAAAAAAATATAGTTAATTTAAAGTTTTTTTTATATGTCTATGGTTTTTTTATTTTTTTTATTTTTCTCAATGCTAAAAGGGTTTTGCTCATAGTAAAAAAGTGAGGAAAGGTTTTGGTATATACCCTTTTCAATAAAGTCTATTTCAACTTGGAGTAGAGAATTATTTTTTAAAAAAATATAAAGGAGAAAAAGAAGCGAATGGGGAAAAAAGGCGATCTGTGGGATGACTCAACTCTCATCAATGCCTTTGGTGATGCCATGACAAAACACAAGATCCTTTCTGCAACTCTCCTTCTCCATCTTTCGATATATGCATCTTTGTTGTTTGTTTGAATTGAGTAAGAAACCAAATGCATTTTGGTGCTTGGATATAACTTGTAATGTGATTGAAGAAAGTTTAATGTCCACTACTTTGAATGAAACTCTCAGTTTTAGACTTATCTAGTTAGTGTAAGCACATAAAAAAAAGATGTGAAATCATAAATTGCTTGTTAAGAAAGACTCTAAACAATGGGTCAAATCCATTATACTAAGTAAGATATAAATCTCTTCATCAACATTACAAGTCAAAACCAAGCCCATTAAGGCAAGAAAGACCACTCAAAAGGTCTAACCCATTTGGTAAGGAGATCCAAGAAGACAAAACTAATACATCATTAACAACTTGATATAGTAGTTTAATAAAGCTTGCACATAAGCTAAAATTAATGCAATACTAAACATATGTATAAATAAAAAATTTAAGGTCTCTAACCTAATGGTATAAGCCATCATATTTCATTCAAAAATGCAAAAATCTTCATTTTTGATCTTGGTATGAGAGCTTCTAAGATATACATCCATGGCTTCTCCATATGACTTAAGTCATAGCAATAACACTCTTTCTCAGCTTACAAACAACCGACCACTAAAAATCCTCTTCCCATTCTCTTCATCAATCAGTTTTCAATTCAGCTTCAAATTAAACAAAAAAAATTGTGTTATTTAGAAGAATCAAGTGCTAGCTCTAACAAGAGGGCATAAAATAAAAGGTTTCTTACTTGGCCCTAATATCTGTCCATTAGTATCTTTTCAATCTGTAGATAATTAAGGAAAAATAAAGATCAAAGAAAATTTAACCTTTCAAGAAACACGACCAACTACTAGCAAGTTGGTTGATGTCTATAATATCAATAGAAAATCCTCAGTCAAGTCAAGACTGACACTACAACTCAAATAAAGTCAAAGTATATACAGCTCAAATCCATCCTCTATTCACCGAAGAAGGGTTCATCATCAATTTCAATTTACAACAACCAGCTTAAAGTTATCATTGATAGCCTAGCCATAACTGAAAATTCAATATCTGACCTAACATTCATCATTGCCTTTCTCACTGGCATAAGTAAAGATTTTGATGTAATTGCTGTTAACATACATTTAAGAACTAACGAACTTTCTCTACAAAAAATTCTTGCACTACTTTTTAAGTCATGAACAAAGATTGGAACAATACAATTAGAAGGCATTAACCAATATCAATCTAGTGGCCAATGTAACATTCAACAGATACAACAAAATTGGAAATCCACTAAGAAATAACAACTCTAATTAAATGTATAATAATAACAATATCATTGATATAGGTAGTAGCAACAACAAATAGAATGCTTTCTTGCCATTTATCAATTTCATGTTAGATCCATGTTGGTCCATTAACAGTGAAGCTTTCAATCATATGATTGTAAACCTTGAAAATCTGTTGTTAAGGTCAGAATATACTAGTAAATAAAAAGTAATCATAAAAAATGGCAAAACATTCAACATCTCTTATGTAAATCATAATATCTTACCTATACTTACCAAATATCAAGCTACATTTTAAAAACATCCTTATAGCACCTATCATTTCAAAAAAAAAAAAAAAGAATCTCATTAATATATATATAAACTTATTATTAACAATAATGTATTTGTTGTGTTTAATGATGCATATTACTTTGTGAAGGATCAGTCAACCAAGAGAACATTGTTAAAATGTCAAGTTAAAGATGGATTGTATCTTGTCCTTCCATTAGCCCCTATTGGTACCTACAGTCAGTTACTCAAGTCTAGAGTATGAAACAACAAGAAAGCAATCATTGCTACTGTATCTAGTTCAAGTCAAAGCTTTTAACCTCTTTGTTTATCTAATTTTATGTCTCTTAGTGTAGGCCTATAATATAGACGTCTAGGTCATCCATCAGATTTAGTGTCTAGGGTCATCAAGAGATCTTATATCGCTTTTCTTCTCATCTTATGCAATTAGTAAAAGCCGTAACCTCTCATTTAATCATTCTTAAACCAAGACTTCATCACCCCTCAAGCTAATTCATACAGACCTTTAGGATGTTTCACATGTAATTTTTAGAGAAGGCTATAAATATTACATACACTTTATAGATGATTTCTCTAGATACACATGGATCTATCCACTTAAAGATAAATCACAAGCATTACAAGTCTTTGTCTACTTCAAGAAACAAGTTGAAAATCTCCTAAAACACTAACATCAAAACCATCCAAAGTGATTGTAGAGGCAAATATAGATCATTTAGTCCCTTCCTCAATCAACAAAGTATAAGAATTAGACGTCCATGCCCACATATCCATCAACAAAATGGAAAGACAAAAAGAAAGCACAGACAAATGACTGAGATAAGTCTTACCATACTCAATTAAGCGTCATTAACTCTAAAATTCTATTGGGATCTAGACAACTAACTTCCCACTCCTACATTATCTAATCTATCTCCACTACAAAAATCGTTTCATAAAAGACCTAACTAAACCTTTCTTAAGACCTTTGGTTGCATGTGTTATCCACATCTTAGAGCCTACAATAAACATAAATTGGATTTTAGACCTTAGCATAGTTTACTTGGCTTTATATCGTCATCACTAATGCCCACCACATCCTCCACTGCACATGCACCTATTTCTATTTCACAGATCTTCTCATCAACACCCGTCATACCTTTTACCTCTCTTCCTATGCCTATGCCTCATACACTCTCTCACCATCTCATCTCTCACCCACTCCTCGCCCCATGTTTACTTTATCTACTACTTCCAAAAGATAACTTATCTTACCCTCTTACTCAATGATCACAAGGGCTCAAGTAGGCATTTTTAAACCAAAAGTTCTACTTACCTTTACTGAGTGTCCATAACCACTACTCATTTCTACTACTTTAGCCCTGGTTAATTCAATATGGAAAGCAATAATGCTTATTGAACACCAACCACTTTTGCAAAACAAAATGTGGGACATAGTACCTATACCTCTACACCAGAAAATCATTAGTAATAAATAGGTTTTTAAAATCAAATACCATGCTAATGGCAACCTTGAAAGACATAAAGCAAGACTTGGTGCTAAGGGTTTTCAACAAACCCCAAGAAATGATTTTTTTCAAACCTTCAACCTTGTTGTAAAACCCTGCACCATCAAAATTCTTCTTTCTATTGTTATATCCAACGGTTGGCCCATTGAACAACTTGACATCCATAATGCTTTTTTCAATGGTAGACTTTAAGAAATTGTCTACATGTATCAGCCACAAGGGTTTACTAATCCCACCAAACCCAAGACAAACATTACTCTACTAGGGTTTCCAAAACTCACTGTTTGATAACTCATTTTTCTTTCTTTTTGTAAGAAATAACAAGCTTTACATCCTCTCTATGCAAATGACATTCTAATTATTGGTAAGAACCATAATTTCATTAAATCCCTCATTTCTTAACTTCGTCAAAAATTTGCTCTTAAACACCTTAGCCCACACTATTTCTTTCTTATCATCAAAGCACACAGAAAATCTCAAGATCTCTTCCTTACTCAGTTTAAACATGTCTCAAACGCCTCTTTCCCTACCCCTATGTCTACTACCCTTTTTTTCTCAATTTCTTCAAGCTCTCTAATAGGCCCTTAGGGTTTAAGAAACCACTAAAGCATGAAAAAGACTCTTCAAGCGAGTGTTAGCTTCAAATTATATAATAAAGGAAAGAAGAAATAGAAAAAAATGATAAAAAAGGAAACTTCTTAATTCATTCCATAACGGTCTCAAGCATGAACCAAAACATTTATACTATTTCTACTTCCAGAACCATGCAACAATAATTTGTTATACATAAAAACCTATTACGTAACTTCTCTAACAACCCTTACCAAATATAGTCAACAACCTATGCTGGCATTTTTTTTTTTTGGCATGTTTGGGTCTTTCCCTACTGTGAGCTTGCTCTTTCCAATGATTAAGTGCCTTCTTTTGATCTAAATGAAGTAGTATCGTTCCCACCGGCTTGAGAAATCACCTTTTCCTTAAGGTGAAAGTCAGAATAGCTATTGCAAAAGTCTTAAAGTAACTCCTATTTTGCATTCTTTGAGGAGCTATCATTTCATTGAACTAAGACTTATTGCTTGATGTTTCCCGTTTTAATACTTGCTAAGAAACATAAATAGATATAGGAAAAGTTAAGGGTTTATGATGTTTTAAGTCATGTAGGAGCAGGCAACTGCCAACATTGTCAACACCATGAAATAGTTTCAAGTAGGAAATGTGAAATACTAGATGTATCATGGATTGATGAGGTAAATCTAAGTGATACGTGACCAATCCTATGCATTCTAAAATAAAGAAAGGACTATAATACCTTTTAATTTAAAAAAAAAACAATCAATCATTGATAATTGTTGATACGGTTATAAAAGAGTCAACACTTTATCTCCAATGAAAAATTCCAGTTCTTATCAATGATGATTGGCCTTTTGTTCTACTCAATGTCCAGCTTGTGAAAGATTAGCTTTTAAAGAGTGTAACAAAGCATTATTATCCCAAAGAAGTTCATCAAGTGCTTGAATGCAAGTAAAGGCCTTGGAATATGGCAGAATGGTTAGTAGTAAACAACCATAGATCACTTCAAAAGGTGTCATTTTAATGCTACTGTGATAATTAAAATTGTAACAAAACTTTGCCCAATCCAAATAAGAAGACCATGTTGTAGCATCATCATGAGTAAACAATTGGAGATAGTGTTCAAGAGCATGGTTGACCACTTTTGACTAGCCTGAAGGTGGTATGTCGTGCTATGGTTCAAAGTTATTGAGAAATATGGGATCTGATTAGAGATGATGGAACTTGGAAAACCATGAGTTTAACTACCATATCTATAAATAACTCTACAACTTTAATTGTTGTAAAATTAGAGTGTAAGGCTCTAAAGGCTTGGTGATGCATTGACGACTACCTGAATCATAGTAAACCCATAAGAAAAAGATAAACCTATGATAAAATCCATCGTGACTTCATCATAAACAAGTGATGGAGCTAGTAGTGGCTGGAGTAAATCTACAAGAGTTTGAATGGAATACTTGGTCTGTCCACAAACCAAACAAGTAGCAATAAATTGCTCCACATCTCATCGCATATAAAGCCAAAAGAAAATGGTAGAAAGTTATATCAAGGTACGTTTAACACTAGAATGACTTGCCTAAGGTGTAGCATGCAATTCTTGCAAAAGGGACATCTTCAAAGTTAAATGAGGACTAATGCAATAACGATGCTTGAAGAGTAAGAGACCATCTTGCATGAGAATAACCCCAATACTGACATTGGAAGCATCGATTTCAATAACAAAATCTAAATTAAAATTAGGCAAACGAAGCACCTAAGTAGCCAACATTGCCTATTTGAAAGCGTCGAAAGCGGATGCAACTAAGGTGACCATAAAAATCCATCCTTATAGAGAAAATCAGTGAAAGGGCCTATAATAGAAACATGGCCTTAAATGAATAAATAGTAGTAACCAGTAAGCCCTAAAAAACCACTTAAGTGCCTTTGTGATGTTGGTATGGGCCAATTAACCATCGCATCCAGCTTATTCGAATCAGCCATAACTCCTTGTGGAATGACAATATGATCCGAATATTTAATATTTGTTTGACTGAAAATGCACTTAGAAAGCTTAATAAATAACTTGTTAGACGGTAAGCATTCCAATACTTGAGCAAGATGAGGAAAATGATCAATTTCAATGGCACTATAAACCAATATATCATCTAAGAAAATGATCACAAACTTACGTAAGTATAGAGGAAACAAATGGTTCATAGTGGCCTAAAATATAGAAGGAGCATTTGAAAGACCAAATGGCATCATGAGAAATTCAAAGTGGTCGTCATGTGTGCAAAATGTAGTTTTATAAATGTCTGAATCACTAACTCAAATTTGATGATAACCAGCTCATAAATCTAATTTATTAAAAAATTTAGCACCCTAAGCTCATCCAACAATTCATCAATGGTAGGAATGAGACATTTATCTTTGATGGTCATTGCATTTAAGGCTCGATAATCGACATAAAACCTAGATGAGCCATCTTTCTTCTTGACAAGAAGAACTAGAGAAGAAAATGGGCTTTGACTCAGTCAGATAATACCTTGATCATAAATTTCTCAAACCAATTTCTCTATTTCAGTTTTTTGGAAGCAAGGGTAATGGTAAGAGCACACATTAACAGGGTTGGAATTAGATAATAAATGTATCTTATGATTAAAGATGCAATGAGGAGGAAGCTTTATGGTGGAAGAATAAAGAAGGCATGCTTACGTAATAAGGAAGTAATAGCCTAGGGCAAGTTAGGTGAAAAATTCAAGGTAGTGGTCTCTAAAGGAGTAGAAGGACTCTTGGTGTCAGAAAGGTTATGTAACTCAAAGAAGTTATGAATATATTTGTCGATCAAAAGAGCATGCAATTGAGTGAAAGAGATCTATTGAGGAGAAAGAGAATGATCTCCTTTAAGGAAGACAGTGGAACCATTCATGCAAAATTTCATAGTCAAAGCAGTATAATTGTGAGAGACCTTACCTAATAATTATAGCCATTGAATACCCAAAACCATATCCAAACCTTCTATAGGCAAGACATATAAAACAACCACAAATTTATGACCTTGTAAAGTCAAGGTCACTTAAGGATAAAAGAAGTTACCAACAAGAAAATCATCGTTACCAATATAAACCCGAAAAGGATTAATGGATTGCACCAATAAACCCAACCGCTCAGCTATTTAAGGCTTGATAAAATTATGTATGATGCCCCTATCAATCAACTATGTGAGCCAACTTGACCAATTAGATAGACTGAGCATGGATTAGCTTGCTTGGACAAAGCAATAAGGCTAAAAATATCATCCATCACCAAGGCCTCATCCTAGCCTTATTTTCAGTTTATGGATGTTCCTCCATGTTGCCAACATCATCATTCAAACCAGGCAAGAAGAAAACTTGTTACAATAATGATGTGATGCACTTTATTTTTTGTTGCAATTATAACATAAACTTTTGTCTCTTTTTTCACGGCATTTAGTAGGTGAACATTGATGGATGGGTAGAGTAGGGGTGCATAATAAAGGTGGCATGAGGAATGATTTAACTTGTAGAGAAATTATAATTGATAAAGGTGGTGAGATGGAAGGTATGGAATTGGAAGACAGTGGAATGATAGATTTAAGTGATAGAAGGAAGGATGATTTGCATTTGGATGACCAGTTAGACAATGAAGGATTGTCTTATAAGGACTCTTCCATATGAGCTTCATACACATGAGATAGAGCAAAAGTTTCCATCCATGACGTAGGTCTCGACAATAAGAGCTCACGATGAATAAGAGGTTTCAATCCAGTGATGAAGAAGGAAATCAATAAATATTCAAAAATAGCCATAACCTTATTCATTAAATCCTCAAATTTTGATTGAAATTTTGCCACCAAGGAACATTAGGAAAGCTTAGAAAGATTACCTTGATGATCTACATACATGGAGGCACCAAATATGAGCTTTAAATTTTGCAAAATCTTTTTTCAAGTAGTGAGTAGATGATTTTCCTTCATCCATTGGTACCAAGTTGAAACATGCCCTTCCAAATGGAAGGTAATAATCTATAGACTAAGAGAGTCTTCAATCTCGTGAAAATCAAAAGATTTCTCAATTTGGAATGCCCATCCACTAGGGTCAATTCTATCAAACTTTGAAACTTTCATATTCATAGAATGAAAAACAAAAGAGAAATCTGAGTTACTGGAATGGCCATTAGTTGCTTATTGGAGTTGAGGCACTTTGCTTAAAGCACCTGATGATGGATCTGTAGATCTCAGCAGCCATAAACATAGATCTTTTAAACATGAATCTACTATAGCATATACTATTGTAAGGTTTTATGAATTGATAATGTTTTGTCTATCCAATTAAGTTTGGAGAGCTTTAATCATAGCAAGGATATCGAATTCAGCCATGGAAAGGAAAATCAACGAAAGCACCAGTTGATATACCCTTAGGGTTTAAGAGACCACGAAAATGATATGACCTTACTTGGATTGGAAGGAGGCATTCAATCGGCAGAGAAGTTAGAGCAAGCTCAAAGCAAGGGAAGACCTAAGCATGCTAAGAAAAAGTCAACATGGATAGTTGACTATATTTATTAATTTGTTAATGGTTGTTAAGAAGTTACGTAATAGGTTTTACATATAACAAATTATGGTTGCATGGTTCTTTCCAAAACCATACACGTATGAATAGTATAAATAGTTTGTTGGATAAGCTTGAGAAAGGTATAGAATGAATCAGGAAGTTTCCTCCTCCATCATTTTTTTTTTTTTTTGTTTCTTCCTTCCTTCCTTCCTTCCATCTACAATTTGGAGCTGACACTCACTTAAAGAGTGCCATCTCACTTTCTATGGTTTTTTAAACCTAAGGACATATCAACTGATGTTTTCATTGATTTAACTTTTCATGGTTGAATCAAAAATCCTAGCTACCTTTAAAGCTCTCCAAACTCAATTAGATAGCCAAACGTTATCAGTTCATAAAACCTTGCAATAGTATATTGCTACAGTAGATTCATGTCTGAAATATCTACGTTCACAACTGTTGAGATCTATGAATCCATCATCGAAAGCTTCAACCAGAGTGCCTCAACTCCAACAAGCAACCGATGGCCATTTCGGTAACTCTAATTACTCTTTTATTTTTCATTCTATGAAAATGAAAGTTCTGAAGTTTGATGAAATTAACCCTAATGGATGGGCATTCCGAATCGTAATTCTTTGATTTTCATGGGGCTAAAGACTCTTTTTGTCTACGAATTGTTGCCTCCCATTTAAAAGGCCATGCTTTAGTCTGGTACCAATGGATGAAGGCAAATCATTTACTCACTACTTAGAAAGAGCTTTTGTATAATTATAAGCTCATATTCGGGGACTCCATGTATGAGGATCATTAAGGTAATCTTTCTCCTCCATGCATAAGAATCATCAAGGTAATCTTTCTAAGCTTTCTCAACCTTCCTTGGTGGCAGAGTTTCAATCAAAATTTGAGGATTTAATGAATAAGGTTCCGGGCATTTCTAAACAATTATTGATTTTCTTCTTCATTACTAGATTGAAACCTCCTATTCGTCAAGAGCTCTTATTATCGAGACCTACATCATTGATGAAAATTTTTGTCTTAGCTCGTGCATATAAAGTTGTATGGCAGAATCCTTAAAACATAATCCTTCATGGTCTAATTGGTCATCCAAATACAAATCACTCTTCCCTCCATCATTTAAATCTACTACTCCACCATCTTCCTATTCCATGCCTTATATCTCACTTCCTTTATTAACCATAACTTATTTACCAGTTAAACCATCCCCCTTGCGACCTTTATTACCCACCCCTACTCTAGTCGTCCGTCAACTCTCACCGATTGAACTCTATGAAAAAGGAGACAAAGGTTTATGTTATAATTGCGATAAAAAATGAAGTGCATCACATCATTGTCACAACAAGTTTTTCTTATTATTAGGTACGAATGATGATGTTGGTGACATGGAAGAACTTTCATTGCCTAAAAATGAGGCACAGGATGAGACCTTGGTAATGGATGATATTTTCAACCTTGATGCCTTATCTATGTCTACTTGGTCAGGTTGGCTCCCGTAATTTTCAGGTGTTGATTGATAATGGCAGCACATAAAATTTTATCAAGCCTCTGATAGTCAAGCAGTTGGGTTTGTTGGTGCAATTCACTAATCCTTTTCAGGTTTATATTAGTAACGATGATTTTCTTGTTTATAAATTCTTTTGTCCTCAAATGACTTTAACTATGTAGGGTCATGAGTTTCTAGTTGATTTATATGTCTTACCTATAAAAGGTCCGGATGTGATTTTAGGTATTCAATGGTTACAATTGCTGGATAAGGTCTCTTATAATTATGCTACTTTGACTATGGAATTTGTTGAGAATAGTTCCACCATCTTCCTTAAAAAAGATCACTTTTCTTCTCCTCGACAAATCTCTTTCACTCAATTACAAGCTCTTATCACTAGTAAGGATGTTCACAGCTTCTTTAAGTTGCATAACCTTCCTAAAGCCAAGTCATTCTACTCCTTTAAAGACCATTACCCTAAATTTTTCACTTAACTTACCCTAGGCTATTACTTTCTTATTACATAAGCATGCCTCCTTATTTCTCCCACCACAAAGCTTCCCTCCCCATCATGTCTTTGATCATAAGACACATTTATTACCAAATTCCACCCTTGTTAATGTGTGCCCTCACTGTTATCCTTACTTTCAAGAAATTGAAATGGAGAAATTGATTTGAGAGATGTATGATCAAGGTATGATCAGAACGAATCAAAGCTCATTTTCTTCTCTAATTTCTCTTATTAAAAAGAAAAATGACTCGTATTGGTTCTGTGTCAATTATCGAGCCTCAAATGCAATCACTATAAAAGATGAATTTCGCATTCCTACCATTGATGAATTCTTAGATGAGCTTAAGGCTGCTATAATTTTCAGTAAATTGGATCTTCGAGCTGGTTATCATCAAATTTGAGTCAATGATTAAGGCTTTATAAAATAGCATTTTGCACTTATGACGGCCACTTTGAATTTTTGATGCCATTTAGTCTTTCGAATGCTTTTTTTACATTTCAAGCCACTATGAACCATTTGTTTGCTCCATATATACGTAAGTTTGTGTTCGTTTTCTTTGATGATATACTAGTTTATAGTGCTACTAAAATCGATCATTTTTCTCACCTTGCTTAAGTATTAGAATGCTTATTATTTAACAAATTCTTTGTTAACCTCTTCAAGTGTATCTTCGATCAAACAAATATTGAATATTTGGAGCATATTGTCACTCCACAAAGAGTGACGACTGATCTACATAAGCTGAACGCGATGGTGAATTGGCTCGTACCAACATCCCAAAAACAGTTACATGGTTTTTTGGGGCTTACTAGCTATTACCGACAGTTCATTCAAGACTATACTTTTACTGCAAAACCTTCATTAATTTGTTATGTAAGGATGGATTTATTTGGTCACCCTTGACTTCGTTCGCTTTTGATGCTTTTAAACAGGCAATGTTGGCAGCTTCAATACTTCGTTTGCGTATTTTTTATTTTGATTTCATTATTGAAACCAATACTTTCATTATCAGTATTGGGGCTATGCACATGTAGAATGGTCACCCTATTTAATATTTTAGTCGCAAATTGGGTCCCAAACTACAAGCAGCCTCTACCTACGTCAAAAAACTACATGCTATCACTAAAGTTGTTCAAAAGTGGTGACAGCGTCTACTGGGTCAATCCTTTATCATTCATACAGACCACAAAAGTATCAAAGAATTATTTTCGTAGGTTATTCAAATACCAGGTCAACAAGTTTGTTTTCGTAAATTGTTAGGTTATCACTTTCATGTTCAGTATGAACCTGATAAGGCTAATGGTGTTGTTAATGCTTTATCCTCTGTGTCTGAAGACTTTGATTTAGTTGTTTCTCAGCATGTTGTTACCATCTTTCTTTTGGCCAATAGACCCGTCTCAGATTTTTTTTTGTTACACTTTGAAAAGAAACAATCAATTAACTGATTTGGCTGCTCTTCATAAGGACTTGCTGGTAAGGCAACTTTCCTCTATTTATTCTCGTAATGATGATCTCTTACTCTTCAAACAATGTTATTATATTAGTCCTCATTCGGATTTAAAAATGCTTTTTTTTTCAGGAATTTCATGCTACACTTTGGGTCAATCATTTTGCAGTTAAATGTACCTTGATCTGGCTTTTTGCTTTTCTTTTGGCCTCATATGCGACGAGACGTGGAGTAATTCATTACTGGGTGCTTGGTTTGTCAACAGATCGAGCATTTCACTCAAGCTCCTATAGGTTTACTCTAGCCACTATCAATTCCATCACTTCCCTAAGATGCAGTCATAATGAATTTTATCACAGGTTTACCTTCTTCCCATGGGTTCACTGTGATTTTGGTGGTCATCGATCGCCTCACCAAGTCTGCACACTTTGGAGCCTTACCCACTAATTTTACAGCAACCAAAGCTACAGAGCTATTTGCAGATATGATCGTTAAACTCCATGGATTTCTAAGTTCCATCATCTTTGATCAGGATCCCATATTTTTCAGTAACTTCTGAAGAAAATTATTTAAATTAAGTGACACAACTTTGAAACATAGCAAGGCATACCACCCTTAGACAAATGGTCAGTCAGAGGTGGCCAACTAAGCTCTTGAACAGTATTTTCGAGCATTTAGTCATGATCGTCCTACAGCATGGTCTTCTTATTTGGGTTGGGTAGAGCTTGTTACAATTCCACTTATCATAGCAGCATCTAAATGACACCCTTTGAAGCACTCTATAGCTGTTTACCACTAACTATCCCATCATATTCCAAGATTTCTACTTCTATTCAAGCACTTAATGAACTTCTTCAAGATCATGATGCTCTGTCACACTTTTAAAAGCTAATCTTTGACAAGCTCAACTTCGAATGGGACAAAAGGCCAATCACCATTGATAAGAATTGGAATTTGCCATTGGTGATAAAGTGTTGGTTCATTTATAGCCCTATTAGCAATTATTAGTGACACACTGTTCTTCCCAAAAACTTGCCAGGAGATATTATGGTCCTTTCTCTATTTTGGAACGCATCGGACCGGTTGCATATTGGTTGGATTTACCTCTCAATCCAAGATACATTCGGTGTTTCACATTTCTTTGCTGAAGTCATTTCGTGGTGTTAACAATGTTGGGACTTACCCACTCCCACATGACTCAAAACATGATAAATCCTTATCTTTTCCTACTGTTATTTGTGCTTATTGGCAAGTGTTGAAACAAGTTAACATTGAACGGTAAGTCTTAGTTCAGTGGAATGACATCTCCTTGAAAAATGCAACATGGGAGCCACTCCACGACTTTTGCCACAAGTATCCTAACTTTCACTTTAAGGACAAGGTGATTTCTTAAGCCAATAGGAATAATACAACTTCACTTAGACCGGAAGGTGGCACTCAATCGCAGAAGAGCAAAAGCATGCTCAAAGTAAAGGAAGACCCAAGTGTGCCAAGAAAAAATCAGCATGGGTAATTGACTATATTTGTTAATTTGTTAATGGTTATTAAGAAGTTATATAATAGGTTTTATGTATAACAAATTACGATTGCATGGTTTTTTCTAGAATTATGCACATTATGAATAGTATAAATAGTTTATTGGATGAGCTTGATAAGGGTATGGAATGAATCAGAAGTTTTCTTCTCATCATTTTTTTTTATTTCTACTTTCCTTCCTTCCTATCTTCTACAATCTGGAGCTGACATCGCTCGAAGAGTGCCATCTCATGATCTCATGGTTTCTTAAACGTAAAGGCATGTCAAAAAATGTGAAAGACACTCTTTGAGTGAGTGTCAGCTCTAGATTGTAGAAAGAAGGAAGGAAGAAACAAGAAAAAAATTATGGAGAAGGAAATTTCTTAATTTCTTCCATAATGGTCTCAAGCATCCAACAAACCATTTATACTATTTTTAACGTGCATGGTTCTGGAAGGAATTATGTAATAGTAATTTGTTACATTTAAAAACCTATGACATGACTTCTCTAACAATCCTTAACAAATATAATCAACTACCCATACTAGCTTTTTCTTGGCATGTTTGGGTCTTCCCATATTGTGAGCTTGCTCTTGCTTTTTTGCTGATTGAGTGCCTCCTTTTGGTCCAAGTGAAGTTTTATCACTCTCTCTTCCCACACCCCAACTGACTAAATCACTTCAATATCTCACACTCATCCGACCAGATATTTCCTTCATCGTTAATAAACTTTATCAATTTCTTCATGCCCTAACCTCTGATCACTAACTAGCTAGTAAAAGTCTCCTTTGGTACCTCAAAGGTACTGCTCACTATGGCATTCTCTTCCAAGCCACAAAGCAATTTCAACTTCTTGCATTCTTCAATGCTGATTAGGCCTCTTGCCCAAATGATCACCACTCAATCAGTGGCCCCTGTATCTACCTAATTGACAACCTTATCTCATGGAGCTCGAAGAAATAGTTTGTAGTCACCCAATCAAGCACTAAATCGAAATACATGGCCTTAGCACAGGCAACCATCAAAACTCTCCACATCAACTGCCTCTTTTAGGAAACAAGACTTCTCCTAAATGGTCGAACAATTTATGGTTTGACAATCAAAGGGTTGCCGCTCTCGCTGCAAACCCCATATTTTATTCTTAAGCGAAACATATTGAAATCAATCTTTATTTTGATAGAGATTAAATTAACAACCATTTTCAAAGCAACTCGCTGATAGCCTCACCAAGTCATTGAGTTTCATGATTCCGTCCCTTTTGCACCAAACTCCGACTTGAAGTTTGTCCTATTTGTTTAAGAGAGGACATTAAGAGAGACTCACAACAATGGGTCAAACCCATTAAACCAAGCAAGGCCCAAGTCTCTCCATCAACACCATGAATAAAGACCAAGCCCATCATGACAAAGCAAGACTCACTCAAAAGGTCCAAACCCATTTGACAACGAGGTCCAAAAGACAAAACTGATACTTAAACGTAGCAGTTTAATAAAGTTTGTAAATAAGCTAAAATTAATGTAATACTAGACCTAGCTATAAATACAAATGTAAGGTCTTTGACCACATGGTCTGAGCCATCACTGTTCATTCAGAAATACAAAAATCTTCATTTTCTATGGAGGTTCAGCGTTGCAGTGAACCCAAATTGAATCAAGCTCAAGGTAGACCTTTACTTGATTCATTGGAGCTCCTTGCAAATTCATGGCCGACACGATAATGGAAGTGACAAGGAAATGAATACCTAGTGACAAGTTAGATGTAGGAAAACTAAATGAGGGATTAAGTACAAGGGCACAAGCAAGCTTGTAGAACTATCTGCAACTGCTGTTGCTCATGGTAACAGCCTACAATTAAGACCTAATATATTAGTGGTTTGAACACTAGAAAACAAATTTTCTTTTCTTCATTCTCTGGTTTGTCTGCTTCTGTTTTTCTTCTTTTTTGGCCAGGGTGTGAGGTGATAGTTGGGTTTCTTTTGCTAAGGATAAATTTCGGTAGGATTGGATGAGACTAGACCAGGAGTAGTCCGAGTTTCCATCGAGCTTAAGCCAACAAAGGAAAAAGAAATTTATTTCTGTGCAAGAAGTGCATTCTTTAATCACGTAAGTACAGCTAAAATTATTTAATTGGCTAAGGTTCTTGAAGGAAATTTGCCCTTAGAAGCTGATTAGGATTAATGCATGCACAGTTAAGTGACATGTGGATTTAAGGCTCCAAATCAGCAACTGCCTCAGCTAACATAATGCATATAAATGGCGTAGTTAGCTGCATTTTTTTATGAGATGCAGTGAAAGCTATCGTGGAGAGGAGATTTTCCAGAAAAGAAAGAGAAGAGAAACTTCAAGAAAGGGAGCAGAATATTGCTGAGTCTTGAGGTGATTCTGGTTAATTAATGTTACTTTCTCGGGAAAAGAAAATAACAAATTCTTGTTTTGCATGAAGGAAGAAAACGTGAATGAAATGTTTTGGATGATTGAAATGATGATGGAGAAGTTTTTTGCGGGTGTCAAAAGTGCCTTTTAAGGAGTGTTATTTTTGAAAAGGATGCATCCAAAGAGAAAATATGCATCTTAATTGTACGCATACCTTTCTATTCAAAATGAAAAGACATCTTTCCATTCAAAATAAGATTTTTCCAACAACCAAGAATCATTTTCTTGTTCTTGTAAACCATCAGAAAGATAGGAATACTGCCATAGAAAGTGTCTTTTCTTTGGTGTGTGTAACTGTGAAGAATTTAATAAGAGTACAGCAGGAAAGGATCCCATTGTGGATGTAGGCAGATGGCCAAACCACAATAAACTTCTTGCCAGAAAACTTGTTGAGCCAGTGGAGAAGATGAAGCTCTGTTTTCTGGAGAAAAGCCGAGCATCAATCCTGCTTCTTGGTCTTCTAGGGGATTCAGTCTACATTTTTCAGATTTCTTGAGGGGTCTTGCTCCACATCCACATTAGCTTGTGGAGCAACAAAAAAAAAAAAAAAATCCCTCATTCAATTCTGATTTTACAACAGTTTCTTTGAATTTTTGTTCTTGTGTCATTTCTAAAACAAGCACATAAAATGGAGTACCAGCATGAAAGGAAAAAAAAAATGTGTGACCACAACAGGAAAAAAAGAAAGCGAATATATCAAGCTCAAACTTTATTTTTAGTGCTTTTTATGTGAATGTATCCTCAATTCTGATTTAATCACTTTGCAGTAAAATCAGGTTAAAGCGTTCTGAAAAATGGGCTTGCCTCTTACTTCTGTTGTGCAGAAAATGCATAGCCAGAGAGATGAGAATATCTCCCCCGGAGGAAGAAATATCATGGGCAACATTCGGGAAAACGGCTATGTTAATACCAGTGAGAGCAATGCTGCTATAAGGTAAGCATATAACTTGGTTGAATCACCTTTCTTATCTCAATATCCATTTCTCTTTTCTTTATGTTTCTCTGGTGAGTACAATGTTGTCATAGAAGTATGTGTTCTAAGATTTAAATAATTTCTTTTGTCTTTTCCATTAAGAAGACCTGGAGATGCAGAAGAGAATGATAATCTCGCCTCAAATGCTGAAACTAATATACATGCACCTGAATCCAACATAGATTCTCTGAATAGTGTACCCATGAATGATATGCAAGACGCACCAAGAGGCCATTCATATACACAACGTCCAGGGCACTATATTAATCCATCGGTTATTGAGTATTTTGATATTGAGGAGAGGAGGCAAAGGATTCTTCGGCATCTCTATCAATCTGGTTACTTGGATGACCATTTTCCTGGTGAAACTGCTTATGTTGCTTATCAATCTGCTTACTCGAATTACCATCCTCCTGGTGAAAGTTCTTATGCTGCTACACAAGGGCTCATGAACTATGCTTCTCAACAGAATCCAGTTGCATCAAGCCAGGCCTCTCATCCTAATGTTTGCCTTTCATGTTGCCCCCCTTGGGCATTGCATCCTGCTTGTTCCTCAGGTGTGACATGTGGCGGTAACACTTGGAATGCTACTAATGGTGCTGCAGAGCCACCTTCTCTGGATGGTGACGTTGTCAAAACAGCCATGGGAGCAGCAGAAAGAGCGCTGTCTTCTATCAAGATGGAAACTCCTACTAATCTGAATGCCAATGAAGGTAAGCGTTTCTCTTTTAAGTAGTATAGTATATTAATATTTATACTGCACCAGCTTTGAATAGCTCTAATTCATTGGGTTTTCATATTTCTTGATATACTTTCTGACTACATGAGGGATGCGTCTACTATAGTGTTGTTCTGTCTTAATTGTTATGCTTCCATGGAATACAGAAAACGTTGAGAGGGAAGACAATAAGGAGGAAACGTATCCAAGCAGTGGCTCTGAAACAGATCTAGCTGCGCTTCTAAATGCTTGGTATTCCATAGGCTGCTACACTACCAAGTAATTTCTTTATTCCCTTCTTTCCAAATACTGGATATTTATAGTTTTCTTCTGCAAATATTCATGCATAATGAACATAACTTGATATTGATAACTCTGGCTGCCACACGGAAATCTTCATTGAAAGAGGCCTGACTCTTCCTAATTTTGCATATGATAGGTATATTGCAGAGCAGTCTATAAACAAGAAAAAGCAACAATAGACACTCTTCATAGATGGGGTCCAGAGGCAAAATGGTTGGTCAGAACATATCTGCAATATGCAGGTAGACTGCATCTAAAAGTATTAACTGAGGGGTTCCTGTTATGAATCTCTTGCCTCTGAAATCTCTACTACTAAAATGTGATACATGGGAACTGATGAATAGCAGTCATCAACATTACTTAGTGTACCAGATGGATTCTCTTGTTTTTCTCCAAATAGCAGTTTTTGTTTCTTCCTTTTCTCGTAGAGGCAGGAGGAGAGGAATTGATATGTTCCTTTGGGTTTGAAGCAAATGTTCCTGAATCTTTTGCCTTTTGTGTTACCGTTGAAAGTCTCAAAAGGCAACCAGCGCAGTTCAATGATTTTTTTTTCCCTTAATTCAAATTCTCTGTCAAAGCATTACCGTTTTTTTCTTTTTTCTTTCCATGGAAGCAATTTTAGCATAAACTATAATGAATATTCCATTGAGTCTTTTAAACTTTCAGCCATGTTTTTACTTTTAACTTTTTTGTTTTTTCAAAAATGTTACATTTTTCCAGTCATTTTAATCAATCAGAGATCACAATCAAGAAAAATTAAAACAACCATAACTTATAAAAAGAAACCAAAATTGAATAAATTCTTAACAGTATATTTTGTTATAATAGACAGAAGACTTAAGAAAAGCATAAATTAATTGAGATTTAATATGTAAGATGCAAATTACTACAATAAAAAGTATAAAGCAGAAATTAAGATACCTAGCAACATACAGAGATATAATTGTAATTACTCTATTTTGCTGGGGCTTCTTATTGTTTTTTGAGGGATAAAGATGATTAGGGACCAGGCTGTAACTATAGTAATGAAGATCCTATGGTTAATAATATGCAATTTTAGGAGTATTAATTGAAGGATGACAAAGGTAATCAAAGTTGCCATCTGCAATGACCACTTGGGGCACATGTAGATACAAGGGGCCTACAAAATTAAAATTTAGCTGATTCAAGCCCTCACTTTAGCTGCAGCTTCTTTGATTTGTTCTATGGTGAAAATGCCAAAGAAATCATCGTCTGTTACTGCATTTATGGCTGCAAGAGCAACATCTTCTACACTGACAGGTGGAGCCAAGAGCAGATCAGATGCTGGAAGAGAGTTTAAAGGCCTGGTGAAGCTCTCTGTAGCACGAAGAAATCTCTCCAATGGTTCTCCAACCAAATCGAGAGGAATCTCAAAACCATCAAACCTTCTTTTTCCATATATAAAACCAGGTCTCAAAACAACACCTGAAGAACTCAAAAAAATCAAGAGAGAGAAAAAGAATGAGATCAGCCATTTAGTTGGGCTGCAGGTGAAAAGAAATGAAGCATCAAGTGGCCATCAGTTACCAGGAGGAGCATGAGGTTTGTGTTGAACAGTCTTACCTCAAACCTTCTTTAGCAATATCCGATCAACTAAAATATAGTATCATTTAACTCTCAGAAATTTTATTGGAAAATTTACCAATAGTTCAAGTTGGCCGCTTCCACAGTAGTTACAAATATAACCTATAAATTCCTTAAAGACTTTTCAATCATCCTAGGAAAAGTGACTTCCAGATGTATTTGTCAAATTTCAGGTCTAGACTTACCCAATAAGTTACTGTTTTGGTATGGCTTTTACCAAAGATGCAAGTAAATTGCTCGGACTCATTAGACATTACCCGTACAGTTCAAAACTTTCCAAACATTAAAAACATTTTAAAAAGATTCCTGCTAAAAATTACCTGAGTTTGGATATTTGGACAGGACCTCTGATTCTGCTTTCCTCTTTCCAGTGAAGTATGCAGAAGAAAGCAAAAAAGACGGAAGGTTGTAATCATGGACTGAGATCAAGATAAACTTGGGAATCCCTGCAAGAAAAATAATTCATAATGGATATTGTCAATCTAAGAGAAAACGAAATGAATAAGTAAAGAAAAAATTGTACTAAATATACAATGAATACAGCATCTGCCTTCCTAACCCCACCTTCTGGGTCAGAACTTCTAACAATCAATTCTATGACAGATTTGGTATCTCTAATGAATTAATTTTTGGCATTGGTTTTATTATTTGCCAAGTTTGCTAGGTTGTACAAGATCATGAAAGGTCATGGTATAAGTGGGGACGGGAAGTTGGGACAAGGCATACGAAATCAAGATATATTGCAACATTCCTATCACATAAAAATAACTAAGTTTTGAAGATACCTAATAAAACTTCATTTAATTAATAAGTCAACAAATATAAATCATTAGGACAATATAGTGAAATTTAGCTGGCAATCAACCGAGAATCTTAGATTGATACAATTTCCCAGCTTTTTTGCTCTTCTTTAGGTGGGGAAGGTTTTCAGAAGTTTTGTGAAGTCAAAGTAAAAAGTTCTCTCCCTTAGGGTTCACTCAGGCTCCTGAACAAGACCAAGAAACTCGAGGACTTCGCGTCAAAAACTGACACCACAAGCCCAATAACCAGGGCATACAAATCCGCTAGGCATAGTTAAAAAGATATTATACAACATAATGGTATCTAAGTTCTCCTAACAAGATTTGCCAAAAAATATGAGCTTTCAAGGAGGGCTAAAGCCTAAAATTTAAGCCAATAAGCAACCATTGATAATGCTGAGCATTACGGCCTTTTGAAGGACATAAAGTTTGCCAATTAATACGAAAAGGCAAATGGAAGACAAAACAAAAACGAAAGAAAGAAAGGAAGGAAGAGCTTTAAAATCTTTGCAATTAGATCGTGGCAAGACTTACCAAAATCCTTTGCAGCATTCACAGCCACAACATTAGCCTCACCATTGATTCTTTTCATTTGTTCCTCACTGCCAAAGCCTCCAATAGTTGAAACTACTGCAGTAGCCCCACTAAGCACTTCATCCCAGTTTGCATAGAAAACATCACCTGGATAATAGAAATAAATTTCAACGAACAGGAAACATGCATATGAGAGCAAAAACTTGAATTAATACAGATATAAAACATTCCTTAATGTGGCACTGAATCCTAAGATCTAAAGGCTTAGTGTGCCAGCCGTCTAACCATAAAGTAAAAGGCTATTTAAATAACAATGCTTAAGCATGAGCTTTTAGTTATCATACTCAGTCACGCACACAACTTTGCATAATAAGATAAATCTTGCTAATTGAATCCTCAAAGAGGTGAATTTTCTAAATTACTTGCACTGAAAAATCTGAGGAAACATTTTTTTAGTTTATTAGGAATCAACTGAGCTGCAACACTGACAACCTATTCAAGGGACCATAAAGAGCAGTACATGCCTGATAACCAAGTAATTTGATCAACCCATGAACCTTGAGAAGCAGGGCGTCCTGACCTGAGAAAGTTTTCAAAGTTTCAAAATCCAAACTAATTGGGACAAGGAGAATGCAAGTAATACATTATTAGAAATGCCAAAAAATCCTTTCTGACAGATGTCTCTATAGATCATTTCTCACACCTGCTAAGGCTTATGACCTCTATGCCCTTGGACACTGCACCCTTGCAAATTGCCGAACCAACAAAACCATTGCCTCCTAAAACTACAACCTACTAAGAAAAGAATGTTGGTAAGAAATCAACTCACTAAAAATGGCAACAAATGCATAGTTAAGAGTTCCTCACTCATACCCGTTCAGACTTCACATCTGCCACAACATCTATTGGAGCATATATGGAGTCATCCTTCACGCTTGTTTCTGCATATCTGCATTTGACACCAAACTTGCACGAGCTGCATTGATATTTTAAAAACAAATATCATCATTGGATTCTGTCTCAAAGAATGACACTTTCAATCTGAAAAAACGTACTAACAAGTTTCAACTATACAGTCGTCTTTAATTTTAAATTTCAGGAGCATTAATTTTATTTTGCTTTCAGGCTTCAAATTAAATTTTGAATCAAAGTAAATCTCATGAAAACAGAAAGGGCTTTTGAGTTTCCTCCTAGGTACTCTGTTTGGTAAGCATGAGAAGGCAGGAGAATAGTTGCACCAGTTATGCTTATGAGCCACAGATAGCTTTGTCTAATCCTTTGACAGAAACTGGGTTATATATTTCCCAACAAAGAAAGTACTAACGAGAATAGTGACTACTCTAGTTCCACCAGACCTTTATGAATATCCTGTCCTCTTTCACTTCCTTATACAACTCTCTTGAACATAATTATATTGAACTCATACACATTAGATGTTTCCTTCACATTCATCTCCGGAAACAAAATGCATAATACCAGTTACCATCTGACGTAATCTGAACAACATGACAATAGTTAGCATGTCCACTTTGTAAAACTATGCATGTAAGCTTGGCCATTAAATTGATATAGCACATCTGGTGACTCATTGAGTCCTAATAATTTAACATTAATTTATTACATTAGAGTTACAGGAGAAAAGAAGCAGTGTTTATTGGAGCACTGAAATATTTCTTGTCAATATAAACTTTTAATTAGTCATGGTCATTAGTTGAACGAACAGATGCGTTCTTATCACGTCATCTCCAGCAATACCATGTCTTATAAACAAGAATGGACACTAGCATATCTTGTTGCCTTAGCTATTTTCATTCTCTATCTCCTGAGCTCATTTCTGCTTTAGCATAACAAACCAGGTTCATCTAACAGTACTTTCTGACCAGCCAGCTCCATCCACTGCCACATCTGCTTATGAAGCACAAGTAACACATCTTCTCAATTGGCAAGTTATTCCAATCTGTTGCTATTGTCAAGTAATCAGATGTTCACATGTATAAGGTGATTTTAGGAATGAAACATGGCTAAAGCATGATCAACAATCAGCTACTATGCCGTAAATGAACTGGATTCCGTACATTTAAATCTCTTGATAGACTAAGCAGTTATAGGAGTTGATGCAACGAAAAACTTTTTGAAATGACTGCCCCACAAGAAACTATAAGTCTAAACTAGAAATAGCTGAGAAGATACATATGGGCCCACTCTTCAAACTTAATAATTGACAGTCTCCTATCTCCGGGACAAGAAAAACATAGTCTGGTGGCGAAGCATAAAGTGATGTTTAACATAATCTAAATAGTAAAGGCTAACATGAAGCATGGGAAGCTACCACCACCATATCCATAATTTAAAGACATGTTTACCATTTTTACTATATTTATTCATGGTTCCCACCTGAAAGCAATATTTGATGTCCTTAAAAATAAACAGTGAAAAAAAAATCAGATTTCAAAGCATATGACCCAGTATATATCTTCTATACACCCACAAATGCAAGAGTTACAGAAGCATCAAGAGCCACAGAAACAAGAGGCCATTGTGAAGACATGCCAGTCAGTGCTTCTAAGATGAACCTGCTAACCATTGATTACCACTTAACATTGTTAAAATTAATTAGTCAGGCAACAGAACAGACACTTAGTCCCATGGAACGCATCACTTTTATCCTTTCTCTTCAAGGACACTGCCAACGAAAACTCCACCAACCAAAGTAGAAAAAACTAATACCCTATCTTTCTCATCACCAAACTTCCTTAGCTATTCTCTAACCTTCCTTCTTTTTCCATGATTATCGTCAAGTCAGACTAAGAAGCTTACTCTTCCATCATCAACACCATATTGTCAATGTCCATCATTGGACTCAGAGGCAACTAGACCTGGTTAAAGTATTTTCAGTACTAAGTCACATCTACACAACTCTTTTGGCTTTCATTTAGCAACATTCTCACTTCTTGTTCTTAACAACTATCATGTTCCCCCACTTTTTTTTTTCAAAATCCAACATGAAATTTGATGTTCGAATCTCACTTTCATTATTAGTAAGTATTCCCATTTTCCCCTTAATACTTGTGCCAAACACTAGCAACTGGTATCCAGTACGCGTACAGATGCATTAATATTATTTTCCTAGACAGAGACTCATTGAACCTCTTACTTATATAGACCTTATAATTAATTCAGCTTTCACCACACCATATTATTGCAGTATAATTTCTAAGATCAGTGGGTTCATATTCAGCAGGTAAGCATAATTAACCATTTCAAACCAATCTAACCATTTCAAATTGCTCTCTTTCCTATCCCCAACTGTAGTTGCATAATTTTATGAATTCCGGGCATCAATTCCACCATTATCCAAATTCAATTTCGATCCCTTTATATCGTCAATAATTGAAAATTCCATGTATTCAAAGGATTAAAAGGAGAAGTAAAACTCTGGATCACCACAAGTTACACCTAAATTATTCAAAATTAAGTATATTACATCTCTAACACAAATCAAAACAAAATTGTATCTTTCTAGGAACAAACACAATCGCAATTAATCACCATATCAGCGCAATCAGCTTTTGATTCAAATACACACATAAACACAAGTACACATATACGCATACAAAGAGATGTCCGTGTGTTTATATATGTAAAGAGGTAGGGCTACAGAGAGAGAGAGAGAGAGAGAGAGAGAGAGAGGGGACCGGTTCGACAAGAGCCGAGATCGAGAGCAGGTTTCAGAGAGAGATGACGGAAGCGGAGCATGGGCAGGAAATGTCAAGAACAACGTCATTTTGAAGCGAGTTAGCAGTTCAACTGAAGCTGTCAGGCTCTGGCTATATTCCCGCACGAAAATAAAGGGAAATAAAAAAAATGGCTTTCGCCTGATTTCTGGTGAGCACGCTCATACGTGGAGGAAAAACCAAAAATGAAATAAGGGGTTTAATTGTAAAATCACACATCATTTTCATGGTTCTCATATTTTAACTTGCTACATTTATCTACTCAAAAACAAAAAAAAAAAATTGCTACTTCTAATGGCATCAATGAGTAGATAATTTCCGATTATATTTCTAAGTTATTAAAAAATAAAGAAAATTATTGAATTAATATCATCAAATAACATAAATTAAAAAGTAATAAAAAAATTTAAATTTTAAAATTCATTATTAGTCTTGCTTAAAAATCTTTTGCAAATTGGATTAAATGTCGAATTTGGGTGGAGAATGTTTAATATAATGAAATGTAAAAGCTAATCGAGTTTTTGATTTAATGGGTCGGGTTTACTCATCCACTCGTGGGCAGATCATTTTGGGTTTTATGCATGTTAATCTTATAAGGTTGATAGGTGTTGAGTTTATGATTTATTTTATTTAATTTTAAAGTAAAATTTTTAAATAAAATATGAAAATATTTATTTAAAATTACTATATAAATAATTATATTTATAATTATTAAATGGTTAAATCATTACAAATAAATGCATTTCTATTAAATTGATATGTATACATATATATATATATAATTTAAGTAAATATGCTTTAAATTAAAAGAAAAAATTATTTTTAAAATTTTCAAAATATCAGAAAATTAGTATGATCAAAGCTTTTTTTTAATTTATTAGATCTCAATCTTTTAGCTATACAGAACTTCAACTGTGTCAAATTTGTGCATGACTTTGACCAGATCTAATCACACATTAAAAAACAAATTTAGAAGCTGTGATCCAAATCGACAAAATTAATATGTCATGAAGATAAAAAATTATAAGATTTTTGCAAATGTATTTTAATTAAGAATAAAATTTATATAAAATTTTAATATTTATTTTATGTTATTAATTAAATTTTTATATTTAAAAAATAATAAATTTAATATTGATCTATTAATTCAATCTAGATTTAATCTTAATTCAAATGTATAAAAAATTAAAAATATTTTTATTATTAAAATATTTAAAAGATAATTTAAATAAATTTTTATTTTATTTTGAGTCTATCTTTCAATTTTGAATAATTTTTGATGTAAGATTTATTTTTTAAAAAAAATTAAAAAATTAATAATATAAATTAAAATATTTTTTTAATATTCAAAAAATTTAATACTTTTTATGAAGGTAGTTTGAATATTTTTTTATATCAGTAAAAAATTTCAAGTCAAGATTTATTATATCAAATTTTTAATATATTTTTTAATTTTTATATTTTTAATAAAATCTAATTTAATCCAAGTTAATAGATCAAGATTTAATTTATAGTTTTTTAAATACAAAAATTTGATTGATAATATAAGATAAACATAAAATTTTTATAAAAGTTTCATCTTTTAATTAAATTAAAATATTAAATTATTATCTTTATTTTTCAATAAAATTAATTAAGATAATGTTTCAAATCCATTGTGTACTTCTTCACAAAAAAAAAAAACTATTTAAAAAATAGTAAATAAAATCTTGATCTTGAAGATAATAAAGAAAAAAAAAATTGGAACTAGCTTGATAAGATATTTTTAAAAAACATATCAATAACTTTTTTTTATAATAATTATAAACATCAAAAATATATTATGTACATGAAATAAAATAAACTCTTTTTTATCAATGTTATGTAGAGTAAAAGTTATTTTAAACTTTGAGTTTTTCTCTCTAATTGAACTTTAACTTTCAAAATATATACAAATAAATCTTAACATTTCAATTTCAGTCAAATTAAATTTTTTTAAAAATTAAAAAATTAATAATATTTAAATTAAAAATTTTTTACAATAAATTTTGATTTAAAATTTTTTACAGTGTTAAAAATTTATTTGAACTACCATCATTAAAAATTCAAATTTTTTTAGTACTAAAAATATTTTTAAAAAATTTATACTATTAAAAATTTTTAAAATGCATAAAAAATAATATATTAGTTAAAAATTATTCATATTTGAGGAATAAAATCTGAATAAAATATAGAATCTATTTTAGTAATTTTTAAATGTTTTAATAATAAAATATCATTAATTTTTTATTATTTTTTTGAATCAAAGCTCAATTTAGATAAAATTAATAAATCAAGATTTGTTTAGATATATTTTGAAAGTTAAGGTTTGATTAGAGAGAGAATAAAATCTAAAGTTTTAAATAACATTTACCCTATTATATATTAATAACTGTAATGTCAAACCTTTCATTTTATATCAAAGATTAATAACAACACTAATTAGAATATTTATAAAAGATTTATTAATTTTTTTCTCATTTTAAATATTACATATGAAAATATTTTGATGTTAAAATAATTATTTGATATATAACAAATATTAATTAATTCAATAGAAAAATAAAAATATCATGAATACATACAAAATAAAAACTTTCATAATAATATTTGTTGTTACCAAAATTCAAATAAGTGAAGGAGAGAAATTAATGGAATCTCGGGTTCATTAAAATAGCAAAAAATGGTTCCATTCTTGATGATAGATCGATCGACAAAAATAAGAAAGAATGAGCATCGAGTGTCCCTCGAGATCATTCTGATGTTTAAGTTAAGGTTTTGAACACATAAAAGTAAATATAAATTGAATGATGTTGAAAAAATTTTCCTTGAGCAATGTTTATTGAAGAATTAAGGTCTTATATAGTTTGGAAGAGTGCTTTGTCATTGCTAGATATATTTTTGTTGCTCATCAACCTTCTCACTAAATATAAAATGTATCTAGCCAGTGACAGGTTGAAAATAAGGGCTTCATCATCTTTTCATATTGAAGTTGCCTTAACTTGTTCCAAAAGTCTCTTTACCTATTACGCTGCCCATTTCTTATAATTCAAATTTGCTTATTAAATTGTCATTTGCTCATTTCTTATGGGGTGGTTGCTTTTTTTTTTACGGAGCTAAACTTTTTATTTGCTTTTTGCTTTTTAGGATGCTTAAGTTGATTGTGTACTATGCATTTTTAAAGACTTTTGGTTTTAATTTCATATTAATATAACAAAAACTTTAAAAACAAAAATCTTTAAAAATTTTAACAATTTTTCAATCATACTTAAAAAATTACTAATTTAGACCTTTCCTAAGTGAAATTCATTTTGTATGATATATCAATATTAATAGTTCATCTTGTTTTATATATTTATTTATAAAGCTTTATATATGATTTATTTTTAAATTAATTTGAATTAATATGAAAAATTATATCTATAATTTTTAAGGTTAAATATATTAAATGTTGAGAACCTTAAGCCTTGAAACAAAAGATTGCAATGTTTAAGAGAATGATTTCATTTAATCAAGAAGAAAAAGAGGGCTTATATAAGCCTTTACAAAAAAAAAAAAAAGAACTAAATTGAAATAACAGTTCATCCTCGTTTATCAATACCTATAAACGTGATAAATTGTTAAAGAAGAATTTAGACTTTAACTATATGTTTTTATTAAATGAAGATTATTAACCGAACATTAAGTCTCCTTAACCCTAATAGTTTTAACATCATCCTTAAACTAGTTGCACACAACATCTAATATTTGTAATTTAGTCATCTTTAGTGAAACACTTTAATTAAGTTTCAATTAAAATTGTCAATTTCAACTAAAGCTTAAATCTAATTTTAATTTTAAGCATAACTTTATTGTGTGTGGCGCATTAGGCTGTTGATAAGTTGGCAATAAACATAAATTAAAATTTAAAGTTTAAAATTTATCATTTATATTTATATATATGAGCAAATTCTAGCACGCCATCATGACTTTCATCATTTATCTCGAATGAATAGTAAGCTTGGCATGGTGTCTACTTCCAAGCATTAGTCTTTAAGCTCACCTAATTGACTTCTTACATTATGTCTTGGTTTAGGAATTTATAAGTTAATATGAGCTAGAAACAATAGATATGTCTCTTAAAACTAATCCACTTTAATTCACTCATTCATCTTCACATGCTTTATGTTATACAAAAAACACCCTTTTTATAAAAAACTAGATAAAATAGATCCGTTTGAATGAAATTAAAATATAATACTTCATATATAAGATGATCAGGTATCTTAAGTCAAAGGATTAGATACATTACTAAGACATGATAATATGTTCCATAGATATTAAAGTTCAACCCCAAATGAAACTCTCATAGTTGGGTCAATTTCAATGTTGTTTCATAACAAGAACCTGCATAATATATTTAAGTATCTCAAATACTTCAACTTATAAGATCAATTATCTATTTCATAAATAAAAAACCTTATATGTGCCAGTCTTTAATCATAGTCAATGCCCTTATTCTTAACTATACAATAACCAAAAATAGTTTAAGAACAAAGCTTTGATATATAAGGATTTTATAGTCATATCTCATATATAATTCCTTTGCAAGGGTTATGATGTTCTAAGGAATCTTTATAAATACGTTATTAAGAAAACTTATAGATAAAAAAATACTTTTATTGATAAAATATCAATTCTCAAATGCAAGTAATAGTTAGTTTAATATTCCTACAAGCAAATCCAATTGGCTTGCAAAGCTCACATTAACAGTACATGTACAAGAGCCACACATCTAAATAATCAAACGTGACTAATCATAGGCTTGTCTTTGCTCTATGTCTCTTTAAGTGTTATCTCTTTTGCTGCTGATGTTAGGTCATAATTGAGTATTGTATTGCACTACCTAATTTACTATCTGAGGCAAAAAGCCTTAGGAACTTGCTTTACAAAACGCATACTACAAACCATGTAGATTATTACTTTATTTTTCCTCTTAGCAACTTTATTTACTGATGAAAGTATGTTGTAGTCAACTGGCTACTGATGCTACAAGCTTTACAAAACTTATTGAATACATGTGAAGCAAACTCACCTCCTCTATTAGTTCAAAGATAATTAATATACATTCCTATCTCCTTCTCTACATAACTCTTGTATCATTTAAATGTAGCAAAAGCTTTTAATTTCTCATGCAAGAAATATATCCAAGTCTTATTGCTATAATTATCAATAAAACTTATCAAGTACATCTTTTTGTTGTTTGGCCTAAGCTTGATTGGACCATAAATGTCAACATGCACTAGTTGCAGCTTTCATGAAGCTCTCTATAATCATAGGAATTACATCCTTGTTTTATTTTCCAACTATGTAATTAATATACAACTTTGATTGTGTCTTGTGTGGTAAGAAACCATTAACCTTTTTCTTATATTGAAGGGTTCTCAAACCTTTGAAACTCAAGTGGCCATATCTATAATGCTACAAGTGAGTTTGATCTTTTGTGGTAGTCTGAAAGCATGTGGACATCTTAGGCATCATTGTGGCAAGTAACAAAAATATTTTATTTACAGTCATATTAGTTTGCATAATATACTCCTCTTGGGATGAAAGAATTTACATTTTTCATTTTAAATGAAAATATAAAGATTTCTCCCTTATAATTGTTTAATGCTCAACAAATTATTTTTCAATTCAAGGAAGTAAAAAACCTCAGTGATTACTTGTATAACACCATTGACTTGTATCTTTACGTTTTTTTTTTTTCTCTCGTAACTACCATCCTTGACTTATTCTTCAGCTTAAAAGTTTGCTAAAAACTACTGTTTGTTCCCATTCATATGATTATTATAACCTAAGTTAAGGAACCAAATTTCTTCTTTTTTGACATTGTTAACCTTGCATAAGATAATTGTAACATTTCTTTTTCCTGACCAAGCTTTATATAATTTGCTTTTTCCTCCTAACTAGGGTACTTATATTGAAAATGCATAGTTTATAACATTTTTAGCATTCAATAATTAACTTATTAAAAAGTTATCCACCTTGCCTTTACCTCTACTCGAAAAAATCCTTAACCTCTTCCTTTTCCTCTTGATCTATCTTCATAAGAAACTTTTAGAGCTTGCTCTTCTTCTTATGTTCATTCATTCTTTACTCATATAGAAAAAGACTACTTATTGTTATACTTCATGATAGTGTACACCACATAATCAAACTTTGAAGTCATTGATGATTGTTTTCTTTATGTTCTTACCATGAGCCTTCATTTTATTAGTTATAGTGATAGTTCAAGCAAAGTATTCATTAACTATTTCTCTTTCCTTCGTGTTGAGAGTCTTATACTCCTTTTTAAAGGCTTGAACTTGAGCATGTTTCACCTTTGTTGACCCTCAATGTTTCTATCTTATTGAATCTCAAATATGCTTAGTAGTCTCTTTATTAAGGATGGTCTCTATAATGATGCGATCAATTATTTTAAAGATGTATTTTTATCTTTAAGTCCTTTAATTATTGATCTTTAATGCTCTTATGCTGAGATTCAATAAGCTCAGCGTCTTCTACTATTACAAGTATTTCATTCTCCACCAAGCTCCAATATTCTTTTCAAGGAAATTTTTCATAAGCATGAAGCAATGGTCATAATGATCATCAAATCCTTTTTTCTCTTTAAGAAAGTTATAGGTTCTTAACTCCATCAGGCCTTGTGATTGAGCTTTGATATCAATTGTTGAGAACTTTAAGGATGCGTTTATTAATCAAGAATGGAGAATAAGAGATGGAAATCAGAACAAATTCTTCGTTTCTCTATTTGATTTTATCTTAAATCGGAAATGATTTTATGTGGATCTCACTTGAATATTGGATTAAGAAATAAGAGTGGCAATCCTAAGCCCTCCCACCAAATTAGCACTCCCATTCCTAAATTCTAGTTGAAATTATTATTTTACCTTCTATTCTTTTCAAAATTAGGGGTGAGCAAAATTCGGTTAAAACCGAAAAAACCGAAAAACCAAATTAATTTCGGTTAATTCAATTCGGTTTTTTCGGTTTTCGGTTATAAAATCATTTTAAAATATATTTTTTTTGGTTAATTTCGGTTAAATTTTTTAAAAACTGAATTAACCGAAAAATTGATTTTTAATTTTAATAATTAATTAATTTTATTAATTAAATAAATAATTAATATTTATTTTTTTCAATTGCTTTTCAAAAGGGCAAATTGGGATTGGGCAATCGGGAAAACAACTGTATTTCTTCCTTCTCTTTCAATTTGAGTTTTGACAAACCCTAACCTAACCCGTCACCAACTCCATGCCCATCTATCTTTTGAAGTTTTGAGAATCAAAATTGCCGCAGCCATCGACACCACGCACGTATTTGATATCGGTAATCAATTAAACCGCTCAATTGATCTTCTTTCTCTTCAATTTTGAATCCTCCCGAGAGTAATATCGCAGCCACACCGCAGCCACACTCACACCATGCACGTATTCAATAATCGATCAAACCACTTAATTGCTTAGATCTGATTTTCTTTCTCTCCAATTGGAATCCGATAGACTATCGGGACAGCCACACCACAGCCACACTTCCTCTTTTTTTTTTCTTTCAACTTAAGAAGCTGTAACCGTAATTTAATATGTGCACCGTGTGATCGTGTTCATTTATCTTGGAGAATCAATAGCATCACAGCCACACCCACGCCACTCACATTCGGTATTCCCTTATGCCAAATCTTCTCTTTTCAATTTTAATTATTCCAATAGTAGTATGCATTATCTTGCTCTTTAATCCTTCAATTTTTCAAATCCTAATTTGTAACAATTACACTTAAAATTAGAAATTAGATCATTTTTATGGATTCTCTTTTTGTATTTGGGTAAGTATTATAAATTGTTCTATGTATTAACACGTTTTCTTTATATATGTGGTATATATTAGCTATGATATGTAAGGCAAAATAATCCTAATATTGAAAATTAAAGAGTTAATTTTTTAATTCATTTTATTTTTGCTTTATATTTTCTCTTTGAATCTTTCTTGATATAATTTAAAATTGTTAATCATGTTTTTTGTAGTAATTCATAATCATATTTTGAAAGGTAGTGGTATTAACTATTACTATTGAAATGAATTTTTGCGTAATGTAGTATTACTATTAAATATTTTAGAATTTTATCTAACTATTGAAAAGTATTATTACTAACTATTTTTAGTTGTTATTTATTTCAGAAATTAAAAGATGTCAACTAAGAGTAATGAAGTAGATCCTGTGCCTAATACCACATAACCAGATTCAATCCATCCATCATCTGCAAGTTCTAAATTGAAGAGGAAAGCGTTTAAGCCCAGATCAGAAGTTTGGGAACACTTCACCAAATTTTTTGATGAACAAGGTGAGCATAAAGCTAGATGTAATTATTATGATAGAGAGTTTTTTGCTGACCCTAGAAGAAATGGAACAACTGCATTGAAAGCTCATATGGGTACTTGTAAGAAGAGAATAAATGTTAGTGTTGATTCTAGTCAAACTGAATTGGTTTTTGAATGTGGGAGAGATGAATCTTTAGGTAGTTCAAAGTTCAATCAAGATGCCATTAGAAAGGGTATAGCTGAGATGATCATTATGGATGAATTACCTTTTAAATTTATGGATGGTAAAGGTTTTCGGCGTTGCATGTCACTTGCATGTCCTAAGTTTCGTATGCCTCCACGATGGACTATAGCTAGAGATTGTTATCAGCTTTGTAATGATGAAAAAGTTAAACTGAAACAGTTTTTAAGGTCATCCAGTGTAAGAGTATCTCTCACCACTGACACATGGACTTCAGTGCAAAGAATTAATTATTTGTATCTTACGGCTCATTTTATTGATAAAGATTGAAAATTGAACAAAAGAATATTAAACTTTTGTCCTATTCTAGTCATAGAGGTGAAGCCATCGAAAAAGTCATTGAGAAATGTTTGCGTGATTGGGGGATTGATCAGATTTTTACTGTTACAGTTGATAATGCTAGTTCTAATGATGTTGCAATCTCATACTTGAAGAAAAGATTGAATAATTTAGGAACTTGCATTCAAGAAGGAAAATATCTTCATTTAAGATGCATTGCGCACATTCTTAATCTCATTGTTACAGATGGATTGAAAGAAATTAATGAGTCAATTGCACGGGTTAGAGGGGCTGTTAAATGTGTAAAACATTCACCTGCAAGGTTGGCCAAATTTAAAGAATGTACTTTAGTTGAAAAAATTGAAAGTAAAAGTTTGTTGTGTTTAGATGTTAGCACTAGGTGGAACTCCACTTACTTGATGTTGGATGCAGCTCAAAAATTTGAGAAGGCTTTTGAGGTTTTTAATGATATTGATCCGCATTATAGAAATGAGTTGATAATGGGAGATGGGTTGCCTGAAAAAAAAAATGGGAAACTATTAGGAGGTTTTGTCTTTTCTTGCAATAATTTTATGAACTAACAATCAAAGTTTCAGGTTCTTCATATGTCACCTCCAATAGTTTTTTTGATGATATTTGTAATGTTTATGCTACTTTGCGCAATTGGGAAACACATTCTGATATTGAGTTAAATGCAATGGCAAAGAAAATGAAAGATAAGTTTGATAAGTATTGAGAAAATGTGGAGAAGATGAATGTACTACTTTATGTTGCTTCTATTCTTGATCTTAGAAAAAAGCTTGAGTTTGTCAACTTTTGCTTTTTGGAAATGTATGATATGGAACAAGCTTCAATGATGACTAGTAATGTGAAAAAAGCAGTTGAAGAGTTGTTTGATGAGTACAAAAGAAGTTTGTAACCTCAACATGAACAAGTTGGTGAAAGCAGTCAAGTAAGTCAAATTGCAGAGGGAAATGAATTAGGATTGGAAAAGAGAGACAAGTTCTTTTATCTAAGTTCAAGAGATATAAGAAAGAGATCGAAAAAGAAGAAAATAAATCAGAATTGGATAGATTTTTAAGTGAAGAGGATACAAAAGATGATGATAACTTTGATATTTTTGATTGGTGGAAACTTAATAGTCATAGGTTTCCTATTCTTTCCCATATGGCTCGTGATGTATTGGCAGCTCCTATATCTACGGTTGCTTCTGAATCTGCTTTTAGCACCGACGGACGTGTACTTGATACATATAGGAGTTCATTAACTTCTAAACTTGTACAAGCCTTTATTTGTGCTCAAGATTGGTTACGTGGATCTCCATGTTTTGATGCCATTGAAGAGGACTTGGTAGAGCTTGAAAAACTTGATATGGGTAATTATTTTGTTTATTTGATTATTTTATATTTTTTAATTACTAATCTTTATTGGATAAGCTTAATACCACTTTTCTTAATACCAAATTTGATTATGTGTTTATGGATTTGTCAAAAATTGCATTGGATGCTACAATTGATTAGTGTGGAAGTGTATTGCTGTTTCAAGGTAATTTCTTTTATCACTATTAGTTTCATATCTTATATAGTTGAGATTTTGGTGGTGGATTGATTTTTATTTTTTGATTTTTTTTATTGATTGATTATCATAAAAGAGAAATATTAATTATTAAGATGTTATATGTGAAGCCTAAATATTGTTTGCATATAATCTTATCATATAATATTTTTGCAGTATCATATCAACTCATTTAGGAGGAGCATCATTTGGTAAGTTTTTGTCATATCAATATATAAGAATGCACTTATTTCTTTTTTGACATTTTTTTTTTTTTTTTGCTTTTCAGGCATTGGATTAGTTGGAAAAAAAAAACTTTTTAAATGAACTAAAGGCAAAATAGAAAAAATAAGGATTGTAATTCCAATAAAATGTTTATTTTGATGTTGTTAATTTGATAAATGTTAATGTATCATATACCAGTTATATTTTAATAATTTTTTTATGATTAAAAGTTTTTATATTCTAAAAGTTGTTATTGATGTATAAAAATTTTTAATTTTTATATATTAAAGATGCCGATTTTCATGTAAGTACATATGAAAATGTTATTAGAGTAAAGCTTAATTATATTTTTCATCTATATGAATAGATTATTAATGATATATTATATATATTTAATTTATAAATTATTATTAAGATTTAAAATAATTTAAAACTAAAAAATATAAAATTTAAACTTAAATAAATTTTCGGTTTATTCGGTTTTTCGGTCGATTTCGGTTAATTTATAAAAAAAAAATTCGGTTAATTCGGTTTTAAAAATTTTCAAACCGAATAAACCGAAATAACCGAATGCTCACCCCTATTCAAAATATCACTAATGATTTTGTTAATGTGTGATATAAGTTCATTACTTAATTGTTTTTAAAAAATAGTTATTAATTATTGAGATAAAAATATTAATGTTTAATTTTTAATTTTATAAATCTATTTTTTATAAATATAATTTTAAATAATAATTATTTATCTTTTTTTAATATTATAATAATTATTGAAATAGGCAAAATCAAATTTTTTTCTCAATGGATAATACATACATCTACTTAAAGAATATATATATGTAAGTTTATAATGGTTTATTCCGATTATGAGTCAAAGTTAATATATGAATGGGATTCTGATTTCGATTCCTAACGTTCAAGTAAACAGCTTTTTTTTATTTTAATTCCTTATTTCGATTCTTATTTATTCTAATTCCTATTATGGGTACGTAAACACACATAAACCTTGAAATAAAAGGTTTTCATGTTTGAAAGAACGATTCTACTTAATTCAAGAAGAAAAAGATGACTACTATAAGCCTTTTCAAACAAACTTAATTAAAATAATAATCCACGTTTATCACTACCTACAAAACGTGGTAAATAGTTGAAAAGAATTTAAATCATAACTGCATGTCCCTATTAAATGGGATTATTGATAGAACATTAAATTCATTAAACCTTAACTTTAATTGAAGGTTTAATGTATTTATTGGATTAATTATATATTTAATTTTTAATTTAATTTAAATTAGATATTGAGTCAATTGACTATAAAAAATTATAGGTATTTTTATTATTAAAATATTTTAAAAATAACTCAAATAAATTCTAAATTCAATTTTAAACTCATTCTTTATATTTACAGTTTTCTACTCACAGGTAATTTTTTAATTTTTGGTAATGTAATTTAAAAAAATTAAACATTAAAAAATTTTAAAATCTTTTTAATGTGATAAATTTTTAATTTTTTTTACATTTATAAAAAATTTTAAGTTTACATGCTCAAATTAAATATCCATCATTTTTAAATTTTTCGACAAAGTCTAAATTAAAACATGAATTACACAATTGGTTTAATTGATATTTTGAGATGTAAAAAAAAAAAAAAAGTGAGTATAATTCAAAATTTTTTAATATTTACTTGTCTTTTAACTAAAACTAAATAAAAATATTAAACAATTAAACTTAAAATATGAATGAAAAAAATTAAAAACTTTCAATCAAAGTAATGGTTGTAAGTAATAGTATAAAATTTTTACAATCATATCATTATTAAGTAATAATATAAATATTTATTTTTAATATTTATTTTTATTTTATTAAAAATAATATTTTTAATAACAAAATTATTGCGAGGGATTTCAAACATGCGAAATGAGATAATTCTTTCACCTAAATTTTAATTGTTATAAAACAATTAAAGAAAGAAAAATTTATTTGATTAGTTAAAATTCACACACCAAAAGTAAAATTATAATTCCTATATTTTTAAAAAATTTTATTAATATTTGTTATTCATGTAAAAGATTATCATTATATTGTTTTTCAAAATAAAATAAAATACTTTATAATCGCCATTTATTCCCTTTTATATTGTTCGAATTTTATCTTATTTTCTATTACAATAAAATAGTTTTTCTCTTTTAATTATAAAATCAATTATTTTGGAATTAAAATCTGACTTTTTATATGAAAGTGTTATTAAATTATTGAATTAATTATTATTTAATTTTACTAAAATTTTCATATTTATATAATTTCTGATATGAAAAATCAAAATCATAAAAACTTAAATGGATAACTAATGATATGTATAAAAGAATGATTCATCCTATACTCATCTAAGATTTAAAGTAGATAGTAGGAATTGACTTAAACTAAAAGACAAACTTCAATTTTACCCATATTTAATATATTTTTAAAAATTATATTTTAAAATAAATTGAATTGATTTTTGACTAATTAAATCATGAATTAATAAAATATAAACTGTATAATTAGACAAAATTTGAGTAGTTAAGATCTAACTAAAAATAAAACTTTGAATTGATACAATTTTAATATGCCTTCTTTTTCTTTTTTAAAAAGTGTCATTTTATTTAGATTTTTAATTTATAAATATATATTTAAAATTATAATTATTATTACTAAATCAAGATGGTTTGATTTTTGATTCAATCCCAATTCAACTTCATATACATGAAATTCTTCCTTATTTTATTGAATGATGTGTTATTTTAAAAAATTAATAATCATACTTGGCATTGATTAATTAAATCTATTTTTGTTGTAATAAATTTTTATTTAAACAAAATTTAATAAAAATAAGTGTCTAAGTAATTATTTATATATTAAAAATTATTCTAACAAGAAGTAGAAAGAGTACTGAAAGAGTTACGAGTAATTAAAAAGGGAGATGGAATTTCCATTTTAACTAAAACAAAATCAAATATTGAATAAAAAATTTGGATAAATGTTAACTAAATCTTAAGGTTACTTATTTTTTTTTCAAATAAAATTCTGATTTTTTAAAAAAAATTAAATAAAATATGAACTATTTATTATGTCTAAATTAAATATTAGTTAAAAATAATTATAAAAATTAATAGTATTTTTATTATTAAAATATTTAAAAAATAACTTAAATAAATTTTATATTCCATTTTAAGTTCATCTAATAAATTTAAATAATTTTTAACTCACAAGTTATTTTTATTAGATTTTTAAAATTTTAATAATATAATTTTTTAAAAAATATTTGATTAAATATTATTTAAAACCTTAGAAAACACGTGTTTTCCTAAATTTAACCTTGAACTTTAAAAAACATTTAAAAATATTTTGATTACTTAAAAATAGTTCAGTCTTAGATTACTATAAAAGATAAAATATATTTTTATTATTAAAATATCTAAAAATAACTTAAATAATTTTTACTAAGTCAATCTCTTAATTTTAAATAATTATTATGAATTTTTAAATATATATTTACATATTTAAATATTTTTAATAAATTTTTTAAAAATATTTTTAGTATTAAAAAATTTTTAAATTTATTTATGATGGTAACTTAAATATATATTTACATTTATAAAAAATTTTAAATTAACTATAGTACAAAATTCTTAATTTAAATATTTTAAAATTTTAATTTCTTAACAAAGTTCAATTTGATCCTATTAAAAATTAATTTTAAAAGAGAATGTATTTTTAAATATTTAAATAATATTTATTTAAAATATGTTGAACATTTAAAAATTAAAATTTTTATAATGATAATTTAAATATTTTATATTTATGCAAAAAAAATTGAATAATTAAAACATCTTTAATTTAAATATTTAAAAAAAACTTTCATTAAATTTTTGCTTGAATTGAAAAAAAAAAAGAAGGTAAAGATAAAGCAAAGGCCAGACCCTGAAATGACGATCTTGCCCAAAAGTTCAGGGCGACAACTGAAAACGAGCACGTTTTAAGTCAATGGAGTAAGCCCCGTTCTTCCCCCATTTTGGAGTTGTAGGTCCGACACTGGAGAGTCCAAACTCCATAGTAGAGCATAGAAAGAAAGAAGGAAAAGGGTTTGCAAATGGCGAGATCGACGAGCAAGGACGCTCAAGCCCTTTTCCAGTCCCTTCGTTCTGCTTATGCTGCTACGCCCACCAATCTCAAGGTTTCTGTTCTTCTTTATCTCTCTCATTCTCATGATTTATATATTTATGGGTTTATTAATAGGCAATCTTCATTTCTTTGGCAACCATAAAATTCGATTTCAAAACTCTGGTGCAGATCATTGATCTATACGTGGGTTTCGCGGTCTTCACAGCCCTGATCCAGGTATTACCATTATAGTGGTATATCTGTTTCAATGCTTACTTGTTTATGCATACATGCTGGGTTATTTAGTGGATCGGCTATCTCTTTGCATCTTTAGTGATGAATTGAGAATTTTTGGTATGCTTATTCACATTCTTTTCAGAAACTGGGAAAACAGTGGATCATGTTTCGCTTCGTGTATATAGTATATAGTATTATGCAGAGTCTGATCATAGATCTGTAAATGTATTAGTCTGGATTGAGTTTGTTATATTGGGTCTGAATGGATGGTATGATTCTTTTTCCTATTTTTCAACCAAGTATAATTGTTTTAAGTGATGCTTGGACATTCTGCATTTGCTTATTATTTTTTATTTTGAGATATGCAGAAGAAAAGCATGTAACATAGAATGCTTCAGTGAGGCTGCTTGGTTTGGTATAAGCAATTATATGGGTCTCAATTTGTTCAAGTTTTGGTTTTATAGATTCTAGATGATGACATTGCAGCTTTTGGATATCAATGGTGTATCTGTAGTCAGATAAATTATGTGATGGGATTTGGATTTCAGACTTATTCAGTGATCCATATTCCTACGGGTGTAATGCCCAATGCATGCTTATCTATGTGCAGTGATTAACAGTGAATATCTGAATGCATTCACCGTTTGCAACTTCCATTTTCTTTTGATCAATTGAGTATTGTTTGATGGAGAAAAGTGTTTTTAAGGCATTTCTTTTTCTGAGTTTGGGAGAAATGAAAAGAAATAATTATTTAAAAAAAGTGAAGAGAAATAGTAATAGTTGATCTTCTCTACTGGTTTGACTTTAATAGAATTGATGAGGAGAGCATTATGGTATTTTTATGACAATGAAATCTCTTATGCATTTCTTTTTTTAAATTTGAGATGCAATTTTGGAGCTAAAAAAATTATTGATACTTCTTTTCTCTTCAAATGTCTCCATCATTGAAGAGATTGGAAATGTGGATCCAAAGAGAAATATTCGCGAGTAATCTCTCCAAGTCACTTCTTATCTCACGTAGTATCTGTGTGACTGATATTGTTAAATTTCTATCCATTTCATTCTTCTTCTTGCTACTTCTATCATTCCCATTGAAGTATGAAGGTGGCCAACCAACTAAATATTTAATATATTTCTTTGTGCAATTTTGTTTTATTTTACACATGAAGCTATTGAGTTTGCTAATACAGATGTTAGAAGCTAATGACGTGCTTTATTATTAATTAGTTGACAACTTTAAACAAATGCTCAAGTGGCAATAGCTGTGGAGAGTTTTAACATCTATTAACTTCTAGAACATTTTCATCTTACTACTTGATGGACAAAGGTTGTGGGTGCTGTGGTGGATATGTTGGTTATTTAACAGGGGCTACCTGCTCCTAAGATTCCCAATGTCAATGGTTTTGCAAGGGGACCATATTCTTGCCTTGTTGTTACATAAATCTGTTATTAGTTTACTTCACAAGTCATTTTGTAAAGCATTAGCAGAGCCGTAGCAGTTTGTCTTTCTGAATCTAATATAATTTTTTTTTCCCTCTTCTTCTATGTGGACCTTTTCCTGAGTTACTTTCTTCTGTGTTATGAAAGATTTTTTTTCCCCCTGATAACTCTTATTCTATTTATCTCTTTTGATACCGAGCACTTGTAAATAGGTATTATTGTTGTGTTGGACAAGTAACTTTTTACGTGTGGAATTATTTTGTGAGCCTCTAATTTGATTCCTCTTTAACACTGCCAGCTAATTGTGGCTGATTAAGGAAGGTGTGGTTAGATTTAGGGCCTTGTGTCTTACCTGAGTGAATCACTGGATTTTAAAGCAGATGTAGGAGTCACAGTGTGAGAAGCCTGTGTCCCCTCACCAAAAGATGGTGAGGTAGGGTAGGAGTTAGGTAGAGTTGTTATCTTCTCTTAGTCCAATTATCTGATAAGTTGTTCTACTAGGAGCTTTTGAAATAGGAGCTAAGTGATTAGTGCTTACATCGACTGTATGCCATGTGACTATTTGGGGATGCCGGTGTCACATGAGATGTTGCCAAGTTGGTTCATTTGATTCTATGTTTCGATATGAGACTCATAATTCTGTGTTTCATCAGCTATGAGAAACTTCACAGTTATTGCCAAATTTATGTTATCCTTTTCTCATGGATCTTGTGCTCTGCGCTTCTTATAAGTTTCGAAGGTGCTTGAGCGCCTGAAATATTGTTCATCTTTGTTTGAGCTGTTCACTATCTGAATTGGTATGCTAGACAATCCCTACAGAAGCTCTTGTTGCTTGTGGTGTTGAACTTGTTGAGATTTCAACTTGTTAAGCTTTTGCTGCCTCTCTTTGTTCTGGGTCACTGTGCCCATCTGAAGATTGGGAGAAATGAAATATTAGTATTTTGCCTTTGAACTTCATACCGGTGTGACTAGCTTTGTTATACTGTGCCCCTTAGAGCTTGAAAGGTTACAATCACTGGTTGCTTGGAATGTTGGCTGTTTGCATTTAAGTAAAAGCAGAGAATGCACTTAATCCTGCACAATTTAAAACTGGTAGATATGACAAAGAAAGCCGCACAAAACAAGTGAGAAACAGAAACTTGATTGGAGAACTGAAGGCTTAAGTACCACTACCATGGTTAAATTTAAGGAAATTTGTTGCCATCCTCTTTTGCAATCTTTTTCTGAAGTTTCCATTTCCTGATATATAATTTACCATTGTGCATACGGTTGTCTAACTAATTTTACTTTGTTTCTGATAAATGAGAAAAATGGTTGCCCAACCAATTTCTTTGTGTTTTTGGCAACTTGAATCTGTTTTATTTTGGGAGCTAGCTTCTTTATGGATTATTTAGTGATTCCAACAACCTGCTAAGGGTCAGCTGTCTAGGAACATATTGAGGGAAGGATGCTGGGCTTCCTTTAGCAATCAGGCTAGAGAACTTTAAAGAGGTTCATGAATGAGGAATTAGGCTTTTAGGGCTTAGATAAGTGCGAATCTGATTGAACTTCATTTAGATATTCTACTATCTTTGTCTTCCACCTGCCACTATCTTTAAAAAAAAAAAAAACTTTCTGCTGTGCTTTTGTTACAGCGCAATTGCTTATAAGATCCCGCAAAGAACTTAGTTTCCTGATGCTGTACTAATTCTAGACATCTGGCAAGTCTTTTGGCATGGGCTCATTTTCTCAAGTGCTTTCTGAAGGAAAATGAATATTGCTAAATTAATATTTGTTTTATCTGGAGCAAGAGGAGTTTTGTTGCACTAAAAATTGATATGATATTGTCTGCATGATGCTGTCATTTAGGATGTCATTTTATCCTTTTGTATGCAATTATTTATGCTAGATTGATTCCTAGTTGCCTTATTTCACTTGTTTTGCTAATGAACACAGGTGGTGTACATGGCTATTGTTGGATCGTTCCCATTCAACTCTTTTCTCTCAGGAGTACTTTCTTGTGTAGGGACAGCAGTCCTTGCTGGTGAGTGGAGTACATGTTTCAACTTTTTATGAGTGTCATTTTACGTTAAAATTGGCACTCATTGCTCTCTTTGGTTACAGTTTGTCTCCGTATTCAAGTGAACAAGGAAAACAAGGAGTTTAAGGTAAGTTTATCCTGTACAAAATGTTTGTTCAATTGTTCTAGTTTTTGACAAATTTGATGGAACAAGATTTGATTAATTTTAAACCCAAGGATTTCTTTTCTTCTGATACTGTTGTTACTCCATAACCGAATATAGGCATGTAGAATTGCTAAATATCAGTCCCATAATTATCTTACACCTATTTCACCAAATTCTTTGAAAATTTTCAATTCTACTCTTTTTGTCATGTTATTTCTGTATGAATGGATATTAGTATCATTACTTATCACCTTCTCTCGGAAAATTGCGAAATTGGGTTTGGGAAGTTGATGTGCATCTATAAAATATATCCTCGATATGATGATATTCATTTGATAGAAGTTGATGTTTTGTTCTTTAAATTGCAGGATTTGCCACCAGAGCGTGCTTTTGCAGATTTTGTTCTCTGCAACTTGGTGCTGCACTTGGTGATCATGAATTTCCTAGGGTAGACGTGGTTACTAGAGTAGCATACGCATTTATATGCTGGACCTTTTGTGGGTTAACTTATGAGGCTCACCATATTAAAAGCGAAACTGTAGTTTGGATCATTATTATTTGTATTCAGAGGCAGAAACATCTATCACATTGTATGCATTACATCAGCAAGAAACTTAACAAGTTTGCCGTTATCTTATCACACATGAGATGATTTAATTTCGCAGTTGGGCCATACGACAGAGATAAATAGTTTGCATTAGGGGGCACACACACCAATGCACATTCAGATGGTCTCATGCTTCTTTGTCTCGAGAAGATTGCCTGCAAGAATTGCCTTCTTTTTTCTTTTCATTCTAAGGGTGTGATACGTAAGTTTTAGCTTGAAATGTTATTTAGTCTTTAAATTATTGACACCTTGTGTTGTGTTTTATAGACTTTGAATGAATCAATTTTGATCATCCAAGCTTCTGTTTAATATTCATTTTCGACTTAGGTTGCTTATCTCTGCCGGCATTGATTTTAGACTAGTCAGTAGTTTGGATTCTTGTACAGAACGGGGAAAGAATTAATGAACAACACGACACTAATAATGGGTAAGGCAATGTGTTATGAAATCTTGGATGATAAAGTGAAATGATCTTTGAACAATGAAGACCAAATCAAATTTGACAAAGCAGTAAAAGACCGGCAACAAATAGAACAAAATTGTATAAAAAGAAGAGCTTGGCAGGTAACATTAATGTTAAGACTGAAGTTTGAGTTGTCTTGCTGTTGCTAAGATTTGCAGAGCTCCTTTTGGACTTTGGAGAGAGGATCCTTCTTCAACTGTTGTTTCTTTCTCTGTTGGCAAAACAGCAGACAATTTCCTCTCAAATTCATCTTGTCAAGGGTTGTAAGGTAAATTCAAAACCTTACTCATCAACACATTATTATTGAGCCCTTTTTGCTTTCATTAAATTCTTATTATGGGTGAAAACGAAATTGAGTTGGGCTTCTTCAAGATTGTATTTTATGTTTGTTCTTGTTTTTATTTTATTTAATTTAATTTTTTAAAAATATTGCATATTTATCATACACACTTGAAGAGGTTAAATTTTAAAATCTCATATAATTACAAAAATAATGCATGAAGTGTCTATATTAGAACATTCTGGTTTTTATTTTTGTGTATTTTCAAATTTCATGAAACCGTTATATAATTTTAGGGTTAATAAGTTCTAAGTTTTATTCTTTTCTTTTTCAATCAAATCTTAATTTTTAAAAATGTCTCTAAATAAACTTTGATTTATTAATTTTGATTAAAATAATTTTTTTAAAAAATTAAAAAATTAAAAACATTCAAATTAAAAAGTTTTAATTATAAATTTTTATTTGAAATTTTTAAAAAAACATAAAAATAATATTTTAGATTCAATGACAAAAAAATTTAAATTTTTTTTAGTATTAAAAATATTAGTTTAAAAAGTTTTATATTATGAAAAATTATTCTTTAATAAAAAATTATTCAAATTTAAAGGGTAAAAATTGAAATAAAGTTTAAAATTTATTTAAGTAATTTTAAAAAATTTTAATGATAAAAATATCATTAATTTTTACTATTATTTTTACTAATATTCAATTTAGATAAAATTAATATATAAAAATTTGTTTATATTATTTTAAAAGTTAAGTTTTGATGAAAAAAAGATTTAAAATAATATTTGTTTATAATTTTATAATTTTTATATATTTTTTATTTTAAGTTGTATTATTGCTCATTGAATCTAATGCACCAACTTTGAGGCCCCAACCAAAAAGAAACAACAACCATATGGTCCCTCTACTTTCCCCTCTTCTGCCACGTGTCCCGATAAGACTGCCCTTTTGTCTCTTTGCCAATTCATATCTCGACACGTCACCAGTCAGTAGCTCTTACCCTATTCGTCCGTTGGCGGCGACGCAAAAGTCACGTGCGCCACTACCAACGCACCAAAAAATGCCTCAAAATAAAATAAAAGATGGAAAATAAATTAGAGAAATAATTCTTTTTTTGAAAAAAAAAGAAAAATGGATCATGCCTGGGATAATTAAAAGAGGAGCACTCTGGTTCACACTCTCTCCCACAACTCGCTTTCATTTCGAAAACCAGAGACTGATGTCTTCTTTGCCTCTCACATTGTCCGCTGCCACAACAACCTCCATTTCTAGGGCTTCATTCTCCTTCTCTAAGCGCCTTTCTTGTTCCAGCTTTCACTGCTTCGTTGCTCTTCGATCCAGCGCGCCAAATCCTGCAAGTACACGTGTTTTTTCTTCCTTTGGAGTCAGAGCAATGGCCGAGCTGGTTCAGGAAAAGGAATCCATCGTGGCCGCTACTTCTGGTGGTGACAGGGAGGAGGAGGAGGAGAAGAGGAGCCAGAAGGAGCTGAATCATTCGCGCACGTTCCTCGACGCGCTCAGCGAAGAAGGTTCTGTTTCTTTAACTGCTTCTTATTCTCTATCCATTTGTTTTTCCGTTTCTGATTTCTGGTGTTACTTGCGTCTGGTTGGTTGCTGAAAATGTGATATAAAGGAAGGTTTCGGTGGTTTTGATTTGACCCAGATTGTTTCTCCAGGGATGCTGTGTTTATGTTTCTCCATTTGCTTGTTCTTTTTGTTCTTCCCCCTCCCTTATTATTATTATTATTATTATTATTATTATTTTTTGCTGAGAACATGTTTAGGCAAGGAAGGAATAGATTGTCAAATACTATTGAAATATGATACTTTTAGCTGTTTCTTGAGTCAGCCTGGGTAATAAACACATTTATATTGTCTTGGGCGAGTTGTGCTGTTTATTGAATGATGTATTTGTAGAACTGTTAAGAGGAAGAGAATTTTTATTTTGATTTTCATTTTGTTCTGATTTAAATGTCTCACATAGTTAAAGCAATATAAATCAGTAAAGTTGCTCATTTAATAAAAAGAAAAAGATGTCCAACATTGGTGTTTCATAAACCTTGTACGTTTTGGACCATATGCTGCGTGATCCTTTAATTATGGGGGATTCCAGAACAATACATTCATGTTTGAAATACCTTACATGTGTTCCTAACCTATCTAGCCCAAGCTGTGTTTGTTCTGAACTTGGTTAGCTGAAATGCTCTTTCATTTTTCAGGTTTGCAATAGTCAAGATTTTAAGGTTCTAGTCCTTGTTTTTTTATTGCTCTTTCCATAGTGGTCTGAGTCCTATGTGTCTTGAGTGGAATGGAAAGGTTTTGGGGGCAGATTATGTAACTTCACCTGTATCCATTGCTTTCCATAATTAGCTCCTATGAGGTAAGCTTTTTACCAATTCTTTATTCGCATCTCCTGAAGACAAATATGGGTGGCAACTTGAACAAAAATTACTTGAAGAAGGGGTATTTGATAAGTGTAGTGTGCAAAAAAATATTTGAATGCAAATTAGATAGTTTTTATTTAGGATAATTAAATAACTATTGTTGAAATATTTATGAGATGTGTCCATATCGTGCCACGTTAGATATGCATTGGACACAACTACTCTGGCTCTTATGGGCTCTAGAGGCCATGGAAGAATTGTTCAAACAAGCTTATGGATTATCCGTAAGTCAAAGCGATACTGGTGTATTATGTGAAATGTTGGGACCCAACAATTGATTCAAAAATGAAGCTTTCGGTTCTTATGCAAATCTAATTTATTACTTGTTTGTTAATGTTTAACAACAATAGCTTAAATTGATGTAATGGTCAAGACAATACGGGATGTTGAGAGTATCTTGTTTTTGTATATTTTGTCATGATGTGTGGCTGCATGTGGAATCAAAATCTTTACATTGACTAAGGTGAAGTTGTTTCACCGTAGCTCCTGTAATCGAATTGATGAAAGCTGGCTGTTAGTTACAAATTGATATTCTTAACTTGTGATCTTCATTGCTCTGTGCTACTCTTCTTGGGTTGCATTAAACAAAACTATTTTGTAAATATTGTTTAGCAATGCCTATTCTTTTGAAATCATCTTGCTTTTGGAGGACCACCAACTTAATGTTTTCTTGTCCAAGGAATACAACATTGATGGCTTTCTTTTCTATTCCTTTTATTTAAGTTAACATAAAAACACACTGGTTCATGTGAAGTCAAAATTATTTATGAAACCACTTGTGCATGCTATTTCTATGTCTCACCAAGACACGTGGAGAAGTGAATTAGGAACAGCGAAGTACATGATTGGTAACAATGATTAGCTTGGAAGAGGGGTGATGAGATTCCAAAATTAAGAAAATTCAGCTAGGTCTTAATAGGAACACAATAAGCAGGAAATAAAGAGAAGTGAGAGAGAAAGGTTGAAGATTTGGTAAGGGTAGAGTCTTGGCAAATTTTTACCCCCATGGGGTTGCCTCAGTGGTAGGGGCCCGTTGGCGGGGGACAAAGTTTGGGGTTTGAGCTGTTGGAGCGACATTTTCAAAAAACAAAAATCCTTTCGGGGTCAAGGTGAGGGTCGCCTCCCCGAGTTTACCATGTTGGGTGGGTACATGAAGTAGCTTTCCTTGGATGGGTTCTCAATATATGTATTCAAAGCAATGTGAAAATACGACTCATGTCCTTATTCCAAAAGCAACTTTTTTTTGCATCTTGAAGTTTCTATTAGGGAACTTTTTATTTTTCGTCGTTTCTCTTCTCTCTCCTTACCTGAGTGTGTCTTTGCAGAGCTCTTGTCTGGAATCAGAAAGGAAGCTGAAGCTGGAAGGTTGCCTTCAAATATTGCCGCAGGGATGGAAGAGTTATATCACAATTATAAAATTGCAGTAAATGAATATACTCAAACTCTTGCTCTATGTATCCATTTGTTGAATGTGTTTTGGTACATTGGACTTGATTTGCATGCATGATATAAGTTATATATAGTGACATAATGTTAACATTTCTGTTTGTGTATGCTTGTATGATCTAATTTCTCTCTTCAAGATTTTTAAATCTATAATTACTATAAATGTAGGACATGGTTGAGATGAAAAAGATAACAGTGCGGGAATATGGATAGCAATTGACATTCATATCCTCATAAATAACAATTGGCATTAATTTCATTCTAAAAGAAGCATTTATAAGTTTAGACACAAACATTTCCTTCAGCATCATGTAATTTTGTATCTTTTATTCATTAATGAAATTGATCAGGTTTGCCAAAGAGAATGTTGCAGAATCCTGTTAGGAGCATTTGTGAATCTAATTTACAAAATCAATAATAAGCCCTCAAGTTGTCCTAACATTTTCATCTTGCATTAAAAATAAGAAATGTCTAATTATGAAAATAGATGAATCCAAATTCTGCTGAGCTAGTATCTCGACATAGCATTTAACCTATACATAGTAAATACAAAGTACTGAAATAGGAGATTTAAACCAGTTGCAGATGCAACTATATGACACAACTTGACTTTGTGGGGTAGAATCAAATTGGCTTGCTAATGAATTTACTTGCTTGGTCCTGTAGGCTGTTACTCCTGTTGGTTGAGGACCACACATTTGAACTTTGTAAATCCTTTAAATGCTTGAGAAGCTTATCAACAAATTAATGTTTCAAGGCTGTACTGAAATCTTTCTTTCTTTATCTCTTATTTTCTCCCAACTTCTTTTAGAGGTATTTTTCAATTGTATGATTGTGTGTACAGATGTTGTTTATTCATTGGTTCTAATGGCAAAATAAATTATTAATTTTCAGCTTCATAAAGTAGGTAAAGTCGTTTTTTGTCTCTAATAGTAGCAGAAATTGAAATATACTCATTCATATGTTTCTAGTCATAAATCTTAACTGTGACATCATAATTTCCAGGCTAGTTTAATGGTTTTATTTATCTCTTTTAAGTTGTCCATATTTGGATTCTTAAAACCTAATACAGAAATTAATCAAGTAATCCAGAAAACTGATGTGACATGAAAAGCATGGATTCTCCTGAGTTTTTAACTGTTGTTTAGGACTAGTTACGAGAAGATAAGAGTAACCTTGTAAACATAAAGCTGTTTTGTATAGATCTTACATGTCTTTAATGGTGAGAAAACTGTCATGGACTTCAATGGATCCAGATGGTCTCAATATATTGTTTTTCAATTTTAAAGCATAACATTGTGAAACTTCTATGTAGCTTTGTGCTTAGGACCCGAAATTCTGAAAAGTTAAAAGTGAAATGCAATTCACAGGTCCTTTGTAGATATCCTTTTGGAAGAGAAAAATTTCTGTTCATTTACACTATGGCATGTTTTCTGACATACTGATGCATAATATGGTCCTCTGACATACTGATGCACAATATGGTCCTTTACCGTGTCCACAAATGATTGTGTTTCTTGTGATTACAACCACATTTCAGGTTCTCAAAAGTGGAGTTGCTAGGGCTGACGAGGTTGTCTTGTCAAATATGGCTGTTGCTTTTGATCGTATTCTTTTGGAGGTGGAGGTAATATTATTGTTCATCTCCAACAAGATGCTTCCATAGTTTATAAAACGTACCTGCACTTTGTTTTGCAGAAATAATTTTATATGACCTCTTTAATATGATATAGCTGTACTTTTTCAGGACCCGTTCATCTTCCCTCCGTATCACAAAGCAATGAGAGAGCCATTTGACTATTACATGTTTGGTCAAAATTATATTCGTCCTTTGGTTGACTTCAAGTGAGTTGATTTCTGCCAGATTCTTCCTTATTAATTGGCTTGCATTGAAGCGGTGTGCAACTTCGACTAAGCTTTCTAAATTTTGAGAAGTAACTTCTCCATAAAACATCCTTGTTTCAATTTTGATAATATTCGTGATATTTAATAGGCAAACTGCCAGATATTCAAGTTGCTTCTTTGAATTGCTTACAACTGTGATAAAAGTTTGTTAGATGGTTGGGCAGTTAGTTTCTGATAATGCTTTGTCAAGTTACTGTCTAAGAATGTGCTTCTCGGTAGAAGAAAGCTATTATTGATGTTTAAAACTACACCAGTTTGGTATTTATTTTCTTTTCCCTTTTGGGATCGTAATGCTGTCTATGGTCAAAATGCTGATCTTTCTTCCTTCTGTCTACTTTATTAGAAAATCTCTTATAGGTCAATTGCAGCTTGTTCTACCATCCTGTTCCATTTGAACTAATGAAAACATTGTCATTGAAATTTGAAACAGAACTATGGTGCACTTCCAACTTAAGAGCCCCGGAATCACTGCCCTTCTGTGTTCTTGCCTTCTTGATAATTAAGTCTCTCACGCTTTATTTCTCTTATGCCTTTTTCCCATTTTGTTTCATATTTTAGTTAAAATGTTCTTATGTTTTGAGCTGTTATGTGGTTATGTGAGGAAAACCTAGAGATTATAGGATCTCTAGTTTTGTTTTTTTAATGTTTGATTGTCAGACTTTAAACATCAGAACATAAAGCTGGAGTTCAGGAGTCTTTATTTTTGAATGTTAGGTCTGTGTTAGTAAAAACAGAAGGATGATATCTCCAGCTTAGAAAATTGGCCCATAAGCTAACCTCGCTGTGGAAGGGAAATATAGAATGCAAAGGAAAATTATAAATCCAAAGGGTTGTCTCTAATTCTAGGAAACAAAGGGCACACTTTCTTGAATTGTTTCAGTAACTTGTGGGCTACAAAGGTGCTTAGTTTTATGGTTATTCTCAGTTGAGTTCAGTAGTTCAGTAAAGTGGATGATTTTGATTCAAGTTAGGAATGACTTCTAGCTGGCTCGTCATTTATAGACATCAACTTCTAGATCCTTTGTGCACTGGTGGTGTTGGAATCAAGTTATGTTTGACTCTTGTGGTTGGATCCTTAAAAAAGGATCATTCTTTAGGAAGTGATTCCCTTGTCTATTGTCACACTTCCATAAGACTTTCTTTTTATAAAAGTTAAAATTTTATTTACAAAAGCATCAAGCTGGTGTTGCCCAAGTACAAGTATAATGAGTTACAAGATAGGAATTCTAGAAAATCTATGAATTCCTTCTGATTTGCAAAAAGATGCCTTGAAATCTAAAAGTTCAAAGTTCATAGCCACTTTTCTTTAATTTTAGATGTGGGGATTTCCCACCACATGAAATGCCCTTGTGTTTCTCTTCCACGGATCCACTCAGAAATCACTAACACAATCATTAATTCGTCATTTCCTTGATAATCTTGATCCTAAACCATGCCTGAATCTTATTACTAATCAAATTTAGATACAATTGAAGCATAGCCTAGAATTGTGAGGGTCGTCTCCAATAATTGTCCAGATGATGGACACAACAAATTATAGTTGGTTTTTTCCACATTATTTTTACACAAATAACATTTGTTACCAAGATCTCTTCCCCCCCTTTTAAGATTGTCAAAGATTAGATCTTACCCTAAGTTGCTTCCCAAGCTAAAAAACTACCTTGTTAAGTACCTTTTCTTCCATATGCCTTATGATGGGAACCTTGGAAAGCCATGCACTTCTTGTTTTTTCACAAGAGCCTTATGTAAGATTCACATGAAAACTTTACATAAAACTCCTTAAAAGATCGCTATTCTCCCCATCCTCTTTCCTCATGGTTGGCTTTTTCTCTTATTCGGTTGTATAGAGGTCCTCTCAATTTTACCCACTTGATATATCATAAAAGGAAAAAATTCAGGCCAAGCCTCTCAAATTCTTTCCTATTCTCCCATTTGATTTGATTCTTTCAATTCCTTGTAACGCGTCCCATTTGGCGTAAAATGCATTTTGCCAACACCACTTCTCCCTATTTTGTATGTTCTCTATCATAAATGTCAAATCCAATAGCATTATGGTTGATGGCTTGATGCCTAACCCCTTTCTCTTTGAAAGTTGCCAAACTACACCCCATTTAATCTTGTGATACTTGTAATCATTACCCATCTTGCCTAGTGAAGAATGATGTTGAATAAGCCGTAACTTTTGGGCCTCTTCACTTGGTATTTGAAGGGGTGACCTAAAGTAGATCGGCTAGCTAAAGAGAGTACTTTTGAGAAGTGTAAGCTTTCCCCTCCTTTTGATAACTAATTTTTCTAGGAAGCAACAAATCTTTTCGAAACTTCTTGATAATCATGTTCTGTAGTTTCACTTTTCTTGAATTCAATTCCTTTTTGCCCCAAAAATTCAAAAAGCATATTGCCATTCACCCCATATACCAAATGGGTTAGCTCGTTTGTTCCTAGGTTTAGTAAGCTGGAGAATGCTTTAAAGCATCAAAATTTGCTTCTTAAGTTTTCCATTTCTTTTTCTACCCCACAAAATGGAATGACTCATCCGCAAACCAAAAATGCAACACTTGAACCTATCTCCCTACACCCGTAATGCTTGCTATTGCTATATTAGCAACTTTCCCCATGCTTCCATTATCAAATAAAGAAGTAAATGAGAGAGGGGCTCTCCTTGTTTATGGCGTTGAGAGGTATTGAAGAATTTGGTGGGCCTTCCATTGACCAAATTGAGAAAAAAGTTGTAGAAATGCACCTCAAAAATGTCCCTGCGCCACTCGTCCCCTCAACTTTCCTTAGCATATATTTTGTAGAAAATCCTATTAGACATGATCGTATGTCTTATCCATATCTAGCTTACAAGTAATCCCTTTGTTGTCACCTTTAATGTGATAGTCAACCACTTGGTTAGCAATGAAAATCGCATACAATATTCTCTTCCCTCTACAAAAGTATTTCGAGTTAAGGTTATAAGATTTTCTACCACCTTTGGAGTCTTGAAGCTAACATTCACTATTAACTTCTAAAACAAATACAACCAAGCTAATTGGTCTAGCATCTCTTATGTTGGAAGTAAATTGATCATTTTTTGGATTAAGACCACGAAAGAAGTAGTTAATGAGTTCAAAAGTGCTCCATTATCATGGAATTCCTCAAAAATTTCAAAACGTTCCTGTTCATTATACTTCAGTTCTCTTGTAAAATTGTTATAGTGGAACCATCCTAACCTCGAGCCTTGTCTTCATTACACTCTTGGAGTGCCTTCTATATCTCCTTCATTTCAAAAGGCCTTTCAATCCCATGCATAAATTCCTCCCTTATAAATGCCAAATTCATCTTGTCCATCTTTTTTTTTTCATTGGCTAGGCTCATTATATGACTTGTAAAAATCAATAGTGGTCTTTCATTCCCTTAGCTAACTTCAAATGGATTACAATCCGATGAAGCACCGATCAAAGATATTAGGAAGACCTATTCTAGGCATAAAGCTTGAAATTAGGAAACAAGATGTATTTTTTTTTTCTATTTTTCCTTTTAAATTCTCATTAGGATTTTAATTTCTTATTTCCATTAAAGTTCTTATGAGAACATTAGATTTTTTATTTTTAATAATTTTGTTCCTATTAGGACTTTAGATTTCCTATTTCTATGAGTATTTAGTGGTGGTAAATACTTAGGCTACTTAATATTTAAGACAGACTTACTATGATATAATTTGAGAAAGTTTAGTATATTAAAATCTAAGATCTATGTTGTTTAAGGTCCAAAATCTTACTTTGTTTCTTTTCTTCTCCTTCTTTATTCTTTTTAAAAGTCTAATTTTCTCAAAATCCCTAATTCCTTCTTATTCTCCCTTTTGTCCTACATCAGTTGGTATTAGAGTCCAACTTCAATCAATTCCTTGTTGATCACACAACTCCCCCCCCCCTCCCCCCCAAAAAAAAGGGAAGAAGAAAAGTGAAAAAAGAAAGAGTTCTTTCGCACATTAGTTCTACATGTTGACTTAAACCCAAGCAATTCTGATTGCTTCTCATATTCAAAGCCTAATTCCCTCATTAGGGTAGAGCAGCACCAATACGACAAATGTTACCAGATCAAGCGGCATAATAATATATTTTTAGGCATCGTTAAATATATTTGCTGGTAGTCACATGCCCAAAGCACCTCGCTTGCAATCACTTAAATAGCTCGATGTTGTCCTTGATGATGAGTTTGTTGCTTCTTTGCATGGAGGTACTTCTTGTTATTTTGTTAAATGGCGGGGTTGTCTAGATTTTAATGCCACTTGGATTTTGAAGACGACTTCGTGCCTTGGAATTGCAGTTTTTAGAGTGTTATCTTTAATTTCACTCGTTAAAGTCAAGTTCCTTATGGGTGCAGAAGAATGATGAAGCATGAATCGAAGATTTTAGGAAGACCTATTCTAGGTGTAAAGCTTGAATTTAGGAAACAAGATGATTTTTTTTTTCTATTTTTCTTTTAAATTTCGATTAGGATTTTGATTTCTTACTTCCATTAAAGTTCTTATAAGAACTATAGATTTCCTATTTCTACTAATTATGTTCCCATTAAGACTTTGATTTTTTGTTTCTATGAGAATTTGATTGCCTTAAATAATGTTGAAGACAAACTTGCTATAATATAATTTGAGAAAGTTTAGTATTTTGAAATAGGATATCTCTGTTGTTTAAGACTTGAGGCCTTGTTTTGTTCTTTCTAAAACCCTAATTTTTCCAAAATCCTTAATTCCTTCTTATTCTCCCTTTGTCCTGCATCACTACCATTTTTGCTTGCATAGTTGAATCTCCAATGTGCATTAGCCATAAGGAAGAATTTAGTATTCTTATCCTCTTGTTTGAGCCATAGAACTCACAACTTTTGGCTCCTTGAAATCTCCTCCCATTTGATCAAATCAAACCGCTGATCTTGTGTCTTCAATATTCTATCTCTACACGAGTTTGTGAAATCCAACCTAACCTCCCTCTGTTCAAGCAACATCATCTCTTGTAAAAGCTCCTCCTTTCGTCTTTGAATGTTGCCAAACTGTTCTTTGTATCTACTTTCCTCTTATTAACCAATTTCAACCTATGGACTACCATATGGCTAGCATGAATGTCCACCTGCATGTCATCCCACCGCTTAATGACAGTCTCCTTGTATCCCTCCACCTTGGTCGGTATATTCTCAAATCTACACCACAGGTCCCCAAGCCAAACCATCTACCTCTAACATGTTAGAACTTTAAGAAGTTTGTTGAAGATTGGTAGTCCCAACCTTTTTCTGATTAGCAAGCAAAGAAATCTATAACATGTGGAACTGAAATTTACTTCCAGTAATTAGAGCCTCTGCCCCAGCATTAATCATAATTAAAAAGAAGCGTATCCAAGCCCTAAGTTAAGCCTTAGTTTGGTTGTCTATAATATCATTAGTGAAAGAAGCAGAAGATCTATAAACTTCTTTCTGAAAGCTGCCATAGTAACAGAGACGATGACAATGAAAGAGTACAATGCTATGCCACTCCACTACCGTACTTGGTACTAAGCTCCATTTAATTCAAAGTCTCTCTCTCTCCCTGCTCCCCCCCAGCCCCCCTCAATCAAACCATGTATGTATAAATACATGAAAATGTGTATGCATGTACACATACATCTAGTGGTGAGTGTGTGTGGTATGTGCATATATGTGATGTCACGTATGGCTTATATTCTTAAAATGTTAATAGGTTCCACTTTCACTCTTTGATAGCTTGTAAGGGAACAAATGGATTGTGTACCTACTGTAGTTAATCCCAAGTAGCTACTGTTATTAAATCTTCTTTTCTTTCTTCTAAATAATTTAACTTCACTGTACCATAGAATAGTTTGAGTCAAGCAGGAACTATCTTGTAAATGATAAATTCTGTTTGTCTTGCAAGAAATTTCTGTCGCTGGGGGGCAAGATTTCTTAGTCTCTTGGGTTTATCGCCTTGCAGTCTTAACTTTTGTTATCTTTCTTGCAGAAACTCATATGTTGGTAACATGCCCCTTTTCCATGAAATGGAAGAGAAGCTGCAGCAGGTATATATATATCTGCGCTAGTTTTACTTCATTTCTTTCCCATTTTGTTTTAAGTGTTCTGCTCTAGCAGCTTCATATTATTTCTTCCTCATCTAATTTTTAGGATGGAATTTCTTTCTTCTTTTTGTCTAAATTTTAAACGTAAGTAAGGCATGTTACAAGAAAGAATGATGATTCGTGTTTTGTTAGTTTCGACTATTAAATGCAGCCCCCAGCCATTTTATTACACTCCTTGAGTTAAGATGATTCCTTACTCCAGCTGTTATGATACTTATGTGCTCTTGCTGGGCATCTTTTTGTGAAGTGAAACCTTGGAAAATACATTAATAGAGATGTTCAAATGCAAATATGCCAATATAATAATTTTGTGGAAAATAGGCATGTGAACAGAGATTCAAAATGCCTGTGCAAAAGCTTGATATCTATGGTTGAATAACGCATTAGCAGTTGTTCAGGGCCATGATTTTCAAGTTCTTTTATTGGCACCCTAAAATGGAGTTTTAAATAATGTGTAGCCAATACAGACAAAACTCTTAGTTTTTCACTTTATGTTGTGAACTCTTTTGCTCATAACCTATCATTGATCATTGTACTGACATTACCTCTGGTAACAAATCCACTAGAAAAACTGACAAAGAGTAAAGAAAGAAAGGAAGGGAATGAAATCAATCTTGATTAACCAGTTATTCTTCAAATCTGAAGAAACTATATTATAGACAATTCTAGCTATCAGCAAATGCATGAAAGCGAAAGGATTAGTTTGTTTTCCACTTTAATCTTTGTAGCCATTGTCAGATTTCAATGTGTATGAAGACCTTGAAGATATTTCTGTAATCCCTGACACATGCTGCAGTCACTTATTGATGCCAGTATGGGCAAAAAATGAAGATGTGACTCATTGTAGTGAATTTCCAGCTGTGCATGATTTCAAGTTTCTGATGTGTTTACTTTGAATGCTTTCTTGCCAACTGGGATCTTTCAGTATTACTTTCACATACTGGCTTTTTCTAGTTGCAATTGATGCTTATGTAAAGATTATTTCCAGGGGCACAATATTGTGTTTATATCAAACCACCAAACTGAAGCAGACCCAGCTATTATTGCTTTGTTGCTTGAAGCAACAAACCCTCGTACTGCGGAGAACATGGTAAACCTTATATTTTTAGCCTACTGTAAATAGCTGTTATCTGCACCTGAAATGGTTACTGAACGAACTTCTATCTTTTGTGCTGTAGAACTATGTTGCAGGCGATAGAGTTGTTACAGATCCTCTTTGCAAGCCTTTCAGCATGGGAAGGTATTCCACAAATTTTCCAGATTTACAATGATGACTGGTCTTCAGGATACCTAAAAATTATGTTTAAGAAGTTCATGAATTTTTAACTTTTTGCTTTTATTAGGAATCTTATATGTGTGTACTCAAAAAAGCATATGTTTGATGTCCCTGAGCTTGTTGAGGTGAAAAGGAAGGCAAACACGCGAAGTTTGAAGGAGATGGCTTTGTTATTAAGGTATCTGTGACCTTTTCTTTAAAAAAAAAAAAAAGAATTCTCTGTCTGAAAGAACCTTAGATATAAAACACGTGGCTTTGAAGGTCCCAGACTTGTTGTAGTAGACTTCAGCTTATTACTATTTATCTTTGGAATCTTGTATAAGTTTGGTATCTTACATCACATTTATCTTCAGCTTTCTCACTGCATATGTATTGAACTTAGGGGTGGGTCACAAATAGTGTGGATTGCACCCAGCGGTGGCAGGGATCGCCCAGATCCTTCTACAGGAGAGTGGTATCCAGTAAGTTTTTGCAATTTTTTTCACACTTCAATTCCAGAGGATGTAGTAGACTTCAACTTGTTACCATTTCATCTTTTTGCACCTTCCATTGTTGGTTGAAACTTAGAAATGGATATAATATTTTCTCATAACCATCATTATTTCTGTGTAGCATGAATTGCAGGTAAATATTTTAAGAATAGATTTGCATAGTGACTAAACCTAATATATTATGTTCCTACATATGTAGCTTCAAGTTGTCTGTTAATAACAGTTGTCTGGAGAAGAAGAGTTGGACAACAAGCCCTTTCAGCCCAACTTGGGTTGTCATGAGAACTTTAAAAGCTTGGTTGGGAATATAAGTAGAATCCTACTGGGATAAGTTATCCCTGAAAGCTTTTTGGAAATGATGCAGAAAGAAATAAAGAAAAAGTTTGAATCTGCATTGAGGATTGTGATTTTTAAGGACAAACCAATTTACTTCTGCACATGCTGTACTAGAGCTGGTGTATATCTTAGTGTTCTGGTCAGAAGCTACATTCAATTGTGATAGGAGGAAAGCTCCTATTAATGTTTGTGGATGTTGCTTTGGCTCCTGCACTCCAGCTGGCAGCTTCTCAGTTCCTCAGTGGATCTAATGACCAATAAAAGATGGTCATGCCTATGGATGTGTTGTTTGCAATGAGCTGTTAAACAGAATCTGATGCTTCTTGAGGACCAGATACCTTATGTTCATACCATTTAGGAAGCTCCTTCCATTATCGGTCAGAAGTTAAAATGAATTCACATTGTCAGTAACTTTAGTATCTTTTGGTGATTCTCTTTTTCCTTTTCTTTTCTTTTTTTAAATTACAGGATATTTGCAGGCAACCTAACTAGTCTGTCAAAGCAGTGTCATTCATTTGCTTATTTGTGAAGTCCTTTTGGTTCCTAGCTTATGTGGCAACAACTAGTTGACTTTTTGTTGAGCTTGATATCAACTTTATTGCGAAAATGTTGGCCTTTCTTTGTTTCCTGTAAATGCATCCGTACTGCTCCTTGGTTGCAGCCATTTGTAAGATATAAAGAGCATGTTGTGATTGTCTCAAATCTTGGTCTAACCGGAGTCATAGGAAATTGATATTATCCGGCCTAGTCCTTCATGATGATGTTGAACAACCCAAAAGCAGACCATAAACCTAATACTCATTTTTCCTTTGCAGTGAACCAATTATATGTTTCATGTCTTTGCTAAGTTTGGTTGGAACCCCTTGCTTTTGAATATATATATATATATATATATATATATATATATATATATATATATATGGTGTATCTTACAATCATGCAGTTGATGTATGGTGCTGCATTTTATCAGAAAAGGGCTCTGTATGGGCAAGTTGTTATGTGGCTAGATGAATAATGGCCAAATGGTTGATTGTTGCCATTTTTCTCAGTATAATTTTGTAAGATATCTAAGTTTTGGCATCCAAGAGTTAATGCAATCAGAAATACTTGAGCTTTCTGTTGTATTTTGCTGTCTGTCTTGTTCTGCACTGCTATTGATTCAGTTTATAGTTGACAGGCATCGTTATTCTCTGCAGTTTTCTTTGTCATTCTAATAAAGAACAAATATTGACATTGTTCATCATTAACAATGTCTTATCTGCCATCTTTATTTTATGATGCCATTATAATTTTGCTACTGATATAAGGGGGTCAGGCACCCTTTGATTCTTCTTCAGTGGACAATATGAGAAGGCTTGTCGAACATTCTGGTGCTCCAGGACATCTTTATCCATTAGCATTGTTGTGCCATGACATCATGCCCCCTCCACGACAGGTATGCCAATTACCTGGTGTCTTTTGTAATGATGTTTCTGTTCAGGTGACTCAACTGTGCTCCCCTAGGTTGAGAAAGAAATTGGAGAGAGAAGAGTGGTCAACTTTCATGGGGCTGGATTATCAGTAGCACCAGAAATCAACTTCTCTGAAATCACTGCTGTCTGTGAAGACCCTGAGAAGGTAGGTTAAATTGAACACATTTGATGGTGGACCTCCTACCTTGTCATCAAAGTTCCTAATATTATTATCTTGAGTATTACGTGTTATGTCTCATCACATTTGTATCTGCTTTTGCCCTTTCATTGAGAAAACAATATGCATGAGCTATAACTTGATATCAGTCTCAAATCATTGGATCAGTCCAGACATATCTTAACTCTGATTACTTGTCCAGTTCCGTTGGGTGATTTGTCTCCTAAGGATAATCTATTTTTTAACTTATTGTACATGATGACTATGCAGGAAAATACTTGTTATAGCTATATTGGTATATGGTGTATACATATTTATCACGTTTCATTGGGTTAGATATGGGGCCAGTTGCTTTACTGATAAATTTGTACCTAGTGATTAATTGATAACTGCTTTGACCAATATATATACCAACTTGGAACCATACATTGTGATGTATTTGGTTAATTTGACTCAGTGTATGTTTCATATACACCTTATATGGCCAAGAATTGGAAAGTATTCTTATCACAGCTCTAGTGGAACTTTGAAGGCGGGTTTAAGCTGATGGAAAAAACTTCTCTTCTTGTATAATTTGGCTTTCTTGATTTCATGTGGAGATTGCCAATAGTGGTCATAAGACATTGAATGAAATCTTTGTGCCGACTATTCTCTAGAGTATTACTTTTTTCTCTAATATTCATGCGACGTCCAATTGATTATTTTAATGTGAGGTTTATATGAATGCGATGGGAGAAGTCTTTAAAAAGAGATGATAATGCTCAGCATGAAGATAAAATCTGATACCTGTATCCCTTGCCTTGTGAAGGGACAATGATGCAGATTGGTGTACAAGGTGCCACTGCTCATGCTTGCACCTGTGCATGATCGTGTATGCACTCATCTTTATAGTTGTTTAAGCATGTATGACCACAGAAAGATATAATTATTGGCCCTTTCAACAACTATTTTTTTCATTGTCCCTAAATAAAGCAAGAGATATACACAGGCATGCATGTAAATGTCCACATATGTGCATACGTATTAGATGTATTCAGAAAACATCTCTTTATATTCTTAAATGTTAAGATTGATGAGCATGAAATTTATATTGTCAACTGCTTGATGCAGTCGATTGTTGTAGCTCTCAGGGATCTCTCTGTCTGTAATGAATATCGTACCATGTATCTTTTCCATTTTCATCGTGGCTGTTCTCTTTAGCAGGCTAAGGAAGCATACACACAAGCCCTGTACGACTCTGTGACTGAACAATACAAATTACTCAACTTGGCTATACATGGTAAACGAGGAGTAGAGGTATCAATAGCCGGTGTCTCTTTGTCACAGCCATGGAGTCGGTGAACATTTTGTGCCTTCTCCCAATCTGGTCAAGGTACTTCAATTTTTTGGTTTATCAAATAAATTGAAATATGTTGTTGCTCAAAGTGTGTCAATATCACAACCTACTGCAGATTTATGCACTTCTTGGTGGAGCATAGCATGTAAAGAAAAACTAAGAAAAGATTAAGATGTGGAAAAAAAGCGGAAGATGCTGGCGTCTAGTTTTATGCTTAAATGAATAGGAAAGTTACTTTTATTATCGGTTGTGACAGATACAAAAAAAATTCACAAGAGTCCTGTAAAGAAAACAGCTAATTGGGAGGGAAAGATGCTGATGTTGACACGTAAAGAAGCTGATGGTACGCGTGAAATGTAGAAATATATTTGCGAAAGACTTGCGTGAAACAAATCATTTGATTATTTCAATAAACATGTATTAGATAGGCTTGCATGTTCGTTTTTCCCTTGGAATATTAATGAAACTCTAAAAAAATATTTTACAAGAATCTTCAAGATAACATCTAAAGAAAAAGATAACTCAGGATTCATTCCTGGTCAGGCTGCTATTCTCAATTGTAACATTTACTCACCTGGAGTCCAATCTATATATGGACCTTCAATTTTAACATGATAGATTTATGATACAGCTCCAGAATAACTATCCAGAACTGAGTCTAGAAAAGAAGCTTAAGAATGTTTGAGAATTATGTCATTTGCATTTCTGTGTTGGAAAACTAATGCACTGTTATATACTTTATCATGATATATTTGGTGATGTGGCTTAACATGTTGCAGGATAATGTTCTTTCTTCCATCATTCTGTAACTACCCGTAACAATTCTCCATGAGTCCCTTGATACGCGCACTGCCACAGGATGCCTGCCCTTTTTTCTCCACCCATTGATGGCTAACATGGGAAATTGTCATTACCTGCTTTTTCCCAATGCAATATTTTATGGGAGTGGAATCTGTTTGGAATCAAAGCCTTACCAGCAGTTCAACATGAGGTGTGTGATGTACAGATCTTATTTACTAGCAAGACTCAAGCCAGTCATCCATAGGCATTTTACATGTACATGTTATCGAAATTCGCTTAATGAATTATATTTCATAAGCTACTTATTCGATTGTTATTCTTTCTCTCTTAGTGTTAACGTCTTGCAATAAACTTTGTATACATGGACGATATTAGGGACAGCTATGGAAGCAAATATTTTTTTTGCAAGTAAGCAAAAGAGCTTATCTGTGACTGAGATGAAGTTTTAAGTAATAAAAGTGTATAATATTGATATATCCTGCGTGTTTCTGGACATGTAAGGTCTCGTCTTTACATTTGACATGCCTAGGCAGTACTCAAAAGTAACAGCGTACTGTTTTGACTAGTGTCTGTTTTTCTGAGTGTACCTTGGAAATTTGGATTTGATTGCTATTTTCACCCGCATTTCATTGAATGTTTCAGCACTGCATGAAATATGTGCTTCATCATACCTGATATCATGCAGGAACAAATGTGACTCACCTTTCATTCTACCATTTCTGCACCAAATAGGTGGAATGTTAGTCAGGCTTCATTTCTCTGTTTGATGATGTCAATCGAAATTTAACTTCATATATTCCACTACTAGTTTTATAACTTGCTCTTATTGTTACTGTGTTATCAACTCGTTGAAAATAGCCGTAGCAATATTGCTGCTCTATATTGGAGATCAATTGGGTAGGCTATCATGAAATAAATCGGAATGAGAAGATTTATGAGAGATATCTGTACGATTGAGTGCTATCATGCTCATGAAGCATGTTAAATATGAAACTTGCAATGTTGACATCCACCCAACAAGTAATGGATACATATCAGAATGATTCTCTGAAGCTCTCTCATAGATAAGGACTTCACCAGTATTCTCTTATTATCATCAGCACTTGATTTGTGGGTATCATTAAGCTAGTAGCAAACATGAGTTACCTTTTCTATGACTACTTCATTCTAAATGAAATGGCCAGAAAAAAAAAAAAAAGGATAGCAAGGTGAATAATGTGTCATCAAGTACTAATACTACATATAATGACACATCAAGGTTAGGTTTAAGATGGGGATGTTGCGGGTTAAGTCTTTTTTTAGGCTGAGACTTGATCATCAGGCATTATACTGGAGTTAACATTAAGAAATGTTTTCTCATAGAAATGTGAGGCCATAGTTTCACTTATTTCTATTACCCAAAACATTTTTGAGGGCTTCTTTAGTATAAAACACCTATCAAAAGAAAGTCCGTGTCTAGCATTTCTCCTCTTCTCTTTAGCTGTTTTCTAATTTATACATATTTTAATGGTACTGTAGTTTGGATCTACTTTGAACCCACTAGATATCCTACTCTTAAACAAATGTTTATGGTTTGTCTCTTTGGTTCTAATGTCAGTTCTCTTTCTGATGCAAGAGGGGAAAAGATCACAAGCACTGTCCCCAACCCCAACTGCATCGGAAACATTAAACAAAACCAGAAAAGCAACCTTCGTGTTTGTTCTTGTAATCTGTATTGGTTACAAGACTTGTAAAATAGCACCATTTCCCATAACGCTTCAACTCTAGAGCTCCACCACGTAGGTTCCTCTTCAAGGGATTGCATTGTTTATTTGGTGCTAATGTTGTTTCATCAATACCTTAATTTTTTTGTCATTTTGATTAATGTTGCATGCACGAGGTTATCGAATCATGTCACATTCTCATTAGGTGTAAAACTCGATATATTTTTTTCTCCCCCGAGGGGGAGCGTGTTATTATAATGAGTAAGAGTGCCGTTGAAGCACTATACTGACCTTTTCTTTAAATTCTCATTATAAAATTGTTACCAACATAAGATATACATTCATAATATTAATGTGTGGTTTCGTGTTGATAAATATTATATTGTTCACAAATATGATTTTATTTTATTTTTTATAAATATTATTTGTTTTGTTTGATTCAAAACCTTCTTATTACAATAAGAGGTTTTCTTTTTCTTTTTTGAAGAAATGCTTATTTGATGTACAATTTAAAAGAGATAATGCATTATCAAAAACCCTTATGGTACATTTATCTATATTTTACTAAGACCCTTAAAAGAAAAGTTTAAAAAATGGAAAGAACAATAAGAACATGGCTTTATTTTGTTTCATGTTTTAAGATAAAATAAGATTAAATTGTTATTTTAAATATATTTGGGTAAGCATAATTTTAAATTTTAATTATATTTTTAATATAAATTAAATCTTTTCATAGACTAATTTCAAGCTCTAAAAATTTTTTTTATCTTTTCTCTTAAAAGTGAATTTAGATGTGTATGATCAAGTCTATTAGTGCCCTATAACAACAAAATAATTTGCTCTTTGCTTGCCACTAATTATTTCCTTTCAAAGGGGACCAATGTATTGTGTGATCCACCTTCACCTCTTTTCTTCCCAAACCCTATCATTGTTCATCATGTCTTTTTCTTTATATAAATTGACTACAAATTAAATGCCTTGGTGTGCTTCCTTTTGGATTTATTTGTCATCTTCAAAATCTTTTTATTCCCTAACTTCATGCCGGAAATTTGGTTTTAATCAATGTATATAAGTCGCCCTCAATCGTGTAACTCATGTAAAATAATATTTTACTTTTAAATTAATAATTTATTTAAAATTATTTATTTAAAAAAATATTTTGTTATATCAATTTTTTTTAAAAAATTATTTTAATTATGTAGTAACTGATATAATGCTGTTTTGATGTTGATATTAACTAGTGATATAATGTTGGAGCAATCTAAAATTTAACATTATACTTATTTTTTCTATTTGTAAAACTAAAGTTTTATTCTAAAAAATATAAAAATATTGATTTCTTAAATAATATCTTTTAAAATGCATAAAATTAAGTTTTTTTTTTAAAGAAAAATGTAAGTTTTATTTTCTTAAATCAATTTAAGGGGGTTTGTTCATATATAGTTAAAAGTATGGATGCAAAATTTTTTTTTCTCCTTTTGATTTTACCCTTCAAAATAATAGTTGTAATAAATATTTTACTTATATTTATATTATTTTATAAAATAAATTATAAGTAATTATTATTAAATAAAAATAAATTATTTTTGTGCAATGACCCAATAAATTTAATATTTGCATTATTCAATGAGAAATTCAAGTCAAAGAGAATTGCTTTCCTTCTCACATTCGCCTTCTCCGAGAAAAATGCTCTATTTTCTCTCTTCAAAAAAAAAATATATATATATATACATGAGAAAATTAATTCAAATAATTTGTTTAATAAAACATCAATTAAATTGTGTAATTAACAAATTTTTAGTGATTTTATAAATTGTGACTTTGATGTTACGAGATCTATAACAATCATTTTCCTACATGTAAATTAAATTCTATTTTTATATATTTAAAAACATGCAAATTAAATTCAACTAACCAAAGTTACTAAAAAAAACCATAAATGTAAAAAAAAAAAAGAGTTATTTTAGTATGCAATGCAATTAGGTAAAAAGCTTGAATTTGAAACAAAACAGTAAATAGCAAGAATCACATAGTAGAAAACGTTAGAGATATTAATAAATAAAAAATCCTTAAAAATTGGAATTATTACTTAGTCATCAACCAAAATAAAACTCTAACTATTTATCATCATATTCATCAAAATGAGATTTGATATCAACTCGGCCACCCTTGATCTGATTTCTCAGTGCTATTATTATACATTGGATGATATTGATCAATGGGGAAAAATTAAAATGGTGAACACATGTGGATACAAAATACAATGGATATAATATCTCAAATAACTTATAGATATGGACGTTATGTAATAAAATAAATATTTTAATTTAAAATAAAATATTTTAAAATATTCTAATATTTATTTTGTATTATTAAAAAATTTTAGTTTTTTTAAAATTATCGATTATTAATTAATTTGAATTAAATTGAATCTTGTTAAAAACTTTTAAATTTTTGACTATTTAAATTAGAAAATTTATACAATAAATTTGATTTAAGATTTTTGCAATTTTTTTAAAAAAACATTGAAGATATTATCAAAAGAAATTTAAAATTTTTTGAATACTAAAATATTTTTTAAAAATTTATATTGTTAAAAAATTTTAAAATTAAAAAATTAGTTCATAAATTAAAAATTATTTAAATTTAAAAAACAAAATAAAAATATAAAATTTATTTGAGCTATTTTTAATGTATTTTAACGATGTAAATATTTTTAAGTTTTTGAATTATTTAAATTATTAATAAATTAAAATTTAATTTTTATTTTTTAAATATTAAAATTCGAATTGACCCATGAAGTATTTCAAGGTTAAGAGTACCTTTTGTTTTATAAAATAGGATGTAACATAAAGTTGATGTAATATAAAGTAAAAAAAAAAAATACACATAAATAGTATTTTTTGATAATTTATTTGTTATTTAATTTTACTTCTTAATATTAATTAAAAATTTTAAAAATAGTTTTTTCATTTAATTTTATTAAATGAACAAACACGTGAGAGGGAATAAAATGGTGCGCTTGTAGTGTGGGGTCCAGCAGAGCTATGAGAGATAGAAACGCCAAAGGTGGCTGGAGAAAGCATGACCACGGCATAAGCCCATGGGTCCCACTTGACTTGACATTTGAAAGTCAATCAACGAATCAAACTAAGGATTGAACCTAACAAAGCAGGGGCCCACCATTTCATACATAGATCGCTCCATCACGTAGCCAAGTGGAAAGTGATGCCCACGCGCCACCACTGTTGGGGAACAGCCGCCCTTTGCAAGTGGAAGTTGCTTGGTCCCACTACCTTTCCTGATTCCAACTACTGTTTTCATGTCATCCACAGATGGATTGATTGGAATGCCCTCTTTATATATGAATTAATTACATTAAAATTTTTTTATTTTATTTATTTTTTAAAATTAAAATCGATAAAAAATATATATTTATTTTATCGTTATATTTTTAAAAAAATTAATTTAAAATTTTATTAATATAATTTTATATAGTTTTATTATATAAGTTTTATTTATATAATTATTTTAATATTTATTTAAATACTATCTAACTAAATAAAATATTTTTATATCAAATTTAGTAAAAATATATAATATTTAAATATTTAAAAATATATTTTTTATTTTATAATATTTAAATAATAAATAAATATTATTTAAATCCTTGAGTTTTATCTTTTTTTTTTCGATCAAATATTTACTTTTAGAATAAATCCAAACAAATATTAACATCTTAATTTTATTTAAATTAATTTATTAAAAAATTTAAATATTAAAAAATTTAAATTATAATTTTTTATAAATATAATAAAATATTTAAGCTATTATCGTAAAAAATTTAAAATTTTTTAAGTATCAAAAATATTTTTTTAAAAAAATTATACTATTAAAATTTAAAAAATTCATAAAAAATAGCTAGTCCATTAAAAATTTTTCAAATTTAATAAATAAAATTGAAATAAAATATAAAATAGATTTGAGTAGTTTTTATTTATTTTTAATAAAAAAATTGTTAATTTTTTATAATTATTTTTACTTAAAATTTAATTTAGATAAAATCAACAAATCAAAGTTTGTTTGGATACATTTTCAAAGTTAGTATTTGATTAAATAAATAAAATAAAATTAAGAATTTTAAATAATATTTATCTTAAAATAATTATATAAGTAAAAATCACATACATATATATGCATAAAATTATTATCATTAATAAAAATTATAAATAAAATTTTATATTAAAATTAAAAAATATAATTTTTAATAATTTTAATTTAAAATTAAAATACATTTTTTATATAATTAATCAATTATTTATTTAATGTATAAAAAGTAAAATCTAAGTTTTAAAATTTTTATTTTATAATATAAAAATAAAAATTAAGATCTATGATTAAATAGTACATGTGGCTGTGGGGGATTGTGACGGGTCAGTACAGTGCGATCGTGGCAAATCCGTACACTAATAGTAACAGTAAGTAGGCCGTGCCATTTTGTACTTCCCTTAATGTTGATTTGCTTTGCATGTACCCACAAAATGGGCAATTACGTAATTTGTGCTGTTTCTAGTTTTTTATTAGAAATAAAATATTAAAAAATAAGTTAAAAATCATTCAAAATCTTAAATTTTAATCTCTGCCTGTTCCCAATCAAATTCTACCTCTCCCAATGAATTTAAATAAATTTTAATTTATTACTTTTATTTAAAAATTAATAATAATGTTATAATTAAAATACTTAAAAAATTACTCATGTAAATTTTATATTTTATATTTTATTTTTATTTTATTTTTTAAATTTAAAAAATTTCTGTTTATTTGTTTTATAATTTTTTTTCAAATTTTTGATAGTATATTTTTTTAAAAAATATATTTTAGTACTCAAAAATTTTAATTTTTAAGATAATGATTTCAATATATTTCTACATGTATAAAAATTTAAATTTAAATTTATTATAAAAATTCATAATCTAAATATTTTTAGTTTTTAAAATTTTTGATAAATTTAATTTGATCTAAATTGATATATCAAAATTTATTTATTTATATTTTAAAAATTAATTAAAAACAAAATAAAATTTTAAATTTTAAATGGCCTGTTACCCTAAAAAGTATATTAAATATAAACTTTAATATAATTTTTAATTTTGTGCATTTTTTTTTAGTTTTTAAGTGAACAAATTGATTCTTCAGTTGATATTTATGAGTTGAATGAATTACTAATTGAATCATGAATTGTTTTTATATTATCCTGTTTATATAAGTCTAATTTAATAAATTAAAACAAAATTCAATAATTATGTTTGAATTAAAATTAAAATTAAATATTAAACAAACCTCAATTAATTCAATTATACATTTAATCTTTTAATTTAATTTAAATAATATATTAAATCAAATGATTCAATAATAAATTAAAAATATTTTTATTGTTAAAATACTCCAAATAAATTTTAAATTTTATTAATTTCAAGTTTATTACTCAAATTTAAAAAAATCACTCACAAGCTATTTTTTAATAAATATTTCAAACTTTTGACACTATAAAATTAAAAATATGTATTTTTACTTTTCAAATTTTATTTATTTTTTCAATAATAATAATTTAAATTTTTTATATAAATAAAAAAGTTCAAGATTCTTGCTTTGAATATGCTTACTTTTAAATTTTTTAATAAAATCTAAATAAAATCAAATTAAGACATCAAATATATAATTGATTTAATTAAATGAAAATAAAAATAAAAATAATTTAAATTTTTATATTTATTTTTTAAAAAATATAGAACCGACCTAACCCAGTTGAAGATCATAACTCTTTCTTTTCCGTGAACTTTGCTTGCTCCGTGACTTTATAGGTTCATTTTAGCATAAAATGATTGTGTTTTACACATTTTAATAAATCACACAGTCAACAATCAAATTGATTGCATCTTAGAAAACAAGCTGATACATATCAGCTTGGCCATTTTGAAATGACAGAATTACCCTCCTGATCTCCGAATTTTATAATGAAAAAGAAACCTAGGTGTCACCTTAGCAAGATCACCCCACAGGGGACTCTGCGTAAAGCCCCTGAAATGGCCAAAATGAAACTGTCCGTGGCTCAGTTGCAGGGAAAGAGAGAGAGAGAGAACCTCGCTGTGCAGCTGACAGGCAATGAAGTCATGCACATATGGAACTCAGTTCTTGAAGTTATGGCATTTGTCCTTTTAACCCTTTGAATCCACTGATAAAAGACACGCACTACCTCTCTCACTACCCAGATTCTCTCTCTCTCTCTCTTTCCTCTGGGCTCTGGCCGTCCCACACTCTTCTCTGCGGTCACTGCTTCACTCACTATCTTTTTAGGCTCTAAAGCATCCTCACCCCTGTACGCTTCTTATTCCTCACTGTAATAGACTGCAGAATCTCTCGCTCTTTCACACACACAAACGGACATGTACAGAGAAACTCTCTGCATCTGCAATGCTCGACCCATCAAAAACTTTTATGATTTTACACGAATCTAGCTAGACAAACATAACCCAATACCCTAGAAACTCACGTTTCACGAGTGCATTATTATCGCCACTATTAATATTAGCAAACCTGCAACTTCCCTTCTCTTCTCTCTCCCTCGCAGACACTCGCACCACCAAGCCCACATTAGAAACCCACGAAAACCCGTCAGAAACCAACTCACTCTCCACTGCAAAAAACAAAACCTCTAGCTCCAAACCCAGACATACTCTCTCTCATTGTATACCCATTAACAGAACCTCTCCAGAAAAACGACAAGGCGTTTCACTTACTACACCCCATTCTCTCTCTTTTTTTTTTTTTATCAACCATTCTCTTTTTTCTCCACACATGTATTCACGTTTTTCCTCTCTTCAATGAGTTGTGTTCTGATAAATCTTGTTTTGGGGGTGAATGGGGTGTATGTTCTCTCAATTAGCTGCAAAGTTTGCTTTCTTTCCTCCCTCCCCGCCTACATACCAGATCAAGAAACGTGACAATGGCAAGCTTACGGTGGTCTCCTCGCCTTCCTCGATGCCCATTCCTGTTGCTGATGACAACTCTTTGGATGTGCTTTTGGTCGACACAAACCGGGGGAACAAGATTGTAGCGTTTTATCTTAAAAACCCATATGCACGCCTCACTGTTCTCTACTCTCATGGCAATGCTGCGGACTTGGGCCAGCTTTATGACCTCTTTGTGCAGCTAAAGGTCAATCTCAAGGTCAATTTAATGGGGTCAGTGCTTGTGTTCTTTTCCCTGATTTTTTAGTTTCTAAAATGGTGGTTTTCATTTTGCATATTTTGGTGGGTTTTCTCGTCCCATATCTATCTAAGCTAGTGGTGTTTACCAATTTCAAACTCCGTCCGCTAGTCTCAGAGCTCGGCTCTTTTTTCTTTTCCTCACAGGTTTATTCTTTTTTTCATACTGGTTACTGAAGGGTCAATAAGATGGAGCTAATCTTACTTTTTTTTTTCCTCGCTCTTTTGAACTTTTCGACTTGATAAGGTTAGTGCTTTTGAAATGACTTATCAATAGTTCCTGTAATTTGTACTTCGTTCCATGCTAGACAATGGACTTTTACAGTCTTCATAAATTTCTGGCATTTCTGCTTTTAAAGCATAAATCTTTATGTTGTCAAGTATTTTACTTTGATTTCTCTTATTTTTTTCCCCTGCCATTTCCTGCTCTGAATCCAGGTTTTATTTTGTTTGGGCTTAGGTCTGTAGTTAGTATTGGACTCACAATCAGATTATGTTTCTAGCTAATCACCTTTATGGCTTTGTTTCCTGGTTTTACGATTGAAAAAGTGTTTTCCTTTTTATATATTTTGGTTAGCGGCCATTTTTACTAGTCTTTTTTCTACCTTTTTCTTGTTTTCTATTAACTTTTTATTTCCTCTCTGTAAAGTTGACTCTTCTTTTTGGATGAGATTGGAAACTATGCCCATTTTAGGTTAAGACTTTTGCGCCTTTTGAGCTCTGTGGGGTAAATCTTTTCTGTCTTTTTATGGTATCCTTGTTTCTGGGGATTTGCTTTTATCTAGTCCATTTCATTTACAGTGCCTCTGTGATTTAGATCTTGGGGGCACTGTTTTCCTCTTCCATGATCTTATCCAGTGCAATTTGAAGTTCATTTTTTGTGATGTATTACACTGTGGATGACCAAAGATTCTTTACTGGGTCACATACTTTGGTCTTTCTTGTTTACTCTTGATAAGAATCTCGCTGTGGATGCCCTGTTAAGCTGGTTCAAGTTTCATCCGTCGCTAAGTCTTGGTGCAATGCCATTAATTTTCACAATGAGGGTTATAGTTTGATGTTCTCCTGAATTTACAATGCAGATATGATTATTCTGGCTATGGAGCCTCGACTGGCAAGGTACATTATCATTCTCTCAAACTTAAAACATAGAGTGCATAAACCAAATCCTGGACTCTCTATATAGTGCAATCCATGCTAGAATGCTAATATTTTGCTTGGAGAATTCTGCAGCTTCAACTCTGTTCCCATTGTGACTGTGTCTTTATTGATTTGTCAAACAGTCTGCATGTCTTAAGTAATGCCTCTGAGGTTTTGAATTCCAGTTTAGTTTTCATTCTGATACTAGAAACACTGAGTAGATCATGGTAGAAAATCTGAGTTTCAGAGATATTTTAGATAGTTGATAATCAGCTTGTCCTGTTAACACTGTACTTGATGGATTATGGGTTACTGTAGTTGAAGCAAAGACAAACCTATAGTGGGAGACCAATCTTTCAGAGAAAAATTTTATTGGCATTCTTTCTAGATAAATTAGAGTAAGGCATGTGGTCGATGATTTCGTTCCAAAAATCTGGATGGGTTTGTCACACTGTCAGCTTAATTTAATTAAACTAGATCTTTGGAACGAAGATTTGACGATACTTTTATGTCCCTTGCTAAAAGTTGTGTTCCTTGTTTATCAACCACACATTGTCTAATTCAATTTTCTCAAAATGCACAAATTATCAGCAGAGATTTGGTTCCAGGGATAAAGATTCTCAACTCTTTTGAGCTTGTGTTGAGTTTTTTTTTTGTAATTTATAATATTGCTGTGAAAAATAAAATCATGTAATCTCTTTAAAAATTTGGCATAGCTCAGATGAATAGAGGATGGAATGCATGAGACATGCTAATTCTTGCTAGTTGGGCGCATTTGATATAATATTTATTTAAAAAGCTCATATTATAAGTAACTAATTATATTATGTTTGGTGATATCCAGCCAAGCGAGTCTGATACATATGCTGACATAGAGGCAGTTTATCAGTGTCTCCAGACTGAATATGGGGTTAGCCAGGAAGACTTAATTTTATATGGACAGTCAGTTGGAAGTGGGCCAACACTGCACTTGGCCGCTAAATTGCCCAGGCTGAGAGGGGTGGTTCTGCATAGTGGCATCCTTTCTGGCCTTCGTGTCCTCTGTCATGTCAACTTCACATTCTGCTTTGATATCTATAAGGTAAACATCTTTTTTTCTATGTTATTTTTGAGAGATGAGTGGAGTTACTTATTTGAACTTCTTATAAGCTGTGGATGTTACACTGGTAATTGATGTTTTGATTTTTTAAACAAATTCTACAATGGTTTAATAACCAATTGGTAAACTAGACTCGTTCGTGCTATTTCTAATGCCATGTTTGGTCCGTTTGTTTGTCCTCGTAAATGCAGAACATCAACAAAATTAAGAAGGTGAAGTGCCCTGTGCTTGTAATACATGTAAGTATGATAAGAAAACTTTGAGAAATCTTGAATTTCAAGATACCCACTATCTTTCATGATCTATTTCTCTCATATGCTAATCCCACGAGCAAGATTACTCTCATATTAGAAAGTTTTTGTGGTGTTCTTGATATATCTTGATTTTTGAAACCTGAAGGAATGATGGAAATATCTGACTCTTCGTCTGCTTAGTCGATTGATCTATTTGCAATACTTGATCTAGATTTATAAAAGCCTTTGTTCGTTATGTGAATTGGTTGTTTAATGTCGGGGAAATTATTTCAACCAGCCATTGGAAAAGGAACTTGACTGTCGAAAGTAGTACTAATTGCAGTACGGATATGGATTGGAGTTTGCTATCCTAACATTCTCAAAATTGATATCAGAGGGTCATTAGCTTAAGCCCAAAGATGGTTAATTGTGTTTTCTCATATTTATTAAACACGTTTCTGTTTCTGTCATGTTCTCTTGTCTAATTGCTGTGGTGACCAAAATAGTGATCTCGAAAATGCTAGTAGTTTAGGGTTTTCATTGGTATCCCCTTAGTGTTTTAGGAGCCAATAAAGACTCCTGTGTGGTTTGGGCCACTAACATAAGTGCATATGACATTACTTTCGTGAGAGCTAAAAATGAAAATGTTTCTTTGTTTGAATTATTCAAACACCTCTCACAAGCATGTTCACAAATAGACCTCATTCATCTCATAGGCATTTCTATGAACACTATAAAACATACTTTTGAATCCCAAAAATAGCTAAACAACAATGCACCCTAGAGAACAAGAACACTATAAAGTTATCGGCGAACCGAACCATAACTTTCATCATTTGAATCAAATTAGAATCGTAATAAATGGTTTTGGTCATGGTTTGCCAAAATTTTAATCGGAACCAAAGCCGACTGTTTGAATTGATGACTTTGATGCGGTTTTTTAAATTAATTTTAAGAATGTAAAATAATTTAATTTAATAAATTAAATATTTTAAGTAGAAAATTTGAAGTGAGGTGACCAACTTGCAGTAGCAGTATCTACATTGAGTCTCCTGTTGGACTAGGAGTGACAAGAAAGATACTTCATGCTTGTAAGTTGTGCTTATAATCTTACTAGTTACTATCGATAACTATAGCCATTAACTACATGCCATTGCCAATATCCATTGGTCGTAGTATAACCACATGTCACTAAGGTCACCTTGTGGCTATTACTCAATAGCCAAACCACTGCGAATTGTCATTCTTATTACCTAATAGCCAAAAGCTATAGTAATATTATGTGATTGGTGAGGTTGAAGATTATCAAAGTGCACACCATACATGTAAATTCAAAGGCAATGATCATTTTTTATTTGAATTTGAATTTAAATTAATTTTATTATTATTTTTTATTTTTTCATCTATAAATCCTTTCATTTTTTCACACAATTTTCACGCTGTTCTCTTACTCAGCTCTCTCAGTCAATTCTCTCATTCAACTCTTTCATTTAATTGTTGGATTGTTTGATTCATTTTTATTCTTGCTTATATTTTAATTATTTTAATCCTCTTAATTCTTTTTAATTCATTTAATTCTCTTAATTCAAAATTTCAATTATTTCAATTATTTTTTTAATTATTATATACTCTTTTTACACTTAATTTATTTTAAATATTATTTTTTTCATAATAATCATTTCATTTTTTATCAATCTTTTTTTTTTGTTTTCCAATGGCAAGTGGTAGCTCAAGAAAATCTATCACTTCTAAAAGTAAATTTGTTATGCCCAATGAAAATATGTATCTCGATATTGATGCTTATTATGAATATCTTTAATATCAATTTTTTGTTGAAGAAATAAATGCCAATCATTTTTTTAGAATTTACGAACCCAATTTCGAAAGTCAATCTGTTTTAATTTCTCCTCCTTATATTCAAATTGAATCTGATTTAATCGAGATTCATATGTAAAAGGTGGGCAAGCCCGGCAAAGCAAAGGTAGATATTTGAAATTATTATTCGAAAGAGTTTAAGTTATCAAAATTCGGAGAATATGATATATATAGCAAGCATATAGATAGTAAGCATCCTACATAAGTTGCGAAATCAAAATCATATAGTCAACAACAAATATTAAGGTAAGGTACTTCTAATAATCAATTATTTAGTTATACAGACGCAAATAATAGAGAAAAATTAGCATGAATGGTTGTTGTTGAACACTTGTCTTTTAATTTTGGTAAAAAAAAAGTTGATTTTATTAATTATTGTCAAAAAGCATTAAATCCGATTAGATTGTCGTGTTCTTAGATCCACTCTCACACGTACACTTTTTAATTTGTATAGAAAAAGATAAAAATATTTTAGTAAAATATTTTAAAAATTATCAAGGTCTTCTTTCTATATGTGCTTATATATGGAGTGGTCATTGAGAAACACGTTTTCATATGTGCTTATATATGCAGTGGTCATTAAGAAACACATTCTCATATGAATATAAATTGTCATTACATTGATAATGATTGAAAAATCCCAAAATGAAGCGAAAATTGAGTATATATAGATGCACAAATTAAAAATATATATATGATATATAAATATTAATTCAAATTCAAATTCATGTCAGAGATGATTGTTGCTTTCTAAGGTTGCATGCAAGGCCTGCATTTTGACCATCTCTAATTTCAATGGTCATGAATCACATTGAATAGGAAGGATATTGGGTGGGTGTGACTTATCAATGGCCACTTGCTGTTGGTGGTGATAAGGCATGTCACATGTGACACTTAAGGTTCATTTGAGAGTCGAGGTATGCTAAAAAATCATTGGTCTTATTGGTCACACATAATGTTCTATAGTTTTTGACTATCGGATAATAAGAATGACTATTTGCAATAGCTTGCTTATTAGATAATCAACATTGGGTGATATCAGATGTGGCATGTGTTAATTGCTACAACTTATGATTTGGTTAATGGTTATGATAGCATTAACTAGTAAGGGTACAAGTATAACTTACAAGCATGGAACATCAGTCTTGCCATTCTAGCATAGAAGCATTGGCGTTAGCTAGTGCAAGTGAAATGAGGTTCACTTGGTCGCCTCACTTCATGTTTCTTACTTCAAATATTTAAATAATTTTTAAAATAATTAAAAACTAAACTAGAAATTTTCAACCATCAATTTTAATTTTGGTTCAAAATTTTTACAACTCATAACCGAAACCATTATTATAACAATTTCTATTGCGGTTCAAAATCGAAATCGTTTATTATGGTTTTGGTCCGGCTCAAATGCTGAAGGTTATAATTCGGTTCGTCGATTCGAAATGAACCAGTGATCACGTCTAGTAATAAGTACCTCTCAATTTTGAAGTCACGAAAAGAAGCAGTTTTCGTCACAATGAAAATTTGTCTTTCAGTGTTCCACATTGTTGTACTCGTATATTTTCTTCATTCACTCTTTGTTTCTCTTTGTCCAGTTCTTTTTTCTGTTAAAAGGGATTATATAGTTGCCTAACAACTTTGCTAGGGTCTTAATTAATTTCAGCTGCATCTGGAGTTGAACAAATAAACTGCAACTCAACTTTGGAATAGGAGGAAAGAGAATTATGGGTTTGAAATAACTTTCGGTCCCCATTTCTCTCAAACTTGCTCTTTTTGTTTGATTTTGTGGTAATATTGAATGTGCATGTTGAGACAGAGTCATTTTATGTCATTGCTTTTGATATTGCCACAAAGTTTGCTACATTGAGAAGTTATGCTCTTTCTTTCAGCCTGTAACACAATTTATTTAGAAACGACTGAAATTGCGCTCATCAAACTTAGATTAGGCCGGTCAGTCAAGTCGGTGGCTTGGACTTGAAGAGATTAGGTTTTAGCGGAATTTGGAAATGTTGCTTTAATCGTACAGGATTATGTTGTACCCTGCAGTTATTGAGGTCTGCTATCTCACATTTGACATGCTTTGGTTAGATCAGAAAAAGCATACGGTATTCATATCGTTCTTGCTTTCTTTGCATGATAATTCGTATTCTTTTTTTGTGCGCAAGACATATCTTCAGGTTTCATGGTAACATAACATGCCAAAGCATGAAAGTGTAGAACTTGAAGGAGAGAACAAAATAAAATGATGTGAAATATGTATAAACAAGCAGTACGTATACTTGTCTGCACATTAATAGTGCTTTGTGAATGCTACACATAATGCGAACAAACATGGGGAATTATTTAGTCTCTCTTGGTTCAGCATTTTTACGAAGAAAACAACCTTTTCATTGTGCTGTTTAAAAGCTAACCAGAATTTTTCATAGGAAATATATGTTAACTGTGTATGTATGATCTGGCTTAGAGCCTCATGTCTCTGTTGTTATTGGGTGGCTAGTCACAATGTCTACAAATGACATGCCCAAACTTCTTCTAGGAAATCCGAGAACTTCTCCTCCCCTCCCTTCTCTCCTTCCTTTCTGCTTTTATCCTCTCTTGAGTGCATGCTGTTACAAACGAAAAGTAATTGTGTTCCTCTGCATCATTGGAGCTTGTTTTGTTAAAATTTCCTTGATATTTGATGATTTGCGCCCTGATGTATTCATACCATGGATCATCTGGATGAATTTCTAAATCTGCTATCATTCATTTAAAATGCTGAAAATACGTTTGGATCAAATACTTCACAGGGTACAGAAGATGATGTGGTGAATTGGTTACATGGCAACGGACTATGGAAAATGGCCAAGGAGCCGTATGAACCATTGTGGATTAAAGGAGGGGGGCATTGCAACCTGGAGCTTTACCCTGATTACATCCGCCATCTGTGCCGCTTTATTCAAGAAATGGAGAACATAACCACAGAGATCCGACTCAAAAAGATTCGTCACAAACTTGGGCTACAAAAGAGGTCACACGGTCCTTCCAAAACTGGTAAACGATGCTGTATGATCAAATGCTTGAGGCCTAAATGCCCAGATTGTTCAAAACCTAGTTGCATAAAATGCTCCAATCAGCCTGGATGCCCAGAATGTTGGAGACCCAGCTGCATAAAATGCTCCAATCAGCCTGGATGCCCAGAATGTTGGAGACCCAGTTGGATAAGATGTTGCTGGAGACCTAAATGTCCTAAATGTCCCAAGTGCACAAGGCCCAGCTGCTGCTGTGTATCATTACACTGGTGTTGTTGTGCAGGAGCCAATAGTACCATGAACGGAAAGCTTGCTGGGTAATGGTGATAAATGTTCTTTGTACAGATCACTGAATTTGCTAACACCCCTCTAATCCCATGATTTTAAGAAGAAAAATGACAAATTAAATGTTTATTGATATTGGTATATTTCTAGGACTTTGATTTTTATATTAGCTCTGTTGAAAAATTTTCTAATGTTTCAGCTTCGATATGTTTTCTCAGAAGTAGATATTCAGTTACCTTGACTTCTTGCATTATGGTGACGTTTCCTTTGAACCATTCACGAGGTTGTCTGTGAACATGATATTCATATTGTCCTAACGAAACATACCAGAGGGTAAACAAAACTGTTCAGTTCATTCTGTGATGGTAGTTTGTATGCCTAAAGGATTCATAAGTGATTTCCAGCCTCTGTCTTCCTGGAGTTTGCCACATTTCTGTGAAAGGAATGCAAGTTAGAAACCAACAGAGAATCAATTCCAGGGCACTTGTTTATCACTTTGTCCTAACAGTAGACTGATTCTGAATCCTGTCAAGTGATAGACAACTCTGGCATTAGAATCATGAAACCCAAAGACCACGAAAGTTCCCGGAATTATTTGATTGTTATATTTCTGAATCTCCTCAGGCCTGCAGCCCTGACAAGGAACTTTCATACACTAAAAAGCTAAAGGGTTGAAGCAAAAGAATACAAATTATCATGCAATTTGGCTCAGGTTAACAGGCTGCAGGAACCAGGCTTTTAAAGGCCATTTGGCTCTCTGGGGCTCATTTGCCACTTTGCACATTTCTTTTGTGTTAACTCCAAGCTTTGATTTACTACATTTTGAACTCATTTCTTTCATATGATTTAATATATGATATCAATTATATGATATTAATGAAGACCGACGGTGCAATATTGCTAAATAGGGTCATAAAGCAAGATTTGCCCAAGTCTCTTGCTAGGCCATAAAATTAGAAATTGAAGGGGTCCGATTTGACATTTTGTATTATGAGTCAGCCGGGTTTACTAGGTCATAAAATTAACACAATCCTTTAATATTACATGAATCACCAAACCCAGCAGACCTATGCTGATTAACACGGTCCTTAATTTTATATTATATAATATAGTTTATTTATTTTTTATTTTTGGTCAATGATTGATGAACCAATTGACATTTGGTTTTGAGTAGTTAGATTAAGCTAAGGAAATGGTCATTGAATTTGGGAGCATTGGGACAGAGCTTTCTTATGGAAAAAGACAGACTAATAGATGAATTGAAAATGGCATAAGACTTGTGACAAAGTTAATTACTGTCCGATTAAATTAATTAAGGTAGTTGGTGGTAACCTTAATTGAATTGATCAATATGTTCATGTTTCTCACTTTAATTCCTTTTACATGGTCCTGTGACATTAAAAATTAAAATTTATGCATTAATTGATAATTAATAATTGTTGTATAAGATCATAATTAAAAATTAAACTATATGAATCCATATAGATTGAATGAAGGCTTACCTATGATTATTAATTTAATTATTTGATATTGTCATTGGACCGTTATGTGACTTAAATTTTTATAATAAAATTTTAAGTAAATACAAAAAATAAATATATTTTTAGCTTACGATTAAATTAATTATGCATATAATTTTTATTTAATTTTAAGTATTGGTTTCACAATAATTACAAAAATATGAAATCATGATAGTTAGGAAGATTATGATTATTTTCAGAATAATTATAAAAATATTTATAAATTATGTGGATAAACATGGAAAATAATAATTAAGATATAAATAAAAATTTATATCTTATCTCAATAATTTATTTGTCCAATGTTTTATCGCCATTTGGAAAATGAAAATGATGTGATGAGAAATGTAAGAAGATAATAACAATGATGACAAAGGAGAAAAACAAGAGAGAGATCAAATAATAACTAAGAGACCAAAGATTTTAAAATATTTTCATACATATTTTGAATAATATAGATTTAAAATATCATTTTAAATATTAAATTTTATTTTTCTCTTCAATCAAACTTTTACATTTAAAACGTATCCAAACAAATCTTAACATTTTAATTTTGTCCAAATTGAATTCTATTAAAAAATTTAAATATTAAAAATATTTAAATTAAAGATATTTTATAATAAATTTTGATTTATGATTTTTTATATATGTAAATAAATATTCAAACTATTATCATAAAAAAGTTCAAAAATTTTTGAGTACTGAAAATATTTTTTTAAAAAAAACATATTATCAAAAATTTAAAAAACTCATAAAAAATCACTGATTGGTTAAACAAATTTAAATTTGAGAGATACAATCGAAATGAAGCGTAAAATCTATTTAAGTAATTTTTAGTCATCTTAACAATTAAAAAATCATTAATTTTTCGTAATTTTTTGAATCAAAATTCAACTTAGACAAATCAATATATTAAGATTTGTTTGAATATATTTTGAAAGTTAAGATTTGATTGGTGACAGAGATTATAATTTTAAATAATATTTATTTTATAAATTTTTATTTAAACTAATAACATAATATTTAATTAAATATATATATTATTTATTTTATTTTAATATACTTCAATCTGACGTATTATAAATTATTATAAATTTTGAATTAAAATACTCATGTGATACTTTTAAATTAATACTATAATAAATAGTTTGCAACATATGACCAAAAAATTCGTAATAAAGTGTCACATGCGTGGGTTACTATTGTTCATGTAATCGAGAAATTATGATTATCAATTATGTGTTCAAATTAGCGCATGTTAGGTGTGACCTTATTTAAGATTTAAGGTATTTACATCTTTTCCGAGTCGGTCCATCCTTAAATCACGAGGCATTTATTTAGTTAGTAGTTTTGTTCATTTGTCAAACCTTGTCATTCAATTACAAACCGTGTTTAAGTGAAAAGGAGGACGGCCAATTTTAATCATAAAGGGATTATGACATTGCGTGATTTTCGGTCTTTCAACGATATACTATGGCACATTTACTCCATCATTCTCTTTTTTTTTAAAAAAAATAATATGTTTATTAATTAAGTTTTAAATAAATATAATAAAAGATAATAAATTATGCTTTATTTTTATATTATATTTTGAAATATCAATTGGATTAATTATAAATGATGATGTTTTAATTTATTTGAATTTAAATTTTATCATAAACTTAAAAAATTGAGAATATTTAAATTAAAGATCCTGCATAATAAATTTTAACTTAAAAATTTTTAGAACCGTAAATAGATATTCAAGCTATTATTCCAAAAAAAATCAAAATTTTTACTGCAAAAAATATTTTTTACAAAAAAAATTACCCATTTAAAAATTTATAAAAAATAGTTTGTGTATGAAAATTATTCTAATTTGAGAGATGGAATTGAAATCTTTTTAATATTTTGGAGGTATTTAGATAATAAAAATATCTTTAATTTTTTTTGCAATAATTTGGGATAAAGTCTAATTTAAATCAAATTAAAATATTAAATCTCACAATTGATCCAACTATGCATCAAAATTTAATTTAATTTTTTATATTTATCCTTAAGTTTTTATTAATGTAAAAAAAAATTAAAAAAGAAAAAACTAAGTTGGACACATCAAAATCAAGTGAGAATTAAAATTCATAAATTACATATACAATAATAAAAAATTAATGAATTTTTTTTTAGTATTTTAATAAATATAATCCAAAACAAAGATCTAAGTATATGCACTTAATTAAATATTCAAATAAAGCAGTGTGTGTGAAGTGTACACACAGCATCACATGTACTGTACAAAAGAATGTGAACAACATAAACATGATTTGATTCCAAAGATAATTAAGAAGGCTCTTTCCTTCCTAATAAACACAGCAGAGCATGGCCATTTTTGTCTTTTCAACAAATATATTCTTCCTAATTTTCTATGCAACTTACATATCACATAAATTGTAGGTAAAGTTTTTTTTTTTCCTTTTTACAGATAATTTTAGGTAAAGATAGCCCTTTCTATTTATTATTAAAAAAATTATTAAATACTTAAATCATAAAATAAATATTATAGATAAAATAAATCAATTTAATGAATTATTTATGTGCCTTAGAATATTATAATAAATATAAAAATTCTTGTACAAGTAAATTATTTATTTTTTAAAAAGTAAAACCCTAATTATTTTTTTGTTCACATTTCTTAATATTGCATTCATATTTGAAAGACTAAGAATTAAATATTTATCGTATTTACTATTTATAAGAATATTATTTGGATAATTAATATGTTATTATAGAACAAAAATATCACAAAATCCTGATGTTTATCTTATGTTACTAATCAAATTTTTATGTCAAAAGGTAATTAATCGATCATTGATCTATCAATTTATTTTAAATTAAAATATTATCAAAAAATTTAAAAATTAAAAATATTTAAATTAAAGATCTTATATAATGAATTTTAACTTGATATTTTTTATTAATGTAAAAAAATACTTAAATAAAAACTTACAATATTAAAATTTTGTGAGTATTAAAAATATATTTTTTCAAATTTACAATATTAAAATTTTAAAAACTTCACAAAAAATAGATCTTATATTGAAAATTGCTTAAAAATTAAAAGATAAATTTGAAATAAAGTGAATAATTTATTTAAAATATTTTAACAACAAAAATGTGAACATTTACCTTATTTTACTAATCAAATTCTCATGTTTAAAAACTAAAAACTTGAATTTTAATATATCAATTTGGATAAAAATTAAATTTTATCAAAAAATTTAAAAATAAAAATATTTAAATTAAAAATTTTATACAATAAATTTTAATTTAAAATTTTTTATAAATATAAAAATATAAACTATTGACGTAAAAGGTTTTAAAATTTTTTTAAGTAGTAAATATATATATATTTACATAATTAAAATTTCAAAAAATCTATAAAAAATAAATCTTGCATTGATAATTATTTACATGTAAAAAATTAATTTAAAATAAAATTAAAAACCCATTTAAATCATTTTTTAGATGTTTTGATAATAAAAATATTTTTAATTTTTTATATATAGTTGAGTTAAAATCTAATTTGAATCAAAATTAATAAATTAAAAATTAATTTATTATTTTTAATATAAAAATTTAATTGATAATATAAAATGAATATTGAGGTGTTATATTATTAATTTTTAATTTAATTTAAAATAAAATAAAATATTTAAATTAATATATTTTAATAATTATTTTAAAAATAAAAAATATTTAAATTAAATATATTGTAATAATTGATTATAAAAATCGAATGACAAAAGGGTACTAGATTGCAAGAGGTTCATTCTTATACGGAATGAATCAGATCACGAAGCTCCTCGGTTTCATCGCAAAATCTTCATCCAAGGAATGATTATCTATGTTTCCTATCAAACGCAACCCACAATGTTCATGTTTGCACGTCAGCAATTATCCTCGTTTTGTTGGGGCAGAGATGTCCTGCAGCCGGAACCATTGCAATCGCCTTAATCAAACCATTCATGATAACTTCGTAAAACATCAGAGATAAATGAATTTTAGGTAATATCTAATTTAATTTAAATACCCATTTTTTTTGGATTCCATTCATTTTTTTCTGGGTTTGATTTTTAAAAAAATAAATTAATTACAAACTTTAATTTAAAATTATCATATCAAGTCCATAAAAATAATTAAAATTTATTTAAAATATATATGTACCAAATAGGAAATTATGACATAGTCAACAATAAATTTAGATAAATTATTAAAATATATATATTCGTAACATTATAGATGATTCAATAATAATAATAGTTTTATTGTGATTAATTTGATGATTATATTATAAATATAAAAAAATTGGCAAGGTCATATTGAAAAGACAAAAATGCCCTCACTTTACTATTATACTTGGTTTAGGGACAGGAAAACAAAGATAAGAAGTTAGAAGGAAAGCATATTCTCATGAAAAAAAAAAATTCTAAAATCAATGGATTGTAATAACAGAGACGAGAATCCGACCGCACCTAAACGTGGCCCCGAAAGCCGCGCAGACTGCGGCTTGAATCCGACCATTTGATATCCCCAAAATGTCCTCTTTATAAATGCCCCAGATCATCTGCTGCTTCGTATTTTTCATGCTGCCTGAGCTTCCATGCTCTGTCTCCTCATTTTCTTAGAAACCAAGCAAGCAAAAGCCCCAAGAGGAAAACCCTTTTGACACCTTTGAGATTACATTCATTGTCTTGCAACAATATCTCTGGCAAAATCGAATGCTTTAGTCAAAGTAGTAAATTCACTCCATTTCGTGTTGCCAGATAAGGAAAGTTGCCTTTATGTAAGCTGACTGGTCTCTATAAACCAGGACGACTCTTTTGAAGGTCTGCTTGTAATTCTTTTTCTCGCTTTTCTATCTGGTGGGTGGCAAAGATTGAATTCTGTTCCGTCCTTTTGATTTCTTAAGAGGAATTTATATTGGGTGTTTGTGGTCTGGTGGAGCAGGGGATTTGATGAATAAGAGGAGGAAGAAGAAAAGAAGAACATGGTGGTGATCGTGATTTGACATTTGGACTTGGTCTTCTTGGGGTTTCCAAGGGTTTGGTTTATTTGTTGATTTGTTCAAATAGGTACGCTTTTCAATATAACCTTGCTTTTACTTTATTGTTTCGTCCTTTTTCTTTTCTTTCTGAGTTTTTTATGAAGCATGTTATACATCAGTTCTAATCAGAAACAAAGAGGCAGAGACTGTGCATGACAGAGAGAGAGAGAGCTTTCGATACAGTTCTCATCTAATCGGAGATTATATTCTTATTGTGGTATGATAAAGAACTTACTATCAACACTATCTGAGAATATACTTCAGTTTTCTTTTTCTTGTGGATCTAAATTTCAATTTTCTTCTGAGAAGAGTTGTAAATAGAAGAGTATGTGGAGGTTCTGGGGCTTCAGTCTGTGTTTATAGTAGTGAGTTGTTAAATTTTGTTGTGTTTGGTTTCAGGTTCTGGTGATAAATTTCTGCCGAAGAAGACTGACAAGATGGCTGGTGAATCAAATTTCAGTAGAAGACCGTTTACAATTCAACACATAACCAACTGTGCAGGAGATCTGGATAGTGAAATTGGCAATACAGAGTTTGCTAGGTACACTGTACATATACCACCCACACCAGATAACCAACCGATGGAAATATCGCTGCAGCCACAGACTCCACACAGGGCTAATGACCAACATGTGTCAAGCTCTATGTTTACTGGAGGTTATAATTGTGTTACACGTGCCCATTTGAAGGAGAAGGCGATCAAGTCTGGGACAGGCCAACCTCTTGGCGGAGAAGGGTTGTTTTGTGCTCTGCCTGGATGCGATAGTACTGGACAGGATGTGGATATGATCCCTTGTGAATGTGGTCTCAAGATATGTAATGATTGTTATAGAGAAGCTTTAACAGCTGGTAATGGTGATGTAATTTGTCCTGGATGTAAAGAGCCTTGTAGGGGAATGGATGTTGAGACAGTTTTGGTTAACCACCATAATCTGTCAAATACAGAAGGGGGTTTGTCCTTCCGGAAGTCGTTGTCTGTAACATCATCAATGAATTCAATGCAGACAGCAGTTGTGAGAAGCCAGAGTCATGAATTTGATTATACCCAATACTTGTATGAAACAGAGAAAAGTTATGGCTATGGAAATGCTGTATGGACGAAAGATGCTGACAATGGAAATGATAAGGGGCTTGGGGATGGAATTGGTGGTGACCCCCAAGTATTTATTGACAAGCAATGGAAGCCACTCACTCGAAAATTAAATATATCTGCTGCAGTTCTCAGTCCATATAGGTATGATTTTTGGCTTCCATGGTCACTTTCTGTACTCTTGGACATCAATTACTCAGCTTAGTTAACTGTATATATTTAACTTCTTTTGGATTTGCATGCTCAATCTCCTTTCTGGTTTTCATTGTAGAATTAAACTGGACAACAAATTCCTGCAAATGATAGTTCTGGAAGATCACTTTCATGAAATATCTGAATTTGCTACTAATAACCACTTCCCAGTCATTACTGCCTGGTTTGTTCATACGTGGCTAGGAAACCTTAGCGGGCTTATTTTCTGGTATTTGAAAATTTTTGAATCATGTGCAGTATGGGTACTATTAATAAATGTTTTGGTACCTCTGGAATTATATGCATATGTCTTTCATTTGCCATATTGCCCTCAGATGCTTGATCTTTTGAATTTCCTTGAAGTTTTAGTCTTTTTGGTTACTTTCGTGCAATGGCAGCCAGTTCAATGATTTGCTTCACCTAAAATTTTTCATTCCCTTTTCCACAAAGAACTCTCAAATATTTTTCATACGGTAGTATTATGATGAGAAGCAAACGTTAAGTCGTTCTTAATCTGTTGAACATGTTCTTACAGGATCCTGATTTTTGTCCGAGTAGCAGCTCTTGCAATTTTTCTGTTTTGGAGGATAAGAAACCCGAATGAAGATGCAATGTGGTTGTGGGGGATATCTGTGGTTTGTGAAATCTGGTTTGCCTTCTCATGGCTACTTGACCAGCTTCCTAAGCTCTGTCCCATTAATCGTGCTGCCGACCTTAGTGTCTTAAAAGAGAAGTTTGAAACAGCTAATCCCGGTAATCCAATGGGAAAGTCTGATCTCCCTGGCATAGATATCTTTGTTTCTACTGCAGATCCAGAGAAGGAACCACCTCTCGTCACTGCAAACACCATCTTGTCAATTCTAGCAGCTCACTACCCTGTTAATAAGCTTTCATGTTATGTTTCTGATGATGGAGGTGCCCTTCTTACCTTTGAGGCCATGGCAGAGGCTGCAAGTTTTGCCCGTATTTGGGTCCCTTTCTGTCGGAAACATGATATTGAGCCAAGAAATCCAGAATCTTACTTTAATCTGAAAAGAGATCCTTACAAAGACAAAGTTCGCCCAGATTTTGTCAGGGATCGCAGGCGGGTGAAACGTGAATACGATGAGTTCAAGGTTAGGATCAATGGCCTTGCAGATTCGATCCGGCGACGTTCTGATGCCTATAATACTCGGGAGGAGATAAAAGCTTTGAAGAGTTGGAGAGAGAATGGCGGTGATGAACCAATGGAAAGTTTGAAGATCCCAAAAGTTACCTGGATGGCTGATGGAACCCACTGGCCTGGCACTTGGACTGTCCCTGCTCCTGAGCATTCTAGAGGTGATCATGCCAGCATCATACAGGTAGCTATTCAACAACCATTTCTGATTTCTTGGCCTGTCTGTTGATCAAATAAGATCCTAATCCATCTACTTGGTTGAAGTCCTTTGATACCAAGCTACATTGTGACTTGCTTGATTCTTCATGCTATGACCTTAATTATATGAACTCTATGAACACAGGTGATGTTGGATCCTCCCAGTGATGAACTGCAGAAAGGTGCTGAAGGTGATGCAACTTCCCTGGATTTCAGTGAAGTTGACGTTCGCCTTCCCATGCTGGTTTACGTAAGTCGTGAGAAACGACCTGGTTATGATCACAACAAAAAAGCTGGAGCCATGAATGCCCTGGTTCGAGCATCGGCCATCATGTCAAATGGCCCCTTTATTCTTAATCTTGACTGTGACCACTACGTCTACAATTCTCAAGCATTGAGGGAAGGCATGTGTTTCATGATGGACCGTGAGGGAGAGCACCTTTGCTACGTCCAGTTTCCTCAGAGGTTTGAAGGCATTGACCCATCCGATCGTTACGCCAATCACAATACTGTTTTCTTTGATGTCAATATGCTAGCCCTGGATGGAATTCAGGGTCCAGTGTATGTCGGAACAGGATGCCTCTTTCGCCGGATTGCACTTTACGGCTTTGAACCCCCTCGGGCAAAACTGCAGACTGATTGCTGCAGCTGCTGTTTTCCCCGTCGCAAGAGGAATGTAACGGTTGCTTCTGCCCCTGAAGTTGCTCCAGGAGAGAACCCGTCAGCTGGACATGGAGACTATGACGATGAAGAAGTGAATCTTGCTCTTCTTCCCAAGAAGTTCGGGAACTCCAGTATGCTTGTGGAGTCTATCCAAGTGGCAGCATATCAGGGACTACCTCTTGCTGATCATCCTTCTGTGAAAAATGGACGCCAGCCTGGTACTCTAACTGCTCCGAGGGAGCCTCTTGTTCCATCCACAGTTGGAGAAGCAATTAATGTCATCTCATGCTGGTATGAGGACAAGACTGAATGGGGACTTAATGTTGGCTGGATTTATGGTTCAGTGACAGAGGACGTGCTCACAGGGTTTAGAATGCATGATAAGGGGTGGAGGTCTGTGTATTGCAAAACTAAGAGGGATGCCTTTCGTGGAACTGCCCCAATAAATCTCACCGATAGACTTCACCAAGTTCTCCGATGGGCAACTGGCTCTGTCGAGATATTTTTCTCCCGGAACAATGCCCTTCTAGCCAGCCATAGGCTTAAGATTCTGCAAAGAATTGCTTACCTAAACGTTGGAATCTACCCTTTCACTTCCATATTCCTCATTGTTTATTGCTTCCTTCCCGCAATGTCCCTCTTTTCTGGTCAGTTCATAGTTCAGACCCTTAACGTAAACTTCCTTGTATACCTCTTGGCTATCACGGTGACCTTATGTGCTCTTGCAATTCTGGAGATCAAGTGGTCTGGGGTTGAACTGGAGCAGTGGTGGAGAAATGAGCAGTTCTGGCTGATTGGAGGCACAAGTGCTCATTTTGCTGCTGTGCTCCAGGGACTTCTGAAAGTGATTGCAGGAATTGAGATATCCTTCACCTTGACATCAAAATCAGCTGGGGATGACACGGATGATGACTATGCCGATCTTTACATAATCAAATGGTCATCTTTGATGATACCACCACTCACAATCGTGATCATTAACTTAATTGCCATAGCAGTTGCTGTGTGCCGGACGATTTACAGTGCAGAGCCAGAGTGGAGTCATCTGATAGGAGGTATGTTCTTCAGCTTCTGGGTTTTGGCACATCTCTACCCTTTCATAAAGGGACTAATGGGCAAACGAGGGAAGACTCCCACAGTCATCTATGTCTGGTCCATTCTTATTGCAATCTCTATTTCTCTTCTCTGGGTGGCCATTAAACCACCATCAGCAAATTCTGACATTGGAGGGTCATTCCAGATCCCTTGATTCCTTAAATTTTTGTACAGGGCTTTACCCAACTGGGTACAGCATTGGTCATGTACTTTTATCAAACTATCACCTGGATTTGATGTTCATAGAGGGGACGGTGGGGGGCAGGGGCCCGAGGAATTCATTGTCACATACTGAAAATTCTTTTCAGATTTAACAGATTCGATTTTGGAAATTAGATCTTATTGATACTGTGGAAATTGTGATTCAGACGTCAACTTGTTTCTGTAATCTATTTGAAAATCTTTGAGAAGGAACAGAACATGTTCACCAGTCTGTGAATTATAAAAACTAATTTCATAAAACAAGAACTGGTTCTATGGTGTAGTGGTTAGCACTCTGGACTTTGAATCCAGCGACCTGGGTTCGACTCCCGGTAGGACCTTGTTTTTTAAAAAGGAGGAATTTATGCTGTTATAGAATTTAAGTTAAAAATTTAATAAAATTTTATCTTTTATATCAAAAATTTATAAAAAATAATTTTTATAGAAAATTACTGAAATTTGAAAGATAAACATAAAAGAAGTAAAATATTCATTTGAATCATTTTTAAGTATTTTAACTATAAACATATATTTAATTTTTTTATGATTATTTAAGTTAAGATATAATTTAGATCAAATTAATAAATCAAAATTTGATTTGATATTTTTAAATATAAAAATATAATTAATAATACAAATAAAATTAAGATTTTGTATAACGTTTACTCTAAATTTTAATTTATGATAAAATTTTTCATGTTAAAAGATTTAATTTCATGAAAAAAAAAGAGAAAAGGGTTTTTTATCATATAATTAATAGGGTAGAATAGTTTATCATCGGATCAACATCAGCGATGATACAACTTTGACTTTATTGAGCGTAACGATTTGATCCTATCATTATCATAATACAATTAATATAGTTTTTTAGATAGTTAAATTGCCACTTAATTAATCAATTAATAACAAAATTAAAAGGCAATATTGTCTTTTTCTTTGTCTATAGAAACATTTAAAATATAAACTAAACTCACATTACCCTCTTTTAATTTATATTTCTAAAAAATTTATTTCTATCGTTAGAAAATGTCCTAAAACATATATCAAAGTAATTATTAACAACAAATTTTAAAAAATATTTTTAAATTACATTTTTCAATAATAATTAAATTGCATTTTCAAAACATTTTTTGCAAATGAAACTTCTTCAAATTGTAAATATATAATAATTACATCCTTATTAGTTATTATTTTATAATTTTTTCAAGTATTATGGTTTACAATAATAATATTAGTTGATGTGTCAATTCACTAATAAATTTTTTGTGATTATAGGGATTGACATTTGACAATTACATTTTCTAAATTTAATCTTAATTAATAATTATGAAATTCGAGGGACATTTTTGGAATTTTGTTCAATAATTATGAAATCCAATGGCTGTTCACACAGTATAATGACATAATGTTTTGACAATTTAATTCCATTGATTTGACATTTGAATTTAATAATAAACTTTTTCATCAAGATAACATAATTTTAATTTAATGATAATTAAATATTTTTAATAAAATTATTATTATTTAAATTATTTTTTGATGCAATGATACAAGAAATTTAATGATTTATATTATCCAATTAAAAGTACAAAGCTCAAACGAAAGTATAAATAGCTAAAGATCTAAAGTTCAAGTGATAAGTTAGGTAGTAGAGGAGTTCAATTTCTTTTCTTATCAAATAAATAATAATTTTATTTTAATTTATTTTAAATTTATATATAAATTATGATTATTATTATTTAATATTTTTAATATAATTTTATTATTAATTTTTCGTGTGGCTGCTTCTAATGGGTATAACTTTATTTGCCGACCTTCTTGCTGATGGCTCTTTGTGCCATTCTTCATAGCATAAAGTTGAACTTGCGAGTTACGTGTCAAACTCATACTATTTAAATTAAATTAACTCTTTTTTTTTGAATAAATAATATTTATAAAGATATAAAATAAAAAATATCATAATTTATGCAAAATATTAGATACCATCAAATTAGAAATTGTTATAAATTAAATAATATAAATTAATTTCTAATCCAAAATTTTTAATATTAACTTTATCATACAAATTTTTAAAAATAAAACAAAATTTATGACGTAAAACAAAATTTTGAGTATTTATAATATAAAATAATTCAAAATAATACAATAATAATTGATGATTTATCTAAATTCTAACCCACCAAACCATGATTGTTTGTCACCATAAAAGATTTCAAACACAATGATGTTCTACCAAGACTTTTATTTTTTTTATTTTTAATTAATATTATAATTAAATATTAATCAAATAGTACAAAATTGACTTATTCACCTTTCATGCCATCAATGCAAAACTTCAATCATATTTGCATTAAAATTTTACTTATATAAACTTTTAAAAAAATTATAGTACATAATAATTTAATAAAATAAATTATTATAATTATTTTAGTTTTATATTAATATAATAAATTATAAAAATAATCATTTATTTTTTTAATAAAAAAGCTGATCAGCGAAAATTAAATTAATAGATGATCTAACACTATATCAAAATTTTATATTATAATCATATATTAATGGAATAAAAATATAATTCCCATATATAAATAAAATACACCCAATATGAACTATTGGTATTTATTATTAATGTTTGAAATTTTGTGTAAAAAATAATTTTAAAAAATCAAAAACCAAGTGCAATTTTACATTGAAATTTACACTACAACGAACTAATTAATAATATTATCACATATCATCCGGATCGCTGGTAATCACGGGGGATCGATTCCGGCGCCGGGACCTGCGTCGCTGCCTTGTAGTCTTCTCAACCTTATGGCTTCCTCCGAACTTCAACCTTCCGGTGTCTTTGAACCTCTCCTTCTCGGCCTGGATTATTACACATTCCGGCGGTGGCACGGGGTACCTTAAGGTATCGTAGCAATAGGAGTAATACATGTAACGCTGCCGGAATCTGCTCATCGCGGCTCGCTGCCTAGGTGTGATGGTACTGTAGTCCTTGTCTTCGAGCTCGATATCGCTTTCCAGGCAGCTGCCTGAAGCCGCCGGTAGCTCCTGGATGGGATCGACGGCGCAACCCTCTAAGGAAAAGTCCTTAAACTCGGAAGCAAATGGTGCATATTTGTAGTTCACTTTGTATTTGCCACCGGACGTTGCCCAACTCGACGCATCCCATATTGTTGCATATAAAGACATCGGCTTCAATGGGTAATCGGCTCCCATTTCCTCGTTGCGAACAACCTCCCTTATCGGAACATCGTCGACGTAAAATCTGAAAACCAGAAAGCCCATCAAGCTCATCAATTCGTCCAAGATGGAGAGACATCCCACTCTCTGTGTTTGTGTCTCTGGTGCAGTGGTGATGATATATGAAGGAAAACATAAGAGAAACCATTAAGAGAACTCACATGATGTTCTTGGCAGTCCAGAGAATGCTGTATCTGTGGAATTCCTTCGAGGGATCGAACCAGAGGCGGTATCTTTCCTCTCTGCCCCTTGAAGTGCTACCGTTTCCGTACAAGTTCGTCTGAAACCTCCATGGCTTCCCTTCAATGTTGCCTAAGAACTCGAAGTCTAACTCGTCGTGTGTCTTCTCGAAAACGTCACCGTTCGATGTCTGCGTAAGGCCATGAACGATAGATCAAGTTGATGAATTTTTCTTGCCTTCCGTTTACAAATTAAGAGGAAAAGAATCGAAAGTAAAATGAGAAAATAGTTCCATTGACTCCGGAACGTCGTCCCTTCAATGCTAAACTTGGGTCACTATAATTTCTTGAAAATTCTCTATATTTGGAGTTTTTTTTTTCTATTTTCTCTTTTCGCAACTTTCCCATCAACCAAACAGAAACTAACCTAAAATATTGAAAAGAAAGTTCTCCGGAGAACATGTTGATTTGTCGGAGAAAACGTGAAGCAGACGATAAGATCATTAACTTACATAGAAAGCCACAACGATCCCTGCAGTATTATCAGAAGGCAACTTGATCATGGCACTGAAAAGACCGTGCTGGTACATGCTCGACGAGATAAAACCTGACCCTGAAGAACACAGAAAACCTTAATTCCATCAATAACGAAGCGATCATCTGACCTCCAAATAACCTATGACATAGAAGCTTATCGAATATTACGAGTTATATATACATATAGATGGGATACGAGAACGGATATGAATCTATTCACAGACGTAACATGCATAGAAATATATATATGTATGGTGGGTTACCGGTGAAGCGGTCGAGGAGAAGGCGGACGCTTCTGCCATCCGGGGAGCGAACAAGGTTGCTGTCGCCGAAGAGATGGGAGAGGCCATCATCGAAGTTGATGGGGGTGAGGTTGAAAGCTGCGGTGGTGCTGGTTATGGATAAGGAAAACAAACAAGAGATGAACAGAAGAAGAAGACACAAAGGCTTGGGGGTTTTCGAGACACAACAACGTAAACAAGATCCCGATCTCATAACTTTCCCTGTTGCCTGTTTTTTCCCAAAACTCTCTCTCTCTCTCTTTTTCTCTCTCTCTCTCTCTGTTTTCTCTCTCTTTCTCTGAAAGTTTATATATATAAACACGCACACAAAACAGATATGAAAACACGGTTGGACAGAGGAACAACGGTCTCTTGTGTCTGCTAGGGCTTGGATCATTTTCTATGTAGGGAAATACCCTTATTTCATCCAACAATTACGAGATTGCCACTGTAGCATAACTCCTCTGGTAGTTGTAATCTATGATTTATTTTTAGATTTTCTTGGGTCACGAAATGATTCTTGATTCTTATCATTCCATAGAATATTAGACAAGAAAGAATTTAGGTATAACTAATTTTAATTTCACCAAAATGAGGAAGGTTTTTTATATATATCAAAAATTTAAAATAAGGATCTGAATTATATTGAATTTTTAATAAAATTATAATAAATAATAATTTAATAAAATAAATAATTTAATTTTATTAATATTTTAAATTACTAAAATATTTAAAAAATTCAAAAGAAAAATTAGATTCTAATCTCGAAAACAGAACGTGACAGCTAAGAAGATGACAGTATTCTTAGGATACTTATATCTATTTGAATAGGTTCCAATCAAACAAACAAAGGGTATATTATTACACATTGCAGCACTTTGCACTAAAGTACACACGGGCAAAGTTAATGATATATGCAACTTTGCATCTATGACTAAATAATTATATTAATTTTTTGGACCGACTTATGATAATAAGTCACATTATTAGGCATTAAACACCACAAAAGTAGAATCGATATTGACCCATTGACCTGTAATTAAGTTGGCAACGAAGCATAAGAAAAACGGATCATAGTGGGTATGCGAAGAAAAATATGAGTTGGGCATGGCAACACACTTTGCGTGCACGTATCCACAAGAGTTTGGCCAAGTTGTCGAGAAAAACCCATCTCAATAATTTGGACCGAAAATGCAATAACCTAAGCTTTTCATGTAACTCGATTAAAATGTTAATTTTATTATTAGTAGTGATAAATATGAATTAGTGGATGCAGAAATTTCGAGGATTAGGGTCATTTCGGTCAATGAAAAAATACTTTCGGAGAAGAAGTGGTTGCATAGTGGATTGTAAATAATTAATGTTCAGTAGGTTTTGGGCCCAGTCAAGGGGTTTTGGTAAAACTAGGTGCAGCAGGTGGGTATTATCGTCCAGTTGGTGAGGAAGTAAGTATGTCAAGAAAACGGTAAGAAAAGGTGAGGGGCAAGTTTAGTAGTTTTAGGGATAGAAGAAGAGTGTCTTGGGAAACAGTGGTTTGAAAGGCAATGAAAAGAAGGGAAAGGAAAGGAAAGGAATGGAAAGCCTCTGGCTCTGATTGAGTTCTGACCGAGTCCAGATAAATGGCGCCGTTTTCTTTGCTCTGACCTCTCCTCCTTCTATCCTCTTTTTCTTTTCTCCACAAATAAAATTTCCCTTTTTTTATAAAATTTATATAATAATTTCATTCATCACATATTATTGGAAATATATATATTTAAAAATTATGATAAAATTTATAATTAAATATTAATTATGTTATATATAGATATAATTTTATTATTAAATATTTAAAAAATAACTCAAAATAAATTTATCATAACAAGACGAATGAGAGATTGAAAGCCTAACAACGAAAACAAAAAGATATTGGGCAAAGACACACCATATGACCTTTTTGTTGCATTAATGAATGGGGAAGGACAGCTCTCCATAGAGTGTCCTTCAAGTAAAGGTCCTAAACTTTGACAACCATCTTCTCAAGTGCATTTCATCATTTGGTCTTCTCTTCTAAAAGGTTATGAAGTAAGAGTGGCCCATCGGTAAGAACTTACTTCAAAAGTTCTTCCATCCCCATGTGATATACCACATGCCAATCAATGCACATTTCATTATTGCACACCTTATTAGATCATCCATAAACTTCACCTTATCCTCTCCTTCTTTCTCCTTTTCATTTGTTTTTTCTCTGGCTCTATCATTCTAGTTTTATAAAAAATTTAGCCAAAGGAACCTTGACAAAATGACATTAACATATTTTAGTGCCACAGGACATCAGGGTTTCTTTCAGATTCTCACTGAGAGCACTCATTCTAGTGTGCTTGTGGTACCACTACCACCTCCTGTAAAGCTAGTGGATGATGTCCTAAGAGCCCTACACAAGGAATATCCAATAGAACTACTATATTTGTTGACCTCCCAAGCTCAAAAAGTAAGTCATTGATACAGCAAAAGCAACATGAAACATGCTGAGTTTTTATAGTCCAAAGGGAAGTTATTGTTGATGCCAAAGTCAAGGTATACAGGAACATGCAACTAAGAATATCATCACGGGAAACCACTTTCTTCGACAAATGATAAAAGGGTTTGATAATTTGATATTTGGGAAGCTCGAAGTGTTTAAATATGCTAACAAACTTGATGATCATTCAGTATGCTTAATTCACAAGAAAGAAAAGGATAAAATTTACACTGTTTACATATTTCGAGGTGAAACTAGAGGTTGATACCTGACAATTTCGACTATGATGTCTTCCCGTGCTCTCTCAGGTTTGAATTTATCTTTTGAATGCAAGGTATTAGACATTGTATACACTGAGAGCCTCTACAACATGTGCTTAATGTTTCAACACTGCAATGCAATTTATACAGCTGCAGAAAAAGAACAAATTAATAAGTAGTAATTGTCTGTTAACTGTTAAGAAAATGATATTTGGATTCAACATAACTTTCAGCATCCCAGAGGAATGATCCAAATGCCACTGCCTCCAAGACAAGCATTGTCAACCCAGAGAAAGTGAGAGCAATCTCTTCATCATTAGACATGTCGAGTGTACCATCATCCAGGATCCTGACATCAGGCCTCCCAAATAATGCTTGAGTCTGCTTTTCAATCAATGACATAGCTTCCTTCGATCTTATGGTCGCGTATCTCTGAAGCGTCTCTGCATCCAAATACATCACATAGGATCTTAGTCTATATGATTTTCCTTCACCAGCATCCGTGAAACCTCCCTTATCAGTATCTCCAATATCATCTGTTTGAACTGTAATTAAGGAATCAGGATCCCAGAGGCGGCTCAGGGGGGCAGGATCTTCAAATCTACCCTGATTTTCACTGAAACCCTCAGGAAAGGTTTTCATGGTTCTTTCAAGTTGGAACCGTTCATCAACTCTTCTGAGGAAATATCCATACATTACAGAAGCAGCATACAACTTCCCGAGTTTAATTTTGCTAATCTGAACAATGGTATCAAGGGGACCAACCAGCCGATCACCAAGCACAAGAGATATGTGGCTTTGTATCATCTCAAATGCTTCACGAGAATGAACTACTTCTAGCTTCTGTTCTTGGTTTGGCCAAAAATCCACCCGTCCAGCAGGATCTGAGGTTGCTGTTATTTTTGGAATCATTGAAATTTCATGGTCTAAGAACTTCTGTACAATCATGCAGTAAATTACTTCCTCCAGTGTCTTTCGCCTTTCCTTCTCTTTGACTTCAGCTATTCTCCTAAAATTACGGGATTCATGGTTGGTTATTTTGAATCAGAAAACATAAGAAATTTTAAGTAATGCCAGCGATGGTAGTAATTGATGAAAACAAAACAAACACCCAAAGATGCCTTATAGATATTTTGTAAATGTTTATACCAAAAAGAACTTGACAGATAAAAGCTTACTGTTCAACACTGACGCATTTCCATTAAAACAGTATTGCAACTTGGGGTTCATGTTTCCCAGCCCTGGTTTATGAACTAGAAGTTCTATATCAATGATGACTTTATATTAAACTCCATCAGTTTGGGGGCAAATAGCTTTAAGCATTTCCAGTTTTATACCTGCTAAACTATTCTCACTGTGCCATTTTTCAATATACATCATCAAATATGCTTTCAGAATAGGTTCAGCAGGATTCCAATGAAGCTGATCTTTGAGTTAAGAAGCACCGCTTGGAACCTAAGTAAGTCCACAATATTGCATAGATAAAGCCAGCTTATCAAAAAAAAAAAAAAAAACAAACAAATAAATTTAAAAAATCAATTATGGTTTTTAGGTAAAGTTTATGTCTCTTAACAGATAAATAACATAAATAGTTTTGGAAAAGTAGGCATGACTTGAGAGTCGAAGGAGCATATGATAACAAATGTTTACAAAAACCAGAAAGGATTCATAACCAGCAAAGTGAGAGAATCAAAGTCAGAGCCTCAAATGAGATCACTATAGTGTAATGAATAACTAAATATACAATTATTGAAATGAAAATACAAAACAATAATTTGCACAAATAAAAATATTATAAAATAATGCAAAATATAAATGTGTTAATAACTGAAAAACATGTTCTAACAATATATACAGATTCATGCATAATTACTGCAAGGAAACTTAATAACATTAGTTAATTCCGATCAAAAAATCAAGAAAAAAAGGTATAGAAATTAGAAAAATAAAAACAAGAGAGGGATTGTTTCTAACTGGCAGATTTGGGAGAACAGTGAAAAGGGAGTGGCAAAGATTGTTGGAAGTAGAGTGAAGTGAAGGCGGGTAGTAACAGAAGAATGACAACAGGTGGGGGAAAGAAGGGACATCGAGCAAAGAGAGGAGTGACAGTAAGCTAGGGGAGAAGCAGTGAGAAACAGCAAAAGAGAGGTGACAACAAGCAACAAGAGAGGGTGGCAACAAGCAATAAGAGAGAATCGGTGACAAGCAATTAGAAAGGCACAATGATAAGTTGGAAGAAGGGAAGTTGGTGCAATGAGATGGAAACTAGGAGCCCCAAGGGAGGTGAGGCCAATCCCATTTTAAGGAAGGGAGTTCCAGAAAACCAGTACTACTTTGCAGATTTACTGGTTAGACTGGTAATTAACTGGTTTTAATTGACGTTTTTTTATGATAAGTTGAACCAGTCCTCAGACCATTTACTACAGTACTACGACCACTCCTATCCGGTTTCTAAAACCATGATAATAACTTAACCATTTTGATAAAAATATTTATTTCAAAGTTATAATAAGTCCATATGTTAAAGGATGTTGTCCTGATTTAAACACTGATTACTTATGCCAAGTATTAATCAAGACCATACACAACAAACAAACAAGTTGACAAATTTCAAAAGGATTAGAAATTTAAAATCTTTCTTCTCATGTACTAACCAATTCTACCAAAGAAAGGCAATAATTACAGGATGGTTGCACAGTAGCTATTATTGTTTTACCCAAATAATGAGTTGGAGAAAGTGAAAATAAACACTAAAACCTGGAGGGTGAAAACTTTCACTACTTCAAAAGGAAACACGATATTTATAGTGGTCAGCTACCATTGGCTTTCTAAATGTTGTCATATGTTGATATGGTAAATTCCCCTAGGTCTCCTCAGGATTTATTGCATAAACACACAAAAGGAAACTTTTCTGAAGATCATATCCTCTTTTTCAGTATCGCTAAAACCCCAAAACTATAGTTCAATGGGAAGTTTCTCCAAGCCTCAAAAGAAAACTCTTACACTTGCTGCGGTATCAACACAAACCACATATATAGAACTTGCAAGGAGGCCAAAAAGAACTACAAAACATAGTCATGTTGACTATCTCTTTTAGAAGGAAAAATGACAGAATAGTTGACGAGATTGAAACCAAAGACCTCCTCTTCAAAGAAGGTTGTTGCCACCACAAGGCTACTTACTCGGGCACCTAACTCCACTGAAACAGCTCCCTGCTCACCAGTTTCACTATATTTACAGCAACAAAGTCACACTGCATAGTCCAAAATGCTAACCTACAAATTTCTGGTTAATAGTGACATTATGTGTGCGTGCATGAGTCTATGTTTTCTCCTTAAGTCTAAAAATTAATTTTCTCCTACACAACCCAGTCGGAAAAAACTTGGGTTTGCTATTCAACTGTCTCCCACATTCATTTTTAGCCTTCCATTCTCAGCCTAGCAACAAATCCAGTCATGAACTCCAGCATCCTATTGGACTAGAAATCCAGATAGCATATGAGGAAATTACATGCATCAGATGAATGGTCATGTCAATAACTAAGACCAATCAACTGCAAGATAAGCGTAAATATGCGAGCAGAGAGAGAGAGAGAGAGAGAGATCATACTCACTTGTAAAGGAGATCTTGAGATGAAGGAGTTTCTTCTCTCTGGGCCTCTTTATCACTCTGAAGGTTCTCCAACTGCTGATCAATAGCTGCAGGCAGTAAATGGGGATGAGTTTTGAGTATCTGCACCAAAAGCTGTCCAACAGGGGACTCCAATTGAACGGGAGCAATTGGAACAAGATTATCATTGGAGCCCCCTGATGCTCTCACAGTGAAGCCTCTTGCTCGGTACTTATCAGATCCAATTCCCAGCTTTGGAATGCAGAAAGAAGGGCATCTCTAGAAAAGAAAAGATAGTGTGAGGATACAGAAAATAAGTAGAAAGAGAACAAATATATCAGAAACTTTACATCCACCATAAAAGCCTCCATGGCTAAAAATGATTCCCTACAAGAATAACCTCCTTTCAGTACATCCCTAGAGCAATTCGTTCCCATATAGGAATTTAGCCCTAAATCAAATCTCAATGACATTATGAATGCTGTAACAAATTCACATAGGTAGAAATAATAGTCCTTTCCAATCCCTAGTGAGGTGGGGTGGTGACTCAACTGATAGAAAGAGGAGGATATGGGTTAACTTTACTTGTAAAGGGTTGCAGCCCCTTGGTGCTACATCAATAATAAATGTATACATATTCTGATAAAAGATGATAACTGTATACATATTCTGATAATAAATAATATATATATACATATTGCTCCTGATCAAAAAAATAATCCCTTCCAATTCCATTGTGACAGGCACAATAATGCATGCTATGGCCCCAAGTAATCAATTGTCAGACAACATATCTTCAAGTATGAAGTTGATATGCATGCAATCATCCACTAATTGCTGAAATTTTCTTTCCCATTCTTTTGCAAATAAAAATCACCAGGTAGTTTTGCAATAATCTCAGTGATAAACAATGGCAACTTTGTTAATAATGATGCACGGCTTTTTCAGGCTCTCAGCTCTTAAATAACTTTGAATTTTGAACCTTAGAGGAAACTTATAAAAGTTTGAGACACAAAACCATCAATCAACCATACCAAACTATTAAAAGTTGGTTACCTGGACTGGATCCTTTTTTCCCTAACCATTCATTCTAAAGCTACACTTAGGTTAATACCTGAGAAAATTTAACCTTGGTCCACAAATTTAACCCATTTACACCAACCTGATAACAACAACCAATAAGCTTTGATACAAGATAGTACAACCTCTAGACCATCAATTCTCACTTTATGGCAATCAGTACCCCTGAGACTGAATTCTCTGTCTTCTGTAGCAAGCTGCATACTCCGGAACCCTCCAATTTTGAAAAACTCTATAATTCAAACTTCCGAATAACTTGGTTCCATTCCTTGGCGTTATAATGGTTGGGAACTTATTCTATTACATTTCATGCAAGTAATTGGTCCTAATAACGAAAATTCCCAGGAAAATAAATCATAAGAAAGGGTTCATTTCCCATCTGTTGCATTTTCTCATCAATCAATACGAGAATCAAGGAACTATCCTATCTAAACACAAGAACAGTAATGAGAGCAACACGACATATACAACCACAGGTAGATACGTATATGAAGAAAAGAGAAGTAAGTACTTTGGAGAATAGAGGAGAAGAAGGGAAGAACTTGGTGGAGTAATCGGAGAGAGAAGGGAAGTGCCTCGAAGAGGGACTAAGGCCTCCTGCTGATGATGGAACAGCCACCAACACATCGCTTATTACTCCCGTTATCAGCATTTCCTTCACTTCTCTCTCTCTCTCTCTGGTTTGCGTTTCTATTGTAAGCTAATTCTACCTGTATAGTCGAACCGATCCTTTAAGACAGAAAGAGTCCGATATTGGTCAGGTGTGATTGGTGAAACAGTTTGCTGTTGGGTATTGCTTCATCCCTGGATATATCCGTCACTCTATATTTCAGATTTTTCTTTATAAAATGAATATTTATTTATTTTCTAAGGTAGTATAAAAAAATTCAATTATATTTATTTTTTAATTTCAACTTTAAACTTTAATCTAGTTCAATTATACAACGATTTTTTTAATTTTAATTTAATTTAAATTTTATTAAAAATTTAAAAAATTAAAACTATTCAAATTAAGAAATTTCTATATAATAAATTTTGAATTAAATTTTTATAAAAAATATTTAAACTATCAACATAAAAATTTTAATTAAATATTAGAAATTATTTTTTAAAAATTTATATTATAAAATTTTTTAAAAATTATAAATATAATTTGTGAATTCAAAATTATTTAAATTTAAATTATTGATTCAAAATAAAACTTATTCGAATTATTTTTGAAATATTTTAATTAAAAAATTATTTATAATTGATTTGAGTTAAAGTTTAATTTAAATTGATATTTAAAAAATAAAATTGAAAGAAAAGATTAAGTTTAAAAATATGTTAAATTTTGAATATTTTAACATTTATTTTATTATTTTAATGTATATAAGTTTCTCCTTTAATTGATTTTCCCCTTTCAATTTAAAAAATGTGTTAAATGATATACATTTTAATTAGACAAAAATATGTGACTTTTAAAATTTAAATAAATTTTACACTTAATTTAAAGTTCATTCTTACAATTTGAATAATTTTTTATTTATGAATTATTTTTATTTTTTAAATTTATAATTTTTTTAAAAAATAATATTAAAAATTATTTTTTATAATAATTTAAATATTTTTTTTACATATTTAAAAAATTTCAAATTAAAATTTAATATATGTCCCCAATTTAAATATTCTCCTTTTTAAAATTTTTGATAAAATTTAATTTAATTAAAATTGATAAATTTAATTTAATTTATCTTTTTTAAAAATTTAGAATTTAATTGATAATATAAAATAAATATTAATAATTTATATAAGCTTTATATTTAAATCAATGTAACTTCATATTCAAAATAAATAAAAAAATTTATATATATAATAAAATAAAATAATTTACCCTTTTAGCTAACTTTTCCCAAAAGATTTATTTTTTTCTAGTTGATGTATCAATTTTTTAAATTTCTTAAACTAACTTTCAATGAATCATAGAAACAAACATGTTAAAGTTTAGTTTTGTCTCAACCATGCTTGAACGTTCTTATAAACCCATCCCATAAGTGCCATTTAATGTATTTGAAATCCAAAGTTTTATTTTTTAAAATTTTTAAATATTAAATCAAACAATGGGCAAAAGTTAGCTAAGTTTTATTTTAGTGATTTTTTTTATCATGCATTATATTTTTGTATTTATTTATTTATTTTGTGAATTTGAGTAAGACAATTAAACAGAGAACAACAATCTTGAGTTCATTTTATAGAGCCGTTGGATTTTGGTTTTTTCGTTTTGTGCATAAATATTGAGTTTGTGTTCAATATTTAATTTTTGAGTTTAATGAATCTTTATATTAGTCTCTCATTTTACTTAATCTTTTCATGATTTTAAGTAATATTTTTGATTTCATGCATTTTTTTAATTTTTGATAATATTTTAGAACTTCATGTAATATTTTATGATTTAGTATAATATTTTATTTTTATGTTTATATAATATTTCATATTTTGTTATAATATTTTATGACTTCATATAATAATTTACAAATCCATATAACAGGTTCTAACTTCATAAAATAATTCATATTATGTGTAATAATTACTATTCGTTTTTAGCTTTATTTGGTTTATATTGATATTTTGGTGATTAATTTGTTAATTATTTATTAATTTATTGATTTTATGACAAGCAAAACCAATCTTGAAGCTTCGAAACGAATCGAGGTTAAGAGATTAACCTTCATGAAATTCAAATCGAGTTACTTAACTCGTTCATGGAAGAGATACCCTTTCCATCAAAGAAAGAATTGTTAGGTATGCATTGGTTATTTGTAAAACTATTGATTCAAAGGGAGTTCTTTGGGAATATGAAAGATATCAGGTGTCTGTAAACGACTCGTACAAATTAGTTTACAAGTAAAAGATTTCTTAATAAGAACAATAAGATTAGTAAGTCTCAAAAATTCATAGTTATTTAGTAACGCATGATTTATTATTATAAGTTTATCACTGTACTAATGTTGCATGTAAAGGCAATTACGAGTTGTTTTGCTTGAAATGATCTAGTATGAAGACCAAGACAAACCCTTTGCAACTGAAAACATAGTTTTCATCAAGTTTGTAATAACCACTGAAGTGTTTGCAAATATTAAAAACTACCCCAAAGAACTAACAAGACTAAGTAATCCCTTTGTGTTTGACCATTTCGTTTTTGTTTCTTTTTTGCAACTTAATATATAAATTCTTATGCAAATAACATTTAATTTATTTTGCAGTATTATATTATCATGTGAAATCATATGCTTTTCATAAATAATATCTATTCATATCAACTATGAAATTGTTACATATACTTATATGAAGTTTCTTATGAAATAACCGAAAGACCCAACAAAAAAGAAAAAACTAAGTTCATATGCAAATGAAAATGTAACATACATTGACTTTTTGAACATTTACAATAAAATAATGAATAAAAAGAATTGAATGAAATATTTATCATATACATGGAGAAAGTAAAATTAACAAGAGTTCACAAATTACAAAATTCATGGGAAAAGTTGAGGAAACAATATTAAAGAAATAGTGGAGATGTTGTTGCTTTACGTTGAAAGAAGAAATTAATTTTCTCTCATTTGCCATATTAGAATTCTTTGCATGTGAACCATGAGCTTAATATTATGCATGTTGTATGCACATGACTTGAAATTGGGAGAAAATCTATGGATGGGTTGACTGCTAGAATAGTTCTTAAAGAGATGAGGTAAAAGTATAAATTGAAACCACAAGTTTGTGATAGCACACTCATTTCTAAAGCTTGCATGTTATTATCAAGTAAATTAAAAAAGAGATTTTGTAAAATATTTGTGAGATTAAGATGCTAAATGAGTATTCTTCATACATTAGAAATCTAGTCTTTTTGAAAGACATAGAACTATATGGGTTGGAGCACATGATTGTTATACCTTAATGCAATAACTCTCATTTATTGCTTTGTAAGGGGTGTTGCTCAAATATGTCACATATGCTCTTGTTAACTTTGTATGTTCTTCAATTTGGTGTGTTAGAAGGTGGTAAATGTTTCAAACTTTGTAATAACACTATGTTTACAAAAAAAAGTACTTCCCCCCAAAGTTTTTCGATATTAATGGTTCATCTTATTGTTCACCTTATCAGAGAAGTAAAGTTATGTGGTCCTTTATACTTGCGATAAATATACCTATTTGAAAGATATACAAAGTATTGAAGGGTTATGTTCGAAATCGTGATAGGCTTGAGGGATGTATGGTTGATGCTTGCATTATAGAAAAGATATTAGAATTTTATGATTATTATTTATTTGATGAGGATGTCATAGTGATTTTCCTTTTAAGAAACAATGTATTTGGTCATTCAACGTATAATGGGAGATATCTGACTCATGGATGTGTTGAGAAAGTTACCCATAACCTTCTTCAAGAAGCTTATTTATAGGTTTCAATGAATATGAACGAAGTTCAACCCTATATAAGGTAATATTTCCAACCCATTAGCCATACCACATCAAAAATAATTTCAAAAGTTTACGTGAGTTATTCTTATCACATAGTGAGCATATGAATTAATCAAAAGTTGATAATCTCATTAAATCAAAAATATTTAATAGTTCAATGACAAACATAGCTGCATGTTCAATAACTAGTTGTGCACTCGGGTAAACATGTTTATATTTTTTCTACATGAAACTCCATTTCCTTATCATGGTAGGTTTAATATATTTTGACATACAGGTCAAGTATCAAATTTTATTTTTAATTATACTAAAGGGCAACTTAGGGGAAAGAATGACACTCAAATGAACAGTTAGATTGGTGTCATTGTTATGTCATGTAGTGATATAAATCTTAATAACTGGTATTAAGCATTTGATAAGTTGAAGAATAAGATTAAAGAAACAATTTTGGTACGTAATATGGAATATAAAATATTGCTTTATAATTAAACAATTTAAACATAAATCGGAAGCACCACTCGCATACTTGAAATCCATCAAGCTGTCTGCCACGAAAAATGCTGAGGGCAAGTCTTTGACACCTTGCTGCCTCAATTCTACTTGAGCCCATGACTGCAAGCTTGACACGAAGTTAAATAACCTGTCTTCTTCTGACATATTCTTGATGTCCAACATTAGGGAACTGAATTCCTTCACGAAGTCGCACACTGAACCCATCTACTTCAGGTACTTTAGTTGTTCCCTAGCCATGAATGATATATTGCATGGTAAGAATCAATGCTAGGCCTTCCCATGATAGCATCATCTTGTGTATGAGTGTGCGACCACAACTTATTATCACTAGATAAATACATTGATGTCATCAGTACCTGATCATTTTTAGGTACTTGAGCAACTACTGCTTCATATCCCATAAGAAGTTCTTTAACTCCTTAGTGTTCATCTCTCTAGAGAACGGCTTTGGTTTTGGCACCTTTAGCTTAGTCAAAGTAAGGTTCGTTGCAATTGTTAAGGCATGCGAAGCCCTTTTCAGCAACTTGATCTTGGTCTTAAGGCTCATCATGGTTTCCTTGAGGGTTCTGATGCCCTCTTTCATTGAAAATTATTGTTGGGTGACTATTTCCATCAACTCAGCCAACATGCATGTCGATCCCTCTGATAATGCACCAACAATCTCTTCCAATCGAGTGACATGCTCTCGCATTGACTTACTTCTTCCTACCATAGGGCTTTTGTAGCAATCAAATTAACCATTAGTTTGAGAGAAAGTTGTGATTGAAATCGCGTTCTGATACTAAACTGTCACACCATCAGTTGCAGGATCCACGTAACTCTAATATGATGGCGCTAAGTGTGTCCACCTAGCCAGCCCTATTTCTAAGCCCACACGAAAATAAGAATAAAAGATAAGAATGCAAAAGCAGAGTAGGGAGACAAGTATTACGAGAATTCATTCTCAACCTTTATTAGAAATAAAGGAAATCTTTTACAAAAGAAAGGTCCTTCTCTAAGAGTACCCAAAGCCTTTAGCTACCCATTCACTTGAGTTTGAATTACTCGATGTGTTTACAACTGAATCCAACCCAATCTTGATCACGAATTCTTATTCCATTAAGACTTATCTTAAAAGTTCTAATAACATCCTTTTCTCGCAAGGGCTCTCCATAAGTCAAGGATCTTATCTCCTTTGAAGTCTTCTTTAAGGTTTTTTTATCCACTTTTAACATGTTTTGATAGCTTGAGAAGGTGGTTCCCGTTTAGGACTCTTCTTGAACCTTATCTTCCTTGGCTTTCAGGATAGACATCTCTTTCTTATCCTTCTATTGCCTTGATCTTCCTTTAGCCAATGACCATGTCCTTCTTTGTAGAATATCTTTACTTGCTAGATTTCCATCCATGCTAAGCTAGGTTCCTGGATTCTGTCATGTGTTCTAATTACTAGACATCTTTGCACCACTATATGCTGGCGTTGCTCAAGCCATCTCTACCTCTTTCCCCTTAAGCAGGCTTGTGGGTTAGTTCGTGTGCTTCATGCCTTGCTCTATGATGTTCCCAACTCATCAGTGTATCTCGCCACTGAGTATGAAACTCAGTTTCTAACCAAATCTCCTGTATTCACTTCCATGTCTAACTCATGTAAAGATGTTGTTTTTTTATGTTGAAAAAAGAAATCAATTTTCTTTGATTTGCCATATTAGAATTCTTTGCATGTGAGCCATGTGCTTAATATTATGCATGTTGTATGCACATTGCTTGATATTGGGAGAAAATCTAAGGATGGGTTGACTGCTAGAATAGTTCTTAAAGAGATGAGGTAAAGGTATAAATTGGAACCACAAGTTTGTGATAATACATTCATTTCTAAAGCTTACCTGTTATTGTCAAGTAAATTAAAAAAGAGATTTTATAAAATACTTATGAGATTAAGATTCTAAATGAGTATTTTTCATACATTAGAAATGTCGTCTCTTTGAAAGACTCAGAACTATATGGGTTAGAGCACATGATTGTTACACCTCAATGCAACAACTCTAATTTATTGCTTTGTAAGGGGTATTGCTCAAATATGTCACATATGCTCTTGTTAAACGTTGCATGTTCTTCAATTTGGTGCGTTAGAAGCTGGTAGATGTTATAAACTTTGTAATAACAGTATGTTTACTAAAAAAAGTACTTCCTCCCAAATTTTTTTGATACTATGCTTCATCTTGTTAGGGAAGTGAAGTTATGTGGTCCCTTATACTTACGATAAATATACCTACTTAAAAGATATACAAAGTATTGAAAGGTTATGTTCGAATCATGATAGGTTTAAGGACATATTGCTGAAGCATGCATTATACAAGAGATATTAAAATTTTATGTTTATTATTCATTTGATGATGATGCCATAATGATTTTCCTTTTAAGAAACAATGTATTTGATCATTCAACTCATAGTGGGAGATATCTGACTTGTGGATGTATTGAGAAAGTTATACATAAAGCTCATTTAAAGGTTTTAATGAATATGAATGAATTCAACCTTATATAAGGTAATATTTCCAACCCATTAGCCATACCACATCAAAAATAATTTCAAAAGCTTACATGAGTTATTCTTATCACATAATGAGCATATGAATTAATTAAAAGTTGATAATCTTATTAAATCAAAAATATTTAGTAATTCCATGACAAATATAGCCACATGTTCAATAATTAGTTGTTCACTTGGGTAAACCTATTTATATTTTTTCTGCATAAAACTCCATTTCCTATCATGGTAGGTCTAATATATTTTGACATATAGGTCAAATATCAAATTTTATTTTTTAATTACATTAAAAAGCAACTTAGTGGAAAGAATGACACTCAAATGAATAGTTAAATTGGTGCCATTGTATGTCATGTAGTGATATAAATCTTAATAACTGGTATTAAGTATTTGATAAGTTGAAGAATAAGATTAAGGAAACAATTTTGGTACACAATATAGAATATAAAATATTGCTTTGTAATTGAACAGTTTGTTCATTAGTTGTACCAATTAATTTGTGCGATTTTGTTTTATAAGGAACATATGACGATAATACAAGTTTGAGGAGAAATGTACTCCAATCAGCTACACAAAAATAGAGGAACTTCAAGATAATTGTTATGAAGAAACATATCATGCATTATATGGAAGATTTGGACTCTATTAGGTTCTCAATTAAAGAATAATTAACTATATATATATATATCATGTGTGTCATGCATATATGAACTATTGCTTATCATAGGAATTTTTAGTATAACATTAATTAAATATTGATATTTATTTGTATAATTTTCTCTAAACATTAATGTTTATTCCTATTATGGCAAAAAAGAGTTGCGTAAATAAAGATAAAAAAGAAGAACTTGTATGAATATCATCTTGCCCCAAAAGAGTTTACAAGGTTAGAGATGAAACTTATATGTTGCATTTAATTTTTTTTCTATGTGATGGATTCGTTTTGCTTGTTGTTAGTCTAATATGTTGATTTTGTTTATATATTTAAGAGAAAATCTCTGGGTAATGAAGAAGAAATTGATCTTGCTATATTATGAAAGAAAGCACGATCTAATAGATAAAGACAATGTACAATGAAGTGACTAGAGAATGTATTGAAAGGATTGTAAATAACTCAAAATTTTTACAGTTATTTGATTTTTACTTCAACAAGTGTCATATTTATGTAACAATTTTATTTACTTAAACAAGTGTCATAGTGTCATATTTGTGTAACAATTTTATTTATTTAAACAAGTGTCATATTTATGCAATAATTTTGTTGTAATTTTGCAAGCTGAATTGACAGCACAGGCTTTACAAGGTATATTTAAACCTTTACATTCATAACAACTATTGGCATACCTATGCATCCTAATTGCATCAAACACCAAGGATTCGAGACGACTATCACCTCATAATTTTGAAGGACAAAAAAGTGTAATCTCTTAGAAAATGAACACTTTTATTAATAAGATTTTGTGGATATGATGATGTGATTCTCTTAACATAAACAACTTCAGAAGATATTACGAGAGACCAAACTATTATCCAATCGAATAAATTTTTAATGCCATTTCATTTAAGTAAAGTTGACAATAATATAATCAGAGTAAAAGGTAATGAAGGATGTCCATCATCAACTCTTTCACTGACATCAATTCCTTCACCAGCACTTGCAAGAAATCCTGCACTACACCTACACCATCTAGCAATAAGGTATGCCATATGATATTCATAATAAATTAGATATTAATAGTTTTCAAGCATGCAGTTTTATACTTTTCTTTGTATTGTGTACCAAGTTGACATGTGTATTGAATATTTACACTACATCATAGCCCATCGATCGATCCTCATAAATCCTACTATGAATCAAACCATCCATGGGTATTGTCCGGTTAAGAGTGATAGTGCAAATAGTCGTTCATGGCTATGCTTCTTTGCCTTGCTCGATACGTAAAGCAGAAATTTTCATTGTTTTTGAAGTTATTGTTTCGCATGTTGTTTGGCCATAACATTAGGTCATCACTCATGGATATAAGATATTTTATTTGAAAAATGTGTATTACAACTTTTAACATTATTGCACATAAATTTTTAACTGCTTTATTTTCACCCATTAAATAGAAAGTTAAAGTAAAAGTTATCAGCTCAACGTATACCATCAAGGATAAAACAACCATAATCACAATAGGTGTCTTCTTTCGGGCTACCATAAGAATTGAAGATAATGCATGAATATGTAAATAAGTCAATGGACAATAATGAAGTGATAACTATTTGTTTGGAAAAAGAGGTATTTACTTATGAGGGTTTGGTATATATGATGATTTAAGATGATAAATCACAATTTTGTCACATGGAAGAGATAAATGTCAACATCATTCAACCTTACATCATGTATATCAACCATATTAAAATCATATGTTTTATATTTCATAAGTTTACTAATCTTATGATGTTTCATATTCATTTATTTATTTCTTTTTTTATATTTTTAAGAAGCTTCATATAAATTTGATTGCATTGAATCACAATTTTATATTTGCTTATCCGTCAATGGTATCGATTGAGAGTGGTATAAACATGAAAGACATAGCCTACCTTTTTGGATGAAAATTGGTCTAACCATGTAACAAAAGGGTAGCGATCTTCCCTTACATAACTACTAACATGCATAAGCATTGACATACATTTTAATTATTATTCACAATATCCAATGCATTTATGTTCAATAATTTAAGAAGCATTGGATGTTAATGACTGTCGAGCCTTTCGCATTTATATACACTGTGATTCTATAGGGTATAATACTCGAGTGGAAGTAGATGTGCTCATGTTTATGCAAGTTAAATTTTTTTTACTTATATTAGTAGGAGCGGATCTTATTATGGCTAAGCTAAAGGTGCCAAAACTAAAGCCATTCTTTAGAGAAAGGAATGCCAAGGAGTTAAAGAACTTCTTGTGGGATATGGAGTAGTATTTCAAAGTTATTCGAGTATCCAAAAATATCCAGGTAATGATCACATCGATGTACTTAACTAGTGATGCTAAGTTGTGGTGGTGCACTTGTATGCAGGATGATGCTATCATGAGAAGGCCTAGCATTGATTCTTGGGAGGCACTCAAAAAGAAATTGAAGGAGCAATTCTTGCCATGCAATACATCGTTCGTGGCTAGGGAATAACTAAAGTGCCTAAAGCAAATGGGTTTAATAAGCGAATTTATGAAGGAATTCAGTTCTCTAATGTTGGACATCAAGAATATGTTGGAGGAAGATAGGTGGTTTAACTTCCTCTCAAGCTTACGGTTTGTGGGCTCAAGAAGAATTAAGGTGACAAGGTGTCAAAGACTTACCCTTAGCATGTTTTTTGTGGCATATAGCTTGGTAGAATTCAAGTATGCTAGTGGTGCTTTCGATAAGAAAGATGAAAACAAGGAAAGACTAGAAAAGAGATGAAAAAGCCTAATGGCAAGGGCAAGAAAAAGAAGATACTGAGTCTAGCAAACCTCGAAGCTTATCCTTTTCAAAAAGTAAGGGAAGGAATGTGGACCAAGGGGGTTACTTCTTATACAACGGGCCACATAGAGCATGCGACTATCCTCGCTAGAAGAAGTTAACGACGCTCATAGTAGCAAAGGATTTTCTCAAGGAAAAGGAAGGGAATGCCATAACTCAGGTGAACCCATTCAGTTGCTGAATGTGATCACACCCAAGAACTTACATAAAGGGTTGATTATGTCCCGATGAAGGTAAATAGGAAGGATGCCATGACAATGTTAGATACGAGAGCTACTAATAATTTTATCCTGAAAAAAAAGTAGGAAAGGTCGGGCGTAACCTTTTTCTAGCCTCAGTTAAGTTTAAAGTAGTGAATGCTAAGGCGAAGGCAGTATACAGAGCTGCCACTATCCCTTAAAGTAGGCGAATGGAAGGGTACATCCAACTTCATAATAACTCAGTTAGATAACTTTAATGTTATCTTAAGTGTAAAATTCTTCAAGTAAGCTAAGGCATCAGTGATGCCCCACTTAGGTGGATTACTCGTGGTTAATGAGCAAGCCTAATCAGAACCGAAGCTACGAGAGAGATTTTAGTACACAAGAAGTAGATTGGGTCACAATTTGCAAAGCAGCATAAGTTAGGACTACAGAAGGGTGAAGTGACGATGGTGGTAGCACTATTCGAGGCAAAACCAGATTAGGTCGGGGAGACACCTGACAAAATCATTAAAGTGTTGAGGGAATTTAGCAGCATGATGCCATTAGAACTCCTCAAGACACTACTTTTAAGGAGGAATGTTGATCATAAGATTGAGTTATTTTTGGTGCTAGACCTTTTGCTTAAGCACCATATCGGGTGCCCCCGTCGAAACAAACCAAACTACGAAAACAACTAGACAAGCTGTTGGAAGCAGGTTTCATTCAGCTGTCAAAGGCCTTTTATGGTGCACCTGGTTGTTCTGGTGAAAATAAGATGGCTCGTTGAGAATGTGCGTCGATTACTAAGCATTAAATAAAGTAACGGTAAAGAACAAATATCCAGTGCCAAATGTCGCTGACTTATTTGATTGATTATCAAAGGCCAAGTACTTTACAAAGCTAGAATTATGGTCAAACTACTGGGGAAGAGAAAGTAAAACCACATGCACCACAAGGCACGGCTCTTATGAGTTCATGGCAATGCCCTCCGGCCTAACTAATGCGCTTGCTATCTTTTACAATCTTATGAATGATGTATTATTTGAGTTTTTGGATAAGTTTATGGTAGTCTACTTGGATGACATTGTGGTCCACAGTGAGGCCCTAGATGACCACGAAAGCCATTTGGGACAAGTGTTGATACGACTGCGGGAACACCTTCAAATCAAGAATGGCACTTCTTGCTTGCAAAACTCGCATTTTTCCTTCTTGGTGTATAGTTGGTGTTCCTATAGCCGTATCAATACTTGCTGTAAATGGCTTACATGGTCAATTAGGGTCTTAGTGTAGACCACAATGTCATCTAGGTAGACTACCATAAAGTTGTCCAAAAACTCAAACAATACGTCATTCATAAGATTATAAAAGGTAGTAGGCGCATTGGTTAGCTCGAAGGGCATTACCATGAATTTATAAGAGTCGTACCTTGTGACGTATGTGGTTTTTGCTTCGTCCCTTTTAGCTATTCTAACTTGCCAATAGCCTGATTGCAAGTCTAGCTTTGTAAAGTACTTGACCTTCAATAACCGATCAAATAAGTCAGCGAGCCATCCTGTTTTCAGTGGAACAGCACAAGTGCGCCATAAGGGGCCTTCGATGGCTGAATGGAACCCGCTTCCAATAACTCAACTAGTTGCTTTTGTAGTTCGGTTTGTTCATATGAGGGCATCCAATATGGTGCTTAAGCAAGGGGTCTAGCACCCGGAAGTAACTCGATCTTATGATCAATATTCCTCATCAGAGGCAATGTATTGGGGAGTTCCGGTGGTATCATGCTATTGAATTCCTTCAACATTTCGGTGATTTCGTCAGACACCTTCACAACTTGAGTTGATTTCACCTCGAATAATGCTGCCACCATCGGCACTTCACCTTTCCATAGTCCTGACCTAAGCTGCTTTGCAGATTACTTTATTTTTTTGGACCTTATGTTTAGTATTTGCATTAACCAGATAATTCATTTATGAAGGTATTCATTACGTTATTTTTTATTACAGACTTTAGAGGCTAATGGAGTATGACCTTCACGTGCTCAAATATATATTAAAAGTCAAACACAAAAGGACAAAGCTATTGTGAATGAGAAGATTGCTCATATAATTATATGTAATTTATTTACTTTTTTTATATTTGTTAATTGATTCAGTCTTAGTGGACATTAATGATTGAATTGATAATAAATGACCCTCCAAAAAGAGTTGAACAAAGAAGACGTGTTCATTATATCAGTAAGATTAGTAGTTCATTAAAAGGAGATGAACCTTTCAAAGCATAAGTCATGAAAGAAAATATGAAATTGAATAATTATATTCAAGAGTTAGAGGGAGATGTTAGAGAACTTCAAGAAAAGTTTGGAGTTATGCTTGACTTACTTAAGCAATTTCCAAATATCTTTTACATTTTAAGTTTAGAAATAATATAAGTAATTACTGCATTCTTATATTTTCTTTTTATTTGTCATTAATAGGTTCAAGATGATAATAGTGTTCCATAGCAATACTTTGCAACAATAAGAAGTCTCACATTAGATTGCGCTATGAATATCTTTAAACTAGAATGTGCTAAATAAAATATTGATAAGTGATGTCGCTTGGGTAGCATAGATTAAGTTATATTTGATGCCTTTATGATTGTGTCATGTTCATGGAACTTATCGTTTTTTGTATTACTAGTGCTATTGATTTACTTTTCTTATCACTAATTATATACATGTTTCCTATTTGATTTTTTTTTGGATTTGAAAAATTAAGCCTCAAGTTTTGCATTGATTATGTTTCACCAATTGTTTTTGTTAATCTTATATTGATATTACTTTTGTTCATAACTATTTGAGTTTTATTTATTACTTAATTTTTTAGTAAATATGTTTATTTATAGCTTTTTTTTCCCCAATTAGATTGACTTAATTAATTAGTATTATTCTGATCTTATCTTCTTTATAAGCTAATCCACATTTTTCATTCTAATAAGCTCAGAGAATGAGGTTTTGGTCTAGTTCATAAGGTGATACTATGTTTAAAATACATATTTGCATGCCATATATTTATTTTCATTCTAGTAAATCACATATTGCTATGGATCCACCCATATAGGGAACACTGCTTGATAGACAAAAAGTAGCTGTAAAGAGGTTGTCAAGTACCTTAGGGCAAGGTCTACAAGATCTAAAAACTGAAGTAGTGTTAGTTGCTAAACTGTTGCATTAAAACTTGGTAAAACTGTTAAGTTTTTGCTAGAAGAAGAAGAAAAGTTACTAGTTGATAAATACCTCCTAATGGCAGGTTGGACAAGATCTTATTTGACACCAAATTTTTCATATTTTTGAATCTTGTTTTCCAATTTTATTTAAGACCTGTATCACTTTAGATTTACATTATCATTTTGAAGCCTAACGATAATCTTTTTCTTCTATTTGGGTGTGTTTTCTTAAGGTTTGTGAACTATAACTGTTTTGCTTTTTCTTGCCATTGGTCATTTTATGTTTGTTGACAATAATTTAGGACTTTAATCATCTAGATAAAAGCAAATGACTTATTTTGAAATAGGAAACACATTACAAAATCATTGTTGGAATCGCATTACATCTATAATCAAAATGAATTCATATAATAAAAGATTCAATAGTAAGTCTATGGTGTGTGTAATATAATAAGTATAATTTAAAAATAAAATTATATAAATTATAGAAAAATCTATAGAGGAAATATATTGATGGACAGGATGTCCTTCAGTAAAAAACTATGAATATATAATAATGGACATGGTGTCTGTTAATAAAGACTATAATGTGTTGATGAATCTTGTGTCTATCAATAAATAATTTGTGCATATACTAACACATGCAAACATATGTCCATAAAGATCTAGTCATGGTTTTCAAGGATGCTCTCAGGGGAGGCCAAGATCTACCCATCCATCATTTTTACCATAACGTGCGTAAACAATTTTAAATTGCTCCTTTCTAAGTCACACCCAATCTTAGCGTTGTATGCTGATTTTCGCCTTTAAAATTTTGACCATGGATTGCATAGACATTTTTGTTGTCCTCTTTACTAAAATTTTTGAGTTAAAAACTAATAGGGATGACAAGATTTCTGAATTCAGATTATACTACATCGCCAGAATTAGCCCAAAGTTATTTACCAAAGGTCTTCCATCTAATAATAAGGGCTAGACCGAGAAATAATTTTAGGCTTCTTGGCCCAAAATGTACCCACACCCAAACACTTGGACCAAATCATCTAGAAAAGTCCATAATGAGAAACTCTACCCTGACCTTACATCTGTTTTCAAATATCTTTATATCTAAATCGAATTTCGCGTAAGTGTTCTTGTGTAGTTCATAGCCTAAGTACCTCTAAGCTTCTTTACCTTCTTTTGTTCTTTCTTATCTTTTTTATCTCTTTTAATTAGCCAACAATTGACCTTTCAACCTTCTAAAATTAAGTAAATCCAATACCATTGGAATTCCCTAAAGATACTTTCTTAGCCCTTTACTAATTTGACAGCCTTTATCCAAAGGTCTGGTTAATTTGGAATTGTAGGTTGAAGGAAAATTTAAATGAAGTTCCCACGATGAACTTTGTGACATTGAAAAAGTCCAACTTTTGAAGCGCACTCTCCTCTTTATCAAGCGGCTTTAAATATAGGAAGTCCTCGATGACAGAGGCTATGATGTCTTTTTACCATGAACGGTGATCAAACGATCTTTCACCACTATTTTAAGCTTTTGTTAGAGAGTGGAAGGCATAGTACTACCCATGTGAATCTAGGGTCATCCAAGAAAAGATTTAAAAAAGTTAAGATGTTTATAATATGAAATTTGACCTCGTAAATGAAGAGCCCTATCTTTAAAAGCAGATCAATTGTTCCTTGGACTTTAGTCCTATTATTATCAAAGGCCCTGACCGACATGGCAATTGTGTGATGAATGGTTATCACATCGACATGGAAGAGCTCTAAGGTACAAATGGGCAAGACATTTGTCAAGGGCTCGTTATCGATTAGAACCCATGTGGCATAGTTATATATAGGGCTTTGGTGGAGCCTCTACCCTGTAAGGGGAGCTTGTCATCGAAAAGGTGATGAAGTTGTGAGTAGTGATGTGGTTGCAAATATCTTCCATTTGTTGACATATAGACATTCTTGAGAATGCATAATAAGGCTTGCCTATGTAACTTTAAGCTTAGAATAACCACCAGCACCAATATCTTTACTAGGGTCTTTTGCAACTAATCTATAATTGTGTACTCACTATATTTAATGAAGTTTAAAAATTTCATTACATCTTCTTTCGAGACTGGTTGAACAAAGGTTTTATTCTTTTCCACCTTATTGAGAATGACAGCCTTTTCTATTGGTTGTTTTGAAGCTGATTCCTCATGAGGGAGTCTATAGCATCTCTTACTCTTGGTAATGTGTACCAGTTGTGCGAGGTTTTCGACCACTTCATCAATAGTTGCTGAAGGGCACTTCCATTGTCTTGTATAGATAGACTAATAAGGTGGTTGGACTTTAAGGATCATCTTGGGTCTCTAAATAAGTGCAATCTTTTCTGTTTGATTTGTTTTTCTTACCAGAGTTAGCACTTTTAACTTCACCGCAAAAGGGCGCGCTAACTGACCATGAATGTTTTCAGTTGGTCTTCTGGTTTCCATCAAATCGTGTTTACTTGGTGAGCAAGTAGAGGATTAATGGCCATGTTAGGGGCCTTTTAGATACTTTTGCACCTGATACTTAAAGATGATGCAGTTATCAAGAGTGTGTCCTTATGGCCCAAAGTGGTGTGGGCAAGTTTCCATAGGATTATATCATTTTAGGAATAGTGGAGTCAAGGGCCATGTGAACACCAATGCCATAAGCTTTTTTTTCCAAGAGTTGGGGTATAGTTCATGGTAAGGAATATGAATGGGACTAATGGGATTCTTTACTTTTTCAGAGGTGTATTTTCAAAAAAAAAGTTTCTATCTAGATAGACGGAGAAGGCATTGAAGGATGAAATTCTTTGACTGTGTCTTAAGTTTGTATATAGTAGTAATGCGTTGAGAACATTGTTTAAGGCCTCTTAATCGAGGGATGATTAACAAAGTTAGCCTTTTTTTTTTTTTTGAAGGCTAGAGTTCTCTTTATAGCAGCATCATCTGATTTGCCCAACCTAAGAACATTCTTGATAAACTCTCTCATTTGTACTATTCGTACACACTTCTCTTTTACCATCATGACTAAATAGTTGTATAGTGGCGGTTTCAACATCTCGAGGAAAGTTTGAAAGAGCTTAGTGTTTATTAGAAAAAGTTACACAGTAGTTGCTGCCTCTTTCCCTTGAATTGCATACTCTATAAAGGTTTTGTTATTTTTTTTACTTATGTACTGAAGGGTGACCCGATTAAGACCAAGTCCCTCCATATGTTGATAGTAACTGAGGAAAGCTGTGGCTAAATCTCTTCACCTTTATATCTTAACGACTCAAGGTTTGTATATCACTCGAGTGCTTTATCCTTAAAGCTATCTTAAAAGCAATGGATGTGGAGCTTTTGATTCCCTTCATGTCCATGCGTCTTGTTTGGGAACATTTTCAAGTGAGTATAAGGGCAACGAGTTCCATTATACTTGTCAAACCCTGGGGCCTTGAATTTTGGAGGGATGACTAGGCTGGTCATTAGGCTCTAATATACTTTCTAGCTTTGAAACATCTTTAATGTCCTTGGTTTTTCATCTTACCATTTTAAGCAAGAAATAGATCATATTTTCAAGAAGTTTTCTTGACTCTTACATTCAAAACTAAATCTTATTTAAAATCTTAAAATATACTTCAAGTATTAGTCAATTTTTAACATCAAAAAAGTGATAAATCAAACATTGATTTATAATTTGATTTAAGATAAACAAAACTCAAACAATTGTAAAAAAGTAAAAGTATTTTCGTTATTTAAATACTTAAAACAACTAAAATAAATTCTACACATTATTTTGAATTCATTCCTTAATTTTCAATAATTTTCGAACTACAAACTATTTTTTATAATTCTTTTTAAAAAATTGACAATATAAATTTTAAAAAATTATATTAAAAAATTATGAAATTTTTTGATGCTAATTGTTTAAATAATTTTTTACATTCGTAAAAAATTTTAAATCAAAATTTTTAATTTAAATATTTTTTATGTTTAAATTTTTAGATATAATTCAATGTGATCTAAATTAATAAACCATATTTTAATTTATCTCAAAATTCAATTTGAGACACCAAACATAATTTAAAGTTTTAAAAATTCATCCATCATAATCAATGTTCCAAATTACAAGTCAAAAGTTAAACCCCACCACCCAATCAATCATCTGACATTGATAAGGCAAGAGAATGAGGGAACAGCTTGATTTTAATTCACCACTACATGTCGCCATCCTAATTATAAACAGATAATAATAAAATCAAACACATTTTAATCTTCTGGATTTCTCTCTAACAAAAAAGAAAAGAAAAGAAAAAGGCATTCAGCCTGCAATTGAGAATAAAAATGAAAATGTTAGTGATGCATGCAAGAACCTATCAAACTGCATATCCACTCAGTCCAAAGGCAGATTGATTAGTCCTCCAAACTAAGAGATTTAATATGCGAAAATTACGATGTAACAAATATAGCATATAATGATTATCTTAGTAGTTACACTCTCACCATCCATACTCAATACACATAAGCTTGAAACAATTGTGTGAATACTACTACCCTCTTCCTTAAACATCAAAGGGCACCACAGAATTTCACACTTCTACATAACATAGCAGGCCAAGGGCCGCTCAACTGTGAAACATAAAGTTGAATGGGGATCATATGGCATTAACAAGATCCTAAAACTATCAAGGTCAGCTATCATAAGATTTCAAGCTATAAGACTACATTGCTATGCAAAATAGGGACTTCCTGTTGCTACTTGGTTAGGTTATGCTCCTGAAAACAGTCATAAACCGGGTCAAAGGTATCCTAGTGACCTCCCTGCACAAGCTCTGTTTGTCCGCTCTGTTGGGGGTCATTGCTCAATTGTTGGTCGTTCCTTCCCGATCTTATATCTTCGTGGCCCGGAATTTCACCAAGTCTCTCCTGCAAGAACACCAAATTTCATGGTTTATATATCAGAAGCAAGTTTTGAGGTCTAGGCCTTTCAACGTAAAGGAAGATAATAGCTCGATATTGTTTTTGCGAATTTATAGCTACTGTATGTTGCAATCAGATGAACAATAATATATCCCAGCATTCACAAGAGTTCTGCAATTTAAAGGACAGTTGCACTTCCTCAGTAGCCGTAAGTGTTTGTACGCCATTGCATATTCCATCAGTTTTCAAAGTCCATCACTCACATATAATCCATTAATTTCCCAGTTAAGAAAATTACATCCATCCACACAGCTCATGCAGTGTTCAAAGATATGGAATCAGATAGATGGTCGCATCACATGCCAGATCACAAAATTCAATTTGAATGCCACAACAACAATCTCTTGCTCGAAACAGAAGATGGTAAATACACATGTTTCAGAATCAAAATATCACCTTAAGAGAGGCATTCTCCACAAGAAGCTGCTCATATTCGCACTTGATCCGATTTACTTCGGCTCTGAGATTTGAATTTTCTTCTTTCAATGATTCAGCACGCTGGGCCAGCTCGTCACATTCAGCCTGACTCAATAGCAGGCATGTACACCCAAGGAGTTATATGACGTAAGATAGCCAGAGAGATTAACAAATTCTAAGAGACACTTTGATACCTGTTTACGCAATCTAGACCTGCGAGCAGACTCTCTGTTTGACTGCTTCCTTCTCTGTCGTTTAAGCTCCCTTTCATCCTATTCAGGAAAGAAACAATTTATAACCGTAACATGATGACCTTGACAATGAATCTAACAGAGAAAAAAATGCTAGCCTTCAAAAGAGCAAATCACATCAATTAATTTCAGGCAATTCAGAACCCGAAGAGAGATCAAGCAACAATCTGAGAAAGGGAGAGAAAGAAGAAAGAAATTTGAAAGAAAAATTTTCAGAAATGCCCCGAAGGATTACCTCAGAAACAAATAACATTTTGTTTTCTTTTAAGAACTCGGTAACAACAACATTGAGCATGAATACATAGAACCAAAAAATATATACTGTCAGAACAAAAGAGACTAGATAATTCATTCAAAAGGGCCTCAAAACGAACGACACACATGCATCAGAAAAATCAATAAATAAATCCAATCGAGCTGGAGAAGCGTATAGGAACCCAAGAAAAGCCAGAAGACAGATCATAACCACCTGTGGTGGTGGAAGATTGAATAAGAGATTTTATTTCTCCAGATGTCTAACACATGTCAAGCCTAAAATTATAAATAGGTGCACAAAGGATCCTTTTCCATGTAATTGCCAAAATTATAAATGGCATTACATGCTAGTCTTTTAGCGAATGTTTGGGATAAAGAAAATTTTTATCCTTGTATTTCCAACTGCTGACCACACAGATAAAAGAACATATATATATATATATATATAAGGTACTCCAAATCATAACATGGGGACAGTCTGACAACAGATTCTAAAGAATCTTTCAACAAACTGCAATTTCTTTTTTATTTTTTTCTCCGGATTACCAGGAATACACCCAAGGCAGAGCGACTGTTGGACCCCCCTCTATGGTAAAGCCAGGGAATGATGCCCTGGCCCCATAAGACCCGCAAACTGGAAGTTTCTTTTCCACAATATCGTACCAAAAATATCTAAATTGGTTTCACGGGTGGCATTGACATCAGATTTTAGGCACATTGACACATGCACACACATTAAGAGACAAATTTGCAAAGCCAGAAAGACCTAAAAAAGCATATTGCATTTTCAATGATTCTACCCATAACTGAAGACAAATTTTTGGTTTCATTCAACTTCTTCATTTTATAGTTGTGAAACTGAAGGACTTCCTCCGTACAAGAAAGTTTTTTCAAGCCTCAACAATCGCACTTCCCCAAAGTACTAAAAGTCCAGATACAATATAAAGAAAAAAAATCAATAAACAACCTTCTAATAAAAGTTTGATTGTTCAAAGACAAACTAAATAGAAAAAAGAAACATGGTTTAGCAGTGATTACATGTGAACAAGATGATGCGGGTCATGCGTAATAAATCAACATTTCAAGGTGCATGCAGTCAATACTTGATAGCAGTAATACATAGATTTCTCATTCAGATATCCAAATGCTTTATGCACCAAAATGAAACTATAGCCAACACCGTTTTCCAAGGAATTTCAGCTTTTTCCATGATGAGAACTAATATGGTAGCATTCCAAACTACATAGTACTACTGGCAAGAAAATTACATGCATCAGATAGGAAGGAAAGTGTTGTAGATGATAGGTACAGCCACAGAAGAAAACATTTATAATTCATTTAAAGATTATGACGATAAAGCAAGTGAATTGAGACTACACCTGCAACCACATCTGTGATTGAACACCATCTCGTGATCCAGGAGCAACTATTCCTCCTGCAACTGGAGTAGAAGGTACTTTGCCTCGGATTGCAGGGATAGTGGATGAAGTTGGGGCACCCCAATAATCCATTCCAATATTTAAGTTTGTGGTGGGTCCAGGAACAGCTGCAGGAGCACCAGCAGCTGACATTTGCATGATGGACATGGTTTGGTTCACCATTGTATGTGGCACGTTTGGTCCTCCATTCTGAGGACCATGTGCAGAACCACCATTCTGAGATGATTCTGTGGCAATGGACAGATCATGGAGAAACTTTGTTAATATGCATCAATGCCAAAACAGTGAGGGCACTAGAAAGGTATATAACATCATCCAACCTTCCAAAGAATCTTGCCTGCATCCTGACTTTAATTGTGATTCCTACAAAGATCAATAAAATTTGATTAAATTGCATGCTTTTAGATTCAAATAAAGGGAACAACAATATACAAACCACAAATGCCACAATTCAACAATAGCATGCACAAAACTCATCCTCTACTCACAAGATAAACAAAAATGAACCATTTAACAAATCATTATTTTTACCAAAAAAATCTTATGGCTTTTTGAAATGTTTCAATGCAACTTCTACCTTGTTTTCAAAAGGCTTGCAATAAAAACATCATTAAGATGCTAATTTCCCCTATAGTTCTCACTCACATGAGCCTCAACCATATCCATGGTGTCAGCATAGGAGACGTAGTAACATTCAAAACAACTCACAGAAGCATTCTCACATTCATGACAAAAGGACTTCGGCTTAATTCGAATTTCCCATAAATATAAAAGCTGGAAAATTAAAAAAGAAAAAGAAAATCGACAAAAAAGCAAGGAATCAATAACGTGACAATCTTTTTGGAGCTCTCACACTAAAAAGCTATTATTGAGAGCTAATCAGTGTCAGTTTCTCTTCTTTTTTTTTTTTTTAATCAGAATTAGTGGTAGTTTCTCATACAAACAACACAGGAAGATAAATTCATGATACAGCAAGATCCATCTCAGAAGCGGCTATGGAAAAAGAAGCATCGTGCCTATACCACCCACACCAACCAAACAGTTGATCCAAAAATCAGATGATAAATAGAGTTGCACAGCACTTACATTCTGAGAGTTCGCATCACTTCCATCACTTGTACCTTCACTTGCACTCTCACCACTGCAGACAAAATTTGTCCACCGTAAGATTAGTTAACTAGCAACAACTTTATATGTACCAATTATAATGCAAATATGCTCCCGTAAGGTGAGATATGCGCCATCAAACCCAGCTATTATTTTTATACATAAAAAGTCTACATAGTGTCACAACCAAAATTGTACTATTAATTATCAGTTTCATAACCCAAAATTTGACCATTAACTATCTCAGTTTTTTAATTAGAAAAACAGTAATCTATTATCTGGTGATTTAAGATTGTTGGAGGAAGACCACATAGATAGGCTTCAATTCATGGCTTCCCTTTCAGTTTTAAAATAAGCTCTTCTAATTCCATTGTATTCTCTTGGCCCTTTCATCCTTTTCTTTCCTTCCAATGGGAAAAGCCACATTAAAAGCACCCATAAATCCAGTAAGTGGTAGCTTGGAACCCCCAACATAGGGCAATAGTCCTCATCACCTAGTACTAGACATAAGCTGAAAAACAAAACATGTATCACACTCCACAGATCATTCACCATTCAAGTTTACATGCCTTTTAGAATAAACTCCATTAGCAGATGCCCCTGAAGTTTTACCAAGCTCATTACTCTTCCCAGTAATCATGTTCAAACTGCCCAAACTTCCTTTTGATCTTTTAATGGGCAATTTTTCCTTCACATCGGACGGCTTTCCATCTGCTTCCATGCTCCCAGGAGCATTTCCCTACAGCAAACTGACAAGTTACTATCTAAACAGGCATGAAGACAATGACACTCCTTTAGAGAAAAGAAACAATATAAGACACAGAAACATGGAAAACTCACAGAAGCCTCAGCAATGCCATTTGGAGAAGGCATAGCAAAAGGACTGAAAGGATAAGAACCCTGTTTAACATTAGAACATAATATAGGGTTAGCAGCATTCAACAAATGAAGATATATGGAAATTTTACAAGCCGCAAATGATGACGATGGATAAAAAGATACCGGAGGGATGGATGGATGAGCATATATGCCACCATGGGGATACATCGCAACATAAGGATGTGGTGGGGTACCATAAGGAGGCATAATATGCTGCAGTTAAAAATTTACATTAAGACTGCACCAGTTATCAGCCACAAAGTGACTTCAAAGCAGCAGAAGAATAAACTGAACCATATAAGTTACGTAATTACTAGGCCTTTTTTCAAATTTTCCCAAAATGAAAAAGCATAAATCAATTCTTCTGTGCACAATACTCTAGATCAATTAGAAAGCAACGAGTCAATTCCTTCGAATGAAATCTGGAGTCAGCATGGACAACTACACAGCATCAAGCATTTAGAGCAACCAGTTCACATAGGAATAATATGAATAGCATGATACTAAAGTGACTCTTCGTCATAGATTGTTTCACAGCACCAGCACCATTTATACAATTTTGCTGATCCATGACATTGACAGTTACCCAAACTACAAACATCAGTTTAGCCAACTCAATAAGCCAAGACAAAGCTGGAGTGTCAAACTTATCCCCAACAAACCGAATTTGCAGCATGAGCATTAAAGGCTTGTGTCATAAGGAGGCAATTACCTCTTACCAACTCATAGATAAAGCCTCAAAATTAGGAAACTACAATTAAACAACGCATAAGGAAGAATAATCCAAGCTTTCAGGCTTAGTTTTGATCACTAAATTGACTTGTTCTGCCAAAAAAAAAAAACTTAGGCTAAGTAACCAGAAAGTACTTGTTTGATAGAATTAACCAGGAAGTATGATCAACCACAGTTACTCCTAAATAAAATATTAAAGCTGAGTTCAAGCTTCAGGCCAGGTTCTTTAAACAGCTTGACACGTTATTCAATTCCATTAGATCTAGACTACAATAGATAAGATATCTTCAAATTTGTAACCCAACACACAGCTTCACCTTCTAAAGAATTCAAAAAATTAGTCCTACTGCTGAAAATTTGGCAATTCCATGATGTCATGAGAGCCAGATCCAACAATCATTGCTAAGCAACAACCATACAGTACCAACATAAAAACATGCATACCTGAACCCCCCACATGTATGGGTGAGCTTGGGGACTTGATGCCAAGAAGCCATGTGGAGGAATAGGAGAATATGCCTGTTAAGAAAGCCAAAACACCATATAGCAGTCAATTACAACATGAACCCAGAGCATAAAGCACCAAAGTTACAGGTAGTAGTCTGTTGAACCTGAAATCCTGACCAGTCAGGATTTACTGTGCCAGTGCTAGTGGCTGAAGACTGCTCCTGAAAAGCACAAAGTTAATTGTTTAAAATGCAGAAAAATACAAGAATAACTTCCAAACCTAACATAAACAGTATTTAGTTTAACAAAGTAGACAAGTAACCTGTGTTGTGGTAGTGGCAGGTGGCGTCTTAGTCTCCTTTTCTTTTGCGGATTTATCCATCTCACTGCTACCCATGATTGTATTCACCAGTTTTTAATAAACCCTCAAAACCATCCTACAGCATGAACCACTGACATCATACCATGCACTTCTTATCCATGAAATCCCACAAATCAATTAAAACTGTACCAATGATTGAGGTTTCACATTTAATTAATTCACTTCCCCGGAAATTAAAGAAATCCCTCAAACATGATATATGGTGGTATCAATTGAAGAGTAAAGAATGCTGTCCCAATAGTGAAAGCTGAAATTTTCTCAAAACTAGAAACTTCCTCGGTTTCCCAAAAGTTATCAGCAAAATAGAAGACAACCATACACGTCTAAATGGGATATTACTATTCAACCACACTTTATAATACACATTATGAAACAGAGAGAGGAAACATGCATACCGAGAGTGGGTATTAATTCAAAGAAAAAAGGAAGGCCAATTAATCCCAACAACAAAGAATTAGATCCATTTCAAATTTTGACATGCAAATAATGTAAAGCAACAAACATATTAAGCAAAATTACCAAACATTAAATAAATGACGTTCTACAAAGACAAATCCAATGAGGTCCAATAATCAATTAGAATTACCGATGACGATGACCCCAAAATTGAAGAAAGATTGAAACCTGATCCACAGATAGAAGCGAGAGGTTTGCAGCTGAAGACAGAAGAGAGAATTTTGACTCCTTCAGAGGAAGATGGTCACGGAAGTCAATAGGGGAAAAGATGGGGCAATAACGGGAGAAAATTACTGGCTCATTTTCTAGGAATCAGAGATTGGGAGTGAGAGATCAGGGTGCGATTTAGGGTTCGTTCGATGATGTTGTGGGGAGGTAGGCGGGAGGGTTCACGGAGCGGAATCTGTGGGTCGTCGTACGGTAGTTGATTTTCTTCACTTCTGCTATTTTGCGTTGAAATTCCCTTTTTATCCCTACCTCTGCTTTTCTAGAGTATCCCGTTTTCCTTTTCTGTTCAGCTTTGATTTTGAGTTCTTGCCATACACAAACACCATCCTTTATCATTTTCCCAAAGAGGGAATAATTAATTTTTTATTTAAAAATATAATAATAAATATTTTAATTTTAAAAATTAAAATAAATATTATTAAAATTTTAAAAAATATATTTCGTTTTGATTTCTATTCTGAACTTCCAACGATTTGAAACATACTCTCATTGATTAAAAAAATAATCAAATCAATATTATTAAAAAATTCAAAAATTAAAAACATTTAAATTGAGATACTATAAAATTTTTATTTAAAATTTTTATAAGCATAAAAAATATTTAAATTATCATTATAAAAAATTTAAAATTTTTTAGTATTTAAAATATTTTTAAAAAATTTATTGTCAAATTTTTTAAATTTTTTATAATAAATAATTCATGAATTAAAATTCATTTGTCATTTTTTAGGTATTTTAATAATAAAAATATATTTGATTTCTTACAATAATTTTAGTTAAGATTTAATTTGATTGTTTTTAATTAATTAGAATCTGTTTGTAGATATTTTAAAATTTATAGTAAAAATTAAAAAAGAGAATTTTTAAAAATTTAAAATTATATTTATTCTAAAATTAATTATAATTAAGTAAAATATATTATAAGTGAAACTAATAACATAATATTAAAAATATAAAAATTACGAGATTAACAGAATTTTTTATAGGGTTTGAACTTTATTCCCTCATTTTTATTCCACTTTTTTTCAATTTTATAAAAAGTAAATAAAGATTATTTTTAAGATCAATAAAAAATAAATCTCTTAACTAGATTCACTTTCTAATTATCAATTAAATAAATTATATATTTAATTTTATTTAAATTAAATTGTATTGTTAATTTTTTAAAACTAGTGTAAATGAATTAAAATTTTTAATACGGTATTTTTCAAGATATGATAAAAATATTATCTTGGATTAATTTTGGATTTTTTCCCCTTCTTATACAAATAAGTGTCACTAGATAATATTTCGGGATTGTTATTTTTTTTTTCTTGTTTACAAACAAAATTGCGGAGCCTCTCTTCTTCTTTCTTTTTAAAATTTTGAATCTTATGGTGAAAAACAAATATCTTTACTATGGTTATTTTTACGGTAGTTTGAATTGAAATATAATCATTAAATACAATTAATCTAAATAATATATCAAAAATTTTAAATTGAAAATTAAATTAATTTAAATTTTATTTTATTATTATATTTAATATATATTTTTTAATTTTTTATAATTATTATATTAATATTTCATGATAGAGAAAAAACTTTGAAACTAAGTTCACTTTTAATTTAAATTTTATTATATTAATTCAATTTTTTATTTTTATTTTTAATTTAAACGAAATTGAATTTTTGTTTCTCAAAATTTTATTAAAATAATTTGAGGATAAAAAAATATATTTTAAAGAAAATAAAAATTAAAAAATATTTCAAAGTACATAAAATTAACAAACTTTATAGTATATCCCGGGTTATAAAGTTAATAAACTCTCAAATTAATTTTAAAAAATCCTTAATTTTAAAAAATAAATTTCAATTTGATCTCAATTAAAAAGTTAAATGTGAAATTGAGTCTATCTGTCCAATAGAATTGAAATAAATATATTTTTAGTTTTATTTTTCAAGTATGTTAATTGCATTATTATTATTATTTAATTTTATGATAGATTTTAAAAATAATAATATTATTTTAATTTCACAAAAAAATTATTTATTAATTAAAAAGCTTTATTTAATCATTTAAAGAATATAAATACCGATTAAGCAAAAAGACAAAAGTAGTTGGATGTAGTAGAAAACTGGCACAAGACAAGAAGTAAAAGTAGTTAACACACATGGGATCCATTTCAATTATGTACTATGTGTGTTGAATGAGATGTGGCTGGACCCACTCAGTTTAGTGTGACACCATTTAATTAATATACATATTAGTTTTAGTTATTTTAAAATCATTATCAGATTTTAATTATAGGATTTTATAAAATTTTAATTGTATGTATGTATTAAGGTAAATATTAAAAGATAATTTTTTTAATTATTGTTTCAAAAATATATACAATCAATAATTTATATGTTTTTAATTTAAATAAATAAACTAATATAGTTAAATTTTTAAATAAATGCTTTAATTTTGATTGTGTCTTACGCATATATTCAATTGGTATTGATCGTACACATTTTTTTATCCAAAAAATTTTGATAGTTGGTTTCTTTTAATTTTCAAAAAATTGACACTCCCAAAGAGTCAATTTCTTCTTTTCTTAAAACACATTCTTATTCCTCCTTTATTTCTTTCATTTTTCGTCGTCCACTACCAAAACTCTGATTGTGAACATTACCAGTGCAACCTATCTTCGACCATATTCAAGCCCATTTTTAAACCTTTGCCTTTAGCTTGTTGGCCAAAACCCATTTTTAAAACTCATTTTGCCTCTTTATTGGCCTCACCCATTTAAAGGAATTGCATTTCAGATCATTTTCAATAATCACTCATTACGTCAAATGGGTGTATGCAAAGAAGATCACTGTGAAAACCTCATCAAAGACTTATACTAAGTATTCAATCGTTAAAACCTTTTTCTCATTGTCATTATGAAGGTTCAGTGAAAATATGATACAGATATTTAGTTTTTTAACATTTAATAGATCAAATGTGCACGAGCTTTGAAACAATGTGTCTGATTTTTTTGTTTTTAACCACCGATGGTGATACTTGATTGTGAAATATAATTAAAATTTGTAAGGTCTCCTTTGAAAAAGTTGTGGGTCGGCTTATTCGATGTTTGCATTAGTCTTCATTGCATATAAGACGTGATATGGTTTAAACATTGAGTTTTTATTTATATGTTTTAAAAAAATTGGAACCTTTGTTGTGATGTCTAGCATTTTTTTTTTTTTGTGCACAATCACAAGTTTATGGTAATTAGATCTTGTTTCATTATTTTCTTTTTTGGATAATCATAAGTTGTTTGATTTCTATACTATTACTTAGGGCCAATCCTGACATTTTGAAAGCCCAAAACAAAAACAAAAATGAGGCTCTTTTATCCAAATGTGCAATAGCATGTAAAGAACAAAATTGTGTATTGACAAAAATAAAGTCATTTAAAATGACTTCTTCTAGTAGTTTGAGAAACAGACCATTGATATTTTCATAATTAATTTGGAACCGACATCTCTTTTTCAATTCATAAAGTTGCTAATCCATTTAATTTTTCTTGTGACATAACTGATCGTAAATAAGATTTTAACAATTTTAATTTAAAAAAACTTCTTTCAAGAAAGGCTATAGTCATAAATATAGTCAATAATATTCTATAAGTAGATGGCCAAAACTTTTTTCAAACATTGAGATTACAAGTAATGTCTTTTTTTTTTTTTTTGTTGGTAAAGTCACTTGTAATACTTTTAGTTATAAAAATAAATCACTTGAATCAATATCTAAAAAGCTAGCATGTTTCAAAGTATTTTTAAAATTAATACAATATTCTTTTAATTTATTATCATTTAAATAATTTAAATTATTCTAATCAAACAAAAAATCAAAAATAATATCAAATATTTATCATTATTTAAATCTACTTTTTAGCTCAGTAATAGCAACACTATTACAATAATAAAATAGTTAACTCTAAAAGAATCTTTAGCAGATTGTTTATTATCTTTGTGTGCATTCTGATCAAATTGTTTTTTTCTTCAGAATTGTCGTTTTCAAGGAAAAATAGGTTTAATATCCATTTATAATACAAGACTTGTAGCACTAATCGTGGTATAAGCAAATATATTTTTTTACAAAATTACAAAAATTAATTCCTTCAATTGTTTTATGGCATCGTCAATATGCATAGTTTTGGATTGCAATATCTTGCTAACCATATTAATAGAAAATAAAATTTCTCACCAAATAATCATGCCTAACAAACATTCAAAATTCTCTAATTCGTTTCCTAAACTCTCAGCTTTATTCTTTGCCTTAGTTTTAACATTAATTTCAACTAAGTCTAATAAAACTTCTTTTACTTATGAAGTCTAATATCTGATGACTTCCACACTTTCAATATAGCTCCCCCATCATGTGTTAGATAATGATTTGGGATTTAAGTCACGTGCATCATCTTATAATATTTTTTATTATTTTATAAAATTATTAAATAGTGAATATATGCATTGAATAACTTCGACAAAAGATATTTCTTTAATACAAAAGTGTGCCATATCACAAATAATAAGATCTAGAGACTGAAAAGCACAAGAAACATATAATGCTTTAGGATTTATTTCATGTGCTCTTTTATGCATAAGATCTATTATCATAACCTTGTTCCCTTACATTTTGAATATTAAGATTAAAAAATATCAATACATATTATAATTCATTAAAAAGATCATATCTAATCGTATCATGCACATTCAAAAATTCTAAAAAATATTTTTATGTTTTTATTGGACTAACTGATATATTTACACATCGTATAATCAAACTCATTTATTCTTAGCAATTTATATTTGGAGTATAGTCAAATATCATAGAAAAAATATTTAGCTTTTTTTATTTTAAAATAATTACACTTTTAATTTTAGAAGCTAATCTAAAAATCAATTCATTTTGAATTTTATGACTAAGATAGGGATAATATATCTTGTTATTTTTAATGGATTTACTTTACATCATAAATCAAACTTTATAATTATTTCAATTAAACCTAAAAAATTATCATTATTTTTTCCATAAATTCTCTTATGAAAAGGCATATTATTCTTTTCAAGGCACTTTGCTATAATTATTATTCTAATAAGAACCTGTTTTCAATGGTCTCTTTGAAAATTTATCCTTATAAAACTTTATCAATTGTTTCATTCTTTCTTAATCTAATTTATAAGTCAATTCAAGTATTCATATTTGTCATATGCTCACTACTATTCTCATATTGTTTAAACCTCTCATTTAAGTGTCTTTAATCATTAAAACTTTCATTTGCTAACAAACATCTATTACACACTGATTTAAATAATTTATAACAAAAATAATATACTTTGTTTGCATCCTCTGAGTACACTAGCTATTTTCTATCTTATTTTTTTTATTAAGTAATTTTTTTGTGTAATAAGAATATGAAAAATATCTAGAAAGCTCATCCATGGAAAACTTGAGATTACTTTCTCATATGGGACTTATTTCTACTGCAAGATTCTTTATTTTATTATCAGTGTTATCCCAAGTTCTTAGATCATAGATTTCTTCACATTGACTTAATTGCTCTAATTTATTTTTATTCTCAGTTATATCATCATCTTCATTTATGTTAATATCACCATTTTCTCTCAATTTTTTTATCTTCATTGGCAACATTTTCTCTAAACTCTTCCTACTTATCTATCATGTATTTGATTAATTCTTCTTGATTACTTTATTATTGTAATTCATTGATTGAATTTTCAATTCAAAAACTAGTACTTAAAAGCTTATCAAGATTTTTTTTTGGTAGTTTTAATCATTTCTTTTACCTTTTTTTTTAAAAAATTTTTGATTGATACTTTCTAGGAAACATGTTTATATCAAAATATCAAGTTTAAAAATGAAAAAAAAAAAGCATAGTCAACTGACAAGTTAACAATGAAATAAATAATCAAAACTAATGCAAGAGATATAGGCAAAGAGCAATAAAACTTTGTTTACGCTTGTTCAATGAAGTGATAAAAGAAGAAAAAAGGGATGTTTGCCCAAAACTTATAAACTTATATAGTAAATCATTCTTATACAAAATCTTAACTCCATAATGAGAAGAATCAATCATAGTAAACCTCAATCATTAGAGTAAATATGATACTAGTACTTTAAAGTGAAAAAAATCAACCTAAAAATGCAAAGTAATGATCAAAGCCTAATAACTTAGAATTTTATTAAATATCAATCACAACAATTGGTAAAGTACCTTAACAATCCCAGTTAATAATATAGGATGGCTAATCACATTCATAATGACCAAAATAAGTTATTTCTAGATTTTAGTCATATATATGTTGTAAATCAATAACCAAATTTGCATCAACAAAACATTAATGTCTGTAACTTTAACTTTACAGATATTGAGCATTATCCAACCAACAATAAAGATTAAATTAGGAAAGCGTAAATTATCAACACTGTTATTGTCACGTAATCAAATCTGAAGGGAAGTTTAAAGGGCATCAAAACTTAATCTCAAATTAAGCCCATTACATAGTTTAAATTTGAATAAACACAAGTTTAGTAATTTTAGTTCATAATTAGCATCCTATAAACAATATTATCACAAATTACAAGCAATTCATTTAAGATGAAATTGGAAGGCAACATAAAAGGAAAAATCACTTCATCTTAAATAAGTACCATCCAACAATAAAATAAATTAATACCTTCATGATCACAGTTTTGCATTATCATAACCTTAGCACCACAACAATGAGACAAAGGATTAGTCCCTAGATTTCAAACAAAGAACGGATTAAGATTAAAAACAAAACTCATATGAAATAACTTAAATATGCCTTAGAAATAAAGTATAAATAAAAAATGAGTAAAAAGACTTTACTTAAACAAGAAACTCTTGTTCTTCTTAATGGAGTCAAAGAAAAATGCTATCATGGCACCATTGAAACTGATTAACTGAGTATGAAAGAGTAAGATGCATGTTGAAATTGAGAAAGAAGAAAAGGGAGAGTTAGGTTTTGTGTATTTTGTTATTACTAAAATTGGGATTTAAGGAACAAAGTTAAAGAGCAACTGAAAGGAACCTTTCCTTTATTTTTAATTTTTTATTGTATTATATTGTAAATAAAATTTAGGCCTCTTACATCTGAGGGCCCTAGGTCATCCCCCTTAGTGCATAAGCTTAAGGTTGACCCTGTTATTAATAAATGGTTGTTTATTTGTTGATCTACCATAGTTTTCTCTTTTTATTTAAAAGGATTTAGAGATAAATATGTACAACAAGAAGAAATTCAAAATTTGAATATGAGTGAACTTATAATTTATCTTTACATTATACTTTACTTATTATGCATTATGGATATGAGTATGAGTTTATGACTGATAACAAATTTTTTTTATATTTTACCTATTCATTCTCTTTTTTTTTTTTGAAAAACCAAACAAAACAAAAATAAAAGAAAGAGAAAGAGAAAGATATCATTAATTTGTATATATATATTTTTTAGTGTGTGATTTGGGTAATTATCAAGAATTCGAATGTAATAGAAAATGTAAAAGAAAATTTATGATGTAACAACTTAATTAGTTAACGAATAAATTGTAATTAAATGGCAAAAATAAGAACAAATTAGGATGTGTTTGGCAAAGATAAAAAGAATATTAAAAGTTTAAAAAATCAAAGGATGTTCATATTTATTATTTTATAACTATCTTGATTTATTTTTTATCTTAATTTGTAATTATTTCATTCTTTATTTTGTGTTGATTTATTTTTTATTGATTTATTTTTTATTTTTATTGATCTATGTTCTTATTTCGTATTATTTTTTCTTTATTTTATGTTGATTTTAGCTAAATTTTGTTTATAAAATTGATTGTGTTACAATTTTATCATTTACTGAATTGATTTTACTTTAATATAAATTATTGATATGTTTACTTTAATATTTTGTGTTAATTCATCCATAACGACACATACATTTGCATTATATTTGTAGCTTGTATAGTAACTTATATGTGAGGTATAGTTAATTATATATTAAACAATAAGCAATAATAACTTGATACAGATGCATAGTAATTTATGTAGCTTGCATAATAAGTTATATATGGAACATAGTTAAGTAGATTGGGTTGATATTTACAATAACTTATGTAATATGCTGATGACTTAGTATAACCTTCATAAAGCTTAGTGGCTTGCTTTCAGTGGTTATTTCATCATTTAATAGTCAATGTTAGGTACTTTTAACAACGGTCTCACTTGATCCTCCTTTTTTAAAAATCCAATGTGAGTTTTTAGAAAACTAATTTAATTTTAGCAACAAAAAAATCTATTATTAAACTTAAAAATTCTATCACTAAATATCTTAGCAATAGAAAAAATTCATAATTAAAATGATTGTCGCGAAAGAAATTAGTGACTGCTTTTTAGGTTTGCACTAAAATAATACCTATAGTAAAGGAGTCTTACGGTAATGACCGATTAGTGAAAAAATTAAATTTATCACTAAATTTTAGCTACTAATTCTAATCTATCACTAGAGTTTAAGACTTAGTGATAGATTGAAATTCGTTGCTAAATAATTAATTTTACCAAAAAATTCTAATATGTTACTAAACTGATATAATTAAAATAAAATTAATTTTCATACTATACCTTAAACTTGTAAAAAGTAAACTAAAATTATATATAATCCATAAAAAAGATAATAATTACGACATTCTACTACGTTCTCATCAAACATAATGTCCATAAATAAAAATGAAATTAAGCATTAAAAGAACTATCAGGCGGTGCTAGAGGAGTGCTTTTCAAAAGTAAAGCCTTCATTCTACAAATGCATTCATTCATATCAACATCTCTCTATAAGTACTCATTCATGTCAATCTCTCTTTAGAAGTACTCTTATAACTCGGTCTTAAAACGTAAGCAGTTATGCTCCTCACCCTACGTTCTTCCTCTTAATGCCCTCTAGAGTCTTACGCTCCTCCTCCATATCTCTTTTTTAGAGATCTACACTCATCTTCCATATACTTCTCCATTGACTTATGCTCTAATATGTGCTCTTTCTAACTTTTATCAGAGAGCTTATATCTTCTATAGCATTGTTGTTAATAAAGTATTCACTATTGGAGTTATCATTTAAATATTATGATCGAGCTTGGGAGCCAAACTCGTACACTCAACACTTTTTTTTTTCTTTTACATATTACTTCATAGTAGAGCTTAGTGTATCCTACCTCAAAAGTATCATAAGATTCTTTCTATGGCTGGGAAGCCGACGTCATCGACTCCTCAAAGTGTTCCTATAGTGAAATATTTTATTAACTTATTCCTTAACTGAATCGAATGATGAAGGAAAAAATGACATGATTAAAGTTATTTATTAAATATTAAAAAAATAAACTTACATTTATTTTTTTAGCATGCTCATCTATGAACTCATTAGGTTTGAACTTCTTAGTGTGAGTTTGTTTAAAAAAAACTCTAGCAATAAACTTATGACCTTACTCCTATGCTTGAAAAAAAAAGGATACTTAATAAATAACTATATCATTTTTATTTATATTTGTGTGAATAATTTAAATATAATACGTATTAAATATTGATAATGGTTCTGTAGTGAACACGAATCGACACTATGTCGAAAGGCACTTGACCCAGAAGGCACTTGACCCAGATTCACTTGTCTCACTTCGTCGATTGTGAGACATCATCACACTTTTCTTTTTTTCTTTTTTTCGTACTTTGGCTAGCTCCATTCTATCTGCCACTACTCTTATCTAGGATATTTAAGGCTTATTTCTTATCTTGTGGCAATATGCATAAATCAAATCAACATATTGATCTATAACTCTAGCGTCCTATGTAGCCTTCACCATGTTGTCCATTATCTTGTCCCATGTGAAATGTTTTTGCAACAGAATAATGGTTAGTAAGTATGGTCACATGTAACATAATTTTTTTGGGTAAATAATTACACATGCTTTGAATTCTTCATAGTAAAAATATTTGGCTTTTTTTCTTTCACATATACCTAGATGGGTCAATCCTTTCAAAAGCAATATTGTAAAGCTTTGGAATGCATTCATGCGAAGGCTTTTATCAAATAATATAATAAATAAAACATAAAAATATTAAAAAATTTATAAAGATAATGATTTGAAGTTATGAATACTTACGTGTCATTATCTATATAAATCAGTTGTTTACCTTTACTTTGCTTACTCCTTCACCTAGACATCTTGGTAGGAGCAAGCTAGAAAAGCCTAAAGTAAAGTTGGTGAACCAATCAAAGGGGTATAGATTCTCTATGTGGAGATTGTGCAGCTTTGTTTTCCTTCTTATCCTTGATATGCTAATATATTGATAGATAAGATTTTATAAAAACATTCGACAGATCCTTTCCTGAAAATTAAACTAAAATACTCTAAAATACATGATAAAAGCACAACATAATGAATAATCAGATTAACAAATATTTCATAAAATGAATTATTTAAAATAATAGATTAAATAATTTATGCAATAGTTATAAAATATTAAAATCGATACAAATATATCAATTCAAATATGATCTTTTTATAAAAAATCAACTAATCATGATCTTCAAAGTATTCTTTTTTCCTTTCTTCTTTCACTTTCTCATCCTTCCCTTAATAGAATAACTTTCAAAATATAATTCATCCAACATCTTTTTTGTTTCATTATCAATATATATCAATGCTCACTTGGATCAATCAAAGAGATAGGATGATCACTCACCTCATTCTTAATTTGATGGACATCTATCTCATTATCTTGAGAAAAAAAAAACATGCTAGGTTGATCTAAAAGTGAAACTAGAATCTAGAAATTCGACGATAAATCTACCTTTTATTTTGTAAACAATCCACTAGTCACACTTATCGTGCCTTAAGCTTGGATGAGGGATATAAGAAACTCGAGCTGCTTGTATAGCCAAGATGACTGATTCATACTTACTCAGTTTCTTTATGTGATTAATATCCACTAGATATATGATTCATATACTTTGGTGCCCATGTTTAATGTAAGATCAAACTATTCACACTTGAACAAAATGATTCTTTTGATTAGTAGCACAAGGTATTCTAATTGTAACGCCTCCACTAATATATCGAAATAATCGCTTTCATTTATATTATACTAAACCTTAATGTAGACTCAACTGTTCATCCAAATTGTGTCTTTAAGTGTGAAATTTATATCTATTAGTATATTATCCTAGATAATACTCAACTTTATTAGTGGTTGTCATACATTAGTAAGCAATAGTTCATGAAATGCAATGGATAGTAATTGTTGCATAAAAATATGATAGTCATGACTCTTCATCCCAAACAACTTATATTTTCATATATGTCTACACACCTTGCACGTTTGATATATATCCATCAAGAAATCTTAGATTGTTTACCCATTCACACAATGCTTCTCTACTTGTTTTGTCAAGGGTATAACAAACATTAGTATATTTCTCAATTGCCTCATTTCTCCTTAACTCAAGTTATTTGCGAAATGCCTTTAAACCTTTCATCAACTTTGCATTATCCTTTGTCTTTTCTTCCATATTTATGACTATGTTGAACACATTATCGAAAACATTTGTCTCTATATGCATGACATCAAAGTTATATCGTATTAAGTTGATACGCTAATAAGGTAAATCTTAAACTATTCTTCGTTTTCTCTAGTAGCAGTCTTATAAATAAGATCATTTATTTGATCATATCCAATTTTTGTAATCTTTCTTAATCCCAATTAATTTATATTATGCAGTAATTCATACCTAGATTTAATAAGAGGAGTTACTTTTTTCATTATTTTATTCCTAATGAATGTAGTTTTGTTTCTTTAAAGGATGATCTTCAAATAAGAACTTACGATGGTTATTAAATCAAGACTACTTATGCCTACTGGGAGGGGTAAAAGTATTTGAATCTTCTTTACAGGAAAGATAAACCTATCTTCCTAATGTACTCTAACCAAACAACATCGAGTAGGTAGAAAAGTCACTGATGATCCATAACAAAGCAACTTTTGTGATAAAATTTTATTTATAAGAGACATTACATGTAGGCACCTTAGACATCAGGCTGAGTGGGACTTAACGATCGATAATGGTGCAATAACTAAGCCTTGGGTTTCATTCAAGATTGAGATTTAACAATCGACCTTAAGGTTAGTCGTTAAGGTGTAATGGCTATGTAATTATGTAGGTAAATATTAAAAAAAAACTTTAAATTATATGTACTAATTAATTTGAAATCTGAAGTATCAATAATATTTATTATTATACTCTAATGTTTCAATTTGGATATTGGTTTAAACGATTATGAAAATGTAATGGCATTTTCATTATTAAAATATCTTAAATAAATCCTACATTTTATTTTGAGTTTAATTTTTAAATTTAAATAATTTTTGATACACAAGTTATTTTTTTAAAATTTTTTAAAAATTTAATAATAAAAAATTAAAAGCAAATATTTTTACTTGAATATTTTTTATGTATATGAAAAACTTCAAGTAATAATTCATTATATACGATTTTAATTTGAATATTTTTAAATTTTTAAATTTCAACTGGATCTAAATTTAATCAAATTAAACATTAATAACATCTTTACTAATAAATAGTATAGAATTAAAATTAATTTCATATTTTTGGATTATTTTTATCATGTAATAAGAATGAAAATGCGTAAATTCCACATGAATTTTAGAATAGAGAGATGGGAATGTCAATCCTAACCCCCACATGGGATTGACATTCCCATTTTTCATGTCCAAATTAAATAATTATTTTATTTTTATTTTAAAAATACTTAAATAAAATTAAAAAAATCAAAGATGTCTCTTATTAAAATATTGATTGGTGATATAAGTTTATTATTTATATTTTTTAAAAAATTATTATTATTGGTAAAAAATTCATGTTTACCTTTTTATTTCAAGATATTTAAAATTATATATTTTAAATAATATTTATTTATATTTTTTAATATTATAATAATTATTAGAATATATAATATATTTTTAAATTAAAAATTAAAAAATCTATTTAAAGTGTATATAAGTAAATTTATGACACTTCATTCCAATTGGGAAATAAAGTAAATATGCTAACGAAATTTTGATTTTGATTTCTAAAGGTCAAGTAAATAATTTATCCTGAATGTGATTCCTATTTATTGTAATTTTTATTTGTTTTGATTTGTATTTATTTTGATTATTGATAAATAAACATGTCATAAGATATAATTGAATAAAATAAATATTTCAGGATTTCAAACTAAAAAATAATATAATTTAAATTTTTTTATTAACCCTAACTTTTTAAAATTTAATGTGTAATGTAATAAAAGATAAAAGTTTACTCAATTATGTGTATAATGTTAAAATTATCTTCTTAGGTTTGTGTAAAAGGGGAAAAAAAGAAGAAGAAGAAAGATCGAATCACCTTATCAAATTAAATTAAATTGGAATAATTATATTTAGTTTTATGTATTTAATCTATCATTTAATGAAAATAAATAATTTCTTTTAGAACTGAATTTTGTACCATATTTATTTTTTTAAAAAAAGGCAAAAGGAAAAAAAAAAAGGGTTTTTAAGAATCAAATTTAGAAACGTTTCAGAATTCTTGAAAATATAAATTTAAAAAAAATGGAGAAGAAGAAAAACGGACGGGAAGGAGAGGGATGTGGTGTTATGTAATGAAGTGATAAACCCAGTCCAGAGGTCAAAACCCAATTCCTTGCCTCCGGAAAATCTAAAACCCTTGTTCATTTGATTTGTCTCGCCATCTTGTTCCTCTCTGCAGTTCCTCTCCGTTGAAAATGGCGACAGGCGCAGAGCCTGACCAAGAGCAAGAAGCAGTACGTCATAAAACCCTAGCAGAGACTAAATTCAAGAACTCAAACCTGAAATCAGCTCTAAAACATGCCAAGAAAGCCCACAGCATCTTCCCAAATCTTGAGGGCCTCTCTTCGATGCTCACTGCATTCGAGATTCTCCGGGTCGCCGCGAAAGCCGCCTCTGGAACCGCACCGGACTGGTACAAGATCCTTCAGGTAGAGCCTTTCTCTCACATTAACGCAATCAAGAAACAGTATAGGAAATTAGCTTTGGTTTTGCACCCTGATAAAAATCCATATCTAGGATGCGAAGAGGCGTTTAAGCTTGTGGGTGAGGGTTTTCGGGTTTTCTCGGATAGAATCAGGAGGAAGGAATATGATATGAACCTTAGAATGAGAATTCAGGAGGAGAGGGTTACTGGGTTGGCAGCGGATGCAGCAGCAACAAACATGGAAGAGACGTTTTGGACGGCATGTTCTAGGTGTAGGTTGTTGCATCAGTTCGAGAGAAAGTACTTGGAGCATAATTTGGTGTGCCCTAGTTGCAAGAAGAGTTTTAAGGCTGTCGAAGTTAAGAGTGGAGCTGATGATGGGGAGACAGAGAGAAGTAGGGCTAAGGTGAGGAGTGAGAGGTTGAAGAGGAAAATGGGTGGTGTGCACTTGGAGGCAAAAATGGGTGTTGGTGAGAGGACGCGAAGTATGATGTCGAGGAGGAAATTGGCTAGGGAGGTATTGGGAGGGAAAAAGATTGATAGTGGGGATGAAGAGGGGAGTGAAGATTTGGGGAAGGAAGCATGCAGCACTCTTGGTGGTCAATGGGGTGGAGGAAGATTGAGAAGTAGGGGATTGAGGAGGAGAATGAGTACTGTTGGGGAGGTGCTGGCAAGGTCAAAGGAGAAGAGGGTGGAAGTTGGGCAGGGGTCAGAGAGGTCCAAGAAGAGGGTGAAAGCTAGGGAGGAAATGATGACTTTGGCTGAAATGCAGATGGAATTGAAGCGAAAGCTCAATCAAGAGAAGACAACATTGAAATCGAATGGTGAAGGAGAAGAGGAGAAGGGTGGACAAGAGACTTCGAAGAATAGAGATTCGGTGATTGAAAACCAGGGATCTTTGAAAAAGAGTACAAATTTGGAGATTGAGAAGCAACAATCTTCAAAGAAGAATAGGGATTCAAGGATTCAAACTCGTGGACCATCAAAGAAGATTGTGGATTTGGAAACTGTGACACGAAGAGCTTCGAAAAGGAGTGGGAATTCGGAAATGATGAAGGAAGGGGCTTTGAGAAGAAAAATGGGTTCAGAAATTGTGAGGTCTCGTAGTTCAAAGGGTGAGGATTTGGAGATTATGGCAGTAGTAGATTCTGATTTTTATGATTTTGATAAAGATAGAGTGGAGAGGAGTTTTAAGAAAGGGCAAGTTTGGGCTATTTATGATGATGATGATGGAATGCCCAGGCATTATGGTCTGATCGACGAACTTGTTTCACTGAATCCTTTTGAGGTGAAAATTAGTTGGCTGGATCTTCAGAATAATGGGGATGAGACTTTGATTTGTTGGGAGAAAACTGGATTTCATGTGTCTTGTGGGAGGTTTAAAGTTTCTAAGAAAACGTCAGTTGATTCTCTGAACATTTTTTCACATGTTATGGAGTGTGAGAGGGCTGCGAGAGAGGTGTACAGGATTTATCCAAAAAAAGGTTCAGTCTGGGCGCTCTACAATGAAGCAGCTGTGGGTGCAGAGGGAAGAAGCATGTCAGCTAGAGATAAAAGATCCTATGACATAGTTGTGTTCTTAACAACTTACAGTGAGATGCACGGATTGAGCATGGCGTACCTTGAGAAGGTTGATGGGTTCAGGACAATATTTAAGAGACGGGAAATCGGATGTCACGCTATCAGATGGTTTGAGAAGGATGATGTCCGGCTGTTTTCACATCAGATTCCTGCCAGGAAACTTTCAGGAGATGAGGTCCCTGAACTCTTGAGAGACTGTTGGGAACTTGATCCTGCTTCACTTCCTTCAGATTTGCTTACCACTAGTTGGAGGAAATGATGTCAGGTTTCGAAATCTGAAGTACGCTGTATATTATTTCTTCTTTGGCTAGGACTTGAAGTAATTATACTTACAGTGTAGGTCAAGTACTTGTATCTTCTAGTCAACTTTGTGCTCCTTTGGTGCCTGAGGGACAAGGGTAGTCCTCCATAGATATTGTTTAAACAGTTTCTTCCTGAACATCTTATCTTCATAAGATAGATTCAATGTAGCCCGCATTGGTGAAGCACTTGATGTTTCAACCAATAAAAATGGACATTGTTTTATATATGAATGTTGGCTTGGGCAGTAGATTGTCTGAATCATTTGTTCAAGAGAAATTGAGAAGCTTGGATTTGTCAAATATTTTGCAGTTAGCATAAAGGGTGAGGACCAAACTCCAGGTTCTTAAATTGTTATTAGAATAATCTTGGATGGGACCAAAACAGAAATTTGCCAATGTTATCTCAATTTTCCTCAAATACTCACACACAGAATGTGAACAAAGCGAATGTGCAGGCATTAGCAGACTCTGCTAATCAAAGAGGAAAAGGGACCGGACCAAAACGTCATTTAATGATAATTGATTAAATTTATATTATGCAAGAATTGATATTTCTACATATTAATCATTAAAATATGTTCTTTAATGACTATTCTTTACAATTATTTTTAAAACAGATTCATAATTTTCTAATATAGTAAGATAATTTTTTTAACATTATAAATTTCAAATTTTAAAATATTATTTTAAATTAAATAAAAATGATTCAAATATAATAAAATAATATTTTATTAAATGAAGCATACACAATAAAAATGCATACAAATAAATTAAAATTTGAAAATAAAATTTTAAACTAAAAGCTAAAAAAAATTATTATATTATTTACAAACACTTTTATTATTGAAATATAAAAATAAAATAATTTTTTATATCTTTATTTAATGTCTTTAATTTTTTTAAAATAAAATAAAACTATATTAATTTGTTCAATGAAGACACAAAAATGAATGAGAAAATTATAAATGTGACATAGAAATGGTGCTTAAAAAAACAAGTCATTATTTACGTAAATATGATATAAATAAGACTTAGTTTCACAAATAAAAAAAAAAAAAGGTTAAAATACCTATCTTACTAAGTTATGCAACTCATGACCATTTTTGTTTCTTAGTCTAAGTCAGCCAATGGACCAATCCACCTATGTGATGGCAACCAGTCCACCCTCCTCTCCTTAAAATAAAACATATTAATTTAATTACTCAAAATTAATTTTTTTATAAAAAATCAAAACGTCGATCATGAGAATTGATTGCCTTCTGCAATGTGATTAACTCATCTTTCTTTTTTATATATGTATATCTCCATTGTTAGTAATTATATTTATATCATATTTATCAATATAAATAAAAAATTATTATATCTTTATCAATTGGAAGTGGAGAACGAAAGTGGAGAATTGGAATGAATCTCTTATTTCTTTATTTGATTTTGTCTTATATTGAAAATGAATTTATGTAAGTCCCATGTGAATATTGAATTGAGGAATAAGAGTGACAATCTCAAGTCTTCCACCGAGCTAGCACTCATTCATAAATTTCAGTTGAAATTATTATTTTTCCTTCTATTTTTTTAAAATACCTAAAAAAATAGAAAATACAAAAAACTCAAAGGTGTACTAATTTTTTCACAGTGTTCTTTCTCCATCATTGCATTTTACGAAAAAAAATTTACAGAATAAGAAAACTCCCATATCAAGATTAGTCATTTGCTTAATTAATTTAATTTATTAAAAATTTTGTCTGTTTAATCGTGTTTTCATGCATGATCGTATTTTTGAATTATTATTATCTTTTATTCTTACCTAAAAGAAGATCTTGTAAGGAGATTTTTGATTTAAAATTTGTGATAGTGAACCTTTCTTTTTCATGGTTTGTTGTTACTATGAAGCAAGCTGCCTTCTTCTCCTTTGAGTCATACCAATTTAGGTTCTTTTGGATTTATCACTGGGTTATTTCTGTAATATAGTTTTGAGAGTTAATCTAAATTGTCTCAGCTAATTTCAAAACTTAAGATGAAAATATTGTATTATGGTAAAATTTTAAAAAAAGAAGTTTACAACATATTTGGTTCCATTTTGATTTTAAATCTATTTCTTTTGTTTTATTACTTAGCTTGCGATAGAGCTCAAAACTGCTAATCATTGCAAGATTTATGATTAACCCTATAAAGCAATATGGATTCCCATTAGATTTACATTGCCTCAAGATGAAAAGTATGATGTTGAACAATATTACCCATAACTGTTTCCAAATTTCTTATATTGCCCTTCCATATGCACAATAAAGAAATTTTCTTAATCAAGTATCCCCTTTGGTAAAAAAAAAAAACATAAATAAATAAACTCAAAGTTAAGATTATGGCCATTGTTTTATATCCATGTTATAGTCTCGTTTGCATCATTGAGATCAATCTTTAATTTTTAATTTGTAAATTTATTTTTAAAAAATATTTATTTATATTTTTAAATATTATAATAATTACTGAAATAGATAATATCATTTTTTTCTTAATTGATAATACATGAATCTACTTAAAGGATATATAGGTAAATTTGTAATAGTTTATTTTGATTTTGGGTCGAAGTAAACATATGAATGAGATTTTGATTTCAATTCCCAATATCTAAGTAAATAACTTATTTTAATTCTGATTCATGTCCATTTTGATTCTTATCCATTCTAATTATGGGTAAATAAACACACCATTAAAGTAGAAAATCAAAATGAATTTGGATTCTATAATAGGGCTAATATTCTTTTTCCTATCGAGGGCTAGGGCAAAGAAATAAAAAAAAAAAAAACAACATCGATGGGTCTAGAGGGAAGGAATGCGTGTGGATATCTTTCACACTATCTTCTCGATGAGAAAAATATATTTAAAAAAAATTTAACGTTTAAGTTTTTAGTTTTAATCTATATTACAAAAATATAATTTTAAGTAATATATATCTATATTTTTTAATATTACAATAATTATTAGAATACATAATACCATCTTTTTCTCAATTGAAACTACATAAATCTATTTAAAAAGTAGACAAATAAATTTATAATATTTCATTCTGATTCTAAGTAAAAGTGAACATATGAATGAAAGTCTGATTTTGATTGTTGAAGATCAAGTAATTGCTTATTCTGAACCCGATTCCTTATATGATTCTTACCCATTCTGATTCCTATTCATTTCAATTATTAGTAAATAAACATATCATTAAATATATTTCTTTCCCTTCTTTCTATTTCTATATAAGGCCTTGTCTCCTTCTTTCTCAATCTTAGTATTTCAGTTCTCGTCTTGATTAAGTTAATTTTGTGACTTAAGTTAACTTTCTTTTTCTCGTTCTTTCTTTTACTCTGTTAAGGTCAAATCTCACTTTCCACTCTTATATTTGTTTTGATGGATCTTAACTATTAGAACATTTATATCAAATCTTCCCCTCATTGTTCTTACTTAAATTCAGTTCGTGTATGTTTTTGCTTTATATATTTTCGAGAATGTTGGTTTAGATAATCTTTCAATGTTTTCGAGGAGAGATATAATTTTTTTGTTGTTTGGCCAACATTTTAAAAATGTGTAATAGTGGTTGTGTATATAAGCTTAAGATCCGATCTAATTAGTTCATAGTGTTATTACTTTCATGTTTGTTAGTTTAGTTGAGATTTGGCCAACTTTAATTTTGGGTTAGGTGTGCGTTTGTTGTTGTGATTGTTAAGTTATTTTGTTAGTTATTATAATCCTTTCTTTCTTTCTTCCTTCTTTCTTTCTTTATCTCAATTGTGCTTGCTTTGCATTATAGCTTAATAAATGTGGTAAATCTAGTGGAATTATTTGTTTTACTTTAATTAAAGTACAAATTGGTGCCATCATCTCTTTGTTTGTTTAGATGGTGCTAGTTTTTTAAATTCTAAAAGATAAGTTGCTTGTATAATGGTTTTGATTTTCAATCAATTGAGGATATGATCGATTAACATCATGTAGTCCTTAGGATTTAGAAGAATTAATTGCCACTAATATCTGTTATTAAGGATTTATGTGTTTTTTAATCTCTTTAGTCTTACTCATCAAAATTACGTTTTTTATTGCTTGATACTATAAAGGGCATAATTTTGATTGTCATCAATGGCTAATGTATTCATAGTAGTATTACTTCTACTTCATCAGTGGCTACACTAAAAGAACCAACTATTAAAGTTATAGCTATAATAGCTAGAGGAGTTCATAAGTCAGACACTAAGAAGTTGATTACATATGCACGCACAAATAATAAGGTAGGAGAGATGATGCAACGATTTATCGAGTAAACCAATATGAATTAGTTAAAGATAATAGTCAAGCAATCAAGTTCATTAATTTGAGCTTATGACCTCCACTTGATATTGTTGCATATAATTTACTTAAGGGTTTGTTAACTTGGTTGAGATGAAATACATCTATTTTAATATAAATGGTTTTGCAAGTAGTTATTGGCCTAGCTATTGCTAAAGGTACACAAGCTCGAGCTTCTATGATAGGTGATGACACTGTTGGAATAATTGAAAACATTATTCAGTGCAAACTTTATAGGCTTGGATATGTTGACCATCAACTTTAATGTTTTTTAGTACATATTGACTTATAGTAGGTAGTTGTATGGGTTTTGTCCCTCATACTTTATTTAGTATGCATCCTTTTGATGTGAGAATTAAGAGCAAACTTGTTTCTGATTTACTACGATTTGACAAGTTTCTCATATTCTTGTCCTCTATATGTTAAACTTGGGCTTTTAAAGGCCATAAGAGAGTGCTTTGAGTAATGAATGAGCGAAATGATTCCATGTTAGGAGACTTCACCCTATCAGGTTAATGGTCACTTTGCCTTTAATTTCTCAGGCTTTCTGAAAACTTCTCTATATGTTTAGCAACTTAATGTGATTTCAAAAACTATATCCTTCATTGCATTTGTAATCCTCACATGAAGAACTGATACTTTTGGTTAGAAATGCAAGATGTTATTGAGAGCTTGAATACTTTGTTTCCCCTACACATGTTACGTTAACTTACTTGATGTGAGAATTATCTTTGCTTAATGTTTTCTTATTGACTTTGTTTAATATCAAACTACTTAATATCCTTTAGGATGAATTTATTTGAATTTGATTACATGTTATCATGAAAATCATTCTTATATTAATGTTTATAGATAAAAATACTAATAAGTATATGAATAAATTCTCACACTACTAAAATGTTAACATAATTACTTATTTTATATATTAATTCTACTTCTTCCAAGTGGTTTCTACTACATTCATCTTCTTTTTTTTTTTAACATTGTCTTGACATTTTTCTACATGACTTTTTTTCAAATATGATTACTCCGGATATGAACAATCAACTAGAAAGGTTAGACTTATCTCTTAGTATTATATTTCTCCTTGCCAATATTTGGATAACGTGAATAAAGTTTTCTCCTTATTTAATATGATTTTGCCTTTCTTCTAAAATTTTGAGATGGAATCTCAGTTTTTATAACCTAGTTGATGCCATAATTGGGGTATTCAAAATGTTTCGAGGACAAAAATAGCTAATTTCTTTTTGGTGTTTTTTTAATGAAGTGTTCGCTGTACCTTTAATGTGCAGCACTTGATCTAAAATTTGCTTTCACAGTCCCAATAATTTTCAACTCAATCTATGTTAGGTTTGTTGGGTATTTTGTGTTGGATTGTTTTCTAGGTCTAGCTCTCATCTTAGAATAACCATATTACTGAAAATATTTTTGACATAGGAGTATGAAAGCAAGACACATATTAATACATGTGCTTTCATGTTTTTTGGTTACATCATGCAAATTTAAACATGGATTAGAAGCCAAAACTTAGTTAGCATCTCAGGCAAAAATCTATATTATTGCTCATATATTCATAGTTCTTTTATTCTTTTGAAACAACAAACTAAAATGCAATACATATGCAAACATAAATGTAACATATAAATGCCTTAAGGAGCAATGTGGGATTAAAGATGAAAAATTGATATTGTTTGGTTAGTTTATGGCAATAGGTCCACTCTTGATCTTATTTTACATATGCCAAACTTGAGAGTTGTGGTTTTACATAACCTAATTTTGTCAAGGATAAGGGCATTATCATATCAAAATGACGTACTGATTTGATATTTATAAGGTAAGTGTGTGTAGTTGATTTCGTTATGCTTTTATGCTTATATCTCATATATGTTGCTCATTCTACTTTGTTCTTTTATAGAATATTGATAAAAATAGTATGGCGAACTGCCTTATTCTGATAATTTATGTAAGCAATATCTGCTTTGTTTAGGGTTTACATTTTATAGATCATTCACTCTCTCAGCTTGACATTTTAGTTTTTTAGCTTAAACTTCATTAGTAAATTATGCATAAGAAACTTATATCAATCTATTGAGAACGAAAACAAAAGCTTTGACTTAAAATCAAAATCTATTGATCATAGAAGGAAATCTGAAAAATATTATTAGTTAAATGCCTATGAAATATGAATGGCCTTTACATCATTTCATGTTATGTTTCATAAAGCATTTATTAATCAATGAGAGTTTTATATCCTTTTGAGTATAAGATACTTGCTATCCTTGAACTTCAATTATGCTAATACTTAATTCCTTTTTTTTTGGTAGTGCTTGGCCAACAAGTTTGAAAGTTCTATTTGCTTTTCTTAGATCTAATTCCCTCCTTACCCTCTTATCTCATCTCATGTAGGTCTGGTATGTTTGACATGTTTTAATCGATCTTATTCTTCTTACATGTAAAATTTTAACTTTCAAAATCATGACAAAAAAATGCAAAAAATAATAATAATAATAATAATAACACAAATTTTAGCATATATTGATTCATGAGCTTATGACCTCCATACTAAATTGACAACATTGTTGGTCTGGAAGTCCTAAGGATTATAATGATGTTTACTATATTATTTGATTTCAAGGTAAACAAAATTCAAAAATTCATATACATATGATTCAATTTTCAAATTTTGCATCATTTAAGAGTTAAATGAAATAGACGATGATGATGAAGTTGATGGTATTGATGAGGATGAGGATGGTGCAAAAGATTATGATGAAAAAGAGGAAGAAGAAAGTATGGTGTACTAGATTTTGGGGCAGCCTATTGTCACATCTTAATTACTTTTTCTAAAAAAAATTAAATGACATTATTATGCATTGTGAATTAATCATTATTTGTTGGAGATTAAAAAATACTATTTTGTGAAGTTAATGTATTAGACCTTTTTAAATGTGGAAGCATTAATAAATTTATTATTTAAAATATATGTTTATTAAATTTTTTTAATATTTAAATATATTTTATTATGTAAAAAATAAAATATATACAATATTTTAATTATGCATGAATACGTTCATTTTGATTACATGTTATTGTAAATTAAAAATTTTTAATTTTATATTTTAATATGTAATTTTTTAAAATAAATACTTATAAGTCATTAATTATCGTTGAAATAACTCTTTTAGCGGCTTTTGTTTAATGGTCGATAAACAACAAATTGTAACTATTTTAATAACAATTATTTTTAATGGTTGGTATATAATCATTTGTAATCCTTTCAACATTAATTTTTAATTGCTCTAACAAATTTATAGTTTGGTTTTTTAGCAATTATTTTAATATTTAATCATAAATAGTATTACCACTAGCAAAATATTTTAGCGACAATTATCAATTATTGTAAATAAAATAACTATCAACTCATATTTAGTGACAATTATTTTTATCTTTATTGGTAATCTAAATAATCACTTATATAGGATTTTCTCAACCTTGGCTACATTGGCTTTGAACAATTACTAATAAAAGCTTTAACAAAAATTATAATGTCCTTAAAAAACATAATAATTGTCGCTAAAACTCTTTGATATTGTAGTAATTATGTGAGAATGATTCACACACAATAATAGTATAACAAATACCATGCAATCTCCAAAAATTTTATTTTGCCAAGGTTTAATGATACTAAGATAGGAATCAAAGCCACAAGAGATCTTTACATTAAGGATGTACTATTGTATTTCCTTTACCAACCTGTGCTTTATTATTATAAGGAACTCATAGTATTTTATAGGTAAATATTTCAAAAAAATTTTGAAAGTATACTCCTAGTTATCAATCAAACTCTATTATTTAAAAAGTGACAAAACAAATTCTAATCTTTTATTAATTAATGAAACAAACTCCGAGCCCTAATATGGTTAAAAGCAAGCATTAATTAAGGGGTGAGATTGTCTTCTCTATTTGATTTCCTTCCAAATGAATCCAGAAACTGAACCTTTATTACTTGAGTTTTTCTTCTTAAATTGGTGGTAAGGGTGGATGTATATATTATTTTTCTATTGTATTGTAACTCGATTTGTGTATATGATTAGATTGTGACCACCATTCAATAATCTAGAGAGTGAAGCTTCAACTTCAATATCAATCACTATTTATATTGATTTTGGGTTAAACTGCACACTTCTGGTTCATGTAGGAACACATCAAGGAGGTTTTAGTGCTATGGCAAGAAGTAGGCAATTTGGTCTATATGATTTGGTTTTCAACTGAGCTTATTAGTTGCCTGGATGATTGGGTGTTAAGTGTTGAAGAACCAAACTTGTAAAATTAAAAAAAGAAAAAGAAAAGAAAAACGAAAATAATATAGGTAATTTAGTATATAGAAAAATGCAATTTTAATTTGCTATGGAGGTTTACTAATCTTATTTGTTAGTATAACTGTAGTTCCAATCTAGCTTTATTCTTGTATGATTATTTACTTACCAATATTGTATGTCAATGGTATTGTTTTATTTAGTAGCATTATCCTTGTCAAATTATTTGCTTGCCAATTACTTGGTATTGCATTTATGGATGTGATATTAGTTTATTACTATGTAACAGTATTTTTTTTTTATCAAATTCTTAACTTGCTAGTTGTTGCTTTGTGGATATTACATTATCAAAGTAAAAGCTACTTTTATTCTCTTATTAGCTACTTACATTGGAATTAGTTGTTTTCTTTTAATGAAAATTTTATTTTGGTTTTATGGTTGATGCAAAAATATGAGTTTTATGAATATTTTCAATAGTATGATGCTCCAATTTGTAATAATTGATGTAAGCGTTACCAAAAATGTTAGACCAATTAAGGAAGTTACAAGATAAGGTTACCTTTTCTAAGAAGCTTGCTTACGTTTCTTGGGTTATTACTATTTTTTTAATGATAACAATATATATATATATATATATATATATGTAACAAATGTAATAGATTATAGTTATCTTACTTTGATGTATGAATTTGATCATGCTTAGATCATATGAAATGAAGCTCATTTTATGATTTAATGAAACGCAAACTTAGTATTTGAATAATGTGTCTTATTGATTCAATATAGCTAGATGATATTGGCGTTCTTACGTTGTCAATATTTAATCATATATTGTAAGTGTTGTTTACACTATAACAAAATAACTTTTTATTCACAGACTTTTAATGGTTTTTGTTCACAGTTGTAAAACTATAGACTATGTTGATGTGAACAAAAGTTAGTAAGAATAGTTCACAGTTCTAAAACTGTGAATAAAACTATTACTTTTAATTTATTGATTTTTTAAAAATTAAAAAAATCAAAAATCGAATAGATAAATAATTAAAGTTTTGAATTACTATTTAATTTTTTTTGTTTTTAACGTATAATAATTTAAAATTGAATCATTTTTAATTTTTAATAATCTTAATTCTTAATTAGAATTCATATTTTTAATTATTATTTGATTACTTTTTTTTTTCAAAATCAAAATTTTTTGCTTACGAATTCACATTTTTCTATTTATCTAAAATTAAAATTTGAAAATATACAAAAAAAATATTGCATATAATTAAAAAGTAAACCATCACAAATGATGTTAATACTATTACCACACTTCAATTAAATTGTAACACACCACCATCACTTTTTTTAACCAAAAAGTACTTCAATAGTACTCACACACTTTATTGCAATCCAATGCACCACCACCACTTTTTTTATGACAACACTCTCTAGAGCAATGCAACATATTTCAATACAATATAACACCACCACCATACCTCAATACAATCTGACACCACCATTACTTCATTAATTTACAATATATTTTAATCCAATGTAGCCCACATTCGTGATCACTTCTTTTATAATAATACACTCAATATAACACATATTAATTACCATTTTCGAAACTATAGTGAATCATAATTCTCATCCATATAGCCTTCCAACTATGTATGAAACATATGGAGGAAAATTAATTTACAAATTAAAAGTTAAAAGGGAAATACTTACAATTCCTAGCAACTATATAATGTATTCCAAAATTTGAAATATGAGTCATACTCTTTTACCTGAATTCTAATATAATGCTCCATATGTATTGCCCAAACTCTTGTATAACATTATCAAGCTCAGACTGACTGTAGGTATCAATATCCATTGGCTATATATGTGAAAAATATAAAAGTTAGTACAATTATAATTTCAATATTATACACAACATTTTACAGAAACAAATTGTTTAAAAACTTACTATTTTCAAGTATGGTGCATTATTGTTATGTCTGTTAATGATATTCCTCATGTATTTCATCACATAATATCCACACTCATTGTTAGAAGGTTGACGTGGACACTACATTAGCATAATTTAGATGTTACATTTTGTGATTAAAGATAATAAAATTTAATATAACATATGGTCCATAACATACATACCTTAGCAACAATACTTTGAAAATTCCGTGAGCTAATAGATGGCATGTCTATTGCGAAAAACATTATAAAAGAGCTAAAAAAAAGTTACTAATCTTGAAACTGCAATTACATATACTAATGTAAGTATAAAATAATTAAACTCACATGGACATGAGCATGTCTAACTCAGTGCGAGAACCATGCCTTAAAGGATTAAAAACTGTATATGTGAACGCCTACAGCTCAACAATCACCAACATCCAATGATCCCTAAATTATTAAGCAAATTAAATTATTAGTTATTTAACTAATGCAATTAAAAAAATTAAGTTCATGCTTATGCGATGTTATATGGGAAGATCACTATTCCTTTGTCACATGGTTGAGCTAATCTAGTTGCAATATGACAAGCTTGATCTTTTATCTTTATATCGCTCACAACTGATACCATCGATAGATCAGCAAATAAAATATTTTGATTAAAGCCCAGTGCAACCAAATATTTGTAAAGTTTACTGAAAATATAAAAAACATATATAAATATGAATATGACATAATTGTAAGATCAATAAACTAATAAAAGAATAAAATACATACATAATGTAAGCTTGAATGATAGTAACACTTATCTCTTTCATGTGACAAAATTGTATTATATCTTATCGTATCACATATATGAAGCCCTAATTAGTAAATACCTCTTTTTGCAAAGGAATGGTGATGACTCCATCATGATCCATTACTTTTGTGACATGCTCATACAATACCTTCAATGATAATGGCAACCCAATATAAGACAATTACTGCAATGATGGTTGTTTCATCAATGTTGATGCTCGTCTAACTTATAACTTTTACATCTTTCCTCTATTCATTGACTAGAAATAAAATAGTTAAGAAGTCATGTCTAATAAATAAACTAAAAAAATTTCAACTTTTGACATAAAATACCTCGCATTCACGTGTGATGACCCAATTCCGTGGCCAAGCAATATGTGTGCCAACTACTTCAAACACAATAAAAATTTCTGCTTCTACTGTTGGGCGAGGCAAACGAGTATCACCCCGAATAGCTACATCCATTATCACCCTAACATCTTCATCAAGCAGAGGATGCCTATGGATAGTTTGATTCATGGTAGTATCTATGAAAACTGATCCATGGGCCATGATATCCTTCAAAGACCTAATGTACAAATCGCATTGTACACAATACAATGAATAATCAAAGCACAATTTAATGTCGCAAAACTTTAATTCTTTTCTTTAATAGAAATATAACATGTGACATACCTTACTACTGGATTGTGTAGGCTTCGACGGACCAACTAGTAAAGTTTGAGGAGGTGATGTCAAACTTTTTTCATTATTATCTATCTCAGTCATGTTACTGCTAGCTCTACTTGAACGAAATGACATTTGAATGATGTTTGGTTAGGTAGTAACTCTGTCTAACACAATGTCATCTAAAACATCTTTATGTTGCGAGAACCACTTAATCATGTTCATAAAACATTGTTTATCATATGGTGCTTCACTTACTAGTACGATATATGTTTTCATCATCCTAAAATACGAGGTTATAGTTACCCCAGATCCCTAACCTCTAACACGACCAAGATGTTCAAGTGTGCCTAAAGCTTTTGTGAGGACATCATTCACATTTACTGGTTTAAATGTACCTTGACTCTCCTGTGTCATCAACTCATCCTACAAAGTCAAAATGCAATTATTACATAAATGTGACATTTGAATAAATACAAATCAAATGGAAGTAAAGACTCATCAAATACATACAATCCTTTTAGCACACTCTTTGGTTGCTTCATTTGTATATCGTCCTTGTTTGTTACATCTTGCTGCTTTCCATAATGTAGCATGATCAGTTTCTTCCTCAGTACCCAATGACTTCTTCTACAAGCAATCATACAAAATCATTTAATGTAGTTAATTCAAGTAAACAAAATGGATCCATCACATGTTCAAAAATTTGTGCAAAAAAAAAAAAAAACTAAAACATAATTGACTTACAAGTTCGATCTCTAACCCTGTAAATCCTTTTCGAGCAAAATGATGATCATATATATTTTTCTTTTTTCTCTCTATTGCAATAATTTTTTTTCGCTATAATATAAACAAATATCAATCTTTAGTGAAAGTTTCACAAATAAACATCTCTATTTGGTTAATGTAATACCTGAAACTCCTCTGAAAGGCGAGAGTTCACAAATGCGTGCCAGACATCTAAATCTATGAAACTCTTATATTCTGCTGGTGGCAGCCTCAAGTATTCTAGGTCATCCATAAAAGGAAAGATGTATTTCCTCATAAGAACGGTTTTGAAGATCCTCCATTTTTGTGCAATAGATTGGAGTACATACCTTTTCAAAGTTACATTAATGTCATATGTCCCCTATAAAACACATTTACATAAATCAATGAAAACAAATCATGAGCATATAATTCAATTTTAAATGTAAGCACTTGCATATTTTATAACACGTACTTAAATTGTTTCCCTAATCTTATTCTTTAACTCCTCTGGGATAGCATGCCAATTGTTAAGTGTAATAGGCACTGTATGTTGTACAATGACACCAATGTATCTGCTCATTGTTGCACCATGCTTTCCGATTGGCTGTCCTTTCTCATTTAATTGGATTGATATCTTCCGTCCCATTGATCTACACTTAATAACATCAGGCATAGTGGTAATGCATCGTTTTTTGCAATTCTGTGAAGCATGATTGGGTTGATCTGATGGACCCATTAAATCTGCAAATTAAATACTAGCGAATTAACAATACATATTCATAAAAACATATAAAGTTAAAAGTCAATAAAAACTAACATGTCAAAACTTACTTCATGAAAAAAATAGAATAAAAAAATTATAAGGCATATGTAAAGTTTAACATTACCTATCATATTAGTCAAACCCATAATCCTTCACTATCTTCCTTAGCATATGTAATTGCATTGTTGTCTATTTGATCGAATAGTTTAATAGATGGTAAATTATTACAAAAAGGCATATGATCCAAACTAATGTCACCCAAATCATCTTCTTTATCAAAGTCTTTTCGAGATGTTGACATTACAATCGATCATTTTGTATCGATTGGATCTTCAACATAAAATACTTGTCTTGCTAGTGAAGCTAGTATAAATTGATCATTTTTATGCCCAATCCGATTAAGATCAACAAGGATAACTCTTAGATCATCAATTTTAACACCATGACTATTCTCAATCTAATCACATTTAAAAACCAAGACTCTAAATAAAGTGTAATCCAGCTCCCATATCTCTTGTATTACCCCATAAAATACCATGTCACCATATATTGGATTTTTATCTTTTGCACTCGAAATTTGCATGGTATTAGTAATTAAAGTGACTCCACTATTTTGGTGCACTCTTGAGTTGTCTCTTTCTTTTGTATAAAAATGACAACCATTAATGATGTATCCAAGATGCTTGATTACTGTCACTTGAGGTCCATGAGCAATCCATCGTAAAGTTAATGACATATTATGATTAGACGATGAAAGTTGATACCCAACCTATAATAAATAATTTATTAGATCAACCATTATGGACACATATAACTTAATGGTGGACTTGTAAAGATTCTTACCCGTGTGTGCAACCAATTGATGAAGGTGCGATTATGCTCATCATGCAACCACTTTCGTCTTTTTGACTTCATGGGATTGTCAAAAGTTAATTGGTTTAAATGCTCGCTGCATGATAAGAACAATTCATGTAAACAATTGAAATTGTCTTTGATGTGGTATAATCAATGGGTTATAAATATTACCTTATGTAAGGTTGAACTTCACTTGTATTCGTTAAAACATACAAATGAGCTTATTGAAAAAAGATCATGGTGAACTTGTACATCCATCCACCAGCTAAAGGTCTTCCATTTTGAGTTGAATAATCAAATACATTCTTCCTTAGAGGAATCCCAACAGAATCTGTATTCGATAAATAATATGCACAAAATTCGAATGCCTCTTATGCAATATATGATTCAGCGATACATCTCTCAGGCTTGTTATGATTTCGAACATAACCATTCAACACCTTCATGTATCTTTCAAATGGGTACATCCACCTCAAATATACAGGACCATATAGTTTTACTTCTCTAACTAGGTGAACAGTTAAATGAACCATAACATCAAAGAAGCTGGGAGAAAAGTACTTTTCTAGTATACATAGTGTTGTCATAAGTTCACATTGGATGTCATCTAACATAGAAATATCTATCACTTTTTGGTATAACGAATTAAAGAACATGCAAAGTCTAATTAAAGCATATCTGACATGTTTCGGTAACACTGCTCGTAGGGTAACAGGTAAGAGTTGTTGCATTAAAGTGTGACAATCATGTAACTTTAACCTATATAGCTTCAAGTCATCCATAGAAACAAGATTTCTGATGTTTAGAGAATACCCATCTGGCACCTTAATCTCACTGAGCACTTTATAAAATCTCTTTTTTTCATCTCTCGACAATGTATAGCATGCAAGTGGTAAAAATGTACGATTATTGTGATGTTGTGGTGCCAATTCATACCTTAATCCCATTTCTTGTAGATCCATTCTAGCTGCTACCCCATCCTTTGATTTTCCCGCAATATTAAGTAATGTGCTTACAAGACTATCATATACATTCTTTTCTATATGCATAACATCAAGCACATGTCCGACATGTAAGGACTTCTAGTATGGTAAATCAAAGAAAATTGATCTCTTCTTCCAACATTGTGAAACCACATCTTCATTATTTCGTTGATGTTGTTTTTTCGACTTCCCCTATGAATTTGATAAACTTTGAACCTTAAAGAAGACCTCTTCACCAGTTAATGGTTATAGAGCAACTTTGAATTCTTGTTCCCTATTAAAAGCTTTCTTCTATTTATAATAAGGATGATATCGTGGTAAAAATCTTTTATGTCCAATATATGACATTTTCTTACTATGCTGCAAATGAACTGCATTGGTATTCTCAACACAAATAGGACAAGCATTGCAACCTTTAACTATACAACCAGATAAATTACCATAAGCAGGAAAATCATTAATAGTCCACAGTAAAATATCTCTCAAGTTGAACGATTCTTTTTGGTACGGGTCATAAACTTCCACACCAGAGTCCCATAATATCTGTAAGTCTTCTATGAGTGGTGCCAAGTAAATGTCTATATCATTACCAGGTTATTTAGGGCCTAATATTAATTGTGTTAACATCATGAACTTTCTCTTCATTGTTAACCATGGTGCTAAATTATATGTCATCATAACAACCGGCTAACAACTATATCAACTATTTAATGTACTATGAGGATTAATCCCATCAGCTGAAATCGCAAGCCTTAAGTTTCTTGGTTCTGATGCAAATTCTGGCCATATATAGTCAACTATTTTCCATGATGGTGTATCTGACGGATGCCTCAACTGGCCATCAACTTCTTTTTGACTTGAATGCCATGTCAGATGTTTCGATGTTTCAAAACTTTTAAACATTCTTCTAAACCTAGGTATTGGTGGAAAATACCATAACAATTTAGTCGGCACCCCGGTCTGTATCTTGTTACTATTCTTCATTATTTTCCATCTAGAAAGACCACAAGTTAGACACTGAATCTCATTTTGAAACTCCTTTCGATATAATATGCAATCATTCGGACATACATGGATCTTGTGATACTCCATGCCTAATGCATTTAATGTTTTTTTGGCATCATACATAGATGTAGGCATTTCATTATTCTCTGGCAAGATTTCAGATATCAAATTTAAAAGTTTATTGAAGCTCTGGTTAGACCAATTGTACTTCGCCTTCAAATTGTAAAGTTTAACTAGAGTAGAGAGTTTAGTGAACTTTATTGATCCATAATACAAAGGTTTCTCAGCATTACTAAGTAACTTCATGAACTGGTTAACATTACCATTGTACTCTACAAATGCATCTTGAACCATCGCTACAGCGTTATCAACTTCTTCCTCTTGAACGACCTCCCTATTAGCTGTAGCATTTTGACTTGTAGAAGACCCATCAAGACATGCTTCCCCATGCCATATCCAATTATTGTAACTTCGATCAACTCCATTAACAAATAAATGATCTCGTATCTCACGTGGAGTCAGACATTTTGTATTACCACATTTAATGCACGAACAACAAACATGCTTAAGATTATTAGAATTTCGATGGTATATTTCAAGAAATTAGTTACACCTATATCGTACTCATCTGACCTTTTATCAGCGGACATCCAAGTCTTGTTCATTCTAATATTTAACACATCATATGTTAGCACATCAACTTGATTCTATCAATGTACATATATGCATGTCAACCAATTTTTACAGGTAAAATGATCTTATACCATTCAGAAATGCAATATCTATGTGTAGCATATGATAAATCATGCTTTATTTAATTTTATAAAAAATTCGATAGCATATCCCTATAGTTCTTCAAGTACATGACTTATGTAGATATTTTTTAGTGTTTTTTTCTTCAAATCAAAACACCAATAAATATCCATTAGTATGTACTCGATGAACAAAGGATATGTTACTCAAAATTCATTATGAAATAAAATGAATCAAGATTTATACATCATATGCAATACATAAATATTACATTTTCAAACTATCCAAACTGGACAATTAAAGTATTATAAATATAAATTTTTATTTAATCCGCATGTTATACACGTGAACTATAATAAAATATTCACTTATAATTCTAAAAATGATATCTAAGGTTATAATTACTAAGCATAATGTGCTAACATTGTACACATAAATAGATTTTTTTACTAATTGGTGAAATAAATTTAAATGTAAAATTGCACAAGTATAACTTAAATTTACATTAAATTAAAAAATCAATAAATAAAATTTTGTAAAAGAATAATAGTTACCTTAATGATGATTCCCCAATTAGCTTGCCATACTATCTTCTCCTGTAGAAACACAAATCATGTTTCAATAATAATTTTACTAATTAACTAATTATTAATCACAATTACCAAAATTTTGAAGTTGTCAACTTTTTTAAGAAAAAATGAATATTAAAAAAATTAAAAATAAAAGATCAACTTACTATATAAACCCATTTCTAAAGACCTTCGAATTAATGGTAATCTGAAAAAAAAATATTTATTAAAGTATCTGTAAGACTTTTGTCAATGACACAAGCTAAACTATATTTACTATCAAAACTCTAAATGAAATCAAATAATTAATAATATCATCCACATATTACAATTATGATCAGACTAAATTTAAATTTTTATTATATAGACAAAAAATAATGAAATTTAATATTTTAATAATGTTAGTCTTGGGCTTCTACCCATACGAAATTAAGGATCATATAATAATCTTCTCTATTTAAACAAATTTCCCAAATTTGATCAATATCATTACCAATTTTTTTTATATATAATGATGATCATTGTAGATATTATTGCTATTTCATTTTTAATAATCGTTACAAAAATATAAATATAATTATAAAATCTCATAAAATTAAATTATTAAAATATTAAAATATTTTAATTAATACTCCTAATTTTATTTAATTATTACTTTTTTAATCGTAATAATCAAAGAACACACAAATGATATGAAACAACAAATAACCAATCATCATTTCACATAAATTCTTTAGATAAATTTGTAAATATTTACAATCTATAAGTTATGAGATATTTTAATTTGTTACAATCAATAATTATAATAATTAATTTAAATCCCATCTTATACTTCTTTTGTATTGCTAAAAACTTTTTCTCACACTACCATTATTCATGAGAAATAATACTGATTGGGATATTTTTCTTTCTTATGGTGAGATTTGATTTTTCAGTGTCATAGTGTAAAGTTACTAAACATACTGGAAAAATATTTGTATAGGAACAAGTGGATCGATGTAATTTTGTATTTATATATAAACAAAAAGTAAATGACTTGAAAATAAAGATATAAAAAGTTACAGATTCTTCCTCCTTCATTGTTACATACAATACTATTATTTGCTCAATACTTTATTTATAACATAATCCTGAATATTAAACCATGAATATTTCATTTGTTTTTTACCTTAGATAATGATTTATCTCATGCTTTAATTTAGGCTGCATGATAGTTCGCTTGCTATTAAAAATTTCTCGAGAAGCAAACTTAAATCAAGGTCCACAAAGCACCTTTTTGGTCATATTTGCTGGAGAAGAGCCATGCCAATAGCTGGAAAAGAAATAAAAAACATAAAACCTGATACTAATAAAAAGAAAAAAAGTAATTATAAATTGGGGAGAAAAGATTAATCTTACCAAAACTAAAAAGATATTTTAATCAGCTAGATTTGAAACCCGGATAAAAGTATAACCGCATCTTCCTTTGTTGCAATCAATGAAGGCCAACATTTTGATCTGCTAGATCTGGAACCTCGATGGAAGTAGAACCATTTCCAGATCTGAAACCCTAATGAAAGTAAAACCTCGCACCCAAATTTAAAACCCTTATCACAAATCTGGAACCCTCATCATAAATTTGAAATCCCTAACCCAGATGTGAAACCACGATACAAGTAGAACCATACCTAGATCTAGAATCTTGATGGAAGTATAAACTCGCACCCATATCTAGAATCCTCAGCACAGGTTTGGAATCCGTAGGCCAAATTTAAAATCTCAAACCCAAATTTTGAACCTTCAAGCTCTGAAATCCTAACCAAGATCTAGAATCTCTAGCCCAAATCTAAAACCTTGCACCCAGATGTGGAAATCTTAGTATACGTCCAAAATCTCAACCAAGATCTGTAATACCTAGCCAAAATCTAAAACTCCGAACCCAGATTTAGAACATCTGGCATAGATCTAAAATTTTAACCTAGATTAAAAATCTCATACCCAAATTTGGAACTCTCGGCACATATTTGAAATTCCAACGAAGATATCAAATCCGTAGCCCATATTTAAAACCCTGCAGATAGTTTTAGAATCCCCAGTATAGATCTGAAATAGGACTTCAGATCTAGAATTCCTTAGCCCAGATCTGAAGTCATGCACCTAGATTTAGAACCTCTAACATAAATTTAGAATCTAGAGCCCCGTGCTAAAACCCCTCACCCAGATCTGGAACCTTCAGACCCTTCACCTACATCTGAAATCCTCAGCCCAAATCTAAAACCCTTCAGCCAGATCTGGAACCCCTAGACCCCTCACTCAGATCTGCAACCTCCAGCCTAGATCTAGACCCTTCACCCAGATCTGGAACCCTAGACCCCTCACCCAATCTGGAACCCCAGCCTAGATCTGAAATCCTTCACCCAGATCCAGAACTCTCAACCTAGATCTGGAACCTCTCACCCAGGAACTCTCGTCCCACATTCGAGACCCTATACATCTAAATCTGGGATTTTAACAAATATTTTGAACCTCAAAACAGATCTAAAATCCCAATGAAAGTGAAACCATGCACCTATCTAGAATCTCAATGGAAGGAGAACCACATCCAGATTTGAGCTTAAAAATAATGAAACTAAAAGCCAAAAATCAAGGAACAATAATTTTTGCATTTTAACAAAAAAGATGAGCATAACATTTTGGGAGAAAGGATTAAACTTACTGAAAAAAAGGGAGGAGATTCAAGCTGCCAGTTGTGAAATCCAAAAGCAAGCAGCACTGCACACACTCTTAATCCCTTCGATGTAAATAGTTAGGACCAATCGAATGTTCGATTTGCACATCTATAACCTGGACAGGCTCTCCTCAGTGTGCACTACATAACTGAAGAATCGAACTTTATGTTTGAGTAATTGGAGAAAAAGAATGAATGAATGAAGTTTATCGATGTTTCTAAAGAAGATGCAGGGCTTTTATTCACTCACTGCTCCCTGGCTACTTCATTCACTTGCACATGAATTCGTAGCTTCACTAGAAAAAGAATTAAAGCACGCGAGAGAAGGGGGAGGGCTGAGGAAGGCTGACTGTAACTTCGGCTTGCTGGTGGTGGGCGTGCCCTTTATTCACAGTTATGGCTGTAATTGTGAATAAAAGGCTGGTGCCTTTATTAATTCACTCACTGCTTGCTGGCTCCTTCATTTACTTGCACATGAATTCGCAGCTTCACTAGAAAAAGAAAGTGTGCAAGAGAAGGGGGAGGGCTGAGGAAGGTCGACTGTAACTTCGGCTTGCTGGTGGTGGGCATACGTGAGCATCCCTTTCCTTCTACTACTGTGAGGTGGTGGAGGGTTTTACTTTTTATATATGTTTTCATCACCTTCTGGAGAAGGCATGACTTCCATCTGAATAAGCTACACAATGTACACGTGTACTTGTTACCACTTATATAATTAAAGCCTAATTCCTATGTATTTTCACATGTTGAACATATTAAGCATATTAACCATGTTTTTGATCGATTATTAATTAAGTAGCAGTGAAACATGGAAAAATAGGTTAAGTTTTCAAGACGAATGCCGGCATGCTAAACTTCAAGCAATTCTGCCCTACTGTTGGTCCCTGCCACTTAAGCTTTATCATGGGAACACCTACAGAGAGTATGTAACTTGTTTACAGCTTCATTAGTCAAACCTGGAGCATTGGATCTTCTTAATTCGCTTGGAATGAATTCATGGTTTGGCTTAATTTTACAGCACATCTTCGGTTGGATTTACTTTTTTATAATTGCAGAAGATCAGTTTGAACACTAGAAATTTATGATTTTTCAGTTTCATGTACAAATTGAAGTACAACTGGCATGAGACAGTGATGAAAATGTCTCTGTAAGCAGCTTAGAAGGAAGTAGAAGCATGCAGATCTGGGTTTTAAACAGTCCAAAGAGTCACTATGTGATGACAGAGTAGCAAGCCTTCAGATAATTAAACAAAGTTGATTTATGATTTGTAGAGGATACCCTATAGTTATGGTCAGGTCAAATACTAAATACCCTTCAGAGAAACCAGAAACAGCAGAACTGGATCATCCTTCAACCACATTAGCTGCACACAAAGAGAAGAAACTGTTAGATATCTCAAAGTTATCTGAATTCAATGTTTCATCTACATAAAAGGCTTACAAAGACTTTAGATACTTGAGTTAAACTGAAAGTAATATTCAATCCCAAAGGCTATTTACAGGAATCTTGAACAATTTAAAGAATCTAAAGTTATATCAACATTCTTTTGACATAATTAGTGCAGATGGTAATCTGTGGGACTTACACTAACTGAAGGGCTATCTGATCCTGGTGTGAGTAGTTATGATTTGTGGGTTGTAATGGACTAACTGGAATCAAAGGGTTGAGACTGGATGACCTTATAGTTAATTACCTCCTCCTGGCATCAAGTTCATGTTCTGCTGGTTCCTCTCATTCTCAGATATCTGCTTATATATATATGTATATGTATATATATATATATATATATATATATATATATATATCCATCGAAAAATCACCAAAAGATGCAAAAATAGAGGAGAAAGAGATGGAGAAGGAGGGATAGAGTACCTTTACTAGGAGAAGCTGGTTATTGTTATGCAACTCAATTTCCTGCAAGGCACCCATGAATGGTTTTAATCAGATAAAAAGAAAACATTTGCAGGTTATCTTCCATATATGGAGTTCATATCAAACAAGTAGTGGAAGTCCCAATTTACAAGAAAAAAGCTAATTTACAGGATGTAGGGGAAACATCAAATAAGGAGGCAAAAATGGCATTAGCGCGCATATCATTGTTGTCCTTCTTGGTCTTCATCATAGTTGAATTATTAAAAACTATAATGGCTTTAAGGCACTAATTGGAAACAACTTTTCTAACAAATGAAACTTGTGAATATTGTTAATTACTGCTTGGTAATCAACATTTCAAATGCCCAAGAAAGGTTAAGTAACCATGTGATCATCCAACGAGGTTTATCTTGATTATGATTAAGTAGATGAAAAGCTTCAATGCATGCAGTCACATGATCTAGCTGATTTGATTATAAAGACTGTTGGTAATAAGTGGACACTAATTTTCCAATTCAGACCTGAAGCTACTGAAGTGATTTTCAATGGTAGAATCAATGAAAACTCAATATGCTTGTTTAAACTATGCTGCCATATTAGAAATTTAAGGAGATTATGAGTATAGAGTTACCCTCTTTTGCATGTACTCGATTTCGACAAACAACAACTCATTCTGGTTTAGAAGGGGGTTGAAGAAGCGAAGGAAGAAAAGAAAAAAAGATCTGTAACAGGGGCAAAAAAATTGAATGGTGAACAGAGGTCTCTTTTGTTCACAGTTATAAACATAACTATGAATAAAAGTTTTCTTTTAGTTCACAGTTATAAGCATAACTGTGAACATATATGTTTTTATTCATAGTTTTAAAAAAAACTGTAAATAAAAGTAACCTTTGTTCACAGTTTTGTTACAACTGTGAATAAAAATTCTTTTATTCATAGCTGTTATTAAAACTGTGAACTATCTAGTGTAAAATAATCTCATTTTTCTTGTAGTGTTAGTTTCATAGATCAAATTATATCCATGATAAACAACTGGAATCATCCAATATTTTCATCGTTGGAAATAAACAAAGTAAATAAGTATTCAGAGTTTTACAACATTAAACAAGAGAGATTAATAAAGGATATGGAATAAATCTTTGATTCACATCAATTCAAATTATAGCCACTATTTCATCAATTCACATAAGAATCCATCAACTTTAAAGTATTTTTATAATTTGAATTGGAAAATGTAATTCCAATCACTAACTTAACCTATTGTTTTAAGAGTTCATTTAAGAATTAATGTTTACGATATAATTATAGATGTATGGTTATAAACTCATAAGTTATAATCAATGTTCACCCTGTTTGGCCATAGTCTTCACTCTGGTCCACTTTGATGATGGACAAATGCTAATGAATCCTAAGGGAGTTATGATTGCTATGGTGATGGATGTTGTTAGTGATGATGATCCATTTTTAGCAATAACAGATGATCTTGTAATTGGTGGTGATGGTGATACTAGTTTTAGTTTAGGGAATGCGGGCACTGATCTTATTATAACACTTAGAATGAGTTTATCTTTAATCCTAGCAATTGAAGCATTACAAGACTTAAGCAAATTATTTAATATTTCATACTCAGCTTTACCTGAGAAAATATGTCTAGACTAGTACTTAGGAACTAGTTTAGACAATTACTCACAGGCCTTATGTCTATTTCTTTTATCTTTTTTATGACATTATTAAAATTTTATATAAGTGGTAGCTCTAGCAGTATTATACATTAAATCCTTCAAAAATTTACCTTTGAAAAGTTTCAATAATTACCATACAAATGATGAATGTAAAACCTTATGTATGCATTTGGCATAAGCTCTTTAAAAATGAAGATAAAGCTTAGAGTTAAATAGTATGTTATAAATGAAATATTCAAGTAAAAGATAGACCAAAATATAAACAATATGAAAGATGTTTACTTTTTGCTAGTCAAATATGAAAGTCGAGCCATATTTCCTTACAAATTCAATATCAAACAAAAACAACTAAAGAAATCATGTCCAATTATCTTTAGTTCACCATCCACAATAGCATAAATAATTGTTACTCGGATCTATCAAAGCATCAACTATCAATTGGCTTTCAGCTTTACCTTTTAAATGGCAAGCATCCAAACTAATAATGGGCTTGAAACTACCTAGATGTAAGCAAATATATACCTTTAGAACACTAGATGAGAGGTAGGATTCATTTTGTCTATGCTTAAAATAAGTGAGCTTTAAGGATTTTATTACCTCACCTCTTCATAGTAGTCTTTAAGGCAACTATACTGATGCCCTTTACATCCATATACCTCCAACATAATAAACCTCTTTGCCTTTTTGCAAACGCTTTTAGACACATCATAGACCGGATTTGCCCTCACTATCTGCATTAATGTGGTAATCCTTATCTTTAAATCCTTCTTAAATAAACTTATATACTTATAAGTTAAGAACTTGAACTTACTAATTTGTTGTGAAATGATCTGTTACATATATGTGTATGGTTATAAGTTTTTAAAGTAAATGATTGTACTTGACCTACGTGTAAAACTAATATAGTTTACTTACGACCATCTCTAGACACCACCTTAAGTCTGTTGGACTTGGTTTTTACAAAATTGATATTGCAATCCTTTTTGGCTTAATATTTTATGATATCTCTTGCCTCACTAATGAACTCAAAAATCAAGCTCACTTTGAACTCTAGCTTGACCATGTCAGTTGTTATATTGAACTCATTATTGCTTTCACTGTTACCACCCTCATCATTACAAATTGGACTCATTATTGCTTTCACTGTTACCACCCTCATCATTACAAATTGGAGTGTGCATTTTTTTAGAATAACCAATATTAAAAGAATTAAATTTAAGCTTGTTGGCCTTATTACTCACTACCAGCATCCATGCTATGCATAGGCACATCAGTTTTGGCACTTTGTATAACATCTTCTTTCATCTCAACATTATATTCACTGTTTGAAAACTGCATATCATCAGCATCACTATCATCACCATTATCTTGGCTCTCGCTACCATCATCCTCATTAGCAACCCTATTAGTGGCACCTATAGTGCACTAGGTGTGGATGCACCATAACCATCATCCTTAATAGTCACATTCTTAAAGGCTTTTGCTTTCAAATTAATACTGTTTTGAGTCCCAATTGGTTTTTCTTCATAAATGTGTATGTTCATAGTAGCTTTGAATATAATGTTAATCATTTTTAATACACACCGATCACTTTCTAATTCCTTCAACCCATCTTGCATGGTCTTATAAGGAGTTACATAAGAAAATTTTAGCCTAATGCCAAACTTATGTCTCCTTTAAAATGCTTACTATTTCCACTATAAAAAATAAATCATTGTCAATATCATCATAATGGCCTCTTTATCTGAACTATATTTCTTATTTGGTATTTTAACAAAGTGGCCATTATGGTGTAAATAATAGATGAAGTGATATAAAGCGATATTTGACATTTAATCCTAAATAAAAGAAAAAAGAAAAACAACAATCAATTAAATATTTTCATATATATATGTGTGTGTGTGTGTGTGTGTGTGTATGTGTGTGTGCATATCACATCACATCAAAAAAATTATAGATTAGACCATATTACACAGTAACTAATACTGAAACTAATCTTGTATTCAATTGACTGTAATTAATCTAACTTAACCAGTGTTAAGAATTCATCGCTTAATTGAATACAAAGTTACGATGTTTGAGTTCAAATTGATTACTTTATAATAATCTTAATTGCATCCCAAAATATAGAAAATCAACTCCTAAATATACCTAAAATAATAAAGCCCACATTAATGAAGAAACAAAGACAAAATTCAAAAAGCAAATGCTACTTGATATTCAACCCAACAGTAGGTATCATACAATGGGACTACTAATTTTTTTTTTAAAAAAAGTAATTCTACAACCTTTAATACCGAGATGAATCTATGCATTGGTGGTAAAAAATAAGTAAACAACTTATAAAATCAAGAAATGGCGTATTCGAGGAGAAGTTTTCATTGATTAATTGCATAAATCAAAGCTTTGACAGTGATTCGAAAGTGCATATGGTGTTATGTAAAGTTGGGTCATTGTTGGGAAGTAAAGAGATAATAAGAAATGGGCTTGACTTTAAACTTTATCGTTGTTCTTTTTTTTAAGAGAATTTTTGAAAACCCATCATTACCTTTCATTAAAGTCTAACTACCATTAGCGGAGGGTTTCATTTGCTCCGATATGAAAGTTCAAGGTTTGTTTTTGCACTTTTTAAAGATCAAGATTTGATTTGGCACTAAGGATATACTTTTAGAATTTTTTTAGAATATATGCCCTTGTTTTATTTAAAAAAAATTAAATGTATATATATCTCTATATATGTTGTATCAATATTTAGACTTAGATAATAAGCTCAAGAGGAGACCTAAATCACCATAATCTAGCCTAGAGTTATCTTAACATGACATGGACTCAAACTTGATAGCTCTAGCTCAAAAAAAGTGGCCATGATGTTAAAATGGCCTAAGAGACTTAAAAACCAAAGTGGTCTAGGTAGCATTCTTGCAGGAACCTTATACTTTGGTAGCCTATTTACTTTTTTCTTCAACTTCATGATACTGGCAAAAACAACACTCAAAGTTTCTAGAAACCAATGGTAAAAAATCCTTTGCCATCGTAACCATGACCAAAATTTCTCTCTATATTTTCAGTTATAAATCTTAGAGGTAACAGCTCCAAATGTCAATTGTGCATCTCTCTTGGCTATAAATACAAAGTGTCTTTCTAAAAAACTAAGCCAATGTTCCATTTCACATCATTTTGCTGCCAAACTTCATACTTATTTTAAGTACCAAAGTGAACCCTCATGGATACATCGTGCTTTTGCAGAATCAGCTCCTAGTAAGAAGTAATAAGCCACCCACACCTTTGTGCTCTTTTTCACTATTCTATCCTTAACCAAAAATTGCAGCAATAATATTTTATTTATTTTAAATTTAAATTTTACAATATCAATTAAGTAAATTTTATATTTAAAATTTTAATTTAAATTGAATTAGATAATATTTTCAAAATTTTAGAGATTTATTAAGATTGAGACTACCAATAATTGTTATTTGTTAAAGAGAAAACAAATTTTTTTAAAAAATATAGAATATAAAAAATACAATATTTCTCTCTTTTATTTATCTTTCAAATAGCCCTTTGGGTTAGACGAAAGTCAAGCTCGGTAATAGGTCAAGTAGGACCAATCCGATTCAAAAATTTGTGGCCTAAGCCCAGCCCGGTCCATTACTCGATAGACCTTGTAAATTAACAAACCAGGTTAGATCCGTCCATTTAAAAAAAAATGTGACTCATGACCTACCTATGTGCTTAATTTGTTGGGCTTTATATGAATTATTTTTAGACTTTAAATAAAAATTATTTGAACTTTATGTGGGTTATTTTTGAGCTTAAATAAATTTTATTTAAGTTTATGTGGATTTTATGTATTTTTATATAGGTTTAATAAGGATATTACATGAGTATTACATGAGTTTTATTATGTTTTATACACACATAAGTAATAAGTTAACATTTTATAAATTATATTACTTGTTATTTTTAAAATAAATAACATAAAAAAATATTTACATATAATATTAAATAATTAATTATATTTAATTAAATAAATATAATTTTAAGAAATTGATATATCACTATAATGTGTTAATTTATTACTTATATGTGTGTAAAACATAAGCAAATATATTGATATTTGTTAATTATTTTATTATCTCTTTCAATCTTGTATTATATTACATTCTTTTATTTACTAAATTTAAATCTTTCAAATATATAAGTATTTCAAAGTATTAAACTAATTTTTATGTTTGACAAATAATAATTATAAATTAACTTAATTATACTTATAAAAATAAAACTTAATAATTTAATTAGATAAGTCTAAATATGAAATGTGTTTGGCCTTATTAGTTGATCCAAATAAAACCTTTATTAATGTTAATGGATTGATTTAAATATAATCCGATTACAACCTATTTTAATTTTAATGAGTTAACTTAAATATGGTTCAATTATAATTTAATAATTAATTTTAATAAGTTAATCTATCAATCTATTCACTTTAAAATTTTAAAAATACGATTTAATTTATTATTCAAATGAATAATTTTGATTCCATCTTATTAATAAATAAATTGAACTAAAATCCATCTAACTTGATCATAAACAAACCGATCCGTAAGCCCAAATATCATTCGGATCGGACATTTTTGGCCCACAAAGTATGGCTGTCGGAGCACAAATTGTTTTCTTTAAAATTAAGATTTTCCTGGAAGCCATAACAGACGCGCGTAGCTTCAGAGCAAGATCAATTTACTCCAAGAGCTCTCGTCGGTCGAGCAGTTGACAATCCAAACCCTCTTATCACTGCTTTCTTTTCTTTTACTGGAGCTTAATTGAACCACAGATTTCTTTGTGCGGCATCTGTCTGAGTCGCAGTTGCCATGGCTTACGAGGATGATCCGTAATATTTCTCACTTGTTCGATATCCTCTTTCTAGGGTTTCGGGTTCGCAATTCTGTTTACGAATCTGCAAATTTTTTGATTCTTTCTCCAGAATTTTGGGTTTTTGATTTTTGTTTTTTTGGTTTTATCGGCAATTCAGACGCTAAATCTCTTCGCTGTCTGAAGGACTGTTAGGGTTCTGCTATACGATAATGTTTCTAAGTTGCGCCAAACTTAGGGTTTCTGATCATTTGATTTTGGGTTTCAATCTCTTATTCTAATATTCTTTTGAAATTCCATTTTTTCTCCTAGAACAACTTTTTCCTTGTCTAGTTTGACATTTAGGTCAGCAATTCTCTGGCTGAAGTTCGCAATCTTTCTCCACTATATATATATATATATATTTTGTATCTGGTGTTATGACAACTGTGTGATTGTTTTTGCAGGTATCGCGATGAAGATGGAGAGCCATTGATGGATTATGATGATATGCAGTCCGATCGTGAGCCATCACCAGAGCCCCACCAGGGCTTAGGCGGTCTGGAGGATGATGTTGAGGACTGGAACACGCGTGAGCGGTCACAAACCCCAGTTTATGATACAGAGAAAGTGAGGCCAAAGAAAAGGTTGATTAAGAAGAGTGCCGTGGGCAAAGAAAGTGTGGTTATTCCTGAATTAGTTGATGAGGATGAGGAAGACTTTGGAAGGGAGTTGGCAAGGGATGAGTTTGAGTCAGATGGTAAGAGGAGGAAGAAGGGGAAGGAAAGCAGTGTAATTGCGAAGAAAGAGAAGAGGCATAAGTGGGAGAAGAAATATCCCAGCCGTGGTGGTGAGAAAAAGTCAGCAGAGATTGAAGAGTTGTGGGACACCATTGCGCATAATCCGGAGGTTTGTCCTTCATCTTCTGGTAACTTATTTGTGTCTGGCTGGTCAACTGGTTTCGTGATATTGAATTGGGTTTTCTTTTGCAGGAGCTCAAAGTTGCTTGGACTTTTTGTTTCATGTTTAATTTTTCATTTCTGTTTTGTGGGTTGACATGTGAGTATATGCATGATATAGGAACTAGTGCTGCTTTGTCCTCCCATTTAAGTGTTATGTTTTATGTTCGTTATCAAGAAGTTGATTCTCTATTTTCTGCTCGGAAATAATTGATTGAGCACTGGCAACTCTGGATTAATCTTAACAAAAACAACTCAGCTTCTTGTTTGATCTAATTCTGTGCTGGGTCTGCCTTTTTTTTTTTTTTTTTTTGAAAGGGGGGGGGGGGGGGGGGGTGGTTTGTTTCTTTGAGGTGTTGTGGTCACTTTGTATATAAGGCTTCATTTACGTCAAGCCTTTCATTTAGAGAACAAAACTGAGTTTTATTTACAGAATGAAAAGTTTCATACTGTGATTTAGTATTTAGCATGCTGCAATAAACTGAATTTTGATAAATTGTTAAAAATCCCAAATATCTATTGCAGTAGTGTGTTTAAAAGATGGTATTACCTGTATGATTGTAATGCTTGATAGAAGATGTCAGTTTGCTTATGAGAAGGCTCGTCTTTCTATTATGCAACCTGCATTTTGTTTTGACATATTTAAGTTATATTCGTTTATTCTCTGGAAGGCTTTAACAATTGCCATAGTTTGTCTTCTGAAGGTGCTAATTATACTCCTTTACTATGACAGAATGATGAAGAGGGTGTTAGGACTGTGGATGACGATAATTTCATAGACGATAGTGGTCTAGACCCCTCTGATAGGTATGGAAGTGACCGTGAAGCCCGCTCCCCTGGTGATGCTCCTCAGGTTAACATTTTATCCTTCTTTCATCTGTAACGGTGACTGCATAATGGTAACTGTGTAACAGCTATGGACATACTTGTTTTTTATTGTACAAAGTTCTAGCTTGTTTACGATATTGTAAGTTGTCTTATTATTGTGATTTAAAATTTTTGAAGGCTGCACTTTTTCATGGTAGTCAAAGGTTATAGTTTGATAAGGCACTATAAGTACTAGTGAAATATGTTGGTAGACATTTGATGACCTGGTATGTCCTCTGGAATTTTATTTATTTATTTTTCATAACTTAGTTGTCGACTGTTCTGATTCTTGCTAGGCGGAGGAGGGTGAGGAGGATGAGGAGATAAATGCACTCTTCAAGATGGGTAAGAAAAGGAAGAAGAGCGACAAGAGTCCTGCAGAAATTGCATTGTTAGTTGAGAATGTGATGGCTGAGCTTGAGGTCACTGCAGAGGAAGATGCAGAACTTAATAGACAAGGGAAACCTGCCATTAATAAACTCAAGAAGTTGCCTCTACTTACTGAGGTTCTCTCAAAGTAAGCTGCTGTCCGACTTTATTTTTGTGGTGATGTTTCCTTGATAATTGTGATTTTGATATTCTTGACAATTGTTGTTCTGCAGGAAGCAGCTTCAACCTGAATTTTTAGATCATGGGGTTCTAACACTGCTGAAGAATTGGCTCGAGCCCCTTCCAGATGGAAGTTTACCAAACATAAATATTCGTGCTGCCATCCTGAAGATTCTGACTGATGTATACTCCATTTTCGCTCCAATTTTCTCAACACTTCTTGGTTCTAAACACATTCCTTTTAGATACTTAAATTTTACTTCTGCCATGCAGTTTCCGATTGACCTGGACCAGTATGATAGGAGAGAACAATTGAAGAGAAGTGGACTTGGAAAGGTTAGGAAACTCCTTACACATAATGTTCGTCTGGCAATTAAAGCGACATGGGACTTATATGGAACATTTTACTTTTGGCAGGTCATTATGTTCTTATCAAAGTCTGATGAGGAAACTACAGCCAACAGAAGACTTGCGAAGGATTTGGTTGATAGATGGGTAATGCATCTGTCAATTGGTCATAATACACGAAAAGCTTTTGTTGGCACTTCTAGTTTCGATAGTCTCATGTTTAATGTTTTAAAGTTTTGTCTTTCAAAATTGCAAGTTTCTTCTTGTTTTGTTTTAGTCTACTGATCTGTGACCCTGTGCTATATTGGTACTGGACTTCCATTTCCGTTATCCATGTTTAGTCCTGAAAACTTTTACCTTCAAAATATTTTCATCTCCTTATGTTTAATCTGTAGCCATTGTTTATGCTTTTTGTTATATGTTGGTAACATACTTTGATAATTTGATTATGAAGCTCTTTTCTTGCTTTGTCATGGATTTTTTCTTTTTCCTCTCCGAAACAATGCAGAGTCGTCCCATTTTTAATAAGAGTACAAGGTTTGAGGACATGAGAAACATCGATGATGATCGAGTACCCTTCCGAAGGCCATCTGTGAAGAAGTACTTTTCTCACCAGTTTTTTTATGCATACCATGTTATTATTTTTTCTAATAGGCCATGCAAATATGTAACGTGTGTTAATGTTGGGTACTTTATTTTTTGAAATTACATTACAGACCCTCAAATAAAGCTTCAGCCATGGAATCTAGAGATGGTGATTTTGATTTGGATATTTCTCGGTATGATGTGACATTGTTTTCATCTACTTTCCATTGTTTACCATTACTGCAATCCTGCATGTTCTTTGGATATTAGTTGTTGACTACAAAAATACAGGGAGCGAAAATCTGGTCAATCCTCTTCTGCGCAGCATGCTTCCAGGTCGGAAACATCTTCTAGGCATCATGCCACGAGGCCAGAGGCAGCACTAATGGACTTTGTGGTGCGTCCTCAATCCAAAATTGACCCAGAAGAGATTCGAGCCCGTGCAAAACAAGTTGTACAAGATCAGCGTCGTCTAAAGGTAGATCTTACTCTTCCAAAAATAAAGTTCAATTAGTTTGTTACCAATTCATTTGGAGTATTCTCGGAAATGACTTGTATTTATATGGAAATGAATCATATAAACTGATTTTTTTTTCTTTTCTTTTAGTTTCAACGAACAATTTCTGATCATCAGAAAGTGAGAAATAATTATTAATATTATTGATGAATTCCCAGTTTTTGTTGACTTTATGATGGAATGTTTTCATTTTTTTTTTATTGATATACCTCTTTATAATGAGCTACTTGCAGGTCTTGGTATCCATCTATATCAATAATTTCTGTATTTGATGAGATTGACTAGTTAAAAAGGCATAAAGTTTCTGACAATAAGAGGAAAAATAAAAACAAAGAAAATTGAACAAAGGAAAGTATTATTGGAGATCTGAGGCATGTAGTTGGGCTAGTGTTAGTTATGTGTCACATTCTACCATAATTTGCATTCTCTAGAGTATGCCAAGGGTTCTTTTCGCTTTTGGTGGACAAAGGGGCTTTTAGCTACTATCAACTTAGATGATTTTGCTTCTGGTATCATTTTTGTGGTGTGGCACTAAAATTGAAAACTTGTGCTGGTGACAATCCGATTGCGAGGAAATAAATATTATGTTGCTGCTATTTGTTTGCAATTAATGATAATTGTCATGATGATACGATGATTTCAGTCCAATGTGACAGTTTGTCAATGTTCTGCTAAACTGTAAAGTCGTATGGGAAGCATTTAAATGATATGCTGCATCATTATCATTATTATCGTCCAATATGACATTCTGTTTATGATCCTTTTTATTAAGTATATGATTGGGTGAAGTCTTAAATGATTACTTTTGTCTTATGCGGTCAGCATATGTGTCATTTGATTCAGTGTCAGTAACTTGAGTTCATATTGTATTTACTATGACTTTTTGTCCTCTTTCAACTTTGTTATTCATTTTTTTAACTCAAAAGGTAAATTGTTTATGGCAGATGAACAAGAAGTTGCAGCAGTTGAAGGCGCCTAAAAAGAAGCGGCTGCAGGCCACAAAGCTTAGTGTGGAGGGTCGTGGTATGCTGAAATACTTGTAAAATTGTACATGCTTCAACTGCAAGGCGAGAAGTGTGCACTGCTTAGTCCACTTTCTGCTGTTAGGCATCATGTTGTGCTGGAATGACTTGACTTGCATGAGCTCTGCAAAGGTTTGTGCAGACTGATACTTCAAATGCCTGCCAATAAGTACTCTACTGTTCATCCTAAATTGGTAGGACACCCTATAAATCGGTGACAGGGTTGTGGTTGTTTAAAAGCCCCATTCAGATCCTTTACAAATTCGGCAGTGGCATAACTAAATGCTTTGGCCGGACTCCTTGTCTGAAAGTTCTTGCGGCATTGACAAGACTGAGGGATGTTGAATACATGTCATTAAATGAATCTTGTAATATCAATTTGATAACAGTAGCTCGGTTGATGTGTTATTGGTGCAGTTTTTTGCCCAATCATAGATTATCTGGTTTGTGAAACTGTTGGTTAATCTTTCTAAGTAGGAAATGAATAAAACTTGTGGTTTACTTGTCTGCGATGGAGGCATCATCATATTAAGGTGCTGCATGACTGCTGGGTGCCTGACCAGATGTGGGCTGAGCTCTACTGTAATGGTGATGGGTTTGGTTCCCGGTATGGCATTATGAATTGAGGTTGATGCTTAATGAATCTCACATCTGTCTGTTTTATAAATTAATGTAATTATCGTGCTCCCAGTCTTTAAGGTTACTCCCAAGCCAGGAAAATGTCTGATTTTGGTATTTTACAATCACAAATCATTTTCTTTTCTTTCTTTCTTTCTTAGGTGCAAGTTAAATTGAGATTTCATGGTGAAAATTTTTAGTATGTGATTAGGTAAGCAGAAGCCGTAACCAATAATTTTTAGGGACGGGAAACACTACCTGAAAGAGAAAGAATTATGCATGGTTTGAGCAACTATGGATCATAATAATATTTTTATTATGAGCCAGATAGGTAAATTGTTAGTTTTCCTAGGTTCAGTTCACATGAACAACTGCAATCTAATTTACAGAGATTGTGACATGAATCATCCTACGCGCAAAGAAACGAAGCATAATGCCTTTCAGCATAGAACATCTAACCTTATTTTACAAGCTTATTCTCTCCTTCCTTTCTCTCTTTTCAGTGGCAAACGAACCTTAAAGAACAGCTTAATCTTTATTTACTTGCAGCATGAATCTTCGCGGTACTAATCCTACTTGTAAAGGAATAACAAAAGTATGCAAGAGAATTTTTTTTTTTTTTGTCATTTATTTGGGTATGAGTTACAGTTTCATGAGCGTAATCTGACTTAGAGTGAATAAGAATTTTGTTGTTATAGCTGCTATGAATATACTGTTGCTAGGTTGGTTAGGGTTTATGTTCATATTTTTTTTAAAAAAATATTATGTCATAGTTAACGTCGACAAAGGAAATTTTTTAAATTTTCTCACTTTAAATTCATGAAGTTAATTATACCTCCCTTTAAGTTTCAATAAATATGACATGAAAGAGATTCAACAGCTAATAGCATTAGAAATTTATGAGCTGAATGGATAATATTTTTGATGTGTTTCTTGAAATATTTAAGCTGTTTATGGTACATTTTTTAAGCTGAATTTGTATTTTAAACTATATTGTTAATAATGTTAATTTATTATTTAAAAATATAAAAATAATGTTACATTATCGATTTTATACATATTATATGTTGCGATTGATGGATTGATAACTATTGATTTTATCAGTCGTTTTTTATGTACACCATAAAGTGGGGGTAAAGTTTCATTTTTTAGGAATATATGTGTGTGATTTTTAAGTAGATATATTACACTAACCAAGTAAAAAATACACTGCAAACTTAGTAGTAAATCACTATCTTCTAGGTTAAGTGAAGATGACTATATTTTAAGTCATGATACGAGTACAATAGATCTTAATGAATTATACACCCAATAAATCACTATATTCTAGATTAAGTCATGATGTCAGTATAATAAATTATTATTACAATATATAAAATTAGGATAAAATTTACATCTAATAAATTATAACAGCTTGAGTTTTTAAGTCACGAATCAAAATAAACAACTTAAATATAAATCATTGTATACATGGCATATAGTTATATAATAAGAATTTTGCATCTTTATTGTTTATCATTTTTATCAATAGTTTAATGTCATCAATTCCAATTAGCATGTCTAGTTAAATGTCATAGTTAGAGCAATCAACTTCTAGAAATAATTGGGTTTGTTTAAATAATTAATTATATATACAGCTCCTTCAAACTATTATTCCTCTATGTTAGACAATACTCTTAACATATCGACGATTTGAATCATTCTTAATCCATTTTCCATTTAATGATACTAATACTCGAATCTTGTCGAACAACTTGCATCACATTTATCTACTTTCAATGCATAATAATGCACAATGTGTTTAACATAATAACTCATTATGAAAGTATAAAATTGACCATGCCAATATAATTCATTAGGGATACGTAATAATGCATGATGGTACATTAATAACAGAACATCTCCATAACATGCATAAATTCATGCAGTGTAGACAAAATAAACATATAATTCACGATACACATATAATAGTTTGAGACAAACCAATTGTATACATATTCATATATATAATAACTCACGGTGAAAAATAATAATGCACGGTAAGAGCATAATAAATCACTACACCCTAGAATAGTTAAACCTATTGGTATTTCTCAAATATGAGCTCATATATAATATGAATAACATGTGGCTTTGCTAATAAATTGTAGACCTGGTAACGTGATCTTATACATATTGAATAATGGGCTACAAAAATATCAATAATTTAAGTAATATAAACCAAATATGTACAAACCCATAACTTATATATGTTATTAATGATGGGCTCATAACATAATTGAGTGTACATTATATATATGTATATAAAGATAAAGCATAAGATAATAAAGTTATAACAGTTACGAGAAAGTTACATACAAAAAGTAACTTGCTACTGTCTTTTTATCCTATTAAGAAACTACAGTACGTTGTATCCTCTATCTGTACCTTTAAAAGATCAATCAACCATAATGATAATGGTTACAAGCATTGATTGAGGTACATTTTTTTTTTGTAATCTTTATATTTATTCTTCATGATTTATATGATCCAAATATATAAGTGTGATAGTTGAAAACCTATTTATAATTTTCTTACAGTAGAGATCAATATGTTCATGTAATAAGGGGTCCAATAAGATTTATTAAAATAATAATAAAAATAACAATAATAAATAAATATTTATTTATTTTTTGATAATGTAATTATTATTATTATTATTATTATTATACTTATTTACATAAATTGTATTAAAATGTTTTAGTATAGTCACCAAAGTGATAATTATTAGGTATAATTTAGTGCATTTTATGTAAATAATATTATATATCTATGTTAAAAATAATTGGCTTAAAGGAAGATCATTTTTAGATCATATATATGTATGTATATATATGATTTTTGTATATCTTGCGTATAATATGTTGGTTCAAAGAAAGGTATATTATGTGTCTGATTAACATGATCTTATTTGAGCTATGTTATCAAGAGTATCTTTCATGAGTTCTATCATAGTCTAAAAATTAAATATAATATTGTATTTGGCATCTTGTTATTGGTCCACATATATGTGTTTATTTGCACTTATTTGGAATTATTTGCATAATATATGCATGTTAGTTTATAATGTGAGATTTTTGCTTATTATGTTGTATAGTGAACTCCATATCTATCAACATCAATAGTAGTATTTCAATGCTTAACGGCACTAATTTCAAAAAATTAAAAAAAAAAACACGCAACGATCTTATTAGGCTGCGTGGATCTTGATGATGCATTTAGGGAAGGTCATCCTCCACTCTGATGAGCGAAAGCATTACTGAGCAGAAGGCTGTATTTGAGAAATATGAATGATATAATTGCATGTGTCTTAAGATCATGAAGTTGTTCATTCCAAAATCCATTAGGGGCTCAAACCCTGAAAAGGAAGATGCCAAATCTTTCTTCAAACGAATTGCAGCCTAATTCCCTGCTAATGAAAAGGTGAAGATAACCACTATTATGACCAAACTTGTCTCTATGAAGCATGAAGGAAAGGAAAACAAAAGAATACATCATGAAGATGGCTAATCTAGATGAAAGACTTGAGGCACTAAAGATGGAGAAGTCTGAAAGCATCCTTGCACATTTGGTCTTGATATTTCTCCCCGCATAATTCACTTTATTTAAGATAAGTTATAATATAGAAGTAGGCTCTCAATGTTTGCAAGAAAAAGAGAGAGACTAAGGCATGAGACATTTGAAAGTACTCAATTAGCATTCACCTCCTAAGACACGAGTAAGAAAAGGAAAAAGACCAAGGGCAAAGGTAAGCAAATTGTAGACCTTAGGGCTTTAGGCCATAAGAAGTAAAAGAACCAAGATAAGGAGTTTGCTTTTTTTTTTTTTTTTGCAAAGAGATTGGTCATGTGGAAAAGGAGTACCCCAAGTACATTAAGTTGTATTAAGAAAGGTGTGCTCCTCAACTTTGTTAATTCAAAAGTCAATTAGCCATTGTGCCTATTGACACTTGATGGACAGATATTGGTACTATTACTCATATAAGTGTCACTATGCAAGGTTATCTCAAGAAGTCGACAGCCAACTCATGATGAAAGACACATCTATACAAGAAATGGCAAAAAGACTAAAGTGGAAGCCATTGGTGCATTTAGGCTTTATTTAGGAACACATGTATCTCTGGGTTTGGAGTGTAATTTTGTTGTGCTGTCTTTTTATAGAATTTGGTTTGTATTTCATGTTTGGATAAATCTAATTACTATTGTTATATTAGAAATGAAAATTTTAGTATCTTTTAAAATTCAATTTTGATTAACACTAGTTTTTTCATTGATAAGCTATAAAGACTAAACAACTTTTAATAATAATGAAATACAAGTAAGTTATATTGGTATAAAGTAAAAATTGACAAATGAGAGTTCCTTCATATTATGGCATAGGCACTTAGGTTATATATCTAAAAAACATATAGAAAGGTTAACGTCGTAAGGAATTCTTGAATCCCTTGATTCGTCAGATTTTGACATCTCCATAGAATGAATTAAAGGGAAAACCGTTGAAAAAAAAAGGAATAAAGGTGCAAATAGGTGTAATGATGTCTTCGAACTAATATATTAGGTATTTGTGGTCCTAACTATAAAGCCTTCTTGGAATGGTCAAACATACTTTGTTAGTTTCATAGATAACTATTCACGTCATAGTTATTTGTACCTTATTCATGAGAAGTTGCAATCCCTGGATATGTTCAAAATCTTTAAAGTAGATGTTGAAAATCAATTAGGCAAAAAGATTAAAGCCGTGAAATTTGACCATGGTGGTGACTATTATGGTAGATATGACAAATCAGGAGAACAATGTCCTGAGCCTTTTCCTAAATACCTTGCTGAATGCAGGATAGTACCTCAATATACCATGCTTGATAAACTACATTAAAATGGCGTAGCTGAGTGACAAAACCAAACCCTCAAAGACATGGTTAAAAGTATGATGAGTTTTACTTCTTTACCAGAGTTATTATGAAGTAAAGCAATAAAGATTGTAGTTACTTATTAAACAGAGTACCTAGTAAAGTAATGACAAAGATCCCTTATGAAGTATAGATAGGTAAAAGTCTGAGTATCAAGCGTTTACATGTCTGAGGATGTCTAGTTGAAGCTAGGCCATGTAGGCCTAATGAAAGCAAGTTAGACTCAAGAACTATTAGTTGCTACTTTGTGGGTTATTCTAAATGATTTTAAAGGTTTCAAGTTCTATGACCTCTCAAACAAGTCCTTTTTCAAGACGAATAATACCAAGTTCATTTAAGATTATGGGAGCACTACAATGAGGAATGTAGTCTTTAATGAGGAAAGCGTAGGCGATCTTATCATGGTTACTATTGTAGCAAATGATAATGAAGAGGAATTCATTTCTAACATTATCAGAGTTACAAATCTAGGAAATAAAGTGATTAGAGACATTCTTGTGCTACCTCAAACATATATGGAGCGATCGTCCCTTCAGGTTAAGGTAACACCTCCTATGTTAGAGGAAGTATCTCAACAACCATAGATAGAAGTGCCAATAAGAAGATCTACTAAAAAAAGGAGTTTAACAATTTTAGATGATTATGTTTTTTTATCTCCATCAGCATAAGTTTGATATAGGAATGAAAAATTATCTTTCATCTTTCCATCAAGTCAAACAATGTCCTAATTCGAAAAAGTGGGTCAAAGCCATGAAGGAAGAGATAAAGTCTATGGAAGACAATGATGTATAGGAACTTATTGAATTGCCTAAAGAAGAGAAATCAATTGATTGTAAATGAATTTTTTAAGACTAAACGGAATTCAAAAAGTAATGCTGAAAGGTATAAGGCTTATCTTATTGCTAAAGGTTTCAATCAAAAGGAAGACATTGATTACAATGAGACTTTCTTATTTGTTTCAATGAAAGACTCCTTCAAGATAATTATGGCACTTGTCGCTCATTATAATTTAAAGTTACATTAAACGGACGTAAAGACTACATTTCTCAATAAAGAAATAGATGAGACTATAAACATAGTGTAACCAAAAAATTTCAACTCTAAGGACTCAAAGCACCTAGTATGTAAGTTATAGAAGTCTATTATGGTCTCAAGCATGCATCCTGTCAATGGTATCGAAAATTTGATCGGGTGATTACTTCATTTGGTTTTAAGAAAAACGTTGTCAATCAATGCATATATCTCAAGTTTAGTGGTAGAAAGTTCATCATTCTCATGCTTTACGTAGATGACATATTGCTAGCAAGTAATGATAAGATATTATTGCATGACACCAAGAAGTTTTTGTCTAGTTATTTGAAATGAAGGATCTTGGTGATGCATCTTTTATGTTGGGTATACAAATCCATCATGATCACTTAAGAGGTATACTTGACTTATCATAAAAGATCTTTGTTGAAAAGGTGCTTAGTCAATATGGCATGCAACATTGTGCATGTTGGGATGCACCTGTGGCAAAAGGTGATAACTTTAGCTTACAGTAATCCCTTAAAGTTGAACTTAAGATAAAAGAGATGCAAAAATTTTCTTATGCTTCTGCTATAAGGAGTCTCATGTACATTCAAGTATGCACCCATCTAGATATAATGTTCAGTTCACAGTAAAGATGTTACGCAGATATTTGAGTAGCCCTAGATTAGTTAATTGGAAAACAATAAAATGAGTTATATGGTATTTGCAAAGAACGAATGATTTCATGCTCACATATCGGAGACCTAATCATTTAGAAGTTATTAGATACTTAGACTCCAACTTTGCTGGGTGTTTAGACAGCAGGAGATCCATTTCAGGCTATGTTTTCATGCTAGTTGGAGGAGCTGCTTCTTGGAAAAGTATTAAACAATAACTTACAACTACTTCCACCATATATGTTAAGTTTATAGCTTGCTATGAAGCATCTAACCATGGGATATGGCTGCTAAACTTTATTAGTGGACTACAAATTGTTGATGGTATTGAAAAACCACTGAAAATTAATATTGATAATAAAACCACTGAGTTATATTTCAAGAACGACCACAGCTAGTGAAAGTTTAAACACATTGATGTCAAGTTCTTAACGATGAAGGAATAGTTAAAATCATCAAGTGTTAATTAAGAATATCAATACCAATTTCATAATAGCCGATCCACTCACTAAGGACTTACCACCCAAGTTTTTTCATGAGCATGTAGATCGCATGGGGATCCTTTTTTTAAATGATATGCCTATTTTGTAGGAGTTTGTATTTACTCTAATTGATTGAAACAAATGAGATCACATATTATTTATTTTGGTTATAGTACTTACTAAGATTAAAATTTTTATATATGTTTGGTTTAACAACTGTAAAATATAAAAATAATAATTTACTCTGGTTATTTAGCATATGTTGTTTGTAAATACGATTATTGGAACTCTTATGAGTGTTAAAGTAGACTAGTTAGAAATAGGCATATGTGGATCACCTTTCATATAATTTTCATGCTACTCACCCATACTTGATTTATGTCATTGATTATATTGGTATTATGATTATTGATTGTTCTTAGTATAAATATAATAATAATGACCATTTTAATCCTATGCTAATGAGATTAATGGACTCGATTGTGGTTAAAATATTTATATATGGCATTATTGAGCTCAATTAAAGATATTCAGGCATACGTTATGTATGGTAGAACATGTAACCCAAGTGGAAGATTGTTGGTTTTTTTCAAATATGAGCTTACATGTAATATGCATAACACGTGGCTTTGCTAATAAATTTTAAGCTCGATAGTGTGATAATATATGTTAAATAATGGGTTTCAAAAAATATTAATAATTTAAGTGATATAGACCAAATGTGTAAAAACCCATGACTCATATACGTTATTAATGTTGGATTGATAATATAATTGAGCGTATATTACATATGTGTGTGTATATATATATATATATATAAAGATAAAGAGAAGATAGGGTTGTGGTCCCCAAAGAGCAAAAAAGTTATAAAAGTTATAAGAAAGTTACACAATATTTATCAAAAGTTACATTACAAAAAGTAACTTGTTCTTTACCCCATCAAGAAACTACAATACGTTGTATCCCTTCCTTGCACCTTTGAAAGATCAATCAACCATAGTGATAATGGTTGTCAGTATTAATTCACGTAAGTTTTTTTTATAATCTTTATATCTATCCTTCATGATCTATATGATCCAAATATATGAGTATGATAATTGAAAATTTATTTTTTATTTTCTTATTGTAGAAATCAATATGTTCATGTAACATTAAACCCGAAGATTTCTTTCAAAACTACCATCCACACAAGACACATGGTACATTAATACCTCATAAAAAGGACTTACCCAACATAAGTTCAAACTTGAAACCCATACCTCATCGTATGTTTAAACAAAATTGTCGAATGTTCAGAAAAAATAATCTCATAACAACCTAGAAAACAATACATGCATCTTTCTTAGATATCAGAAAAGAAAAATTCAAAACTCGGTTTATGGGTTGCCCATCAATAATGATGCTAATTTTGTTCGGTTAATGCTCCACCGAAGACCATAGCCAAACTTATCTTTCTATTTAATCAAAAACTAATTTTTATGTTACAAATATTCAAGTGAAAAATATACTAGATTTAGAGTCTAAAATGAGTTTTTGAGCATGAGGTTAAATAGAAGTAGGGAGGATGCATTCTTGTTTTCAAATTGAAAGAAAGAAAATTGAAAAAAAATGACTAAAAACAGAAAAATTGATAATTACAAATATTTTTATACCACGAAAAATTTTTCTGATCAAAACAGAGAATCTTTTCGTTTTCTAAACAATGTTGACGTTAAAAGACATTTACACGTGATCCATTTTGGATGATCTAAAAAAATTTATTATCATCAAATAATTTTGCAATTATGTTGTTATTCCCATCTCACAACACCTATGTTCTGTCCTTTATTTTCTCTCTTGACTGATGCAATTGCATTTTTCTTTTCTGCATCTCTGTTATTGTTTTCCCTTTCTATCACCATCACATAAGATGACCAAAATACTAATATCTCTTCTCCTTTTTTAGCTGTCTTTGTGAAATTTAGATACAGGATCACCCTGAAATTCTTTATCATCAATAAATATGAATTAAAAGACCCCAATTTGAAGAGATGTGGCTCTGTACAGGAACTGATTAGTTAAAAGGCTGCCTGGTGGCCAAAAGACCATCCAGGTTTCTTGTAAGTCTTAACCCAAAGAATTAAAATACAAGGAAAGATAAATAGAATGCAAAAGAGCAACTGTTGCAGCCTTATTATGGTAATGCAGCAAAATCACAGCTTGTCGAACAGCTTTCTTTCTTGTCATAGTTAGAACATTAGGGTGTTTCTGGTTCCATTTTCAGAAGAATCATGAAGACCCAGATGTCAGAAAACCGTTGGAACTTGAAATATAAGAGCAAAAAGAAAAGGGTTCCCAAGAAAATCAGAAGTAAAATTTTCTTTTGGATTTTCCCAGATGGTTCCCGATGGGAAACAAAGGGTTTCTTTCGGAGACTTCCCTGATGATCTATTGCTGGAGATACTCTCCCGGCTTCCCGTTAAATCACTTGTTCGATTCACCAGCGTCAACAAGTCATGGGGAATGCTCGGCCAGAACGCCATCTTCAACGCTTTGCAGATCGAGAAATCCACCATGAATGGCAACAACTGCCTGGCTGTCCTCCGTGATCATGAATTCGGTGGAAGCTTCATTTCCTTTCTTTCAGCCGACATCCATTGTGAGTCTCACAGAGTGGATCTTCCATTGGAGATAACCTACCAGGGGCTGGAAATGGTAGACTGCTGTAACGGCGTGTTCTGCCTCAGCACTCTCCAGGACTTCGGCTTCAGCAATTACCTGTTAAACCCTGCAACCAGGGAGTTCAAGTCACTCCCCAGAGTCATTCACGATGTTCCAGGACGACCCAGAACGAGAAACCAGTGTGTTAGTCTAGGGTTTGGCTTCGATTCCCTAACCAACGATTACAAGCTCGTGAGAATCTCTAGCTTCTTCAGCGACCCAAACCTGGGAAACGTCCACTCAGTCATTTCTGTGTACACTTTGAGTACCAATTCTTGGCGACGAACCGGCATTGTTGATGCAACTGTAGGTACTAAAGTACACAAAGCAGCTGCAGCATTGAAAGGTTATCTTCACTGGAAAGCCATGAAAGTCGATGGAGACAAATCTCGTGAATTCATCTTGTCATTTGACTTGGGTCATGAGGTTTTAGGAAGCATATCTCTGCCTGATATCCACCAGGACAAGAAACCAAGATACTGGTATCCCTTCACCTTAAACGAATCGCTGTCTTTGATCGTCTGTTATAGAGACAACGTCAGTAAATCCTTCGAGATCTGGGTGATGAACGAGTACGGCATTGAAGAGACCTGGACCAAGAGGTTCGCTCTTGCATCTTCTCTGAAGATCAAGAGACTGATAGGGTTTGGGAAGAACGGAACTGAGCTTGTTTTGGCGAATCAGGACAGGCAGCTTGTCCTGTTTGATCCAGGCAGCCAGAGAACACAAATACTAAAGATCAGAGGGGTTCTGGTGGATCAGTCGGAGATGCTTAAGTATGTTGAGACAATTGTTTCGATCAAAGGAGAGAGATTCAATGTGAAGATTCTTGACAGATTATGGTTCTGGTTTTATCTTTGCTGTTTTGTTGTTTTAATTGGGTGGCTTGTTGGTCTCCAGTTTTCTGAACAGAGAAAAGTAATTCTAATCTGAGAGGCCTTACCTCCTATTATATGAAATTTTCGGTTGGATTAATTCCAAATCTTTTGCGAGCATAAGCCAAAATTTTTATTATTTAAATATAAATAAATATCTTTTTAAACTCTAAATGTTATTTTTTTTCTTCAATCAAATCTTAACGTATTTAAATAAATTCTAATATATTTATTTTTTTAATTAAATTTTAACTTATAATAATTATAAAAAATTAATAATTTTTGAGTTTTAATGATAAATTTTTGAATTTTCAAACAATAAATTGAGAGTAAAAGATATGTAAAGATAGAAAATTAAAGTGTACAAAACCAAACAAAAAAGGCATAATGTTCCTGGCTGAACTATTTTCTTTTTTGACATTATCACGTTTTAAAGTTTGTTTTGGTAATTAATAAAAAAATTAAGGTCGATTATGTCACTTTTTGAACAATAAGATTTAAGTTATAAATCAAAGTATACTTCAAAACTTTAAAGTTTTTTGAATATTTATCTTTTTTAATTTTAAAAAATTATTTGCATCTTGCTTTATTGTATCGATTATTCATATAATTTATTAAATGAGTTTGTCAATTATATTATATAATTTACTTAATAAAATTTAATATTAATATTTAAAAATACAATATAAATTAAAGGTAAATATAGAGAAAATAAAATCTTGAATTATATATTTCTTTTGTTCTACACTTGAAAATATCAAATGGATTAATTATGCAATTAATATTTTAATTTTATTTTATTTAAATTATATTAAAATTTTTAAAATATTAATAATATTCAAATTGAAGATCTAACGTAACAAATTTTGACTTAAAATTTTTTGTGAATATTTATTTTAAAATTTAAAATTTTATATAAATTATTGATGTATCAAAAATTATTTAAATTTGAAGGATAAACTCGAAATAAAGTGTATAATTTATTTAATACATCTTTAAAACATTTTAATAATGAAAATAATTTTAATTCTTTATAGTTAGTTAAGCTAATACTTAACAATAATTAAATTAAAAATTTTAGAAATATAATTAATTTAATCAAAATACTATGATTTAAATTAAAAAATAAATATAATTAAATTATTTTTTGAATATTTACTTAAAATTAATTAATAATATTATGTTCATAATAAACACATTTATATAATTTTATCATATTGAGACAACCGGTGTAATATTAAGAACATAATTTTTTTTCTATTAAAAACTATTTATGTTTTTTATAAAAAATGAAAAATGAATTCTTTTTTTAAGAAAAGAAAAAAATTGAAAATAGTAAATGGCCCATGCAAGACCAACCCAATTGGCCCACCATAACAGTACCTTTAACATCCACCATTGCTAACCGAGCTTGGCCCATATGTGGACACCAGAGCCCTTCCTCATTTTCTTCTTTGGTTCTTGGCTTGTCTGGTCAGACCATACCCGATACAGAGTAATCAGGGACGGAAATTAGCAGTATAAAAGACGATGATGAATAAAGCTGGAGGATTGGGAGGTGGGGTTGGTGGTGGTGCGGGAGGTGGAGGTGGGCCAACTGCTGCTGCGGCGGCGGCAGCCGCGCAGAAACAGAAGGCCCTGATGCAGAGAGTGGAGAATGACATCGCGAACATTGTAGACAACTTCAATCACCTTGTCAGCGTCGCCAGGGTAACTATCTTCGTGTTGCTTTTGTTGTCGTCGTAGTTCCAACAAATGTGCAAAGTTGTTGTTTTTCAGAAATTATGGTTGCCCATCCCATTTCCCCACCCATTTTACACGCTACTGCCTCTGCCACAATACAAGTGTAAGAAAAACAAATTGTGAACAGAATATCGCGCGAGAAGTGAGAAATGAGAGTAAATGGTTTAATATGTGAGATTCGAATTGTAATTGGATGTATTGTTTTGCTAATTTTATGTTAAGATGTGGCTGATCTTGTGGAACAAATTGAGTATGGTTAATGCATCTCAGTCTTTCTTGCTTACTGATTTAGAATATGCACATTCTATTGTCGGTTTTTCCTATTAGTCCCCAACAATCTGCTAGGTTGTTAATTTTATTGTTGGATATTGTTTTTTTTTTTTTTTTTCTGATTCTATTATGCTAGGTTTCTATTAGTAATTTAACTTCTTGAATACATTTTCTTATTGGTTCTTGTTTTTATTCTATTCAAAGACATTGCAAGGTTGTTTTTGTTAATAGTAGATACATATTTGTTTTGTTATCAATATAGCTGATTTCTAGTAGTAATTGAGTATGATGGATGTCGTTTCTTTCTTATTTGTTTTAGTTGATTCAGAAACTCGCATCTTTCTGCTGAAGTCTTCTTTCTTTTGTGTTCCTTGATTTTTCCACTCGAACACTGCCAGTTCATGCACATATAGGTGATTTTGCTCATGTTAATTGCATATCTTTTGCTAAAGCTTTGTTTGCATACCTGATTTCTGTTTGTCATAGAGAATGGTGAATGTATTTTCTTCTTGTTCTTTACATATTTAGAATAACCACATTTTCGTACAACAACCGGCTTGCTTTTCCTTTTGTGGATCCTGCCATAAGAGGTGGTGAGTTCATGGCACTGTGAGATGTGTTGAAATTATAAGCCTGCACATGTTTCCATCTATTCTTGTGAGTGTAACATTGAGATAGTAGATTGCTGGATCCATTTCTTGTAGGGTCAAGAATGTTTTATGCTAAAGGTGTTAGATTCTTAGAATTTGCAAAGTTTTGATAGATTGGAAGTTTGAGAATCTATTTAATGGGTTTTTTGTTTAAAACATATTTTTCCTTCCAAACTTTGAAGCTTTGGGTGTTCTCCATTTGAAATCATGTAGGAGTGTATCACTTTGTTGCTTACTTTCTTGATCTTTGCACAATGTCTGCGCGGATCACTTTGTTGCACAGTTTCTTGGTCTTGGCAACGTCTGAGTTGATCATTAAATTGATGCTTTCTCTTTGGAGGAGGGGGAAGGTTGTTGGTGGAACCTTAGTGAATTCCCCCGTCATATTATTAGAGATATGGTTTTCCGGCAAGATTAATATGGTAGACGATTAGGGATGCTTGATTATTTTTGTTGGACAAATTTTTGGCTGACCTCAATCTGGGGAATGATGAAAACACCGAGAAGAGTAAAGTTCCTAATCTGATTGCTGATTACAGCTATAGAACTGTCTTCTGTTTCAGCAGTTCCCAAGAAGCTATGTCTCTATATGCAATTTTCTCTTTAATGTAATATTCACTTGACAGCACCTTGCCTTGCTTATTTTAGGTGAGTGATCTACCAGTCAGAAACTCACAAGAGGCTTTCATGATGGAGATGCGTGCAGCAAGAATGGTAAGAGCAGTACTTCCCTCTAATCTGTTTAACTGCCTGTGTCTCTGTCTCACTGAAAGACACATGCCCATACATGCACACACATGCCTGCGCACACCGGAAGAAACTTAGATAAAAGTTTAATAATTTAAGTCAGAACTGTAGCTTCTGGCAATCCTTAGGATTTTGCATTTGCAACGTGGTCATTTCAGTTTTCTTTTGGCAGAACTGGATGACTTCAGAATGATATGTGGTTGAGTTTGCCTCAATTGTCAATATCTTTTTATATTTTTGAAGTTCCTGTTTGCTCGTTGTGCCCATTTGATCACTGATTCAGCATAATTCTTTGACAGGTTCAAGCAGCTGATTCACTACTTAAATTGGTATCAGAGCTGAAGCAGACAGCAATTTTTTCTGGATTTGCCTCTCTCAATGACCATGTAGAACAAAGAACGGCCGAGTTTAACCAAGAAGCTGAAAAAACAAATCGAATGCTTGCTAGAATCGGAGAGGAGGCAGCTGCTAGCCTCAAGGAGCTTGAATCCCACTATTACTCTTCTGAACAGAGGACAACTCAAACCATGTAGCTAAAACCATGAATCTCTCAGCATTAATTTTGTAATCTGTCTGGTAAAAACATGGAGGAAACTTCTCTGTATGATAGTTTATAATCCTGAATTTAAAAGGTTTCTTGTTTCACCATATAGCGTCAACTTGATTACACTTCTGCAGATGCTTTATTGCACATTGACAGAGCTCCTATGAGAAATAAATAAAAGCTTAGAAGGAAAGAGGCTGGCTTTTGGGATTTGGGTACTTCAATATTACAATTCCAGATACTGAAGTGCTAAAAACTCAAAAATTTAAAAACCATCTGGCTAATTCTCAATTTCACAAAGTTGAGCTCATTGTCATATTAAAAACAATCAATTTTATACAGTTTCTGCTCATCCAACTTTTGCGTATCTTAACAAAATAGCAAAATCGAGAACTTGCAAATGGAGGTCTTGGCTGCATCCAACATCCAAATAAAAGGATCATATGCGGGATTGTGATTGTTCTCCCTTACCCGTCTTAGAGACAACTCAACATGGTTTCATCAGAGCTTCCTGAGGACAGCTTTCAGATGTGGCTGAAGACCAACAAGGTTGGTAGCCATCTGAACAACATATGACAACTCTCCGTTAACTAACTCGAAGACTCTACTTATCTCCTTCACCTAATCAAGAAAAAGAAAAGCTGATAGTTAACTCTCAAGATTAGTAATATAGCTTAGGGGACATAGTCATATTTTGAAATCATCCAACCCAAAAGAAATTTCAATAAGCAAAAAAAAGATGGAATCTCACAGTTTATTTTCTTTAAGATGTTTTAAACCAAAATTTTCTAACATTCCTTAAAGAAAAGGATATCAAACAGGAAGTTCTTCATTTTTAGATGTTCATGCTCACGAAGCAAGTTACATTTCTTATTGTAATGTTGATAAAGCAAAAGATAAACTTTAAAGCTTATTGTAGGAAGTCCACAAGTTGCTAAGACTAGTGCCTCAGAGTTTTGTAACAGTTGCAAGTAGTGGCTGTATGCACTGAAGTCAGTATCTTTACGAGCATGGAATCCCTTTGATTCCATCCAGCCATATGGCGCTCATCTTCTCATTCTACACCTCCAACTACAAGTAACCTACTTCCTCAGCAATTATATAATGTCTGTTTTCCAATCATATGCAACACGGCAACCAATTGGAAGTCTGATACTACTAGGCCTTTTATTCATGTGGCTTTGGTACTACATTTGTTTTCTATCCATTCACCCTAACATTTTCATGTTGGCCAAACTCATCATCATTCACCTTATGAAATTGGAAGGGCAAAATCGAGTTAGATTCATAAGGATCTCATAATCAAATATGGGAATATGACTTGTTGGCTGGCTAAATGTATCACCAGGGAAATGTCTATGAGATCATTGGAAAATTGACAATCTCTCAACTGAAACGCCCAAGTATATGCAATAATTAAAATGTTAAAGAAAAAAAAGGGGCTAAACTGTAAGTATAATGCAGGTTCACACGTGCAAGGAAAAAATAAATGAAAAAACATACGCAAAGGAATTACCCTTTAAGATCAAATTCTAGAATAAAAGGTGAGATATTGAAGCTCAACTAGGGAAATATCTTTTCAACCCCATTGTCACAATAAAAATGTGGTAGATGTCACAATATTCAAGTTTAGCACAATTCATAATGTAGCATCATAGACAAACAAGAGCTCTCAAGTAAAGATCATCTAGAAATACTCAAAGGAGGTAAGAATACTTAAAAGGAATGTAGATGCAATCATATAAAAGTAGTTAACCGCACAAATTACAGAAGATATAAGCCATGCCATTTTCAACTAGTGGAGTTCAACCCTCTTATTTTGAAGTCAAGAGACCCATTTTGAAATGTAAATTGTGTTTGAAGGAACGATATGTTGCTCACTAAACGTGTTGCATAAAAGCTTGCTGCTGAACCACCGCTGTTTTGCATAGGACTTACATTACAAAATTTCCATTCATGTTGTGGATTGTTGAAAAAAAAAAAAAATCATGTTTCAATGGAAAGGTGGAAAGGTGTCAAGGTGTCTTTTCTTTTTTGAAATGGAAAGGTGTATGGAACAAAGGTGAAAAAGTGTCCTTCCATTTTGAATAGAAAGGTGTCTTTCTATTAAAGATGCATCCTTTCTCCATTTTGAATGAAAAAGTATTTTTCTATTAAGATGCATCATTTCTCTCTGGATGCACCTTTTCTGAAAGTCACACTCCTCAAATGTTACATTTTGACACCTATAAAAAACCTCCCCATAACCATTTCAATCATCCAAAATATTCATTCTTTCTTTCTTCATCGAAAACAAGAGTTTGTTTTTTTGGAAAGAAAATCATAAGTTGATTCGTTATTTTTACGAATTTAAGTGTTAATTTCACAAGAAAAGATCATTATATCGTAAGAGACATTCACCATCAACTTATTTGCCCATATTGGGGGGTACAGTTCTACATGCTACATTTTACGATAAGTTCATGCCAATTTTTTCATTCCCGCTTGAAGTAAATGAAGTATCTTTTCAAGTTTTTCGATCTCATTTTTTGTACCAAAATCAACACTAATACCGAACTCCGCTGACCTTACAAGAAAAACACCTGGTATAAATGCATGTATATGCTTCAGCTAAGTACCGCAAATATCCTTCTCTAAAACCATCTAGTAATAAGTCACATTTTGAGAATTTCTCTCTGACAATGACAAACTTTGTGATATACGAGCTGCACCTTATGCCTGCCAAATGGAAAGATCCATTGATTCTCACTTTGAGGATCAGAACTATGATGCGCAATTTTGAGGTATTCCCCCCCTAAGGTAATGGGATGAGGTCAAACTATTTCACATGCCAGGAAGAATGTTTTCAGAGCAATGCAATTGCATGCATGATGTTTGGATAAAAGGGAACAATGTGTTCCTCACATAAAATGGTCCTTTAAAAAAGGAACGGAAGCAGAAAAGAGACAATTAGATTTTCACTTTCTAATGTGGATTATTAACCCTCTATCAGCAGTTGATCTGCCAACTTATCCTTGAATACACCTGATGTAGAAAATTCAAGCATGTCTGTTTGAACAATATATAAGAACCTCCACTCCATTCAACTGAACCAAATGACATAGAGTATCCTTATTAAAATGACATATGCTTAATATAGCAACTGCCACTGTTGGCAAAACACTCATCAACAACCAACTCAACAAGTATTGCCTAAAATCTAGTTGCACAATCATATCAGAACATGAAAAACAAGGTCAAGAAACAAATAACTACAGCATGATGGATTATATTCAATTAGAAGAAATACCGGTGGAAGATCCCTTTTAGAATGAAAGAGTGATAATTAGAATCCTAGCAGCATTAATTGGCTGTGGAATTACCTTAGAAGCATTACCAACAAGTTGACTGTGAAGCTTTATCGCTTTCTCTTCTGCATTATAAGTCCCCTTCTGTAAAGAGTAATGATATGATAGTAGCAAGAAATTACAGTGATGTCTGGCATAAACATTAAATCATACTAAAGATTCCCAGAGCAAGAAATTAAAGCGAAAAATATGCAGAATACCTGAACCTCGACAAGGCCAGTGCTTTGAGCAATAACAACTTCAATGGTGCCATCAGGCTTCGGCCGCCAGTACCCACTTTCCGCGTGCATAGGCTCTCCAGAATTCAGCTTCCATGTCTTCTGGGTATAGGCTATCACAGGCTGCACCTCTCAATTGCCATTTGTGTTGATATGTACATGATTATCCTTCAGATTAGCAGTAGAAATGACCCATATAGTAAAATAAAAGTTAAGCAGCAACGCAACTATTCTAGTTGGAGACATAATACATAAAAGTGAAAACTGTATTAAGAGCACCTTGCCAGAATGAGAGAAATGGAGCTCCTCCCCGTAAAGAAAGGAGTTGATGGTGGGGTACACTCCTTCCCCTTGGCCTCTCCATGTGCCCAGCAGGTACGCGAGCGAGGCTATCGCTGGATGCAACACTGGCGGTTGTTGTGACTGTGGCATCTCCATTTCTCTCACCCACCAAACGTTTTTCCTTTCTTCTCTTTCTCTTGGATTGATTGCTATAGTTTGACTAATTCGTTTTGGGTGCTTTGCCTCTCTCTTTCTCACTCAACAACAGACAACAGACAACAGACAAGGCTCTCCTCCGATTTATCCGTCTGCCATTGACCGCTCCAGACTCCAGGGTAGCCACGACCCTGTTCGTTCTCATCTAGGCACGGGCGCACCACGTGCAGGTTCCAGCACAATTTTTTTTTAAAAAAATCTTTAATTATTAAATCTAAAGTAAATACTTAAAGAAAACTTTTATTACCCTCGATTTGACGATTTTGATTTAAATGTCAATATATCAATTGGTTGAATTTTCTTTTAGACTTTATATTTAAATTAAATTAGTTTTTATTTTTTAATAAAAATTTCATATAAATAAATTTTTATATTTAAAAAATAACATTATAAATTTTAAAATAATAAAATTAACAAAACAATTATCCACCTTTAATATTATTAAAAATCATCATTAACATCTTTAGAAAAAGATAATTTAACTTCGACGGCTCTTTTTTCGTATAATTCATCTTTCATTTCTTAGGTTTATTCTTAATCTTTAAGATTATCATCTTCATCTTCCTCAATCTCTCTAAGAACTGAGTTTTCGATCTTATCATCTTGACTATTGGATATGAAAGTAGAGGACTTGACCTTAAGAGTTTTAGCCAACACTTTTTTCGTGTTTCTTCTTTAAACAATGAAGGTAAAGGTATCTTACTCTCATTCGTGGTCTTAAATTCAGAGCCCATATTGAAATGTTGGTCCTTTTAAGAATTGGTAAGAGGGTGCTTATACAACAATCCATTTGTTTTTCCTTATGGATCCTTAATTTCTTCTAAAAACGAAGGTCATTGCAAGCTCAAGCTCAATAATTTCAATTCATTTCAACATCGGAACAAGGAAACAAGGTTGTTCTTAACATACATACATATATTCTTAACTCTTTTAAGAACATAAATTAAAAAGATGATAAAGGAAGAAGAAGATCAAACCACAAGTCGAGAGCTAAAAAAAATGAGAAGTACGACAATTGAGAAAGAAAACAACAAGAAAAAAAGAGAAAAGTTTTCAACCGTCGAGGTTGACAATAGGAAAACGATGACAAAAGAAAGACAATATGATGTATTATTTGTAAAGCCTTCTACATAAAGGCTTCACCCACTAGAAAGCAACCATGTCTAATGTACGACTAATCTTCCTAACCATAGTACAGAGAATGCGATCTAATAAGCATTTATTACCCCGACCTTTTGCATCATTGTTCGGATCAAAATGAGGTTCAAACCAATAAGGTCATATGTGTTAATAGATGGCACATGCAGTACTCTACGTGTTTGTACACAAAAGATAGCCGCACACCATGCACGCATGAAACAAGCATCACTATGCATAATTTCGAAAATCCTCCTTTTATTTGCTAAGGAAGTTATGAGCTTAATCATCCTAAAGGCTTTATCAAGCTTTTCTTCCTCCTAATCTTTCACTTTTTTTTTTTCTCTTCTTCTATTAAACTTCTTTTTTTCTCCATCTTAGCCTTACCATAACCTTCTTCCTCGACTAGCTCACGATCTCCAAACTTTTTCCCTTCTTCTTCGGTCAAGGTCCTCTTTTACCACCTTCTCCTAATCTTTTCCGCTTCATTTGCCTCACTTGCTTTCCCATAAAACTCAAAAACTGTCAACACAAAACTTACCAATTCTCCTATCCAGATAAGTACTGATGGCTTGCAAAATCATAGTTACTGTTTGTTTGTTCCATATCTAACGATACAAGCCATACATGTATGAAAATCTCATCTTCGTTTTGTACTGCTTGTCCATGGATCAAGTATTGTCATCACCTATATCGTGTCGAGTCTTATGCATGAGCTATTGTATTATTTTATTATAAGAGGGTTACCTTTTGTGAGGTAATGTGATTCCCCATCTTACAAGGAATTTGCATCATCGTTGAGGTGTTGATGAAGAAACTAGACGTAACATGCAGCTGATGATTGCATCAAGTGATCTAAAGGCCTCTAATAGTGAGCTTCGTGGTTATCACTAGCGTAGTCTTTGTGCTTTTAATCATTCCTTGGAGACAGACCAATTACTCACTCTCGTACTCAGTAAAAGAGTACACAAAAAAAAAAAAGAAATTGCTCATGCAAGAAAAAAAAAAGTCAAAGTACAAAAGAGATGTAAGTTAGAACCTTTTTTTATTTTTGTGAAACACATCATTTTAAGTTAGTAAAAATATTAAAAACCTTAAATTACCCTTCACTACCCATTAACGTCGAGTTATGTTTTTGGACCTTGAATCCACCATCATGTTTATTGTAGTTGGGACGGAGATTATGGATCTGTGCTTGAATTGGAAGGGAAGGAAGGGGTACCATTATGAAAAAGAAAAAATAATTTCTTTTAATACAACCATCCAATCTCAAGCAAGCATTTACCTTGCAATCCATGGCCCTGTAATAAAACAAGAAACCTATCTCTTTTAATTAGTAATATCATAATCACAAAGACATCATCATTTTTTTGTTAACTCTACACTTCAAATTTTAATCAATGAAGTTAGGCAAATAAAATGTATTCAAATGCAAATACAAATTTCAATATAAATGAAACCTAAAGATTCGGACTATGTTTTCTCATACTTCACTTGTATATATTTTTCTTTGTAAACTAAAAAATTGATAACATTAATTATTGACCATTAACAAACTATTGGTTGGTACACATGAATGAGGTCCTTCTTTTTAACCAATTAAAAAGACAAAATGCATGAAAGATGTGAGAATAGAGTTCTAAATTAACTTGGTACCTTAGGATTCATGTCATGCTTTCATTCTACACAAACTAGTAATCTCTAGAAAATGCCTACCATAAGCTATCTTTAGGTCATTATAATGGGTAACTACCTGCACAATGGCTCAAACCTCTAGGCAAGGTCCCCATTCTTAAAACTTTCGAAGTCGACAAACATCCCTTGGAAACTTAATAACATCATGAGCACAAGGTTGGTTGAGGTCGCCACCCCATTGATGGCACAATAAACAATGGGCAGCTAATAGGTCCCAGTAGTTAGACATGTTTTAAAATCCTACTTATGATGAGAATAATAATAAAAAAGATACATTTGAATCAATTCATGCCTTTTTGTTATTGAAATGGTGTTTAAATACAAGTGAAAAACAACCAACTTCTTATCCTACAAGTGCCATCACCCATTAATGCAGATTATATGACTATAAAACCCTCGAATACTCTTATGTATCTGAGATTTCCCAAACCACTTTATCAACAAACTTCTTTTTGATTAAGCAACAAAAAAAAAATTAGTAACTGAAATAAAAAAAAATAGTAATAACAACACAGGCACATTAAACTTAACTTAGCTAGACATTTAGCCACATTTCCTCATCCAAATATGTCGGATTCTTTACTACCCCTCGAGCTAACCAGCGAGGCTTAGCATTATCTTTTCCATTGAGCAAAACCTTGTCCTTAAGGTTCAATTCATCAAAGCAATTATGTAATTCCTAAGCATTCTCTCATGCGGTTTCCTTACTTGGTAAATTCTTTGAACAAACTAAATTCTCTTCAATGAAGTGCTTGCCTCACTTTACCTGCTTGGTATTTATTATAACTTTTGGTTCAATAATAATTTTTCCACCAGTAGTAGTAGTTGGTAAGGTGTTGTCCATTGTCAAGTGATTACCTATGTACTTCTTAAGTAAGGATACTTGAAATACTAGATGAATACCTGATCCTTAGGAAGCTTGAGTTTATAGGCAACCTTACCAATTTTTTATTCAATTATATAGGGACCATATTATTTGCTTGCTAGCTTTTAACAAACTTTTTGAAAGATAAATTGTTGACGATAAGGGTGTAATTTAAGAAACACTTATTCTCCTACTTTAAATGCCATGTCTTTCCTTTTTGCATTTACTACTTATTTCATTTTGTTCGCTACCATATATAGATTAGTTTTTAGTTTCGATAAAATCTCACCTTTAGTCATCAGCACCAGATCCACCTTATTTACTATGGTTAGCCCATTTCATAGTGTGGAATTATAAGGGGCTGCCTATCATATAAGGCCTACAATGGTGACATAACAGTAGACATGTGATAGGTCAGATTATACCAATACTGCACCTATGGCAAGAAGAAATTCCAGTTGTATGGCTATTGAGAAGTGAAGCATCTTAAGTATTGTTCTAAACACTTATTTAACACCTCTAATTGGCCATCTGATTATGGGTGGTAAGATGAGCTCATGTTAAGTTGGGTTCTTGCCATGCGAAAAAAATTCATTCTCAAAGTTGGTAATGAAAACCCAATCATGATTATTGCAATTGACCTTGGTAGTCCATGCAACTTAATTACTTCTTCTACAAATTTTTTGGCTACATTTTTTGGCTGTGTATGGATGTGACAAAGCCAAGGAATGAGCATGTTTAAAAAGTTTATCAATAACAACAAGGATGTTGTTGTAACCATTTAAAGTTGGTAACCTTTCGATGAAGTCAATCGAGATATCCTCCCAAACTTGACATAGATTCGATAGTGGCTATAGAAAACTTGCTAGACTTTGAGCAGTAGCTTTATTTGTTTAACATACGTCACATGCAGTAACATAAACTTGCATAATTTTGTGCATGGATAGCCAATATTGTTGAGCCACTCTCTTAAAGGTTCTTAAAGTGCTGGAATGACCATAAATGGGAGAGTCATGAAATTCTTTCAAAAAAGTGGTTAAAGTATTTGAATTTGGAGGAATGACTACTTGATTTTTATAAATAATTAATCCAAGACACCAATTATGTGGTTCTCATGGTTTCTCATCAATTAATTTGCTAATTTTGAGCATGTAAAGAATGGTTGGCAACTTCCTTTTTGATATCGTCCCATAGTATAGAGTGCAATATAGTTATTGAGTCTAACCGTGGGCTTTCTTCCACCCTTGATAAAGCATCAGCTACAAAATTTTCTTTGCGAGGCTTATACACAATTTTACCATCATAAGCTAACAATGTGGCGACCCACTTTTACTGCCCCAGCATCTATTCATTGTTTTAGTAAATATTTAAGGCTCCATTGGTCTGTGCATATGAAAAACTTACAATCAAGAAAATAAGGCCTCTACACTTTAATGGTTTCTAAGATGGCCAACATTTCACGTGCATAGACTGACCACATTTGCTTGGATGCTCCAAAGGCTCTACTCATGTATGCAATTGGTTTATTTTGTTGAGTCAAGACAACACTTATTCCATCACTAGAAGCACCTATTCTAATCATGAAGGGCAAATCAAAATTAGGCATTGCAAGTGTTAGTGTTATTGTCATGGCCAATTTAAGTTGATTAATTGTTGTTTCTGCATTTAAACTTTATGCAAATTTTCCTTTCTTCAATAGATTAAATAAAGGTCCTGCAATGACTCCATAGTCTCGAAAAAATTTCCTGTAATAACCTATGAGCCCTAAAAAATCATGCAATTCTAAGACATTAATAGGAGTAAGCCATTGTAGCATGGCCTTAATTTTTTCTTAGTTAACTGTAACACTATCAAGAGTAACAATGTAACCCAAATAATAAATTTTTTGTAAACCAAATGCACATTTTCATAACTTGATAAAAAAATTTATGATGCCTAAGTATTTCAAAAACCATTCTAACATGTTCAATAGGCATGGTCCATTTGAGGGTATAAATTAAGATATCATCAAAAATTACTAACAGAAATTTGCCTAGGTATAGGCGAAAATAGAATTTATAAAAGCTTGAAAAATGGAAGGGTGTTACATAATCCAAATGGCATTACTAGATATTCATAATGTCCATCATGGGTTGAACTATCATTTTATGAATGTCTAGGGAATGTACCTGCACATAATGATAACTAGACCATAAGTCAAGTTTAGTGAAGAAGGATGCTCCGTGAAGTTCATCTAGCATGTCATCCACGGTGGGCATGAAAAATTGGTCCTTTATAATTACGATGTTTAGGACCCTGTAATCTATATAAAACATCAAGAGTCATCTTTTTTCTTGACTAGTAAAACAGGTGATGAGAATGGAGTTGTACTTGGCCGAGTTAACCATAATCGTAACATGTCATGAACTTACTTTTCAATTTTAGATTTTTGAAAATAGGCATACTTGTATGGGCAAACATTAATTAATTCTGTTCCTTCCTTAAGAAGGATGCGGTTTTCAATTTCTCTATTTAGTGGCAACTAGATTCTTGGAAGATGTCTTCAAAATCATCCAGTAAGCGTTGCATGTCTAATAGCATGTTTAATGTTTCTGTCTCCACTGATTTATGTAAGCAAACAACAAACAATGAACTTCATTATCAAATATGTTTGGTAAGAGCTTTGACCGAAGTAGCTTGGATGGGTTCAGTGTCAATGCCATGCAATTGATAATAATTTCCCTTCTAGTGAAACTCCATAAATATTTTTTTTCCAATCACACACCATTATTCTTAATAATTCAAGCCGATGGATACTTAAGACCATAGCCAAGCTAATTAAAGGTAAAACACGCAAATTAACAGTAAAGGGAATACCTTGCAAGGACATCTTCACATCTTCAAATTTGCCTTGACATGTCAATGACTTCCCATTGGCTATCTTCACAATGAATGATTTAAGTAAGCACCACTAGAAGTTGCAACATTACAGCCACATTTTCATTAATAAAATTATAAGTAGACTCACTATCAATAAGAGCAATCAATTCAAAGGACCCCATTTTGGCTTTTACTCTTATTGTGCGGTTTGTAGTCCAGTCAGTGATAATATAGAGAAAAATTTATGGAACATCTTCCTTTTGACACTTGGTCAAATCTTCTTCTTCATCATTGGGAGTTCCTTCGAGAAATAATAATTTTGGCCCTAACATTTTTGCCTCGATGTAAAGTGTTCATCATAGTTGAAGCATAAGCCATGAGCTCGCATACCTTTGCATTTCTTCCTAATTCACTCTATTGGCTATCATATTTGGTTTTGGTTTTAATGAATCTTTGATGCTTAGCTAGCTTTTTATCTTTCATCCTCGCCAAACTAATCGCATTTTTCAAACTTTGTGGTTTAAACATTCGAATGCCATTCATTATCTCACTTTTCAGGAGGAATAAATCGAGCCCAAAGTTTCTCCAAAAACACTTCCCATGTGATCAACTGCTTTTCTTCTTTGTAGGCTCATTTAAGCCATTGCCACCACTCATTAACTTCCCCTTCCAAGTGATACGAAGCTAATGATACCTTCTGCAACTCAGGTGTGACTAGAAAATCGAAATACTACTTGGCTCTAATTTGCCACACTATTGGATCCTCCCCCACAAACTTGGGAAATTTTATTTTTGCTAGCTTTGATATGGATAGAGGTCTATTTGCATTAGAATTATCATGAGCCATCACCTCCTAATTACGAGTGCGAACTTTCAAAAGAGGTAAACACGAGTTATTACTTGAACTAGCCCCACATTCTTCCAACATGACTTCATATAGCTTACTAATAGCGTCCTCTAACTTCTGCAGCTTCTTGGACATGCCACCAACACTATCTTGGAGACTAGTAAATCCAGCCTCTAAATTATTGATCCTTTCTTAGTGTATAGACATTGAAAGCCTAAGCTTTGATACCAATGATAGGTCTTAGAGGTTAAAAATGATTTGAAGTCCTACTTACGGTAAGAACAAAAACAAAAAGACACTTTTGAATCAATTTATGCCTCTCTATTATTGAAATGGTGTTTAAATACAAGTGAAAAATCTACCAACTTCCTATCCTACATATGCCATCACCCACTAATGTAGATTACATAACCATAAAACCCTCGAATATTCTCACATATTTGAGATTTTCTAAACCACTTTATCAATAAACTCCTTTCCAATTAAGCTACAGAAAAATAGCAAATAAAGTAAAAGAATAGTAACAAAAACAGAGGCACACTAAGCCTTATTTCCTCATCCAAATATCTTAGATTCTTTACTGCCACTCGAGCTTATATGCGAGGTTTATCAGCAGCTACCTAGTTGCTTCGTCAAGACCTATTTCAAACTCAGTCACAACTTAATTAAAATTCGTTTCAATGAAGTTAGGTAACCAAATTTCAAAAATTTGACTTTGCCTTTTTTCAAAAATTAATGTCTTGATTGAAACATTAGGTCAAGATTTATCTCGATCATTATATAAATTTTAAAGTTTATCTTAATCATAATTAAATATTAAGATTCCATTTATTACTCAAAATAAATATAAAAGTTTTATGGGATTTTTGCCCTGAAAATTCAACCTAATGTGATTATATTTAATATATGAAATATAAGTTATAATTCACTACATTAAAATTTTATGTTTATATGATTGGTGCCTTGAGATAATGAGTTGATTACATGACTGTGACTTACATTTTGGATATTTTTACAAATTAAAAATTAAAGTAAAATACTAGGAAGATATGCTTTTCTTTTCAGTGTTGAATTTTAGCCACTCGAATCCTATTACAATTAACAAATGGCAATCACTGGCACATGATGAATATATCATTTTTCTAATTTCTTCTTCCTTTCTTTTTCTTATGACACTACTAATTTATCATGTGTTATTACCATTTCTTAATTTTTGTTAAAAGTAGTTGCAAATTTTTAATGAGTAGTTTGATTGTACTTAATAAATCCTTATTGTTAAGGGATATTTTTAGTTTTTGACTCGTTATTTTGATTATGACCATATATTTAGGAAGCTGTTAAATATACTACAAATTTTTAGATTTTAGTTTTTCAATTACTGTAGGGCTATTTTAAATAGTCAATTCTCATGTCAATAAAGACACTCTATTTTCACTATTTGAATCTTATACTTTTACTCTTTAGATTTTGTATCAGAGCTTTTGTCACAAACTGTATCAGCTGAAATAAATAGTAAATAAGAAAAATATTACCAAAATTTCAGTAAGCTGAGTCATGGACTAAGTTGCTTTCTTTAAGATATTTCATGGCTCTGCCCTCGGTGTGCTATCTATAGCCCCATCATCCTCAAGATAAAACAGCCTAAAAATCTTTATCTCAAATCTCTTATGCACAGTAATAATCTAATAATACTACACTTCCTTCAAATTTGCTCAAAATTCGAATAGAATAAATAAATTAGGATTTTCTTTTTTCTTTTTATAAAGGAAGGATAAAACCCTAAAATTAGAAAAATATAAGACTGTAAAATTAGAAAAATGTAAAACTCTAAAATTAAGGAAGGATAAAACCCTAAAATTAAGAAAAGACCAAACCTTAAAATTAGGGAGATATATGAAGAGATGAGAGAGGAGAGGAGAGGAGAGGAGATAAGATAAGAGAGTTGAAAGTTTTTTGATTGATGATATTTGGGAAAGTGTGACGAGGGATATTTATAGTAGAGATTGGTGAGGTTTCCATAAGAGAATAGTAATGCATGCAGGCCATATGTACATTAGGAGATAAGTTAGGGTGATGAATCAGCAGTTAAAGATAAATTCTGTTTGGAGCTGATAAGTCAGCAGCAGATTAGGTCTTTTGCTGAGGTGGAGGAAGACTCAATCTTCTGCTAAGGTAATAAATATTTTTAAATTCATCTTCAATAATCTTTCACTTGAATTTAAAATTAAAATACCTATCTTTTTCATTGAGCATTATCAAGATTATAAGACTGTGCATAAACAAAGTTGTCTCTCGACTTGAACCTTTGCATAATGATGATGCTTTAGATTATACTAGAGTAACTCGTAGTTTTACACTTTATCTCTAACAACATCCCACATACAATCTTTTTGAGATGTAGTTTGAAAAAAGCACGTGCCTTTTGCGCCATGCACATAAATCCCAGTATAGTGAATGTTGTAGAGAATTCGCCTAAGAATTCCATAGAAAGCGAGCAAACTTTCACATTCACATAGGTGAGCCTATCAAGAGTATTATTATAGCGAGATACTCCACTCTATATAGAATATAGCGCTCATTAAGAATTTAGTTCAGCCTTTTTCTTTCGCTTCAAGATTCCATACCTCTAGTAGAATGAGACTCCGAATAGTATGTTTCATTTTCTGTCACTTCATGAGTTGTTATTAACCTTTGAACCTATTTCTTTGGATCTCCAGTCTATAGGTTGGGTTACCATCATAAGTGACTCATTATATAAGAGCATCAGTCCTATCCCTTTCGAGGTTTTAAAAACCTTCTCTCTAGCTAGTCCTTCGTCAAACGATCAGCTAAGTTATCATCAGATCGTATATGATCCACTCTAACAGTTTTTATAAAGAAAAACTCTCTAAAAGTACTATGTTTATGATGTATTTGTCATCTTTTACCATTATAGTAATGGTTCTGAACTTTTGCAATAGCCGTTGTACTATTACAATGGATTAAAACGGATGGTATCGATCTTTCCCATTATGGGATCTCAGCTAGCAGACTTCTTAATCAGCTTGCTTCTTCACTAACTATAGCTAGTGCTATCATCTCAAACTCCATCGTGGATTGAGCCAAAATAATCTGTTTCTTGGACTTCCGTGAAACAGCTCCATCGACAATGCTGAAAATATAACCATTTGTTGCCTTAAAGTCTTCTAAAAAGGTGTTTCCATCAGCATCATTGTATCCTTCTATAATAGTGAGAAACTTTTGATAATGTAATCCAAGATTCATGATTCTCTGAAGGTACCTCATGACCTTTTAGCATGCCAATGCTCGATACTAGGTCTATCGGTAAACCTACAGAGTAACCACATAGGATAAACTATATCAGGCCTAGTATAGTCAATAGCATAACGTAAGCTATTTATGATGCTCGCATATTCAGTTTGTTTAATACTGTCTCCAGTATTCTTGAGCAATTTAATACTAGGGTCAGATGGATGAATAAGCAGGCTTATAGTCAAAGTAATTATATTTCTTTAGGATCTTCTTAATATAGTGTGATTAATCCAAAAAAAGTCCCTTTGTTGACCATGTAATTTTTATTCCAAGGATTACATTCACTTCTACTAAGTCTTTCATGTCGAAGTTAGTATGTAAAAAGGACTTTGCTTTCTCTATAATAAGAATGTTGGAGCCCAGGATAAGTAGGTTATCCACATAAAGACATATGATAGTGCAAAGATTATTGTGATCTTATAATACATGCACTTATCATTTTCATTCACTTTAAATCTAGGTAAGATGACGAGATTATCAAATTTTTCATGCCATTGTTTAGGCTCTTATTTCAGACCATACAATGATTTATCCAGCTTACAAACTTTATTTTCTTGGCTTGAAATCATAAAACCTTCATGTTGTTCCATATAAATTTCTTCTTCTAATTCTCCATTTAGAAATGTGATTTTTACATCCATTTGATGTATAACTAAGTCATGTATAGTTGCTAATACTAACAGCACCCATATAGATGTTATTCTAGAAATTAGAGAAAAAGCATCAAAGAAATCCACATTCTCCCTTTGTCTATACCCTTTGGATGCGAAGCGAACCTTGTATTTCTCAATTGTACCATCAGATTTCAATTTTTTCTTCAGTACCCAATTACAACCTATAGCTTTGCACCCTGAAGGTAAGTTTATTAGATGCCAAGTTTTGTTGGACTCAAGAGAGTCCATTTCATCATTTATTGCTTCTTTCCAAAAGTTAGCATCTAGAGAAAACAAAGTTTCTTTGAGTGTTTAGGGACCTTTCTCTAAGATGTATGCATAAAAATCAGCTCCAGAGTCCTTAAGACTTCTAATTCATTTACTTTGCCTAAGCTTTTTTTCTTTTTTAATTGGTTGATTAATTTTATCATTTGGTTGACTACAAGAAGTCGAGCCCAATTATTCCTTGATTTAAAAGAAAATCTATATTCATCAAAGTCTACATCATTAGATTCAATGACTACTTGGTCTTTCAAATTAAAAAATCTATAAGCTTTACTTTTTACAGCATATCCTATGAAAACACATTCATATGCTCTACTAGTAAGCTTATTTCTTTTGGGATTAGGAATTCGAACATAAGTTAAGCACCCCTAGCTTAAGTAAGACAAGTTAGGTGTTTTGTTCTTCAGGATCTCATAAGGAGATACCTTGCTTCTACTTTTAGGTATTCTATTAAGTACATAACATACAGTTTGCAAAATTTCTCCTCACCAATGGGAAGCTGCACCAGAATTTATTAAAGTGGCTACTACTAATTCAGTAAAATTTCTATTTTTTCTTTCAGCTTTGCCATTCATTTCAGGAGAATAGGGAGCAGTTCTTTTGTGTAGTATTCCTTTGATCCTATAAAATTCAAAAGGACCAAAATCGTACTCAGTACCTCTATCACTTCGTAGTCTTTTTACCTTCTTATTGTACTGAGTTTCTATTTTAGTTAAGAACAACTTAAATATGGCAAATGCTTTACCTTTTTTTTATGAGGTATACGTAAGTGTAATCGGAACGATCATATATGAATGTTATAAAATATCTTTTTTATTTCTTGTTAAAATACAATCAAATTCACAAATGTCAGAATGAATTAATTCAAGCAGTTTAGTTTTTCTAATCACTGACCTATGTGAGGTTTTGTTAATCTTAGCTTGGCTACAGTATTCACATTTCTCAAAATCATTTATAGACAATTTAGAGATGAGTCTTAAGCTACTTATGTTTTAAATTAATCACTTATTCATATGACAAAGCCTAGCATGTCAAGTATTTAAAGTGCATAACATGTAAGCAGAAGATGATACTTTATTCATATCAATGTTCAATTTAGACATGCCACCAATAGCATAACCCTTCCCAACAAAGACATGGTTCTTTGTTATTATGTATAGATCAGCTCTTATTGAAAAAACAGCCTGAGACTAGTTCTTTCTCATCTCTAGAGTGTGCAGAACATTCTTCAGTACGTTGGTCTTTCTAAAGGTAAAATTTAATTCCACCTCACCAGTACCAGCGACAATAGTGGAGTGGGAGTCTCCTAGCAACACTTTCTTATCTTGAGATATAGAATAGGACTTGAATAGATCTCTCTGTCAAAACAAACATGGCAAGAAGCATCGGTATCCACCCACCACTCCTCAGATCCTCCAGTGAGATTAACCTCGGAGACTATAGCAATCAATTGCTCTTCGGTTAGGTTCACCTGTGGAATAGGATGAGGCCTATTCCGACAAACCAAGCTTATTATAACTATAACACATGAATGTGTTATTTCTCTGGGGTGGTTTAGATCTATTTCGTGAGGTGTTCCTATTCTGATTCTTTTGATTCTGATTCTTCATGTTTTTTCCTTTTGGTTTTAGAATTATAGAGGACTTTTTGTTTGCCGCATTGTTAGAGACAACGAGCACTTCTTCTTCTAGTCTTGCTTTTAGGCTTCTTCCTTAATCCTAAGGTGAGTAATAAGCCCTTCCAAGGAAAGCTCTTGACTTTTATGCATAAGGATATTCTTAAAATCTTTCCAATTAGAGGGGTAACTTATCTATCATAACTGCTGTTTAAAATTGCTCAAGCAAATGCATATATTTTGAATAGACTTGCCATCAGTCATCATGAATCTCATATATCTACTTACTGCAAATTTCTTAGCTCCAGCCTTCTCAATATCATACTTGTTCTAGAGCGTTTTTCAAATCTCTTTAGTAGATTTATCAAAATTATAATAGTCATAAAGATCATCAGATATTCCATTCAAGATAAAATTCTTACATAAAAAATCCTTTTTTACCCATGATTCAAGACTTTTCTTATTAGCATCTATGGATTCATCAAACAAAACAGGTTTATTTGTATGAATTACATAAGCCACCTTTTTATCTTTTGAAATGGGCCCCCTCAAAAAAGAAATTGTTTATTTAGATCAGCCCTAGCAGATATTATTTCAACAGTAGATATAACAGCAGACATGGCAACAAAATCATCTTAAAATTGTTGCAAACTATATAAGCTGAAATAAATAGTAAACAAAAAAGATATTAGCAAAATTCCAATAGGCTGAGTCGCGGACTAAGTCGCTTTTTTTAAGACATTTCATGGTTCTGCCCTCAGTCGGATATTTTATGCATAGTAGAAATTCGATAATACTCTACTTCTTTCAAATTTACTTGGAATTTGGATAGAATAAATAAATTATAATTTTATTTTTTTTTTAGAAGGGAAGGATAAAACCTTAAAATTAGGAAAAGGTAAAACCATAAAATTATGGAGATATATAAAGAGATGCAAAAGGAGAGGAGAGGAGATAAGATAAGTCAGCTTAAAGCTTTTTGATTAATGATTTGGGAGAGTGTGAGGAGTGTATTTATAATGGAGATTGGTGAGATTTCCGCGAGAGAGCAATAATGCATGCAGGCCATGTGTACATTAGGAAATAAGGTAGGATGATAAGTCAGCAACTAAAGATAAAATCTGTTTAAGGCTTATAAGTCAGCAGATGATTAGGTTTTCTACTAAAGTGGAGGAAGACTTAGGCTTCTACTGAGATAACAAATATTTTTAAATTCATCTTCAACAGCTTTATTATAGGGGTCTGATCAAAACTTGAAAATAACTTCTTTTAAGAAAATGACAAATAGATAGTAATAAAAAGCACCTTTGTTCAATCGGCAATTCCAAAACTCAATAGTCATTATGATCATTGGGCGATGCTCATGGAGAATTTTTTGCGATCCAAAGAATACTGGAGCTTAGTGAAGCATGGGATTCCTGAAGTAATTGAAGGTGTTGTTCTTATTAAAGGATTAAAAGAAGGTAGTGGACGAGCAAAAGCTCAAGGATTTGAAGGCAAAAGATTGCCTCTTTCTAGTAATTAATAGATCAATTCTAAAGATTATCTTGAACAAAGATACTGCAAAGAGCATCTAAAACTCCTTGAAGTAAAAGTATTGAGAGAGCATAGCTACAAGTGCTTAGAAAAGAGTTCTAAATTCTTAAAATGAAAGAAGGAGAATTGGTGAATGAATATTTTGCTCGAACTCTTACCATAGCTAACAAAATAAGGGCTAATGGTAAGGTTATGAAGGATGTTATTATCATTGAGTAGATCTTATAATCTATAACTTAGAAATTTAACTACGTTGTGTGTTCAATTAAGAAGCCCAATGACATTGATACTTTAACTATTGATCAACTACAAAGTAATTTACTGGTGCATGAACAACACGTGAGCAGTCCTATGATTGAAGAGCAAGTTTTGAAGGTAACTCTCGAAAAGAAAGCATGAAAAGGAAGAGGATGAGGTCATGGAGGTGTTCATGGCAAGGGAAAAGGCTCATCAAGTTTTTATAAGCTAGTTGTGAAATACTATCATTGTCATAAACTTGGACATTATCAATATGGATGTCCAAGTAAGTACAAAGAAGCAAATTTTACAGAGATTAAAGAAGAAATACTTTTGATGGCATATATAGAGAATGACCAAGTAATGAAGAAAGATGTATGGTTTCTTAATTCAGAATGCAGTAATTATATGTGTGGAAATAAGGGATTATTCTCTGAATTAGATGAAAATTTCCAAGAAGCTATGAAGCTTGGAAATAATTCTAGCATGATGGTAAAGGGAAAGGGCAACATGAAACTATAATCAAACAAAATCTCATATATCATTACGGGAGTATTTCATGTGCTTACATTAGAGAATAATTTGTTGAGCATTAGTCAGCTACAAGAAAAGCGTTTGAAAATTTTATTTTAAAACATGAAAGATGTAAGGTTTATCATCCAAAAAAAGGTTTAATCATGAAAAAAATAAATGTCCTTAAATATAATGTTTCTTTTACATCTTGTTTCTCAGATAGATATTTCATCTTGTTTTTGCACAATCACTAAGGGTCGAGCTTAATTGTGGCATTGTAGATATGGCCACCTAAGCTTTAAAGGCTTGAAGACCCATGAACAGAAGAAGATGGTGGATGGCATGCCTCAACCTAAGACTTCTTCAAGAATTTGCAAAAATTATCTAGCATGGAAACAAAAGAGGGATCCATTTCCAAAATAAAGTCCATGGAGAGCATCATAGGCATTGTAATTGATTCATACTGACATATGTTGTCCGATCACGCCTATCTCAAATGACAAAAAGATGTACCTAATTACCTTCATTGATGATTATAGTCACAAAACTTGGTTGTATTTTTTAGCAGAAAAATCATAAACCTTTGATACTTTTAAGAGCTTTAAAAAGCATGTGGAGAGGGAAGCTAATGCAACTATAAAGTGTTAGTGTCCTGATAGAGGTGGTGAATTCACATCCCAAGAGTTCACTATTTTTTACAAGGAGAATGGCATAAGTAGATAATTGACAGCTACATACACACCACACTAGAATAAGGTTGTGGAAAGAAAGAGTAGGGCCATTATAAATATGGTTCACAGCATGCTTTATGAAAAAAAGATGTTCAAGACCTTTTGGACTAAAGTTGTAAATTGGGTAATACATGTGCCGAATCGATGTCCAACACTTGCAATGAAAGATAAGATTCTAGAAAAAGTATGGAGTAGAGCTCAATCATTAGTTGAGTACTTTAGAGTTTCATGATGTGTATCTCATGCTCATATTCTTGATGAGAAAAGAACCAAGTTAGATAAGAAAAGTGCGAGATGTGTTCTACTTGGAGTAAGCAAAGAATCAAAGGCGTACAAGTTGTATTATCCATTCACTTAGAAAATTATTATGAGTAGAGATATTGTTTTTGAGGAAGATAAAAATAGAGATTGCGATAGAAGGTACCAAGAAGCCATTGTAGTCGACTTGAAGTAGGAAAATGAATAAGAAAACATTGTTGGTGCTGAAAACGATGAAGCAGACATTAATAAAGCACCAGAAGAAGTAGAAAACTCAAATAGTTTAACTCATCGAAGCTCACCAAATTCAAATATAAGAAAAAATAAACAACTTTTTTGGATGAGAGATTATGAGGCAGGAGAAGGACTTTTTAAAGAAGAAGAAGACATGACTAATTTGGTGATGTTTACAGCCACTAATCTAACAAGTTCTGAAGAAGTCATGAAGAGTGAAAAATAGAGAAGTGCCATAGATTTAGAAACAAAGTCAATAGAAAAGAATAGGACATGGGAGCTAATAGATTTACCAATAGGAGGTAAAAGAATTGGTGTGAAATGGGTATATAAAACAAAGCTCAACAAAAATAAGGAAGTAGACAAATACAAGGCATGACTCATCGCAAAAGGATATGCTTAACAACATGGAGTTGACTATAATGAAGTTTTTGCACCAATAGCAAGATTGCATACCCTCATATTAGTACTTGGAGTTACAGCTCAAAAGGGATAGGTTGTTTATCAGCTGGATGTAAAATTAGCTTTTTTATGTGGTGAATTAAGTGAGAAAGTGTTTATTGAACAACACGTGGCTATAAAATCAAAGGGATGGAATAAAAAGTTTACAAACTAAAAAACGCACTTTATGGATTAAAGCAAGCTCCTCATGTTTAGTATAATTGCATAAAATCATACTTTATGAAATAAGGTTTTGAAAAGTATCCTTATGAACCTACTGTCCATCAAAAGTAGTGTAGAAGGCAAAATTTTGATCATAAGCTTATATGTTAAGAATTTAAAAATTCCATGATGAGTGAATTTGATATGACTTACTTAGGAAAAATTAAATACTTTCTTAAAGTTGAAGTGATGTAGATGACCAATGGCATTTTCATTATGAGTATGTAATGAAAGATTTAGAAAGATTTAGCATGAACAAAAGCAATCCAGTCCACAATTTGATGGTTCATGAGAAAAGCTTCAAAAGGATGAAGATGGCAAGAAAATTAACAGAAACTATTATAAGTAGACAGTAGGAAGTCTTATGTACTTAATTACTACATGACCAGATGATATGTTTACTGTTAGTCTTATTTGCAGATACATGAAACAACCCGTAAAGTTGCATTTACAAGTAGCAAGAAAGATTTTAACATATTCTAAAGGGATAGGTTATGGGATGTTTTACTAGAATTGAGGAAACATAGAACTTGTTCCATACACAAACAGTGATTATGGAAGAGACTTGGATGGTCAAAAAAGCACTTTAGGGTATGTATTTCTTTTGGGTGCTAGTATAGTATCTTGGTTATCTAAGAAGCAACCAGTGGCATCCTTGTCTATTACAGAAGCAAAGTTCACAGCTACAGCTGCATTTACTTGCTAAGTAATTTGGCTTAGAAGAATTTTATACTAACCAGGTCACACACAAGGCAAGTCTTCAATTGTTTATTGTTGTCATAACTTAACAATTAAACTTGCCAAAAATCTTATGATGCAAGGATGCAGCAAGCACATTGATATGCATTTTCATTTTCTCCGTGAACTCATACAAGATGGAACAATATGACTAGCACATTGTAATACTCAAGAACAAGTAACAAATGTGATGACATTGCCTTCAAAGCTAGATGCATTTATGGAGCAGCACAAGGTAATGAGAGTGCGTTCATTGTTGGATATAAACTAATTGTTGTTAAACTAAATGTTAACAATAATTAGTTTAAGGGAGGATGTTAAGAGTAATTGTAGATTTTTAATGAGTAGTTTGATTGTACTTAATAAATCCCTATTATTAAGGGATATTTTTAGTTTTAACTTGTTATTTTGATTGTTACCATATATTTAGGAAGTTGGTGCATATGCTGTAGATTTTTAGAATTTTTTAGTTGCTGTGAAGACTTTAACAGTTTTCACTATTTGAATCTTACACTTCTATTCTTTGGAATTTTAACGAATTTTGATTCATAAAAGTTTTATTTGGAAAAATTTAAAAACATATAAGTTTAATTAATACAATTTTCTTTACATAGAACTTTGTTTGACAAATTATCCAAAATTTAAATCTTATTCATGTGATTATGTCTTATGAAAATTTTTAGATATGTCGTTTAGATATTAAGTTGGTCATTTTAATGGTCGTAGAATCAAGTACATGTTACAATTTGATTAGTGACCTTTTGTTCTATTATATACTATATTTTGGCATGGGCTCGAGGTGATGATGATTGTTATGTGTTAGACCTTCCCTCATGTGCTAAATATTCTAGAATGATAATAAAATCTATTACTATTCCTCTCTGATCTCTTCTCTCCATATTTTTTATTTCTCTTTATGATTTTCTTTTTGTCAAATAAACCCATTATAGCTGCACCATTTAGTATTTGGTATTAAAGCAGTATGATCCAGTAAACCATTTTATCCTTATTTATGGAATAGATTACTCCATTCTTAAGCATTCAACCATGCTAGTTGCAAAGAATACATGAGCTCAAGGGCATGAGAAATTTAAAGAGTTTATCCAAGATGTGGTGAAAAGCATGCTCTATGACAATAATAAAAAGCAAGAACAAGCAATTTTAGAGCTAAGCAAGAAGTAAGAAATAATGATATGTGAGCTGAAAGCGACTTTGATATAATCAGGCCAATAAGTTCCACCCTCAAGTTCTAGATTTCAACCTACACCTCCTAATTAAAATGTAAGGGATTCTAATAGTGCTCCATTTATAAGGTTGTCTAACCCTAATCACTTGAGTAGCAACTATCAAATTGGTGTACAAATATTGAATTTCCTAAATTTGAGGATCATAATTGTAAGGTTAGTTATTGAGTGTGATCGATTTTTTCAAGTTGATAATACCATAGATAATGCATAAGTTAAACTTTTGTTACTACGCATATAAAAGTTTGATCCCTATAATGGCATCAGTCCTTCATTAAAGTAGGAGTAAAACTAATGATCCATCATGGGAAGAGTATGTGAAAGCTCTAAAGATTAGATTTGGGGAAAGGGCTTATGAAGATCCTATGGTTGATCTTGAAATTTTGATACAAAATAGTTCTATTTAAGAATACATGGAGGAATTTGATGTTTTGTCTAATAAAGTGACCTTAACAAAAGAATACTCTTAGTTGTTTTTTTGAATAGATTGAAAGAAGAAATACTTCCAGCAAGGATGATTGATCCTAGTTTGTTGCAATAAGCATATGCATTAACTAGAATGTAAGAGTTTTATTTGACTGCTACCAAAAATTATAAAACCTATTCCAACAAACCACCCTTGCTACCTACACCTATAAAGCCACTTCAACCCTTGGTACCTACACCAAACACCATATCAAAGTTGGACAGTAATACTACTAGACCCAAACATCCATATCTGAACATCTCAGCCAACACTAAATTTTCATTCCAACCAAGAACCAAAAGATTGATAAATGAAGAGATCAATGAGAAAAGGGCCAAGAACTTATGATTTTGGTATGATGAGTGGTTCACTCTAAATCACCAATGCATGAAGAAGCAATTGTACACGATTATACAACGAGAATTTTTTGAGACGGATGAAGTAAATGAAGTTGCTAAGGGTACCAAAGTCTAAGAGGAACTCAACCAGAATTTACCAAATGTATAAATGCATGATATGGGTGGTAATCCAAAGATGTCTTTTCAAACTATGAGGGTTGTCGACATCTACAAAGAGAGCATATTCATATTCTTATTAATTTTAATAATACCCATAATTTTTTAGATATATTTTTAGCCTAAGGAGTTGCAAACTTAAAGGTGTTATGCCACTCTAAATTATAGTAGCTAATGGCCAAAAGGTTACTTATGCTTTCCTGTGTGAGACTTTCACTTGGCACGTGCAAGAAAAAACCTTCTCCATAAGCTTTTTTGGTAATACAGTTAAAAGGATATGAAATAGTATTAGGTGTGCAGCTAGTATCAAGAGTAATATGAATAAGTTACTTGCTTAACTTCTTTCTTCCGCATTCAATTACCAACCTACCATCAAGTCTAGTTTTTTTCCTTGCATTCAGTGTTCAATCACCACAAGTCATTAACTAGAGGCTTTTTCAGTTGTTATTCGAGCACCAGGAAATTTTTGAAGAACTTAAGGGTTTGCCCCCTTATTGGTCTCATGATCATCGAATACCCTTGGTGGAAGGAGCTAAACTAGTGACTGTTAGGCCTCATAAACACTCATCACAATAGAAGGATGTAGTGGAGAAAATGATCAAAGATTTATTAGATTGTAAGGTTATTCAACCGAGTATTAGTGCATTTTCTTCGCTCATCATTTTGGTTAAGAAGAAGGATAATAGTTAGCATATGATTATTGATTACAGAGGATTAAACAAGCAAAGTATTAAAGATTAATTTCTTTTCCAGTGATAAAAGAGCTAGGAGCTATTAGATGAGTTTATAGATTTTAATATGACTTTGTTAGTTTTTTTGAGTGGAAATGAAAAATAATAGGCAAAAAGATAGAACTCTTAAATCTTGAAATTGATTGGAATTACTTTCAATGACTTACAAAGGCTTGCTTTGCTACATTGATAGAAGCCTTATTTAGAGAAGAAAGTGAGTATAGTAATCCAAGATTGTATTTATGTATATATCATAAAATCTAAATTTAAAATTTAGACTAAAGATTGCTCCTTTGTAAATTTAAACTAAAAGATTATTCTAATCCAAAATTTAAACTACTTAATAAAATTGAAGAATAGGTCTTTTTCGCTAAGGATATGCAGCAAATAAAACATTTTGCTAACACTCCTCCTCACTTTTTTTTTGCTGCATTCACTAACTTATTTCTTCAAAAATTTATATCTAATATCTGAAAGTGCCATTGTTGCGATCTCATCATTTTTAATTTTTTATTTTGCTATAAATTTTAGAGTTTGCACTTGAAGTATTTTGAACTTTTTCTTTTATACTTCAAATGTTGAAGTCCTTTACTGTAAAACTTCTATTGGCAAGTTTTTTTTTCCTTAATCATCCCATTTTATTGATGAGTATAAGGTGTTTTTATTAAATTTTTGACTTCTGTGTAAACTAGATGCAATTTCTGTTTAGCCTTCTAAGCATTATTTCATTGAAAAGAAAGTCTAGTTTGCTTCCTATATTGACTGCTAGTACATTCAGGAAGCTCTTCCTTTAATTTAAGTAAGTCTTCTATAAGATTATTCTTCTTTATAAAAGGCAAGAAATTTTGATGAAATCGTCTCGCATTGTTATCTTCTTTGTGTACTATAGCTTGTTCCTCTTTCATCATATTCAAGGTAAATTTTTTTACCTTTCATTTGGATTTTAAATACTTTATAAATTTTATTACCTTTCATTTGGATTTTAAATAATTTTTTCCTTGTGCATCAGTAATCAAGCAATGATTATCTTCAAATAGTATCTTATATGCTTTTTTTAAAAGTTAACTAATACTCAAAAGATTTTGATTAATTTCATTAACATAAAAGACATTAGAAATTAATTTCAAACCTGTGCAACGTTTGATTGCCACTGTTCATTTACCTTCTACTACAAGATATGCTACATTCCCAATTTTGACTTTAGAAATTATAGTTTTATCAAGCTCTTTGAAAATGTTCTAATAATAAATCACATGGTTTGCAAAACCTCTATCTATAAGTTAGCTTTCTAAAGAGTTACTAGTAGCAAAGCATGATGCCTACTCTTGGGGTTATTCAACAGCATTTTTGGCTTCTTCTTGTTGTTATTGTTGGGATTTGAATTTTTTTTTTCACGTGCTCTAATTGATCAGACTCGTGATATCTTGCATTTGACTTTCACCAACACTTATTCTATGCAGGATTTGTTTTTTTTTTTTTTTTTTGCAATAGGACAAGGTAGAAAGACTTGACCATTTTTGTTGCCTACAGAACTTCCAAACTTGGTTTTGTTATGCCAATTTTTGTTGTTTTTGCCTTCATTACTGTTTCGTGATTTGGCTTGAAAAACACCGTTAACATATTCTTCTTGCCTCATAAGCTTCCTTTATTATTGTGCTTATAGTACATTCAACAATTCTACGAAGGTAATGCTTAACAAACCTTTAAAGTTTTTCAAAGATGAGATTGTAGCTTTAAATTTTTTTAGGAATTCTCACTAGAATCTTTTGAACAATTCTAGAATGAGAAAAATCAGCGCTAAGAAATTTTACTTTGTTATCTATATAAAGAAGTCTATTGAAATATTTCTTAATTATTTCTAATTCCTTTATCCTCTGCATCTCAAATTCTCATATCAAATTCAGTACTTACATTCTTTTGACTCTTTCATTCCCTTCACACTCTTACTTCAAAAAAAATATCAAATTTTTTTGACTATTTTCAGTGTCATTATTCTAGTAAATATAGTGGATGATATTGTTAAAAATAATATCACTCTTACTTTTGATTTTCTTTACCTCCTCTCTTTCTGGTTTTTGATTTATGTAAGAGTTAAATTGTCTAATAATTTTGGAATTTCATATGCTTTTTTAATGGTTTTCCACATATCATTTGCATCAAAGTAGGCTTCTATTCTAACAGCCTATATTTGATAGTTTCTGACATCAAATACTAGAATGCAACGGCAATGAATAAATTTTTTGAATTCATTGTGTATAACTTTTTGATTTTAGAGATATAGGTAGAAAGTATTTGAGAATTGTGTTTAAACTTTTATAATCTCATAAATTTTTTAAGATAATAGCTCTGATATCACTTTATTGATTTTAATACGACTTTGTTGGATCTTTTTAGAAAGAGGATGAATAATAGACAATGACTTTAAGTCATTACTTTGTCAATAGAAGTCATATTTAAAGAAGAAAATAAGCAATTAAAATCTAAAATTATACTTATCTAAATATCTTAAAATTTGAATTTCAAATTCAAACTAAGTATTGTTTCAATATAAATTCAAATTAAAATATTATATTTATTTAAAATTTAAAAATAAATCTTATTTAATAAGAATATGCCACAAATAAAATATTTTGCTACTAGAGTTAAGTGATATAATGATCTTTTTTTAAAATCTGAGTTATCATCATATTAGAATGCATTTGCTTGATATCCACATTACGAATTTTTGGTTGTTTTTGGGTTTAATTGATGTCTTATTCACTTTTCAGAATCTCATGAACGACATCTTTCGACCTTATCTCAGAAGGTATGTCTTCATCTTCTTTGATGATATTTTTATATACAGTAAACACATGAAAGATCACTCCAGCCATCTTGTTTCTGTTTTTCAATTAACGAAAACTCAAAACTTTTTGTTAAAAGAAGTGCTTATTTGGAGTTAAATCTATCTGAGTACTTGGGGCACTACATCTCGGCTGATGGTGTTTCAAGGAACCCAAAGAAAATTGAGGTTGTCGTACAATGGCCTGTTCCTACCACTCTTAAAGCAGTATCGTGGGTTTCTTGGTCTAGTTGGCTATTACAGGAGGTTTATAAGGGGTTATGGTTTTATCAGTAAACCTCTCACTGGTTCACCTAAAGCAAGATGCTTTTGCATGGTCCGGAGATGCACGACAAGCCTTTGAACAATTAAAGATTGCCCTTATAATATTTGTTGGTACTTTTTGGGAAGAATTGTTGAAATTGCAAGGCGTTAGCTTGTTGAAATCAACCTCTTGCAAGATATGAAATTGGCTATACAAATCATGAAGTTCCATAAGATAGGAAATTGGCTGTAAAGATCATGAAGTTCCACTTGGCTCAAGTCCAAAACGGCATGAAGCAGCTTGCTGATAGAAACCAATCATATCGAGCATTTAACATTGGTGATTGGGTCTTTCTGAAATTGCAGCTTACAGGCAACGAAGCGTCCATTACAGGAGGAACCATAAGCTTTCCCCACTTTCTTACCATCCCTACTCGTACTAGGTCGGAGGTAAAATTTGTGTTGTATTGCATAGCTACAAACATAAATGCACTGTTTATAGATACATTAATAGACATAGAAGGGCTCTTCTTAAAGTGAAGTTTCAGTCCTGCCCCTAAATCAAAAGCTGAAGACAACTTCATTATAACTGCAGAACTGTATTGTGAAAAACCTGGCAATAGATACTTTTTCAGACAGAAGCAGGAAGATAAGTTTACATTATAAAATCTTGAAAGGATCAGAAAAAAACCATCACTGACAAGAAAAGAATGCGCAAATCACAACAGTACAAGTTCTCTGTCAAAGCAATAAAGAAGACGGCCTTTGTTCAAATTTCATCTGGTAAGAATCCTCCAAAAGTGATCTTGTTAAGACATTACAGCACTACAAAGAGAATTTCACCCCTTCATCATCCGTCGAAGTTCCCTTGAAAATTACCAGCTTCCCTTTCTGTTCTAGCAGTTTCAGAGCTCGCATTAGAATAGTGCGATCCATCCCATAAAGCTCTGGAATTCAAGCAGAAACACAAGTCTTAATCAATATGAGCGCAAAGTTAGGCTGAAGAATAAATAAAGCCCAGATTTCCATAGTGCACATGCAGAAGAGAGAGAGAGAGAGAGAGAGAGAGAAAGAGAAAGAAAAAGTATTATGATCATCCCAAATGAAAGGGCAAATTTGGAGCCTATGCCAAACTGGAAGCGAGAGCAGATGTTACCCATTTTTTATGACAAAGTACAAAGTGATCTGATAATATATACTTGAAAATTTGATCTGATAACAACTGCATAGTAATTTTCCTTATTGAGAAGGTAATTAAGAGGCTTGGTGGAAGAAAAAAAGAAAGAAATAATCAAAATACTAAAACTTTGCCGACCAGATTTCTACACCAACCTAAACTAAAAATAAATTTCCTTTTCCAATGAAGTTGTTTCTCTTCCCTCGCAGAAACCAACCAAAGCCCAATTCCCGCCACCCCCGTTCCTGACCATGTAATAGTACAGTTAAGAAAACAGAACCCCAGTTCCAGGAAAAGTACCCAACTTGCCCAGTATAACACAAGCAAACAACTAAGATATCATGGGAGGTTTTTCAACTGTGACCAAAATCTCTCTGTTACCAGAGACTACACAAAATCACCCCTCCCCCTCACACCCCTCTCAGTGGGGAAAACAACACCAATTAAGAAGAATAAAAAGAGATAAAAAATCATCTCAGATAACACATTATGTACAACAGCAAAAGCAATCAATCATGAAGAAGTTGAATTTTCTGAAATCATCTCCAATATTTACTTTGCCTAACGCTTGAAATGAAATCACAAGTTACCTGTTCCTCGAGATTCAGCCCCTGAACGAATTTCCTCTATAGTCATAACACTGTCCTCCAACCCGTTATCATTCACCTGCAAGACATGAAAGCACATTAGGGGGAAAAATTACCCAAAAACAACCAGTAGGTATAGTTTATTTAACCAAAATCACATTTAACTTACAAAGCGTAAAATAATGTCAGTCCAATCTTGTATCCGGTGCCAAAGAATAAGGCATTTCCTATGTCCTTTATCTAACCATTCTGCACGACCTGTTAGATCAAAATGGCATTTTATAAACTACCAACTAAAATCACGACTTTCTATCAAGCTAACCATTACCATAATAAAATATATGAAATATCATGCCATTCAAGACCACACAAACCTTCTGAGACTAAGGCAGAGAGGAATGCTTCCCTAGCTTCATGACTGAGAGATCCTGCATGGAAAATCCAACCTGTAATATATCCGTGGAAAATAAAAACAGGCAAAACATATAGTGAAACAAGATTAAATCTGCAATAAATGCTTAGCATGGACTGCCAGTTTATCAAGGAGAAAATTTTGTAAAGGAAACAAAGCATAGATCTACTGGTATCCTTGGTGCTCCTATCTCAAAGCCATACTCTTTTGTTCTCTTCTCTTTGCTCTAATAACTACGTTTCTTTTTCCCTCCTCCACTTTGATGCATAAGTCTACTTCTTTTCTTCACTAATCAAGCAGGGTAGGAAGGAGCTATTGGTGCCCAATCCTTAGCAATCCTTCCAAGATATAACCATAAGAGTTTCTAACCACAGGGGAATCAATGTTGGTGCTGGTATAAACAGCAAAGAGCTGAGCATGGACCCTTCATCAGGGATCCACCACAGGGTCTACATGCGCTTTTCTCATGGAGGTTCAGCCCCAACTTTACTCCACAACCAAGGAAGACAGAGTGAGTCAGAAGTCAAGTCCATGAATATCAAGTTGAGAGACAAGTCGTTTCCAATGCACCTTGAGATCAGATTATCCACCCTTCAAGCACTGGAAAGATGGAATCTTAACAGGAATAAATATCATGCAGAAGTAAAATGCCTTCCAAGGCCCATATTAAAACAATTATCGATAATAAACAGAAATTGAGATAAGATTCTAAGGCCCTGAACTTTCCAACTTTTGATAAAGGCAATTTGACCAAAAGCAACAATAGGACTAGGGCATGTCTAGATAAAAAACACTCTATTCAAAAGTTCATTTTGAATTCCAGCATATTATTCCAGGTAAACAAAAACTAGTCTGAAACTTGAGAACTTAGTGCTAGAAGAGCATCTACGTCCAAAGAATAACTTACAGTAATATTTTCTTAAAATTCTGTCTCTCGTAGAAGTTTGCAGCCCACAAACCACATCAACGGCAAACAAAATTTTTCATCAAAAGTACATCTTCCATTCATAGAGTAGGAAGTCCATCACCAGGGACTCTAAAGAGCTGCAGCCCATAACTACGATCTCTCCATCTATTCCAGGGAATAATAATCAAAGGTGTGAAATGCCAAACCAACAAGACCAAGATAAGGCCTATTGTAAAAACTATGCGAACAAGCTTTCAAGAATCTGCACAACACCTTAACATGGTCTCCTGTCCTAGCAAACCAAATCAACTAAAATGAGTTTTTCATCAAGTACCTCAAGCTCTCTACTTCTCTTGACAAGCCTACTAGCTTAAGGTTAGTTTCTCCTACATCACCTTCTCAGTCCTGGGAGAAGGATATGATAGAAGAAACCATGGAACCACCTGTTAATTCCAGGAATTAACAAATCCACAATGGTGGGTCTAGTTTGTAGGATATGAATAGTTCAAATTGTATCCTTTTCTTAATTTAAGAAAGAGGCAAAGTACTGAAATCAAAACCTTTTTAAAAATATGTTGCACTCTTGTATCATCCCAACACCTCACTGTCCTAAAAGCATATATCCTAACTTCTATCTTAAGAGTAAATACCTTCACTGCTGATATGCTTTAACAGAATAAGAGCATTCTTCCCACAAATAAGTACATTTATATACACATTATATAGCACCCACCCAGATGTCCATAAACAGACACTCATGTCTGCTGTATCTTTGTACTACTCCAGAAGCCCAAGTGCAACAGCCTTCCATCTAAGCATAAAATTCACAACCTAATTAGAGCATAAATAGAATATGGCTCTTACTTTCAACCACAGGATTTGAGAAGAGAGGAAATTCCTCTTCCAGTCCAATCACAAATATCTTTTGAACTCTGCAATAATCCAGAATAAGTTCCTTCCAAAGTTGTATCTGCTTCTCCCGCGTGTCCCTCACTGGCTGCAAACTGAAACAGATGAAACATTGCTCATAATCCACTTGGTTATTATTCCAAATAAGAAATAGTGAATAGCAGAAGCAAAAGAACAAAAAAGATACGTGAAGTATGGTGGGTAATTGAAGAACTGCGGAAGCTTGAAATCACCAAGTTTCTGCATCTTCCTAGTGCTTCCACAAAATGCTAAAATTCATAAGACCACCACTGTAATTAAGCCCAAAGGGAAAAAAAAAAAAAGATTTTAGCGTAATGACAATCACAGAAGGGATCACAGTAACAAGAGAATCTTTCGCCAATTTTCAAACTTTCCCATAATCCCACTCCTCGGTCCAACCAGCTTTAGCACAATTTGCTAAGGAATTTCATCTTTCTCATTGAACTGCGCGATCCTAAGTCGTGGTTCGTCCGTGATCCGGAAGGGAAATACTAGCTATCTCTATGAATTATTGAAGCATATCCATGAAAGAATGATAACGATACCTAGAAGAGCTATTCTCGGCCGGCGTGATCAAATTTTCAACACAAAGACTCCATGGATATGGCCCTTGCTGCTAATCTTGCATCACATTAAAATTGAAAATGAAATGGGTACATATAGGGGGAAAAAAAAAAGTAAATATAAAAAAACTTTAAATTATATTCGTTTTTTAATTTAAATTTAAATTTAAATTTAAAATATTTATCTTGAAAATTTTATATAATAAATTTTGATTTAAAATTTTACACTTAAATATAAAATAATATTAAAATTATCATTATAAAAAATTGTGAATTTTTTGAATATAAAAATATTTTTTAAAAATTTATATTTTAAAAATTATGAAAAAATAATTTAGGAGTTTATTAACTAAAAATCATCTTAATTTTTGTAATTTAAAAATATTAATCAAATATACTAATTGTTTTTAGTATTGCAGATAATCTTTTATGATTAATTAAAACCCAAAATCCTGAAAATTAAAGTTCACTCAAAGCTCTCCCTTATTTATCTTTTCTTTCCACTTCTTAATAATCACTAATTATATTTTGTGCAAGACAGGTGCACACGGATGTTTATTATATAATTTAAAAATTATTTATCTAATTAAAATTATAAATTAATAAATAATTAATATTTTAATATTATCTCAATCATCAAAAGATTGCCATTTGATTTGAAAAAGAAACATTCAAACCTCGTAGTTTATAACAACAAAGTGGTCATGTTATTGACAATACAAAATCATATGGGTACCATTGAAATGTTGAAATCTTGGTAGTTGACATTGATCAAATCGCAAATTTGATGAAAATAATATAATTTAGAAAAAAATATTAAATTTGTTTTCAAATTTAAATTTTATTTTTATTAATAAAAATTTTATAAATATTTATATTTATTTTATATTATCAATCAAATTCTTATAATTAAAAAATAATAAATTAAATTTTAATTTATTAATTTAAATTAACTTAAATTTATTTAAAAAATTAAAAATATTCAAATCACTCTCATAAAAAATTTTGAAATTTTATAATATTTAAAATATATATTTAAAATATACATTATTAAATTTTTAAAAAGTTAATACTACATTATTATTTAAATTTAAAAAATCAATTAATTTTTTACAATTATGAAATTAAAGTTTAATTTATTATTTTTTAAATATAAATATATAGTTGATAATATTAAAATTTTATATTTTTATTATTTTAATAATAAATAAATAACAAATTTTTATTACTGAAAGGCCTGATAGAATTCAGGCATTGACATCATCAATTACATGCAAAACTAAGCAGCAGGAATGGTTGCGAGTAATAAATATATAATACTGCCGATCATTTAACAAACAAACTGTTTGGACTTCACGACAGAGGGTCAGCTGCGCTTCCTCCTCTTCGCCTGGAAGTTGAGTCCGTGATCTGCTCTAGGTAGTCCCGAACTCTTCGCCACTGCTACTTTCTGTGACTGTGAAATCTGCATGATGTATATGGTCCTGTATGTGTCGATTTCAATTGTGCTTTGATTTTCTCTTAAATTCAAGAACCTCCGGTGCTTTCATCGCAGCTAATCCCAGCTGATTTGAAATCTAGTTTTCGAATTGCGGGGAGAGAGAGAGAGATAGAGAGAGACCGAGGAAGCAATGGCTGTGTAAGTTTGTCCCGGATATGTTTAATTTTTGTGTTGTCCCGCGATTACGATTAATATGTATAAGATGATTATAATTCTTCTTCATTTCTCTGTTTGGTCGCTGTTTGGTTATTCAGAAACGGAAAGAAAAGACGATTTAGTGTTTTCTTTCCTTTTATGAAATCTAGGGGTTTAATCCTTTCGCAAGTCAACATATTGGTGCTTGAGTAAACTAGCTGGCTCATTTTTTGAGTTGTTTATCAATATCTAAATTGTGGTAAAATATTATAGACCTATAAATAAATAAATAAATATATATATATATATATATATCTTTCTACCTCATATAGGTAGCACGTAGTTGCTTTTCATTTACTTTTGGTAGATATTCCAAAAAGCAAAAGAAAGTGAAAAAGGACCCACAAATAACATGAGAATTGAACTTTTTTATTCTGTTATTGTTAATGTCAATTCAGGGTTGCTTCTGCTCCGGGGAAGGTGCTGATGACTGGTGGTTACCTTGTATTGGAGAGGCCAAATGCAGGGATTGTATTAAGTACCAATGCTCGCTTCTACGCAATTGTGAAGCCGCTTCATGAAGAAATTAAGGAAGAAAGCTGGGCTTGGGTTCGTACTTCCTCTAAATGTTAATCTTTTGACGGATCTCATTATGATTGGATTCATTTCCTTTTCTTGATTCATATTCAAGTGTACTCATCGAATGGCGAATGGCATATCTAGTACATGATCGTAAAAATGTTCATTTCATTTTTTCTTTTTCTTGTTTCGTGACGAGTTGCAGTTTTAACCAATCCAATAGAGTAAAGATAGAAAAATATATATATAACCATGTAGCATGCAAGGTGTCTTTCGATGGCTATAACCAGTGGGGGAGGTAGAGGGATAAAGTTGTAATCTTGCATTCTATTATGGGCTTACTTTGTGGTTCCTAGATATGAAAAGATTAACTTACATTTTATGTAACCTCTTTGATTCAAGTTGTTGTGATAGGCCCTAACTCATTGGAGAAATGGAATGTAGGACTGCAAATTCATCCTCTTCTTTTTTTTCCTTTTCCTTTTTTTGTTTCCCAAGTCTTGTGTTTTTAAGCGATCAGATGTTGCTTTGGTAATTTCTATAAGACAACTAAGGAAGTTTTCCTGAAAAGTAGAATTGTGTGAAAGCTTGATGTTCTATATATTGATATAAACAATCTATGGTGCGATGCTATTCATAAGGTAACAAATCTGATCTGAAGTAGAATCTTATGAAACCTTGATGTGTTATATGTTGACATAAACAATCTATGGTGTGATAATGTTCATAAGGTGACAAATCTGATCTATGACAGTAATAAAATTGGATCTAAGACGCAGAAGTTAGCCAAACTCCAAATGTCATCTTACAGAGGCTTTAGTTGTGAATTGCTGCAATGAATACAACATGCACCTAGGAGTTTTATATATGAAGAGGGAAAGTCTTTTGGAAAGGATATTAAGTATGAGGTGGCAAACTTTTTATTTTTATTTTTTTCCCTGGAGAGTGTTTCAGAGGTGTTTGCTAACCATGATAAAGATGCATAAAAATCTTGACTAGAATTTTGATGTAATCTTTGGGATGTACCTTAGACAAGCATATTCAAACTAGTCTTTTAAAGTATCGTTCAGCCATGAGTGGAGATATTTCTCAAGGTTGTGGCCCTTTCCAGGATTGTTATATATGATATATTGCTTTCATATGATTGTTTCTCCTCCTCTATGCGCTGCCTCTCAAAGGAGTTTCATGTGATAGTTGATCATACCTATCTTATCGGAATGAGTTGGGATAGGGTTGGTCAATAGGTGTTGGAGTTTTTGATATAATTCTAAGCTACTTAAAGAGAATTCACTACAAACTCACGCGCACACGTAGAGATTGTATTGAAAGCTGCGGGAACCGAAATTATTGGCTAAGCCAGGGCTTTTTTAATAGATTGGTTTCTATGTTGTCTAAAATCTAATGCAATCGACCACCATGATTGGGGCGATAGAGATTTGATGTCATCATCTCCTAAATGCTGAGCATTTTACTCCATGTCATAATCATCATTTTATTACAATGACAGCTCCCACTTTCTCCAGTAGTTCCATTCAAGATGATGGTGTGGGCACTGAAGCAAACAGAATGGACCCATTGCATTTCATTAAAAGAAAAATGGATCCTCAAAAATCTTTAAAATGTTGTGTACTAATAAAGAAACATACTTATAGATATGCTAATTCAAAGATTGCCTACTGAATCTTAAAGTACTCTGAACGTGTTTTGCTATCTCACATAATGGAGCAGCAGTTCGCATGCAAGTTAGTGTATAGAAGATTGAGGCTCATGTTTTCCTCAGCATATGGGAGAGTCAAAAGTTAGATAATGAAATAACTCTTGAACTTACCTTTTCCTTATTTACATTTATGAATTTGTTCTTTTGTGTATAACATTTTCAGGCTTGGACTGATGTTAAATTAACAGCTCCTCAGCTCTCAAGAGAAAGCACATATAAATTGTCCCTGAGACATTTAATGCTTCAATGTGTCTCTTCAAGGCAAGATCTCCTTAGTTGTACTATGTGTATCTTTTGTGCTTAAAGATTTATAGATTTCTTAGCATAATTGCTAGTTTGTGCATATACCTGCATGTCTATGATTATGCATGTCCTCTGGGGCAAACAAGTTTATAGGTTCTGGAGAAGCATGCCTGTTCAAAGGAAGCTAATTTAATAAACATTTCTTTCTTTAGTTGAAAATGTGTGAATGATGGATTAGAAATATGATTGAATTATTTTCTAAGGTAATTTTCTCTGGTAATTTCATAAAATTTCAGTGAATCAAGGAACCCTTTCGTAGAACATGCAGTGCAATATGTTGTAGCAGCTGCTTATGCAATGTTTGACAAGAACAAGAAGGAAGTGTTAAACAAACTACTATTGCAAGGTAATATCTTAACATTTCATTTGTTTGTTTTTCAGACTAGAAGTTCAAGAACTAATTTGAAGCTAATTAGCCCTGCAGGTCTTGATATCACAGTTTTGGGTTGCAATGACTTTTACTCATACCGAAATCAGGTGTTATGCCTTTGTTATTGTTGCCATTTGAAAAGATACTTTTAACTTTTTGCTTTGTACTATTTCTTGCAGCTATTGGCTTGCTGGTTTCTAGTTATAAATTTTCTTCTAGCTTAAGACATGTTTCTTTGACATCAGTTTGCTAAGACAGAGATTCATTTTAGTCTTTCCTGGATATTGTAATTTTGATTGCTCTTATGCTATTGTAATTTGTACTTATGATCATAACACTTGCAAAGAGCTTTTCTTTCCTAGCTAAGTGCAAAAATCTTCTATATGATATATTTGAAGCTTGTGGGTCTCAAGTTTAAGTCACTCTTATGTGTTCCTTTTGTATTTTTTTTCTTCTTAAAATTCAATCTCTAGATGTCAAGTAAGATGTTGATATTTGGTTCTTATTTTCATAGATTGAAGCACAGGAACTTCCTTTAACTCCAGAATCATTGGCTTCTCTTCCACCTTTTGCACCAATTACTTTCAACGCTGAGGAACCAAATGGAGATAATTGCAGGCCTGAAGTGGCAAAAACTGGCTTAGGTTCTTCTGCAGCAATGACAACGGCTGTTGTTGCTGCTTTACTCCATTACTTTGGTGTGGTTAACCTTTCCTGCTTGTCTGAACATCATCATCAAGAAAGGAGTGATTCGATGGATCTTGATGTGGTGCACATTATAGCTCAAACTGCTCACTGTCTTGCACAAGGGAAGGTTGGCAGTGGGTTTGATGTCAGTTCTTCAGTTTATGGTAGTCAGCGTTATGTTCGTTTTTCACCAGAAGTGCTTACTTCTGCTCAGGTCTGTTTCTCGTCTCTCAGATCTATCTATCTTTATGTTTGTGTGTGTGTGTGATGAGCCTTATTATCTATGTGTCTACCTATCCGTCTTTATGTTATGCCATAATTTACATGTTTCTCAAATTCCAGGGCTGTCTTGACTTTCTAAGAATATCTTCTTTGCTGTTGGATCCTGCTTACCTTACATGGGTGTTGCTTCCTGATGTTTCTCCAAAGCTTCTATTATTAGCTACCAATCACAACAACTTATGTTTTCTTCACTTTTTGTCACTGGAAATAGTAATGAACTAAAACTGTATAATATGGCTCATCTCATGGAAGAATTCAGTGCTCTGTGTAAACTTTGAAGGGAAGTTCAGATGGATTTATAAATAATATTTGATTCAAGATCCTCTAGGAGGTCCTAGTTTCCAATACTTCTTTGGACTTTTTCTACTTACTTACATCACAGTTTTGGAAAGTTGAATGAGTAAGTATATCATAATTTTGGAGTGGGTAGATGAAGTGTGTTGCTTTAGTAGTCACCCCATGTAACCAGGTTTTTCCAGGTGAACCAGTTTTTTACTTTCTTTTTTTTCTTAAACTTTTTTTACTCTTCAGGAGATTTTTAACTTGTCAGTTATTTTTGGTTTTGGTAAGGGCTCTTTGGTTCCGTTTTCATGTTGTGGGTTACATTTGGTGCTATTCCCGGAGAACTTCCGTCTTCCTCACTTGTAAATTGTATTGATAAAAATGTTACTGCAGATTAGGCTTACATTGTGGATTATAACGTTCAGCCAATATTGCTGCTGTAAAATGATAGGCTGAAAGATCTAAGGTTTCTGAATAATTGTCTAAGTCTTCAAGAAGTCAACAAAAGATGATTGAATTTTGGCAGCAGGCTACCATCACCATGAAAGTATTTAATTCTCAAGAAAGTTTTACTTAAAGAAGTTAATATGATGACTATCTTTGTTAAATCTACATTTATGTTGAAACAGAGCTTACTTATATCTGGAAGAAGTATCTTGGACATTGACAAAACTTTGAATGAAAAGTTGAGTAGGTTTTCTTTTGAAAGCTTTTAGAGTTTCTTAATCTCTTTCATAACATTTTTCCTATGTAACTTTGCAGGCTGCAGTTAACGGGCTGCCATTACAGGAACTCATTTGTGACACCTTGAAAGGGAAGTGGGACCATGAGAGGACTCAATTTTCTTTGCCACCACTGATGACTCTTGTAAGCATGTTACAATTTCCAATGTTTTCAATCTTTTTTGAAGATCTTTTTCATGAAAAGATCTGTTGTTAATGCTTCTCTAAATGGGCATGGAATGTCTTTCCTCTCAAGCTTGCCATTTCAGTTTTAGGGTCCTTGACTGAAGCGATAGTCCTGGTGAAGCAGCAATGTATTTTCATTCATCATTGAAATCGAAAGTTTTTTATTAGCTAAATAAAGGAACACCTCTTTTTGGATTGTGAATCAAGAAATACAAAAATTTTCTTGCAAGAGTGTAAAAGCCAAAAGGCTGAACTTTATTGGTATTCAAAAATTAATAGGTTTGGACAGTTCTTGAATGACTATATTTAGAATAAAAAGGAACTTCTATAACCCTGTTAAAGTTAATCTTGGACGTTAAAGTAATTCCAAGCCTGAGTTTGCATTTGTGACATTAGTAAACATAACAGAAAAAGGGATCCATATACCAAGTCAAACCTACATTATCCACAAACATGACAAAATAGTGTGAAGTAACTTTAAGTTCTTTTTCCACTTTCTTACATGCTCTTCTGTCCTATACTAATGCATTTCATGTATGTCAGTTTGTTCTCTTCCTACATACAACCTGCTGTTTGACCCTTTCGTATCTGTGTTAATAAAGTTGGAGTTCTACCATCCAATTTTCTTTCCTTATGACCATGGAATTTTTCAAATAGCTACTTTGGAACTTGACTTAGAGACTCAAGAGAGCTTGTACTTGTTAATGTAGTGTTATAGTAAAGAAAGCTGAATGTAACGAGTCAAAAAGTATGAATTGGAACACAAATGCTGAGCATGAAAGCATTTGAAACTTAGCAAAAAAACAGCTTTATCAATCACAACTACTTTCTTTTCTTTTCTTTTTTGTTTCTTTTCCACTTCTTTGAAAAATAAATAAAAAAGCCAAAGAAAGGGGGTGATCTCTTGGTAAGTTTTTCTCAGTCCAGGAATCATAGGAGCAGTATGCTAACAATAACTATTGTTTTCTACAGTTACTAGGGGAACCTGGAATTGGCGGATCATCCACACCATCAATGGTAGGTGCTGTCAAGAAGTGGCAGAAGTCTGATCCACAGAGATCCCAAGAAACTTGGAAAAACTTGTCAATGGCAAATTCAGAACTTGAGATTCAATTGAATATGCTAAGTAGATTGGCAAAAGAACATTGGGATGATTATAAATCAATAATTGAATGCTGCAGCACACTGAAGCCAGATAAGGTAATTCTTGGACTCACTTCACAATAATTTCCAAGGAGTAATAAGAAATGCCTTGTAGTGATATTGTGATAACTAACAAATCAAAAAAGGGAAAAAAGAAATTGCATTTTCAGCTACTCTATGGAATGGGTAGTTTTCCATGTAGATATGTCATTTTCATACTTGCAGTCAGCAAGATTTTTGAGTCTTAATTTTGATTGGTAGCCAGTATTTGTAATCTGGAACATAAACTTGCTAAAATTTATTGCAAGTGAAAGAAGAGCTGCTTAAGAAAGGTATGCATTGAAGTTTGCTGCTAGATATCCTGTTCTGATTCATTTTTCTTATTAAATGAGTAAAGCCTTAACTGAAGCTCGAAGCTACTGTGCCTCGAATGCAACTATGTAACTATAAATATTAAAGAATTTGATGGCCATTTGATCTGAGGGCATTTGCAAGTTTCTATCCCAAATGACTTGCCAACTTAATTATCTTGACTTTCAGATCCTCCAAATTCTGTGAGAAATTCAAAGATAAATGCAAAGTAGATTTGAGTTTCCGTCCATTATTAACATGTTAATTCCATTGAACTCTTGGGGGTGCATATTCAAGGATGTTTTCCTGTCGTTTTGATAGAGTGGGTGCTGAGCATTAAAAAAGCATAGTGATCTCCTGTAGGATGGTGTACAGTGAATACATAATATTCTTTCATCAACAGAAAATGAATGAGCAAATAAGTTCAACAATAGACCTTTTGTTCTCCATAATTTTAGTTCTTTCCAAGTTGTCTCAGAAGGTCACTATTTTATTGATTAGATAGCATGTAGTTGCTATTTGAAGCATGTCTCTTGGGATTTTCTCGTAAAATTGTGAACCAAATTCCACTGACAACAACCAGATGATAACTTAATGAAAACAGCTTTTTTTGAGCAAAATTGCAACATGAACTTATCTGTTCTGTTCTTATTTTCATAGCAAGTGTGCCTTCAGTGTCGAGTTGTGAACAATTTCAGTGGTGCATCAAACTAACAAAACTATCAAAACAAAACAAAAAACTGCATCTTTGCCCATGGTAAGCCATACAGAAAAATTATTGAGTTTTTATTGGCAAAGTCATGCCATAAAGTTTGGAAGATTGTTTTCCTTGTGAATTCGCTGAATTGTATTAGATCCGGATACTTAACAAATTGCATGAACAGTGGATGCAGCATGCCACTGAAACAAGAAAAGAAGCAGTTGTTAGAGCATTGTTAGGGGCAAGAGATGCAATGCTGGGGATCAGATACCATATGCGTCAGATGGGTGAGGCTGCCGGTGTTCCGGTATGTAATTTTCTGTTTCATTTGATGCTTGGTTCTTTGGTTACATGTGTGTGTGTTTGTGTGTCTGTATTCATAACTGTTTTATTTAAATATCGATGCAAGTAGTTGAGAAGGTTACCAACTACTGACTGCAGTCTGCAGGAATCGATGCAAGATTGCAAGTAGTTGGGAAGGTGTACCAACTACTGACTGCAGTCTGCAGAAATCGATGCAAGACTGCAAGTAGTTGGGAAGGTGTACCAATTACTGACTGCAGTCTGCTAGAGGAATTACTATGACTTTGTTGATCTGCTTTGGTTTTTTCTTTGTGGTTAATGTTTCTCCTTTGGCTTCCATCTCATAGATTATCTGCATCCTTGCGTGCTCCTTGGCTAATGATTTAAGGAATATGGCTTTTGTAATAGGTCACGCTAAATGTATTTTGTCACACCTGAATAAAATGAACAGCCTCTCTTTGTCAAAATCACAGTGATCCCTTGCATCTCTACTTATATTCCCTAAGAATCTCCCATAGAGTCCAAGAAAAATTTCCCTGGCTCCTATCATGGTTCCATATGTTAATTGTATCTCCTTCAGCTTCCATCCATAGAGAAAATTCTCTTTGTCTACGTCTCTAATACTCAAGTGGAAAATTTCTGGGTGAAAAAAATGCCCATTAATGGTATAATGTAAATATGCTCTCTGTATTTCCAGCTAGTTGTTCAACAGCCAAAAATTGGGGGAGAATCCTATAGAATTATAAAGATATCTGATGACATTCACTAGGAATTACTGCAGAAGCATGAAACTTCCATTTTCAAAATTGCCTTCTGAGGTTATAGAGACATGACGACAGTTGTAGAACTTCCATTATAGCAACTAAACCTTATTGGTTGTGAAGTTTAGTGCAATATCTTCTATAGCAAACTTTTATGTCAATATAGTAAAGTATATTCTTCCGGTGTGAGAGAAGATTGCTGCTTATCTAAAGAATCCGTTGTTTAACCATACTAAAACAAAAAAGGATCCATTATCAAATCTCCGTTCTGGTAATTTAAGCATATTAAGTATGATATGGGTAGGTATCCTCTGCCTATGGTACTTGTCCATCCTTATTCTATCATGAAGTGCCATTGTTAGAAACAGAAACAGAATCTTTTCTTGCCTCTACCAGGGGCTTTAAATCCTAGAATCAAACTCTTGGTCATGCCCATTAGTTCAGGTTACTTTTGCATATGAATGATCTTTTTCACTTAAAAATTGCAGATAGAACCCGAATCACAAACTAAACTTTTGGATGCAACAATGGATATGGAAGGAGTTCTGTTGGCTGGGGTTCCCGGAGCAGGAGGGTTTGATGCAATATTTGCCATCACTTTAGGAGATTCCAGCGGCAAGGTTAGCAAAGCATGGAGTTCTCTCAATGTGCTGGCGTTGTTGGTTAGAGAAGATCCTCATGGTGTTTCTTTAGAAAGGGGTGATCCACGAACCAGCGAAATTACTTCAGCTGTTTCTTCAGTGCATATTCAGTAAGCCCACATTTTTTGTTATACATGACAAATTAGAACTCTTTTTGAGATCCAGTGGCAAATTCCATTTGCTAGAATAACTGTATTAGCCTTTTGGTATTGATGTGGTTTGTTAAGGGATTCTAAGAAAGAAAGAACGAAACAGAAGTTACCCTTAAGACGTTTAGTAGGTCCTGTTTTTGTTAAGTTTACTGAATATTGTCCCCAAAATTTATAGTTGTCAAGGTCCTTTTACATTACTATGGGGATTACCGAAGGCCATGTCGTTTCTGCTTTTATGAAGTATTGGAGTGAAAAAATGTATTTGGAAGCAATTTCAGATAAAGATGAATACTTCTAATACATTTTGCATGTCATAGAGCTTCTGTATTTTGGGTTCTAGATTTAATTTTAAATGAAGATTTGTAGAAGGTAACTTAAAGAGGAGGTTGAGGCAACAATTTGACTCAGGCACAAATTGTTTTCAGGAATTCTTTATTGGATTTTCCCGTGAATCTTCTATGATTCATATGATGTGCAGTTTGGTTTCTGTAACTAAGTCTTTATGTATCACTAGAAAGAATATTCTTTGAAAAAATGTAATTTCAGAAACAGTGGAAAGAAAGGAATTTCCTTATAAGAAGATTTGGGTAGAGAAATTGCAATTTACCAGTAATCCCTACAAGAACAAGTTCCATCTTTAAAATGGTGGAACCGATGACGATCCCTTACTATAATTTCTCTTTTATAAATCATTGAAATTAATTTAGTGTATGTGTGGCAATCCCTACACATCCTGAGATTTCTTGCTATTCTTATAGGAGAACCCTGAGATGTATTTATCAGAGCAAAAGCAATTGCTAACTTCTGACTATGACTTCTCAATCTCCATCTCTTCTCTTCTTCATCTATGTCGAACAATACCTGTGATGTATCCGAACAATACCCTTCAAACTTTAACTGCCACTCCATCTGGTGAATCATCTCGTAAATGGCTTCTGACTCAGAGTGAGACTTATCTTGTGAAACAAACTTGTACACCTTTTTCTGCACCTCAACGAAGCTAAATCCCGGTGTTTGGATCAAGCCTTTGTGAGCCATTTCCGTTCGAACCATAGCTACTTCATTCCACCTTTGAGCTTGTGCATACATGTTTGATAGAACCACATAATCACTTGGATTCTGAGAGTTTAACTGAAGCAGTTTCCTACCTGCAACCTCCCCTAATTCCAGATTATGATGAACTTTGCAGGCACTGAGGAGGCTTCGCCACACAACATCATTTGGCTCGATGGGCATGCTCCTGATGAGTTCAAGGGCCTCCTGGAGCTTTCCAGCTCTTACCATAAGGTCTACCATACAACCAAAATGTTGAACAGTTGGTTCTATTCCGTGCTCGTATCTCATCCTATCGAAAAACTGTAGACCCTGGTTAACAAGGCCAGCACTGCCACAAGCACTAAGCACACCCACATACGCAACATCATCCGGCTTAAACCCTTCTTCAAGCATTTCCGAGAAAACCCTCAAAGCTCCTTCCCCATGTCCGTGCATCGCAAGTCCTGAGATCATTACGCTGTATGACAACTCGTTCTTCTTAGCTATCTTTCTGAAGATACATAATCCCTTCTCTAGACACCCGCTTTTCGCATACATGTCTATTAGGGAAGTCTGTACTATTACATTGAGTTCAGTTAAGTTCCTCAAGAGGAACCCATGTGTGCACCTTCCTAGATCAAGAGCAACCAAATGAGTACAAGCTGAGAGCACACTCACTAATATGCTTTCTTCAGGCCTCCAACATCCCTCCTTCCTCATGTTTCCGAATATCATCAAGCATTCCTCCCACATTCCCAAACTAGCATGAGCTGCAATGATAGCACTCCAAGAAGCAACACTCTTCATCTCCATTTGCTCGAAAACTCCATAGGAAAGCTGTATCTCACCACATTTCCCATACAAATTGATCAAGCTATTTTGCACAAACACATCATTTTCAAGTCCAAGCTTAAACACATGCCCATGAATTTGCAATCCTTCCTCTAATGCCTTTAACCAAGCACAAGCCTTGATAAGAGCTGGGTATGTGAATTTATCAGGCTCAACTCCTCTCTCAAGCATCTCATAATAGACAAGTAAAGCTTCTTCTAGGTTAATTTCCCTAACATACCCTCTGATCATGGCATTAAATTCAAAGGTACCTGGTTCATCAATTTGGTCGAATATTGAACAGGCATAGTCCATGCTGTCCCAAACAGAGAGGGCACAAGTAGCCACAAGATTGCTAGCAGTGAAAGAGTTCCAGAAGAGACCAAATTTGAGGATTTGGGCATGGACTCGCTTGAATTCTTCCAGGTTCTTGCATCTCTTTAAGAAGGATATGCATTCTTGCTCCTTCAACCTGAAACTGAATTCTGGGGTTTGTGGTGGGTCTTCTGGCCGTGACACGAGATGGGTTTGGTGTAGTACTGGTGTGCTAATCATAATCACCCTCTCATTGGCACCATCTAAGTATTGTATTTAGGCTTGGCACAGCAATGCTAAATATAAAATTCCCAGAAACTCATCAACTCGCCACTGAAAACATGAGAAAGCAAAGGAAGATTTCTGATGTATGATGAGTAAAACGAAAATGGATATTCATCAGAAGAGCAAAAGAGTGTATGTACAAACTGGGAATCTAAGCTGAGAATTGAAATGAGAAGAGGAGACAAATTTTAGTAGCAGAGAAAGGAAGTAAGAGGAAGCGAGTCGTTTGCAGGACAAGTGACTCTCATCCAGGAAAACGGAAAAGAATAAAAAACTTCGAGCTGGAAAATGATGCCAAACAAGAAGAGGAGTGGATGGATAGGATAACGTTTCGGAATAGGTTGGGTCCATAAGGGTCTTGGTTTGGGTTTGAGGACCTCTCATTGCTTGCCAAGTCAGTTGTGGGGACTGCCCTTCATAATTCCCGAAGGGATAGGGCAGCGACTGAGCCGGGCTGCAGCCACAGGCAACAGGCCTGCACATAGTTCTAGTCATACAAGCAACTTGAGACTTAAATACTGAAAATATGCTTGAATTTGATTTAATTGTTTTTTTATAAAATAAAAATTATATAAAATTTTAAATTATGTTTTATGTTATTGTTAAGGTTTAATTTTTAAATTGTTTATAAGATTCAATGATTTAATTTGATTTAAATTGATAGTTTAAAGTTTGATTTATTATTTTTAAAATATTAAAATTTATTTGATAATCTAATATTATTTATGATTTTATGTAACTTTTTTACTCCTTTTACATTTGGTTTTAATTATGATTATTTTGTATTGTGTAAACTAGAAGAGTGAGACATTTATGTTTTGTGCCTTGAGTTGGATGAAGGCCAATTGACTTATTAATGCTAGAGAAGACAAGATGACCAACTAACATAATTGTATCGCATATATTGATGCTATTTAAAAATAGTAAGATATGAGGTGAAGTTGATTTTCCTTGTAAAGTGATTGATGGGATTAAAATTGGCAAGAGAGTGAAAATGAAACCGCGTCGTTAGACAATGGAGATACTTTTCGTGATCAAGCTAGATAATTTGGCAAAAATGAGGTTAAGCTAAATAATGCATGAGGAGAATTTATCACTCTAATATGGGTGAGGATGTTTTGGTAATTTTATCTTGTTGAGATGTTGACTTGATCATATCCTTTATAAGGTTATATGTCTGGTGCCATTTTTTTATGTTGGGTATAAAATTTTCTGTGACACTTTTGTTAATTTTTTTATATTTTGATATTTTTTTTATATGTTGAGATTTGATTAATAAATGAATTTGCTGCTACTTAACTTATATTGGAGTCTTAGTGAGCTGTTTTTGTTGAACCCTGCGTGGATTGCTTGACCTGCGATCTTGTTGAGAGGACTAGATCTTCAACTATATTTGGTAATATCATGTATTACATAGGGCAATGATATATATATATATATATATATATATATATGTTTTAAAAAATAAGATTGGACAATAATGTATTATATAATATTTAAATAGATTTTAAGGTTATATTATTTAAACTTTTGAGAAATATTCTCTCTCTTAATTATTAATTTTTTAAAATATTTTTAAATAAATTTGGATTGATAAAAATTAATTAATTTTGATTTTATTAAAAAATTTAAAAATTTAAAATAGTAAAATTGAGGATGTTATATTATGAATTTGTATTGAGATATTGTATGGATGTAAAGTTATATTCAAACTATCATTACTTAAAAAAAATAAAAGTAAGTGCTGATTTTTTTTTAAAATATGTATACTGTCAAAAATTTTAAAAATTTATCATAAATTACTTGTGAGTTAAAAATTATTCAAAATTAAGAGATTAATTTAAAATTGAGTTTAAAATTTATTTGAGTTATTTTTTAAACATTTTAATAATAAAAATTCAGAATAAAAATCACGAAAAAGAGTATTTTTAAAAGATTTTAATAATTTTTATCTTAAATATTATGCTAATTTTTGACTTTAAAATATATTTTTGAAGTGAATTTTAAATTTCAAAAAAAAAAAAAAAAAGAAACAAGCCCTAATGAGATAATTAGGTTTTATTAGTGGAGAGATGAGAGTTAACAATAGCTAAAATTACTAACACAACTCATAGATTCTTGAAACAGGTAAAAGATAAGAATTTGGCACTTTGGTTATCTGTGACTTAAGTTTCTAAGAACATTTTCTACAGAGCTCCAAAACATCAAATTGATATTAAAAAATCTATTTTTTTATCATAAATAAAGTATCAAAATGTGAATTTTGAAAATACTAAATTAGTGTAATAAATAGTGTTACATCATATTCTCCAAAGCAATATTATTTACTGTATTAATTTTTATTAAGTTATTTTAATTTTTAGTTAAATTAAATTTTTGATACATAATTAGATATATAAATTATATTATTATAGAATAATTATATTATTAAAAATATTTCATTAAAAAATTTAAAATAAGATTAATATTTAATATATAATTTAATTTATTTAAATTATTTTATTAATTAAATATTTAATGAATATTAAAATTGTATATGATATTAAATTTTTATGTAAGAATATATTTTAAAAAATTACTTCAAAATTATTTAATTAAAAATATTTCATTATCTAGAGTAAATTAATTAAAAAATCAGATTAAATTAATTATTTTGTCATCTCATATAAATTCATTAAATATTATAAATATTTATTTTATAAAATATTATAAAAAATATTAATTATATTATTTTAATATAATGTATTGAAGATAAAAAATTAATATTAAAATATTTTTTTAAAATATAGTTTTTTATATCAACATGATGTAAATTTTTGATATCTACCGCTGTTGAATATGTTCTAAGAACTTATTTCTCATGAAATTAGAAAAAATTATTAAAATTTTGCATTTCTACTTCCATTTCATTTTTAAAGTTTTTTCTTCTTTAATAAAGGAATTCAAATACATTGCCTTTCACTCAAATAACTATACCATAGTGTCATGCCTTTTGGTCAAATCCAACCCCAAATTTTTATTCAATTCCCATTATGCCATTGTTGTCAACTAATATTTTTGGTGATTTAAAATTTTTAATTATTTTTAATTATAATGTTATAAAATTTACTAATTAAATATTAAAATTTTCAATAAAATTATTTACATAAATATAAAATTCAACTAAAGATTAACTCAATAAAATTATTTTTTTTATTTTGTAAGGATGTCAAATGCCAACGGTGAGATTTCAAGAATATTTCTTATGGTGTGAATTTAGTTCTTGTTTTTTTTATTGATTTATAAAAATATATATTTTTATATTATTTAAAAAATAACAATACAAAGTTATATAAAATTTTAATATCTATTTCATATTATCAATCAAATTTTCTTGTTGAAAAGGTAACAAATCAAACCTGATTTATCAATTTCATCCAAATTAAATTTTAATTTAAATAATTTTTAAAAAATTAAAGATATTTTTATTTTTAAAAATATCTTTAATTTTTAAAATATTTTAAAAATAATTAAAAAATAATTTTTATTTTATTTTGAGGTTATTTTTTAAAATTTAAATAATTTTTGATAAAAAATATTTTTATAAATTTTTAAAAATTTTGATAGTGTAAAATTTAAAAGTTGTATTTTCGTAATAATAAAATTATAAAAAATTTTATAACGATAATTTGAATATTTTTTATATATGTAAAAATTTTTTAAATTAAAATCATTATATAAGATCTTTAATTTAAATATTCATAAATTTTTAAATAAAATTTAATTTAATTTAAATTTATAAATTAAAATTAGATTTATTAATTTTTAAATATAAAAATTTAATAAATAATATAAATTAAATATAAAAATTGTACATAATTTTTACTCCAAATAATATTTTATATTTATTTTTGAATCATAATAATATAAAATAAAAACATTTAAATTTAAAATATCGGTCAAACATAATGATGCATACCATCATTATGGTAAACCCTATTTTATCACGGGTTAATTTATTTAATGATGGTGTTCCTCTTTTAAGTAAACTTAATTATGGAAAAGAAAAAGGCTTTTATGTTAATAATTATTATTGTATTTAATTAAAATTAATTAATATTTTTATACCAATTTGGAGTAGTTACTGAATTTGGTAACCAACACCAACGTTTAGAAAAACAACAAAGGACTGTACGAATTGTAGAGGAAATCACAGCGGGAAAGGGGTCCCAAGGCAATAATGGAACTGCAGCGGCCGTAAAAACTGCATTGCTACTGAGTACTGATGAGTGAGTGGGTGGCTTGGATTGGATCTGGCACCCCATTTGTGGGTCCCACTCCGCATTAAAATATTTGTCCTCACCATGTTTCCCTCCATTATCGTCCTACAATTATGCCATTATCATTATTATTTTGTTTTAATAATATATATATAAAGATATTCCCTTTATTGATAATATTATGCAAAAATAGAACAGGTAATTTAATCAACATATAGCAGTCTCGTTTTCTATATTTTTTTTAGTTTTTTATTTTATTTTTTAATAATTTTTTTAAAAAATAAATAGTTATAAAAAATTAATAATAATTATTTTATCCCAATATTAAAATAAAAACAAAAAAGAGTTATAATGAAAAATAAATTATAACTATATTATCAATCAAAAACTCGTATCTAAAAATTGATAAATTAAATTTTAATTTATCAATTTATTTTAAATTAAAATTTATCAAAAAATTTAAAATTTAAAATTAATTTTAGCAATTTAAATCAAATTAAATATTATTAAAAAATTTAAAAATTAAAAATATAAAAATTAAATATTTTTTACAATAAATTTTTACTTAAATTCTTTTATAAATTTTAAAAAAATATTTTAAAATACTATCACAAAAAATTTTAAAACTTTTTTAATACTAATTTTTTAAAAAAATTTTATACAATCAAAATTTTTTAAAATTCATAAAAAATAACTTATTAGATGAAAATTATTCAAATTTAAAAAATGTAATCAAAATAGAGTTTAGAATCTATTTGAGTAATTTTTTAGACATCTTAATAATAAAAAATATAATTAATTTTTTATAATCATTTTTATCAAAGTTTTATTTAAATAAAATTAATAAATAAAAATTTATTTAAAAATATTTTTAAAATCAAATTTTAATTATAAAATATAAAATTTAAAATTTAAAATAATATTTATCTATAAAAATTTTATCGCAGTAGAAGCATAATTGAGGATCTCCGGAGAGAAGTGTCTCCATGAGAAGTAAATGAGACTCAAAATCATTGAAATTATTAGCTATTTATTTTTCAAGGATAAAGAAATATAGTTAGATTTTTCAAACTTTTCCCTTCATGCAAAAAGGTGATTTAATTTTATTTTTAAAATGAAAATTAATTCTTATTTAAAGTATTTTCTTTTTTTTTCTCTTGTAATTTTTAATTTTAAATTTTAAAAACATAAAAAAGTAAATTTAAAATATATATCATAAAAATTATTTGTGAAATTTATATAAATATTTGAGTAAAAATCATTTAAAATTTTGAGTTTTTCTCTCTGTCTTTTTAATTAAATTTTGATTTTTAAAATATATTTTAAATAAATTATAATTTATTAATTTAAATAAAATTTTAAAAAATAATTGTTCACTTTTCATCTTTTATTAGTGTTTAACTGTTTATAATAAATGAAGTTACTGTTATGTTGTATAATCCACGCCCTCAAAGGAGCGTGGTGAGAACAGTACCCAAGAAACAAATATCTTGGTCGCGTTCTGGCTTCTCTTCCTCTGCGTTACGCGCTGGCTAGAGAGAGCTCAGCCACGCCCGCACGAGCTCACCGTCTTCCTGGTCCCCTCAGGAACTAAGCAAAGGGCGAAGAAATATATGTGGGTCCTTCCTCCCTCTGTCTGTCTGTCTCTCTCTCTCTCTCTCTCTCTTGCAACCTCTCTCGGTAGCTTTCACCATGTTGTCACTTTCTGTCTTCAGAGTTTGGACTTTTCTGAGTCTCTAAAGTTTTTCTGGCGAAATGGTGATGTATGTGCAATTCTGCAGGTTGCTTTAAAGCGTTTTTTGTTTTCTGGGTTATTCTGAGAAAATTATGAGGAAGCTCAAAAAGCAAAGCATTGCTTCTTCTTCTTCTTAGATTTTGAGCTCCTCTCCTCATATTTTCTTTCATTTTGTCCCTTTCAGGTCTCTCTCTCTCCTCTTCTCTCTCTCTCTCTGGCTCTTTCTCTTTCTACTTTCTCTTTTCTGTCTCTTATTTATTTGTAAAGAAAGTTGGAGATTTACTTCTTAAAAGGGGATTTTATCATTTTCCCTTTTAGGATCCTTCCTAAGGTGAATACTCTTTGTTTGAACTAGTTTTGGTCATAAAGTTCTAGGTTTTCTTCTTTGGATTTGTTTGACTCTGATTTTTCCATGCTTTGACTACCAGAAACAGGATGTCTTTATTTATTTCTCGATTTGTTTTTGAATGTTTGAACTCTAAATAAGTTTGTATATCATTTGGAGTATGCTGCATGTTTATGACTGAATTTATCGGATTTTATGTGGGTTCCAGGTAGTTTAGCTGACAAATTTTACTTGGGCTGTGAATGACTTGATTGGTTTTGTTCAACTGGAATGTTTGATGTTTGACTGTAAATTGGTTCAATCTCGGATGGGCTTTTGGGTATTTTAGCTGAGAAGCCTGCCTTGGACCTTGAGTTATTGAAATGGGTTTTCATATCAAGTTGGATGTTTGTTGTTTGACCCTACATACTGAATAGATTCAATCTTATTCATCTACCTCGCAATTTTGTTTAAGAAGTCATGTTTGGACTGCAAGTGGTTGAATTTGATTTATTTCTCTTGGATTTGTGATACATGCTATATCAGTTTGCAATCTTCTGAAACTCTGAAGGATTTCGAAGGATCCACAAATGGCATGACTGTCTAATTGCTGCTCTACAGTGACTATATCTGGTTTCCAATGCAACTCCACATCACAAAAAGACCCTAGATTTGTGATTCCAGCAATTGTTCTCTGTGCATCTTCTGCTGATGTTATCATTACTTTGTTCTGTATGAGGCTACAAGGACATCCAAGCTTGTCATCAGCGTTGTAGAAAGCACTGTTATACCATATGAGTTTGAGGGTGTAGTTCAAGACGGTATAGTGTTATTGTAGACAAATGGAGCACAAGGAGGGAGAGAGCTGGAGGGAAATGGTGAGAAAGATGCTTCCACCAGGAGCTTCTCTTCCTGAAGATTCAGCTGAGTTTGATTACTCTATAGCTATGGAGTACAGTGGTCCTCCAGTCGCATATGAACTTCCTAGAATCCAACCACTTGATGTAAATTCACGCACAATCCCAGCAGCAGAAACATTATCTGAATCACAAAGATCAGTAGCTAATGGGGGACCACCAGTGGTAGAACCAATCCGTTTGCCAGTGTCTTGTATTGCTGGTGTTACAAGTTCTCCTCCTCAGAGTCCTAGAGTGTCAGCAAGCTCAGAGTCAGTAGTTTCTGTCTTGCAAAACCCTGAATTTTCTTCAGCTTCGCCTTCTGCTTCTCCGGGTTCAGTCCACAATCCTCTAAGCTACCCTCCGAAACAAGCTGTTAATGAAGTAAAGCGAGCACCAGTTGTCACATTTAATACTATTGATAGATCTGAAAGGAAAGATGTTGATTTGGAGAAGTCAGATTTTCCAGAGTATTTTGGCGTTTCCAAAGAAAAGAAAAAGAAGAACAGAAGGGTTTGTTATAGGTGTGGGAAAGGAAAGTGGGAAACTAAGGAGTCTTGCCTGGTTTGTGATGCTAAATACTGCAGCAACTGTGTGCTTAGGGCAATGGGATCAATGCCTGAAGGGCGTAAGTGTGTCACCTGTATTGGTCAGCCAATTGATGAGTCTAAGCGGTTAAAATTGGGCAAACATTCAAGGGTATTATCTCGATTGCTCAGTCCTTTGGAAGTGAAACAGATAATGAAAGCTGAGAAAGAATGTTCAGCTAATCAGCTCCGACCAGAGCAGCTAATTGTGAATGGGTTCCCTCTGAAGCCAGAAGAGATGGCAGAATTATTAGGATGCCCCTTACCCCCACGGAAGTTGAAGCCTGGTAGATATTGGTATGATAAAGAATCCGGTCTTTGGGGCAAGGTTAGTGCATATTCAATTTGAGTCTTTGACTTAAAATCTTTCTTAGTTGGATTGCTATAGTCAAACATGCTGATGATTTTATATTTTCTTCCTGATTAGCTGGATCACTTTGTTCATCCCTGTTTGTTGATTTGACAGGAGGGAGAAAAACCTGATAGAATCATAAGTTCAAACTTAAATTTTACGGGGAAACTTATGGCTGATGCTAGCAACGGGAACACTGAAGTATACATCAATGGCCGGGAAATTACAAAACTTGAATTGAGGGTGCTGAAGGTAACGTGTACCCTGTCCTATGTATTTGCCATTTGTTCCAACCTTGCCCCATCCCTTCCAACACCTATCCAGAAAAGGGTCTTTCTTGTCTTGTAAGCTGCAAGTCTTAAGTTTCCTAAGGGTTTCCCTGGGGCCTTTCTCGATGCATTTATTGCCTTATGTATTGCTGCATGCGGTGCTCTTATTAGATATTCTTTATGTTCAACAATAGCTATAGAATTAGACTTTTTTTGTCAAGTCATTTATTGATCTTTTGAGTTTGTTATCTGAAGTTAGTTGCTATATCTTTATTCAATTTGCTATAGCTTCATTTGATTAGCTAAACTTTGGAAGTGGCTTATTGACCTTTTCGGACAGAAATTATGGAAGTCGGGCAGTATTAGATCAGTTGCTTCCATTAGATGGTCATTGGAAGGCTGTAGGTTGAGTTTCTAATTTTACTCTAATATTATTATTTAATTGGAAGTTCACACATTGCTTCCTCAACAAGATTGTTTCTTTCATCACTTATGCGTGGAAGTAAGTTAATAGTTCATTATACGTTGCTGATCCTTTTACTAGTGAGGGAGAAAGAAAGTCCAACAGATAATGAAGTATGCGCAGTCTAATTATATTGGCATTTGGACTGGTGAATTGTTTGTCTGATAACAAAAGTAAAAAACATCTGAGTCTTGAGAGTCTCAAGGCATAGTTGAGGCATTTCTTGATGCAAACTCAGACTTCCTAAGGTTTTGAAGAACCCCCAAAAAAAAAAAAAATGTAAGGTGACAGCTATTGGTGCAAGTTAAACCAAAGTGAGCCGAGATTTGGAAAATTTATAGCATGTAGAACCGTTATGGCAGGTGAGTTATGATGTAAAGTGCACGTAGTACAACAGCTGCAACACTTCCATGGGTTCAGGTTGCACTATTAGGAAAATATTTATGATACCAACTTGGATTCTTCCATCATTAAATTGAATCACTAAGCATTGCATTCATCATAGCGAGTCGCAATTGGGATGCTTGTTCAGTATCTATTCTAATTAGCATACCTACTGTTAGGTTTGACGCATACCTTTATGGTGTACACTTCATGCTTACAATATGTGGAAAACGGCTATTCCTGAAAAACATTTTATCAATTCTCAGTAATTAATATTAGCTCCTAGTTCATAAATTTTTAGCAAATTTTTGTGGCAACAAAATGACTGAATTGCTAAAAACTTATTCTATTTTAACAATAATGTAATATGTAGATAATTAGTATGATATTGATATATAGGTTAATTATTTCCCTTGAACCTATGCAGAAAAGTGCATTCTTTCTTATTTTGACAAAGGTGCTTCTGCACCAGCTTTTGCTTTATAAATTTGGTGCTCATTCCCTTTCAAGCAAAGGTCGATAAATCAAGCACTACACGTTTATTGGATTTGGTGTTGAAACCTACTTTATTAAATTCTGAAACTCTCAGCGGATGGCCAGTGACCCAAGGAAATGAACAACTTGGTTCATTTTTGCGTATAATCTCCTCTTATAGATTGTTTTATTTATTTATTTATTTTTTCAGTTTGTAGGCAATTCAAAATGATAAGTAACTTTTTTTTCCCCCTTAATGTTTTCAGTTGGCAAAGGTGCAGTGTCCACGTGATACTCATTTTTGGGTCTATGATGATGGTCGGTATGAGGAAGAAGGCCAGAATAATATCAGGGGAAACATTTGGGAGAAGGTATGTACTGGCAACCTCATTGTTAGGAACTTCTCAGATATTATGCTAGTCTTGGGTGACCCATACAGAACAAGTTGAATTTGGTTTTTGCTAGACAGGCATCAACGCGGTTTGTTTGTACCTTATTCTCCTTGCCTGTCCCACATGGTCAACCTCATGGAGTAAGAGATGAGGCTAGCAATTATACAACCATTCCAAATTATCTGGAGCAGAAAAAGGTTCAGAAGCTTCTTTTATTGGGTCTTCAGGGCTCTGGAACTAGCACTATTTTCAAGCAGGTAAAGTCTTTTCCTGGTGCTTTTAAGTTTAATTGTTCCACTTGCAATTAACAGTAGAAGATCTTGCCCTTCATAGCTGTCAGTTCTTAAGTATTGATAAAATAACAGTCATGGGAGGAATTGCTTAGAAAACTCATTTGATGGTTAATTATTACCTGATATTGTGTTAATTATCGACTATAATAGCGGATTGTGTTAAGTTCCTGTGACCCTGATAAAAAAGAAAAAGAGTTCCCATGACGCTTTTCTGCCACTCATAAGTATCTCCAGATCTATCAACTTTAATAATTTCTGTGTTATTACATGTTTTCTTTTTTTACTGTTTTCTTTTAGTTGAAGTCTTGTCTTGCTTGGACAATCACATTGAGTATAAATGAGATTTTCTTTTCGTTTGTTAGTCTATGCTTTTATGGTAACCTGTTTTCTTTTGTTTCTGATGGCTCATGAAGTCATCCGTCCGTTGCTAATGACAGCTTATTGGGATCTTGGACAGATTTATAAATGTTGTTGGTAGGAAACAGTAAAACTGCTATAAAGTTAAACTTACTAGGTAACTAGAACAAGTATTTATTTGGAGATACGAACAAATGCTGGCAAATTTGGTTAGGGGTAACTCTTCTATATAGCTCATTTCCCTTTAACATTGTCCCTAAATTCATGTTTAATCATTATTTGCATGCCCTGGCAGCCATTCCCATTTTCGATTAACCTGTCAGTAAAATCAAATTTCTTCATAAAATATGTAAGCTGTTTTTTTGTCAGTTTTGATGCATCAGTGCTACCATTTATAGACTAAAAGGGGCCCACAAAGTGATTGGTTTTTTTTGGCTAGAAAAAATTCACTGAATGGTATCGAAGGACAAATTAGCTTAAGCTAACAGTATTTGGTCCCATAAGATTCACTGACCTCTAATACGTGCTTTCCCATGTAAGGGCTGATTAACTGGTTCGTTGGACAGTACCCAGCAGAGTTTTGTCCCAAATCTGTGGCAGAAGTTGAAATGGTGGAAATGAGGGTCTGGATTCAAATGTCAAACAGTTTAATTAAACAGGGTCTGGTACATGTTACAGAACCAGTTCTAAGAGGTTTGAGCCAATAAGAAACAGGCAGACAATTTGGCTTCTTTTACACTTATTATATCATTTTGGTTAACTCCAAAGACAATTGACTGTGGTGGATATGTTAACTTTAAGAACTCCATTAATTGCTAAAATTCCTACATGTTATTCATTATGCCTTGACCAGAAAGGTGCTAGAAATGCCATATTCTGAAGTCACTATTTGATAGGGTTTGATGAAATATTTCATTTTTGTTTGATTTATAGAATATCTAATTTTAGTTATATGTATTTTTTTTGTGTGTGTGCGCGCGAGCGCGCATGCATCCATGGGTGTCTTCAATGAAGATTTCATCTTTGCTGTTGATTATGTGAATCTTATATTTTCATTATGTGTGCTATGTGTTTGCATTCATGTGGGTATCTCTTGCATATGTATGTGGCTGTAGATGTTTGCAGTTGCAGTTTTTTTAACAATAAAAGGTTTCAAGAACTGAAGTCTGGTTTTCTATTTATATGCTTTCGTGAGAGTTTTTCTGTTGCACTTTGTCATTGCATTTTACATATCATCTTCAACTTGGTAAATTGTAGTCCAAGGATATATTGTACATAAGTTTCCTAATTGATATGGATTTGCCATTTTTCTTATGACATGATTCTTTGTAAGATGCTGCTTCTCAATCATTAACTTTGCATTGCTGAACAGGCCAAATTTTTGTATGGAAACAAGTTCACTGCAGAAGAACTGCAGGATATCAAGCTGATGATCCAGAGCAATATGTACAGATACCTTAGCATATTGCTTGATGCAAGGGAGCGATTTGAGGAGGAGGCCATCTCAAAAATGAAAGCACTGGGTTCTGCTGATGGAAACTCAGAAGGAGGTAACATCTCAAATCTTATTTGTTCTCCTCCCCCCCCCCCCCCCCCCCCTTTTCTGATAGAACAAATTTTATTTGTTATTATAACTTAAATTATTGGGATGTTTTCTGATAAAAAAAGAAGAATTGTTGGGACATTAGTCTTGTGCTCATAGTTCTTACCTTTTTCACTTTTTCAAGTAGCTTTAATATGAATTTACATAGTCGACTGTTTTCCAATCCTGATGATTATTATCAAGTTAAATTCAAAAGCAAACTCCTGACACATGTCTATGCTGGCTGCCACATACATGCGGCTGATAAAAAACATAAATGTTTCTCCCTGTTTGGTCTACCTTAATTGAACTATAATTGGGTTTTGACAAATTGAAGAAAGAGAAGGATAACTGGTATCATATTTTGGAAATCCTAAGGCTAGAGTTCATGCAAAATCTATATTTAGTAAGAATGGAGCATATGATATTGAAATTTTTCTATAATGGAAATAGGGCTTAGAAGATATACTTCAGAGTCTTTCCCACATATAAGCTTCTCTGCTGAATGTGTTTGTGAGCAGATTTCCTTATGTTTCCTGTTGTTTATGGCATTTATCTCCTATTGGTAGTCAGCTTATCTCTGAAGGTAAAAGCAACTCAATGCTGCCTTACATTATATTCTCGGTGCCTAATGAGTACTTGTAAAGGGAAAAAGAAAAAAAGGCTTCAGTACTGTTCCCCCTTCCCCCCTTACCCCCCCCAAAAACCCGGACCCCCGAAAAAAAAAAAAAAAACAATCATAGGTAAGTCAGGATCATATACATGTTTCATGGGTTTTGTGTTCTGTAATGAAGTGAGCTTACAAAGACTTCAAATATCTAGGGTTTGGTTGAGGTGTTCAATGTTCCCATTAATACTTTATCTTCGTTGACTATCAATAAGATGATCAATGGGTTGAAATATTAAAGGAAATTTAATGCTTCCTGACAATAAGGTGATGATTTATACTTTGTCTTCCTTGTTCCCCCTTGAGATAGGTTGAGTTTTTGAAATGTCCTTTGTGAAGCCCTTTGCAAACTTTGTTGGTGAATAGTTTATCTGAGTTTATGAGGTTGTTTAGTCATTTGTGAAACAAGTTGCCTGGTATTGTCCGAGTGGGTCAAACATATGTCGCATTTCGACATTTTTTGCAGGGGAAGTTGGGAATAGTGAAGCTGGTCAGACTGTCTATTCCCTTAACATGAGATTGAAGCATTTCTCTGATTGGCTGCTGGACATCATAGCTACCGGAGATTTAGATGCATTTTTCCCTGCAGCAACCCGTGAATATGCTCCGCTAGTTGAAGAAGTGTGGAAAGATCCTGCAATACAGGAAACATATAAAAGAAAAGACGAGCTTCACTTTCTTCCTGATGTTGCAGAGTACTTTTTAAGCCGGGTATCCTTCTTGTACTTATCTGAACTTTTTCCATTGATGTCAGTTTCACCAGATATCCATTGCAAAGTTTTGTTTGTTCCATTTGTTTACCGAATAATGCTTTCACCTTCTTGGACCGTGAAGTGTTCCATCTGATGCTATTGTTTCTTACTGGAAAGTGAACGTTTACTCCACTCCTTATCGTGGTTGAATTAATTAAAACTCATTTCAGAGATGTCGAATGGTTTATATGATGCGATCTTGCTACGTTCAGGCTGTCGAAGTGTCAAGCAATGAATACGAGCCTTTGGAGCGCGACATTCTTTATGCAGAAGGGGTCACCCAAGGGAATGGTTTGGCTTTCATGGAATTCTCACTCGATGATCGCAGTCCCATGTCTGAGACTTACACAGACAACCTGGAAGCTCCTCCACAGCCTCTAACCAGGTAATGCATTTCCTCCATTTTGTTGGCTCTTGAAGTAAAATGAAACTTCACCTAATTGTCTGTGCTGAGCTCAGGATGTTGGGTGTTACAGATACCAGCTTATTAGGGTAAATGCTAAGGGAATGAGCGAAGGGTGCAAGTGGGTGGAAATGTTTGAAGACGTGCGTGTGGTTGTGTTCTGCGTTGCCCTTAGTGATTACGATCAGATGACTGTTGCCCCAGAAAATAGTGTCAGTGGAGCCCTGCTTCAAAATAAAATGATTCAAAGCAAGGAACTCTTCGAGACAACGATCAAGCACCCATGCTTTAAGGACACTCCTTTTGTGCTCATACTCAACAAGTACGATATCTTTGAGGAGAAGCTAAATCGAGCACCGTTAAGCACTTGCGAGTGGTTCAGCGATTTCAGCCCCGTGAGGCCTCACAACAGCAACCAGTCTCTAGCCCACCAGGCTTACTACTACGTTGCCATGAAATTCAAAGACCTTTATGCTTCCTTAACAGGGAGGAAGCTCTTTGTGTGGCAAGCTCGGGCAAGAGATCGAGTCACCATTGACGAAGCATTTAAGTACATAAGGGAGGTTCTGAAGTGGGACGAGGAGAAGGAAGAAAACTACTATGGCGGAGTGGAGGATTCGTTTTACAGCACTGATGTGAGCTCTTCGCCTTTTGTCAGGCAAGAGTGATATGTTGTTGTGGGATCTGATTTTGTATTTGTCTTCATAGATAAAGAAAATTGTAAAAGGGGATGGTCTCCAATAAGATCAGATGATCTTATTGTGCTTGATTTTTTTTTTTTTCTCTTTTAACAGATTTTCAGGGGCATTGGTGTATTGGTGTTAAATGGTGCCTGTGTTTCAAAAGATAAATATGCTTTAAACCAAGTAGTGTTGGCTTGGCTGTACCTTTTAACTTCAAAGTATGTATATATGCTTTTTGGTGTTGAGGTCAGGTTTACATTGTTGCTGTTTCTTGCACTAATTAAAATTATTTTTTAAAAAATAATTTTGTAGTATCAGTTGATTTTTTTTTTTATAGGGAAAAAGGGGTTAACTTCAAAGTAATTTACTTTTTGATATGTTTTGTTAATTTAATTTATAATTAAAAATAATAATTATTTTTATAGTTTATTATAATGATAAAAAATAAATTAAAAAATTTTATATATTTATTCTGTTTGATTTATGTTATTATTTTTTTAAACGTTTCTATAAATTAAATTAGCAAACTTTTTCATTTTGTTTGTTAATCATAATAATTAATAGAAACTTAAAAAATATGATTTTGGATTACGTGATTTTATTATTGGAAAGATTTAGATTATATCATAGTAGTTGATAATATAACAATAACATATTTTCAAATATCAATAATTTTGTTTCATCTTAAATTGATTTTAAAAATACTGAAATAATTTCATCTAGGACAATTTTATTCTAGTTTAACTTTCGGAAATTTTATGTTTATTCTAATTAAACAAAATGATATATTAGTTGAAACTTATCAACCCTAAAAAATAATAATAATTTTAGTACATTATTAATAAAAACTTAGCATACAATTAAATAACTTTGATTCACAAACCAATATTATTTCGAATGAAAAATCAAATGTAGGTCTATGTAAAGATAGAATATTACCCTCAAGTTGCTTAAATCATTTTAAAAAATAAAGTGGTTTAAGATCACTATTTGAAAGTAAAAATATTTTACTTTCAAATAAAGTGAATAAAGTGGTAAATTATTTAAGATGAGATAAAATTGATATTTATAATTTACCAAACACGTTATTATTGATGTTTGAGAATCTAAGGTAACTTAACAAAAATTTTAATATTGAACTATGGTTACAAGATCACCCCAATAACAATGGGGGATGTAATTTTAGATTACCATCAATTTTGGGTGATTGATTCACTCATTTTGAAATTGAATCTAAATACATTGACATGATTTTAAATTACCATTAAATAAAATCATTAAGTTATAAATAAATATAATAATCATCTCATTATCTCAATTAAAGGTACTATAATTTTGATTAAATCATCCCATGTGATATGAGTGCTAAATATATGTGAGTTTTTGCTTTGGCACTTAAAAAATATTGTACTATTTTTTAGGCATTTCTTTAAAAAATTGTAGCTAAGAAATACAATTGACATTTTAATCAAGAGGCATATTAAAAATAATTTATTGTACCTACAATAATGGAAGGGCTACTCCTATCTCCTTCTTCACTTTTTTGAGCAAGAAAGAACCTTAAACCATGGAAGGTGTTCCACCATTAACAGCTAGATCTCTTTGATGTCCTTGTTAAACTACACCCAAGTGATAAATGGTGTGCATTTGGCTTACTAGCACCTAGCAGCATCAACTTCTTTCTTAAACTCTTTGAAGAAGTAAGGATGCAATGTAGGATGCAGGAACAACTTAAGTCGATAGGTAACAAATCTTTAACTATTTTCACGATCTTAAAAATGTTATCATAATTTGAGATAAAACTTTGATGTACTTATTTGAGATTTTTTTAAATATTTATGAGGTCAAATTTAGCAAAATTATGTCCTCTACCTAATAATAGTGAGCTTACTGAATTATTGTGCTTCAAACTTTATCTAATAATATAAAAGTAAGTTAATAACTATAACCCTTTTTTTTTTTTGGCAATTGAATTCTTTGGAAAAAAGTTGTTTTTCATTATTATTTTTTTAAATCAAGAATCAACTTTTTTTCTCTTATTTCAAGTCAATTTTTAATTTGATTGCTTTTAATTGAAACTTTTAATATATAAAATATGTATTTCAATTTGCATTTTATATTATTTTATAATACCTCTAATTTTTTATACATGGTTACTTTGAGATTTGTAATTTTTTTCATAATAGTAATAATATATGATTGTTAGATTTTTTTTTTTTGCAAATTAAAATAAGTAAAATAAAAAAGATGAGAGTTTTAAGAATTAAAAGTACTTAAAATAAAATTAATTGAAAAGAGATAATAACATGATTTAATTAGAAGAAAATAATATAATATAACAATTAATTAAAGAAATAATTTCATAATTGGTTTAAAAATTGATCATTGATGCAAAAACAAAAATATTTTAATCTTCACCAATTGGTTATGATTATTGATAAGAACTAACAACTTATCTTTCTTTACCTCTTCGATAACTAACATACGATATCTGATTATTTCTCTTACCAATAAATAATTTTAGGTAGGATCTCAGAATTTAATTTATCAATAACATTAAAATTAGAAAGACTCCCAATTCTAGCCAATAAACACTAATATAGGTTTATTTAAACTAGAATATATATCTCTATATTATAAATTGAAAACCATCTTTGTAATCAAATATGTTATTTATCACCATATTAAAACACTTAAACAATTAAGGATTTAAAGTTTTAATTAACAATTTATCATCTTGATGATTAAACAAATGATACTTTTTTTATTGTAATTAACTGAAATAATAATTTTTAACAAGTACAAAAGATATATAAATAATGAAAAAGTAAAAGAACAAAACAATTAGTTAGATATCACAATTCTTGAAGAACTAAAATCTTAATTATCTTTTAACTGAAAAAGATATTTAGCAATCCATAAAAAAACAAAAAAAATAGAGTATGAATATTCTTCTTGTGAGAAATACTTATATTTTTATATAGTAATTTTTAAATATAATATCCTACTTTAATTGAAACTCCTAAAGATTGGATGAGGTAGAAAATAAAATCTCTGCCTCAACTTTTTTTTATAAGTGAAAGTCATACTTCAAACAAAATTTTCGTTGTACAATTAGGCATGCCCATGTTTAATTCAAAGATATCTTCTAGTTTGTCCACACTTCTTAGAATCTAATTTTTTTCACTCTAAATCTAGTAAATTTGAGTCCATGTTAGTTAACTTTATTAATCCATCCTATCAAATACAAAATGTAGTCAAAATTCAAGATTTAATCCGTTACAATCAACAAAAACATAAAGATATATGCAAATACATAATACTATTATGAATTTTATTAATCACTCATCATATTTTTTTCATATACCTTCGTGCCTTGACAAGACTATTTCTTACTTGGTTTAGCAGCTCTTGCATGCTACAAGCACTATAATATATTACTAGGCAATTTTCTTGCTTTTGCCACTTATTTGTTTTATTTGGCATTGTGGTTGTTGCTCACAAGCCAACTCGGCAGCACTTATGCTCGTTATTGATAAGCAATGTATTTTATAGCAGAAATACGCAATATCCAACAACTCAAACCAATCCTTTTAGCCTATGGTCATATAGTGAAGCAAGTACTCCTTTAGCAAACTATTGACCCTTTCAGTTTGTTGATTTATCTACAAGTGGCTTGTTGTGGAGAACTTTAACTATGTCTGTAGTATATTTAGCAACATGGACTAACGTCACCTTGAAAATCACATATCTTGATCATTGACTATCTCCCTCAATAACCCAAAATGTTTATTATGTTTACAGGACATCTCAATGATCATATCAGCAGGGCACACACAAGTAGCTGTAACAAAATTAGCATACTTTGAGAATTTATTACCAATAATCATAATAGTAAATAATCCATTTACCTTGAGGAAACCCACAATGAAATCTATCCATTCTGACTCTCACGGGTGCTCTAGAATAGGTAGAGGTTGGAGCAAGCCTACCTCTTTCCTTTTATACATCTTATCATGTTAGCACACCAGATAGGTATGGACATATGCCCTAATATCCTCCATCATTTTTTACCAAAGTAGGATCTCAAGAGCAAGACTAGCATCCTTTTGACACCAAGATGACATGTCAATTGTGGTGTCATGTGTTTCCTTCAACAACTTTTTTTGAAGCCTACTAGTTTAGGCATAAGCATTCTGCCTCCTCGAGCATAAAGGAGCCCTTCTTTTATCCAATATCTCTAGATTATGCCTTCATTCACCTCCTGTAATAACTAAGCATATTTTACATCATTCCCTTTAGTAACCTTCATTTGCTCAAAGAGATGCTTTAGATACCCGACAAAGCAGCCACATAAATGTGAATCTCTTTATAGCTTTATGCATCAACAACACAATTTTGCTTGCCTTAGCTATATTCCCAGAAAAAATTAAACTCAAGAAGGACCTCTTGCCATTTTACTTGTTTTAGGGATAACTTTTTACGTGAGTGAAAATAAGTATTAGAACTTAGTTCCTAATAGGTAGTGTTGCCATATCTCTAGGCATTGGACATCTCATTATCATGGGTTAAGCAGCATTAGATGACTACTCAGCATCTTTTAGCTTTCAGCTTGCAAATGCAACTGGATGGTCATTCTACACCAAGAAACTCTAGATATCACAAGTAAAGGTGTCTAGCAAGGACAACATCAGTTCTGACTTTGCTTATTTCAAACCCTTAAAGGTCAATCAAAAATGTTTAGCCCATGCCCATGAGGACTACTTTTTCAAGAAATTAGTCAAATGATTGCTTCCATTTCAGTATCCCATGATGAAGATTTAATAATAGTTAATTAGCCCAAAAAATAATCGCAACTCAAAAACCTTGGCAAGGACAATCATTTAACAGTAACCTTCATTTGCCTTTCATTCATCTAAATATATCTCTTTCTAACCCAATGTCATAAAAATGGCAAATCTCTTATATAAAATTTACATTTCTCTTTCTTGACATATAATTGATCCTTTCTTTTCTGTGTTAAGACTTGCCTTAAATAACTCACATGCTTATCTAGGAACTCGCTATAGACCATCATATCATCAAGATAAACAACAATTAACATGTCCAAATACTCAAAGAGTTCATCATTCATGAGGTTAGAGACAAAAGTAACGTAAGCATTAACTAAAACAAATGGCATAACTAAAGCCACATAAGATCCATAGCTCGTGATAGAGGAAATCTCGGCTTTATATCCCTTAGCTATTTTAACTTGCCAATAACGCAAGCTTAGCTTGGAAAACTAACAAGCCCTCGATGGTTGGTTGAATAAATAAGTGGTATCTGGCAACAAAAATTTGTTCTTTACTGTGAGTTTATTTAATGCTTTATACTCGACACACATTATCAACGAACCATCCTACTTTTATTGGAATAGCATAGGAACACCTTAAAAGGCTTTGAACAATTGGATAAAGTCAACTTCTAGCAACTCATTCAACTATTTTTGCAACTCCACCAACTCTGATGGAGGCAACTAATAAGGTGCTTGGGTAAAGGGTCTAGCACTAAGAAGTAACTGAATCTTGTGATCGACATTCCTCCTCAAAGGCAATATCTTAAGAAGCTCCAGTAGCATAGTACTATTAAATTCTCTCAAAGCCATATAGACTACGTCAGGGACCTCCATAATCTAATATAGTTTTGCAACAAATAAAGCTGCCACCATCATCACCGCATCTTTCTACAGTCCCACTTAAACTATTTCGCAGATTGTAACCCAATCTACTTCTTAGTCATTATAAACTCATCAAGTAGCCCACCCAAGTGTAGCATTAATGATGTCTTGACATATTTGAAAAACTCTAACTTTAAAATAATATCAAAGTCATCTAGTGTAGTAATCATGAAATTGGACTTACCTCACCAATTTCCTACCTCAATGGTTGTATTGGCAGTTCCCTATACTACCTTTTCTTCTACGTTTACACCTTTGAGCTTAAACTGAGGCTAAGGAAAGCTTAAGCTAGAGCTTTCCACTTCTTTCCCAACAACAAAATTGTTTATGGCTCTAGTGTCTAATATTGCCATCACATCTTTCCCACTAATCCTCATGGGTACACATATCAAGCCCTTCTATAGGTTCTATGAGGGCTTCTCCTCATCCTCCTCAAAGGAATCCTCTACAATAGCCGCTGATAATTTTTTGTTAGTAGGACAATCACGCACTTGATGAGTACAGCTTATCGTACAAAATACAACCATCTCAGGCCATATATCCTTTCGGTTGGTTGGTGAAGGGTATGTAACCAACATTTTACCCAATAAGGCTTGTTGTTGAACTTAGTGCTTCTCTTTTTCTTGACCTTGCCATCGATCTTTTTTGATTCTTTTCCAGCTTTACCTCATTTCTCATTATTTCTTTTGTCGGGATGCCAGTAACATACTTGTCATCAACTAAGCTATCAACTATTGGGTGTGTTAAGGGTAAGTATTTGACACCTTGTTACCTCAATTTCATTTGTGCCCATGGCTGCTCGTGACATGTTTTGAATGTCCAGCCTCAAGCAGCTAAACTCCTTCACAAACTGTTTACTAAGCCAATCTTCTTGAAGGTTTCCCATGAATTGATGCTTTGGTTAACATCATCTTACATTTAAGTATGCCACCTCAGTTTAGCATTAGCAGATAAACACACAGAAGCGATCATCGCATAGTTGTTTTTGGACAGTCGAGCAATTTTGAAATACTGCTCCATATTCCATAAGAAGTTCCTTGACTCTTTGGCATTCCTCATCCCAGAAAATGACTTTGGTTTTGACACCTTAAACTTAATTGTAGTAGAGTCCATTATTATTGCAGGGGCTTGGCCTGCCTTTTTTAGCAACTTGATCTCTCATGTGAGGTTCCAGACAATCTATCAAGGGTAGTAAGTGAAAACAGTCGCTGCTCAGTTTCCTCCGTCGTCACATCCAATGTGCACGTCAGGCCCTCTAATAATGCACCAATAATTTTTCGCAAACAAGTAATGCACTCTTGCATTGATTCATTTTGTTCGGTAATGGCTTAGTTTGAAAACAGTTTGATCCACCAAAGACTTTCTCGAGACTGGAATCAAAACTGTGCTTTGGTACTAAATTATCACATCGTCGACTATTAATTTCTCACAAGTCGACTAATGTGATGGCACCAAGTGCAAGCACCTACTAACTAGCTAGCCTTCAAACAGAGCAAGGCAACAACACAAATACAGTCAAAGGGATAAGCAAAAACAAGCCAAAGAAAGCACAAAACAACCTTACAGGAATTCTTCTCAGCCTTTATAAGTATAAAAGAAATTGTTACAAGAAGAGGCTCATCAAGGACTATCCACTTAATAAGGCTTGGAGGCTTTTTACTCGTAGACTACCTCTCTTAAGGACAGTTCCCTCTCCATCATGTACTTTGCTTTAAAACTTATCCATTTTGCTTGGGGCTCATCTCCTTGGCCACAAATTTATCTCTTAAAATTGAGCTCATCTTTGAAGCACTACATCTCTACCAAGACTCATTCATATTGTTTGGAGAAGTAGTTTTTCTCCTCCATCTAGCACTTTGGCTAGATTATTATATAAACATTTTTTCTTTTTAATTCTCAACCACCTCTCTGTCCTTCCTCTAGGGAACAAGTTAACCCTTTAGTCCTTATTTGCTAAATTCACCGTCCATGCCAAATTGAGTCATCGCACTTCGTTCTAAGCCTCCACTGCCAAGCTTTTGTGCACCCCTAAGAGTTGCATTTGCCTGTGTGATCGTTTTCATTTTCCCTTGAGAGCGAGCTGCTGGAACTGTCCACTAGCCATCATCTTGGTACCGTAATGATGCTTACTTACAAGTGCCCCTCACCATCAGGAAGAAGTTGCTTGGTTTTTGTCATGTCTTCTGCATTTATATATCCTCTCTCTACATATGTATTACCTGGCTTCAATGTGCCTTGTTATGTTAATGTTGATATGACCTATGTATTATCTTGCGTCAATGTGCTTTGGTACGTTATGTTGTTATGTGTTACAATCGAGCGTGAAGCAAAGATTATCACGCCTATGCCGCATCCACAAATTAGAAGCTTGACAACAACGCCGCTGTCTACAATTAAATAGCATATGCTATCTGGAACCCTATTCCGATAGCATCCTTCAACAAAGAGAAAATATGCAGAGACACAAAAGAGGAAAACGATAGGAAATTTGGGCACCAAGGCCAAAGACAACCCAAAAACAAAGGGCAAATGCTCCACTTAAAGCACTTAGCAGACAAAACAATAGAAATCAAGTGCAAATCATCTTTAGATGTCTCTCAAGAAACCTGCAATACCCCTGGTGTCAAAAATCTGAGCCAGAATAGATCTTTCTGCCCCAACAAGAAGCCTATGTATTTGCTTCCATTATGAACTACCACCCTAGTGACGTCAGTGGCTTATCCAGGGTACATCCTGTAGAGGAGAAACACCAGTCGCATCAAAACAAGAACAGGCGCCAATAGGTGAAAATATGAGTGGCATTAAAGTAGTAGACGGTTGGACCAGTTGACCAACAAACAAGCTCATTTTGTGGATAACATTTTATCAGCAAAGCTCACGCATATGTAAGGTCAGTAAGAAAGCAGACAGAAAAAGGGGCTGTGCAAAACTTGCAATTCCACTAACAGGTATTTATTTATTTATCTTTTTCTGTATCTCTCCTCGAATTGCTGCAGTCGCCACAGAGTTCAACAAAATGGGATTCATATATGAGTAAGAAACAAGCACAAAATTGACCACACAATAAAAACACACCATCCACATCAAAGTGGTTAACATCTTCATGTTTCCCAGGAAAATTTCGAACTACATAGTACAGTAGAATAAAGCCCATGTTCCAATTTTCATGGACTACCACAGGCATCCACTAATATTCAACAATGCAAAAGTGAAACGTACAGAAGCTACTCCTTTCCCGAAAAAATAATTTGAAAAAAGATAACACAATATTTCAAGAAAAGCATACAGAGTCGGCCCTACTGCCCACACGCCTTACACTAGTCTGTTTCTCTTTGCTACTGCCTCTTTTTTTCTTTTTTCTGGTTTTTATGAAGAAATTGTAACAAATGTGCTCAAAGTAAGAAATGTAAAAGTTCATGATGCAACAAGATCAGGTGTTTCAGCTTCGATGGATAACAATGCAGTGTGTACTTTGTCCAGCCAATTATCCAACCGATCACGCAAAGATTTGATCTGTGGAATCCCCAAAACTCTTGGTTGCACCCAGGATACATGTACCGTTCCCTCGACTTGATCAATAATGCCCTCAATAAGATGAACCTGCAACCGCATTCTTTAAGTGGTCAAATAGTTTAAATGTTTTAAATACAATTCTATTCATACACAAAACAATTAGAAACAATGAAAAGGAATTACAGGTCCTCATGCTGGACAACATATGTATTTGTCAATCATCATATCAGGATATTTAGGTAATTCGATGTTTAAAACTTCTTGTTAACACCTGTCAGTTGAATGCAAATGCATTTGCCAACTACAAACCACATCATCTCCAATATGAATGGAGAATCTTCATATCTTTTTCCCCTCATGTTAACTTTCTATTTTCTGAACTTTTTATTGCTGGGTTGAGGAGCAAACCAGCTACTATTATGAGTCTATAAATTCATGGAGCATGAAAAGGAAAAAAAAAACTTACAGACAGGCTCTTCATGAGAAGATGCTCAACATCCTCAACAGAAAGCTTTGTGCGCTCAGCAATGATATGTAACGGAATAGTTCTATCTTCAGATGGTCGGCTGCAAGGAAACACAAACCAGTTCATTTCAGTAATGATCAATATACAATGAGCCCGATCACTCCATCTTGGTTCATAAAAAATCACACAACATACTGCAAACACAGTACACACCTAAAGATGATATCCATCAGGCAAAGAATGTTAATCTTTTCCAGAAGTTTCTTCTCATTCTCAACTAATGCTGGTTGAGCACTCAGGGCAGCATTGTGCACACGACATAATTCTTGGTAGCGAACTAAATCACCAGAATTGAATGCCTGAAGAATATAGTATAGCCACTCGACCTTTGTCCCCAGAAGACTCTTTATCTGCACAAGAAACAAGATATCAACATGCTAACTTAACAAAATGCTAAAGAGAATGCAACAGAATTCAGACAGTTCAACGTCATCCATGGTAATACACAATGTTCTTAGCATGAATTATTCATGTCTGGAAAAACAGGAGGAAAGAAGCTGAAAAATTCAGACCTGTATGACTGAAACAGAATGTATAAATATAATAATCCCCTCCAAGTTGCAAGCAAAAGATGTTAAAACATGCACAGTCAAGAGTCAAATGCTTCATTTAGGAATTTCATTCAACTTCATTGAAGTTCACAATCACAAATAGATCCACAACAAGCTTTATAGTAAAAATCAATGAAAAGCTTCAAAACTACAGAAGCAACAAAATTCCCCCAAATAAGAAGAAAAATTTACAAAACAGAAAGGTGAGCAGTGAAGCTGTGTACAAAATAAAGTATGGCCATCCATATGCAAAGATAAGAAAGAAAATGAATTATTGTAGAATCCTGTTCCAATTGAATCTCCAGACCTATTTCTACTGTATTATTAAAGCTTTTGAGTATATAGGTAGGCATTGAAAGAGCAATATAGACAAGTAAACAGTTGTTTCAAGTTCATTTGCAAATTTATACTTGCCCCACAAATGTGAGTAAAATGAAGGGACAAAAGGAAAAAAAAAAAAAAAAACTGCTATTCTGACGTTACGATAGATCGTATAGATCAAAGACATCGAACAGTAATTGACAAGGTAGACCATCATCAGTAATTTCTTTACATGCCATAAAATTCCCCCTCCTAGCAAAACTAAAATTTTCAGTTCTTGCTTCTGAACCAACGGTGGAGCATCCAATCTTTGATGTTCATTATGAGTCCATTTGACACGATAAATCAACCTCCTAGTGTTCATTTATATATTATCATTATTATGGAAGACTAACATTAGAGCCTTCAGTATCTGTCATATCTCCTTAATAAGTTTAAGAAGAAAAAAATAAAATATAGAGTGCCTAATTAAAAATAGTAGGGAAAAAAAAAAGAAAAGAAAGTTAATCATTCAACAGCTTTATAATGAAAATTAAGTAAAACTTTTGACTTCCTTGCCCGGATTCATGAATCTAAATTCATGTATTTGCATTTCGCACTAGTTTGTGAAAGCCATGAACGCAATCCAAATGCATGAACTTTTCTATTAACACTTAAATTCATGATTCATCCAAACTGTAAATATTTGGAATACATGCCAAAAGTGAAACTTCTAAAATTCAAGATTTTACAATATTGTTTACTTTAAAAGTTTGCAAACTGTCTTGTCTTTGAATTGCATCCAAAAGATTAATTTAAACAAACACATATATATTTATCCGAATTCATGAAAAATCCAAATCAACATAAAAGTTTAAACACTACAAGGTTCATTCTCAGTGATAAATTATCATAGCAACTGGGATCTCAGATATCCACAAATATAATGTATTCTCTAATTGTAATTTTCAATTGCATATTACATCATAATAAACACAAGCATCTTAGATACTATATTTCTTTTCAAGTTTAACATTCATTCAATATCTAGACATTTTCTCATGTTTAATTTTCTTCACAAAAGAAACTCCCAAAATATTGAAATGCAAGCAATTTTTAGAGTAAGATTTCCTTTTGATATTCAGATGCTTCCCTGTATTTAAATTTTTTTATGAAGGAAACTCTTGAAATTTTACAAAAGCCAATAATTCTTTTAAAAGAAATAGTTGCTTTGCTATGCAGAGGGACATAACTAGTTTTCCCATCTCTATATTCTTCACAACCACATTGGTATTTCAAATCTCTAGCTTTACATATCATTATGCCCCTATGCATGGTTAGTGTGATAATTCAACCCCCTAATAGAGAGAAGTATAACTGAACAATGAACAAATGAAAAATCAATTACATAATGAATAACATAATTCCTTCAGTTTCACCAAACTTAGTTTGCTTAACAACTGAAACTAGTGGTGATGTAGATTGTTGATTGACTGCTTAAAAAGGGGGTGCTAGATGTATGTTCACACTCAATGGATAGACACACCATTAACACACAAGTTACACACCAACATAGAAAGCTCGCTGACATGCACACCTCTCACATTGTAGGTATGAGAATATAAGCATTAAGAGCAGATCACAAAACTAACAACAAGGAATATAAGTTAGAACATAGGCATTAAACTTAATAAAAGAAAAATACAACTAAAGCCTGCACAAAAGTATTTTAATTAAAACAAATCGATATGAAGGAAGACAATCATAAACTTAGTAGCGAGATGATAGTATTCTTACAATGGGATGAGCAAGCAGTTCCCCAAAGTTGTAAATGTTATCTCCCAACAGTGCAGAAAGTGATAGATCAAATGCCAAATCCTAAAAGAAGATTAACAAAGATCAAACTGTTATTATAAGGTGGCAAATCAAGTAATGCTTAAAAAGATGCAAATAAATTATTTCATTTTTTTTTCTTTTTATGTTAAGTCTGAAAATGTAAATGCTAACAGTCGAGAAATAGTAAGAGATCCTGAAAATCCTTATCAATGTTTCCTACCAAAGAACTTACTTCTCTTCCTGCCACATAGAGACCAAATATAAACCACTCCATGTTCAAACTACATCATATACTCAAATAAAAAATATAGTCTGCAGCTCCAAGCAACTAATTCACCAGAACTTGAACAACAGACATCTGTTTCACATTTCCTCTATGTGATGCTAATAAGAATGAAAGTTCTTTTTGAAATCCTACCTCAGATATTGAACATACATACATACACAAGAAAGAGACCTTCTCCTTAATGTCAATGTAGTTTACAATAATTTTTACAGTGATCCGCCCCTCTTGGTATTCAAAATTGACAAAAAGGAATGGTACATATCCATAGAACAAAATATGCCTGCTGACCTCTTCTTCAAACTAATGTCTTCAACCAAAACAACGCTCATCATCATTGTTTGACCCGTTCATTCAATAGAATAACAGAAATAAAAAATAAAATAAATAAATAAATAGAAGCATACTTGCATGGGCAACCTCCCAAATGTTGTCTCCAAATTATACAAGACAACAAATAATTATCTTTCAATCCACAACTCAACATGAAGGAAATTTCCCTTGAATATCAATTTTACTTTAACAGCTGATGAACCTAAGGACATATCTCATGCATCAGCTACTGTCCAAGGGCTTAAAGAATTCTTAAACTGGTTATGTCATTCCATATAAGGATACACTGGCAATCATAGCCCACTTTGAAGGGAATAAAATGAATTGAATGTTAAAATTTTCTAAAGTGCTTACACCAAAGCTTAAATCCGATCTGACCTGAGAAGGTCCTAATTCCATCCAACACTGACTACAGTGGGAGGCAGACCACAAAACATTTTATTCTTTATTGTTCATAGCTGCATAGAGTACAAAAAGTCCCTTGGACATGGAACAACGGAAATATGATAAGGCCTAGTTTCTGGAAACTTGACAAGGCCATAAATTTACTATCACAATGAATTCCATCAAAGCCAGTCATCTGACAGCAACTAAATGCAAGAGGAAAAGATTAATTAACACAGTTTTAATAAGAAAATGCATGCACATACCAGCTTAAATGATTCGGAAAGAGACTCCACTGATGTATATGCCAGATAAAGAAGGGCACTTTTGTAGAACTCAGCAAATTCCTGACGAAATTTGTGGTATTGAGATGAAACCCAGTAAAAGCTGGCATATACGGATGGATCAATATCAGTCATACTATCGAGGGTGCTCTTTCCATCTTCCAAAAGTTTCTTGCATTCTTTTTGGTCACCTTGCTCAAGCTTGAACAAAGCTATTTGCATCTTGATGTAAAGAATAGGCTCTTCTATGCGCTGCTCTCTAGTAGCCCGAAGCTTTTCAATCACCCCTTCAAGATAACCAATGGCAGCTTCTTTCTCAGAGTACTGCCGAGAAACTATAACAGCAAAATGTGCAAGCTTTAGAAGATTGATCTTGGTCTCGAAGTCGGTGATGAAATTATGATACAGCTGTATCAAAGCATCACCAGCCTAAAATTTAACATTGAAAGAAAGGGAGAAAATAAGTTAGCTGTAATTAGGTTCAAAAACACAATTAAATCAATTCATCTCTGTCTGCGTGAAGATCATTTGTATTACTTTCTCAGGAAATAAAGATATGAGTAACTAAAGCAAATAAACATAAACTGATGCAATACCAAAACATTGTGTAAAACAACACCATAAAACTTCAGTAACGAAAGCAGTTAACTGAAGGAACTGACAGTGTTTGCAGGCACACAACAGTTTTCCATGTAAATTCCTAAAGCATGTAGAATCTATGTTGAATGACCATTTAGAGGGGCTAGTAGGACTTAGTTCCTTTCTTGGGTGGGACATCAAATAAATGGATTTTTACTGATTAGCAAATTTCCATATGCTAGGGTAGATCCTAAAAGCAGCCTACAAAAAGCAAAGCCATATAGCAAAAAGCAAACAAGCCACGAACTGAAAAGTCCATGCTTAAATAACCACTCAAATTTGTGTCAAATGTATTTTGCATGAGAATTAATATAGATAAATCACTTGCAATAAGAGCTCTGACACATGTCTTGGGGCCATTTTTTACAATTCTACTATAATTAGATGCAGTTCCACATGTTTCTTAGTAAATATCATTACGATCACCTGGTTTACATAAGTTAATGTTTCCGTATGGTAGTCTCTCATTTCAAGTTACAAAAGGTATCAAGATGCAAACATAATCACTTGCAACAAGAGCCTCTAATATATGGCTCAGGGCTATTCATTCAATTCCAATAATAACTAGATCCAATTCCACATTTTCTCACTAAATATAATTATGACCACTTGATTTGCATAGGTTAACATTTTCATGAATTAGTCTCCCGTTTCAAACTCCAAATGATTCAAGATGCAACATACTTGCAGCCAACTGTCCAGTCAAACACTACATCACCATGTCTCAAGTACATGAAGGCAAAATTGGACTACAGTTAATTCATTTATTTCCTGAGACCATCTTCCAGCTGACATATATTTCGAAATCTCTTTTCATGTAAAAATTTTTTTTATTTCTCTAAACTACATCTGAAGTCCTCAACTCTTAATAGATGAACATAACAGAAGATGCAACTCTAAGGTCCATGCAGATTATTTCTGACAAAAGATTCACAGGATTCTCCCCTATCGAACAAAGGGAAGAGAAGTCCAACAATGTTCCGAAGTAGCATGCTTATAATAACTTGCAAGGCCTCTAAACAGCTAAAAATGTTTCTTCTTTTCTAGCAATTGAAGAACGGTCCTACTTAAGTACATATTCTTCCCATCTACAAGAAATGTGGTAGCTGGATATGGGCCTCAGAAGTGTCGCTTTTCTTAGTATTCCAGGTGGAAGTACTACTAACATAAAGACTCTAGAATCCCCATTTAAGCTCTCAAGCCCAACAAACCAAAATCTATAAATATAAAAGAAGAGCAGAACCAAGATAAGAAGAAAAAAAAAATCTTAACTCCCCAATAGTAACCCTGATTTTCCCAACAAAAGCCCCACAATCCCAATCACCTCACCCTAAAGCACTTTGTCAAAACCCCAACCTGTTGGAGATCTACAAACCCTAACCCGTGCCAAGACAACAAAACACAGAAACACAGGCGCGTGCATAGCATACACACACATACATGCACATAGTTAAGTACATATAGAAACAGTGAGAGAGAGAAAGAAAGAGAGAATTGAGAAATGTAATGAACCTGGAAGACGGCGAGAGCAACGAACTGCTCGAGCTTAAGAGTAAGCTGGTGCCAGAGCTTCTTCTGGTACAGATCTGCAAGAGAATTGTACCACTCAGCGAGCTCCGGGTGCGCGTTGCGCAGAGACTCCAAGTATTGCAGAGCGGCCATGGCGGATTTCAGTGGAGAGAGAACAAGAGTTCTGTCGCGGAGCTTGGTTTCTTCTTAAATAGTTAAATATAAGAAAATCTGAAAAACCAACCTTCTCGCTCTCTCCCCCTGCCTTTGTCTCTTCTTTATATTTTTCTTGAGCTCAAAGAAAAGAATACCAAAATTTTAAAATAAAATTAACTTTAGGTTCAGTCTCTCCTCGCTTATGGACGGACCGAATTGCGGGTCGGGTCGAACCTATCATTGCTCCGAACTTCTTTTCGATAGGCTGATTGGGTTTCAATTGGCATTGTTTTGGGCTTACAATTTTGAAATTGAAAGATCCAACTGAGCCGACAATACACTCGGGGCAGGCCTGGAAAATGCTCCCTTTGAGTTTTAGATGATAGTTGAACCTATTTTGGATTAAAGAAATAAATTAAAATATAAGAATTTTTTGACTAATAAAAATATTTTTAAAAAATGTATTATTAAAAATTAAAAAAATTCAGTTTAAATATTTTATGAATTAAAAATTATTTAAAAATATTTTTAAATTATAATTAAATAAATAGTTTTTAGATATTTTAACAATAAAAATATACTTAAGATTTTATAATTATTTGAGTCAACATCAAATTAATAGATTAATTGAGATTTAATTTTTCACTTTTTAAATATTAAGATTTGACTTGAGATATAAGGTATAATTTAGGATTTTAAATAACCTTTATTCTAAATTTTATTATCTCATTATATTTAATTTTTGTTAAAATTTTTAATTTGTATTAAGTAGGACGATGACTTAAAAAAATTAAAAAAAATTAAATTATTTTTAAAAAATAGATAATTAATTAACTCTTATATTTAAAAAATGATAAATAAAATATTGGTTTATTAATTTGATCCAAATTGAACTTTAACTCAACTGGTTATAAAAAATTATGAATATTTTTATTGTTCAAATATTTCAAAAATATTTCAAATAAATTTATTAGTCTATTTTGAATCTATTTCTTAAATTTGAATAATTTTTTAGTGTAATATTTATTTTTTATTTTTTTTAAATTTTGATAATATAAATTTATACATATGTATATATATATTAGTGCTAAAAAAATTTTGAAATTTTTTGAAATTAAATTTTTTGATGAACTTTAATTTAACGTTTGATTTATCATTTTTTAAATATAAAAGTTTAATTAATAACATAAAATAAATATAAGAGTTTTTATGAGATTTTTATTCAAAATTTTTTAATTTTTAATTTTTTAATAATAATATTCTTTCTAAATTACTTTCAAAAAATCTATAAAGCAAAAGTAATAGATATGAATAAAATTTAAATTAAAAATCAAATTTAATATTAATTTTTTAATATTTGTATTTTTTGTTTTAATTTTAAAAAATTAATCCAAAATCATCTCGATTTCAAAATTATTAACAAAAAGTTACAACTTACAATAGAAGTATAGAATAATCTAACATGCCGCATTCTTAACATTTTTAACTCGGTAGCTTGAAAAGGAAAATGTGAAAAGAAAGCCTATCAACAATGAAAACGATTTTCTTTTTTTTCCTAACTAATAAAACATAGGAAGAATTGAAAGGGATTTAATGAAGGGTAACACTAAGGAACATGGAACATGGAACATGGAATTGGATAAGCCTTTCACAATCATTTATTAAAATCGACTTTATTGGTAGGATCAGAATCCTTTACTGAAGATAAGAGGTTTTAATAAGATTATAATATATAGTAATTTAATGAAATTAATGATTTAAATATTTTTATTTTTTATTTTATTTTTTATATTAATATTATAAATTATTAAAATATTTTTATAATTCGTTGTTAAGAAACTCAACATAAAGTCTAGATTAATAGAAGATTTTAATCAAATCGATACTATAGTGTTATTAATCAAATTAGTATTTATTAAAGATAACTTTATTGATATTTTGGTGTTATTGATTGGATTAAAATCCTTATTTCATTGGGGTTCGGGTAAAGTTTATATAAAATTTTGATATTTATACCGTATTATTAAATAAATTTTGATGTCTAAAAAGTAATAAATTGAATTTTTAAATCTTATTAAATAATTAAAATATTAAGAATATTTAAATTAAAAATCTTATATAATAAATTTTGATGACCTAACATCTTTCATAAATTTAAAAAATTATTAAATTATTATCACAAAAAAAAGAAAATTTTTAATACTGAAAATATTTTGGGTAAAAATCCTATAAAATTTTGATGTTTATCCTATGTTACCAATAAAATTTTCATGTTAAAAAAAAAAAGATAAATCAAATTTTGATCTATCAATTTAGTGTAAATTAAACTTTTTTAAAACAATTATAAATTAAGGATATTCAAATTAAATATTTTGTATAACGAATTTTGACTTAAAATTTTTCATATATGTAAAAGATATTCAAGCTACTTACACAAAAAGTTTTAAAATTTTTTAAATATTAAAAATACATGTTTTTTAAATTTATAATGTTAAAATTTTAAAAAGTTCAAAATATATATATATTATATCAAAAATTATTTAAATTTAATAAATGGAATTGAAATAGAGCAAATAATTAATTTGAATTATTTTTGAAATATTCTAATAATAAAAAATATTTTTAATTTTTTATAATTATTTGAGTTAAGATTTAATTTGACTCAAATTGATAGATCAAAGTTTGGTTTGTTCCCTTTTGAATACAAGGATATGATTGATAATATAGAATAAAAATAAGAGTTTTATGGGATTTTTAATCAGTTTTTTTAAAAAAATTATATTATTAAAAATTTAAAAGTTTTATAAAAAACGAATCGTGAATGAAAAAGTTGTTCAAATTTGAAGGACAACAATGAAATTATATTTAATTTTCATAATTTTTTGAGTCGAAATTCAATTTGAATCAAATTAATAGATTAGAGTGTAACTTATCGCTTTTTGAATAGTAAGTCTATTTGATAATAAATGATAAACATCAAATTTTATATAAACTTTATAATTGAATTTTTGTTGATTTTTTTAAAATAAATTTTATAACTTATTATATTAATAACAAATTATAAATTTAAATCAATAAAAAAAGATAAGGTTATATAAAATTGTAATGTTTACTTCATATTATCAATTAAACCATCATGTTCAAAAAGTAATAAATTAAACATCAATTTAGTATCAAATTTGACTTTATCTCAAATGATTATGAAAAAATTAAAGATATTTTTATTATTGAAATGCCTCAAAAATGATTCAGGTGAATTTCTCACTCTATTTTAAGTCTATTCTTTATAATTTGAATAATTTTTGATGCAAAATTTATTTTTTAAATAAATTTTTAACATTTTTGAAAGTATAAATAATACTAAATTTTTTTGTAATTTATTTAAATATTTTTTTATATTTAAAAAACTTTTAAGTCAAAACTCGTGTGTAAGATTTTTAATTTGAATATATTTTTTAAAATTTTTAATAAAATTTAATTCAATCTAAATTAATAGATTATGATTAAATATTATTTTTAAATATAAAAATTTAATTAATAATATAAATAAATACTAAATTTTTATATAATGTATATTTTTTAAAAAATCATCACCTTAATTAATTAGGTAATTGAAGGACTTAGTCATAGAAGTCATAATAAACCCTCAACCAAAAACCACCCACAAAGAGAAAACGAAATTGATTAGGATGAGCAATCAGGTAGATGGAGTGGGAGGTCAAATGATGACTTCAAGGCAAAGCAAAGTTTATCCTTTTTCTTCCCTCTTTATATGAAGTCGCTGTCCCCAGAGAACCACAGAAGAAGCTGATAGCCCAAATGCTGCACTCCAAGGTCTCCTTCCATGCCCTCCTGGTTCTTTACCTGCTTATGATCTCTACCCTGATCACGGCTCACCCTGCTGCCGTCGGAGTTCATGAAGCAAACCATGTCGCTGGATCTCTGAGTAAGCCGAGGATGAATCACGGCAGCTTCCGTGGCCCCCGGAAACACCTTGTCGAGCCAACAGGGCAGGCAGCTCCTGTTTCCAGTTACCACGTTGCCTGAATGAGAGTAGTTGATACCAGTTTAGTCTCCTGAAATTTCTCTCTCTCTCTCTCTCTGTCTCTCTCTCTGTATGTATTGATCAATGTTTACCAGCAGACTCAGAGCATAAATAATCAATCTGTAAAATTCTTACTACTTTCTTTTGTTAATGAGAGAAAATTTTACATACCCAGAACAGGTTTTTTCTTTCTGATATCTAAATTATGAGGTTTCTTGTGCTGTTAATTCACCCAGAAGATGATGAAATGCTCGAGCTGAACTCAAAGTATTCATCTTCCTGGAAAAAGCAAATACCTTCCTGGCAATACAGGGCATCAGGGACTATCTTATTCCTAAACAAAAGAATGCAGCATCCTGGTAATGATCAAAAGCATCTTTTCAGTTTGGGTAAGTTACAAAAACATTTTGGAGTTGTTTTTCACAGGGAAATAGGATCATAATCACGTCCTTATCCGATGCAAGTAAATCCTTTTGATATTGCATAGCCTGATGAATTAAGAACAATAGCCAGAACCATCATCTGATCAGCAAAGTATACCAAATTAATCATGATTATGATCTTGACAAGGACAAAGAGATGATAAAATATATCCGACTATGCTAATGAAAAATCTGGAGAATGTTCGAGACAGGCAGAAGCTAGGAATTTCATTTGATTTATTAAGCATAGATAGAACCGGGCATCTTTACTATGATTCTTACATATATGTCAAAAGAGAAAGAGAATAAAATAGAAAGGGCAAAGACAATGAAAGGAAGGAGGAAAGGGAAAAGGAGAGGGCATTGAGACTATATATGGATATTGTAACATGTTATATTGGAAGCAGCAAAACCAGATTTCAGATCCCGGATGCATTACATTCTTCAAGTAGGTTTAGCAGATTATGTTCAGGGGCACTGAGAGACGGTAGAATCAAGCGATTAGTTTGGGATGGCCGCGGTTTCATCCCAGCAGCTTCAGATTCAAGGGTGCCACCTTCCTTCATGACTGGCAAATCACCTCTTCTCCTGACGCCTGCTGATACTCGCTCCTTCCACAGTCTTCCATCCTTTTGATGGAAAAAGAAAAAAAATTAAGGCTTCGGAACATACAGAAATCACACAACAGCTGGTATAATGCATGCCTAAGAAATAATTAGTACTGAACAGATTAACCAATGACTGAAAAGAGAAAGCACAGTCACTAGCTCAAGCCTCAAGTCTGTAATGGCACATTGGCTTCTACCTAAATAACCTTCTTCATGATTCTTTCCTACCCTGAACCACAAAAGTGATGGAATACAACCTTTTCTATATAGCAACCATGCAGATTGATTTCACAATTGCTAGATTGAGATGCTTCAGTCATTCATCTAGTAACTCACAGAAAAAATGGATGTCTTTTCCTTCACAAACTCAGCAGTTCCACCTCTTAGACTCCATGCCCAATCCATAAATCAAATCAAAACTATAGAAGGAAATTTCCCCCCTTTTAAGACTATAGAAGACCTTCAATCTCAACATCTAAATGATGCATAGGAGCACCTTTAATTAATGAGTTTTCTTTGCTTCTTCCAGGGCACCAATTTTGTTGGCTTTCACTTTTACGATACATATGTGAGTGCATGGATGCCCAAGCATCAAGGAAACAGACAGGTGGAGCAGTTGAAGAAGAGTGTATGTGCCCGGTCTCTCATAGTCTTATAACCAGGAAAAGCAGGACAAGCACTCTGACAACCAGATCAACTAACACAGCTCTGAAGTTACAAGAAACTAGAGGCCAAAGCCCCACGCCTCCCGTTGTCTAACCATGGCTGTCATATCTTTTCCAGCCAGGTAAAACTTATAGAACATTAAATGCATGGCCCTCATGCAATCGTAAGTACATTGCATACTATAAAACAGAGATCCAAATACTACCCAAGAAGTTTTGAGATGGAATTAATTTGTTTCAGGCTAAAATTAGAAGTAGAAACTAAATCTCGTCCTTTACAACACCATTGTAAGTGTCTTTTGAAAATGATCGAGGGAACAAAATAAAATATTTCATGCAAACAGAAGAAACTCTAAGACAGTCATTTGATTTGTCACAGGAATCCATGGGAAACTTCCCTTCTTATATATTTATATTTGATTGTTGCTTTTCTTTAGCAAATTTAACCAAGCGTATTACATGCGCAACTGGGCAAACACTGCTAACCAAAATAAGATGATTGTAAATGACTGAAAGGACAACAGTCGAGGTATAAGGTCAAAACACAATGATTAGCAGGGTAGAACCAGAAATTTTTCTTGATGGGCTGATATTAATAGTGTCTGATAGGCTACAGGATACTGAGATATGAAATGTACCATTTAAAATCTCAACAGACTTTCAAATGGTCTTTTTTCGTCATAATTTAAACCTATTATTTTCATTTTAAGTAATACAATGATAAATGAGAATTAACACATAAGGACAATTTCAAATTTACTGCAAAATATAACGTCACAACAGTATAAACCAATAAGTAAGGAAAATAAATGCATTAAGTAATATATAAATCATCTTGACCACATTATATATAACATAAATTCCTGAAACAATCTTTTGGTATCCAATAGATTATATAATTTTGAATATGCCTGCAAACACTTCTGGAGAAGAGAAACTAGTAAAACTGCACAATATGTGAAAAATAGATATCAAAATGGCAGTAGAAGGAACAAACAATGAAATGGGAAATAAGCAACAAGAGAGGAAATCTGAGATGCTCCACAATGACAATCATGACGTTCAGTATATTGAATTTCAGGTGGTAAACTGGTTATCAAGATCTATTTCTCTTTAATGTTTCGGTAACACAATATCTGGTCACACTGCAACGTTGTTATGGGGACCACACACCAATTTTATGTGCATCTGCACAAGGAGGACTAGACCCATATACAATCAAATGGAATTTCTTAAAACTTTCAGGAACCGTTTGTTATGGCGTGATCCAATCAAGACCATAGTGATTGTAGAGGAGTTAATAATTTTCTTTGTTTACAACTCTCTAATCCTATACATCAGTAACCTTAACTTACCCCAATGATAAGATCTCCCTTGAAAAAGGTGACCTTATCACCTCGAAATGAGAGTGGTCTAAGATCACCATGGCGTACATTGAGAATAAAATAATGGACAAAATTATCCTCGATCATTCTTTCTAATGACGGCTAGCTATTTTTTTAAAGCAACAATGACTGCTAGCTATTTCTAAACTAATTCTATCTTTCCCGTTCAAGTTTCTTTCTTCTCCCACCCTTTTCTCTACTGTTCCTCCTTTACTATCTTCTCCCTAGTTGCAAACTACAAATCCCTTATTATAGATTTTCTTCTTTTCCGAATTCCTAACGATTTTGACAGAGATTGATATTCAATGGTATTAAAATAGTTTAGTTGAAGCTCAGTGGTTGTACTTAAAATTATTTTAGATTTTCTAATTTAAAATGAGAAATTGATATGTTGATCTTAATTATATCAAGATTAAATCTGGTAAGATATATTCAGCTATCATGGATATCCAAGAACCTTAGCATGATTTATCGAACATGTTAATGTCAGATCAGTAGTGATCATATCACCCTAGTAAAGACATCACCATTAATCCAAGACACTGTGATAATCTCCCCTTTTTAAAACCAAACTTAGAGAGTAGGAAACTACACTTATATAGGTTTGCCAATGATGATAAGAAGTGAAAAGTGTAGTAAGAACATGGGGATCCATTTCTCACATGCTCAATTATATTTTTTTGCAAGTTATTATGAATTTTCTAATGTATTATTCATCATATTACTTTGACAAGTTCCTAAAGTTCAATATGGTACTTACAAACCTCTCTTTCATGAAAGCAAGAGTAACAAGTTTTACAAGACTAATTTATATGTACGCACTCCAAGATTGATTAAAATTAAGAATGTAGTTAGAGGGCAATAATGAAATATGCTTCACAGAATGCTCCAAGATTTTGAGAACTAAATACCACCAAAAAGAACCACCATGTACTTTTTCATCTTTCTTATTTAACCCAATTGATCAACAAGAAGAGTGGTAAAAGTTCCATAAAAGAACTCATCAAAAAATCTATCCACCCTGAGAGACAACAACTATTCAGGACTTATTAGCATTCCCATATCAGATTCCACACTCGTTAGGAACAAACACCTAGGATTTCATATTGCGTACTTTCTTTTATCATCAGGGCACGCCATTTAATATATGGAGCTCAATTGTTACTCCCTCCAGATAACAATATAACTGGAATGGTTTAAGCATCTGATTCAGCACATTCAAAGAACAAGAAGTGCTCGACTCCTCAGCACACTCGAATGAATTTAAAGGCCTAAAACAATTCATTTGCCTTAGAACACATGGACTACTGGATCAGAGCCTCAAAAAGGCTAGAAGTATTAGAGGTTTTCCCAAGAATTACAAGATAACCTTTGCAGATGAAAAGAAAAGGCAGTGACAGCTCCAGAAAAGCTTATGGATTTTATATATCCAATATTATTGATTTTTCTTTTGGTTTTCTTAATGGACAAAATTTCTACTTAAGTCTCGATATTAATTCTTAGCGCATTGAGACATCAGTATCCTAATGCAGTAACATATACCATTGACTGAAGTACTTAAGCAAATCAACTCAATAAAGCTTAACACTGAATCCCGAAAATATGTTAGCCAATAATTTCATGTGCATCTTTTTGATATGAAGAAAGATAACTTCCTAGGTATCTTGATATGATTACTTTTGTTAATTAATTTATTATTGGCAGCTTTATATATCCACAAGTGATATAAAGTTGGTAATAATATTAGCAAATGCTATATGACCTCAAATCAAACATGATAACCTATCCATCTGATCACCAATTATCAGTTCAAGGGCAGATATCAACCAAAAACACAAGTATATATTACACAAATATGGAGACAGAAAACAAGTCTTTAACCTTACATTTAGAATTGAGGGTTCAGGTAGTGGGCACTGAATTGGCCGATCATTGTCCAGAGGCTCTATAGGGTGTTCCACTGGCTTAAACTCTATTGCTACTTCAATCCCATGAGCAGAAGCAATCGCTGTAGTGACACCAGTAACCTCGGAATTTGGGGGCAATAGTTCCCTTTCATCCTGCTCGACATACAGCAACTCAATGAGTAGATACAACAAGAAACTACCAGCTGATACCTCCATAGAGTCGTAAGGGCATGTATTAATATTAAACAATGCGACTTTTACATTGACTAATGAAATTTAAAGCCAAAACAAATAAAGTAGAATTTTAATACTATAATTACAAATGCAGGGAACTAAAAAGGCGAGAGACAAGATGTATTTTACTCAAAAAATATATATATAACTTCAAGCATTTCTTCCCTTGAATCAATGAGTAATAGCAAGAGACACCAATTATTTGAGGATTTCAGACCAGAACCTTGGGAAGGAATTATATATACAACATAAGGTCATCAGGTGTCCAACCAAACAGAATCTTGAAACTGATCTATGATGTAGTAGAAGATGATAGAAATGGCAGAATTTACCAAATTGAATTGATAATAGCACATGAAGGTTTTAATTGCAAAATTATATTGAGAAAATGTCAAAATGAAGAGCAAATTTATGAAAAACGTGAAAAGAAATCGTCAGGATTTCATCAACATAAGGATAATATGCACAGTTACATGTAAGACAAGCATCTTCCGGAAAGCACAACATTACAGATAGCATCAAGCTAACTCCAGTATAACCCACCCACTAGAAGAAACAATAAGTCAAAGCCGCCAGGATCACACTTATCTTGGAAGAAATCAAAACATAGATTTTGAAACACAAAAATCATATGATAAATAAACTCAAAGACAATGTCAACATAAGAAAGAGGAGCTTCAATAGATAAGAATTAAAGATGACTAATTCAAAAACCAAAATGACCCAAGAAAAATATAGAAAGAAATCTATAGATTTACGTGTACGAGTTCTAAGAGAAGAAATACTTTAATTTAAGAAGAAAAGAACAAATAGAAATAAAGAGTTCTTACAAGGGCACTCTGAGTACGTCGATGACCACTTCTACCAACAGAAAATCTTGAGAAAATACCCACCATGATATTTCCACGCGAAAGCTCTTACTCGCAGGAAGGGTCCTTGATCTCGCCTTGGTTTGACTAATAAATCAGTTTTTCTATCTAGACCTTTTTAGAGGAAAGAAACAGACAGACTGCCGCACTGTAGCAGACAGTAGTTACCCTTAACCCCCCACGAAACTGTTCTTCAACAACGCTGAAAGGGCTTTGTCTGTCCAGGACACCGGTCCCTCTCTCTTCTCTCTCCCCACCGCAGCAAGTAAGTCTAGAGAGAGACAAGAACGGGAAGATAAAGGCAGCTTAGGTTGCTTGGCATAATAGATTTTGTCAGTGTGGATTCTCTGTCTTTTCTCTTTGTTGCTTTGTGGAGTAAAATAATGTAAACCCAGTAAAATCAAATATAAAGAGTATCGCTTGAAGAGAAAGAGAAAAGCTGTAAGCGAGAGGACAAGGACGCTTGAGAATGGGGTTAGAGATGGAAGGCAACTTGCCATAGAAAAGCTTAAACTGGTGGACTTTAAGTTAAGCAGAAGCTAACTGCCATTTTTTAAAATTAATTTTTATATTAAAAATATTTTAAAAAAATGACACCAGCTTTTAAAGAAGGCGTTCCATTGGGCTGGGTTGGTTCCAAGAGGTTGACACGCAAGCAAATTTAGGGTTGTTTTCCGACTTCCGCTTAATGGGACCCACCACCACCGGCCTTGATGTTAACGCTGACTTCACGCGCCTTCAAGAGAACGTGAACGTCACCTCCGGTTTGCCAACTGATATTAGCTCAGCTGCCGATATTTTCGGATTTTTCTCGTAAATGTTAAAGTGAAAAAGAAAAGGTGAAATTTTTGAGAAAGCAATCGCTGTCAATAACTTTAACGACGTGTCTTTTTCATGTAAGATATTTGGCTTCAATGTGCATGAGTTGAATTTATTGGAATTATTTTTATTTAATTATTATATTTATATTTAATTTTATAAATTAATTTTGTAATTAAAAAACATATATTATAATTAAATAATTAGTAATTATAAATAAAAATTATATAAAATTTTTATACTTATTTTATATTATTAATTTTTTATATTCAAAAAATAATAAATTAAACTTTAATTTATCGATTTGATTCAAATGAGATTTTTGCTTAAATAATTATAAAAAAATTAAAAATATTTTTATTATTAAAATATTTTAAAATGAAATACAAATAAATTTTTTATTTTATTTTAAGTTTATTCTTAAAATTTGAATAATTTTAAATGTAAGATCTATTTTTCATGAATTTTTTTAAAATTTGACATATAAATTTTTAAAAATATATTTTTAATACTCAAAAAATTTTAAAATTTTTTAATGATAGTTTATATATTTTTTTGCATCTATAAAAACTTTTAAGTTAAAATTTATTGTATATGATTTTTAATTTAAATATCATTATTTTTTTAATTTTTTAATAAAATTTAATTTAATTTAAATTAAATCAATAAATTAATGTTCTATTTACTCTTTTTTAAAAATGAATGTATAATTGATAATGTAAAATAAATATTAAAATTTTATAAAATTTTTATTTAAAAATCATCTATATTGAGAAAAAAAGTGTTTTTGGTCAAGTAAATCCTAACATAAACACGAGATATTTGAAAGGCCCTACAAGTTAAGCAAAGAATGTTCCATGTATCAAAATAGATCTATGGTATATAAATTGATTTGAAATTATATTTATTTTTTTAAAAATTAAATAAATTGAGACCAATCAATAACTTAATAATGACATTGAAACTTTTGAGCTAATTAGCTTAAAGGAGTTTCAAGGATGATCTCATTATATAAAACTGACCAATATCTTAATGATAAAGCTAAACCCGATAATTCATAATATATTAATTCTTACAATTTAAAATTTTTTAATTTAATATAAAAATTAAAAAAATTTAATGTAGAAGGAATATAGTTGTCACCGTAATTGTTTAGCACAATGTGTAAGTTATAGGATTAATTAGTATTGTATGGTTAACTTTTAATGGTATTTGGTTTATGACTCGTTTATCTTAATTTTGTATTAGCAAAAAAAGAGAAATATAGGACCGACACAACAATATGTTTATCATGAAGATGAACATAAAAACTAATCCATGGATTTATTATTGATGATGTTGTGTTAGATAAAATATGGAAATTCTTATAAGGATATGATTGTTTTCATGTTAATTAATAATGTTTGATTTACTTTTTTAAATTAACGCAATATTTTTTTTTTTTTTAGTTTTTATGTATCATTGTCATTGAGATTATTAATATGCATGATACAAAGGGAATAATGGTAGATGCATATTATTAGATTTATATTCAATTTTAATCAATATATCAAGTATCATATGAAGGACCATTTTACACCATGCATTAAATTCTTTTAGGAAGAAGTAGTTTTTATAGGAACTCATCTTATAAATTGTTTACCTTTAAGGGTCTTAAGATTTCTTAAAATTTAAGAGTCCAATGGCCACACTTTCAATATTCTATCCAAATATACGCATTATAAATAATCTTGTCCTTAGGATATTTGGATGTGTGGCATTTGTCCATGTTCATAGTTAAAATAAGGAGAAGTTAGATCTAAGAGTGTTAAAATGTATATTTGTGAGTTATTCTTCAATGAAAAAAGGGTATAAATATTACTGTCCTCCATAATTGAAGTTTTATGTTTAAATGGATATTACTTTCTAGGAACAAGTGCTTTACTTCACCATACTTTACTATCAGGAGAAGAATTTAACACTTGAAGATAAAGATGATAATTTTTTGCTTAATTTATTATTACTTTTAATGTCTAAGTTTTGTTCCATTCTATTGAAATGTATGTCTATATTTGAGTTGATATCTAAGTCAATGTCAAAGTCTGTATCTAAATCTATGCTTGAAGTCTAAAAAAACCCTAACTCTACTATTAAGAATGTAAGATTTGGTAAAGTGTATTCAAGAGAAACGATGATATAATTAACCCTAAATCTGTGCATGTTGAAAAATCCAACCCGAATCTTGAGAATAAGATAACAATTTTTAATCGTTCACTAAAGGTAAAACTCAATCTCATGTAAACAATAATGATCCTGATTTTCTTATTGCTTTTAAAAAGGGACTAGAGAGTGCACTAAACAACCTTTATATCCTTTTACATACTTCATATCTTTCAAACATTTTTCACCATCTCATGTGGCCTTCCTTGTTTGCATAAATACCGTTATCATCTTTACCACCTTATCCGAGGTTTTGTTTAATGAAAAGTAAAAACAAACTATAAATGTAAAAATAGAGGCATTAGAGAAAAACAAAACTTAGGAGTTGGTGAAGTTACTAGAAGAAAAGAAGTTTGCAGGGGGTAAACGGGTTTACATAGTGAAATATAAAGTCAATGGATTAATAAAAAAATATAAGGCAAACTAGTAGCCACGGGCTATACTTAAACTTATAAGACTGACTGCTTGGAAACTTTTCTCTAATTGCGAAAATGAATACTATTAAAATCTTATTGTCATTTATTGCTACTTATGGTTAGAAGTTACGGTAGTTTGATATTAAGAATGCATTTTTGCATAGAGAACTTGACGAAAAAATTTATATGGAAGTCTCACTAGGTTATGGCAAAAACTTGGATGTTCATTTTGTGTATAAGTAGAAGAAAGTCTCATATGGACTGAAATAATTACCACAAGCATAGTTTGACAGGTTTGTAAAAGTAATGATTGTTATGGATTATTAAAAAAAATCAAAGGGATCATGCGTTATTCACTAAATCCTTATCTTTATAGAGAGTCATAACATTCTTAGTGTATGTTAATAACATAATAGTGGTGAAAATGATGATAAAGAGAGATAATATTTGAGTTAGTGTTTGGTTAAGCAATTTGGAATTAAAGCATTGGGAAGACTAAAATTATTTTCGTGAGATGAAGTGGCTCACTTTAGAAAGGGCATTTTTATCTCCCAATAAAAGTATGTCATAGATCTTGTTAAAAAGACAAGCAAGACAGTATGCAAACTAACAAGTACCCCAATAGAGCCAAATATGAAACTTGAAAAGATAGAGGAAGACACTACAATAGATAGAAAAATGGATCAACGTATGGTAGGAAGACTTATTTATTTATCTCATGCACGACTTATAGCAGGGTGTGATCAGATGGTTCATGCATAGCCTAAGGAAAAATCATTTCTAGGCAAGTTATTAAGTGTTATGGTATCTTTAAGGAATAGTAAAAATTGATATTTTATTCAAAAGAAATGAAAGTTTGGTACTCTAATCATACACAGATGCAGATTATACTAGATCAATAATCAATAATAAGTAAACCATAAGATATTGCATCTTTCTTGATGGTAATCTTATCATATGGAGGAGTAAGAAACAAAATTGATAACTTGATCTAGTGTAAAAGCGGAATACCAAACAATAACTCAAGGTTTGTGTAAATTACTTTGATTGAAGATTATCTCAGAAGGCTTAAAGATTGAGTAGGATGGCCCAATAAGACTTTATTGTAAAAATAAGTTTACAATTAGCATAACTCATAACCTGGTGCAACATGATTGAATGAAACATATGAAAATCGATAGACATTTCATTAAGGAGAAATTAAAAAGTGGATTGATTTGTACCCTTTTTGTATCTATCGATGACCAACTTACAAATTTATTGACTAAGAGATTAAGTACTTCAATGCTTTAGAGTATTATATCCAAGTTAAGAATGAAAAACACCTATTCTCTTACTTGAGAGGGAGAGTGAAAAAACATGATTAATGACTTATTTATTTTACATTACTTTTTATCTCTAGAATTAGGCTGATGATTTATTTTTTACTTTATTAAGATATCCTATAAATCACAAAATTATTCTGTTAGGACAAATGATGAAATCATTTTGTTAGGATATCATATAAATTATGGAATCATTCTATTAGGATATAACTTAGATGCTTTCTTTTTCTGGTTGCTAAGGTTATTATATATAGCTAACTCCCTATACGTAATATACATGATAAAAAATTCAATCAATTGATTTTTAATTTTTGACACATACACACACACACACATTCATGTCATAAAACTCAACATCCCAACTAATAGAAGCATTTAGGATTTTCATCAAATGTAGGAAGAAAGAAGTTCAAAGAAAGAAAAACATAGGGCTCATGACTATTATTTATTTTTATTTTTATTTTATCTATAATACGTTTCCACTTTCTTATCACCCTAGCCACTTTGAAGTTCTTGAAATAAGAATAAATGTTTGATTTTTAAGGGTTAGACTTAACTTTTATATTTTTGCGTTGTAATGATTTAATGTTAACTTTGATTGGAAAAAATCATGAGGACACGATTAAAGCTGCTAGAGAACCATTAACAAATCATTTTAAATTAATAATAATGCATAAAGATTAATAAATCACCTATTAATTTTATATTTAGCTAACGTAAGATATTATTGTTTTTATACACTTTGAAAACAATGTTTATGAATTAGTTTCTTTTTTAATTGGACAATTTTGTGGATCCACTTATAACTAAATAGTAACTTTCTTTGAGTCCTCACATCCACATTATTAAGTTCGAATCATAAAATGTCTTGTTTGATATTAATATTATGAGTTTGTAGGTAAAATTTTATCTTACAAAATCGGTTTATAAGGGAAAGGTGTCCAAAGATTAATAAACCAACAACTAATTTCATTCTTAATCAATGTAAAATCCTAATATGATCACATATAAGATCTGGTTCTGTCGTATTAGGTAATTATCACTATAACTATGCACTTAAGAAAATATTCCTAATAGACTCATTTAATAATGTGGTTGGTCTAGGCTATCGATTTTAAAAAGTAAACAAATCATGAATCTTACATTTTGAAATAGATCTCTGATGAGTCAACTCGTTTGGACCATTTAAACAAGCTAATGGACTATAAGTGAGTCAACCTTATTCAATTTGTTTAAATCTAAGTTAAATTTTATATAACAAATTCATAAATATTTATAGATAAAAAATTATAACATAATTCGTTAATTTTTTTTTATCAATTTTAATTTATAATTAAATGGTAAATTAATAGAATATGGCTCATGTATGTAAAACTAAATTTCTTAAAATTTTATTAAACTTTAATATGCTATCATTTTTTTTTAAAAGAAAAGATAAACTCTATCTTTCAATTATTTTTCTTCATATATTGTTATTATTAAAAATGGTATGCAAAGCAAGATAAAGGAAAATAACTTAAACCATAAGGTAAGTGACAAGGAATAGAGCTCTAATGGAGCTCTTTTTTGGTGGGCAAAAACAAAAAATCTTACTACTTGCCTGCATAACTTAGAAAGAAATGAGCATGGGGTATCTTAAAGGATCACTTTGATGATTAAATGAGTAATCAAATTGGTAGCAAAATCTTAAGAAAATGAAAATAGCTTGGCCCTATGAAGAGCACAGCTGGGTAGTTATGGTGTTGGGAGAGTACACCTAGCTTCTTCAAAGCTTTTGTGATCAATCACCAATAGGAATCAAAGCTAAATTTATAGGTAAGGCGTCTAAGTTGTTAATTGAATTGTTCTAATTTGTTATACTACAAGTTTCTAGTAGCTCTTGTTATAATCAAAATGATTAAAGAGTAAAAGAAAAATATTGGTGGTTGGGCTAAGAGCTCATGGAGCTTTTTTTGTTGGCAATAAGGAGTTCATGCTAGTTGGGCCAATTAAAACCCAATTATAAAACAAAAACCCTAAGCCTCCTTTCCCTTACTAAATTGAACATGAGACTTGAGTTAAGGATTGCTTTAACAGTAGTAGTCCTTTTCAATCATTTATCCATGACTTCTTCAAGATACTCATTTATCATTAATACTTACAAAAATTTTAGTTATTTTGAAATTGAAAACTCATATGTTCATGTTTTACACGAGGTGTTTGGACTTAGAGCTTCATGACTTATAGGTGATCCAAGCATTTGGTGCTTCTTCAATTATATTAGGACCTCTAGATACTTAGTTATGTTGATGTGTTCAGGTCCCATAGGTGCTTAGTAGTACAAATTTTGTTTAGATTTTGTAAGTACTCGTTTATGTTGTTTAGACTTGTAAGCACCTATTTCTATTGATGTCATTCAAGTCTTGTACTTCTTATGCCTCTTCTTCCATTCTTAAAAGATGATCCTACAAAAGCAAAAGGAAAAAAAAAAGTAGTGGAAGATTGGCTTAGTTTGTCATGTTACCTTTCTCATGTAGAAAACCTTTTAGTTTAGTCCATTTTTTATCAAATTTGCTTCATTGATGTATGCTTTACCTTTCAATGTTGAGTACTTTAGTTTGCCTTTTGAGGCTAAAGATTTTTAATTTGTCTATCAAGGTTAAATATTTTGTTTGCCCATTAAGGCTAAATATTTTGGTTTTTTTGTCGATGCTAAATATTTTGATTTACCTTTCAAGATTGAATATTTTGTATGTCTTTTGAAGCTAAATACTTTATTTTGCTTTTCTAGACTAAGTATTTTATTTTGCCTTTCAAAGTTGAATATTTTTATATCTTTTAAAGTTAAACGTGTTATTTTGCCTTTCGAGGCAAAGTATTTTGTTTTATCTTTCGAGATTGAATATTTAGTATGCCCTTTAAGATTGAATATTTTGAAAAAATAATATAAGTTAGATCTTTGATACTCGTTTTCATTAGGTGAAGGTAGCTTGCTTCTCTTCTCCTACGTTACCTGCACATGTTATTCACAAATAAAAGGCAACAAGCAATTTTTCGCTTAATAGAGCTAACCTTTTATCTTGAATGACTAGTGTCACTACCCTCTTGCTTCACATTGGGTCTAGCAGAGTGATGTCACAATTATCAAAAAATCACCAGTTTTGATGAGGCACGACTTAAAGGAAAAGATAGATTTAGCTTTTAGGGAAGTAAGGGAAAAATAAGCTCGTTTAGGGAAGATAGGTCGTGGGGAAGTGGAGCAGCGCCAAAAACATGAAAACCCTACCCCATTCCGGCCACAACCCCAAACCTTCTTCATGGGTTTCTTAGTCTCCATGAAGTGCACGATTTTATCCTAAAACCACATGGACATAAAATGATGTCATAAAGATTTGCTATCCATAAGGGATAATGCCGAACAATAATGCATAAGTATGATAATTTGAGCTTTCATTTGTGTTGAAATCAATTGCTGGAGTTTAAATCAACAAATAATTTTATAAATCATGCTCCTTACTAATTCAATTTGATGATCTCAAACTCAAAACTCATAAAGAACTTTATGAATAAGTTTCTGTTATAAAATTTGTTAAGCATTAAGGAAAAAGATGAAACCACCCTTGACGTTAACGTTAAGTTTAGACCGCATCAACCATCAAGGGTGTTTCGATAATTTTGTTACATCAACATTTGTGATGTTACTTTTTGAAACATTACGGTGTGGTAGACAATTTTACAAAATTTTTACCTTTAAATTTATTATTGTATTTTAATTTTATGGGAAAATTATTTTCAAATATTTTATTCTTTTTGGTTGCCGTTTTTTTTTTTTTTTTAGTTGCAACCTAAAGCCCCAAAAACCCTAAAAAGACCGGCTTCTGTCTTCTAAAGGCTTTGGCTTTGGTTCGCCGTGACGACTCGAGCTCCAAAACTATGGGTAGAAAGCACGATGAATCTACTCTCCTCGGCGAACCAGCAGCCCAAGCCACTGCAATGAACCACGAGAAGAAGAAGAAGAACAAGCACAAGGAACGGCAGATTGAACCAAACGCAAAGCCGGAAGTCGAAGAAATCCAAGAAGTTAAGCTCAATGGGAGCAGAGATTTGAGCAGGAAAGAGAAGAAAAAACGCAAGAAAGAGAAGGAAAACGGAAGCTATGAAGAGAAGGAGGTAGATGAAGAAGCTGAGATAAAAGAAAGCGGTGATGGATACAAGACAAAGAAGAAGAAGAACAAGAGAGAGAGAGAAAATGGAAAAGCCAGCGAACAGGAATCAGACCATCTAGGCAGTGAAATAGCTGAGAAGGATGGTGCTATAATCAATGGGAAAGAAGAAGAGCAGGAAAATAAGGTGGCCGTGACTGGGAAGGGTGTGGAGGAAGCTAAATATGCGCCATTGAAATTGTTTGCAGATTCGAAGCTGCCGGCTAATGTACTGGACTGCTGCAAGCATTTTAAGAATCCTTCTCCAATTCAGGCTCACTCCTGGCCCTTTTTGTTAGATGGTCGTGATGTTATTGGCATTGCAAAAACCGGTTCAGGTAGTTTTATGGCTTATCTCCAAATGCTATGTTGGTTTTGATTTTAGTGATGTTAAGACTTTCTTTTGCTCTTTTCTTTTTATGTGTTACCTTTTGGATTGTGTTACTCAAAAATTGCATGTTTGATTTATGGCATAAAAGTGTGTTATTGACTCTATTATTCAGTTGGTACTTCATGTGCCTTCCCCTTTCCTGCTTTGTTATGTGAAATTGATTTCATCTTGTGTGGTTAACTGTGCAAATTTAATTTCTTATTAGGTAAGACTTTGGCATTTGGGGTTCCAGCGATTATGCATGTCCTGAAGAAGCGGAAGGGGAACGGGTCTAAGAGGGTGAATCCCCTCTGTCTGGTACTCTCACCTACAAGGGAGTTGGCTGTGCAAGTGAGCTACTGTCACTCATATTTTGCCTTATTTGTGCATCATTTTACTTGTTATTGTCGTTTTATTTATATTGAGAATGTAAAGCATCATCAGCTTTTCCTTCTGGTGGCAGATTTCAGATGTTCTGAGTGATTCTGGGAGAACTTGTGATGTGAAATCAGTTTGCGTCTATGGTGGAACCTCTAAAAAGCCTCAAATTTCTGCCCTTCAGTCTGGTGTTGTAAGATATTCTATTTTTTCCTTCTTTTCTTTTTTCTTTTTCCTGTTTTTTGGTTGCATAAGACTATAATAGTTATTTTCTCGATCATCTGTGATTCCACTACATACGTAGAGTAGCATTTACTTTTTTATTTCGTGTATTATAGGGTTGTCGAATCTGTATGTAGCATTAAACATAGTTGTCTATAAAAATGACCAAAATATGGTTATGTAAATCAGAGATATGATGTTAATGGGAACTATTTGCACTCTTAACTCTTTAACTGCATATGTATTACCAAACAGTACGTCACTGGCATTTTGATACGACAAGCTCCTAGGGGACCTAAACTAACATGTTTACACGGTTGATGAATAGTGAAAAAGAAACATTTCTTCAAATGTTACTAGATGTGTACTGAGTAAATATTATGATAGAAAAGGTTTTCAAATTGGAAATAATGAGAGAATCCAGGTCACTGGTTTTGTATTGCTTTGTAAGCTCCTCAATGCTAAGAAGTTTTCTCATAAATGTATGATGCAACCCAGGACATTGTCATTGGAACACCTGGTCGCTTGAAGGACCTTATAGAAATGAATGTGTGCTGCCTTGCAGAGGTGTCTTTTGTGGTAAGTAAACAATAATCTCTCTCGCATTCTTTTGTATTTGATAGTAATACTTGGTTTCTTGTCATGTTTAGTATTGTTATCTAAGCTGAATGTAATGGTTGCAGCACCATTAGAGTGTGCTGGACTTGGATGTAGCTTCATTATGAGAAATAAATCTTGATGTAGATAAATAGCTTCTTTAAGACAAGGTTGTCAACTTCATCAACATAGTTGCTTAGTTCCTTGGCCAGTTACTTTCAGTGGTCCAACTTTTCTTCAATTTCTTTACAGTGCACTCTGCCCTTTCTTGTCTGGTGCTTGGATGGATTTGCTCTCTTTTCAGCTGTTTTTGGATCCAATTAAGGATTGTCAGACATGTCTCCTTTTGGGGCACACTTTCAGATATCAAATCTAATAGGATAGGCTTTTCTCTATGTTCTTGTCCTTGTATTTTTTTCTTTTATTGCATTCCATTTTTGTGATAAGTTTGACTTTGTATGAGTAACTTTTTTTTTTTTTTCAATTTATAGAAGAAGACTTAACAAAATAGCTTTTTTTTTTTCTTATTTTTTTTTCAGTCGGAAACAAAGAGAGACTTAGTGGCCCACTAACAAGTGGGCTTACATGCAATTCTTATGTATAGAATAGGGGCAGTTTGTTTATGTTTTTGAGGGCTGCAACCTTGAGGCTTTGGAGAAAAACAGAGCTGTTGGTTCTTTCTCTTCGCATAGTATTTCATCCAATGGGGGGAAAAGTTTGGTTTTGCTACTTGAAGGCTTGTAATAGGATGGCCCTCCTTTGGTGCTTTGATGAATATAATTATATGGTTTTTTTTTTTATAGAAATGAATATAATTATATTTTTTCCTTCGGAGAAGGAAACAAAACATCGTATATGTATATTTAACTTCATGAGGCTATTTTGTTGTTCCATTTCTTTCTTTCCTTAACACAATCAGTCTATTATCTGAAGACACTTTGCTTCTCCTGTACTTAGCTCTACTTGAATCTTTGCCAAAATGAGGATGAACACATGAAGGAGCCTCAAATTTTTGAAACATAACATGAGTGAGGCTCAAAGCATCTTGTTGATATCTAATATGTTGGGCTTAAATTAGCAGTAGAGTTAACATTAAGACATACACGGATGTTGAAAAATTATTGATTTACATCCATGAGAGAGGAATGCTATTCCAGGTTCCCATCTGTCTTTCTGATATAGAAAGGGAAGAAAAGGAAAAAGGAAAAGCAGAACTGCTTTCCCCATGTGTTTTGTTTGAATCTGAGGAAAACTGTGTGGTGGAACAAATTGAAGATTGGTGCAACAAACTTCTTAAATAATTCCATTCTCAAATTAGGATATGGTTTATAGTTTTGTTATTTGTTCTGCTTCATATATTCATAAAAAAATGGTGATTGACAAAACTACTTATAGTTTTACTTTGAGTTGCTGTTCCATACTACTGTGAGCATCTGTCAATCAATAAACTACTATACATGATCTGTTGATAATTTTATGTATTTAACCTTTTCTTTATCATCAAAAAGCTTGATGATAGGAAATATGTGCAGTGTAGTCTGTTTGTGAATTTTTTTTCTTAGATAAATGGAAATAAAAGGAATAGCATGAACTTTCTATAGGTCCTCGATGAAGCAGATCGAATGCTTGACATGGGATTTGAAGAGCCAGTTCGCTTTATATTGAGCAAGACACATTCTGGTATGTGATGTAATATTATGTTAATTTATATCTTTCCTATAGTTTTCAAAAATTTTGAAAACTTGTAAGTGATGTTCCTGTGTTTCTCTTAACACTCCCTCTCCCCTGCCAAATGCAAGCCTTCTTTTGAGGAGGCGTGGTGGTGGTCAAAAAGGGTAGTTTAATGAACTTTTTCCTTCTCTTCGTGTATAACTGTTTGATTTTCTCCAATATTACATCAATTGAGTGTGATTACTTAGGTCTGTCTCTGAGTTGGTTATTGTGTTTGTATTTTGTGTTGGTTCACTATAGATGCCTTTTGAGCTGTAGCTTGTGTTACTGATAGCTATTTGCCCTTTCATGCTTATTTGTTACCTAAGCAGTAGGTGGGGCAAGGAGTAGGATTGAAGGTTGGCCTAGCTTAGGGTCATTCCATTTTTTTGGATTTCAAGAGCCAGCAAAGCTTGGTGTCCCTTTGTCTGGCAGCCAGGATCTTAGCTTGTAATTCTAGAACTTCATCAAGGAAAAGTTAGAGGGAGAAAAAATTCCCCTTGTGTTCTGGCCTTGCTCGTTCATATGCAAACTTCTCTTTTCTAATTGAAATGGTTATCCTTCTGCGAAGTTCAATATGAATTTCAATATCTTCAAGGCTTCTAACACCCTGTTTTCTTATCTTCTTTCTTTTCTAATGAAAACGAACTGTTTCAGGAAGAAATGATTGATGCCAAAAATAGTACTATCAGTAGATAATGAGGCAGTCCTCCGAGTGATAGTGGTAAGAATGGTAGTTATTTGTTGGGCATAGTAAAGCTTAAAAGATAAATATAAACTCTTTGAAGTGAATGGTTGAAATTATAGAGGTTGTAATAGTTGGTTATTTCCTCTCTACCAATAATGGTGCTCCATGATGGCTGTTTCTCCATGGAAGGTTGAGGAGAAACGAAGCAGTGATGTGAATAGGAGAATGGTTGATCAAACTGCCTGTTCTAGTGTATCAAAGGAATCAAGGAATGCTAGCAAAGATGCCTGAAGGAAACAGTGAGTAGGGAATGCAGTAGAGGCAGGACAAAGGCTGCCTAGGTGGACAGTGAAGTATGTAATGTGGAACAATGAGGACAGATTTGTTTAATGGCTTGAAATCTAGGTGATTAGAGGTCAACAGGACAAGATGGGATGGAGGCTGGTCAGGATGGCGATGCAGTAGAAGTAAAAGGTGAGAGTAAGAATGAATTTTAATCTATAATTGATATATTGGCTAGAGCAAGAGGCCAAAGAATAGATAGTTCTTCTTTTTCCGTCTACACTCCAGATATTGAGTATGCTTTATCATACCAAAGACTGGGCAGATTTTGTTAGTGGAAGTTGACAGCTTAAGTGAAAAAACATTATCTTATAAATTTCTTGTGAACTAGTAATTGTGGATGAGTTGCTATTAGATATATTGCTAGAATGTAAGGAGGTAATATTATCGATTGGAAAATCAGGATGCAAACAGACAAACTACTAAACTTCATGGTAAATTTAGATGATGTGTTTGATGTGCATTTTTGTACATCTCATATAAAAAGTCTTCATTCTTCAGTGGTTCATTAATCTTGAGAGAATTGATGTTCCTTTTACTTTATGTCTTAAACCTAATTTCTTTAGAGTTTTGCTGCAAATATTTCAAGACCTACCAACGGCATGTCTAGCATGCACTTATACAATTTGGCTATAAATCTTTGACACTTGTGCAGCTCGCCAAATGGTGATGTTCAGTGCTACATGGCCTTTAGGTGTCCATAAATTAGCGGAGGAGTTCATGGATCCTAATCCAGTTAAGGTATGGATCTTGTTTATCAAGAGCGTTAATTATCTTCTTTCTTGGAAAGATCATTTAGGTTTGCTTCAGGTGGTTGTAGGTTCTGTGGATTTGGCTGCCAACCATGATGTTATGCAAATCATTGAGGTTTGTTTTGTTTAACATAGGGGACTGGTATAATTTTCAGATTCTTGAAATTTATGTGAGGGTATATATTTGGCAACATCTCTTTTGCAATTGCAGGTCTTGGATGATCATGCACGTGATCACCGGTTGCTTGCTTTGCTTGAAAAATATCATAAATCTCAGAGGTAGAGCTTCCTTTTATTTACACTAACATGTTTTATCCAGAGATGGTGTGTGGTTACATGTATATGGTTGGATTCTTGGACTCTTGCCATCTTTTGTTGAGATAAGACAGGAAGTCAAACTTTTTCCATCATGAGATAAATATATAGATGATATGAGCTGAGGCAACTCCTATATGTCTTATTTGAGTTGGTGCATCGGGAGTATTCCATATTTTATATCTTTGTGTAAATTTGTTTATGTTTTCTGTAAATTGCTGAAGTGAAATTTGATTCTTGTTCTTCAAATGCCCATCCTCCTTTTCTTGAAGTTCCTAATTGTGTTCTATAACTATGTAGATGCCTTTTTAAAGAAAATATTGGATAAAAAAGGATTTGGTGTTGCTTTAACTGAATAAGATTCTATCTTATAATGGAAACCTTGAGATTCTTTTCCTTGTAATTCAATTGATGTTGGAGTGGTGGCATCACATCCTGCTAATACAGAGCTTACACATATTCACAGGAACAGGGTATTGGTATTTGCCTTGTACAAGGTGGAAGCCGAGCGACTTGAACGTTTTCTGCAAACAAGGTAAACTGTTGACATTGTTGCATCATATTTTAGCCCTGTTAGCCAAGCTATAGACCTGGCTTACAACCAGAAGACTGATCAATTTCAACTTATTGGTTCTATAGAGGTTGGAAGGTTGTTTCTATACATGGGAACAAAGCACAACAAGAACGTACAAAAGCATTGTCATTATTCAAGGAAGGGAGCTGCCCTTTGTTGGTATGTTGTTGAGGATCATCATCTGACATCATTAGTTGAAGCCACCTATCATAGAATTTCAAATTTTATTGCTCTATGAGGCTGGTAAAAGTTCTGTTATTTGAAACCATATACGTGCAGGTAGCGACTGACGTTGCTGCTCGAGGATTGGATATTCCAGATGTTGAAGTAGTGATTAACTACAGTTTTCCTCTTACTACAGAGGATTATGTCCACAGAATTGGGAGGACTGGACGGGCTGGTAAGAAGGGTGTTGCTCACACTTTCTTCACACAGCATAATAAGGTAATATCTGAAATCCTTGTGGTATATTGTCACTCAGTGAGGCATTAATGGAGATGTAAGCAAGACAATTCTTTTCTCTAAAAGAAGATAGCAAATTTTTCAGGGACTGGCTGGGGAGCTTGTGAATGTTCTGAAAGAAGCTGGGCAAATTGTCCCGGCTGCCCTTCTGAAATTTGGCACTCATGTAAAGAAAAAGGTACTGCGGTTGTTTTCTACCAACTTATATTTGGCTCATTCTGGTGTGTCTGCACTTGCATGTTGAGAGTGTTCATTTGTGAATGCATTCTGAACCTTGCGATGGGAAGTCAAACTTAATTTATGGATTATGTTGGCTGTCTTAATGCAATACACAGGAGTCCAAGCTGTATGGTGCTCATTTCAGAGAGATCTCTGCAGATGCTCCAAAGGCTACGAAAATAACATTCAATAACTCTGACGACGATGAATGAATCAAGTGACCACCAAGCTAGCTTTATGAGCCAGTTGCAGTCTATAGAGTTGAGATACTGAATGTTATGAGCAATCCCTCATTTTAAGTTACCAAACAGTTGAAAGGCTGGTCCCAGTAGCTATACAATGTTCTTACCTTAGCGAGGGAGACGAAAAAAAAAAAGAACTTAAATTTTTGTATGGTTAGTTCAGTCATTCTTATATTAATAATATTTATTCAAATTTGGTAAATTTGATTACTGAAATCAGATCATTATTAAATTTTGTATAAATCAAGGCTGTTTCTCCATGAATTTTCTTGAAGTGACTGTTATAGTCTCATAAGATATTCTGGGAATCATGCCCTTCTTGCCTTGCTTAGACTATTATTAATGACTTGATAGGTTCTTTATTTTAATTAGAAAAAGGATAAAAACATGGGTCAGCAAGAATCACTGTTTGTTGACTGTTGTCTGCAAAATATTTGCATAAACAAAGACCTTAAACAACCAAGTAAATACTAGAACAGGTGGACAAGACTCTGAATATATACTAAATAAATGTGTTAATGATCCTCTCTCCAATTGAGCTTAGTTTTTAATAACGCATTTTAATTTAATAAGATTAATGATTTAAATTATTTTTTATTATATTAATATTATAAATTATTAAAATATATTTATATATATTTTTAAAACATATAATATAAAACTTAGATTAATAAAAATTATTTTATCTTACATAATATACTTTATTCAAGAATTTTTAAAAGCAAAGAAGCAACTGTATCTTGTTTCTGCGCAAGTAAACTTCAGATGATTTATTTTATCTATTTACTAGTAAAACTTAGACCTTTCTCCGTGGCAATCGGCTTTTTTTTTTTTCAATATTCTTAAATACAAGCGGTTCTTAAGGTTGGAAGTTCATTATTCATTTCTTGAATTAGTAAACATGCAAGTGACTCATACTGGAAGTTAAAACATCATTGTTCGCTTTGTCATGGCATCTCCACTACTTCAATAGCATTGCCGCCAAGATTGATTTGTTGACTATTGAGTTATGACTTCCTAAAGTAAACAAAAACTTGAAAAACCAAAACCGAAAGTGTATTAAATTTAATTTCTTGATTTGATATCATGAGATTCGTTGTAGAAACATTTTTAAATTACACTGTTTGTATGTGAATTAATTCAAAGTATATTATCTAGTGACGTGTTACTTTGAATACAATTTGAGACCAATCAAACAAACAAAGAAAAGTGAGAGCAACAAAGGTTAAATATTTAGTAAATCTTGTGAAAATCTAACTAACTATGATTACGCATGACCTTACTATGATATAAAACAAGGCAAGAAGTTCCTTGTACTTTAAACATAAACAATTGATATATCTGTATTTTGTACGTGAATACATAAAATTTAAATTATAGGTCACTTCATTAAAATTTGTTTCGTGATTAAAAATTTTGAATTGACGCGACATTGTTAGAATTGTTTTATCATTATCCAGCTTAATGCAAAAAAAAATAAAATTAAGATATCAAATAAAGACACAGTTAACGATTATTTTACTTCCCTCTCTATCTACTTTTACGAATTTGTCCATGAAAGAAGATATACAAAACCATTGCTTGCTACAAAGGAAGAGCTACATTCGTGTTTATCTATTACTCAATTGCTTACGAAAGATTTCAAGTACGTTTTTTTTTTAATGATTGATTTATGATACAAAAACTAACTTAAGAGTCAGAGCTTCTATCATGTTTTACAAGCCCTTCTTATTCTTCATCAAACATAAACAATTCTCTAAGTGATATCATTTGACACCATCTATAGAAATTCGTTTCTAAGTCATACTTTGTAGGAAGAACAATTCTATATGAACTTAAACATGGAAGGATCCACAATTTGTAAGCATTGCTCCTAAATCTATAAGAATGCTCTTTAGAGATGCGGGCCTATAAAAAGAAGACACACAACCTTTCCAAGATCGAATCTGCATTTTAGAACAGCTTTTAGAGCTGTAGAAACAATAATTTAAGCTTCAACAGAAGCAAATCGAGGAGATACACCAACATTATCTTTGAACAATAACAAGTCATACATCATTTTGATGCCGCTAGAGTCAAAGGGATAATCATGAGGAGTAACAATGCCCTTAGGTCTAGGCAGGATAGGGCATGCTGAATCTCTTCCCTATTGTCTCACCCGAGCAGAAGCACTGTTAAAGATGTACCGAACTAGCTTGAGGTAGGGCTAGCTCTTGAGTAGTTGTGGGTTGGACGATAGCTTATCCTACATTCTAAAAAGGCTAACACCCCAATAGTCTTGTGTCATGATCTTAGTAGAAGATCTCACTTGTTTTGAAAAATAAACTCAATGAAATTGGAATAAAAATGGGATAAATGAGTGAAGTAAGCTAAAAACCAATCAGGATGATAAAGGAAATTAAAACAGAATTACATTTTTTCAAAGACTGTTATAGAAGAGCCAGTTCAAGCTATTACCAAATAGTCTCAAGTTTTGATCTATTCATGGGTCCATGTTAAGCGTTTTAAGGACGCTTTGTTGTTATAGAGAGTCTCTAATGCTATTAAAGGTAAGCAACTCCCTTCAACTTTGACAAGCGATGTGCTAAATTGGTATAACTTTTTCAAACCAGCTTTCTTTGTGTTATTTAAAGATTCCATTGTACAACTAGCTACATGTTTTACGAGTAAAATTAAAGTGCAGAGACATATAAATCACCTTAGAGTCTTAAGACATGGCAAAGTGAAAGACTAAGTTATTTGGATAAATTTACTAGAGAGAACAAATATTAGCAACTTATTCGATTATGTACTAGTTACATTTATAATGGAAGGATTGCAACCTTTCTCCCTTTTTGAATCCGCTTATCTCAAGCAAACCTAGAACTTATGCAATCTTTCATGGTAAAGCTAAGAGTGCAACTGAGGTTGAAAAAGTTATTAAGAAAAGAGAAGTTGAGATGGTAATGTTTGTAGCCCTTCACAAACTTCGGGGATAAAGTATAGAGAAAACAATGAATAGTTGAGGATAAGAAAAAAAGAGAAGAGAATGTTCAATTGGATAAGGACAGACAAAGGCTAGGCCAACCTTATATCATATTGAATATAAGTAGGGCATAAATCTGATGGAAATCAAGACAAATGAATAATTCGATGACTTTAACCTATGGGTCCTAATGGTAAGAAGCACCCAAACAAATTCTATTGTTTCCACCATGAGAACAAGTATGACACCAAAGAATGCATCTAGTTAAAGCAGGTAACTAAAGCAATGATCAAAAATGGATATATGAAAATTTACATTAAGAAGAAGGAACAAAATGATAAAAGAAAGTATTGTTTAGACAAGATAAAGAAAGAACCCTAGAATGGGTGTTAGATGGACACAAAAAAGTGTGTCAAGTCGTAAGGGCATGATCGTAAAAAATAACATCATAAAGATCAGCCCTTCTAGAGAGAACAACCGAACAAAGCCTTGCCTGACCCTCGAAGGCCACTATGGGCACAACATTATAATACACTCTTGGGAGTCTTAAGATTGACATCTCCCATAAAAGCAAATCTAGGGCTGTTGGTAAAGTTTCTTAAATGGCAACAACACTAGGCTCAACGAACCATATCACAACATCATCCTAATAGTCGCACTATCGTTAGATGATTCTAATATGAAGCAAATACTAGTTGATCAAGACAAGTCAACAGATATTTTATATTCTAAGATGCTTTTGCCAAGATGGATCACAAAAGAGAAAAGCTTAAATCGTATCCTTCCTCCCTATACAACTTCACTAGAATCAATCTCTATGATGGTGTGATTAGTCTTTTAATGACTATTGGTATAAAGCCTGTGTGGCAGTTAATGGTAACTCAACGTACAATTCTATCTTTGACTAATCAACCCTCAATGCTCTCCAAGCTATTATTGCAACCTACAACTTAATCCCTTGTGGAGTTAATTAAGTTAGAGGTGATTGCGAGAGGACCAAAATTTATTGTGCCACCATGGTAAAATACAAAGGGGAAAGGGCTAATATATGTCAGTAGGATGACATAGATCTCAGGGATGAGTTGATAACTGGAGAACAAGTTGAAAAGTTGAAGCAAATTGTTATTTCAAAGGGTTGTTACTTTTAGATTGGGATAAGACTAAGTAAAAATAAAAAAGATGATTTGGTCCAGTTTTTGCTTGATCACTTGGATGTTTTTGCATGGTCAGCTGCAGATATGTTAGGGATAGACCTAGAGGCTATATATAATGAATTTTTAGTTAATCTAGAGGTCAAACTGATTAGGTAGAAGAAACATAGTTTTGCTCTAAAAAGACAAATGGTAATCAAAGAAGAGACAAATAAGCTCATGATTACAAGGTTCATTAAAGAGATTCATTACCTACATTGGCTTATCATCGTTTTCATGATAAAAAATGCCAATAAGAAGTGGAAGATGTGCATTGATTTCATCAACTTGACTAAATACCTATCCTAAAGACCCCTTACCTATTGCTGATGATTGATTAGTTGGTTAACCACACTTTCAAACATTAGTTGTTGAGCTTAATGAAGGCTTTCTCAAGATATGACTAAATAATGATGGAACCAACAAATCGGGCATAAACCAATTTTGTGACTAACCAAAGCATCTATAACTATAAGGTTATGTCTTTTGGTCTTAAAAAAGTTAAAGGTTACATACTAAAGGTTCGTCAACATAGTTTTTTGTGATAAGAACGAGTGTAATATGGAGGCTTATGTGAATGATATTGATTATCAAAAGTCGAACTTGATTGGGCTTATAGTTAATCTCACGAAGGCCTTTGATGTCTTGAAATAATGTCTCATGAAATTAAATCCTTCCAAATGTTCTTTTAGGATAGCCTTGGGAAAATTTCTCAAGTACATGATTATGTCCAAGGGAGTTGAAGTTAATTCGGAAAAAAATTCAAAGTTGTCCTTGATATGCCAGCTCTTCACAATGTTAAGGAGGTGCCATGTTTGACAGATAGACTTACATGCCTTAAGTAGATTCATCCCCACGTTTGCTGAAAAGAGCTTGCCTCTTTTCTAGGAAAATGACCAATTTTAGTTAGACACTAGAGTGCCAATAAGCATTTGAATACTAAAGTAACACTTTGTTTTTCCACTATCACTTTCTAAGCCCAGCTCAAGTGAAAATCTCTTTTTGTATTTGGTAGTGTCGGAATCCACAATCAACTTGGTATTGTTGAGGGAAAAAGGCACAACTTAGAATTTGTTTCAACTCCTTAAGGAAGTGGCATTTGCACTTTTCATCTCAGCTTAGTTACTAACCACATATTGGCAAATTTCGTAGTAAGATCTACATCAAAGATTCACACTAGTGATCAAGGTTTCTCAAGATGAACATTATAGATTGATGGATTATTTAACAAAGTTGGTAGTGATATAAGAATACTTCTAGTTATCCTTGAAGTCAATATGCTGTAAAGTTTTGGTTTTCCATCTCAAACAATGTTGTTGAATATGTGTTTATAATTATAGATTTGTGTTAAATAGTTATGAGTAAAAAATGATTCTCAACTAGTGGTTAAGCAAATCAAGGGAGAATGAAAAATGGTTATTTTTCTATTAAAATTTTATTAATCCTTCACATTTATAAACCTAATCCTTATATTCTATGCTAAATTTGATTTTTGTTAACCTTATGATTCACCTGGTTAGAATATGATGACTTATTTTAATGATAACAAAAATTTTTATAAACTAATGTTTAAGTGAAATGTGTAGCTTACTTTTTTGAACTTGGAATCAATCAAGATTAATGAAGGGCTAATATGAAGGCTTGAAACTATGCAATGTGAAGAAGTTCAGAGATAAAATAAGTAGATCAGCAAATTTAAGAACTTTTGTAAATCTTCTTACATTTGCTCAAGATGCATTTCATTCTCATGGATGGTTAAAAAAGACATAAATTGAATCATGCTTTCTAAAGCTTTTAAATCTAAAAAGATGTTCTAAAAAATGAGAAATGAATGTCTTTTCTATAAAGAAAGTTGAGGTTTTAAAGAGCTAAATTGAAAAACACAATAAAATAAGCAAATAGTAGGCTAAGGACACCCAAAATATTGTCTTGGTTGGTACTACCACCTAAATAAGGGATGCCATTGCCCACATCTCTCTTTTGGTTAGCACCACAACCTAAACTTCTATCTAGATCGGTGTTATTGCCTAAATAACTGGTGCCATCACCTAAATGAGATATTTTTATATTTCTTGTCTAATGGCTAGTTTGGTCAATATCATTGTCCCATAATCTCGTTTTGATAGGATTTTTAAATTTTAAATAAAAAAAGATGTTCTAATGGCTATAATTTTGAATAAAAATATAAAAAGGCTTTTGAAAATACATGGGTAATGAATTATTCACACATAAAGAGCTTCAACATCATTTTCTCTTTAGATTCAAAGCTTTTACTTATTTTTCGTCATCATCAGATCATCTTGTGCTAGTGTGTGAAAGATCTAAAACTTTCATTGTGTTAATCTACTCTTGAAAGAGTCTACTTTTAATAATTTATTTTTTAAAATGCTTGTTAAAAGGTTGTTGTAAAGTGAATAGATTCACATTATTAGAGAAAATCTTAGTGAGAAACACCAGATATTTAATATTAGAGTGACAGATTAGATTTAAGGTGAAGAGATTCACCTTGTGGAGAAATCCTGGTTGGGGATAACCAAGTGTATATTCGATTGAACAAATAGTGAGAAATTCTCAAATGGGTTGCTTGGAGGCGTAAAAGTAGGTGTAGATAACTGAGCCATGTAAAAATCGACATGTTTGAATCTATCTTCCCTACTTTCTTTAAATATTGCAATTTTTTTTATTGTTTTGTATTTGTGATTAGTTAATTTAGAATATTGAGAGATAATTCTTACTAAATAAGCAATAAAATTTTTAAATACCTAATTTACATCCAATCTTGAGTTTCCATACTAGAGCCAATAATTGTTTTATGTTATCTAGGTATTCCACGACTTAAAAGATCAAAAGAGAAGAAAGCAAAGTAAACAAAAGAATTAAAGAGCCTAAGAAATGCAACAGCATCTAGGCGCCACGCCTAGAATATTATGTAGAAGAAAACATAGCTTTTGGGTACCTGGGCCTTATGCCTAGACACTGTACATTGAAGAATGAATAGTTGCTAGATGCTTAAGTATTGCTCATAAAAAACGATAGTGTCGCTGGGCACTTAAGTGCTGTGAAATAAGAATATAAAATTTCCTGTTTTACCTTTTCCTATTACGCACCTAGTACAGGAAGACTACAAAAGTATATTTAGAGTCAATTAAAAGATAATGGATTTTAAGGGAAAAAGAGTTGCAGAACTAGAAAGAAAAGGAGAAAAGATCAAGAACTTGAAGATGGAATATCCAACCAAGGATGATTCAAGCAATTGAACTTTTTCATCTTTTCTCTTTCTCTTTAATCGCATGTTCAAGATATTTGATGTGCTTTTATTTTTAATTATGTTAGTTAAATATTTAGTAGAGTAAGCGTGATTTCAAGACATTATTCTATGTGTTTGATGACAATTATCCTTATGCATTTTTCATAATTAGAATTATTTATGTTCTTTTACAATTCATGGTAATAATTGTTACTTTATTTTATTTAAATGGCAAACCAAATAGGATTTAATAATGATATAAAATCAAATTAGGGTTCTTGATTTAAAATTATCTTGAAACCTGATTGCTTATGGTGAATTGAAATCAATGATTATGATTGAATTTTTGCTGGTTTTGAAGGAGAATATAACCCAAGTTAAATAAATCATGCTTATTGTATTTGTTATTTGGATTAATTTTTTTTCTCTTAATGCTCTCACTAGATTAAATCTAGGATGCTTTTTTACTTAGTTGCCTAGCAGGAAGAAATTAAATAACAATGCTTATCTTTGTTTAATCACAAAGTAAGAAAAGATTAGGGTAATGTAACTTATTGTTATCTATGGTTGGTAGTTCTAATAAGAAATTGGGGGATAATATTGTTGTCAACACACGAATGATTGTCTAGTGTGAAAAATGAAACCTTAAGCATTTGTTTTCTATAGATTTAGTTTACATTTATTTTCCATTAGCTCTATTCCTTTAATTTGTAATTATTTAGTTTAATCATAAAAAATCTTCCATTCACTTCTAATTTAATTAAACTTCTTCTTTTCCTAGTAAGTTAGATATAATTAGTGCTCATGAAATTGACTCTTACTATTATTACACTAATTTTAAGTAGGTTGTAGCGAGGTTTTAAATTTGATATGATTAACAACATGCATCAAAGAACACAATGATAGAGAATAAAACATGGCATATCAGAGACCTAGTTGTAAGTTTGAAGTTTGTAATATTAAATAGGTGCCTCGAGCTCAGAACATCCACACAAATGCCTTATCCAAACTCAAAATCACTTAGAGCCCTAGGGTATGACGAAATATTCATGGATTTGTTACATTCTTAATTTATCTCTCGACCTTAGATTATAGCCATAGTAGACCACCTCAAACCTCGATGGCCCTAATTTTTTGGTATATCACTAAAAGGGTAGTGCCAAAAGACCTTATCAAAGCCAAAAAAAGAAAGACTCGAGCTCGTAGATAAGTTATAATTGTTGTATCATACGATAGGTCACTCAACTCGCCCTACTTCCAATATACCACCCTTAAAAAACCGTTATATATCTTAATTGAAGTGCATGAGAAAATCTGTGGAAATCATGAGGGTGCCAACACTCTTATTAATAAGATATTAAAGGTTGGATATTATTGACTTAATGTAAAACAAGATATTAAGGATTTTGCCAAGAAATGCCAATGTTGTCAAAAGCTACACTAATGTACTGCATCAACTAGCTACAACTATGAGCTCAATCGTTAACCTTTGGTTTTTTTACACAATAAGAAATAGATTGTTTCAACCCTTACCTTTAGCCTTAGCTAAAAAAAAAAAAATGGTAGTCATTATTGACTATTTTATTAAATACGTAGGAGTAAAACCCTCAGCCCATGCTATTGAAAAAAAGATCTGAAAATTTGTATGGAAAAACATCTTTTATAGTTTCAACATCCCACACACAATCATATTAGATAATGACAAATAGTTTAAGGATAAAAAGCTCCCCCAACCTTGTTAGAGCTCAAAATTTAGAAGATGTTCACCTCATTTCATTGTCCCTAATGCAATGGTTTTCAAAGCCTTAAAAATAAGACTTAACCAGACTAAAAGTGTACGTGCTAATTAACTACTAGCTATCATATGGACTTAGAAAACTATGCCCTAAAGTCCAATAAGTGAAACTCCCTTAGCCATAACTTAGGGTATTGAGACTATCATACCAATAGAAATTGAAATGTCATCTTTGTGGGTTCTGAATTTTGATGCAGCTTAGTGAGATGGACCTCTAAGCTTAGATAATCTAGTTGAAGAGCTAAATAGTGGTATAGGATATCATAGTAGACCTTTTGGAATGCCATCAAATAGAAATCCAAAGCATGTTGATCTTCAAGGTTCCACATCTCTTTAGATTCCTTAATTTCCTTTATGACCTCCTAGGGAGTTTGCCTCTACTTAGCCACGTTTTAGGCCTCTAACTTGGCCTTCATGTTAAATAGTTTTAAATCGATCGCTTAAAGGAAAGACAAGCAAGATGTTTTTTCAGTTTATTTCAATTACAACTGTCCCTTCAAGTGCTTGACCTCCCTTTTGAGCAACTCTATCTCAAACTGAAACAAAGCTTCCTTTTTAACAAATTTGGCCTCAACCTCTCTATGTCTTTAGGAGCCCTTTTAACCTCGATTAAACTTACAGAGGTTACAACATAGCTAGCAGCAATCATGGTCAACCAATGCATGGCCTACATGATAGTAGAGGGTTGACACAACTTAGCAGGTATGATCAATGACAAAGGTCGAGTTTGGGAATGCATTCCCTTAGCAAACATGACTAAGGCCTACCAAAGCAATTATTGTTGTTAGTCTTTTCCATCTTTCCTTGATCCTTGTCCAAGATCATTTGATAGATTATAAGTGACAAGCAAAATAAAGATGTTGTCATAAAGGCGAACTGAGGTAATGGGCAGAGGATCCGGTACCGCATCAAGTGAACCCTAATTAGCATGAGATACAGGTACTCGATGTGCCATGATCTCCACCTCGTTATCTTCAAAAATGATACTAGTAGTGGTAGCCTTCGTGCCTTAGCCTTCTTATTCCAAAGCTCATTGTTAATAGCCTTCCACATCTTTATAGTGCCAATAGTGGTAGAAGGCCCTAAGGTCGACCTTTTCGTTGATGTCAGTACAATAAAGTTTGATTGTGTATAAACTAGCTTGGACTTACTAACATAAGGTTTAGAGTTTTAGGCACTACCCCTTGGCCTTATTCTTTCGACCATTTTCACCAATTAGTCCAAGTCTTTTTGGTTGAGGTATGACGTTTACAAAAAGAAAGAGAAAAGTTCAATAATAAAAATAATTAAAGGTGAAATACGAAAGGACAGACCTGACCACCTCTCACTATGTTAAACCTTTCGATAGAAAGTCAAACATAAGTAAAAAATCTTACCAGCAGGATTAGATCAAATTGTGTGGTGTCCTGTGTGACTTGAATTTGTCGCAAAATTTTGCTTGCCACTAAAATACCAATAAGGGATCCTAATGTAATGGAGTGAACTATGAGATTAGTAATGAAGAAACTTCAAGAAGAACAAACAGGACTAAGAGTGAGGGAGCCTTGTAAAGACTGAGCCTTATAGTGAAAACCTAAGGTTAAGCAAGCGAAGTGCTCCCGGTGAAAGAGCCCAGATTATCTAACATTTTAGTGCAAAGCTGATGTAGTTTTTGTTTTTTAAGGTAGGGAGGTAGCTATCTCTCACTATAGCCTCTTAAATCTCTCATAAAGAGCCCAGTAGTGCAGATGAGGGCTTTCTTAGCCCAAATACCCTTTGGATGGAAACCCTATATCTTAAAATCAAGCATCATGTCCCTCTAAGTCATATAGAAATATCCAACTTTCATCTTTTGATAGAATTTATGATATCCACAAAATGAATAGGCTTAAAGAGTTAGTTCAATGGGCTAACATACCACCATTCCAAACCATCATTTCTTATTCCAAAATATCATTTTATATAGAAAAAACTGAAAAATAAATTTATAAAAAACCTTCATGGTCGAGCTCTATAGTAGGGCCATGAAAGCTACTATATACATTCAACTATTGGGTGTAAACTAGGTAAGGCAAAAATTAACTTCGTGATATAAATTGGTTAAAGCAAACAGTAGAAGGAACCTATACCCAAACTTTAGAAAATCCTCATGCATATAGATACTCAACCCTAAGGATCCAAGTACGATCTTGTGTACTAGAAACCAATAACTCTGCACTAAGGGTATTTTGTACTTTTTCTTAACAATACATAGCCTTGCTTTAGTGATGTTGCTAAGAATAGTACTCTCTTAATCGATGTAAAATCTAAAAGCAAAAAGACAAATCTAACAAGAATAAAATCCCAAAGAACCCAAGAATAGAAAAAATAGAAAATGAAAAACAACTAACTAAAATGTAAGAATAACACACCTAAAACCCACAAAAAAAAAAAAGGAAGCAAGAAATAAGAATAGATGAAAGAACTAGTGAAAATTCACCTAAAAGAAAATCTAATCAATGAAAAGTGTGTGATAATGAATGTGAAAGAAAAAATTAACCAAAACTTACAAATATTGGAACATAATTCACCCAGGTAATTCAGATTTGAAGGAAGAAGAAGGCAAAGTTCTATAGGGTTCTAAAGAGAGACTTGAAGACTAAAGAGGGACAAAGAAGGAAAAATAATGAAATGCTGATGAAGAGAGTGTTGTTAAAGCATGCATCTTTACACCACTAATTCATGAGGGAACATGTTCATTCGTAGCCACTTTTGCAGCCAAAATGCATGAAGTCATAAACTCAATTGAGTCGTTGATGTTTTAAATAGTCAAAGCAAAATGTCATAGCTTTATTATGCAATAACAATGATATCATTTTGGTCTTTAACATGACAAAGCCTCAGAGTAAAGTTAGGTGGCAAAAATGATGTCATATTTTTACAAAAAAGCCAAAGTTGCTAAGTGAAACATCAAATTCTCATATTGGAATAATTAAATCGCCTAATTTCGAGATCAAGGTAATTAAGGCGTCAAGTTCTCATATTAAGCTAATTAAGGCACTAGATTTTTAGATTGAAATAATTAAGGCACTAGGTTTTTAGATCGGGATAGTTAAGGCATTAAAATTTCAAATTGAGATAGTTAATATGGTAGATTCTCAAATTAGGATATTTATAGCATACACATCACAAAATGGTATAATTAAACTCAGTAGCCATTCAAACCTTGAGGCCAGTTCAATGTTGAGTTGTTTTGTGGGAAAGCATGTGATGTACTTGTATTTTGGACTCATCCACGTAGGGTTCCAATTGGCAGCCACCATGCATAGTAGGATTTGCCATGTCATACCAAAAATCTCAAACTAATGTGGCATTGCCAAAGGTATCGTATCATCAACCTAGTTCTATTGGGATTATACATACATCATATATAGGATTGGTAGTGGAATAACAAAATTTATAATCATAAACCCCATGATTATAAATGAATTACATATGCAAACACATGTAAATTAAGAAAGGTTGCAAAAACATTTACTTTCTCTAAAGAAAAGGTAGTTTATCAGTGTTATAACATGTTATTAGATTCAATTTGGTTGTTGAAGAACTCTCCAAGCTTTCCAAGTGTGCAGCCTCTAATGGTGACCCACAGAAACAATTTGAAAAGAATTCTCCAAGTATTGGGAACTACTATTGTCAAATGTGTACTAGCATTCTACCTCTCTTTATGTTTTCTCTCAACTGTTGAAGAAAACTCTCTATAACTTTTTCATAAGTGCATTCACTTTTAGAGAAAGGCGATACATTGAAGTTTTGTATAATTAGCGGCCAACCATGTATCCCTAATCTAACTAGGGTTTACATATCAATTTTTCACTTGTTGCCATTAGATCCTTTTGGGCATATTCTAATTAAATTCAAAAGTTTTAATTTATTTAATTAAATCTCACTTGATTAATCCCATTTTAATTTTCTTAAATTATTCTTAATATGTGTAAACCATTAGGTTCTTAATGTGTTGACAATAAATATGAACGAGTAATTCTCTCATACTTGAATTAAACCATATAATTCATAATTATTCTCTAATCAATCTTTCATATTTGTAGATCAAGATTGAAATTGAGGAGAATTTGACTTTGACATTTCAGTAATTGTCTTAATCAACATAATACATTCCTTTAGGAAAATTGTACTAGTGCTTGGAGTAGTGTCTACACTATGTGTACATACTATATTAATTCTTGTATCATGAAACCTATTAACATCATAAATGAATTTTGAATCATAATTCACAAATCCATTTAGTTTTGATCAAATGCTTAATTAATTAATTGTTTCACAAGAACTCAGAGATGTCACACGATCACTCAAGGTGATGAATCTTGTCTTGGACATTCCTCTAACTTCACATCATTCATGATATACCTAACCACTACCTTATTGGGCATCCATGGCTATGAATCATAGTAAGAATGGTGTCAAAGTATATCACTAGTCACATAAGTTAGACAATATCATCAAGTTTAAGGACCACTTATGTATCCATTATATGAGAATATTATCATAGATACTTAAGTGAACTACCATGTGACATTCTCATTAGGGTCATGTTCGATGTACATGTATCCCAATACTAAGCACCTATATGTGTCCTCAAGTAGCTCTTATTCTTCAACCTATGAGACTAGTTACTTCCAAAGTAAGAATATAAACATACACTAATCTCAACGGTCTTCCTCAATGTTTTTTTTTTTTTTTGATCAAACATTAATTAGGAATGATTAAAGAATAATACCTTGATACCATAGAGATCTCATAATTACAACTTGTTTGTTATTCTCTTTACAAGACATTTATTTCAAAGACTTTATCATTATTAAGCAATGTAATATAAATATAAATAATACTCATAAATAAAAAATATCTTTTACCTATTTATCAATAATAGAAATATAAATACAAATCAGTGCATGTTTTAACAAATTCAATTGACTAGTATTACATAGATTAAGTTCAGCCCCAAAAAATCAAAATTCCAGACGAAAACCCAGTCCACCATTATTGCTTGCTTCCCTCCCACTTGCTCCTACTGATCCAGCTCTTTAAAAAAGGATGCACAAAATCACTAGCTACCTGCTACAAAGGAGAGACTATATTATATTGATGTTTATCACTGCCTATAAAAGAATTCAGGTGACTTACTTTTCTTAATAGCTTATTTAAGATATAAAAACACAACATTTTTTTAGGTGACATTATTTTTAAATTAAATTGTTTGTATCTGATTTAATTCAAATTATATCATCAACTAGCAAGAAATTTACTTGACAAGTATTACTTTTAAATTCCGAATCAATCCAACGAAACAAAGAAAGAAAAATGAGAGCAAAAAAGTTAAATATCTAGTAAAATATGTGGGAACCAGTCTAAGTCATGATCATGCATAGCCTTACTAAAGCAAGGCAAGAAGTTTCACTGTACTTTAAACATCAAAGACTATTGTAGTCAAACCAGGGAAAGAACAAAAAATTTGATATGGTGATTATTTATCCAAGTCTTAATGCCCAAGTTAACGATTCATTTGATTAGACATGTCTGTTGCAGGCATCAGCAGTGACCTCATTGTGAGATGGCTATTAAGTCATGGAAGGAGAATCAGATAGATTTTATTAGGCTTAAGGATGTGCTTATATAAAGGGTTTTAAAGGGACCGAGGAAAGTCCCCTCCTCCTCTGACAGCCATCAGTTCTCTTTTACCAAGTAAGATAGTCTTTCTTCAAGAATGCAAAGAAGTTAATGGCTGAGAGTGCAGTGATCTTTGTGCTGGAGAAGCTTGCACCCTTTTTCGAGAAGGAGCTGCAACTCTTAAAAGGAAGCAGAGAAGAAGTTGTATGTGTAAGGGGAGAACTGGAGCGCCTGAGAGCCGTCTTGAGGGTTGCTGATGCACTGGAAGAGACAGACGATGAAGTTAAGGTATGGGTTAAGCAAATAAGGGACGTTGCTCATGATATTGAAGATGTTCTTGACGAGTTCGTGCTTCTCCTCGCGCATAACCATGGCCGAGGCCTCTACGGTTTTCTTCACAAGATGTCTTGCTGCATTAAAAACATGAAGGCTCGTTACCGGATTGCTTCGGAGATAGAATCCATCAACTCAAGAATCAGAAACATTTGTGAAGCACACCAGAGACTCCGTCAGAAGTTGTGCTCAGAGGAGCAAGGTTCAAGCTCTACCGTAGGGGGTAGCTCATGGCAGGATCGTCGAGGAGATGCCCTTCTACTGGATGAAACTGATCTCGTGGGCATTGACGAACCAAAGAAGAAGCTGGTGGGTCTGTTAGTCAATGGTGGTGTAGGACGTGAAGTTGTTTCCTTGGCAGGGATGGGAGGGTTAGGGAAGACAACCCTAGCAAAGCAAGTCTATGACGACGCAGACGTGAATAAGCATTTCACTTTACGTGCGTGGATCACAGTTTCCAGATCTTTAAAGATAGAAGACATCCTCAAAGATCTGGTGCAGCAACTCTTCAAAGTCATCACCAAGCCTGTCCCTAAAGGAGTAGACACCATGTGCAGCTACCAGCTGAAGAAGATCATCAAGGAACTGCTTCAGAAAAGAAGATATCTCATTGTTTTAGATGATGTCTGGAGCTTAAACGAGTGGGATGCTGTCAAATATGCGCTGCCTGGTAACTACTGCGGCAGCCGTATATTGCTCACCACTCGTAATGCTGATCTTGCCTTCACTTCTCGCATAGAATCTGAAGGAGAGGTGTATAATCTGAAGCCTTTGCCTCAAGAAGAATCATGGACTCTCTTTTGCAGGAAGACCTTCCATGGAAGTTCATGCCCTTCTCATCTGGAGGAAATCTGCGGACACATCTTGAAGAAGTGCGAGGGACTTCCTCTTGCGATTGTGGCAATCAGTGGAGTTTTGGCTATGAAAGACAAGCGAAGGATTGATCAGTGGGAGATGATTAGGCGTTGTCTTGGAGCTGAAATCGATGGAAATGACAAGCTCAAGAACTTGAAGAAAGTTCTTTCGCTGAGCTTCAATGACTTGCCATACTATCTGAAATCGTGCTTTCTGTACTTCAGCATCTTCCCGGAGGATCATCAAGTGGATCATATGAGACTAATACGATTATGGACAGCCGAGGGATTCATCGAAGCAAAGGAAGGGAAGACATCGGAAGAAGTTGCAGAGGACTACTTCAACGAGCTCCTAAATCGCAGCCTAATCCAAGTAACTGGAACAACAAGCGATGGAAGAATCAAGAAATGTCGCATTCATGATCTCTTGAGGGAAATCATAATTCTCAAGTCGAGGGAGCAGAACTTTGCAGCCATAGCCAAAGAGCAGAACACGACCTGGTCAGACAAGGTTCGACGCTTATCAATACACAACACATTAAGGAACATACAACAAAAAAACAGGTCTGTTTCTACACTTCGTTCTTTGTTCATGTTTGGTCTGCTGGCAGAGAAGCCAATCTTGCATAGATTGTTCCCTGAAGGCTTCAGGCTGCTCACTGTGTTGGACTTCAATGGAGCACCCATAACAAGGTTTCCAATTGAAGTTGTCAACTTATATTATCTGAGTTACCTGAGCTTGAGAGGTACCAAAGTCTCGATGGTTCCTCGCTTCATAGGGAAGCTACAGAACTTGGAGACATTGGATCTGAAGCATTCTTATGTCTCTGAATTGCCTGTTGAGATCTTGAAGCTCCAACGTCTTCGTCATCTCTTGGTATATCGTTACGAGATTGAATCATACGCTCACTTCCACTGCAAGTATGGTTTCAAGGCTTTGGAGAAGATAGGGGACCTGAAATCTATACAGAAGCTGTGTTTCATAGAAGCTGGTGAACATGGAGGCAACGTAACAGCAGAGTTAGGGAAGCTAACTCAACTGAGAAGGTTAGGCGTCACAAAGTTGAGGAAAGAAGATGGGAGAACTCTGTGTTCTTCCATAGAAAACCTGACAAACCTACTGGCTCTTTCCATAGTTTCCATTGATGAGGACGAGATCATTGATCTGCAACATCTTCTTTCTCCTCCTCCAGTGCTTCAGCGACTGTACTTAACAGGACCATTAGAGACAGTACCAAGTTGGATTCCATATCTTCACAGTCTGGTCAAGGTACACTTGAAATGGAGCCGTTTGAAGGAAGATCCTCTAATATTTCTTCAAGATCTTGCCAATCTAGTGCATCTCGAGCTACTCCAAGTTTACGACGGAGACACGCTTTGCTTCAGGACTGGAGGGTTTAAGAAGCTCAAGCTTCTGGGTCTGGACAAGTTTGATGAGCTCAGATACGTGAACGTGGAGGTGGGAGCAATGCCTCGCGTGGAAAAGCTGGCTATCCAGCGTTGTAGATCATTGAAAAGGGTTCCAGCGGGGATTGAGCATTTGAAAAAGCTGAAAAAGCTTGAGTTCTTCGACATGCCTCATGAGTTGATCCAGACGCTCTGTCCAGATCATGAGAAAGGTGAAGATTCATGGAGAATTACACACATTCCAGAGGTTTACTCTGCTTGCTGGAAAGAGGGCAGATGGGAGGTTTACTCTTTGGAGAGTTTCAGTGAGGGTGAGACCTCTCCGCAGCCTGACACTGTCATCAGTAGCCAGGACCTTCATACACGTTGGAAGTGATACTTCTGCAGGTTTATCTTTGCGCGTACGTCCTGTAAATAATTGTAATAATGATGACTGCACATAATTGTGCTAAATGAATAAATAATTGTAATAATGAATATTGTACAGTCCACAGTCATTTCTTGTTTTTGGAAAGTTTGAAATTGAATTGAGATGTGTCGTACAATAATTCATCATTAATGTCAAATTTCTTTTTCAACATAAGAATGCCTCTGGCTCTTAATTTTCTAATCGTGCAAAAGTGTCATTAATACATACAACTGATAAGAAAAACCATAAATCCACTAGCACAGCCTTCCCCAGAACGTATTGTACATCACATTACATACCCAAAACCCAGATAAATTCAGACACCATCAAAGGAAGGGCCAGTTAAAAACCTTGAGAGAATTTGCTCTTTGCATTCTCTCTGGAAAACACTGAACTTCATCGAGTTCGGCAAAATTTCCCAGCTTTCTGGTGTGCCCTGGGAGCAATCGGCCGTCAATCCTCTGCCAAAATTTCACAACTGCCCATCTCTTGGAAATATCCTATGAGATTGCCGTTCTGTGGAAGTTTGACGCGTGTACCATACGAATTATGATACAAATAATTTCCAATGAAGCCACTTGAGTGGTCATGATATGTTATCGCCTAAGAAAGTGAAAACTCTTTTCTTAAATATTCGTGCTAAGTCAACAATTTCAGATTCCCTCATTTGCCGAGTAATAGGATCGTACTCCTGAAGTGTCCGCTTGTTACGTGACAACCTGTTTGCAACATCAACTGTCATACTGGCCATATCTCTGCTGTTTGTTAGCGCTCGCAAGACAGTAGCAGAGTACAAAGGGTTAGACACGAGTCTGTTAAGTAATATCAATGCCTCCCGCATCAGCAATGTCCTGCACAGGAAAAGCTCATGATATGACCAGCAATTTAATAATCAACAAGCAAGGTCGAAGAATTCAGCATTTGTGCAAATAAAAACTGAATTATGGGTTAGGATTAAGGAACATGTGTAGGCTTTTCTTTCAGTATAAATAGATTATATGCTAAAACATGAAGAACTTTGTATACATAAGCACAGTGACCATGTAACAAAGGTATTTCAACCCTCAAAAGAGGCAGGTCCATATACGCATGCAGAAGGCATGGAATTATTCCTCGTATTCAAATAAAGCACCAAAGGGAATCAGGCATATCTATAGTTCAAAGTCAACATAAGAAAAACAACTGCCAGATTACTAACCGTTTTTTAAAAATTTCTGCAGATTCACCACAGGCCACTGCTTCTATCTCGATCTGTGCTACCAACAGTTGCAATATCAGCATTACAAAATTTACATCTCTTGATAGCTTTTGATTCGCTAGAATTTCAGAGCCAAACTTTCCTGACGAGGCTATGAAAGCTAGCACAATTATAACATTTCTGCACAGTTCCAGGTCCTGAGAATCCAGTCATTTGATTTTGTTATTTTATAACAAGAGCACTTGAAAACAATAAGCTTATAAATAAAACCTCTAACAAAAACAGTGCAACACCGTTCAAATATTCTAGTGATACGATGAAACATGTTTGAAAAAACACACTGCAAGCAAAACTCCAGGCTGAAAATAATCAAGGCATCACAATGATACCACAGCATATTAATGTACAAAAACCAAAACACACTAATACAATGTTTTTCAACCCAAAAATTTAAACATCCCCCCGCGGCCCCCCCCCCCCCCCCCCCCCCCCCCCCCCGCAAAAAAAAAAAAAAAGGAAAATTCTCCATCTAGCAATCCATCATCTTATACTATTAATAAATATCATACGTTCATCATCTTCCTCCAAGTTAGAGGAGTATAAAGTTGACAAATAACAAAATTTATAGAGAGAAGATGCTTGAGAGAGAAGAGTAACAAGAAATTCGAAAATGGAAGCTCCAATTAGGATATCTGCATAACTCAAGGAGCAAATCAGACACAAAGCCAAAATGAAGAGAAAAACCAAAAAAAAAAAGAGGACCTTTCCATTGCAAATCAACCTAGTTGCACATAATTCTCAGACTAGAAACTGCTATGATACCACTTGAAACATGAGATGAGGTTGAGGTCTAAAAGAATGCCCCATACTCATCAATGTGAACAGCCTGTAAGTCCACTCATCCCAACATGGTAGAAATATTAATGCAGGCTTCTCTGAAATAATAATAAGACATATATCCCAACAGCCCACAAGTAGGTCTCTTAAGTGAAGCCGCTGGAGATTGAAATTTCAGTAACAATGATAACAACTATAACAATAACATGTACTACATCAAGTTCATATGACTGATAATGAAGAGCTTTTAACAGCAACCAACCTCCACGCCATTATGACAGGAAGTTAAACAGTCTGCCAAGCCCTCAAGGATCATATCAGATCCTTTCAAAGTTGAAGTAGTTTCCACGTTATCATTTGCAGCACCAGGACTCTCCCGTTCTTTACAACTAGAGCAGAACATAGCGGATAGTTTTGGACCTTGCCAATAAAGAACCAAAAGTTGTTAGGGCTCAAGTGGGTGTATGACAAACAGTTCAAATTACAGATAATCTCAAACTCTACAAAACAGGAGCACAGACAAAATGCCTAGAAAAGTAATAAGCTCCGGTTTAGGATGAAATAAACTCCTAATCAAGCTTGATTCAGCCTTTACAAAGAGGACATGACTCAGAGCCTCAGCTCAGCCAGCTGGATAACAATCATAAAAACTTAACTATCAGTAAACCAGATGTCAAATTTTACTTAGCTTCTACAATTGAAGTTTAGACAGAAACGGAAGTCATAAAGCTACTAAAGCATCGCAACATAGCAAAAAGAGCTTAATCAGGAAAAGATGGCCTGGACTGAAGAAAAAATTTTACATGAATTCTAAAGCAAGATTAAAATTTGGCTAGGATTTTATGGTCCCTTAGTTGAAAATATATTCAGCTCTGCTTTCTAGAGAGACAGAAGTATGTGAGGATGGAAAATCTGAAAGAATATAGAAAAGAAATGATAAAAGAAGAAAAAGATTGATTATTTGTGAAGAGCCAAAAAAGAAGCCTAAGCATATCTGTTGTTCCCATTGCTTTGCAATAATATGTACTTATAAAGGGTGCACTTTTCATATTATATAATCAAGGTTCAAACCCAAAAAATTGCCCAACTGCTGCAAACTTTTGCTGAATCTTTGATCACAACATGGGCGACATGGCAACATGTGACTATTTAGAATTTGAGAAAAACAAAAGAAAAAGAAACATAGGATAAAAAGAGCTATAAGGACTTGAGCATCAGCCACAACTATGATAAATAACACCCCTATGTCAATTCTTTACTTTCTGTTTCTAGATCTGTAGGAAACAACATATATCACATGCAAGAGCTAGTTCATAATTAATGTTGGACAAAGTTTCAATTAAATTTTCTATACTATTTATAAAGTTGATAAATGCATTTTTACGAGTTCTTTTACAAAACCTTTCAAAACCCAGTTGTAAAGATTTTTGAATAAATGTTTTAGAACCAACTAAAAATGACAGTTCAGTTTTCACCACAAATTTAACAATTTCTTTCCTTGCCATCCATTGATTGTATTGGAACAACGATTATGTTATCGATGATCACACAAAAAAACAGTTAAACAGAATCAGTGGAACAATGACTGTTAAATATGCATGTCATATAATTAATTCATGTGTAAAGGATGGTTCACAATATGTAAAAGAAAATAATGAAAAAATTAGGAATTGTATTAAATTTGTTCGACAAAATGCAAATAGAAAACATGGAATCAAAACTTATCGTATCAACAATGATAAAAGTGCAAAACAATTTCATCTCAGATATAAAAAAACTACGTGAAAATTCAACATAGTTAATGTTAGAATATGCATATCCATATAAATAAAATTTCCTTCTCATTTATCAAAAAATTTCCCCAATCACAATTAACTGATGAAGATTGGGATGTATCAAAAATGATTTCAGAGGTTTTTAGAAGTTTATACAAGTACTGATATTTTTAATGGTATTTACTATCCAACAATGTATTTAGCAATGAGTCAACTAGTAGCAATTAGTAAATTGTTTGCATCCAATAGCGGCTGAAATAGATTAAGTCAAGTTGTAAATGCCATGAAATTGAAATTTAAAAAATGTTTTGATAGTATACCAACTTAATACTATTAGCTGCAACACTAGATTGAGGATTAAATTAAAATGGGGTAATTCTATATTTCATCAATTTTTTCATGAACATAGAAACTAATGTAGATGTAGAACAAGTGCAACATGATATATCTACATTACAATTACAAATGTATGAATCATATGTTTTAGAAATAGATCTAAAAAAGCTTTAAATTGACCACCAAGTCAAGGTAACACTCCTATGGTCATGAATATAATCTTTTTTTCCTTTTTTAATCAGACATGAATACAATATTGCTAAAGGAACAGAAATAGATTTGTAGCATTTGTTGGGTACACAGAAAAAGTCTTAGTTATCATGATAGCTCATCTAGGAATGAACTAACTACATATTCGGCCAATGATGACAGGAGTCCTCTCCAGATAGGAACTTGCACAATTTGACATTTTAACATGGTGGCGAGATAATAAAAAATCTTATCATGTTTTGACCACCAGGCTAATAATCTCTAACCCCTTCGGCGATTACAAAAGAATCAAAGTCTTCATTTAGTACAAGTAACAAAATGCTTGATGAAAGCAACAGCCATAAGATGGCAAAGATGGTAGGGATGTGTATTTGCCTCAAAGACCTTTATATGCCGAAAAGCACAAACAAGACTAAGATGAATTTGATGTAGCAATGAATTTGTTCAATGAGGAGACTGAAATGAATGATAAATAATAGAAGATTAAAAAGACAAATTTGAAGATTTTGATTTCCTCAATTGCATTTCGAAGTGTAATTATAATGATACAAGTAAGTTTTGTACTACATCAAAATTAAAGAATACAAATAAGTTGTAATTCTTTTCATTCGTGATTTGAATTTTGTAATTTTGGATATATTGAGGTATCGAGCATTGAAGTAATTTGTAATAAAAGTTTGATGTTCCTTGTTTCTTTGTGTAAATTATCAAATTTTAATTTTTATGAAATATATACACCAATAAACTATAAAAAAGGGAGAACAACATGATCCAAGCATGATTTAAACATGCTTGGGTCAAGAGCCATACTCGGCCATGATAGGAACGCTACAGTCTTGGCAGGCATGTGGATCATATTGGTCCAACACGACACACATGCCACCTCTACTTCAAACCTAGTATTATACACAGAAGCAAAGGAAAGACAACCTAACCTATCGCACCTCTCACACATCTCTTCCTCTCCAATGGTATCTAGAAACTTAAAATTAACATACCATAGCCCATGTCAAAATTCAGCTTAGAGACAATATATTATTGTCGAATGCATTCTTTTTCATTTCATCTATTACTGCATTAGCAACTAGAACAGCATCTTAAATCAATCTAACCTCAATAATGGCAGTCTGAGAGGAGTCAGGGCTTTCAAAGGTCTCCTTAAGCGCATCTTAGCTTTTAAAAAGGCTAAATGATCCTTATTAGGCCAAGGGTGAATAGAAGTAGAATCGATAATCTTATGAACAATAAAGTTAACTAGAACAAGTGAAAAACTGTCACAACATCATCTCCCAAAATCTCCAAACTATCTTGATAAAAAGACTTCTAAAACTAACAGAATAGCCTTCTAGAATATCTTATCGTTTCATTCTTATTGTGAATCATTCACATTTGTACATTGATGAGAGAGCAGAACAAAGAAAAGCATCATTTTATATGAATCAACATTGTGAATCATTTATCTCATTGTTTCATTTTTGTTGTTCCATTTGGAGAATATGGATTACAGGTTTTGTTTTGTTATTGCTACATCAAGAGGTTGAGTTCTACTTCCTGGTGTTAAAAGAAACTAAGAATAATTTTCAATCAGCACAGTTGTCTGACTTACTCATTACTAATCCTTCCTTTCACTTTAGAGTGATCAAAACATAGAGTACAAAGCAGGCAAGCTACTACTTCATAATAAGCACTACAATGCACATATATTAGACTAAAAGCAAGATATTTGACAAAGTATTCAAGCTAGATCCGTGAGGTCAATCAATTAGAAGTATCCAAAAAAGACAATGCTAGACTTTTCATGGAACATTATCCGGAAGAAAGCAGCACCCCTTAGTGTTCTTCGCTAGGAAGGCAGGATGATGTAAAATTCTGAGAAATGAAAAAGAGGGGAAAAGTCATCATAAACCACTGCTACCTCTCTAAAGAGGATTCTGAAACAGTTAATCACCTTGTGCTAGGGAGCTTATGATTGAGACAAACCATAGAAAATGGCTCTTTTAATCCTTGGCTATTCTTGGATGGTGCTGACTCAAATGATAAAGATTTTAATGGCTTGGTCAGGCAGGATGATGTAAGATTCTGAGAAATGAAAAAGAGGGGAAAAGATTTCGTAAACCACTGCTACCTCTCTAAAGAGGATTCTGAAACAGTTAATCACCTTGTGCTAGGGAGCTTATGATTGAGACAAACCGTAGAAAATGGCTCTTTTAATCCTTGGCTATTCTTGGGTGGTGCTGACTCAAGTGATAAAGATTTTAATGGCTTGGTCAGGATCAAATACTTCTAAGGAGTTGAAAAAGCTATTTCTATGATTCCTCTAGTCATATTTTGGATGAGATATAAAAGGTGTTTGATAGGTTAAAACTAAGATTACTGTTGTTAAAGTTAGATGGCTCCATACTGAACTTATGGATCACAGGAAAATATTCAGTAAATGATAAAAGGGCAGCATCCCCTGCTGCCTTCGCAAATAAAACTGTTGTATCTCATCCTAGAAGAAAATGAAAGCAGCTGAAAAACATAAGTCTTCAAATCAATTCGACTACCAAACCGTCACAACTTCATATCCTTCTATTCATTGAAAGAATAAGAAAGAATGAAAGACACAAGAATTCAATGTACGCTTACAATTTAGCATAAGGTACAGAAGGTGTACAGTTTCCTTTCGCACACGTAAGCCAGCTTCCTTTCTTAACAGTGGTGAAATATTTTCAAATGCCGTTATCAGGCCAAACCTGGATCAACCGAGTTTTCTTCAGAAAATATAAGTAGGATATCATTTTATTTTTTTTAGCCAAATTAGTAGGATATCATGTTAGAACACTAAACCAAAAGGAGTACAAGATACTTACTTTTCCCTCACTGTATAAACATTACTTCTCATTAGAATCACATTCATGATAGAGACTGCTTCTAGTCTTACATGCTCTTCAGTATTTGTCGTGGCAATTTGATGCATCCATTCAAACAGAGAAATCCAGGTTATACAGGAAAGGGGTGTTGCTTCACTAGTAAACTGACATTCCTTCTTCTGCGAATTTTCTGCCCTAGATCCTAGTGGAAATGAAATATGAGTACCATTTTCTTCATCACTCAAGCGAATCATCCCTTTCATACTTCCAGATCCATGAAAAAGATCAACGTTGGTGCTAGAGTGACATTCTTCAACCATAACATTGTTCCTGAGTAGAGTGCACTGGGAAGATCAAATCAAAGTTCATAAGAACATATTACATAGGAACTATAAGGGACATAATATTACTGTGGACAAGTAGGGAAAAAAATGACAAAGCACCAAATCAAGTGGTCAAAAAGCTAAAGAATACCACTGTAGGGGTTAAGAGTACAGTAAATTCCATATTCCACTCCAATCATGTAGAAGCATAAAATTCTGATTTTAGCTGGGCAGAGAGAATTGATAGATTCTACCAATAGAACCTTTCTTTCAAGGAATCATTTGAATATTTATGCACAAACTATAATTAAAGATAGACAAATTGACGATAGGAATTATAAATTTCATCCTTATTTTACTACAACCAGACATGACTATCTTTGATAAACAAAATGATATTTGGTATGTAATTTAAGTACCAGAAAAAGCTCTAGCAAGATGTTGTATGCTAAGTACAGAATGCTGTGGAGGTACATTTCTGCATCAACACAAGTAACTGAAGTTCAATTGTTCTAAAATCGCGTTTTAATTTATAATTCTAGTCCTAGCCCCAGTGAAACAGTGGCGAGGATCATCCAATCTGTTAAATGATAAAAAAAAAAATATATATATATATATATATATATCTATTTACATACTCAGAAAACTAGAAAAACACAAATGAATTGCAATTAAGAAATTTAGAATATAAACAAGATGCTTGCAAAGTGGAAAAACAAATGTATTTCCCATGGCCAGTCCCAAGAGGTAAAGGCAGCAGCGCTGCTCCACAAGGCGATGGAATATGATACCATCCGTCACTGGAGGAGCTCCCCGCTACAGATGGGAAGGACCTTCAACATCAACACCACTTTTCTGTTATGTTTACTTTGGACTCTTTCTTGGTAGCCAGTGATGTTGTAGGTTCCCAACTAAAGAAAGGGAGAAAAGGATGTTATTTGCATAACTGACATTTAAAAGGCACATGATCATATGTTTTTAGTTTCTTTATGTACATACTGAGACAAATGGGCTTGAACCATCTTTGAACATCTGATAATGCTTCTCTGTTGCCCTTTTTCTGTATTGATGCAAGATGAGCTGCTCTTTCCTTATCCTTTTTTATCTTAGTTACGGAAGTACTCCACATGTCAACTAACACTCATCAAGAATAATTTTTCAAAAGCCTTCCATCTAATTTTTATGTCACTATTCCCTAATCCTAGTAAAGTTGCAGAGAGATTGGAAGTAACACGAGTAATAAGTAAATTTGAATTGCGTCATAGTAAGCGGGCATCTAAGGAAGGAAGGCACTAAACATTACAAAAGTTCAAAAGACTACCTTCCATACTTAAGATTTCAGCTTGGGAATGCAGAGCCAGGATCATCTTGAATAATACTTGCTGTAAGGAGGAGTCATTAAATCATTTTTTTCTTAAGATATCTATCACATAAGGGTTAGTCAAGGGTTCTCACTATGCAACGTGAAGATGGTATCACATATATCTCTCAATTGCAGCGCTGAAGGTTGGGAGATAAAAGTATGTCAATTGATGGAGAGTAAAACACTACGAGGGTACTGGCAGATGAGGAAGGCAATGTTTTCTTGAAAGCTAAAAGGAGATGATAATTTCTAGAACCCTAAAGGAGAGGAATCATAAAGGGAACAACAATAACTTCCAACCGGAAGTCTTTGACCTAAAGGAGCTTCTTTAGCATGGGGAGAAACTGGAGAAAGATACCAACCAATAATAATTTGAAGAGGAAGGGGAAGGATTTTGTCAATAGGTGCCACCCTCTACTTAATGGAGGACAATGCCCATGAACAACCTCTTATCATGGTGTCCTTGGTTGAGGCAACTATATGGCCTTCTTGCTGATTAGCATCTCAAGTAGTCTCCAACTTGATGTGTAACGAAACTTGCGCATGCAAGGGAATCTATGAGTCAAAGAAGACCAAAGGGACAACATCTTTAGTACTTATGGCCATCCATTGTGTGGTGCAGAAGGAGAGAAATGAAAGAACCTTCAAAGATGTGGAAAATTCAACAAAGTTCAGCTTTTTATGTCAAGGATAAGACGCTGCAAACTTTACATTTTGGTTAGAAGGCCATTATTTTCCAATAGTTGTATAGTTTTTCTCATGTAACTCAAATGTGTACTTGAGTGGTCCCCTTCATCATCTATTGACTACATATATATATATAAAATAAAAAAATAAAAAACCCATTCTGGCATAATGTAACCAACTTGATTCGCAGGAGGTTTACAGAGACAGAGAGAACTGAAAATGAAAGATCAATAGTACGAGGAAAAAAGGACACAGAGGAAAACTAAAACAAAATGGAGGCAAAATCTTCATCCGAAGGGATTGTCGTCAACATGCATATGCTCCGTTGATGTGATGCCCACATCTGTGGCAAATGCATTTTCAATCCTTATTCAACAGTAATCAAATGGGTAATTGGTGTGCATACAAATCACAGAGTCGAGAATGCCCAATTTTAACGTGTACGGAGGAAAGTGAGCCTCAACTTCAAATGCAGGGTATTAAGATCGGAAAATAACAACAGAAACCCTTCAGGAAATATGTTTCGAAAAATTATTCCAAGTTTAACAATCACCCAGCTCCCGCATCACAAAAACAAGTACAAGAACTAACACATAATGGAACATAATGTGACAACCTTATGTCAGAATAAAACAGCACCCAAAGAGCCAAACTGTACAAGCAGATACAATCCCATGTGCTTTGAGCTTACAATCAAACTTAAATGGATAAAAGCAAGGGGGCGAGGGGGACAAAGAGAACAAGTATAAGTAATTACCTTGCTTTAGATTGCCTATCACAAGCCAAAAAGTGCTTCAACAACACATGTAATATACGTAGAGATCTATGAACAATAACAACCTGCACCAAGAAAGACACCAATGGGAAACAAGAAAAAGAATTTTAAACAGTAAAATGTCAAGCACAGAACTGAAAAACAACAAAATATTTTACAAGATGTAGTCACATAAATATATCATTATCATTTTAATGATTTTATTTCACCAAAGAATTACAGAACCAGAGTGATAATTTCATGTTATATCAATTTTCTGGATTATCACCTTGGAATTTGTTTGAAAATTGTATTTTAAAAAATCCTTTTTTTCATCAGAATATTTCAAACAAATCTAAAAGATGATAATTCGGTTCACTAGTGGATGGGCATCTACAAGACAGAAACAAAAACAAATATTTGATTATTGGCATCCAAATCTCCTCTAAGAGAAAGGTGAAGTATTAACTAAATAGTATTTTTTACCACCCATGTATTCTAACAATGTATGACACTGAATTCTATAAAATTCAAGAATTTGAAATGTTCCTCTAATCCAGCATTCCTGGGTTCAAAATTTATCAAAAACACGGTATCTTTTAATCAACAATTTTAAATAAAGCAGACTAAACGGCACCACCAGTAGTTAAGCATTTGAAGCTCTACTTGGTGCCATCCATATTGCTCAAAAATATCAGAGAATTGGAATTCTTTGTTCTATTACAATACCTAGATACAAGGTAATATATAGTAAGGAATTAACTAGCTACGCTAATCCCTAGAAATCGAGGGAATTAACTATTTACTAAGTAACTTGAAATCTTCTAGAAATAAAATACAAATATTGTCCTACACTTACAGTTACACATGAAAATCTTGAGATCTGAATTTTCAACTCAAGTTCTATGGCTTTTAAGGCATGAAATTCAGTCAAAAGACCTGTATAAAAACAAGTCCATACAAACAATAAAACTCTAGCATATAGAAATAATTCCCTCAATGACTTAACATAATCACTGTTTCTAATTTTTCACATTTATGCCACAATCCCGAGCTCATTTTGTATTAGAAATAATACCTTCGTGCCAATCTTTGTCCATTTTTTTAATTAAAAAAAAAGCAACTTCTTAAGAGAACATCAATTAGGATTTTGAAAAAATTAACAAAAACATTTTAAACATTTCTAGGTAGCTTAAATTGGGTATTCCAAAAGAGGAAGGAGGGCTAACTGATTTGAATGGAAGTAAAAAAGAAAAAAACAAACAGACAAACAAAAAAATCCAAGTCGGCAATGCGAAATTTCATATTTTCATTTTGAAAAAAAAAAAACATTATCTCCAATATTTTAGGCCTGAACGAAAAAAAGGTTTTCAACTTTTAATCCCCATACCTGTTCCATTTTTTTCCAAATGTTTTATTTATTCATTTATTTTTATGAGAAACAAAGTTACATGTTTATGTTAACTATGAGGCACCAACAGGGTGCGCCCATGTACATGTATTTAATTAGTTTCTATCTAGATGTGAAGACATATATAAACTCTACAATTTTCATCATTTAAAAAATAATTCCTTATTACCCATAACTTGAGGACATGAATTCATCTTCTTCTAACTACTTTAACAGATGTTTCACCCCTTCAAAAACTTTTCTATTCCTCCCCTCCCCCTGACACTAGCCAAAATATAATAGGGATAGATTTAGTGATCTTTTTTCTTGTCATTGGTAGCTTGAATACATACAATTCAGTTGCCACCGAGCCCGAAACCACCCAATGCTATCCTAACAAAACCAATTACATCCTCCCAAATTTCTCTAGCCCATTTACACCAAATGAACCAGTGGTTCATTATTTCAGCTTGCTCTTTACACCAAAAAAAAAAAAATCTATTTGATAGTGTCATTCCTCTTTTTTGCAAATTGTTTGGAGTTAAGGGCTTACTCCAAAATGCCTCCCAAGAGAAAAAAGCCCACCTTTGGAGGAGCACCCGCCTTCCAAATTAATTTGCAGCATAACCTATTATCCCTCTCACTACATTGGACAGCCATAGCTTCTCAAAGAGAGACTTCCCCATGAATTCCCCCCCCCCCCCCCCCCCCAACAAAAAAACCAAATCCACCCTTTAAAAAACCATATCCTCCCTTCCCAATTCTGTTATACACCTATAAACATGCTCAACAAACTGCCCAACCTATCCAATCTCCCAATCTTGTGCTTCCGTACTAAATCCAACCTCCCATGACAACCCTCCCTCTTGTGATGAAATATAGTCACTTACCCATGCACTCTTACACCTAGCAAGTCAACAAATGTCCTGAAAGACCTCCATTAGGGGCCTATTCCCCCTTGTGATGAAATATAGTCATTTACCCATGCCGCCCCTACCTACTTTGAATCCCACATATTTAAGTCTAAGTTGAATGATCGACATTAATAAGTGGACAATACAAAGCATGTTCGAGTTCTTAAGGGACTGTTTGGTATGGGGTAACCCAATCAACTAATTCTTAATTATTTTAAAAGGAAAATTGCTTGAGAGTCGTATTTCACCCAAGTATAAACCTTCATTAGATTTTTTATTCAAATGATGCTGGCCCAGTAAGTTACCAAGTGATTATTAGTATATAGGTCTTTATTAGTAGTACCTTAGAATTGGTAAGGTTTGATCAGCTTTTAGTTTAGAATTGATATGTTTCAATTAATACTTAATGTTGTTCAAGTACTATAAATGACATTTTTGACTTTTCAGTTCCAGCAGAATTTTTGATGGAATTATAAGTTTTAGTTATCTTTAGACTAATTTAAAAAGAAACAAATGTGCTATTGATGATTTAATTTTATTGAGGTTAATTGTGATGATATATACTTTATTATCATATATTTTCATAATAAACCAAATATGATAATCATAAAAATTTGGCAATCTTGATCACTATAACATGGTTAATCAAACGTGCTAATATGTCATACACTCACTACTATGACTTGACAAAGAAATTTATTAGTTCTGAAAGCCCAAAAAAAAAAAACATTATTAACAGAAAAAGATGAGGACACTGGTAATGACGAGCCCATCTTGTTTACTTCTTCATCATCTTCTCACTATAAAGAAGACTAAAAGAATACTGCTTCCAGTACTCTTTATCAAAGTAATTTGCTGGGTCCAAAGCAGAAGACCAATCAATGGAAAAGGCTAGATGAGTAAGACTATCTTGCTCACCTCTCCCTCCTGTCTCTCAATAAAGGGGAAAGAAAAGGGAGAAGATTGATGCAACACTTGTTGCTTGGTTATCTCAGAAATGTTGCAAAGTTGGATCAGACTCAGACATACATATAATTTCATAGCAAGCAAAATGAGCAAATAATATCATGCTTGAAGGTGTTTCATGACCTCATTACTTACTAGTATGCATCCAATATAGAATGTAAAATAGCATGTCGACTTTACCTCCTAGCTCAACAAGATCAACTTCTTCATAGGGAAACAAATGATCCACAGTAATCGCAAGATTACACATACATTCGTCCTCAAGAAGCCTAAGACTACAGCTTTACACCAATTCAAGAAACATGTGTAGATGTGCATACATATATAAACGTGACCTTAAGAGCATCCCGAGTTAAGTCAATAATTTCTAGATTGAGCTGCATAAGCAGCGCCAAACATATTGGTGAAACAAATAATTTTAAGACAATACAAGCTCGTGGGATCAATATAACTTGGATCTTCTTGGGTCAAAAGTGAGTTCCAAACCAGCTAGAAGTAAACCCGGTGCCCATAAAGTCATAGAGGAGTACTTCCTTGGAGAAGATAGGATTCACCCCAAACCCAAATTCTGCAAGAGAACTATGGTCCCTATTTGTTTTAGCATTTTTACTGAGTCTATTTAGAGATAGGACAAAGAAAAAAGAGCAGAGAAATGCAGAGATGTAATAACAGTAAGAGTTTGCAAGCACTTAATAATGTGGATATTGTAAATGAGGAAGGGCTAGTGGATTTCATTGATATCTCTAAATAAATCTCTTATGCTTGTAAACGGGAGACACTCCCTTGGTGTCATGATAGAAATATAATTATACGCATTTCTAGCAACTAAAAAAGAAAATATACTTCTAAAACATACGCAATGTGCAGGGACGGGAATATAACTCACATTCTTAACACCACACAGAGCAAATAACGGTTCAAACAAAGCCTCCAGGCGCATCAGTCCACTACTGATCTGCAGTATAGGATATCAAGTGAAAAAAATAAATCAATCAATCACCTCAAAAATACAAATGAAGATATCGCGATAGAATTTGGTAAGCACAGAGTTGAGGAATTAAGGACATTAATTAATCAAACAAAAGGAGTTCACAAATAACCTAAGGCCCTCACACAAATAACTTAACACAAGAATATATATCTCAATTATAGAAGTGATACACACATGAACACAAGCACATGCAAGAAAATATATATTATATATTGCAGAACTGATTAAACATAGGGGCACAAATTAGCATTACATATAGAAATGCCAAGTCACACAAAATTAATTACAAATGCTGGTACATCAGTACATGTGTATTAAGCATCAAATTTGTCAAGTTGAAGGTTCTAAAGTCAATAATCAGACACATTAAAGTCAGGAAGTCATGCACTTTAGAATCAGATCTATTAAAGTCAGGAAGATAAAGCGATAACCTAATATCCCTGAAATCACAAGAGAAGACCCGGTCAAACTCACCTTTAAAACTTTGATTTGCACGTCAACTTCTATCCCTTTGAAGTTATTCACTGTTCAAGAAAGTCTTATGTTTTACTTATGTTAAGATTCCATTTCATAAGATTCTCCTGCTACTCAAGTTGTGACTTCTGTTCATCATTTTTCTCCTGTTATTAATACCCACTACAAGATGATGCCTTTTTCAAATAATAATAATTTTTTTTAGCAGAAACAAAAGAGACTGTATTTTTCAAATAATGCACGATGCAGCAGAAAGGAGAGTACCCTTGTTACAACAGAATAGAAATGAGATACTTTCTCAGCTTCAGATGCCTGAGAAGAATCAGTATGGTACTGAAATGCTGCATAAGTAGAATTTCCAACTCCCAGAGAGGTCACCACTTCGGAAGATGTATTCATGCTAATGTACCCAAAAAGGACATGAAAATCTGTTGGACAAGCCACAAGCAACTTCGCAATCAGATTTTTTCCCAACTTTTGATCCCTTGTAGAGCCCCAAATGTCCAGCAATTTCCTTGAGAGATCGAGATGAGCAGGTAGCTCTGTCTGAACTCCAATTTCCTTGCAGCTTGACTTGGCTAAAGTGGATCAATATCAAACACATCAAGAAAATTATGAGATACTAGCAAAAAGAATGAAAACAGTATGATTTTGAACACTACGTTCAACTCATTTCTCACCTATATGCATCCACGTACAAACCCGACCATCTGAACCTGTTGCATTTCGAAATTGTACAGGAACCTCATCCTTGTCTACATCAGGAAGCCCATGTTCTCTGGGTGATTCACAATATTTCCCTCTTAAACTAATGTTGTCCATAAAAGCCCACTGGTGAGCTTTTAACTTAAAAAATAAAAATAAATGCTCAATTTTCATGGAAGTAATATATCCTGATTAACAAAACATAATAGATAAGAAATATCTATCACTGGGCCCCTCAGTTAGTCAATCCAGTCATGTAACACAATGTAAGGCCCACCATGAACCAGCCTAAAGTGCAGCATATGCAGGCATCACCAAAGACTATCTCAAAAATAACCCAACTTGGGCAAGAGGCGTAGGTGCAATGATCAGAATAATGGTTCAATCGACATGTGGTCATTTCATGTTTATATAAGACTGAACAATTAAATTTGAGCAATTATCAGATTCATAGATGTTCTTCAATAATTTGAACAACATATAAGTTATAAAACATTAACCACCTCTTCATTCTACAATCAACCAACTCATATTTTCCCCCTTTTTATACGAACTTACATTCTCCATCCTAATTATCTATATGTTTTCAGTGTGTAAATATTGAAGTAAAACATGAAAATATCAAGATACCATTTCTACAAAGATGGTTTAGAAGAATCGACCTAACGGAAAGTGAGAAAATAAAGGGAAAAAGACCATGTAAGATCATCCAGAATTTCCATTTTGGGATGTTAGTGGATGGCCTCTGGTTCAGTGACTGCAGAGTCGTTTGCATGAGCTTATCACAATGATTCCATTGCTTGGTTTTTGGACAGTGTGGAGGGGGAGGAATTTGAGGGCTTTTTAGATGACAGAAACCCCAATACTGGTTTCTAGTGATAAGTGGGTAAAGTTTTGAAATTACGAACAAGAGAGGAATATTTGTGAAAGACGAGGATCAGGTAAAAATTTTAGAAATCCTAAGGCCTTAACAGCTAACCATACATGTACAAGAAGAGGCCCCCTTGATGCTACGTATATATAATATAAATAAAAACTTTTTTCTTATTAAAAAAAAGATCATCCAGAATATACAAATCAATGCAGAACCCAATTTGCAATAAGAAGCGAATTTTCAGGTCAATTTAAATCTATATGTCAAACAAAGATGAGAAAGCCTCCCTCAAACACTATGATCTAGGATCCTTTAATTATACACCACTCATCAACACCTACTCTAGCAAGCAACTTAAAGGCATAGCCAATTCATGACTTGGGTGCATTTAATCCCTTATTCTCATGGATCAATGTAAACTTATTGAGATTGCCCATAATCGTAGGAAATAAGTTATATCAATGCTAAAGTTTCCATTTATTTTATTCATCATTAATCTCAGGTACTTGAAGTAGCCAAGCAACCCTAAGCATCATAACTGCAAACAACTTTTTACATCTTAAACAACTATTACACTTCTACAGAACTTCCTAATCATGTCTGTAGGGTTGCAGTTTGAATATCATATTTTTCAGATACAGACACTCAAGACAGACTAGAGCAAAGCAACAAAATTAAAGACTAGTAGTACTGTTGGCAGGGCGAAGACATCATAATATTCATGTTGAGCATATACCTTCGATCCTAGTCTACATGGCAAAGCCAAATCTATGCCAAGCAAAGTCCTAGCCAACATTTCAAGTCAAATGTGGCCCAAGCAGATGCTGCAAACCACATTAAATAGAGATAGTCACACACCATTCACAACCAAAGTTTATAAACAAAAGTTTCCCCCTACAGATTGCATATTTCCATTGTTTGAAGAATTTCCCTTCACCTATAAGCAAGATTATACATAATTTTCCTTTCTTCACTACAACATGCAAAAACATGATCTGAGTTTGACTGTCCATGTAAACGTATATAACATAGGATATCATAAGGATGATGAACTTTTTCCTTTCTCATCAAATAAAGGGGCAGATTTTCTTCAAGGATGTATGAGCACAAAACTTAGTTTCTTCACCTGATTCAGGCCATGGAAAAGATGCTGAGGTGAATCAGGCCAAGGAGAATGATAATGCACCCAATAATTGCTTGTCAGAGATTCACATGTTTTTAACAGCTAACTGATTTTGGCAGCTCTAGATATTGAAGAACACGAACTTAAAACCATCAGAAAGACAATCTCTCCAACTATAAGAGATTGTTGGGAATTGGTGATAGAGATGTTTGCTTCACCTAAATGTTTCTAATCAGCTACAATTATTCAAAAACCACAGTTTGGCTCAAGAGGTCATCTGCCTTTGAAATTGCAGAAATGAAGAGTGTAGAGAGAAGATGAAGACGACAAAGAAGAAGCTCACTATATTATTGGTGCTTAACCTGGAAATGTCTTAAGCTGGTTTTCTTTCTCAAAAAAAAGTCCCCTGGCAGAAAAAATTTCAAGACCACCACTTACACAGTCAAACGTAAAAATGGCTAGCACATAACACTCTTAATCTGCTAGGACATACACAAGTATGTTCTGTAAGCCTGCATGTTCACATTTCAAATAAATCTCACTCAATTAATTACAAGACAATGTTATCCATTATTTCAGTGGATTAATAGACTAACTTCCTTCTGACAATCTATTACAATGACATATAAGTGGACAAATGATGGCCTACATATTATAGATAAATAATATGACAAGGGTTGAAAATTTTTCTACTCACTGATTTGCTCTCTTCAAGCTATAAGTATTATCATCATGCTCTTCATTTTTGGGATGCATAAAATTATTATTTGCGTCTTTTTCTCTTCCCTTCCTAAGTTCCAAGCACTGCTGCTCCTGAAAGCAGACAGAAAATACATTGCATACAGCCCTTTGGCCAAAAATAAAACATTTAACATAGCATATTAAAGAGCTGTGACAAAGCATGGAAAAGTGAAATGATCATTGACTTAACCATCAGCCGACGATAAAATGCAATAAAATATATTCACCATCATAAGTTCAATGTTGGACAAATAAAGAGAAATCTGGTCCCCATGAATAAATATAACATAATCTGCACATAAGAGGCTCTCACAAATAGGTTAGACCTCCAAAATACTAATGTCTATCATATATACTGCAAAATTTGTAATAAGAAAAAAAAAATTCTGCTCGGATGCGTTTGTGAAAGATTAGGATGAATCAAAAAAGATAATGAATTTTGAATAACTAAGAAAAAGAGAGCGTAGGATAAAGATAAATAAATAGGTGGGGTGTCAAACAACTGGTTTAGGGATAAAGGGAAATGAACCCTCACGCCTTTTGAAGTCAATGGATTTTCATCTTACTATAAATTGCATTGTTATCGGTATTGACATGCGATACCTTTTCTTTCCTTTCTTTTTTTTCTTTAAGCATTTTGCACTACCTTATTTTAGCAGCTTTTTTATCTTTAGTTCCAACAATTTTACTTCTAGCCTGTGTGCATCATGCATGAAGTGGACTGTACTTCAACCAGGTTGCCACTCCGACCCTCCCTCTACTCCCCCCCCCCCCCCCCCCCCCCAACAAAACCAAAAAGCTAATCTTCCACATAGTGAGACTTTGCTCAAGTTTTCCAGGATTAACAAGGCAACACACACAAATGTTCCTTCAGGGGCCTCACTTAGCCACTTGAATGCAGTATCCGCAAAAGGTGATTTCAGAAAATTTAATATTCACCATAATCTCCTTGTCAGCAATGTCACCTAACATCAGATAGCTCATTTCAAATTTTTACCACACCAAAATTCAAGGAATGGATGCCAACAAGGCTGTCTTGTCAAAAATATTGTACAACTTATGAAATGTCAGGTTTTTAGATCCCAACAAGGTCAATCCTTACAGGATGACTACAAAGTCATTTTTCTTTTGTTAAATGGAGTAACCCTTATGCACCATTATTTTTTGTTGATTCAAAAAGTAGTACATTACACTGATACTAGTATTGAGAGGAAAAATAAAAACAGACACTCCATTAACAAGAATAAAATGCAGGAGGCAATTCAACCAGAAATGATAGTTAGAAAAACATACTAACTCTGTTAACTGCCTCGAGACATGCCCCAGCTCCCTCTGCAATTGTAAACCATAACAGTTTCGATGAGCAGTTGCACACATATTATTCAACAAGACATAAACCTGTAGCATTTCACATATGCAAGAAGATATATAGACCTAATTTATGTACATAAGGTGCATGTACGTTTATGTTTATACGTCAACTTGGGTTAATATCTCAAAAGCAACAAATGCATCTACCAGACCTTAATAATCAAAACTATTAAGTATTAGGCTCAAAATTCTAATTCCACATTTCTTCTCTTCAACTTTCTTAGAAATCAAAAAAGAATCTTGACCATATCCATTTGGTATTTACAGTTTTGGTGCTAGGAAATGCACCCGGCAAAGAAGCAAATTAAGACACTGGGTTTCTTTAATGAAAAAAATCTTATGCTTAAGTGAAGCTTTCAAAGAGGTAACCAAATGGGAAGGCCAAAGATCCTTACTATTACCTAAGCAACCTCTCGCTATACATGGTTTGACCAACAGTGTCCATGCATACTAACTTATCCTACCCGCAAAGTCTTGCACTAGACTTCAAAGATTTAGGAACTTGGTAGACTTCCTGCTACAGTAATTAACAGGTGGATAATATTGTCATTTATCCCTTTATACTCATCATATACTTGCACTGGATTTCAAAGATTTCAGTATATACCTTCTGCATAGACGTATGAGAGGTATTGTTGTGGTCTAAGCTATACGACTGTCTATCAAGGGTACAGTTTGGCTTACAGGTAAGGATCTTTGACCTCCTCATTGACTACCCCTTCCATTATCAATTCCGAAACTGTTGTCCCTTGCTGACTTAGACATCAGATTCTTCTTACAAAACAGCTTTCTTATTTATAACTTCATAGAGCCCATTTCCCAGTGCCAAAAACCTTTCACAACATCATTACAAATAACACATCACTGTCATCTCAAAACACCTAATTCAAGAGCAACGAACGCCAAAGATAAAGAAGTATTTACAAAAAGCGTTAACAAACATCAAGCGAAAACAAAGACGAACCTTTAAGGCTGGTTTCTGTTAGCAGATATTTAATCACCAATATTTATGATAACACAGCACACACTTAAACATACATGTTTAAATATGAGCATACGGAAGAAACACCAAACCTAACCTTTAAGCGCTCGATTTCAAGATCTTTGGCACGATCAGAACGGCGAACCGGAGTGGAAGGAGGTGCGCATTTAGAAAGATTGCCATTCGAAGAGAGCCCGAAGAACGCGTGACCATGATCAGTAGTTCTTTGAGAAAGCTCCCTAGGAGGCGAATAACTAACGAAATCGCTGCGAGAAGCCGTGGCCAAATTCGGCGCTTGCAGGAGAGGTGGTTCGTGTGGCAAGTACGAGGATGTGGTGGCTTGAGTAGGGAGAGGAGGCGGTGGTGGAACGCACTGAGAAGAGAGGTGCTGTTCTTCCACTTTGATGGCTTCTTCCAAGAAATCCGTATCCCAGTCTTCGAAGTTCTCTTCCGCCATTTCCTCCTTTGTTCCTCGGATTTTCTCCCTCAAGAATGGGACTGGCTTGTGGTTTTCAAAAGCAATGAACGGAGGTTTTTTTTTTTTTTTTAATCAACAATAATGAACGAGTTAAAGAGATTGTACTGTAGTCACTCGTATAAAATATAAATATTTAAAAATATATATCTATTTTTTATTTATTTTAATAATATTTTTTAAAAAATATAAAAATAATTATATAAATAAAAATATTGTGTGTATATATGTAAATAAATAATATTAACAAAAAATTATGAAATAAAAATTTCATATTAAAATTTTAATAAAAAATAATTTTTAAATATATATAATTTTTTATATTTTAATTTGAAATTATAAATAAATAGTAACTTTTTTTATATGATTAATTCAAAATTAATTAAATCATTTTAACCTAACTTTTCATTAATAAAACATTTAAAAAATAGGATAAATTTCTCATAAAATTTTGATATTCAGCTTCTATTATCAATCAAATTTTATATTTAAAAAATAATGAATTAAATTTTAATTTAGTAATTTTGTATAAATTAAATTTTATCAAAAAATTTTAAAATTAGAGATATTTAAATTAAATATCTTATACAATGAATTTTAACTTAAAATTTTTTATAAAAATAAAAAATATTTAACCTACCATCAAAAAATTTTATAATTTTTTAAATACTAAAAATATATTTTTTAAATTTATAATACCAAAAATTTAAAAAGTAATATAATTACTCAAAAATTATGAAAATTTTTGTGGCAATAACTTGAATATTCTTTTATATCTGTGTAAAAATTTTAAATTAAATTTATTATATAAAATTTTTAATTTAAATATCTGTAATTTTTAAATTTTTTAATAATATTTAATTTAGATCAAATTAATAGATTAAGATTTTATTTATTATTTCTTAAATATAAGAATTTAACTGATAGTATAAGAAAAATATTAGGGTTTTATAATATCATTACCCTAAAAAATATAAAAGAAGTTTATATCTCTTTAGGAAGAGTGATATCTACATTACAATAATTTTGTTATTTATAATTTAATAAGTTTTTTTACGATAATTTTAAATTATTTTTAAAAAATTTACTTTCAATAATTAAATACATAAAAAATTTATAAAATAAGTGAGATGTTTTTATTTTATTAACTAAAAAATAGTATATTAATTAGATGTTAATATATATTAAGGTTAATAGTTCTTATAACTAATAGATTTTAATTAACTTTTTATCTTGTTAATTACAATAGAATGAAAATTTTGATTATAGTTAAAAGTCTCATAAAACATAAAAAATTAAAAATTAAACTGAACTAAATTAAATATTGTCAAAAATTTTTAAAAATTTAACATATTCAAATTAATCTAATACAACAGGATTTGATTTAAAATTTTAAAAAAATTATTTTTTAAATTTATACTGTCAAATTTTTGAAATATCCAAAAAAAAATTAGATCTTTTATCAAGATTTTTCAGATTTGATGATGGACCCAAAATAAAATAAAGAATTTATTTGAGTCTTTTTTGAAATATCAATAGATTAAAATTTTTTTATAATCATTTAAGTTAAGGTATAAGTTGAATCAAATTAATATATTAAAATTTGATGTCACTTTTTAAATATAAAAAATTTGATTAATAACATGAAGTAAATATTAAAATTTTATATAAATTTTATAATTTAGTATATAATAAACTTTTAAAGGAAATTATAAATTTTAATTATTTAAAAACTTATATAAAATAAAATAAATTAATGTTTTTAATCTTATAATGCACTAATAAGCTCACCAAGTAATGACATCATTTTACTCCAACATAACCTAGATGATCTATTCACCTTATTATAGATAATGTTAAAACCTCGATAATCACTTTCCTCAAAGATAAAAGCGATCTAAGATCACTATGAGAGATTATTTTTAAAATAAATTATAAATAATATTATCTTTAATTTTTTATTACTTGTTTTTCTTTTTTATTATAATTTAAAATTTTCTTTTATCCTATTGTAATTTAAATTTAAATATGTTTTAATATCTTACTTTATTCAGTTAGAATGAAATAAAGTTTTAAATTATTTTAAAATTTTTAATAATATTATTTATTCTGATTGTTTTAAGAAAACTCAAGATGAAATATAATTGGTGCTTTAATATTTTTAATTTTATTAAGACTAGTTTTAGAAATATTTATTTAATATAATTTTTAAAATATATTGTTAATTATTAATATTTAAAAATTTAAATAATATAACAAACATATTAATATAATATGACGATGATAAAATCAACTTGATAATTGAATAACTGCAATCCAAAATTATGGTGGTACATCATTCCATACTAAATAATCTTTTCTGCGTAATTTAATCTTAATTATTGAATATATTTTATTTGTTTTAACTTATTTTCATGGTACTTTATATCATTATCACTTTTTAAAGTGATCAAATTATTTTTTAAAAAAACGATCTTAATATTAAATAATCTAAAATTATCATAAAATATAAATTTTAAATTGTAAATAAATTAACCAATTTCACTAACTTTATTAAAATTATCAAACCAAATTATCGCTACCAAATGTTCCTTTTAATATTTCAATATACATGCACATTTCATCCACTCCAATCTAACATTAGTCTTTAAATCTCTTTGTGATCAAAGAGGGATAGATAACTTTAGGGAGCATGTAAATAGTGATAAGATGTCAGTGGTTAGAGCCACTAAGTTTTGGTATAATACTTTTAGATTTTATAAGACCTTTAGATCTATTGATGAAGTCTCGAGCTCGGGTATTGAAGGACCTAACTCACTTTCTCCCCAAAATCTCACAATTTAAAATCCTAAAACTAAAGCCAATCCTATTCTTATTCCCGAAGAAAGGGTCAAGCTCGATGAGAGATAAGTAGCTAACCTACTTTCTTTACTAAGTCTTATGGTCTCCCCGATGAGGGATACCCAATCATTCCACTCCTTCCACCAAGTACTTTCCCCGATTAGAGGGTTTAACCTGACAAGGGATTAGAGCCTCAAACTCTAAGTCTATCATTCCTCATTGTGGCCTCCTCGGCTAATGCCATGTCAAGTCTTAATCCTTTTTCCTTTTTTTTTTTAACCTTTGGAGTGTTCTTTATGTTTGTTACTGACTTGATTTCTTTTTTATTTTACAAATATTTCAAAAATGCCCTCCCAACGCATTGTTTCTCAAGTCACTGAAAAGTAATTATGGGAGGCAATAGACATGGCCTTGGGCAAGCGCCTTGGGTGAGCTAGCACTTCCCCTTCTAGAGGAGAAATTCCTCCTAGAGTAGAACATCCCAATTGAAGGCTGCATGGACCAATCTAGCTTGGTCCAAGAGTGGCTATTAAAGTTCGTTCTCCCAAAAGACATGACGCAATTAGAAGGGAAGAACAATAATGTCTTTTTAGACCTCACGATGCTTTGATTTAGGGAGGTACTATATGTAAGTTTACTAACTTGGGTTTTCTTTTTGTTTGTACTTTCTTTAAAGAATGATTGTTTTAAGTAGCAAGTATAACCATACTGATGTTGGCCTATGCCATTTCATGAAGAAGGTTGAAGTTGCCAACAAATTAGTTAATGACGTTGTCAATAAGGTCCATGCCCATGATGCTGAAATCAAGAGGACGAAGAATCTTTTAGTGAAGGCAAAGGTAGAAATTGACGAAATGAAGTTGCAACCCAAGTGATGCCATGTCAAGGCCAGAATAAGCCATGCTAAGAATGAGCTTATTCTCAACATCTAGATGAGTTGAGAGCAACTCGGGAGAAAGCTCGATCTCACACTATGGACGAGTTTTGAATGATAGACACATATAGAGCCGAGATTAGAGAGCAAGCCTCGGTGTTGTACTAGTTGATCAAGCAATGAATTATGGATTTGTACTCCACTTGGATCTATCATGGGTGCAGGTGGCCCCCTCTTGCTAAAGCCTCAATAGTCCTTTTACAAGATTTAGAGGTCTCCCTCGATAATCTAAAAGAAATGGCTAAGAAGCTCACAGAAGAAGGAATAATGGGTGCTGCTTTTGATGGCTTAACTCTAGCTACATCTTCGGCTGCAAATGTGACTAAGACTATAGCCTAGCCTAGGCTTTAGATTTTGTACTTTAACTTTGTTATTTTTTTCTTTTTTTTCTTCTCATGATGTGAAACTCTTTTTCTTGATCAATGAAATTTTCATTTTACAAAAATCTAAGTCTCTATTTATACTTAGAAATATTTAAAATGATTATTACTGTCTTGAGAATTCTAATAAGTATCTTAAACCAACTTTAAATGAAAGAGAACTTATGAGGCCGCACCACTCTTAACGTGAGCTTAACTTCAAATTTGCCTAAGTCATTGACCTTGATGTCAACATTTAAACTGTTGTGAACAAATTAGCTTCAAACTTCTCAAGGCATTGACCCCGATATGTCTTCCAAGCCAAAAAAAGCTGAAGTAGATAACTTGAAGGATTAAACTAAACTCTACCATTTAACTCCGTAATATGGGTCTTGCCTTTAAACTCGATGAGTCTACGCAAGTTCCTGAGCTAAAAACCTGATATGTTCTGTAAGTAAGCCTTAGTGAATTAAGTCCCGATAAATTAATGGAGAACAATGCTAAAGAGGATTTTTGACCTCGTGCCCAATAAGATGAATAAGATATAATGTTTGTTAAAGGAACTATAGTAAATCCCAATGTCCCTACAAAACAAACTAAAAAAGAGATGAAGTTCTATAAGTAAAATTAGGTGTTAACATGTGTTGAGGAAGGCTAATTAAAGCGCGCACAACTTAGCCCATTTCCATTTAGTGTTGCATAACCATTAAGTATGGTGGGAGTCTTTACCAATTGGCTTTTGTAATCTTGATATCATTTAAGACAAATATATTCTTGAACTTTATCAAAAACAAAAAAAAAAACAAAAGAATAATGCAAAAAGGGTCAATTATTCTAAAAGACTCTTACTCTAAAGGTGCAAGACTATTGTAATAAGATCATAGTTATTGTCAATTAAAATATTCTCAATTAATTTCTATTATGTGATCGTTAAGACACTACAAGAAAATCTTAAAATAGCGATAAAATTTAGCGATAAATAAAATGGGTATCTAAATAATGACATATTATTGATAAAATTATTATAAAATAAAAAATTTCATCTTATCAACTGATTAGTGATAGATTAGCGATGAAAATTAATGATTGTTAAAACATTCATTGCTAAATTTAATTTTAATTAATTTATACAACTATTTTAGGCATATTAGTGATCGAATTATCATTGGTTTTCCTAGCGTTGGCACTAGTATTTACCAAGCGGTAGTCACTAGGCTTTTCCAGTGTTGGTGCTAGCTTCTCCCAACCACTAAGTAGTCATTGGGGGAGCCTAGGATTGGCACTGGCATTGGCTTTTCTTAGTGCCAGCAACTATCGTACCAGTGGCAGTTAGGCTTTGCCACGTCCCCTCTAAAATGTGACAATCGTTGGCCATGCATGTTACAATATGCAGCAAGCCAGTGATCGCCACTTATAACTATCACTAGACATTTAAATAACTAAGGTAGAAGCCCAAGTTTTCTTTCCTCATGGGCATCACTTCCTTTTTTTTTTCTCTCTCTCTCTATTTCTCTTCTTTGTAAGTCTCTCTTTCTTTTTATAACTTCTCGTTTCGTTCTTTGTAACTTACTTTCTCAATCTCTTTACAACTCTTTTATTTTTTTATAAATTTTCTTCCTTCAGCTAGTCTTTTAGTGATCAAAAAATTTAAAAATTTTATGAACGACAATATTTTTGGCGAATTCAGTGCTCGAACTCTTACAGGTAAGTATTGGCAAGGTGCCACATCTTTTTAAATTACCACATGGATGCCATATCAATAGTGTTACTCTCAAAGGGTCTGCCCTGCACTAATGGCTTCCAACGGCTACATTTTTATGAATGTGGTTTCCTTTCTAGATTTTAGTTCACTTTATCCTATTTCGTACTACCTTTTGCACTCAAATCACCTTGCCATCCCTGAATTCTTTTAGATTTTTTCAAAAAAGGGTCTTCTTTATCTGGGTAGAGTCTTTATTATTTTTCACCTTTTTCTAGGTAAGATTTTCACTTTATTGCTTTTTTTTCATTTTTAAAATTTGAATATGGATTGTTTTAATCATATATAGGGATTAAGGATAAGGAGAACCTATGGGATCTGTACCTCTGTTGACATGGTGGTACCCACTTCAAAAGAGAGGTCCTAATTAGATAGATCAAGCACCTTTTTGTGTCTTCGAGGAATGACTCAAAGAAGGATTGAGGTTTCTTCTGAACACTTTCTTTCATGTGATGGAAAGTTACAAATTCTTACCCTCTCAGTTAGTCTCTAACTCCTAAAGAATACTAGTTATCTTCTATGTTTGATGTATAGACTTAGGTACTAATGATCTCTCTCCCTTAGATCTAGTTATTTTTTTTTTCAACTTAAGCAATAGCACAACAATTTAAGATAGCTTCAATCATTACGGTAGCTATCTTCTTAAAGAGCCTTCCTTTTTAACGCTATCAAGAGGTGAAAGCATGTCTATTTTTGGCTCTTTTAGAATAAGATCCCTCTTGGGATCAACACTTGGTTTAACTCCAACCATGATTATGGCACTAATGTGACTCTTGATGAAACTTTAGCTAGTGCCAAATAGATTTTGATAGGTAATAAAGAGAACCCTGCTTATGTCTTTATTCTTTACAAATTGTTGGGTAAATAGAATTCATTTAACTACCTTAAACAAAGACCCTATCTTATTCTTTTCTTAGACGCTCAACCTTTTTAGAGATTCAACTTCTCCTCCTAGCTTTTACACTTCGTCTTGCCTTTCATCCCTTAAGAGAAGACCCTAGCAAAAAGATGCTACTCAGTCTCTCTTTATAGTAGAACTAGAATTCTTCTTTTCGTTTAATTGGCTCACTTTCATTTTTCATTTGTGTTTTTCTTTAAAATGACTTTTACTAACTTATTCAACTATTTTCTTGTGATGAATTCTTCATTATGCTTAGGACAAGGAAGATAAAGCTTGATGAAGTAATAGAAATGGCAAAGAAGACATCAGTAACACCTCTTCAAAGAAAAGCAAGGTAGTAGCTAACAATATTTTAGCATACAAATGCCTGCTAAGAGGCTTTACCAACGATGGTGACCTTTGTTGACTTCTCTCAATAGGAGTCAGCATTGGTGTCCTTTATTCTTAAGTCCTAAAGGATTAAGGATTTTGTTTATAAGGTGATACTTTTTGCTACCACCTCTCCAACCCTTTTTGATGGGAAGAGGCCACAGTTAGGCCAACTGTCTTTGCTACTCTTTGATGTAAGAACATGCTTTTTATATTTATTTAGTTCACTCTCTTTAGTTCTAGTTTATTTTTTCTTGACTCTAACATCATTCTTTGACCTTTTGCTAAGTGAATTATGAGTCATTTCCAGTAGTTGAGGAGTATAAAATTTAAAGCCAAGTAAACTTCTTGTTCATGGTGGTTGAAAAGGTCTTAGAAGAGGCCAGAAAGAGAGGTGTAAAATTTGTAGCTAAAAATGCTACTCCTAAGTATCAAAAGGCCCAAGTTAAGCACAAGGTCTCAATGCTCAAGGTAGAGATGGAAAAGCTAAAACTAAAGTCTCACCTTCCGCTTGAGAGACTGAAAAAGGATCATTTATAATAGTAGCTAATTGCTACTAAGGAAGAGGTGGTTGCGACCTTTAAAGAGAGTGAGGAAATGAACAAGATGGTTTTGGAAGAGTGTGCCAAGGTATTCTAGGAAGTAAGAAAGGACACCACAACTAAGGTACTAAAAGTATACCCTACTTTAACTATGATTTCATTACAACATCCTTTACCTGTTAGGCAACACTAGTGGAGCCAAAATCCATCAAGAGCCCTGTATTTATCTTTCCAGACCTCATTACTAGAATTCTAAATGAAGGAGAGCCCTAGGGACAAATCAACCTAAGTGTTTTTTTTATATATATTTTGTCACTTTGTAATCTTTATAGACCCTTTTATATCTATTTTTATTATGAATGAAAGTGTTTCTTTTCTTCAATTTGTCTTTTCCTTAATTCTGCATTATATTGACTCTACTTGAAGTTTTCAAGCACTCCTTAAAATATACGCTTCCATATCTTGCAACAACATGCAAAATTAGGTAGACTCTCCTTTAAAAGGTTATACTTAGGGAAGACTTTCCTTTAAATGGCTAAGTTTAAAGAGACTTTCTTAACATGCTTACACCTAGATTTTTAATGGCTCATCATGTTTTTACCTAGAAGGCTTTACCCTTAATGCTTATTTTGCACCCTTCAGAAGACCTCTCTATGAATCATCTTAGGACTTTAAACCTCCATGCATATCTCTCATCAGCCTTGCATTACTCTTCTTAGGAAATTTGTAGGGTCATAACATTGTATCCCCCTTCAAACTAGAATCAGATTTTTAACACCTTAATTTTTCAAGAAGACCTACTTGTGTTGGCATTTCAAGCCTCAGAATGGCTCTTTTGGATTTTCTAGGACACTCATTTTGCTTTTCGATTTCATTTCCAATAACTACTTCCTTCTGGGCCCTTATATAACTTATAAGTCTAGACACCTTGTTATTGAATAATCCGAGATCTTTTAGTGTTAGCACAACTTTTGGGAAATGTCCTTACAACAAAATTCAAATCTTTACTTGATCATGTCCACACGCTTCAAGTTATGCCATTTCCAGCTTTGATACTCAACTCATCTTGGAATTGACAAGTTTCAATCCAAAAAGATTTTATAAATACCATTTTAGTGGTTTGCTCAATACTAAAGGTAGAGTATCCTTACTAATAGCCTAAAAAGACCTCAAACGAGAGTCAACCTTGACCTTTTAAGCTTAACCAAGTTTACTTAAGCTATTCTCATGTTGAGTGTCCTTCAAAAATCTAAATTTCCTTATCAAAAACCTCAGCAAGTATACTTTTTTAAGTCTACCCAATGCTAAAAGAAGAGTCACTTGACATAAATCCTAGAAAGACCTTAAAATGTGTTCTTTTAAGTATATCACTCTTAACCTATTATTTTTTCTCTTTTTGTATGCTTATTGAACCAAAAAAATTCATAATATTTGGTTAAAATCATTCAATAATTAGTGTCTTTTAGGTCTACTTAAAAATGGTGCTACTTTTCATGCTATATGTTATCATGACATTCCTTTGTTTCATAAATCTTTTATTTTTAATAGAGATAAAATTTGGTATCGACAATGATTCTATGTAAAGATATAGTTTTGTGTAACGTGGTTTCATGTACAAATCTAGTTTCATGTCAAGTTATTAGTTCTTGTAAAGCGCTTCTGCCATATATCGGTCGACATGTAGTGTGGACCTCATAATTTCACATTAATGAGATAAATATTTGTGTATAAAATGATGATATATTATGTGTTTGTTCATGGTTTATTATTTTAGAACTAATTTTCATTTGTTTGATATATTTTCACACCTTAGTTAACAATCATGTGTTAAAGTATATGATTTTAGTGTTTATCTCATGTTATCTCAAATTCAGGTAGAAACATAACCACAAATCTGTATCTATACGTATGAATTTTAATGTTAGAGAAGCATATGAAGTTATACAAAACTTATAGATAAGGTTACACGAAACTTACATATAAGATTACATGGAACTTAGTATTTGAAGGTTATATTAAACCTATCATTTGAAGGTTATATGATTAATTTAAAAATTAAGTGAAGTTTTTTATTATCAAAATTACATAGAATTTATGCTATTAAAGTTATACGAAACTTATACTATCAAAATTACACAAAGTCTATACTTTAAAGTTCAATGAAGCTTATCACAAAATATTATATAAAAACTTAACAAACTTTATATGAATTAAAAAATAAAAAATTAAAAACTATTTTATTCTATTCATTCTTATTTAGATTTTCTCAGAAAAAACACATGCACCTCTAATTTGTAAAAATAAATTAAAAAAATTTAAAATATTTTTAAAAATTAAAAATTTTGATTGATAAAAAAATTATTTTATAAAAGATAAAAAAAAAAAATTTCCCCCTGTTTCTTCTTCTAAAGGACATCTGACAAAGGCCATGCAGTGACTTTTAGACACCTTCCCTCGATCGAACATCTCTGGTGTCTCTGCCCGAATCTCCAAAGTCCGCCACGTTTAATGTTCTCTTCTTTGAATGAAAACTCGAATACTCTCTACAAATTTTGTTGTCGTGATTCGTTCTATGATCTGTTTAGCTTTATACTTAAAATAGTTTGTGGAATCTTGACTTAGCTTCAGAATTACATTTGAGTCTCTTTCTCTGAATGAGGTTTCTGTAGTTCTTCTGCTTCGGTAGGGACGATTCTTTCCCTGGTCTGCGAGTTTTACCAAATCTTCTCGACTCCCACGCATATGCAGGATGTTGATTTCACATAGAAAAAGATACTTGGTGGGATACGCTCTCGCTCCCAAAAAGGAACATAGCTTTATTCAACCTTCTCTAGTCGAACTTGCCAAGCAAAGTGGAATCGATTTGATCAGACTCGACCCAGACAAGCCCTTGTTTGAGCAAGGAGAACTTGATTGCTTGATCCACAAGCTGTATGATGCGGAATGGAAGCAGCGATTGTGGGAATTCCAAGCTAAGTGCCCCGAAGTACCGGTCATCGATTCGCCTGAGTCGATCGAGTGGCTTCACAATAGAGTTTCGATGCTCGGAGTGGTGACTCAGTTGAGGATTCCTAACTGTAATGTGTGTTTCGGTGTGCCAAAGCAGGTTGTCGTTTTGAACTCGGAGGCCTTAATGGGTGGAGCCATTGGGGATCTCAAGTTTCCTGTGATAGCCAAACCATTAGAGGCCGATGGGAGCGCGAACTCCCACAAATTGTGCTTGGTTTTCGACAAGGAAGGGCTTAAGAGACTGATAACACCCATTGTTTTACAGGAATTTGTTAATCATGGTGGTGTTGTATTCAAGGTCTATGTGGTTGGTGAGCATGTTGAGTGCGTGAAGAGAAGGTCGTTGCCTGATATATGGGAGGAGAAGATGGGGAGCTTGACGGGTTCTTTATCTTTTTCGAACATATCAAATTTGACTGCCCAACAGAGTCCTGATAAGAGCACCGATTATGGTGATATAGTAAGTGTAGAGGGAGCTGAAATGCCGCCACTGAGCTTTGTGATGGATTTAGCTAAGGCGATGAGGGACAAAATGGGGCTTCATCTTTTTAACTTTGATGTGATTAGGGATGCTACAGACAGGAATAGGTACCTTGTCATTGATATTAATTACTTTCCAGGGTACGCCAAGATGCCCTCTTATGAATCCGTTTTGACGGACTTTTTCCTGGATATGGTGCGCAAGAAAGCTGTTGGCAAAAAAGTGGAATCTGATGACAATGAGGAGGAAAAGCCTGTGACCAGTGCTGAAGGTGCCAAGGTTCCAGTTGTGTCTGGGCACACATAAAATATTTCTGGTTGGTGGTGGCAGTGATTCCCTGGTAAGGGTGATGGTGTTGACTGAGTCCCTGGGTACTCTCTTCATGTAAGGTGATTAGAGTAACTGAAAAAAAAAAAAGTTAAGGTGTTGAGTAATTGAACAGTTTTAAGGATTTGGGTTGGTTGGTTCTTGTGGCTGCCTTGTTTAGCATTTTGTGCTTGCTTGGTATGATTGCATTATTTTGCCAAATTTTTAGGTACTAAATACTTGAGGCTAAAAATCGTGATGCTGTGCATATAAACCTATTTGTACTGTCTTTACGGTGTTCTCTCTTTTGCTGTGTTCTTTTAATACTAGCCTCAATATCATTGGTTGACATTTTCCCTTTCATACTAATGCATCACTTCTTTAATAAAGACTATGTCAAACATTTGTATGTTTTGTCTTGGAATTATCCTTTGAGTCTAGAAAATTAAACAAATAGCCTGAAAAATTTAAAGCCGTGGTAGATGATCAAGTCTTTATGTTTTTGTCTATGGGTGACCTGACGTTTAATACTGTGAATTTATTATGCCTTTGTTTGCATGTTTTGGACTGGCATTCATTTAAAAATATTTACAATTTAGCATTTTCTTGTGGGAATTAATCAAACATTTTTTGTGTTTCAAACTTGCGTTCTGAATACGAAATTTGGTTAGATTATGAATTCCTGTAGTCAGTGCTGCCTTGTGCAGAACTATCTTTAAGAGGCTGATGTGGCCATAGTGATGAACAGCATCATGGGAAGCATTTTATGTCAAGCCAACTCTTAACTTTATGATTGGTCTACCGGTTGTGAATCGACTCCCATGAGAGGATGGATTCATCATGGTGTGAGCAATTTTTCAAAGTTTATTGTCCAAAATGAAAATGTAGATAGAAGGATGTTTCTTACTACTCGTTGTGGATATAAATGAGAGTATCCTTTCCTATTTGCATATGTAGTAGTAGCTATTACTACTCATTGTATTAGTAATGACCAACATCATTGACTCTTGAAAATCTGGACGTGGAAAGAATGAAAATTTGTTTGTTACTTTGAGAAATTGTGTGCAGTATGTATATTATGATATAAATTTGTTCTTAAAAAGTCCATTGCATGGTGGAACAATTATTAAGCATAAATAATATAGAAGTTCTCTAAAAGAAATACAAATCATCATCATGATTCTGAGAGCTTTTGATAAGCTCAAATCTGACAAATTTATTGCTTAGAAGCTTTGTGTGGAGCGCAGAGCTCTTGGCACCTTTTATTGCATAGAATTTATTTTTGCTTTCAATTTTCCCCTTACTTTGTAGTAATTAACATTTTTTATTTCCCTTTGGTTTTGGTGTGTTGATAAAGAAGTCTAGAAATTTTGCTCCGTGTTTGTTTCTTAGAGTTCTTCCAAGTGTTTTTTTCATGTGTTGATGTGGAAACTTGAGTTCAAAACTTTGATTACTGAAAGTTTGTTATTAGGTATTATTTTATTTGAGTTTATTTAATGCGGGCTTTTTTTGGCATTGGGAATTGCATGCTTGTGGTTGGGTTAATCAAATCATTTCAGTCCAACTGACACTTTGTAATTTGAGCTTCAAACTTGGAACCGATGAGGAACCTCTGATCTGTGGAATCTACAAGTTATGCTTTATAGGGGTGAGCAACTGTCTTGTTTGCTTTTGTGGAATTTCTTTCATGAGCATGTCAATGTATTGTATCAGATGAAGCATTTACATGTTAAACTTCTTTAATAAGTGATTTTACTGCAAAATGGGACTCTAGAGCGATGACAGTTATTCTTTGGATAATGGTGCATGGGTTTTATATTTATACTAAACCCCAGTGGTGGTTGATTTCAAGAAGTTAAATGTAAATACTTTAGACTGAATGATTTTGTTGGCCATTATAAATGTGAGAAATTTAGTCAAGAAATGTGAGGATGTGCCTGTTTTTGTTTATTTGTAGTACTGAATATTTACTGATCATCAGATGTTTATGAGCACCTAGAAGAATCATATAAAAATTGTACTGAAAATTCTGTGTAATTTGTTTCTTCTTTTTGCCAAAACTGCACAGGTGATTCGTGATTGTCATTTTTGTTTCCCTTTTTTTTTATTCTTTCTTTCTTGTTATTTGAGGTAAATATCCTTCTAATCATTCATTGATCTTAGAGAGAGTTGGCCACAGACTTTCCTCACATGTTGGACATGCTAAGTTCTGGATGCAAAGCATTTATCAGGCAAGGGCTATCATTCTAATATGTCAATGACGTAAATCCATTTTGCCCTAAAGATTGTTTAAACTAAAAGTTATGCTGACCATAAATAGCTAAAAGGTAGAATTGACCAGGACTGAATGGGTTGGTGTACAAGGAAAAATAACTAATCATGTCTTATGTATGTAAAACAAAGAGAGAGAGAGAGAGAGAGGAAAAAAAAAGGACTAAGCCATGATTCTCTCTTTCCTCCATTCGGAATCTTCTGCACTTTAGGCCCAGACAGGCATGACCTTAATCCACATTATTGTTTATTATGTATGCTCATATCTGTTTAATAGCAATACCCATTATACTATGCCTTTTGCAATTTCTTCTGATCCTTATAGTTGTGTTTTAGTTAAAGGAATGTTGTCAGATATTTTTATGAGTCTATCAGGCCATAGGACCTGCCATCTAATTTTTTTTTTTTGCTGATTCTAGCATGACAGATTACAAGTTGGATGACATTCTTGCCACTTAATGCTGTCTATAAAATGGTTTTATTAGGTTTCAGGGCAAACAGAAAAGAACTTAAATTGGCTTGAGTCTTGACCATAGATGTAGATATATGTAATGTGTAATTTGTTGGAAGATATAGTTGTATGGTTTAGGTTGAAGAGCTCATAGTGTTAGGAATAAGAGTAGATGTGATGCAGAACAAAAATCTAATTGTAAAGTAGGAAGTTAATTAGTCCGGATGAAACTGGGTGGTGGGTAAACTAGCTTGAATACAGTCTATCCTTCAGAACTTTTCATGTAATAAGGCTGCTCCTAAGCTTGCATCTGCTTTTTCACTCTTAAGGCTTGACTATTGTCCTTGGAATAGCCCTTAGGAAATAATCCCATCAAAAAGGAAACAATATATATATTAAGGTAACGAATAAGGTGCCATATATTTTTATTGCATTGCTCTGTTTTTCAAATGCTACGGTGCTTTTTTCCTTTGGTATGCAGTGACAGTGTCTGCTGTTTCAGAGTCAGTGTTGGATGGTCATGCTAATCAGCATGACAATTTTGCCTGTAATTTGAGTCACTGCATCTGAAGAACACTTTTTAATTTTTGTTTTAGTTCAGTATTTAAACTGAATTTAGTGATTGATAGGCTAAGGTGTCACACTTTCTTGGTTGGTTGCATTTGTTTTTACTTCAATTTTTTTCTTAATGTTAAAAGAAATTATGATTTTTTTTGAAAATGTGAAAGATATTTCTATCAAAAAGAAACATTGCAACTTTATACATATGTATTTTACCTAGATGAAGAAAAAAAAAAACACTAAACTAGCAAAGAATATATTTTAGTGGATTATATCCAAAAGTAATAGGTATTAATTGTCTTGTCCGTTAAAAAGAAAAAAAAATTCAGCAGTTCATACAGGAATTTTTATGAAAATAACCTCACTTAATAACTTGTTTTTTTTTTAGCACTTATTTTTGTAGACGTGCAAAAGCACCTTTTACTCTTTATTTCTAATTATAGAAAAAGCAATTACATTAAAAAAAAAAAAGGGTCAACGGCCATTTCAAAATTCTCGCTTTTCTCTTATGTTTCTTTCAGCTTTTTTCAATATTGACATCGATTTTCTAGAAGTTAAAAGTTGTAAGAATTATCCATTTTCGAAAAACATGCGTTTAACTTGAAACAATTTCATCAAAGGTGAAGCAACCATCGATTGTAAGTATCTTGAGTGGTTTTTGTCGACAGCCATAATATGTGGTTTGTCTTAACAATTTTGGTGATAATAGGTTTCATTCATTGATTGATTGTTTATGTTTCTAGTTCATTCAGTTCAGTTCGATATCATTAAGAACTAGTTTTGCAAATTTGGAATGAGTTTTTAAGTGAGTTCATAGTTTTTTGCTAGTCATCGAAATGCGAAGGTTCCAAATGTGTTTTATGATACTGTTTAGTACTTAAAAATATAACATTGAGTCTGTTTTGCACCAACGAATGCATCACTTGGGAAGGATCATATAATCATGGGTTAAGTTAAGTCACTGTGAGTTTGCATAGACATATCGCGGTACAAATATACAAATTGCCTATTTTATTTTTAAAACGTGCATTAATCTAGTAAATCATGTCTTGTAGTATAACTTAATTATGTAAATAGTGTTTTTTTGAATCATGATTTATTTTTATATTTCGTTAATTAATTGTTGCTATTTCCTGGCTTCTTGTATCCATATTTCATTTTTTATTTTTTTATGTTTAGTTCCTTATTATATTATGTTTAGATGCTTGCAGATGCCAACCACTAGGCAGTTTATCACTCCAAGAAGCCAGTGAAAACCAAGCAAGCTAAAGGTTATTAAGCACTGTGACAATGATGTCATTCCTACAATCAATGAGTTAATTACAAAGATTGACAAAAGTGGGTCTTTGAAGGAGAAGTTCATGGACATGTGCTTTGGTCATTTTCTCAAAATAACAAAAAAGCAAACTTTTTTTGGGAAAATTGTTCATGGTTTGTTGCTTTGGGAGATCAAGTAAAATGATGAAGGGGAGATGTGGTTCTTGGTAGGGAAAAAGAGCTTTGGTTCAGTAAGACAAAGTTCTACTTAATAACAGGATTAAAGTTTAGGAAGCTGGCAGGCACAGTTAATTTTAAGACTACCCATTCGAACTTTTAACTAAATACTTTAATGGAATTGACAAAGTGCATGTTTATTTATTATTTAATTTATTTATATTTATTATATATTTCATTGTGATTGTTGATTTAATTTCTATTTTTTCCTTTGTTTTGCCAAATTAGTACTTGAATTGTGAAGTCAAAGTTGGTACTGGAGGATTTTGAAGGCCCTAAAGATACACTAAAGTTAGCATTACTTTACTTACTACATAGATATTTAGAGGGATATGACGAGCTCCAAACAATCCCTCACTGGCAATTCCATCTAACGGAGGATATGGAAGCTTTTAATCACTTTTGTTAGGGCACATTATTGTACGACACTTTTATTAAGCAATTTAAAAAGACAGTGATCGTAACTTTAAAGGCCCCAACGTTTTTTGCGACATATATGGGTTTGCCTGGGCACTTCAGGTATTAGTCATTTAAATATTTCTTAAACAAATTTTATCATAGTAGTTTATGGTTTAATTGTTTTGGTCATTCTCTTTGCAAATTTTTGCATTTGAAGTTATTTCTTTATGTGGACAGTTTGGCAGAAATAACAAAGATATTGGGCTATCCCACATATTAAAACAGGAATTCAACAAAAGACAACAGCAAAATTTAGTGAACAAAATTTTCATAACTAAAGTACGCATTGAGAGCTGTGAACCATTTAACAATTTTGTGGTATAATATTCAATACCATGTCTTTTTTTTTTTTTTGATTTCGTGGTACATTCTATAAAAACGTGTCAAATTATCTTATTTCATGTCATAATGTCATATCAAATTATTTTATCTCGTGGCATAATTTTTAAGTTTGTGTTTTATTTTTACCTTTTTATGTTTAATTTTTCAATTTTGTCCTTTAAATTTTGGTTATTATATACAATTGCATATGGAAACCAAAGTCGGCGACATGGTCCTACTGCCAATGAACTTGAGGCGCTGTATTACCGAGGCACTGTATTACTAAGGCATTGAGCAGACCACCTTGCCATTATCTATACTTTGTCTAGTTGAAGAGGTGTAGGTGGCACTTGTTCTAGCAAGGCCTACCAAGTTATCGTCTGTTGACCCAACAATGTATAAGGTATTATTTTTGTTAACTTATATTTTTTTTTAGGTTTTACAAAATATCCCTTACACTTTAGAAATGTCCATGCAGCGAAAGGGTTTGCAGAAGAGGTCAAAGGGTGAGGGAGGTAGGGATAAGGAGAAAGAGGTTAGAGAGGCAAGAAAAGAAAGAAAAATGACATGAAAGAAAAAGTAGGGAAGTTCACAAGGCCGAGGGAGAGTAAAGATGAGGCACACTGACCATCCAACATTCATGTGCAACAAGAGGCTCATCTTCTTTCCATAGAGCATAGGATGATTGCTATGGAAAGGAGGATATATGATCTGCACAGAGTGGCTAACGATCACCATCTCGAGGTGATGGCGATCTTGAGGATGATTGCAGATCGATTGCCTAAAACTCCCAACTACTACACATCACCTCTTAACACTGAAAGTAACAATAATGGAATAAGCGACTGTCATTTCTTATTCATTTATAATTTTATCATCAGTTTGTATGTAATTTGACTTTTAAAATAATGCTGTTTTAACTTTTTACCTTTCAGCAAATGGACGATAATAATAGGTGTAGTAGTGGATTGTTAGGAGATGATAGCGATCATAATAACCATAATAACGATAATGATGATGATGACAGTGATAAGGAATATGATAGGGCTGGTAATGAGAGGGAGGATGAGGATGAGTTTGATAGTGATAATGTGCCATCCAGGGAGGATGAAGTAAGGCCCATTGGGTGGAGCATACAAAGAAAGAGCCGGGTCTCATTTTGGATGCAAAACCTAATGTGGAAGAAAAGACATGACTTATTTAGAAAAGATAGGATCTGTTTTTGAGGTGCATCTGATGTACATACAAAAGTGGCATCAAGTATAAAAAGAAAGGCAATGCTGGTTGGTAGAATTAGGAAACAATGCTACAAACTATGCAGTTCATACGTCGACCTACTGTTAGGAGCAAATGGCCAAAAGGTAACCATTGTTTTGACACATCAACCATTTTTGACCAAAAGCATCTTGACAAATATAATGAATTCAAACAGGGCGAAAAATGGTAAGTTAAATGCGATTTTGGTTACTTGTTAATTATTATGCATTGTTGGGAGTGTTAAATGATTAAATCTAATTTTTTAAAATGATTGTAATCATTGTATTTTATTTGTTATGTAACATGGCTTTGTTTAACTGATTCGTATTTTATATTTTTATTTTATGTATTATTTACCATTTTCATATAGTATGTGTGTGCATACCTATGGGTGTTGTGGAAGTGACAACAACAATTCCCTTTTGTTTACATAAATTTAAAAAATTAATTTAAATTGCTTACTTTCGTGTCTTATAATGTCATATTGCAAACATTGTTGTAATTAGATTTCGGCCAATACCAACGTAACATTGATGTAAAAGGTCCTCCAACATGATCTAATTATGATGCTCATAAATGGAAAATCAGATGCTACTACATGTCAAGGGTGGATTTGAGGAAGGTTGTTTAGCATGACATACTGTCAACACGATACCTTCATCATTTTTTTTATACCTTTTTTCTAATTTTTTTCTTAAATAGTCATTTGAATTACTATGCAGTTGCTGCTCTCATGTCATGTGAGGCATAAACATTGGGTTGTTACCAGTGTAGACCTTGGCGATTTGTCTTTATGTGTATACGACTCATGGAAGAAAAACATCTAGAAGATGTACATATAAGATGGCTGAATATACTACGATGGATGTCATGTGGATTTCTTTCAAGTAGGGCCCGAGGGGGGGTATTTCATACATAGACAAGATGTCAAAGCACTTAAATGTCCAAAACATACTCGAACAAGATAGTCCCCCAACAAAGAGCGGAGTAAATTATATTTTGTTTTGCTTTTTTAATTGATATTTAGTTACTTTGTTAGATACGTGTGCCAACTATATTTTTGAAGGGTAATTGTGTAATGCACATACTAATGATAATTGAACACTTGATTGTTGAGAGGTCATTCAAATATAATGATCGTTAAATGCCCTGCATCAGACTACACATGACACTTCAAGTGTTTACTAACTCTTATTGATGAAGATGATGCTATAGTAAACCTAGGGTGACTATTTATTTTATTGTAAACGATTTGATATGTATATGGTTAAAAAATTAGATATTAATTAGTTTTTTAATATTAATGATCGAATATTTAATTTTTCTTCATTGAATATTTATTTTATTGAAAGGGAAGATTCGTGGATGATTTACATTTACAAATCTGTACAAGGAACTTTTCATTTATGTGGTTTTTTAATTATTTATATATTTAAGCTATGAACTAGTAAGTGAGCCAGAAAATTAGTAAATAATCCATGGTTTACTAACATATAAGCTACAAATTAAGTGAATAAGTTACAAATCATTTAATTAAATAACAAAGAACGAAATGAAAAAACTTCCACAAAACGGTTATATAAGCCACGAAATGTATATAAATAAGCCACGATTCATTCGATCATGAAAGAATGATTTACAAATATAAGCCACGAATTGGAATATTAAACCACGAATTGGTTGTTAAGTCATGAAATTTATCAACTAGAATACCAATGCAAACCATAATCATTCTATAAAATAACATATTAAATTAAGAAGGAAATTATTATGACTTATAAATTCACTACATCATCATCCATTAATGCGGAACTAGGAAGGACAAGACAAGTTCGAGAATTATGTCAAATTCCATCATAGTTTTGACAACTGCGATGCAAATGTTTTGGCGTATTTTATTGACCTCGTCCTAATGAACCACTAGCTCCATCAGCATCTTACAGGTTTGGGCACATCAAGTAATTGTGCCCCTGTTAGCCACACTTAAAACACATCTTCTGTCGTGCTTTCTCTCTACCAAAATATATTCTTTGCTTCTTTGGTTGACTTACTAGTTTACCATTATTTAAAGGTAAGACCATAATGCTCCTCACCTTATTAGGCATATCCCAATCAGACTTATCACTAACTAGATAGATCAGCTTATTGTATGTTACCACCCGGTTGCTCTATTTGTTATAATCAGCACTCAAAGTAATGAAATCAACATTACGTTCTTTCAACTATAAGATAAACAAACGATGTCAACACAAGCATTATTAACAAGAATAACTAACATACTAATATTTTAATAAACAACAATTAAATCAAAACCACTACCATATTAATAAATCAATAAAATATGTTTCATCTGGATGCTGTTAATGCATGTGCACAAGGTAAAAGGTTAGCTTAAAATTTAATGCAAGTGCATGTACGCTCTCTTGAATTAACCACTGCCCCTTACCTTTATGTTTAACCAAAAACATGTGCTAGTCTACATGTGAAACTATTATTTGTAAGGAAGTTTTTTATCTCTTGATCATTAATAAGTGAACCCATTTTATTAATTATGACCTCCAAGTTTTGGCTTTTTCATGTCAATCAAAGAACCAACATTGCATCATATTTCTTATGAGTTCTAAAAAAGCCATGATAGGTAACTCGTGAGCAAATCGAGGACACAAATTAAGACTCTCAGCAATATTGGTGGTTATAATATGGTAATATCTACTTAGACAATATACATGTGACTATTTTCTTGGATCTTTCTTGACAATGTGTTCAAATGCTATAGGATGATTTACTTGTAATTCAGCCATTAATTTATTGAATTCAAATTCTCGTTATGCTCTTGCTATCTTATAAAAAACTTAGACACATTTTCTCTTTTGAATTTATTTTTTATGTTATTAGCCATATGCCAAGAACATAACCCATGTGTGAAACCAGAGCATGCTTTAACAATAGCCTTCGCAATACTCACAGGATGATCTGAAATAATAACCAAATCCTCAACAAAACCAATTACTTCTTTTAATCGCCCTAATAATCATTCTCATGCTTTATAGTTGTTTGAGTCACCATATCCAAATACTAGTAAGTATATCTGTTCATTGCCATTCTTATATGTTGTTATAAACATAACACCATAAAATCTTACTTTCAAGTGAGTGGCATCAATAACAATGCTCGGTTTAATCACTGAATGAAACCTCTCAATAATTGTCCAAGAGCTATATGAAAAAAACATAAATCGATAAGTTCCATCTCTATGTATATGTGAGTCCTAATTCTCAAATTAGCCTTTCGCAATATGTGACAATATGATGGTAAATGTTGATAATACTCAATTAGATCACCGTATGTAAAAAACAGTGCATGCACTTTCGCTTTCCAAGCTTTGCCATATAATATTTGTATGCTCTACAACTTTTTCATATCATATATGATATGTTTTGGCTTTATGATTCTAGTATTAGTGGACAGTTTTGGGGCCACGATCTCTCCAATAATAATGAAACTTACTTGTCAATATTGTCGATGTAACTCCTCCATCGTGCAAGAATTGGCCTTATTCAATTCTAACAGTATAAAACTTTTAAGAGCAATTTTTCTCTTTACAGGAAACCTCAAACTCTAATTTATTCGATCAAAGTACTCTAAATTTAAAGTTTTTAGTTAACACATATATATCCAAGAACCGTTTTAATTCTTTCTTATTGGGAAAAAATGACTTTTTTGTAAGATGTTAATCAGGGCCACTGATTCCATAATAAGAGTTGGAGCAATATAGTATAACTTAACACCTAAGACACTATATCTTTGAGGCATCTCATCAGTAATGGTGGTAGCTACTTTAGGGTAATCAGGTGATACAAAAATTCATGCAAAGGACAAATCATCAATAGGCCATTTTTCAATAGGTTAAAGTGGGTTGAGTGGTTGGGAACGAGTATTCACACCTAACATCATAGTCTATTAGCTCATCTACGCTGATCTCATCAGTATGTTGGTTCTTATTATGAAAAAATAACTCAATGCCAACATTTCAGCTTGAATAAAGGGATAGAGCTGCATAGTAAGAATTGCATCATTGACTCAATTGCTTTCGATGGAAGAATTAAATGGATTGACTCGTATTGGTGTTCCACCATCATAAAGATCATATCTATTCTTAACAAAATTCTTTTCCACCAAATCCATAACTACACAGGGAACTATATTTTCATTATACAATAAAAACACAACATCATCATCACTTAAAATCTCGATTTTCACTGTGTTTTTTTCAAATATAATAATTGTATGCAGTATAATATCATTCTTAGAGAAATCAACCTCTACCAAAGATTTAATCAAACCTAACAACTGCTCATAAATCAAACCCTTCTAAACAACATATCCTTTAGTTTTACGAGATCTACCAATGTATTCAACACTCTCACCTTATTCAAACCACTCATCATTCCACATTAATGTAATGCTCATCTTACATATATACATAATTTATAAAAATTAAACATGATATTTTACAACAATGCACGAAATATATAACTAATATATGTTTATTATCAAATGAGACACAATTTTGTTTGTGATAATTAATCCACGAAACATATAGAATAAGACATGTTTTCGAAAAAAAAATGCAAGTTTCTCTTGTTAAGCCACGATTCGTTTCTAAATCCAAATGTATAAAATGAAAGCACGTTTCTAAAAAATAATGCACATTTTTGCTAAAGAATCCATAATTTTAAGAAAAAAAGACTCGAAATTATTTGCAGTGCACAATAAAAGTGTTGTAATCTTTTTATTAATAAAATTAGACCTAAATTATCAGTATGCTTTTACTAGCAACATGTGAATTTGCCCAAAAATATTATTTTTTTACCCATAACAACACAATGCTTGGGGCGCATAACTACCTACGTTGTTAACAAATACTTTCTTCTAATGTATGAGACATATCTTTTTCACTTGGGATGTCAATAACAGAAGCTTTGATGTTTGTAAGCAAACATCCCCCTTATATTGTAGAGACTAATTTCACAGTGAAACCTTGACATGATATACAAAAAGAGATGTTTTTTAAACACCTAAACTAGTTAATGAATTTCAGGAGGTAATGGCAATTATCAAAGCCATTCAATTGTTAAAGGAAAAGGATAATGAGAGAAAATTAATGTTAAGAATTGATTTATTTGTTGCTTTCGAAGAAAAAAAAATGAAAAAGAAAGAGAGAAGTTATTTTCATGTTACCTTTTTAATCATTAAAAGAGTTAAAGGACTATTTGGTAAAAAAATAATAATGGTATTTTCGATAGTTAAGATTTTGAAAGTGCAAAAAAAACAAACATTAGTAATTCATGTTATTTTGAGACAACTAAATAAATGAATAAAGTGCTATTTAGAGAAATTTACCCCCCGTTAAAAGGATGGATCTTTTGATAAATTTTTTCGAACTCATGTTAATCAATCTGCTAGAATATTAGAGATATGCTTCGCTTTGCTTATTAAAAGAAAAGTTCATTTGATTAATTTAATTGAAATCACAAACAATAATCTGTCAAGATATTATACATCTCCAACAAAGAATCATTTATTGATTCATGTCAGAACATCAGAATAACTATTGAAATACTGCTGATTTTTCAACTCTATTTCGAACTAGATAGAAGATATCTATTATGCATTCCTTGGTTATAAATTATTGAAATTGTTGCCTTGGTAGTCCTTTTTTTGAAACATCTAGTTGTATCACTTGAGTACAAAAAGGTGTCATATAATACCGTTTTACATTTTTTTCTTTGATGAAGTGATGATAAATCTAAATCTCTATATATTTAGTTCCATCATGTTGGATGTTAGATGTTAAGACGATATTATGGCAGATATCAATAACAACTTTACTATTATAATAGACCTTCATGGAAAAATTGACAATCATCCTTAACTCCTTCATAAGTAATTTGATCCACATAAGTTCATAGATATCACATGCCATTTGCTTTTTGCTTTACTATATTATGAAATTCCCACTTGAAGTGAATCTTTGATCATCAATAGGACTCACCAATCTATATATATAAGTAAAGGCCTCAATGTTAAATGATCTATTTTGGTGAACTTTCAAGATGTTGCAATACTTAATATACAACTTGTAAATGATCATTTGAGCTATGTATAAATTGGCTCACAAGGCATAACAAATACAACATCTCATTCTTTGTTTACCTTTTTTTATTCTCGATTTTGTTCATAATTTGCAATTTGCATTTACTAGAATCTTTATTATTTATAACCCAACATCTCTATCTCATTGAGTAAGTTTAATTTTTTTTAATATTAGAAAAATTATTTTTTAAAATGAGTCACTTGTATGGTTAAAGTATCTTAAGTTTTTTAAATCTTGATTTTCAACTTCTCTGTCGAGAATCTTTCATTGTTCTTATATCCTACTTACCATTATTAATGAGAATAATATCATTCACATAAATAATTAGAATACTAATTTGATTATCATTTAAATATCCATAGGACAAAGTATTATTGGTTTGGCCTTAATGTAAACCATATGCTTGAGTGAATTTTTCAAACCATACCCATGGAGACTGTTTTATATTTCTCCAATTAATTTGTACACTGTCCATTTTTCAAATTATTTTCAAAATCTTAGTGGAAGCTTTATATAGACTTTTTTCTTTGAGATCTTCACGTAAGACTGCATTCCATCTAGATGTTGATATGATATGCCTGAACAATATCTTACGTTTTTCAAGTCTTTGATTTTCTACTTCTATGCTAAGGACTCCTTCATTCTTTGTATTTCTTGCTTATTATTACCAATGAGGATAATGTCATCTACATAAATAATTAGAATACTAACTTCATTATTATTTGAATGTTTATAGGATATATTGTTCATGGTTTAATCTTGAGTATACTCCATGCATTTAATTGATTAATGGACTTTTCAAAACCATCCTTGTGGCTTCTTTTTTAGACTATGTAAATATTTCTTTAATTTGCACATTATTCCCTTGTCAAGTTCTTCTTAGAATTATGGTAGGAGCTTCATATAGTCCTTTTCTTCGAGATCCAAAATCCTTTGGCAACCAAATCAATGACATGATCAAATTAAGATCTCACCAAATCCATACCTATAGAGACCTCATGGCGCATGGCTTTATCTAAGAAGAATAACATGCATGCAAACAATTGGGGATTTACAACTAAAGTAATGGAGGAAATCATGGCAACATATATGCAGAACACTCATGCACATGTTGCCGTGTAACCAAATTAGCCCTATGAAGATTTGTTGATTAAGAGAGATTGTTCCTTCCATCAAACTTAAATCCATGTAGTAAATAGTAAAATCTTTTGTCAGACCTTTAAATTTGAGTGCAAAGGCTTAGGCATGGTATGCCTTGCTCCACATCCAGACATACAAGTATGAATGGACCACGCTAGCAAGGTAAAATTCATGAGTTAGATATATAAACAAATGCGAAAGACTTGGTTAGAAGTTAAGTTTCATATTTACTGTGGCGATATACGCTAATGAGTTGGGAACATCATGGAGCGAGGAATGAAACACATGAACTGACCTGCAAGCATTCTCAAGAGGAAAGTGATAGAGACGCCTCGAACAAGCACCAGCATATGGTGGTGCAAAGATGTCTAGTGATGAGAACACAAGATGAAATGCGGGAGTCTAACTTGGCATGGATGAAAGTCTAGCAAGCAAAGATATTCTACAAAGAAGGATGTAGCTATTGGCTAGAGAAGAGTCAAGGATTAAGGGATAAAGGAGAGATGTCTACCTCGAAAGCCAAAGGGAAGATAAGGCTCAAGAAGAGTCCTAAACAAAACCACCTCCTCAAGCTTATCCAAATCGGTTAAAAACAGGTAAGAGAGCTTAAAAAATGCTTTAAAGGAGATAAAATCCTTGACTCACAGAAAGTCTCTATGGAAGAAAGATGTATTTAAACTTTGAAGATAAGTCTCAAATCAAAAAATAACCACCGACCAAGATTGGCTGGCATTCAGAAAAGTGTGGGATAACAAAGAGAGAGTGTTTAAGTAGGACACTCCTTACTTAATATAAAAAAAGGGCTTGAATTCGATTGTAAATACATTAAGAAATAGAAACTCAAGTATGTGTAGCTAAAGGCATTGGGTGCTCTAAGTGAGATGTTTCTTTTATAAAGAGTTCATTTATCTTTAATAAAGATTGAGAAAAAGTTCTCGTAATACTTATATCTTTTACTCCACTTTCACTTTATTTTGTCTTTTACTTTGCTTTTGTTATGGGCTTTGAAAAAGGGCTGGCTAGATGGACACACTTAGCGCCATCACATTAAAGTTGCATGAATTTAGCAATTGACTGCATGACAAGTTAACATCAAAGCGTGATTCCAATAACCACTTTATCTTAAACCCATGGTTGATTTGATCACTGCAAAAGTTCCATCGTGAGAAAGAGCGAGTCAGTGTGAGAGCGCATGACTCGACTAAAAGAGATCATTTATGCATTATCGAAGGGATCGATAAGCAAATTTGTTGAGTTGATGGAGATAATTGCCCAATGACAATCCTTAATGGAAGAGGACATCCAAACTCTTAAAAAGATTGTGAAGAGCTTAGGATCGAGATTAAGTTGCTAAAAAGAGCTTCTTATGTCCCAATAGTAAGAACAAATCATATTGTAGCTAAATTAAAGGTGCCAAAATCAAATTCGTTCACTAGAGAGAGGAATGTCAAGGAGTTAAAGAACTTCTTGTAGAATATGGAGCAATACTTCAAAGTGGCTTGAGTACTTGATAGCAACCAAGTAATAATCACATCGATACTTATTTGATGATGCTAAGTTATGGTGGCCTACTCATATCCAAGATGACACTATCATGGGAAAGTTTAGCATAGGTTTATGTAAAGTACTCAGAAAGGAATTGAATGATCAATTCCTGCCATGCAACACATCGTTCATGGCTAGAGAACAATAAAAATGCCTAAAGCTGATAAGTTCCATGTGTGACTTCATGAAGGAATTTAGTTCCTTAATATTGGACATCAAGAATATGTTAGAGAAAGATAGGTTGTTTAACTTCCTCTTAGGCTTACAGCCGTTGGCTCAAGCAAAACTAAAATGGCAAGGTGCCACTTTCAACATTCTTTGTAGCAGATAGCTTGGTAGATTTCAAGTATGTGGGTGATTCTTTCGATAAAAAAACAAAGAAATGAGGAAAGGCTAGAAAAGAGATGAAAAAGCCCAATGGTAAGGCCAAAAAAAAAAAAAGGAAAGCTAAGTCCAAAAAACTTTGAAGCTCATCTTCTTCAAAAAGTAAAGGAAAAAATGTGGACCAAATGGGTTACTTCCTATCAAGTATATAGGTGATTCTTTCAATAAGAAAACAAAGAAATGAGGAAAGGCTAGAAAAGAGATGAAAAAGCCTAATGATAAGGCCATAAAAAGAGGAATGCTAAGTCCAATAAACTTTTAAGCTCATCTTCTTCAAAAAGTAAAGGAAAAAATGTGGACCAAATGGGTTACTTCCCATCAAGTATATGGGCAATTCTTTCAATAAAAAAACAAAGAAATGAGGAAAGGTGAGAAAAGAGATGAAAAAGCCTAATGGTAAGGCCAAAAGAAGAGGAATGCTAAGTCCAACAAACTTTTTTTCAACCTTTATCTTTAATAAAGGTTGAGAAAAAGTTCTCGTAATACTTATCTCTTTTATTTCGCTTTCACATTACTTTATCTCTTACTTTGCTTTTGTTATGGGCTTTTAAAAAGGGCTAGCTAGATGGACACACTTAGCACCATCACATTAGAGTTGCATGGATTTAGTAACTGACGGTATGACAAGTTAGTATCAAAGCACGATTTCAATCACCACTTTATCTTAAACCCATGGTTGATCTGATCACTGCAAAAGTTCCATGGCGAGAAGGAGTGAGTCAGTGCGAGAGCGCATCATTCAGCTGGAAGAGATCATTAGTGCATTATCGAAGGGATCGATAAGCAAATTTGTTGAGTTGATGGAGACAATTGCCCAACGATAATCCTTAATGGAAGAGGACATCAAAACTCTTAAAAAGACTATGAAAAGCCTTGAGATCGAGATTAAGTTGCTGAAAAGAGTTTCTTATGTCCCAATAGTAGGAACAGATCCTATTATAGCTAAATTAAATGTGCCAAAACCAAAGTTGTTCACTAGAAAGAGGAACACCAAAGAGTTAAAAGAACTTCTTGTGGGATATGGAGCAATACTTTGAAGCTACTTGAATACTCAAAAGCGACCAGGTAATGATCACATCGATGTACTTATCTGGTGATGCTAAGTTATGGTGGCCCATTCATATCCAAGATGACGTTATCATGGAAAAGTTTAGCATCGATTCGTAGGAAGTACTCAGAAAGGAATTAAATGAGCAATTCCTGCCATGCAAACAATCATTCATGGCTAGAGAAAAATAAAAATACCTAAAGTTAACAAGTTTCATGCGTGACCTCATGAAGGAATTTAGTTCCTTAATATTGGAATTCAAGAATATGTCAAAGAAAGACAGGTTGTTTAACTTCCTCTTAGGCTTGCAGCCGTGGGCTCAAGTAAAACTAAAATGGCAAGGTGTTAAAGACCTACCCTTAGCATTCTTTGTAGCAGACAGCTTGGTAGATTTCAAGTATGACGGTGATTCTTTCAATAAGAAAATAAAGAAATGAGAAAAGGCTGAAAAATAGATGAAAAATCCTAATGCTAAGGCCAAAAAAATAGGAATGCTAAGTCCAACAAACTTTTAAGCTCATCTTCTTTAAAAAGTAAGGGAAAAAATGTAGACCAAAAAGGTTACTTCCCATGATGGCATCATCCTACATTGTAAACATTTAGTTAACTTTTTTTAATGTTATTTCGGCTAAATATGCTATTTTTGAAATTTTTTAAGTTTTTGTTATTTAATTTTCTAGTAATTTTTTATTTTATTATAATTTAAAAATGGTTAATTTAATTAATTATATTATTTATTTATTATAAAGTCAATCATTTTCTATATAATTTACCCATTATCAGTTAATGACAATGAAAAATATTAATATCATTATTTTTTGAAAAAAATTAAGCAAAATATTTATTTTGATAATTCCTTTTTTACTTATATCTCAAATTTAATAAAATCAAAATACTAAAATGATTTATGTTAATGTTTTGCATTAATGTTTTGAAGAGAAAAAAATGATTGTTTTTGCTTATATTATATAAAGTAAATAAATAAAAAAATTTATGAATTTGTTTTGTTTACATAACATATCAATATTTTTATTTTTTCAAAAAATGAAAATCACTATAATATGATTTTTTTAATTAAATGTAAAATGATATAAAGGGACTTATCAAGCAAATTGATAGTACAATCAAGCAAACTACTAGAGTAACAATTTTAAAATATTGTATATTTAAATTCTAATGATAATTATGACAAACATAACAAAAATAATTAAATTACAAATAAGAAACTAAATTGTTGTTTACTTTACACACTTTTAGGACAAATAGTAGATTTAAGAAGAATTCAGTGGACTCTAACAATTTTTATTCTAGTTAAAATTCAAAATAAATTTAATTATTTTCTTTATTACAAATTTGAAACACTTTAATATAACCTAATTGAATAAAAATTATAAATATTAAATTAAAAATGTATAAAATATAAATATTTCTAATATAATTAATTTTTATTTTTCAAAATAATAGTTTTATATTAATTTGAATTCTATTCCAGATTTGATATTATGACTTATCTTCAGCATCATCAAAAAAAGAGTATAAAGAACCATTGAAATAAGTCTTATCTCAATTAAAAAGTGATTCAGAAGAAAACAAATTGTTAAAAGCACTTCATCCTCTAAAATGGATCCATTTGAATTTTGACAGAGAAAAGATATTGATAAAAGTAGACGACCAGCTCGAAAGACAATAGTGATAATTGAGGCCTTCAAAGATTCTTACAATTATAAAGATGTTGACAAAAGAAGCTCATAGAGTAGACAACGAAAGAAAAGCACATGATAACTCAAAAGTAAATGTTCAAGATCAAGCCAGCTCAAAAGAGTAACTGAAAAGACAAAAGTAAAAGATTCTTACAACGATTTGCACTCCCTCAATCCCTTGCTTTGGCAAATATAAATGACATTAGGAATAAAAGGAGGGCAGAGTTCTATATCCCCGTTCTAAAATATTCTTTTGAAAATTCTTATACGAGTAAATATTTTCTGTTTTACGAGCTTGAGAACGACTATTAGCAATCATTTTGTAAGTATTGGAAATCAATATAATTTTATTTTAGTTGTTTTTCATATTATTGTGTAGGTATTAATCCTTCTTAAGTGCAATTTTGGTTAGTTCCTGAATCTAATAAAGTTATGGCATTGAGGTGAAAACTATTGTTTATTACAAAATTTACCTTGACATACCATTTTTGTAATTGTATTTTATTTATCATGGTTATAAAATCTTCTTCTTCACTTTCTTCCTTACCCTATTTTATTTTCTATCTATTAGATTTTCTAATTTCTAATGTGCTTTAAGGGATCATATTTTTATTTTTATTTCTACATTATCTCGTTGTAGTTGATTAACTTGCTTCTTAAGTTCCTTAATTTCAATTTGTAGATCTTAAAGATTAATCATTTCTATCTTTGACTTTTTGCTAATATTTCTTGTAAACTATAAGGTTTGATATCTTGTTTTTCTTTTTTCTCTAATAAAATTTCTTTTAATTTTAACAAACAATCTATTTTTATCTCAAAGTCGTCTATTTTATCAATAATATCTATTAATATTTTTTTACTAATCATTTTTATCATCTTGCAGTTACAGACTCCTTCACTTCATGTATCCTTACTTTCTTCACTAAATTTTTTAAAATCACGATATTTTTCTACATATATTCACTTTCATGGTCTTGTGAGGTTTTATTTGAGGCTAATGTCCTTAATATTTTATCTTTTATTTCTTTTCATATTCTTACAGTTTCTAGTAAAATGTCCTAATTTTCTACATTTATAACCTTTAACATATTTTTCCTTAATAGGTCCTTTAGGTTTTTCTTCTTTCTTATTTGACCTTTTGATTGGCTTATATGGTCTATTAAGGGGTTTTGCCCTTTTTCTAATCATTGGAGCTTTAATCTTTTGGTATATTAGGCACACATATTTTTCATTTTCACCCTAGTTTGTTTTCAATTAAATTTTAATTTTGATCTAATTTTTAAGTCTGTGCATAATATTAATCCTACTTGATTTACAATACTCATTATTTCTCCATATGAAATATTATCGTAAGGATTATACCTCCGTATACATATTTAAATTTTTATTTTACCTTTTTTTATAAATAATTTTGATAATTTTGCTATAAATATTTCCTTCCATGGTGCATAGTTGCTATCTATTCTGGTATATAATTTAGTTAAAAATATATCCTTATACTACCCAAAATTTGACAATTTTGGGCATGTAAGATTTAGTAATACTTATGATGTTTTGTCTTAGAATGTAATCGGATCTCTTATAAAATATTTAGTGATTGCCAGTATTAATGTTTCTATTGTATTTTCCAAATGTCTTTCTTTTATTCTCCCTTCTTGGGTCTGGCTAGACTATTTTCTTTTTTTATTGTAGCTAATAATTTCATCTTATTGAATTTTGTTAGATAATTATCCCACCATCATTTTAATTATCTTGTGAATCCTAAGATTAATAGTTTTGCAATCATTTGATCTATATTCTTAAATCTAGATTTATAGGTAGTTACTATCATAGTCATTTCTTGTAGAATATTAAAGATTTTGTATTCTGTTAATGTATCTGTATTCCATTTATATATTGCATCTACATCATATTTAGATGGATGTGTATCAATCCATCATTCATTCTTATATCTGATAATGATGATCTAAGGTGATATATACTAATTTTTGGCCTAGGATTATTACGTATCTTGTTTATCATGGGTTCTTCTATAATCTTTTGTTTTTCAAATTCTTTCTTTAGGTTTTCTATTTCTCTTGCTTTCTGTTTTATTTCTTATTCAGATTTAATATACCCTATTATGTTTATGTGTCCTTTCCTTAAATCTTTACTTATCATTAATAAACTTACCTTTCTTTCTATTTCCTCTAAAAATGTGTCATTGCGTTTTGTAAGTATTAATAATTGCTCTCTACGGACATCGTACATTTTAAATATCAATTTTATAATATTATCATAATTGATGTTCCTATTTTGATCCTTCATGAGGGTTTTTTTTTATATTAATTTTTATGAGTTTTTTTCTAATCTACCTACTCGCTTTGCTATTGTATATGAAATTTGGTTGAATAGTTATTCTGTTAGTATATTAAGACTACATCTTTATATATTATCGATTCATTTTGACTCCTCTAGTCGTTTGGTTGTCGGTTTAAAAGCAAATTAGGGTTAGACAAAATATTAAAAAAAATCTCATATAAAGTATCTTCAAAGAAAGGTTCATTATAAGAAAATAGAAGAATAATTATAAAAACAAGAGGAACAGGACAAAATAAAGAAGATAAAAGTAGATTACCAATAAGAAGTATGTGTAGAGGTACCTAATGCTTTTTGGGAAAGAAAAAAAGCATACTGTACATCTACCCTATGAAAAAGATTTTGTGAAAGATAAATTTCAACAAAAGCAAGATCTATTCAAATGTATAAAAAACTATTGGGATATTGTAAAAAGAAAATTCAAGAATTATTAAAAAAAATTAATAAACCAAGCAAATCCCTTTGGAGTTGCTTTGTTTCATTGAAATATAGAGAGGAGCCCCTAGATTAGTTATCAATTATAATCTCCTTAACAAAGCTATTACGTAGATTAGATATCCTATTCTTAATTAAAAAAAAGATCTTATCCACAGATTATATAATACTTTATTTTTTCAAAAATGGATATGAAATTAGGATATTGGTATATATAAATAGCTAAAGAAAATAAGTACAAGACAGTCTTCAACGTATCATTCAGTCATTATGAATGGAATGTCATATCCTTTGACCTCAAAAATGCCTTATATGAATTTCAAAATATTATGAACGAAATATTTAACCCATATATTTTATTTACAAAAATTTACATAGATGAAATTCTAGTATTTTTTGATTCAATAAATCAACATTTTAAGCATACAAAAATTTTTTAAAAGTCATAAAACAAAATAGTTTAGTGAACAACTAAAAAGATAAAACTATTTCAAATAAAATTAAGATTTTTAGGGTATAAAATATTTTAAGTGACAATAACCTCACTACTAAACAATAGAATTTGTAGATAAAATTTTAAATGAAATAAGGACAAAACTCAACTGCAAAGGTTCTTAGGATGTCTGAATTACATATCAGATTTTACTCTATATCTTAGGCAAATAAGTAGGCCATTTTTCACGAGCTTAGGGAAGAGATCTCTAGCATGGATAAAGAAATGACTAATGCAATCAAAATATTTAAAAGAAAAAAGGGAAAACTTTACCATGCCTAGGAGTATCTAACTCTAAAACCTTATTAATAGTACAAATTAATGTATCAAAGATAGGATTTGGAGGTATTCTTATCCAAATAGTATAAAGACAAGAACAAATAGTTAGGTATTACTAAAGAATGTGAACAAAAGCCTAAGAAAATTATTCAACAACAGAGAAAGAAAGTTTATCAATAATTTTATGTATTACCAAATTTCAAGATGATTTATATAACAAAATCTTTTTTAAAAAAAAATTGATCACAAAGTTACAAAAGATGTTTTACAAAAAGATGTTCAAAACTTAATTTCAAAACAGATCTTTGCAAGACGACAAGCAATTTTATATGTATTTGATTTTAATATTGAATTTATTAAAAGAGAAAAGAATTCTGTTCCAAATTTGATAATGAAAATAATAATATCATTATTTTTTTTACAAAAAAGTTAAATGAAAGATTTATTTTACTAATTCATCTTTACAATTATATCTCAAATTTACTAGAATGGCAACTAATATGATTTATGCTAAGATGTGGAAGAGAAAAAATAAGTATTTTTGTTTCTATTATATAAAATAAATAAATAAATTTTCTAAATTTATTTTGTTTAATTAACATATATCAATATTTTTGTCCTTTAAAAAAAAAACTACAATATGATTTTTTTTATTAAATGTAAAATGAAATAAAGGGACTAATCAAGAAACCACTAGACTAATAATTTAAAATATCATATATTTAAATTCTAATGATAATTATGAAAAACATAATAAAATAATTAAATTACAGATACGAAACTAAATTATTGTTGGACGTTCACACACCTTTAAAACAAAGGGTAGACTTAAGAAGAATTTGATGGACTCTTAACAATTTTTATTCTTGTCAAAAATCAAAACATATTTAATTATTTTCTTTATTACAAATTTAAAACACTTCAATGTAACCTAATTGAATAAAAATCATAAATCTTAAATTAAAAATGTATAAAATATAAATATTTTTAGTGTAATTAATTTTTATTTTTCAAAATAATAGTTTTATATCAATTTAAGATTTTACAATTCAATAATATTTCTAAATTAAAAAATATTTTCATATCAACATTACATAAATATCTATGCCAAAAAACTATAAGTGCACATCAAAATCACGAGGATATAAATATTTGGTTTGCACACACATACAGTAATATTTGTTACATTTTTTTATCAACATTTTTTTTTATTTATTGACTTATTTATTACTGTTCATTAAATAAGGAAGAGATATTGTGAAAAGAAAAAAAAATCACTTGATTTTAATATTAGATTAATAGTCGTTTAATAGGTTGGTCCAATAGGATGAGACTTTCTTAAGAAAGTTATGCAATCAAAGTTTTGTTCTTGCCTTCCTAATTATCAATGCATTTATTATTATGGTTTTCTAATTTTAATATTATTTTTATTTTTTACCAGATTTATATATTAACAAAATAAAAAAAAATTCACATCTTTATAGAATGAGTTAAATTATTTCCAACAAAAATATCAAATTAATATTCAAAATGTGATAAAATTATCTCCAACGAAATTATAAAAATAGGTCGATAATTTGCTGCAGCTACCCTATTGCACCAAACCAAATGTACAAATTTTAATTTTTTTTTATATAATTACTTTTTTAAGTTTTTAAATTAAATATATTTTTAATGAATAACTTAATTGATATATCATATTATTAAGAAAAAATTACACTATTAAAAATATATTATTAAAATTTTTAAAATAAGATCAATATTTAATATATAATTTTAAAAATATCATCAATTTATAAAAATAATCAAATAAAAATTATATAAAAAATATATTTATAAAATTAAGTTGATAAATTATTAATTTTAAAAAATTACTAAAAAAGATATAATATATTATATAACATTAATATATTTAAAATAAATAAATTTTAAATTTTAAGTTATATTTATTATTTTAAACAAATTAATTAATATTATAAAAAATTATTAATTTAAATTTTTTAAAATATTTTTTAACATTAAAATGTTGATAAATTTGGTCTATAGATTTGGAGATGGCTATCTGGTAATAATAGAAAAAAATTTAATTTAAATTTGAGCTATCTCCTAAATTTAGGTGGGAAGGTTACTTTGTTATGAGGCAGAGCCCTGTCGCGTGTAGCCGCAGCAACCAAACACGTGACCCATGGGAAGTCTCTGGTCTGACGTGGAACTCATCCATTGGCTAAAGTTTAAGGCCGCATTTGTCACGACGATCACGGTACAACCACCTCTTCAGACAGGTGTCACACTCTGTCTACAAGAAATCCCAAAATCGTAATTCTTTTGAACCTGAGGGGAAACTACGAAACCCATAATTCCAATCAAAATCCCGCGTTATGCCCAAGCCGAAAGATAGAAAAAAGGGAAAAGCGGCACCACTGTGTACCAGTCTTAGTGGCTTTCGTTTCTCTCTCTAAAATAAAGTTCTCGAGAAAATTTGCGCTCTTTGAGGAGAATTTTGGTGCAAGAGTTGGGGATCTGAAGCAGAATGAATCGCTACCATGATCCCAACCCATTTGATGAAGAAGAGGTCAATCCGTTCTCGGTATGTTCTTCATACCTGTTTCTTTTCTTGCCGCTCCTCAGATCTAGCCTATTTTTAGCTCTCATTTTATGTTTCATTTGGTTTATTAAATGGTTAATTGTATGCTTCAGACTTTGATTTTGAGTGCATATCTGTGTGAATGGTTTGAATTACGAGGAGTAACTTGGGAAAATTGGACTTTTTGGGCTGTGGATCTGAAGACTTAGGTGCTGGAAGTTAGAAAGTTGGACTCTAATTTGATAATTTTCTTAGCGTTCTGTTTGCTTGATGAGAAAATTGAGGAAAAGAAGATAACAGTTTTTTTTTGGCTCCTCGCCTAAGAGAGACCTTGTACTTTATAAGTCAGAAGTGGCAGTTGGTAGCTTTGATTTTTTGTTCTTTTTAATCATTGTTCTTCATTTTCGTTGTAACCAAACACCATGGTAGTGACTTTCCTGTTATACAGAATGGTTTTGCTTTTCTTTTCTTTTTTCCTCACATTGAATTGCTATGACATCTAGATTGGAGCCCTAGGGAGAATAACTCAGACTGTGAAGTCACAAACTAGCATGTTCTTTTTCTACGCATAATACCTGATACAATTTGAGAGCCTAAGCTGTAGAATGTTTTCACATGTCATTGCAAATTCACTGTTTTTCTCCTTGCTTGAATGTCTTGTTTCATCATGTTGTAATTGTTTTCATTGTTACTAAAGACCTGATAATTTAACTATTTCTGTAAATTTATTTCTGTAAATTTGAAGTGGCACTATCATCTGCACCCTTCCTCCAAAAAGAAGTAAGAGGTCATATTTAAACTATAAAACAGGCTCAATGTGTTTTAGATTATGATTGAAAAGTTTTGGGGGATTGTTGGATAATAAGACATTGATGGGTTGATTAGGATCCTTCTAATCAAGAAAATAATAATGTGGAGTCTTATGTATCCAGATCACATTCTTTATGCCAATTGACAAAGCTAGTTTGTTGGTACTATGTCTGCCATGTTAAATTTTTTTTTCTGAAATTATACTGCAAAGATGCCTTGTTCAAGGTACACTTCATACTTTTCTTGATTGGTCTACTAGGACATGCTCATAGGGCAGTAGCAAACTTTGATTTGTAAATTATTAATTGTACTTGATTCACTTATTGGGGTCCTTTGCAGAATGGTGCTGCTCCTGGACGTGTTCCTCCAGTAGCAACTGAGCACGGTGCTACAGTGGATATACCACTAGATACAATTAATGTAATCAAACTGCTACTTGCATTTTCATGTACCTATAGTCACATGGGTCAACTAATTAGCTAGTTATATGGTCTAATTGATACAGGATTCTAAGAAGAAGGAGAGAGAGCTCGCAGAGTGGGAAGCTGATCTTAAAAGAAGGGAAAAGGTTATTTTCATAACGCGAAAATAAAGTGGATATCTCAAATGTAGCTCGCTTGCTATTTGATGTAAATTGATAATGATTTGCACTAAATGAATCAGTTAAAGTTTTGATCTCCTTTTGATAGTTTTAGATTGCACATATTTTTCTGCACTTTCAATCAAATCTAGGTTTGATGTTTACTCTTTAACTGGTCTGTTTCAGGATATAAAGCGAAGAGAAGATGCTGTTGCTAAAAGTAAGTGAAGAGAATCACAAGTAACAATGGTGTTTAATAATTTTGATCTTTTTAAACATAAATATTTCTTTGAATGTTTTTGTTAAGTTGGTAATTCGTGCTTTCAATTGCCTAGCAGCTGGTGTCGCAGTAAATGATAAAAATTGGCCCCCATTTTTCCCAATTATACATCATGACATTGCTAATGAGATACCAATTCATGCTCAGAAGCTGCAGTATCTTGCGTTTGCAAGTTGGCTAGGTAAGAAGGATGATATCTTCTTATTTACTGAGGTTTCTTAGATTAGTTAGATTAGTTTTTTTTTTTTTTTAGATAATTACTTTGGTGAATATAGCAATAGGAGAAATCTCTTAAGAATGGATGGTGGTTATTCATGGTCATTTTTTGTAGTGCAGCCTTATTTCTTGGAATGTGTTTCCCTGACAGCCATTTTTTTGGTTGATAATATATATTAGCCAAGAAGAAGCAACTGCATTGAATTTGTTTAATAGCATTATTTTTTGTGTGGTTGGTGTGCAGTGTTGGAACATCTTTGTTAGGTTTGAATACCAAATATCTCTGTTCTATTTCATCTTCTGAGTAGAATGTCTTGTGGATGTTGAATTGCTTTTCTATAGTTTCCTCCTCTTGCTTTCTTTTGCTCTATGAGGAAAGTTATGCATAGTTTTATTTGTTGTGTTACAAACTTCTGAAAAATAAATAGAAGAACATGGATGTTTGAAGTGTCCCAAGTTACAGACAGATCTCTATATTGGTTGTATGGTCCCTAGATTATTCGATCTTTTACTACAGCAATTATATTCCCATGGAAGTAGTCCTACAGAAGCCTTTTCTCTTTCTGCAAACCTGTAACAGATATCAAGTCTTCTTTGGTTAATCATATTGCTTGGATCTGGGCGACCTCTAGTTTTTTTATATTTGTTTAGTCTTCTGTTAAGGGCAGATAAAGTTCTACCTTATTAAAGTTCATGATCAGTGATAAGCCACATCATTATGGACTAGTAACTGAAGCGTCAATGATTTCAGTGATGAAATCTAAATTGATGCAACTACTGTTATTTGCATGGGCTTGTTTTAGGTATTCAATATTTTTCCCTTCTTGTTTTGTTCTTCTTTGCGGGGTTGGGAATAGGGGAAGGTGCTTGTCTCTATCCTTCCCTAAATATATAGCTACTGTCAGAGACAGAATCCTGTTTACTGCATGGAGGATGCCATCTGTGAGGAGGATTACATAACAGGAATTGATTGTTCAGGAAATGTCAGTATGCTTGGGTGGGTTTAAATAAATGTTGAAAAATCTGAATGGAAGCTTCTTCGCAAGCATTTAGGCTTTTCCATTATTTTCTTAAATTTCTATTGATTGTTATTTGTGCTGATTTTTGACTTCGTTTTTTTTTCCCAGGTACTTGTTTGTTCTTCTTAAATCTTTTTTTATTATGATTCTCTTAGTTCCATTGACACATAAATGTGAATATTCGTTTTTTAACTTAGTTTCCTGTGTAAATTATGCTACATATTTGGGCTTCTTTTTGCTTGATATCGTGATTTTTCCCCTTTATTTTTCAAATACTAGTTAAGTTTCTGTCTTTCTTTTCCTTTCCTTTTGTGGGTCATTTAGATAATATTTCAGAAGTAAATTTCCTTAGGGTTGCAGGGAATTTCTTTTCCTGTTGGGTTAGATATAAATTTTTTGTTTGGAGTTCTTTATTCATAATCTGTGTGATGTAGTTGGTAGGGTACACAGAAGATACCATCTGCCCACCCCCCCGCCTCCTCTTTTGTTATTTTTTATATCTAGATTCTCTTTTTTTTTTTTTTGGTTCTGCTCTAGTCATTAGCTATCTTATTTGGATGCTGTTCTTGCAGGTATAGTTTTGTGTCTCGTTTTTAATGTTGTTGCTGTGATTGTCTGCTGGATCAGAGGTGGAGGTGAGTCCTTTTGTTTCAGAACAGCTTCGCATTTAAGTTGAAGTGAATTTCTTGGATTCCAATGTGATTGGAATATTCTGATAAAGTTTATCTTGCTCAGGTGTTAAAATATTTTTCCTTGCAATAATTTATGCATTGCTTGGATGCCCTCTTTCATATGTGCTATGGTACAGGCCCCTCTATCGAGCCATGAGGTAATTCTTTTCTGCTGTCTGCTCATTTAAATAGATAAAGGCAGCTTAAAAAATCTCTATGCACATTACTTCCAGTGTGCCTAGCAAGAATAATATATGTTTCCAGGAAAGAGAAACGAGTATTCCCAAGGAGTAACACATTGCACATTAAGTTTGTCAGCTAGGTGGGTCAATTGCCACAATTCATAAAGCATTTATAATGCATTTCCAAGCATTCAAAATCACACTTCTATTTTATGGCAGAGGTTGGTTCTCCATTGTATGCGATTGCACTTGCAATACACTTGCTATATAACCTCTATTTAAAGTTGTACTATTGCTAATATCTCTTGTTGATATGATCTAAGAATTAGTTTGTGGTCTTGCTAGTAGTTTGGATAATACTGATGGTACTTCCTTTAAACTTGTGAAGGAAGTATTCTCAATCTAGTCGTCAATCATTCATGCTAAAATGGTTTATCTCTGAACTGAGATTGTTACTCTGGTCATAGGATGATACGGGCCGTGTTTCCTGATGGTTGATATAAATGGTTTTTTAACCCCTTGCAGGACAGATAGCGCGTTGAAGTTTGGTTGGTTTTTCATGTTTTACTTGGTGAGTTTTATATTCAAAACTTCTTATTGGTTGATATATCAGCCTTGTGACCGGAGGCTTTTCTTTTTCCTTTTTTTTTAAAAAAAATTATTTAAAAGAGAAACTCTTCTTTCTTCCTCCTTCCATCTCTCCCTCCCTCCCTCCCTCCCTCTCTCTCTCTTTCTCTCTCTCTCTCTCTCTCTCTCTCTATATATATATATATATATATATATGTACACACACACACACACATATATCTTTCTATCTGTCTATGCTTTCTCCTTTCGTCTGTCTCTGTCTCAGTTTTAATGGCCATTAGAACTGCACATGCAGCTGCACATTGGATTTTGTATATTTGCGGCCATCGCTCCACCAGTTGTCTTCCATGGGAAGTCATTGACGTAAGTTTCTTCTGCTCAAGTATTCCTGCTTATTGAAATTAGCTTTTAAAATGTCTGTTCACCATAATTACTTTGACATAGACCTGTTTTGATGTGATGAACTTATGTGGTGGAATAAGATTGTCCAGAGCTACTTCTCTGTAGAGAGTGATAGGTGTAGGATTTTATAGATGTCATGCAAGCAGTGTAGCGTAGCATGTTTCTGATGAAACAGATGGAACTCACCTATGTTTTCTTGCTGGAGGAGTTCCTTAAACCTTTGTAAGAGGTGAAGCCATAATGAAAATGGATCATGTTTTGGTATGTCTAAAGCTGTTTTTTTTTTTCTTTTTTTGTTTTTTCTTGTCTTTTTTGTTCTTTTTCTTTTTGCTTAGAACTATAAAATAATTTTATTTCATCTATTTTTTATGGTCAACTCGGGCTGACCATTTCAAAAATACATTCTCATCTAAGTGGTCATTTATGTACCAGATGGCATTATAGCAATCCTGTGGAATTATTTTCAGAAGTCACTATGAAACTGAAAATTTAAACTGCCATTTTGTTTCTTTTTTTTTTTTAAGGAATATACTTGCCTTTTCTCTGCCATGTTATTAGAATTTATGCTTTTGTGTTAACTTTTTTATGAACGATGATTTCGTGAGGATCACTTTGCAGGTGGAAACCCAAGTTGAGCTGAGAGATCATTTTCTATGTCTTGAGCTCAGTTACCATAATCAACTCTAGGTTTTAAGCTAACAAAAACATAAGATGTCTTAAGTTCGGGTGCTATAGACAATTGTGGGTTTTAAAGTTTTTTTTTGCTTTTTTTTTTTTAGCTTTTGACGTCAGATTTTCTTTTTTTGACAAGATAATTCATTTTTCCTGTTTTCAAATAAATTTCAGGGGTATCCTTGCGGCAATTGATGTCATCTCTGATAATTTATTGGTTGGGGTAAGTGTAACATTTGCATCCTGGCATCTGCGTATTTTATGTTCTCCTATGTGAAAGGATCAGAATATATCTTTCTGTTTTCGGGATACCATGACACCTAAACTTCATGCCCATATCTGGCGTTCAAGGTACACAGCAAAAATAGTTAGGAAGGATAGTGAATTGTTGGAAATCCATATTTACGTATGATAAGCATCCTTTCACCAATACAACAGCTTAGAACTTTTCAACTGAACTCGTTCAACTTTTTAAATGAACTTGTTCAAGTGAAAAGCTATGCAGACTGGTATGAGAAATATGGCTGATGAGTAGTTAACCAGCACAAGTTATTCCGTTCAATTCATACTAAAATATGCTGTGCTTCTATAGCTTACACTTTTGTAATGCCCCATTTATCAAATGGAGATATCCCTTTGTGGTTTCTTTCACATCAGCTACCGGCCAAGATACGTACTGAATAGGGAGACTCTCCTAGGACTGCCTTCTTCTGCAGCTACGTCCCTGGGATGGGCTTTGATTTGTTAGGCTAGGCCTAGATGCCCTTTTCCTTAATTGCAATTTATATCTTTTAGCACATGCTTCTGGTATATGTCAAAAAAATTTTGAATACTTCATAAGCAAGTTACTAATTAAATGTTTATGAAAAGAAAAAAAGGGATAAGCCATTTGTAGTTGTGAGAATATTCAGTGACTAATAGCCAGAACGGTGATTGTGGTGCAGTCTAATTTGGTTTGAGATCAAACCAGGAGCGAACCGATTTTGATTGGTTCTGTAGAACTGGAAACTGAACCGAACTATTAAAGAGAACCATACTGAATCAAAGTTAGTTTAGTTCAGTTTAGTTTCGTTTTTCAATCAGTTCTCCTTTTAAAGCTAAGAAAAATTAAGTTTTACTGATGTATTGAGGATTGCCTATAACTAACTCATTTCCCCTCTGCACATGCATAGTAAAGAAACAATACAATGATGATCCTCTAAATGTTCATTTAGAACCATTATGACTTTTAGGTTATAATAACAGTTCAAAAGTTCTGTTTGTTTTATTGTAGAACATGCATGAATTTAATGTAAAAAAAAAAACAAAATTATTTTCTAGAAACTTTACCTAAAAATTATGCACAAAAGAAGTGATTTGAAATTTCAGTTACTTTGTATTTTTTTAACCTGCAATATGGATAATCCAAAAACTAGGTAATTGGTAGTTATAATCGAAAACAAATATCAATCAAAAGCTAAATTAAATCGAACTTAAATCAGCAGTTCAATTTGATTGGCACCTCTATCAGCAGTTATAATAAATATTTGAAGTTTTACTAATAAAGTGACAAGTTGCAATAATACATTCTACTGCTAATATACTTAATATTTGAATTAGCTTCAAATTCTAAGGGCATTTATTGAATAGAGGTGTAAAATTTCATCAATGAGAAGTACCTTAGATTTTGCTTAATTTTAATAATGTTGGATATTAGGTACTCCCAATGAGAAAGAGATGGATCATGTCATTGAAGAGTTTCTTAGTTTTTCTGGTTCTGTCAAGTTAATTAGATTGTATTCTTGAGAATTTTATTATGTGATTACTTAGTTATTTTACAATCTTAATTCTTTTCCTTCATGATGCACATGTACCATGGTTCTCCATGACAAGCTTCATCATACTTGCCCATGTTATTCTCCTTAACTAAGAAATTTGAATCCCTAATACTATGGAAGTTGAATCCCTGATAAGCATTTGTAAAGTTAGCAAAAATCTTTAGGGGACCCATCGAAACAGATTTGTGGAATTTTAATTAATTAGTGATATGAAAAAGGAAAAGGATAATGTGTGACTTTCTTTTGTGTTAATTACGTTAGAGGTTTGGACTTAATTAACATTTGATTCTCATGCAGATCTTCTACTTGGTTGGTTTTGGACTGTTTTGCCTGGAGTCACTTATAAGCTTGTGGGTTCTTCAGGTTAGATACAAAGCATATTGCTGTATTTATTAATATTATATTGGGCTTGTTCAAATGCATACGATATGGTCAAAGCAAGTACTTAAGTTGCTCAAGTATCTCAGTATTATGTTGGACTGGTTGAAGTTGAGAAAAGATGAATGTAAAAGAATTTCTTTAGAAAGTGATCCTTATGGAGCAAACGTCGATATTGAAATATCTCTTTGCAAAGAGTTGGATCTTAAAAATAATTTTACATGTTTATTTGCGCAACTGTTGGCATGCTAAGGGACTTCTAATGAACATTTATTATCCTTGTGGACCTTTTCTGTGCCTGTAATTGACTTAGTTTTCTTTCTCCTTGGGTTGTGCAGAAAATTTATTTGTATTTCAGGGGGAATAAGTGAGATTCAGCTTAAAGTTGCACTGCAGTTCAGACTTACAGCTTCACTGCATCTTGAGGTGGTTTAGTATATAATTCTTGGATTGCATTATGTCTACCATAATTTTGCTATGATGATTGTACGAGTTGATGTATTTGTTAGTATATAAAAGAGATCTTTAGATATTTGTCTTTTGCCTTCATTATGACAAGTCAGTTCATTGAATTTTGATAGTGTATATTTTCTGGTACCAATGCACTTGAAACTTACAATGGTGTTGAGGGATTCTTCCACTTTTTCAATGCTTCGATGGAACCTAAAATTGTTTGGAACCCATTTGAGGGTTGGTTCATGGAGAATGTGTACTTAGTAGACAAAGGAACCTGACTTCTGTAGTGGTCAATTTCTTAATGTACCCTTTGCTAAATTTCCAATGGAATGTGATAGTAGTCATAAGATTGTCAAAACACAATGCTGAGATTATCATCATTGGATCACCGGTTGTTAATTTTGTAGGTTAGATTCAGGTTGGAATCTTTTTAGGTGTATTGAGCTTGTTCTTAATTGTTAAATTTTGGATCTTGTAAATTAATTGTTGGATTCTTCCTTTTTTTTTTTTTATTGATTCTAGTGGTGTAGAATGGAGTGAACTAGGTGGATATCACTGATATTAATATATATATATATATATATGTGATGTTGCCATGGAGTTGGTATAATGATGTCTTGGCCATTTGATTTTCAAGGAAGAAGCATAGCCAAAGCATAATGTTTAGAGAAAAACGGCAAACTTTTCATAGAATTATAGGGCTGTTGGGACTTGAACAGTGGCTTTCAAAGGTAACTATCCTCTGAAGAATTCACCATTTGCACAAAACATGGAGCTTACTTAACCTTCAGGCTGTAGTAAAATAGCTCCAGTTTGGTGGAAACTGGAGGCAGAGTTACCAAGTGGAGAGGACGCCGGGTGGTTTTGTGATGTGTCCTGAAGCTGCAGATATCCAGAATCTGGGCCTCAGTTGTAACAAAAACAAGTGGATTACAGGCGGCCCCATAGGCCCAGCGGCGCTTAATCAGCGTGCTCTCTGTGCGTTTTCATGTCGAAGACTAAACAAATCAACTGATTACTTGCCGGTTTACCCTCACTTTTGTTACATTTGGATAAATCAATTGTCAAGGGTAAAATGGTATTTTAATAAAAGCAGTAAGTGTTTAGGATATGAAAAACTAGTTATATTTTATTTGAAAAACTGATATAAATAAAGATTTTTAAAATAAATATTAAAAGAAAACTTTACACTACCTACGGTCTAGATTGATCCAAATCTTTAATCGAAATGTTGAAATAGGATATTTTAGAGTTTCGAAAAGTGGATAATTTATTTTTTAAAAAATTTCAACTTTTTAAAAAATTTAAAATATTCCACAAACTTAATTTAAAAAACATAAAAATTCTTAAAATTTATGTAAAATCTTGCCAAATCAAACACCAATTAAATATTTATGTGTTATTATTATTAAGTTAAACGCATGATTGTAAATATTAAATTAAAACTCAAGAAGCCCATATTACCTTATTGTCTTAAAGGTAACCCTTTTTTCTTATCCCTTGCTACTCCACATGTACTTAACTGCACATACGATGTATAAGAAAGGTATATATACGAGCAGCAATCTGGTACTTGCTAGCGTAGTTTCTCATCATTTGTGGTTTTGTTAAGAACCTGTGATCTCCATCACCGATCTCACAAAAAACTGAAAAGATGTATATTATAGAAAAGTTCAATATGCTTTATTAATTTGAATTGTATTAAATTTTTTAAGTGATGGTAATACATATTAATTAAATAAAATTAATAATTATAATTTTATTTATTTATTATACTGATATAATATATTATAATTTTTTATTTTTTAAAATTAATCCAGTTCAAATTAATGAAATCTTCCTCCAATACAGTAATACACAAGTGAGTCCTGAAGCAGAGCAGAGTGAGTACAGAGATAGAACTGGATGGCTGAGAGGCTCCCTATCTCCTCATCTTCAACCAGCCATGCTCTTCTCGCCACGTGGCATCCCTTATATCCAAACTTAGAATTAGTCACCACCAAAAGCTTCCCCATCCCCTGTGTTGCATCACATACTCCCATCACCTCATCAACAATTCCATCTTTTCCAATACTATCAAATAAATAAATAAAATAAAAAACCGAATGAATCTTCGATTTTCAAATGACTTAATTGCCCTTGCATGTTTTCTTTAATTCCATTTATGCCCCTACCACTTCACGTAGGTAAGGCCTCCAAGTTTGTCCAAAACAAGGGGTAGTGAAAGAAACCCATGAAGAACAGACACATCGGCCAAGCCATCAGCAGAGCCCCAGAAGTGTTTCTATTCCCTTGAGAACAGCCATCTGTTTTCATCAACCTTTTTCCTCCTCTTATTTGTGACCCAAAACTTCTGGTTTCATGTCACTCCTCAAAATTATCTAAGCAATTGCCTCGAACACCCATTTCACCAATCTAACACCTCTCTCTAAGCTGTCTAGCTGAATTCCTTTATACAGAGAGAGTAGAGGAAATGGCAATTTGCACTGTTTACACAACGCAATCTCTCAATTCAACATGTTCAATCTCCACGCCAACGAAAACCCACTTGGGTTTTAACCAGAAGCAAGTAGTTTTCTACAGGAGAACCAGCAAACGAGGCGGCAGTAACGGCAGCGGTGGGAGTCCTTGTGTGATAACATGCTCAACTGGGGATTCACAGACGGTTGTGATTGGTCTAGCGGCGGACTCGGGGTGCGGGAAGAGTACCTTCATGAGGAGGCTAACCAGTGTGTTTGGAGGTGCGGCGGAGCCACCCAAGGGAGGGAACCCAGACTCCAACACGCTCATCAGTGACATGACCACTGTGATATGCTTGGATGATTATCATTCACTTGACAGAACTGGAAGGAAGGAGAAGGGAGTGACTGCGCTTGACCCAAGAGCCAATGACTTTGATCTCATGTATGAACAAGTTAAGGCTCTCAAAAGTGGAGTTGCTGTTGAGAAGCCTATTTACAATCATGTCACTGGCCTCCTGGATCCTCCTGAGCTCATCAAGCCTCCTAGGATCCTCGTCATTGAAGGATTGCACCCAATGTAAGTTAAAATCGTCACCTCTCTCTCTCTCTCTCTCTCTCTCTCTCTCTCTCTCTATTGTATGCAGCAGGCTCATGTGTATTAGATGGCAAATGGGTTTCTCGTATTAAATTCGAGGCTAATTGGTTTATTGAATGAAAGATGCAAAAACTTGGTGAGTTGGTAGCTGGATAGGCCTTGAAATCAAGGTTGCCAATTCACTTTCCTGTCGGCCATACTGGCTAGGAATGCCCTTTTGGCAAAAGAGTACCCTCCCTTTACAGTGCCGGCTCTGATACCGGCCATTACAGTCTCATATCGGTCTTGCCGAACTGTACTGGTTGTTTCAGCCGCGATTATAGCTCCCCGGCTGCCCTATGACCCTCATCTTCCCTTCTATCTCTCGCTCTCTCTTTCTTCTTCACTTCTTTCTCTCCTTTTTTTCTCTCCTCCTCGTCTTTTATGGCTAGCCTTGCACGAGTTGAACCCAAAAACCATAAAAAAGCAAAAAGATTATCAGCTTTGTTACGATAAGTAAAGGCTGTTCATGGCCTATAGTTGAAGATGTTGAACACGATGCACACTGTTTTAGTTTGCTAACAGATTTTATCTTTTTAATCAATCAGAAGCTGGCTGTCCGGTAGTTAAAATTCCACTTCTGCCAGTCATGGCTATCTACTTTATACATATCTAAGTTTATCTTTTGATATTTTAATGCGTGAACACATGTCTTTCATACTACATTAATTAGTGAATACTCATTGGTTCTTTCTGAAAAGGAAAATGGTCTGATCATATTCATGGGCTTCGATACGTTAACATGTTGTCGGCCCAATTGAGAAAAAAGCAAACGAAAAAGGTTATTTCCTTGTCGTTTATATCTCTGCAGAGCTGAGGATTAGTAAAACTAAGGCAATAGTTATGGAAAAATGTAGGTTTGATGAGCGAGTGAGAGACCTTTTGGACTTCAGTATCTACCTAGATATCAGCAATGAAGTTAAATTCGCCTGGAAAATTCAGGTATCTACATGACCTTTCTGCAAATTTAACTGCTCAGACTTTCCCATTTTCTGTAATCTGACCATGTCAAAACCAATTCAGAGGGACATGGCAGAGAGAGGACACAGTCTCGAGAGCATCAAAGCCAGTATAGAAGCCAGAAAACCAGATTTCGATGCGTACATTGGTAAAAAATTTCTTGTCTCTCTTCATGTTCTTGCCTACGACAGAATGTATAAATCTCTTGAAACATAGAGGTTTAACTGTTGAGTTTATGTTTGGAGCAGATCCTCAGAAGCAGTATGCAGATGCTGTGATAGAAGTATTGCCGACTCAGCTCATCCCAGATGACAACGAAGGCAAGGTTTTGCGAGTCAAGTTGATCATGAAGGAAGGAGTTAAGTATTTCAGCCCGGTTTACCTCTTCGATGAAGGTTCCACTATCTCGTGGATACCTTGTGGAAGAAAGCTTACCTGCTCTTACCCTGGCATCAAGTTTGCGTATGGCCCTGACAGTTACTTTGGCCATGAGGTGATTCTTCTAAAGCTTCAACACTTGTTTATCGTATTTTCAGACAGAGACTTGATGTTTGATCGTTCATTTTCTGCTTCTGTAATAGGTATCTGTCTTGGAGATGGACGGGCAATTCGACAGATTAGATGAGCTCATTTACGTTGAAAGTCATCTAAGCAACATCTCCACGAAGTTCTATGGAGAAGTCACCCAACAAATGTTGAAGCATGCTGATTTTCCAGGCAGTAGCAATGGAACAGGTCTCTTCCAAACCATAGTTGGCTTGAAGATAAGAGATCTGTACGAACAAATTGTTGCAAACAAGACTGCAGCTCCGCTAGAAGCAACGAAAGCTTAGAAGCTGCCTGTTATAATGCAACGCGTGGATAGAACAAACCCTCTTTCAGTTTTTCTTCTTCCACTTCCTCCTATGAGTGCTAGGGTTTACTCCTCAGTAAAAGTGAATATCACTTTCTGTGCATTTACTTGCTGTTGTAATTCTATGGAGATCTGTAATATAGAGAAGCAAAAGTAGAGATGACATTCAGTTAAAACAGTTCATAAAAGATTGAATCTTTTTCATGTCATCTCTTACCTTTCTCCAACAAAAAGCTCTGCAAATTTTCTGCTTGCATCAATATGAGGAAGCTTGTTCATTTGTTTCCTGGAAAATATAAACATCTATCTACCCACATCATACAATGCTTGATTATGCAAAGGAAACAATACAACATGAAGTCTTTAACAAGTGCAGAGTAGAACCGTTTGAGCTTTTAGATAGTAAGAAGACTCGAAAGGAACTTAATTACAAGCTGCCTTAGAATCTCTCCGGGACGAAATTAAACCCATGTATTACATATAATGGCAACTAATATGTACTAAATTACTAAGTTTCTATTTGATTGTAACGAACTTGTTAGTACCATGCCTAGCCCAATGGTCCTTTAAGTCAACAGGATGAGAAAGATCATAACCTTCGACTGCAAGTCTCAACAGGAGTTTCATATACGCCCCATTGCTCATTTTCCTCCCAGCCAGGCGAGCCCCAGGCCTAGTGGAACTCATTGGGAGAGGATACTCCGATATGTTGATTGTGCAACATGAGGATTGCCAACCGCCAGCACCCCATTTGTAGCAGACTCTGGCAACACCTGTACAGGAACAAACAGGGGAAGGAGTCCCAGAGAAATCAAAGTTTGCAATGTCAGTATCAATATTAAGATTCTTCTTTTCACGTCGGGTCTCAGGCAGAATTGGTGCCTTTCTCTTTTCAGATGAAGCTTTCTTCTTGGACTGCTTTGGCCTTGAAATTTTTGGAGTGATATGATTAGGACCCTTCGTGGAAGACTTCTGTTTCCTTGACTTCTTGGTTTTAATCCCTTTGTTCATATCATTCATAGAGTCCTTTATGGGAGTGACTGAACAAATTGGAGTAACAGTGAGACCAGGCTCTGGATCTACTTCAACTTCTCGCGAAGGATTTAAACTGGGTTTTGATACGGGAAAATAGCTTCCAGGATAAAACTGGGCTAAATGAGAAAGATATGCTTCTGCATTTGCTTCTGGTATCAAAGGACTTTTGTTGGAATAGGTCCCCATCTTCACAGCTAGTCTTTTGAAGTTCTACACTTTTAACTATACTGGAAGATCATTATTACGAAACCCACTTCCGATTACCCAATATGTCAATTGGTTTCTACAAGTCAGCAGATCAAACAAACAACATAACCAACCAATTTGTGAACAACTCGTTAAGCAAAGTAGACAAAGAGCAGATAAGCAATGAATGAAAAAGCAGCATGACTTGATTGTAAAGGCAATGAATTCTTAACACAGAAAAACAGTAAATTGTTTTCAACCATTAGAACAAGCAACCAAGAATTCACGAAACCAATTTGATTCAAGCACTGAGCTCATGACAAATAAGGACATTGTGATACCTTTGAAGTCAAAAGTTAAACACCCAGAAGATTTTTGGCGAATCAGTAGGGATACTCCATCTGCTTCATTCAATACTGAAAACTGATACAGTCTCATTCTCAAGCTTCGTCTAGGACTAACAGACCTCCCAGATGTATCATAATAACTCTACAAATGGCACTTATCTTTCGTTTTTTCCCCCAATCAGAAACAAAAATCTATATTTATATTATATATACAAAACACCAAGGGGGTGCTTCCCACATACATGTGTAGTTTAAGATCTCTAAAAATTCTATATAATCCACCTCAATTGCAAAGTAATTGCCTACCCAAAGCTTTAAAACCTTAATCCATCTATCCTATTAACCAATACAGGAGTCTCAACCCCCTCGAAAGGTCTCAAATATCTTTTCCTCCAGACCAACCAAAAAACAAGCAGCGGAATTGTTGCAGTTAACTTATCCTTATATTTTGGAACGGAACACAAATACCAACCCGTGCAAACGAGTCTATAGCCACTGAAACTTGAGACCACCCAATTATATCCCAAAATAGTCAGCATACTTGTCCAAACATGATGAGACCATGTGCACCAAAGGAGAATATGTTAACCGATTGTTCTTGTTCCTCACATATATAACACTTGTTAGCCACAACTTTACCTCTTTTTTGTTGATGATCTATAGTTAGAGGTTTTTCCAAACTGCTTCCTATGCAAAACATGGTACCTTATTCGGAACCCAAACTTTCCCAACAAGTTTTCATGGAAAACAGTGTGCTTCCTCTTGGTGCTGGAGATCATCAATCACTCTAAAGAACGATTTGACTGAAAACTTCTAATCACGATTCCCTTGCCAAGTGACTATATCTTCCTTATCGGTAACAACTCTAACTGTATAAACATTGCTACTTCCCAATCTTATGCTTTCCTCCTAAAGTTCACCAATCAAGACACTGCCCTAGTTTGTACTACCATATTGTTGCACACTCAAGCTTCCTTATTACAAGCTAAATGGTATGAGGCAGTAAGAGTTTCCTTCAGAGGTTCTCCTCACACCAAACATCCTCCCAAAACATAATAGAAATCCCCCTACCAAGATTACAGCCCGCTCATGCCTGAAATTCCATCTTACAGATAGCACTCATCTCCAAGGTAGTGGATTTCCAAAGGCCTAATCATGCATTAATTAACAGCAAATTACATCAAAAATTGGTAGAATTATGATCTAAAGTTACTCAAGAAAAGGAGAGATTGGTATATCAATTACAGTAATAGTGCAAGTAAAGATTGTAACATGGGATACAAGAGCACACCAACTTCAAGACATTACACACATAAATACAAAAGCAATATAGTGTTAATTGAGGAAGAAAAAATAACAAGAACTCGCTTACTGAAAAATGTAGAGGAACCGATGATGACACCTCTTATTGGAAAGCTCACAAGAAGACAGTAAAAGAGACGCAAAGCTCAAAGCAGAGATCAACTGCAAGGCTGGAGATCAACAGCAAAACTCACCAAAAGCTATCAATTAACTTACCGTGCTAGAACATAAGATTAGGAAAGTATATACATAGAAACCCAGATCCAGGTATCTCTAAGAGAGAAAGAGAGAAGGGAAGCAGGCCCAAAAGAATGAAAAGTTCAAGATGCAGCTAGATTGCACGTCCGACCAAACAAAAGCCAACCAAAACATAACCCACTGCAGTACTCCCAAAACAGAGCAATTGGAGCACACACCCTCAAGAGAAAATCAACCAATACCCAACAAATTAGCAACAAGTAACCACAACTTTGGAAAACCTATCAAGTAAAAAGTAACAAGGCAAGCTACAAAGAACGCAGCGAAGAAAACTCTGTATGAAAGAGTAAAAGCACCTCCATAATTGTACACAAGCTCTACAAGACCCACTGAAACCTGCTTCTACTGAATCGTCTTCTATGTGAAAGAAACATAATCGCATCACCTGGAGAGAGAAAACCAGAAAGGTTCCCTGATGTGGGTTTTCACTGTGTCACCGGCAAGAGGAATCTTTTCTCTAAACATGAAATATTGCAGCGGAGCCATAAAGCGTCTTGGTCTGATGGTCCTTCCTCTTTATGGATGGTCATTTTAGGACTCGTAATCGATACCCCACGAGACATATACTATGAATTCCCCATTGCCATGTTAAGGAAAAAAATAATAATAAAAACGACAAAATCAAAAAGAAATATTGGTTTTCGTTGCATGGTTTCTCAAACTTCAATAGGCTTCTCAATTTCGAGTTTCTAATCTGAATTGAAGGACCCTCGTGACCCTTGATCCACGATTGCTTTCGTGCATCCCTGTGTATAACCTCGGTCAAAAGAACAGGTACGCGGAGCAATGACTTTTATATATAGATTGAATAGAGAATTTCACTGTCCTAAATTTCAGGCACAATGTGATATCGACTCATTTAGTAAAAGTTTTTTTTGTGTATGCTAAAACTCCTCTTAACGTACAATACAAAAAGATTGATTATGAGAATGCATAGATGGAATCACCTTCAAAAGTTAGCGTGATTATTTAAATTTTTTTATTAATAAATTTTATATAATTTTTTAAAAATGATATAAAAAATAAATTATAAAGTAAAAATAAAGGTGAATATATTTCGATTTGATGACAATTGAACGGTAATTTGATTTTTTTTAAAACGAACTCAGAACTTATCTTTTTCAATCCAATTGAAATTGTTTATTATAATTTTTATTTTGAATTGGTTATGATTCATACATCAATAAATTTTTAAGAATAAACATTAAAAAAATGTTAAACTTTATGTGTTTTTCAATATAAATACAATCGTTTCAATTTTTTTAATTGTGCTATCGAACTTCTTATCTGAATTAATTTTCAACCCTAACCTAAACTATCATTTTTTTTTCTCGTCAAATGAGGGGAATTATAATGAGATTAAAACTTCCCTTTATTTTTTATTGTTTACCCATATTCTTCATTGTCGTTGAGGTATTTGTTGACTATTATTAACCAAATTGAGAGAGAAGGTACTTTAATTAACAAAATCCATGCTACAATTTTTGGTCAAAAGGGTATTGAAAAAGATTAAAACTGATTGAACATTTAAGATTCTTCAATATTCAGCGAAGTCTTGATCCATGATTTATGTTTGTGTTATTGTGGATAATGGAGAGGAATTGAAGAGGAGAAAAAGGTGAGGGAAAGAAAAGAGAAAAGGAGGAAAGAGAGAGGGAGATGAGAAGAGTAGTTGCCTTGTAGACTTTGATTTTTGAAAAAGAGAGGACTCGATATAGGTTATGAAAGAGAAAAAAGAAATCAATTGAAATTTTTTCAATTTAAAAAAGGTAGTAATGAAAAGGAAAGTCAGACTCGGGAGCCTTCTTCAATGTCTTTGGCATTTTTTTTCTAATTAATTCCATAATTGATGTATTTTTTTGGGCAAATATCGAGTTTTTGGCTTATAGTAGTAATTAATCTTGCAAACTTAGACTCAAAAATCAATCTGTTTGATTTGAAACCGTTAAGCTAGCTGTTTTAGGATAGAAGTGTTGACTTTGAAGGCCCAAACAATGATTCAATCCTTGATAGCAAGTGACTCTTTCAAAGAAAAAGAGCTTAATTCTCTTTATCTTTATCGACATCAATATCAAACAATTGATTTTTTATAAATTTCCAAAATGTCCATGAAAAAACTCCAATTTTGTTAATGGAGTTTAAAAAAAAAATTGACGGCAAGGTTAAAATTGATCGAAATTGAAATTTTGGTAGCACAATTAAAAAACTTGAAACGATGAGGAAATAAAAAAGCTTGTAAAATTTAAAGTTTTATATTTATTTAATTTTTAATTATTTGAACATAAAACCTAAAAGAAAAAAAAATTAAGCATATAGAATTTCCTATGTCAACATAAATGTTTTTGTTGGTTATAAGATTTTAGGCCTTTAGTATTAAGCCTTAGACTGGACTTATTTAAGCTGATGCCTATGAAGAACTCATATCTTAAAATCAAATTCGGCTATGGAAATGATAGACTAAGAAGATCGAAGAGGGCACATGCAAGGAACCCATATTACTTGGAGGAGTAAGCTGCAAATGTGAATCACATTGCATGGAGCAAATCATATTGCATGGATGGTGCATGAGTTGTTATGAGTTTAACTGGATCGTGGGCCTTTGGGTTATGTTTTGCTTTAGTATAAGATAACTAAATAAGTGATGGCTATTAATGGAGGCACTATGTAATTGGTAGAGGTGTGTCTTTAGGCAAAGAAAGATTGTTATTTTTATTTCTATTTGTATTTAAACTTCAGAGGCTTGGAATTGAGGACAAGTTGATTACAAATAAAAGTTCTTTGTGATTTGTTCTACCAAGAAAGAATGATATTCTTTTTATACTTTTTTTGTGCTCATTGGAACCTATCATTGGTGTCAAAGCCTAGTTATCGTGGCTACAAACAAAGAATGAATTGAGAATTTAGAAGCAGATTTTTGAGGGCTTTAATCAAGCTTCAACAAAATGGAATTGGACATGGTAGGTGAGCTACACCAGTTGGAGAAAACCATCACCAAATCATCTGAGGTCATCATCTTCAATCAAAACTCATCCCCTAATCACAATCAAGGGATAAAAATTTCTCTAGCAATGGTGGCCATAATACCAAAGATGGATCGTATGACAATCTTAAAGGAAATGACCACTATTTTCCTCTAAATTGGCCAAACTAGGATTACCACGATTTTTAGGGAATGATCCAATCAAGTTGGTGCACATAGGCTAAAAAATTTTTCAAATACCAAGCCATTTTGGACATGCAAAAGGTACCTTCAGCTTTTTCCATTTAAAAGATGATGCTAATGAATGATGGCAGTGTTTGAAGCGAACATAGAAGGAAGACAATAAGAAAGTTATGTTGGAAGACTTCAAGGAAGAGTTTTGGGCAAGATTTGGTCCTACTGATTATGAAGACTTTGACAAAGCATTATTAAGGATAAGTTAGTTCTCTATGTGATCATCAGAAGGAGTTTGAGCACTTAAGAAATAAAGATAAGTTGGTTCTCTATGTGATTATTAGAAAGAGTTTGAGAACTTAAGAAATAAAGTTTAAGGTTAAACATAGAGGGCATTGGTGGAAACCTTCATGGGTGGTCTCAACGTGAAAAAAATCGATGGAATTCAGATGTTTAAGCTGGAATCCCTAAAAAAAGCCATTAGTCTTGTAGAAATGAGAGATAATCAGCTAAGTTACCAAAGGAAAATTCTTCAATCTCTCCTTTAATCTATTGTTCTTGCCTCTACTTCAACAAAAATGAAAGTAACTTTACTAATAAGAAGACTCATGTGGGAGGAAATGTAGAAGAGAAAGGTAAAAGCATTATGCTTCAATTATAATGGGAGTTCCACTCAAACTCATAAGGGTAATGATTACAAATTCTCTTGCTAGAAGTCGATAATGGAGTAATGAACATGGATAAGATTAAACAGACTTTAGAATCAAAACATGAGATATCACTTCATGCAATTCTAGGGTGGTTAGCTTATAAAACCATGCAAGTCATGACAAGTATTGGATCATATGAGGTAGTTGTGTTAATTGTCAGTGGGTCAACGCATAATTTTATTAATAAAAAAGTTGTCAACATGCTGTAATTGCCTATTATCCTCACCAAATCCTTCAATGTGAAGGTAACCAATAGAAGATCACTCAAGTGCCAAAAGAGGTTTGAGAACGTCAAGATTCTCCTTCAAGGTATCTTTTTTGTCCTTAATTTACATGCTTTGCCCTTTATTGGAATGGATGTGATTTTAAGAGTGTATTGGCTAGAGCAATTGGATACGATGATGTGTAATTGAAAACAATTAACAATAGAATTTTAAGGGGATAATCAAACCCAAAGGCTATAAGGAAATAATGCACAACCTATTTAGTTAGCACTAATTGAAATCCATGGCAAAAGAGATTAGGCAAGGCATCTCCTAGTTTACCATTTGCCATCAGGCTATCATCAATCCCATGTCACCTAAGATCCATCTAGAGATCAAGCAATTATTGGAAGACTTTAAAGACTTATTCTAGGACCCGTCGCACTTACCTTTAGGATGAAAGATCGATCATCATATTAATTTGAAGGAAGGTATTGAACCAATTAATATGAGGCCATACATGTATGCTTATTTTAAAAAGGAAAAAAACGGAAAAACAAGTTCAAGACATTAAAATTTAGGCTTATCCGAATTAATACTACTCAATTTTCATCCCCTATTTTATTAGTTAAGAAAAAAAGTTGAATCATTGCATTTTTGCATGGATTATAGAGCTTTTAATGTAATAACTATCATAGATAGATTTCCCATACCTATTATAGAAAACATGCTTGATGGGCTTCATCAAGTTCCTTATTTCACTACACATGACCTACAAGTAGGTTACCATCAGATATGCATTCATCTTAATGATATTCAAAAAACTGCTTTTCGCACACATAACAATCACTATGAGTATTTTGGTTATGTTGTTTGGTCTCTGTAATATATCCTTAACCTTTCAAGTAATTATGAATTTAATATTTTAGCCTTACCTTCATAAATTTATACTTGCCCTTTATAATGATATTTTAATTTACAGCTATAATTGAAGCATGCATCTTGAACATGTTCATAAGGCTTTTGAAATATTAAGGCAACACCAGTTTATTTGTCAAAGTTAACGAGTGTACATTTGGTGTCCAAGAGTTGGAATACTTAACATATATAATAATACTTCAAGAGTTTACAGTTGATCAAGGAAAAATTAAAGTAATGGCCTAAACCTACTAATATCATAGAGTTGCGTGGCTTTTAGGTTAGATAGGGCACTAATGAAAGTTTGTTCATAACTATGGCTCAATAACACGACCCCTAACTAATCTCCTTAAGAAAGGCCACTTTACATGGACAGATGAAGTAGAACCATCATTTTAAGAACTTGATAAGGCCATGATCACTACTATAATGTTGGCTCTACCAAATTTAAAAACACCCTTCACCATTGAAGCTGATGCTTCAAAAGAGGCACAGAAGTAGTATTGACATGACTACTAAGGTTGATTTCCTATATGAATCAAACTTTGAAAGTGTCGAAGCAATCATGGTCAGTTTATACCAACGATATGCTCGCTATCATTCAAACTATTCAGACTTAGAGGTCTTATTTGCTTGGCCAATAATTTTATATTCAAATGAATCAACTTAGTTTCAAGTACCTAATAGAGCAATGAATAGCCACACTGAAATAATAAAAATAAATAATAAAGTTGCTTGGTTATGATTATGAGATGAGAGAACAATGCACCAAACGCACTATCAAGGGTCGCGAGGGATCTCATATTGGATGTGATTTCCATGCATTAAACTCAGCTATGAAACTCTATCAAAACAACTATTATTGATAATCCATACATGTAGAAAGTGAGCTAACAAGCTACTAAAAATCTAGGAGCTCTTTATAGCTTGCATATGGTTTAATTTGCTACAAAAAATAAAGTGGTAGTGCCACCAAATTCTAAAATCAGTCAACAGCTCTTATAATAATTTCATGATCCCACAATTTGTGGATATTCAGCTATTTTATGGATATACAAAATACTAACACAACAATTTGATTATTCATCTATGTATTAAATTGTAAAAGACTGTGTGGCCTCTTGTGAGGTATGTCGACACACTAAGGTTGAAATTGGATGAGACTTTAATGGACTTCGTTAACAGCCTTCCCTTTTCCCATGGTAAAAAATCAATTTTAATCATGATGGAAAGGTTAAGTAAATCAACACACTTTATGGTACTCACTCATTTGTATACGACAAAATTAGTGGTTGATAAATTTACTAAAGATAAGGTTAAGTTGCATGGAATGCCTCAATCTATAGTAAATGATCGAGATTGGATGTTCATTAGTCATTTTTGGAAAGAATTTTTCAAATATCAAGCACAAAATTGAAGAGAATTCGGCTTACCATCCATTTAAATGGATGGCCAAATGAAAGTGGTTAGCCATTGCACTACGTAGTATCTTCAAAGCTTCACATAACAACAACCTCATAATGGAATTATATTCTCCTTACTAGACCTATCATGCATCAAAATGACTCCCTTTGAAGTATTGTCTAAAAAAACCACCACCCATAATTCCTTATATTTAGTAGGAAATTGTCTAGTACATGAGGTGAACTTGATCCTAATGGCACGTGATGCCACATTAAAACAACTTAGAGAGAATTTACAAGCAATGAAGAACTATATGAAGCAATTCACAAATTCAAGACAGTGGGCCATTGAATATCAAATAGGTGATCATGTATTCATAAAACTATAGACCTACTTATAGCATTTGATCTTTAAGAAAGCCAATTAGAAGCTAACTAATAAGTCCTATGGGCCATATTAGACTACAAAAAGAATTTGTACGATGATATATAAAATTTAATTAGCCACTAGATCTCATATATATCCATTTTTTCATGTATCTTTGTTAAAGAAAAAACTTTGAGAAGCCACGGTTGCTGATAATGAAGTGCCACCAATTGATGAGCAAGCAATATCAAATAATCACTAGGTAAAAGAAAAATCAAAAATTAATGATAAAAGTCTAGTGAAGTGAAAACAACTTCTAGTGGAAGATGCAACTTGGGAAGACACACAAGAATTTCATAAAAAGTTTCTTCACATAAACCTTGAAGACAAGGTCCTAGCAAATGGAAGAGGTATTGATCGACCAAGAAGATCGAAGAAGGCACGTGCAAGAAACCTTTGTTACTAGGAAGAGTAAGTAGTAAATGCAAATCATGTTATATCGAATAAATCATATTGGTTGAATGGTGCATGAGTTATTATGAGTTTGATTGAATCGTAAGACAAGATTATGTTGTACTTAAGTATAAGATAAGTGAATAAGCAGTGACCATTAATAGGGCCACTATCTTGCTGTTAATGGTGTATCTTTAAGTAAAAAAAAAAATTTATTTTTAGTTTCATTTATGTTTAAACTTCTAAAGGTTTAGAGTTAGAGACAAATTGATTGCAAATAAAATTCTTGATGATTTGTTCTTGCCTAGAGAAAAATGTTTTTTGTTTATACTTTTCTTGTGCTCATCGAGATCTATCATGAAACTACTAAGTTATAAAAATGATTAAAGTTAAAAATGATAAATAAATTGTATTAAGTAGACAGATATATAATAATATTGAACTAAAATAAATGTGAATTATGTCTAATATAATTTATTATGTATAATAGCGTGTCGTGTGGCAAGTTAATTTTTTTTATAGCATATGATTTAACACAATGCATAATAAAAGTACATTTAAGTCATAGAATCATGATTTTTTTTATCGATTTATTTTATAAATTTATTTAAAAATATATAATTCATAAAAATTTTAATTGAAAATTTTTAATTTTTTATCTTAAATTACTTCAAATTAATAAAGATAATTTATATTAATTATAATATAAAATAAATCAATTTTTAAACTCACAAATCTAAACATAAATAATTTTACATAGATTATTATGCATAAAATGGATTTTATTGGAGACGAAATTAATCCCCATATCAAGTTATAAACATGTAGAGAAACATCAAAGGACACAGATTTTAGATCTTACCCAATTCTTTAATGTATCTTCGCAAAAAGAATGGCTTGCTACATCCAAAGAACATAAGAAAAAAAATCAATCATGATTAGACTTTTGTATAGGATGCATCTCAGTGGTTGTAAATACAAGAGACTGCCTGTCCTCTAAGCAGTAAAGGAACATAACTTTGCCGGAGTTCAAGAATCCTAATTAACCGAAAATGATTAAAATTGGCTGCCGGTGATATCAGCTAATTATTGCAAGCAAGCTTTGCCTGACTGCTGGAACTGAGCAAAACAAAGAGCCAAATATACCAGTCAGAGCATAAGCAATGGCACAGAATGGAAGAGCCTCAGGTTCCTTAGCTGATAATGCTGCTGTTCCCAATCCATGAGCACTGCAAGTACAAAGAAAAAATTTAGAGCATAGATGGCTAAACGGAAAGGATTACCATGTTTAGAAACAATACGATACTTTGACTATTCAAAACACGATCACCCTGGTGTTATACTTTTAATCTAATAAATGTGGCCTTGATCTTTTTTACTGAAAGTGGAATTAAGCAAATAAAATTTATATTATTTATAGTACTCGATAATATACAAACCGATAATTTACTTCAACAGATAAATAATAAATTAAACAAGACTTCAATTATCTGCAACACATGGTAGACTGAAGCTAAAGTTTGATTGAGCTTAAAGTTTGACTTTGTATCCTTAAGACAAAATCACCTCACAATTGTTGCTATTAGGTTGATGATGAATATCTTCTAGATACATCGATCTCTTCTTATGAAAGTAGAACTTCAATTTACAATAATAACAAACCAACTTATAATTGTTGTCCTCAAATTCAAAGAATGAGAAAGAATGAATGAATTGGTTGTTTTTGCATGATGGAAATAGATATGAAGGGAGCTTTTTATAGGTATTCAAAGGTGACATTCGAAAGAGTGTATCTTTTCAAAAAGATGCATCCTAAGAGAAAAGATGCATTAAAGGTACATTTTCATTCAAAAAGAACCAATACACCTTTTCATTCAAATCTTTTTTTTAAAAAAAAAAATTCTCTTTTCTAACAGTTTATTCATGATGCTCAAGATAGAACGTGTAACTTTACAAAAAGCTTCCATATGAACAAGTTTTCAGAATAAATAACAACACTATGCATTCAAATGCAAAAGTATCCCTCTCCCCAGATGACATAACAGCTACACTACCATCATTATTCTATTTGTCTCATTCCTCTCTCCCTGAATGGACAAGCATCTCTGGTAACTCTAATATGGACCTTTTTGCAGATGGAATGTTTCAGAGTTTGAACGGTGCCTGAGCTCCTATTTTGAGAGCTCTTTTTTTTTGTTTTGTTTTTTTCTCTTAAATCAGACATGGTTCGTCCTTATGGTGCTAATCTATATGACTAGTCACAAGAGTTTATAAGCCTGAGGAAAGGTGACCTTATCTGAAAAGTCTAATACATCATAGTCAAGATCAACAAAGTATCCATCCCAAAAAATGGCATATAAATTCATTTCGTAATTTGACTGTAGAAGTCCCTTCAGAATTTTCCCAACTCAGTGATGATTAAGCGACAGAATCAAGAGACATTTTTGTATATTATTAGCCAGAACATTTTATAACTATGGCAAGCTAGAAATCGACCACATAGCTGGAAATCTATCAAGCATACCTGGATGCAGTTGCTATTCCTCGGGCGATAGGATCATGAAACCGTAACTTATCAAGCACTGTTTGTACAAAATTTGCTCCAATCAAACCAGTTACGACAACTACAGCAGCTGTGAGAGATGAATTGGCACCTATAGCCAAATGAAAAAAAAAAGGCTTGTAAGATGAAATTTTACAGGCAAATTGGTAGATCCACTAAACTAGTGTATATAATATTTAATGTACCTTCAAAGAGAGAAACAATGCTGAGCGCCAATGCCACAGTTATACATCTCGGAAGAATTGATACAGTTAAAGCTGGTTCTAATCCAACAATGCGTCCAATGAAAGCAGTTGAATACAAGGAGAATAATGTTGAGACAATGACAGATGTGAAAATCTCAGCAGCATGTCTCTTAACAAGCTGAAAAGAAAAAAAGGAAAGCAACAGTGATAAAGTGTTGTTCAACAAACTAACAATTTGTTAAGGCAATAACTGAAATCTACTGGATGGTTACAGTACTAAATTGAAGGACACGATCCCATAAAATGGAAAATAAAGGTGCTCGTCAGTTATAAAAAAGTACCAAGAGAACATAAAGGATATACAAAACATTTTATAGCTTTAACAAGCTTGGGAAGCCGCCATTCTTGCCCTTCAAGCCTAGGGGAAAGAAGACTATCTTACTGTGAGATTTACCAATGCCTATCATCAAATGCAACCAGTTCAGAGCTCCTTATAATCTGTTCCCCACTTTCTTTACTACATTCATAGCACATTATTCTCATTACCAGATAAGAAGAGAAAATTTAGCTCATGTGGGTATGTTTTAAACAAAGTTATGGTGGTCCTATCTGTTGTTATCTAATCCACAAAGTTGGCACGGCGCTATTCAGATTATTTGCTTGCCACAGGCAATGCTTAAACCAACATGTGAGTGCTGAGGCAGATAAAACTTTGTCTGGTAATTCAATACGCGTTACAGCAATACTGCTAAGGCTATGAAGAAAAAGAGACACACATTCAAGTCATGCAATTCAATTAAGTGAAGAAGTAGTCACTGTCTTTACCTTTCTCTGTTTAAACATTGAGAAGGAAAAAGAGAGAATAACAGATCCCAGAAAGCCCATTAGAATATCACCAGCTCCAGGATTCAATGATGCCTTTGTAAGGTAGTATCCTGTGTACATTTAAGATAGATTCTAAACATAACTGTATGAACATATAAATGAAGAAAACAGAAGTACTAATCCTGGGGAAATTTCGAAACAGCTGGGGACAAGAGAGATGAGGAAACTGGTCTATCAGTGGTCTGTGGCACATGTGTAGATATGTGTGTTTGTGCAAGTATGTATGTTTGAGAGAGAGAGAGAGAGAGAGTTCACTATAAACTACCTCCATTTCACAGAAGATAATACCATCTTAAGATACCCATTTTCTCACTTTGATAATTTAAAGGGTTTATGGTTGTGTCCTACTCTGCAAATTAGTAGCATAAATGAAGTCTAAAATGAAGAATATTTACTCTAATCATATTCTTTTCTTCCCTTGTCCATGGGGATGGGAGGGCAAAATAAGTGCATCATGTGGATGTTTTTCTTGTTCTTGGCTTTTCTTTTGTCCGGGTCACAAGGAGGGATATTAAACCTACATCCCTGATTTTCTGTCAATTGTTAAATATAAAAGCCTTTTCAAGCAAAAATAAACATACAATAACAGTCTAAATTTAACCAGAAATTCCTCGACATATACATAATTTATTATGGCATGCATAAAAGAAATGTGAAAGCTACTTCGACTATGCTCAGCTGTGGTTTAGATATAATACATGTGAAACATATACTTAACCTCCTCATCTTACAATTAACCAAGGTTCTCTAACCTTGTCTTCAGTGCATTTCACATATCCAAGTCTCCATCCTAACAGCACCTCATCCTTGCCTGTTTGTACATCTCTTATTCTTAATCCTTTTTATACGACTTGATATAAACATAAAAATCTATTAAATTCCACAACAGTTGGAATACTTTTAAAAAAAGAAGCTGTTTATTATCAGACGGCAGTCACAAAGAGTTCTAATATGGTAAGAATTTCTAAATTTCCAGAATACTGGCCACAAAACCAGAAGAGAACAGACAAATAATTGGTATTTATGGTCTTACAATCATTAATGTTCTTTATAAACTGATTTGCTTCAGTTTGTTGCTTCAAATTGGAGAAGAGCATAATTTGTTAAAGCCATCAAGAACTTAACCTTTTAATATTACCTAGAATAGGATCAAGTCCTGACCGTGAAAGGTACCCAAAGCCCAATGCGGCTAGATCTGCAGATAGTGCACAACAAATAATTGGATGGAAAACTTTCTTCACAACAGATGGCAGCCTGAAACCAGGAGTTAGTTTTAAACATAATGATCAAAATTATTAGGCACAATTATTGTTTCATTAAGAAGAAAGATCAACATTATAAATTTGATTGACAAGGGATACCGAGTTTTACCCAGAACCAATCATGTAGCCTAACACAGTAGATGAAAGAAGAAATGGAAGGCATGTTCTAGCACTTGTCCCCAGGGCTGTAGGGTAAAATAATGCAGCAATAAATGATATAAGGAAGATACCACTCCAACTCCACAATTCTAAGGCTGAAAAAGCAGAGGGTTTTGCCATAGGCTCAGCATCTGTCATTTCGGTCTTTACTATTTTTCTTACAGCAATAGCTGTAAACCCTGCTACACAAAGTGAAGCCAACCACCCTCCAGCTGCAGAAAAAATCAACAAAAACTTCTATGATATTGCTTAAAATACATGAAGAGAGAGGAAGAAGAAAGATACGGCTCAGATCCAGGCCCATTACGGCCCACATGTAGATACCCACAGCAACATATAAACTCACCAGGATAGAGATAAGAAGGATTGGAGGGGGGCAGAGATTTCTTAATAACATCATATATTTATAGCTTGATAGTTTTTTCTTAATAGGCAAGAAAATTTTCCTATCTCATGTTTAGTCCACTGAAGAGGAAAATGAAGAATTACTTCGAAAATCCTATCTGCAAGGGTCTTAAGCTTCTGGAAACTTAACACTTCATCTTCAAAATATAGCACTTCATTGCATATATTATCTGTACCTTCGAGTACAGGTGACTTTCCACGTTCAAGCTGGGCTTATATGAAGTGCCCCAGCTTGTGGAGTAGAGTTAAGAATACCTGTGCTTTTGTGAATAATTCAGATGTCCCGCTGTGTCAGTAAATCAATTTTATTTTGTAGGGCACACTCGAACATAAAATCACCAAATCTTCATGTTTTCTCCAAAATCAAGCCAAAAGCAAAGAACTTTATCACCAACAGGAAATGCAAGTGCTGTGAAAAGCATGTAATTGTAGATATCAACCAAATTTGCATAAGATCACCTACCTGTAATGAAGCATATCTTGACACCTGAAGCAGCTGGAATATCCCGAACAGAAAGTGGTAAAACTACCAAAGATGGCACATAAAACAATGGAAGCCATCTCTGAATGAATAAGAGTGCAGGCTCAAAGAAGTTCATCAAGCTCGTGGCTGCTGCTGGGATAGTAGAATCAAGAATCATGAGCACGGAGAAGATACAAAACATCCCAAACAAAGCGCTAGGGAACTTAATAGCAGCTGCTACAAATGCCTTCTTCAAGAATTTGTCCATGGCAAGGATAACTCCCAGCGAAACAATCAAGTGCAAAGTGCCAAATACCTGGCATACATAAACAGAGCAAACGCGATACAGAAAACATATATTACGCAACAATTAATCAACATGAATACTAAAAACCACCCAAATATCTGAAAGCGGAAACGAAAAAAGGAAAAAATGTTGTGTGCTCACACTTTGAGAGATGGTGGACGTATTTCCAGTCTCCCCACTCTCCCCACTCATGGAGTTGACTGAAACAGTCCTGCTACAGCTAGCTTGTTGAGGACCCATTTGCCAGAATTGGAACTTACGGTCGGGAAAACTAATGTCTGCCCAAGATTCACGGGCAGTTTTTCCCTTGAAAAAGTTTGTAGTTCCACAGAGAGCGAAATGAGATACTGCTTTTCTTACATGGGTTCTTTCGTGGAAGTTTGCCTTCGAATTGAGACAAGCAGGGAAACAGATTTTTGTATCGTCATGGAGGTGCTTGTCGGTACGGAGAGAGATCGGCAAATGTTGGGGTGCTGCTAATAGGTACGCCATGGAAACAGCAAAGGAGTGACACAGATTTCAGGAGAAATGCCATTTTTGAATGGAAGGCGAATATTGTATGGACTCAAAACAAAGTTACAGGCTCAAGTAGATGAGCTTCTTTTCAAATTTTTGTGAGGCAAAAAAAATAACTACCGAGCCTTTCCCGGGATACGTTTTAACGGTAATTGGTCTATTAATAATTTTTATATTTTATTTTATTTCCAATAATATTTTTTATTAAAATATATATTTATAATATGATTTTTATTATCTGTGTTTATTTTATTAACTAGATATTTATAAAAATAATCAATTAAACATCATTTTCACACTCTTTTTTATTATATTCTTATTATTAAAAAAAAGTGCATGAAATATAAACAACTAATTTTGTTATCACAAAAGTAGGAAAAAAAAAAAACCTCATTTCAATTAATTTATTTAAAAAGTATCATAAAAACAATACAAGATGATATCAAAGTGATAATCAAGGAATAACTTTATTCAATTTTAAAATATAAGATATATTGTAACGAATAAAAAGTTTTACAAAGAAAATTTTGTTCTCATAGCATAAAGTCTAGGTGTGATCAAATTTTGGTTTTAATTAAATTTCAGTTCAAAAGTTATTCAAGTTTCGATTCAAGTTGAGGTAAGTTCGGTTTATGTTCAGTTCAAATTCGATTTAAATTCAAGTTCGGTTCAAAATCGGTTCAAATAGATTATTTTTCTTCAATAAAAGTATTTTGTAATTAAATTAAAATTTTTAATAAAAATACAGTAATCATATTTTTATTGAAAAATATATATTTTTAAAATTAAAATTATTTTACGATTTTTTAAATTATTTTTAATAAAAATTTTAAATTATTTTATATTATATTTTTTTATTAATTTAATTAGAAACTGAACTGAAACAGTCAGTTTTGAATTTTTAGTTTCGAGATTCAAAATTTATATATATCATAATTAAATTATATTTAAAATGATTTTAGTTACGATTAAAAATCAAAACTATTATAAGCGATTTCAATCTAATTTAAATTTTAAAGATTACAGTTTAATTCACGGGTTTGAGTTAAACCATAGTCACTCTTACTTTAAACTCATCAAATTTAAAATTTTAACTTGTACATAAGATTATGAATTGATTTTAATCGGATTTAGTTTGTTAAAAGAACAATTCCAGCCTTCTACCAGTTTAAGCATAAAAATTTTAAGTTTATCTTCGTATGATCAATATACAAGCGAACATTAATTACACACTAATATTAAATTGAATCATTTTTTGATGTTATATGGTCTTGCTTACATATGTTGTATCTGTGGCGCAATATTAGACGTGACAATCAACTCAATTCATTAAAAAAAAAAATCAATGATCTTTTCAAATTAATAGGATAGACTACAATGTCAGTTAATAATATATAAAATATACAATCTTATCTGTATGTGACTCGTAGGACCATATACCGACTAGTAAGAGACATGATAATGGGTATAATTTAATAAATAAATAAATATCATTTAACATTTTACAGAGTACTAACTTCTTAATTTTTATTTTGAAGTTCAAAATGTTTTTGAATGGATCCTGATAAAAATAATCAAATTAAATATTATTGAAAATTTTAAAAATTAAAAATATTATATTACAAATTTTGATTTAAAAGTTTTTATGAACTTGAAAAAATATTCAAGCTACAATTTAGAAAAAAATATAAAGTTTTTTTTGAATATTAAGAATATTTTTAAAAAAATTATTTTTACAAATTTAAAAAAATATATAATAGAAAACTTATAAACAAAAAATTATTCAAAATTAAGAATTGACTCAAATAAATTGTAAAATTTATTTATGTAATTTTTAAAATATTTTAATAATAAAAATATACTTAATTTTACTATAATAGTTTAAATTAAAGTTTAATTTGATTATTTCTTATTAATTAAAGATTTATTAGATATACTTTAAAATTTAAGGTAAAAATCATGAGAAAAAATATTTTTTAAAATTTTAAATAATATTTACCTAAAAAAAATTATTGAGTTAATCGAGCATGCTGGACGACCTAATTGAAAATATATAATATATAATCTTACTTGTATATGACCCGTACAATTATATATTTATTATTTTAATGAATTATTTTATCCAATTTTATGTAAATTAATTTAATAAATCTTAAAAAAAATCATATATAATCTAGTAACATTTTATGCATATTAATTTAACAAGCAATATTACTGTACTTTTAAAGAAAACAAAGTAAATTGATAAGCAATCTTATATTACCATTTTAATATATGTATATGCTCGGCAATAAATTTTAACATATTAAATAAGCAATAAAAAATAAATCACTAAATTAAGAACTTCATAATTTTATAAAATTAATATATATTTTAAACTTAATATTGAAATAATTAGAAAGTAATACGCGCATTTTTATCTAATTATAAGATTAATTTTAATAATAAATATTTGATATGATTAAATATATTTTTAATAGAATAGGCAGATCAAACTGAATTACATTCACTTTTATAAAAATGAATTAGCTCATAAAATGATGCTTTATCTATTTAGGTTTAAATAATAACAATAATAATATTAAAAGATATAAGATAGTGTTTTGTTCAATATGATGTCAAATAAAAAAATTTAATATGCTTTAAAAACAATTTAGTTTGTATAATACAATATATTACATATATACATATTGTATTAGCTTAATAATATTAAGTTAATTTTGTGGTGAGAGATTTTTTTTGGTTATTTTCATCAATTAATTTAATAAATTTGAACATAAAATTGATAAAAAAAAAAGTTGATAGTTAATGTTTTGAAAATAAAAAATTAAATTACATAATATGTGGAAAGTTGCCTGCTCAGTCAACATTTAAAAGAAAAAAAGTGTCTAAATTGTCAGAAGTGGGATTTGAACCCACGCCCTCTCACGAGGACCAGAACTTGAGTCTGGCGCCTTAGACCACTCGGCCATCCTGACGTTTTACCTGGTGTGAGATAGGGTTTAAATTATTTAATCAAAATATCAAGCAGGGTATGATCCTCTGCCCATGGTAAAACCATAGGCGGAGTCTGCACACCAATCAGCAACATTGAGAGAGAGATGCAGTAGCACTACATGAACTCTACATCAATAGCCAATATATATTTGTCCTCAGTGTATGTATTGTATGCACATTGCAAATGTCACTGTTAGCTAGCTACCAAGATAGTATGCATCCAAGTAATAAAACTTGAAAAATTAGTGTATTGAATTCAAAAATCTCTCTTTTTTTTTTTTTTTTTTCCCCCTTTAGTTTTTCACTAGGTCACAAATAGGTTACCTAATTGTGCTCTGAAACAAAGAAGATGGTTAAATTCCTAAACCAACAAAGATATGTTTTCATGTATTGCTTTATTTCATATCAGTTGTAAGAAAACAGATGGTCAGTAAACATCACACATGAGTTAGTTTTTGAGATTGAAGAGACTCAAAACTACTCAACTAATTTTCAGATGTCAGATTTCAACGGCCTCAATTTATTCCTCCGAGACTCATAACTCTGTGTGAAAGGAAAAGTAAATTATCAATATAAAAATATGATGAAAAATCTCATCCTATAAGCTAAACTTTTGGAGTTTAAAAGGCCTAACATCCCCTAACATTATGTTATGGATGGGTTTTCAATCCCAAATCTTCTGCTAACTAGAAAAATTTGATCAAGTAATCCAAATGTCTCATCTGGGGGAAAAGCTTCAATCAATCTTGAATTGCAAATGAGAGAAAAAATGAAGCAGCTAAAGATTGAATCTCGAAGGCAACTAATAACATGTATGTTCACATTGATTGTTGGATTCAACAAATGATTCTAATTGAAAATTTTCAACTATGAGAGAGCATTCAAAAGGCCATGAATACTATAAATGATACCAAGTTCAAATTTTAATCACTGGACATCCAAATGTCACACTTTTCTAAATGATGCCATGAATACTATAAATATTCCTCAAGAAGAATAAACTGAGTCTGTATGAGAAGTTTCTTCCTGAAAAAGAGGCCTTACAATCTAGAAGTCAAGATGTTCTTGAGTTCCCTCCGAAGGATCTTTCCAGATGCAGACTTTGGAATCAAGTTGGTAAAAATCACCTTCCTCACCTTCTTATAAGGAGCAACCTGAGAGGGAGATTAGTAAATATATGCAATGCTCTAGCGTTCTCACCATGAATGGAGGCAAAGCCTAGTGAACAATTTTCAGCTCAGACCCTAATTTATAAATGCAAAGTCAAAAATCAAGTAACATGCACATAGGAAGGAGATTTGAATAACAAACCTGTTCAGCAACGTAGTTAATAACATCAGCCTGGTTTAGCATGCTTCCATGCCTCCTTACAACAAATGCCACTGGTATCTCTCCACATTCTTCATCACTGGCACTGGATACAGAAGACAGCGATTTGTAGACAAGGTTCAGGTAGTTAGAAAGGAGCTCACAGACAGAAATTAGAAGTCAATCTTAAATCATGATTCATGGCAGGTATGAGTATAGTTGATCACATGAATCACTATCAAGATTTTTAAAGGTGGAAGCTAATTCAAGAACATTTGAATTTTTGATGTAAATATGCTAAGAGATAATATTCATAATGATTGGGCAAATCAAATACAATGCTTTACTTCCAAGTTCCCAAATGGAAAATGGGCCAACAGTTTTGGTACCAATTAATGAAAGATGGAAGCAAAGGCCATAATGAGAAAAGGAGAAAGAATAAATCTCAAATTTGTATTATCATAAATTATTAGAAGCACTAACTTAACAGGATCTCTTCTATATATGGACCAATCCCAGCTAAATGAAATAAAAATAAGATCCTTAATTCAAACCTTAATAATAAATATAGTCGAGAAAATATAGATTCCGTAATTTCTATGTGTATTTCTTAACCATGTCCATCTAGGAACTCATTCCAAGACGGCATATGTTTGTCCTCACAAGCCATACAGTTCAGCTTCATTTTATGCTATAATTATGTCACTTTTGAGAATCATTTCATTAAATTATAATTTATCTAATTTTTAGCTTCATGAAATCATTGGTAAGATTTTTTCCCTTTTAGAAACTGGGAAAAGGAGAACAAAAAGAAGATTCCTCTGGAGACCATAATCAGACACCAAAAGCAAACTTGAAGTTCATTAATGTGCTCAAACGTACGCTGTTACTGCAACATCAAGAATGTCAGGATGGCAAATCAGCACGGCCTCCAAATCAGCAGGGGCAATCTGCAGAAGGACAAACTGTCAGAGACATGAATTCAACAATCAGTATCACTTTCATGAATATGTTTCTTAGTGAACATTTCAGGATCACTTTCAAGCTTCAGTAAGTATACTAAGTGTCCTGTTCTCATTTCTGTGGAGACAGGATACATGATATAAACTCAGTGCAGCTAAACATTGACCCAAACATACACCATTTTCCCATGATAGCCACTTCTTATGAGGACTATGCCAAACGGTAACACTAAATCTATACCTGGAACCCCTTATACTTGATAATCTCTTTTATGCGGTCAAATATATGCAAATATCCATCTCGATCAAAATAAACAATGTCCCCAGTATGTAGCCAGCCATCTTCATCAATTGTCATCAGAGTTGCTTCTTCATCATTTAAGTATCCTGAAAAGTAAGAGCAAATAATCAAATACTCTTATGCAATTGACAATATAAAACTGTCTCAAGAGAAAGAAAGAAAGAAAACAATAATATCCCAGCTTCTAGAGAATGTTTTCCTTGGTCCTCACAATATATTTGATGTTAATGGAGTATTGGGTTCTTATCTCCTAGGCTGGAAATAAATTACACAAGCAGAAAAAAATTTTGGAGGAATTTTCAGCATGGGAACAAATGCATAAGCATGGATCCTTCATTTTTATTTTTCTTTTATTTATTTATTTTTTTGTTGGAGCAGCATAAGACAAGCCTATCTCTCCAAACCACACAGGACGGCAGCTTTCTCCATATCCAACTGGTCAAATAAATGAAAACACACATCTGAAGACAAAAAAAAGTCTGCCACAATTTGACCATGAAAAAGAATTAGTGTTGGCATCTGGAGCTCTCAGTATCAAAGGTTTCAAAGAAGAATAGCATTTGCCTAAGCTCACATGCTCAAAACAAGATAATCTGAGACAGGTATTGGTGGGCATATTATTGTCTGCATAGGAGCAAGAAAGTGACATATCACTCAGCTTTATTAGCAGCAAGCATTGACCCTGAACTGTAAGTGCTTTAAGCCTTTCAAGAAGATAAGCAGTCACCTTTCATCACTGCAGGTCCTCGTATCCAAAGCTCACCTCTACCGCCAGGTGGCAGGAAACCGCCAGAACTCCAATCCACCACTTTAGCTTGCATGTTGGGTGCCAACAATCCTACTGAAATATATTTCCGGCTCTTTTCAGTATTGAAGCTGCGAGTTCCTACTGCAGTGGACTCAGTCAAACCATAACCCTACAGGACCAGCATGATCCACCCCAATGAAAGAGGGAAAAAAAAAAAAAAAAAAAAGTCATACGCCAACATGAAGGGATCAGCTTTCACAGTCAAGTTCTGCCAAATATCTCAATTAACTGAATATCTGGAATTGAAGCAATGGGAAGCTCCTCCCATTGATAGAGACTAAGCAATCTCAACAGCCATGAAAACTATTTATCTCATAGACAGCTAGAGATCATGTTCTCAATTTAGTCTAATTCATTACACTTACAAGTATATTAATGTATTAATTACGAAGTCACTACTTCAATAACCAAGATTAACTACCCCACTGAATGGGAATTGATACATTACAGTTTTGCAGCCAAAAATGCTAAGTTTCGCCACTGGCCGTCAAAACTTGTCAAATTACAATGAAATGATAATTAAATCTTTTGTGTATGAATGGAAATTCATCTACTTGATTATCTACATGGTGATAAAGTTTACATATGCATTAAAAAAAAAAAAAGATGCCAAAAACATCACTAGATAATAAATACTTCATTAAAAATAAGCAATATATCATTTCGGTTCACCATAATAAAAACTGATTTTGGCTAAAAACAGGGTCTTCAAAAAAAAGGACTTTATGGCTTGGATTTGTACATATGTCATGTAAAATGTATCATTTAATATTTTATTTACCCTAGTCTACATTAGCGACTCAAGAAATCAAAGATCCTCGGTTTCTGTTTATTCTCCTCCAACTTCTTGGCAGCACAAGCAGAATAGTTATGCAGTTCCTTACCAACAAACAGGAACATAGGAGACAAATAAGTAAATGACTAACAATTATAAAACCATCTACAAGAATAAAATAATGTCTGTCAAATCAAAGGCTCTCCAATTAAATAATACCTGAATGAAATCAACATGAGGGAGGTTCTGAACAATTTCTTCTATGATTTTTTGGCTCAAGGGAGCTGCCCCACATGAAACCTGCTTCAAACTCTTTAAGCTATTTCCACGAACACCTTCTGCTCTCTTTGTCAACGCTGTCAACATCGGTGGGACAACCGGAAAATGAGTAACTTCATACCTATCAATAACCTTTGCCACCTCATTGGCATCAAATTTCCTCACTACAACAATGCTAGTTCCCAAGGACAGCAAACCCAACACAAATAGCGATAAGCCATATATATGGAACATTGGCAGAGCAGCTAAATATACATTACTTGAGCTGGGATATTGATACTGTGAAGCCTCAAACCGCACAAAAAGCTCAACCATTGCTATCAAGTTTCTGTGTGTTAACAGAACTCCTTTGCTACGACCAGTAGTACCTGAGGAATACATTATGGCTGCAATATCTTGCTGGTTAATCGATGCCTTGGGTGCAAAGTCAGTACTACCAGAAAAGAGCTTATGAAAGGCTGAACAAACACTTTGTCCCGAATGCGGAACGAAATTTCCAGGTACCTCAATAACAGGAACACCCCAAGTCCTTAATTTCTTACCATTCCCAAGCACAGTGAAAGCTAAGCTCACATCACAATCAACTAGTTGGTTTCTGATTTCTGCTACACTACTTAACGGATTCATTGTAGTAACAACTGCGCCCAAAGATAAGACACCCAAAAAAATGATAGGAAAGTGAATGGAATTAGGCAACAGGAGCAAAACCACATCGCGTTGCTTTACACCCATGTGGTGGAGACCAGAGGCCATGGACCTGACCAGAGAGTGCAACTCAGAGTAAGAGATAGAAGAACCAGATGAGGAATCAATGAGTGCGGTGACCCCGTCGTGTTGACGCGAGAAAATGAAAGAAACAACGTCGAGAAATGGGTCCGCAGGGAGCGTCACAGAAGCGTGCTTGCTACGGTATATTCCTGTTTCTGGAAAGTACCAGTCATGGTGGTGGTGAGTTCCCGTTTTTGAGGCATCTGAGGGCTCATGCGAATGATTCATCGGAATTCCCGAGGAATGGTAATTCAAGGTTGTTCCCATTGACGTCGAGGGAGAGAGAGAAACAGAGAGGCAGAGAGAGCGCTACCCGAATAAAACAGGGAAGAGGCGGCAGAGCAGTGGCAATTTTTATTGTATTTAAAGGACTTACATCATAGGCAGGGAGAGAGCGCACGAGTTATTAAATCAAAGAAGGTGCGTCCTCATCGGCTGCATCCTCAACGGTTTAATGGATCGGTCCAAGTTGATAGCGTAATAAATTGGATGGGACATGAAAGGGAGAGTTTTTGGTTTGTTGCCACAAAATGGATCAAAGAGCCAACGGAAAATGCCAACAAAATCTGTCCAAACAAAATCAAAATTGGTGACGTAACAAAATTGATTTTTTAATAAATTATAAATACAACACAAGACTATGTGTCTTTGACTTTTTTTTTAAAAAAGTAACATATTGTTATTTTTTTAATAATTATTATAAAAATTCAATATAAATATAAAAATTATTTAATTATTTAAATTATATTAAAAAACTAACATAATTAATTAAGTAAATCAACCCATTTATAATTACCATATGATATTTTCACTTAACTATATATTAAATTTATTCATTATAACATTAAGTAAATTGATTGAAAGTACAATAGAATCGCATCTCTAAATTCTCTTACAACTCTTCAATAGCTATAACATTATAAAATATCACCAAAAGATCAAAATCTTCCGTCAATTTGAACTGTACTAGACTTTTAATGATATTATAATACGTAATAATCTATTAATAATTTAAATTTTTTATTAACATTATAAACTATTAAAATACTCTCATAAACTCTTTGTTAAAGAACTCAATACAAAACTCAAATTAACAGAAGATCTTAATCTATCACGAAAACCCATTTCCATTAACATTAACTAACACTATAATTACATCAACAAATAGATACAACTCTCCTTCTGTTCATTGTGAGTGAAAAGGTGTTTGCAAACAAAAGAAACTCCTCTAAAACTAGGCGATATTGACCTTAAGAAGAACACAAGAAGCATCAGAAATTACTGGATGCAAGTAAATTGAAGGCTCCTGAAAAGACTAATGCATGGAAGTTTAATGTTCTTGGTAGTAATAGGAGTAATGGGTTTGGTAGGACTGATGATAGTCGTAACTCGGGGGAGAGGAAGGATGATAGACATCATGAGGAGGGGAAGTCTGGTGATAAGTCTGATAGGGTGGGGAGGGGGAACCAGGCTCACTGAGCGGAGGACTTGCAGCATGAGTTTGGTGTTTGTCTACTCTAACCTCCACTTTTTCTTCTTCTTCTTCTTCCTCAAACGTTTGGAAAATAGGATGTAAGTAAGCATCCGCCAAGTATGCCTTCAGGTTCAGGTCAGGCTCTGTAGACCTCTCCAGCAAGTCTTTCGCCATTGCTTCCTGAAAGTACAAGAGGAATTAATTTGGTCAAAACTTGAAGGACAACTTCAGTGATTCCCGAAATAGTTTTGCAGTGAAAGATGGTGTACTAATGAATTTTTCTGATATCATAAGCTGTTTTGCGGAGGCTGATGCTTACCTCTAATGGGTACTTTCTAAATGCAGGCTCAAAGCGATTTTTGCAATACTTATGGAACCATAATGTCAATATGGGCAAGACAACGAGTAGAGGCGTGGAATTGGCAGCCCTTTTGGTACTGAGCAGCCCCATCAACAGAAGTTGAGATATCAGTAAGCTTGCTATTATTCGACTGTGAACATGCGGCCAGAATGCGGCCCCGCTCTCATACTGTTGGTTATAAACATTAATTATCTGCAAAATCAAGTGAAACGACATTGTAATTGCAAGTAAAATAGATTCATATGAAACAAGAACGCTGGATCGTGTACTGACCTGATGACGATAAACCAAGTATGCCAAGGCGAAGAAGACTATTATGAAAGGAAGAAGGATTGGAGTAACGACGGCATAGACAATCCCCAACAGGAAGTATAGCTGGAGACTTGGGAGAGTCTCTGGGTAGTCCACGCTTCCAGGGTCCATTGCCTTCTCTCTATCTCTTTCAGTCTTCACTAAAAACATGTTCTTGAGATGAAAAATAACCAATGGCTTCAGCCGGAGAATCTCGCTGGCTATACCTGCCCACCCATCAACCATTATGTATGTAATAAAGAAAGTGGCCTTCATTGGTATGGATACTCCTATGGTTCGAGGAATCCTGCAAGAAGGAAAGAAAAAGAGAAGCACGTCACGAATTAAGCATATAGGCAACAGAAACTCTAGCCTGATCTTAAGCACAAGCTACATGTTCCCTCGAAACTTGATGCTCAAAAGCATCTTTTAGGCTAACATTTCAACAGGAAAAAACCATGAAATCACAGTCAAAACAGACAATATTTCTGAAGTATCTATTCTTTACAGACTGCCAAGCAAACTCACAAACGACCTGGTTCTGATACGATTTCCAGATTAAGGATAGTGGAATTACTGGGTAGGTGACTGGTGAAGGAAAGAGTGGAGCTGCTGAAAAGCAGTTCCAGTAACTATGCTTCCCAAGAACACATTGACCAGCATAAAATAGTAGTACTTTGCTGATGCCCTCCGTTCTAGAGTTGACAATGCTATATGTCCCTCGATCTTTGACATGATCATCAAAATCGTGGGAAGTATGTAAAGAAAGATTTTCAGAGCAAGACCCGGAAGGAATCCCTGCAAGAATGACTTGATGAATTTGCTGCACAATTTTACAGCAGATATTTCGAAAGATCAGTAAAAGATATCAAGCACGAATAACCATAAATATTATCTTTGAAGGCAATATACAGACACCACTAATATAAGAAGCTATAAACACAAAACCAAAAATTGAAGAAAAAAGATAAAATTAATGATTTATGATAGAATGCAAATTAACGAAATAATAAGCTCACTTACAGTTCTATGACTGGCCTAAGGAAGGGGGCGACCTTTTCAAGACCCTCCAAGTTTGCAAGGGATTGTACAAAAGCAATGGGTATCATGTAGAAGAAAACCAAAGCAAACACCAATATTGATATTATGAGTTTCCTGATGCTCAAAGAAACAAATGGTATAGCCAAATTCCGCCAATAAATGTCACGAGGTTCTGGAGCCCAATTTGTTAACCAAAGTGTAGGATTCTTGCTTTGTTGTGTTTGTGCACAAACAGCAGCCCCCCAACGCGAATTAAACGATACAAAAGCAACTGGTAAAATAGACTTCGAGTCCTTCAGAATTTTCTGGTGCTCCATTGACATCTGAGACCATACCAGTAATGCAAGAAACCCATATCAGAGCAACTCATGTCCTCTATATGTAAGAGAATACGTTGGAAGAAAGAAATGGTAGGCTGAAATATAAAATGCAAAATACATCTTAAAGTCTAGGCAAGAATAGAAATCATGACTTACCTTTTTGTTGAATTGCTTTATTTGTTGCTGGTAGTACTCAATGGAATCAACTTTTTCACCCCATAGCCCACAAAATCCAGTCTGAAAATAAGAATGTTCCAAGTTATCAAATCCGGAGGTCCCAGAGGTTCAAGGATAATGGCTCGAACTTCTGGATGCAGTTATGGAAGTGAGCTAATAAGGATTGAATCGTGTTCGTAGCATCCAATTTAATAAAAAGAGCTACCTTTGTAGTTGGTCTTTTGCCTGGATTCCTTTCAAACTTCAACTGGTTATAGTCCAGCCAGTTTTGAAGCCTATCTCTTTTCCTCACCAATTTGGCGAATTTGTTTGCATCATAGACTGCCTGAGCAAAAGAAATCATTGGAAAATTGGAAAAACAAAACAAAGATCTATTGAGAAACAACAGGAATACACAATATGTGCACATTACTCATCTGTTAATATCATGCCAATATGAAGGAACCCTGGAAATGGTATTACCTGGTGACTAAGATAATGCTCAGGGTGATTCGTTTTAAAGAAGTGATCCAGAGTATCTGATACTGAATGACCAGAAACATGTGGAACGTTCCTCACCACTACCTGCAGAATTACATCATATTCGTTAGTGAGAAAAAAAAACGATTAAAATAAATTAGTTAGTAGAAGCTCGAATAAAATGAAACAGTGACTCAGATGTGGAGAATGACAACAAATTTGCATTCAGTTTCCTTTCATCAATTAACATGCTTATACAGCACGGGAGAATTATAAAGCAGGATGCTCAACTCACAGTAAATTGTTCTGCACGTCTACTCTGTGAAGCCAAGAAATGCAATCTCATCGATGCTACATTATCATATTCCTTGTAAAGCATGAAACAAGTCCATATAGTGAACAGGTATTGCAGTGCTATGTGGACAAAGAACCTGTAAATTCAAATATAATGCTTCTTAAGACAAGCTGCAAGACCCATGAGGACACTGTATGAAAAAGATAGTAAAATGAATTCTCAAGAGGATGACAACAGAAAATAATGTTTTAACCATTTCTCAAAGAAACAGTATATTAACATCTCCGAGAAACTGGCAAGAAAGCATAAGCAACACATAAATTCTCAAGAGGATAACAAGTAAAACTTGTTTGAGATTGAGCATGTTAGGCATCATATCCTGACCTTGGTCAAATATGCTTCTATGGTGGCAGGAAACAAGGATCAAGTTGTTCCTCCATGTCCTAAGAAAGTCCATTGGCATAATGCCAATGAAGTCAATCATTTTATTGTCTCTTTTCTAGGTCAAAAATTAGTACCAGGGTTTTCTTCAACAGCATGAGGTTCCTGCTTGGCTTCTAAAAGATTCCCATGCTTTAACCTGACATTTTCAGATGCCACAGCCTCTCTCTGCCTCCGGCTCTTACTCTGTTTCCATGATTTTAGCACTTCAAATTCACTGTCTTGGAGTTGCTCTAATTACATTGATCTTGGAGGCATAGTTTCATCATATCATATTTTCAACATATATTTTAAACCTACTAACAACATTCATGATGATTAACCAGCAGTTCCTTACCAATTTGTTATCTGTAGGCTCTTTCAAATGTCATAATGCAGGATAGAACCTTTGGTTCCATATATATTACACAAAGAGGCTTATATTTCATGATTCGGGAGAACTGCATACCATGATGATGCCACTACAAATGAATTTTCATGGTGTACAAACATTTCATCACTCTGCAAAAATACTTAAAGTAGCACCATACGATATACTATTGAAAGAAATAAAACCACAAAATGATTGTATAAACCTTAAAGTTTCCATGCTCTTGTTTCTGGGAGCCAAATGACAAAACCTTGCGCATAGTTAGTATTACTCAAGTTATGCTATGTTTTACCGAATACAAACAACATTTAATTCACAGTTCCATCAGTCAAAAATGATGCATATGGACTGGCTATCCTCCCATAATAACACAAAGCAAATTCTTATAGAACCAAAAAAAAAAAGGTTTCACGTTCTAAATGAAAAGCAAATAAGCAGACAAAGTGACAACACACCACCTAATACATAGTATTCATTCAAACAAACTATTTAAGACAACTATTCTTATGATCCGGTTTTGCAAATTGCTAATGAAATGTCAAAGAAGCAAGATAATTATAACTTAATCTGTCCACCAGTCCAGATTGCAGCTCAGTTATAAACATGATATTGATGGACTCAATTTACCTTTTTATGTTCCTGAGAGTATGTGTATAGAAATGTCATGCCTTTTTTCACGATATGGTGAAGAAAAAGGCAACAAGTTATGTTTGCTAAGGAGAAAGGTGGAATTACCTTATGGATTCAGGGCGAACATTTGATATGGAAAGCTTATCGATGTCGCTTACAACTAGTTCTTTTCTCAAAAAGAATAACGTTCCACTTGACACATTGACGGGAATGAGAATAAGGAGTGCCAAGATTGTCATGGGCAGAAAGATTTTTAAGCTGTCAAAACAACAGGAATGATTAAGACTGGAAAGTATTAAGACTGAAAGGTCCAAAAACTGCATTCACAAAACAAAACTAAAAATTGAGTAATAGAAAATATGAAGTAATGAAAATTGGGTATTAAATTGTTGGTCGCCTGCAAAACAAAATATACATAAGAAAAATATGCATATTCATTTATAAACTCAGTTTAAAGATGATTCGTTCATCTCTAATAGCCATAGAACTTATAAAGGACATTAGTATGTGCAAGTGACCAATTTACAGAGGTGAAAACAATAGGTAACAATAGCAGAATTTGCATTTTCGCAGGTTGTTTACTCCAAGTTCAACTAGCTTTTAAGAACTTCTGACCAAAATTTGTGTATTTATAACCAAATTCAGAAGAAAAAAACAAATATTTTCACAGTAGAGGACAACATCCAGCTTATATCACAGGGAAATGGAGAATTCGTTAATCCATATCCCACTTCAATGACCTCAAAGAAAATACATCAACAACCAAAAAAAAAAAAAATGCACAGTAAATGATGGAGGATTTGCAAATTTCTCCGGTTCCTGTTTCTATCTGATAGCTGTAATACACAGTTGCATGAGCTTTAGTCAAAGAAAAACAGAGCCAATCAAGGCTTTATTATTGCAAAAATCGATAGTTAAACAACTGACTCTAAACCCTTGAAATATAGCTTCTAATCTAGAAGTTTGAATGGGATTTTGCAGTTTCCAGTTCTTAATTCTTCTTTCTACAAGAGAACGAAGGAACTCCAGAAGAAAGAAAAGCCAGACTCGGAGTACATAGGAAGGAAACTCATTCCATGACGACTCATTAGGGTTTTATCAACCTACTGGCTATACCAGCTTAGACACAAAATTGACTTATCCAATAGATATTGAACTGAATAAGTAAACCAAAAACATATGGAGGCATTTAATTCCGGCCAAATTAAGCATGTCATGATCAATCAATCTCAATTTCAAAAACACCTTTCTGACAAATAAATAATACACGCAACCATAAGCAAAGAAATTTAAAAGCAATAGGAACATCAAATCCTGGGATCGAACTCCTTCCAAATGCAACAACACCCCCCCCCCCCCCCCCCAAAAAAAAAAAAAAAATGTGAAGTGAAAATTTACTGGTGAAAAGGCAAAAGCAGTAGAAATAACCCTTTTATCAACTCCAAGAGATACTCTCTTTGGGGAAAAAAAAAAACATGGCTGAGAGCTGAAACATTGAGGATATTAAAATAGCGGAAAAGAAAGATGGATAAGCCAGGAGGCAAAATTACCAGGAAGAAAAAACAGAGGAAAACTGAAATTCAAACTTTTCCTGAGGGAAGTCCGAAATTTTATTCCATAGCCACGTACAGTTCAACTTTGGACATTGCATTCCCAGGTGTCCAAAAGAAGTTTTCACGAGAAACAAACATGGGTAAGAACCAAAAGCAGGAAAACGGAAAATTGACTACTTCCGAGTTCCCACAAGAAGAAAAAGAAAAAATAAAAATAAAAAGCTTTTGGAGTCTAAAGTTCAAAAATAGTTCGTTCTGGCATATTGCACAAGTTGCGACAATGTGAAATGCAGTTAGTAACTCCTGAGCGAAGAAAAATTCAAGGAAAAGAGAGAGTACCCAAGGGTATAAATTCTCAGGAAAACTGCAGAATCGAGGCCAGCATGATTGATGATTTCACTTTCACTCATTCTCATAGCCTGAGGCATCCAGTTCAAGAAAGTAAGGTAAGTCTTGAAATTGAGGTTCACAAACTTGCCAACAAAATTCGCACTTCTCCTCGGGCTGCTTCTTCCTCCACTGATGTACCATTTGGGAAAGTAAACTCTGTCATTGATGGGCTGAATTCTAAGCACAGCAAATGCCAGCAAGAACGCAAAAGCACTGAGTATGTTGATGAAGGCAGAGACACCAATATCACCCAGAGTAGCCATTGAAGAAAGGGGAAAGAGAAGGGCAAGAGAGAAAGCAAAGACAGGAAATGGGAAAGCAAAAGAGAAAAGGAGAAGGTGATATGGATGAAGCAACTGAGTTGGGTGGTGGTGACGCAAAAAACAATGGGCAGCAATAGAAAGGAAAGAGCTCAGCAAAAATATTTAAAAATTTTATTTTTATCGCAGGAAAAGCCTGGAAGCTTGCGGCTTACTGGGTTCTGATCCGGAAAAGGCTGTTAATGCTGTCTCCATGTATCGTCTGTGGCTTCACCACTGTACCATTCTTGTTTAAGAAATTAATTAATGGGTTTTGCTTTGTTGTTTATGTGCATTTGGTTTTGACTAGAGACAGCAAAAGTAAACGCGGTGCATGTGCGTGTGCAGTCATGGGGATTCTCTCTTGGGGATGAGAGAGACAAGCAGCCTTGTTGTGGCTTGGGGATTGGTTCCTTTCTTGTCATGCGTTGTTGTTTATAGTCGTGGGCTCTTTGGCGTTCATATGAGCTACAGTACTGATATCGGTTTCTCCTTCGCCTTTCAACTTCCATTAAAGCACAAATTTCTTTTCCTTTACTGTCTCTATCACTTTCACCCCTTTTCCTCCTTGGAAATCTGACGTGATCTTCGCAATAAATTCTATAAACCCACTGCCAAAAATAACTATTCATTCCTAATCTTTCCTGTTTTCTTTTTTAGAAAAATTTTCTGGGTAAGAGATTTGCCAAAGAAAATAAAAAATTCCACCTTTAGTCACAAGGAAGAAAGATGGTCTACTTTGCTGACTTGTTGGCTCCATGAAAAGATCTTCAGCAGTGCTCGCTTTGCTTTTTGTTTGTTTGTTCGTTTCTCGTTAATTTTTGGTTAGGGTGGATTCGCACTTTGATTGTGGCTTATATTCTTTTGTGGTTCTTAAATGAAAAACAAAATCTGAAATTTTAACTTCATAGTCTAATAGATTTCCTAATTTTTAAAAAAATTTATTAAATATTATTTACATAAAACTCATTAATTTATAATAAAAATATATTTTAAATTATAATTAATATAACCTATCATAATTTAAACTTTAATTTAAATATATTTTAATCTTTAAATTTTGAGTAAAAATTCCGTACAATTCAAATATTTAATTTATATTATCAATCAAATTTTTATATTCAAAAATAAAAATTATACATTGGTTTATTAATTTGACGTAAATTAAATTTTATCAAAAAATTCAAAAATTATATATATCTAACGTCTTCATAATTTTTAAATAATTATATTATTTTTTAAAACTTTTTAATATTATAAATTTATATATATATATATTTAATCTTTAAAAAATTATAAAATTTTTGTGACATTAGCTCTAATACTTTTTTATATAAAAAATTTTAAATCAAAATTCATTGTATAAGATATTTAATTTGAATACTTCTAATTTTTTAAAATTTTTAACAAAATCTAATTTAAACTAAATTAATAGATCAAGATTTTATTTATTATTTTTAAATATAAGGGCTTGATTGATAACATAAAATAAATATTTTATGAGATTTTTACTCATGAATCTTTATTTCACTTGAAATTCAAAAAATCATACATATTTTTATTTAATTTTAAAAAATTAAATATTTATCTTTTTTTATAATCGCGATCGATAAAAGATTTTTTTCCCTAAAATTTAACCTTCAAGTTGAATGTATTCCAGCTTTTAAATCTCTCTTTCATTTAAAAATTAAAATTGAAAAAGAAAAAAATCTTAAATTTAAAGCTTTTTCTTCCTCTCCAAAATGGGTTGCATCATAAGAAAGGAAAACATAGATAGTAAAAAAGCAAAAATATCTCTTAAATTAAGCACATTGAAGTTTGATTTTTGATCATCTTCGATTAATCAATATTTATTCAAAATTTATTTGGAAAAATAATAATATTTTAAATTTTAAATAATATTTTTTAATAGTTTACTAAAAATTTAATTGTCAGAAAACTAATAGAAATCATATTTATAAATTTGTAAATTGTTGTGATTTTTTTACATTATAATTGCTTGCGGAATGTGTAGCGTGTCCCATAGGATTCTCCCATCATTTTCGTAATGAAAGGAATAAAAGGGATTGGAAGTGTAAAGGCATATATATCCAAATCTTAGGATTCTTCTATCATTTTGTGATGAATGGCGTAAAAGAATGGGAGGTTAGGTTTAAATGGATAAATACATAAATAAAATTATTTTTTCATTTTTTATTTTTTCCTCATTGTAAAAAAAATGGCATCAATGATTCATCATTGTAAATATGATTTGCTTTATTGATGAATCTCACTTTCACTTAAAAAAGTAATAATTGAAAAATATTTGATAAGGTGGAAAAATAATTAAATATAATTATTATGCTATAATTATAAAAATCGTGACTATATATGAACCCTAATAATAAATTAAACTTTCAAGGAAATAATAGTTTCTCTTTCTTTCTAAAAGTTTTTTTTTTTTGAAATTGAACTTAAATTTCATTTTATTTCATTTTTTAAATCTAAATTTTAGTTTCAATAACCTTTATCTATTCAATTAATTATGGGGTTTTCTCTCTAAAATCAATTTCTCTTTTTTATCTTTTCGTAAAATTAATATATTAGTAGGTTGAAAAATAATTACAAAAAATATTTTTGTAAAAACTTAATTTAATCTTAAATTGATCAAACAAAATTTATTTTGAGATTTTTTAATTTTAAATGTTTTTTTAAAAAATAATATACATGAAAGTTAAATAATTTTTTAAAAAATTAAAATAATAAATTATTTTTCCTTAAAAAATATTATATTTTTAACTTTATACATTTTAAAACATTATTTTTTTATATTTAATAGATTTGATTCAACCTTACCTTATAAGATAAGCATGAAAGTAAATAAGAAATGTAGATTTTTACGCAATTCAATTTCACAAATCTATATTCACAAGATCACATTACGATAAAATAAATCATGAAAATATCTTTTAAGATATTTAATATATTTAAATTATGGTATAAAATAAATTAAAAAACTCACGATAATTATTAATAAAATAAACTCATTTAATTATAATTAAAAAATAAATAAGCACTCCTTTTACCTTTACTCTTTTCTGTATCATATTGTCAACTTGAGGTGCCATTATGTCAACATGTCTCAAAGTAATTCAATGGCATTCACAAATTGTCCACTCATGACTTTTTCATTCTCTTTACATTACTTTGTTGGACACCAATGCACTTATTATTATTATAAGGATGACGAGGTTTGAATTTTTTATTGTAATAAATTTTTAATTTTATTATATTTTTCATTTTTCAATTTAAAATCTCAAATTATTAAAAAACTATCTTATTGATTATATTATGTATTGCAAGTTAAGTCTTATTAGTATTATAAATGAATAATTTATTTTATTTGAAAATAAACAAAAAGGTTTTGACATTACATTTAAAGTATAGAAAAATCATTAATAAATCAAAGGGTTAAAATTTATTTAACAACTTGATTTATTTTTAATTTTTTTTAAATTTGGAGGACAACATTGCAGGCAAATAAAATTATTTTTTATTAATACTTAATTTATACACAGTTAAAATAAGAGATTCGATTTAATTCAAATTAATAATTCAAAGTTGAATTTTTTCATTTTTTTATTTTAAAATTTGATTAAAAATATAAAATATAAATTAATTTTTATTTTAGTTAATTTAAATAAAATACCACAAAATATCAATGAGTACCAAAGATTTCAAAAAAGTAAGAACAAAAAAGAAGCGTTCTCCTTGATTGATGGAGAATCCTCCTTAATTATCATATCTAAAAAGAAGGTTATATTATAATAATAATAATGAAACTTTTTCTATTATAATCTTCTAATGATTTTCTTTGGGTTATCAATTTTTTAAAAAAATTAAATATTTAAATCAAATTAACAAGCATATGTTAAATAAAAAAAAATAGAAATATAAGAATCCTCCTTTCGCTTTCTCTATGATTCCTTCATAACATGGGCGACAAAATATAGTGAGCTAGAAGATGTAACGTATACGCATGACTACTAGAAATCAATGTGAACATGACAATGTGACATATCTTCCTTTTCGTTTTTTTTTTATTATTTCTTTATAACATTTAATTTCAAATACGGCCAAGTATGGTCCACTAGGGAGCCAAGACGATGTTACGTATACCCGTGACTATATATTCTATGGGTGACAATGGCATAATTAATCATGTTTGTTGTATCTGATAAATGCTTTAATTTATTATTATACCTTAATTATTAGAATTAATTTATTCAACAAATGATTACTTCAAAAACAAATAAGAATCACAAAAGATTAAAAATTTTAGAATTTTATCTTAAATATGGCCAATTTGTATATATTTTTTATTCTCGGGCCATGAAAGGATTTATTATATAAATTAAAACTTTATTAGACATCTTTGCTTTTCTTCCATAATGATGCTGTCAAAAGTTGTGGCATTGATATGAGAATGACAAGTAAGTGATTTAAAAAAATAAAAAAAATTAAATTATTTATTTATTTTATTCAAAATTTTATAATTTTGGTTTTATAAATTTTACTAATGAATCTTTAATTTAGTTTAAATTCAATTTTTAAATTTAATAATTTCAAAATAATTTAAATTTTATTTTGAATTTATTTCTCAATTCAAAATAATTTTTGAATCATGATTATTTTTAATGATTTTTTAAAAAATTTTTGATAGTATAATTTTTTTAAAAAAATTCATATTCAAAAAATTTTGAAATTTTTGTGATGGTAGCTTAATTTTTTTATATTTATGAAAAATATTAAATTAAATTTATCATACAATATCTCTAACTTAAATAATTTTATAAAAAAATTAAAAATAAAATGTAAATTAAATTAAATTAAAAACTAATATATGTATATATATATATACATATATTGATCCAATTGAAACTATATAATTTTAAATAAAAAATGTAAATAATTTAAGATTTATATATATATATACTTAAAAAAATATTGTTATCAAAATTTATAGAAATATCATCAAATCTTAAAAACAATATGTTTGGGAGAATAATAGTTTGTAAAATAAAAGAAACAGACGTGAAAATCTTAATTTTAAAAATTTTTTATAATTAAATTAAAAATGTGGGACATCTTAATTTTTTTAAAAAAAGAGTTAGGAAGTAATTAATTTTATTTAAAATAATAGAAAATTTCAGCAACTGCTATTTTAGATTTTGTTAATATATGGAATTATGAGAAATAAAAGTATTTAGAAAAGCTAATGCGATCATTCTTAAATAAAAAAAAAAAAAAAAAACAAAAAGGTGCTTGTTATGGACAAAGGTGCAGTTGTCAAGAAATTAATGGATGGTAATGTGAATGGACCTTTTAGTCCATGATCCATGATCATGCCAGACTGTCAGTTCCCATTCTCACACACAATGATGGAGACATCCTCAATTACGTATTCTTAAAAACATCAGTTATTTTGGTGCAATAGTGTAAAAAATTTAATAATTTATATTGTTTAATAAAAAATATTTTTTAAAAAATTAAATTATTTTTATTTTTATAAAGTAATTACTTTAATTATCTATTTTTTAATTATAAACTAATTAAAAAAATTAAAAAAAATTGTAATTAGCTTAGCATCTACATAACATAAGATTGACTTAATGGGCCATTGGGCCTCTTTTGTGCTTCTCACATTTTTGCAGGGCACACTCTTCCTGTCTTAGGTTTCTTTGTTTTTCTTAACCCAATTCTTTATTTGTTTTATTTTATTTTTTATTTTGAATTGGGTTCATAACCTACTTTTGATTTTCCTCATTTAATAAGTTTAAATTTGATTCATCTTATTGAAAGATTGTTTTAAATTATTTAATAAATTTTAAAGTTAATTACATTAAAGTGACATATATTTTATTCATAATTTTAAATTAATATTTAAAAAATTATATTTATTTAAAATTTATATTTTAATTAAATTTTTAATATAAAACTTTTTATCTATAATATTAATTAATATTGATAGTTTTATGTATACATATGATGAGCATATAACTTTTACTTATATAATTAACTCATGAATGCATCACTAAATATTATTAAAATAAATAAAAATGTTTAAATATTTTCTTTAAATATTATATTTTATATATTTTTATTATATTTGATGAGAAAAAACCATTTTGCTTATTTTGATAATATTTAAAAAAATATTAAAATACTGCATAAGTAAAAATTACATGTACATTGTCCGCGTGTGTGAAATCATTAATTTTAATAAAAATTATAAAAAGTTTCAAATTAAAGTTTAATAAAATGTAAGTTTCAAATATATGTATTTTTATTAATTTTAATTTAAAATTATTAAAAAATATAAAATTTTTAAAAATAATTAATCTTAAATTTTAAATACAATTAAAGAGCCTAATCACTGATTGACGCATTTTTAAAAATTACAAAACTAAATTCAAATCAATCTTACCTCAAATCAAGTATCTTAATGAAAGTTATTAAGATAAATTTGTTTGAGAAAAGATTAAAGAGAACTTTAAAAAATTACAAATTTATTAACATTAACATAAAATATGTCAATCTTGATTGACTATTCATTACTTACTGTTTAAAGATCATAGTCACATTTTATCTTAAAGTCTTGATTAAGTACTAAGATCAAGATGTTTCACTTACCATGAGAATCACTTAATTTTGTCGTATTTCTTGTACTTTTTTCCTTTGTTTTTTCTCATAACAATATGCGGGAAGTCGGTCCGAAAATTGAAAAAGAAAAAACAGCTGTCACTAATTAGACATCAAATGTAATTAATCTTCTAAATTATGAAGTTAATTGAAGCATAGCTAGGTCAAGGTATACCCTAATTCTTCTCCTGCCTAGCGTCAAAGGACAAGCATACATAAGAGACAAAAATGTGGAGAATCATACCCATATATCCCTTTCTATGTTCATGCCTCAGTTGAACAAACCGAGGACACCAGCTGTTACAATGCAACAATTTCTATACCTTTTAATATACACCCAACGTTTCTGGTGACCTTCACAAAACAAGAAATGAGGAGCCATGGTGACGAACTGAAAGATATGGAGACGCCTGATGTGCAGGAGACTGCCATGAAAATTCAGATGGCCAAGGAAGCTTACAGGACTTACTTAGGGACCCAAGAGAAGCCTCAGAAGGATGAAGTTTGGGCTTGGTATTTGTATGGATTTTGCTCTTATTTAATTCAGACAGCTCTTCTACCCATTGTCTTTCCCCTCATTACCAGTGAGATTCTTGATTTCCCACCTGAGCCTGCTCAAGGTTGGGACAGGAGCGAGAAGGGTTTGGTCTGCAACCCTAATGAAATGAAACTGTAAGTCTTTCTTCATTATCATAGTTCAACAATATTAATGGTTTCCATCCGCCACGAATGCTGGATAGACTCATATAGGCAACGGGGTCTCTTTGTTTTTTACTGTTGTCGTCGCGAAAATGAATCTGCCTGTAAAAGTCCTCGGTGACAACATTTCATCAACTTTGTGCTACTTACAGGTACGCTCGGCTAATCCACCGATCGATATCAGTTCATGATGTGAAGTTCTCTCCGTTAGAGTGGACTTCCATTTCTTGGGCTGCAGGCTTAGTTCTGGCTGGTCCTGTACTCAACTTTGTTTCCACCCACCTTGACCATGGCCACCACCAACAAGTCATCGCTGGAGCTGCAACTGTTATCGGGTCATTGGTCTGTTTACCTGTTGGGTTATTCAAAGTCACATGGATCTTCCCACTCTACGTTGTAACCATTGCCATGGCTGCAACAGTTGCTACTGCCTCCCACACCCGTCACCATGGCTTAATGGTTCGAGGATTCACTGGATCAGCACTTGAGAGAAGCCAATTCCAGACTAGAAGATGGGTCTCTAGCTGGCTTTCGGTTTACGCCACAGTTGCTGGTGCCTTGGGCTCTGCTGTGATTTCCTCCTTCACTTACCACATGCTACGACAGAATGACAGGTTGATGGGGCTCTGGATTGTCTCAATCTTAAGTGGCCTGAAATGGCTCGCCGGAGTCTTCCATGTCTTAACTATAAGACCGGGCACAGACACTTCTTCTTCTTCTTCTTCATCGACATCGAACCTCCACTTCTCCATTTTTAAGCACTACCATGCTGCAGGAAGCCTGATTAGTACTTTCCTTTCCTCGTTCACATCAATGTGCATATTCGCAGGAGGGGTGTTTTACATAATAGGCCACTTGTGCCTTAAACCAGTGTACTTACTCTATTTCTGGCTAATCTACTTCCTCTTCCCCTCTTTATCTCTGCCTCTCCTGCAACCATTGCAGCATCTCATCCAGGCCAGTGCAGTCAAAATGAAACTACTAGGATTCCTCTTATCATTGCTCACTTCAGGGGTTGGATTCTATTTTCAAGACAAAACTTGGCGTAACGGTTACATACTGTTCTTCGCTGCCGTGCAAAGCACATCAGCAGGCATCCTCCATGCTTTCGGACGAGTCCTCCTGCTGGACTGCACACCCCCTGGAAAGGAAGGCCTGTTCTCGACATGGTTCTCCTGGATGAAAGCTATTGGCACCTGTACAGGGTTTGCAGTAGCATCTGTAGTCCCTGGAAAAGTTGGAACTTCTTTCGGAGTTGCCTTCCTCACTGCTGTTGCTGGAGCTGTTCTTCTCATATTTGGGAACATCAGTGATGTTGGTGGAGCCATTGCTGCAGGGCATGTGAGAGAGGTTAATAACCAGAGGGGATCACCTGTGAATGGTTTGGATGATGCAGTTGTGATGAAAGAGGCAAATCCATAAGGATATTCACGGATAAATTGAATGTTAACGGCAATTGAATTTTCTTCTGTATTTGTTATTAGTTTCTATTTTTTGAAAAAACTCCATGTTCTATTGTGAAATCATGATTCTGAGTGTTGATTAAACTTGTAATAAGTTTTAATTTCTCCAATGAATTATGTTACGGTTTCATTCTTTAAAATTAAACATATATATTTGGTTAATTTCTCCTATGAATATTATGTAGAAAGACGTTTTAAGAACAGAAATCTCTCCTAGGGTTCTCTATAGTGAGAGAGTTGGTGCCTCAAGCAGGAATTAATCTTGATCCCTTTTAAGTTGTGTTAGAGATATATTATATTTTCTTTCTTCACACCGGATATGTTCTGAGTTGGTGGCCATTCTTGATGAACCCCAAGACCCATTACAAATGGAAGAGAATATGGATAAATTATGGAGAAAGCTACAATTAATAGACGAGAAACAAATTAAGTGATGTGTAAATTGGGCAAATGAAACAATCGAAGTTGACAAGAATTGCTTATTAGGGACGTTCTTGCAAAAACAGTAACATAATATTAAAGCAATGTAGTCAGTTTTATCATTACAAGAAAGAAAAAATAATTAACACCTAATTTTTCATGACGTTGGAAAGAACTGTAGAGAGAAAATGTTTTCTTAATTATTAAAAAAACTATAATAAAAAATATTTTTCTTGATGGTCTTGAAGAGAAGTGTGAAAAAAAAAAAATGTATAAGAAAGTTGACATTTCTCCGTGGGTCTTTGTATACTCGTAAAGAAAGCATTTTGCAAAAAGAAATGTATTAGATTTTTCTATGGATCCTAAGAACTTATGGAGATAAGTTTAAGTAGAAGCCACATGTTACATTCGAACACGACACATAGCTTTTAGTTACACCTAATCACAATTTAATTCAAACCGATGAATTAAATCGTAATTTTTAATTTTTGAACCGAACCGAAATCGATATAAACGAATTTTGATTTTGAACTGTAATCGAAACTATTTTGAAAATAGTTCGATTATGATTCATGTAAATTTTGAATCGAAACCGAAATCGACGGTTTTGATTTGATTTCAAATCAAATTAAATTTTAAAATTTTAATTAAAAATTATTAAAAATTAATTTTAAAAATTTTAAAAATAATTTTAGTTTCAATATATATATATATATATATTTCAACAAAAGTATGATTATTTTTATTTTTATTTTTATTAAAAAATTATAATTAAAATAAAAATATTATATTTATAATTAAAATATGAACCGAAACCGAAATCGAACTTGAACTTGAACAGCATATGAACCGAAATCTGAATCGAAACTTGAACCACTTTCGTACTGAACCTTAATCGGAACCACAACTTAACGGTTCAGGTTCCGGTTCATCTTAATCATGAACTTTGAACCGTCGATTCGGAATCGAAACTGAACCGAATCTGAATTGTGATCAGGTTAACTTCTAGTATCCATTTTTTCTTCATGGGTTTGCAACATCATGTAAAAAAAAAAAAAAACTCTTAGTGAAAGCCTATGTGACTTTCACTCTTCTTTTTTTTCACGAGTAATTGATCATCCTTATAGTAAAAACCGTATATTGCATCTAATTTTGAAGAAAATTATGAAAAAAATGTATACAAAATATATTTTTCCATGGGTCTTTGAATATCTGTGTAGAACTTTTTTTTTAAAAGACACATGTTAGATTTCTCCACAGGATTAAAGATCTATTGAGATAAAGTTTAAATTTGTCTCCATGAATCTCCGCATCTCCAAAGATTGATGGAGATAAGTTTGAGTGGAAGCCAATGTGGAAACTATCACTAGCAGACGACAAGAAATTAAGTGACGTGCCTATAAAAAGAGATTGGGTAGTTGAGACAATCGAAACTGGGAAGGATTTCCTATTAAGAAAAATCTTACAAAAGTAACAATATAATATTGAAGCAATGTAATCAATTTTATCACTGCAAGAAAAAAAAAGTTGGTACTTAATTCTTCACAGTTTTGAAAAAAATTATAAAGAATTTTTTTTTCTTAACAACTGAAAAGAAAAACTAGAAAAAATGATTTTTCTTCATGATCTTGAAGAGAACTATGAAGAAAAATAAATAAAAAATATATTTCTCCATGAGCCTTTGAATACTCATGGTTTTTTTTTTTAAAGATACATATTATAGTCAATGACAAGTATAGAGACAAAATTATTAAAGTACTAAAGTAGAGAAAAGCTAAGACTTAATGTGGCATCAGCCTAAAGGATGAGGGATTTAGAGTTTAAGGCTATAGCCCTACATGGGGTTCAACTCCCTTTTCGGGGATGGTACTAGGTGTGCAAACAGGAATGATTGCCTGTCCTTCATCAAGAAAGAGATCCTCTTCAAGTGCAGGACTCGGTTAAGGATTGACTGCTTACCTCTCATCAAGAAAAAGACCCTCATTGTGTATAGGACTTGGTTCAAGATTAGTTACCTGCCTTTTCCTCTAGACCTAAGCTCGAGGCATCTTTAATTGACTTAGAGGTTTTTTCAACCCTAAAAACCTTATACCAGGACCTCATAGTTCGAACAAAATGTGTGTAAGGGATAATCCTCACATAAAGTTCTAAATAAAATAGTTTTGTCTTGAGAAGATGAGAGTTAGTGTAAACGCCTTTTCAAAGAATTAAAACTATTTCTTTACATTTCTTTCAAGACTAAGCCAACCATTTGGGTCTTACATAAAATGATATTAAAAATCAAGTTTTCACCATTCATGCATTCTTTGTAAAAAAGGTCTTCTCTCTGTACTTACATGTTGGTTTGCATGAAAATTAAGTTTGAATCTTTTTCATCACTTAGTTGAATATTTTTAGTTTTAACTAATACAAATTTTGAGTGTTATGAGATTCTTTCTCACACGTAACTAACTTGCGAACTCAGTTTTGCCAGTAAAGTTTACTGTCAAAACTCTTATTTTGCATTTCTTAGGTTTCTTTTTGTGAAAAAGGATTTGGAGAAAAAGCAAAAGATTTTTTAGTGACCAATTACACCATAAAAAAATTGGTGACAACTCCTATTTTTTTTTTCTTGATTTTCATCAACAAGTCAACCAAAAATAACTTTCAAGATTCACAATTTCTCATTAGAAGAGACTAATTCTCCCACTTTCTCATGATGCGAAAATGAAATGCCACTTTCAGCTTCGTCAACCTGGGTTTTGTTGTGACAATAATCTCAATAATCTACCTTAGGAAGGATAATGTGGCTTATAGCATGGTGTAGAACTCCTCCTTCAGTGTTTAGATAATTAATTGTATCATGCTTCGTGGGCTATTTGTAAGTCTATTAGGCTTCATAGTCATACCCAGCAGCTTGGGAAGAAATTCTAGTTGTATAAACGCTAGGTCTTTAATTGGATATGCTTAATATCCTAGCCAAATCTTGAGTGAAAAAACTCATATTTATCCCTTTTACATTCATTGACATTACAGATTTATTGAAGTTTATCTTGATGTTAACAAAGAAAACCCTAATAAGTTTAGGGTAAATGGTAAGTTTAGATTGTAAATTAGGAACTAACCCATACCTTCGAAGATAGATTTTATCCCTGTTGTTATAAGGTTCATCAAAATTAAGACATCTCCTCGAGGTTACTTTTTTTTTTTTTTTTGCTAAATTCATTATAAAATTTTGACTTACATTCTTTATCAAAAAAGAAATGGAGCTTATCATAGCCTTAGAGATTCTTTCAACCCGAGGAAATGAGGAGGAAGTCGTCTCTTTCCTTTTCACAATGTGCTTGAATCTAGCCTCTCCACTTAATTGTGTCCATTGATTCCTTGACGTTTTTTGAAGAAGAGGTGATAAGGTAAAGGCATTTGGGCATTTTCAGCCTTAATCAAGAGTTTATTAATGATATTTTGGTGAAAATGAGGAGAGAGACAAAATAGTTTAAAGAGAAAGATAAGGGGCAATTGAGGTAGGGCTTTAGCATAAGGAACTATATATAGTTATATTAGGTTGGCATCACACAATGCAGATACGAGCTTGTATCGTTGACTTGCACAATATTGAAACATAAAATGCACATACAAGTTTTTAAGTTGGTTATTTATTAGAGCTTGAAATAATGGTGGGAAGAAAATTACCAAACATAAATATTAAAGGGAAACCTCATATAGAATCTAGGATTAAGAATTTCAAAAAAATTGAAATCTTATATTTGATATGATACAAGAGAATTATATTAATTATTTTGGATGTGATAGTAAAAAAAAATATGGTGACGACTGAAGGTTTAGTATGAGAATCTTACTTAACTGCAAGCATTTTTTTATGAATTTTTTTATCACTCTTAATTATTATCTTCTCATTCATATAATTAATGCCAAATGTTTCTTCATTTTTTATCTTTAGAATCACAAGGATGCTTCCCCATTTAGGACAAACTCTTTTTGCTTTTATAATGATCTCTTTTAAATTTATGTTAAGGACCAAACAATAGGGCAAGATGCACAAACTATGATAGATATTCTTGAGAAGATCATTTTCGATGGGAATGTTAGGTTTAAATAAAGGCACCAAAGATGAAGCTCTAGTTGACTGTGGTTTGAATGGCATAGATTTCTTGAGTATTTAACCTTAAATATCATCACTAAAGAAGAAGAGAAAGGTAAATGAGATTAATAATTCAATTATTAATGCATTGTTCTTGGCTAATTAGATAAGTGAGATGAGAGAGAAATTAAGCAATAGTATTGAAAGTGAAATGATATTCCAATAGAAGTTCAAGAATTAAATGGATCATTAGATGAGTTAATGGATTGATAGAGGATGAAAGAGATGTTGTTTTAAGCAAAATTTTTAATCATTCAAGCCAAATGCTTGTATTTTTTGGTCTTCTACTTAGTCAAGGACCTAGATGGGTGAGAAAGTTTTTGTCTACCATTGAAAATTATCATCATCTGATCATCATATGATTTTATTGGCTAGTTAAGGAAGGTTAAAGTTTCTCTTTGTTTAAGAACTTAACTCTATTATATAAATTTATTTTGTTTCTTCTTGTATTCACGTCAATGTAATTAGTTTAAACTTTGTTATTACAAAGGGTCTCTTTTAAACAACAAGGTATACTTTTCTTGTATTATTCTAGGAAGCACTATTTGTAAGTTAATATGTAGTTTCTTTTCTCTTTGATTATGATATATCCTAAAGTGTGGGAAAAAGAAATATACAACAAGATGATACAAATGGGAGGTGTGGTCATAATTATTAAAGGTAGATATGCAGTAAAGCTACATATTAATATGCCTTTGTTACAGTTTTACAGATAGCCTTTAAGAGAAATATCTTAAGTTAAAATAATTTGTGTGGTGTTGTGTCTTCGAGATTATGAATGTTAAGAGCTTCTATTATGCAAAAATGTAGCAGAAATTCGGTGAATAATTAAAGTAATTAAAAGTAGGCATTTTACCATTGTTTAAAAGGGTAATGTTCCTTACAACTTAATATTTCAATAGTAAGGATGAAATGATGAAAGTAGCTCAAATATGAGTTCAGTTTCATTGATCAACTTTTATAATATGTATTTAGGTTACTAATTAGATTTTCGTTCATCTAAAAATGAAAAGAAAGAAAGAAAAGCAAAAGCAGTAGCCTATTTAAGTTGAAATAAAGAAACTTGATATGCATGTTTATAATTATAGCAATCTCATAGTATACAGTAAGCAATTAAACCTTCAAAATTTAAGAATAATTTTGATCATATTTTTGAGATTCCTAAAAATATAGTAAACAACTAATAAGTAATATCTAGTTTAGTAAGTTTGATTTTTATGGCAAACATCAGAACATTTTAAATATTAAAATGTCACATAATCTTGCTATATATACTTGTTTTAAACAGTTTACAGTGTCCTAAAAGGCCTTTAAACAATCTCCATCATTGTTTTGCCCTAAATAATATGGCATGAAAAGCATTCAATATGAGTTTAATTAATGATGGAGCCAATTTCTACATCAATCTAGTCATCTTTCTTATCAAGCGGGAAACTATTTGTTTGGAGACTTAGAAAGCATTAAAGAAAGCATAAAGCTTAGAAAAAAGAGATGAACTAGCATAAGCATGAAGTAGCAAAATAATTCCTCATTGAGTTCTTGATTGTTTGATAATAAAAAGATTCATATAAGATACAAAGTAATTACCAATATAATTAAATAAATGTTAGAGAAGTATCAAAAGAAAAATAACGACATATTTATTTACTGGTAATTGAAATAAATAAGAACTAAAATAGATAAAAATCATAATAAGCAAAGAGGAATCGGATTTAGAATAAGTTGTTTACTTAACCTTAAGAAATTAGAATCAAAATCTTATTCATATTTTACTTTGATATGAAATCAAAATAAAATGCTATAAATTTACCTGCATATCTTCCTTAAGTGGATTTGTGTATTTTTAATTAAAAAATAATATTATATATTTAAATAATTATTATAATATTAAAAAACATAAATTTTTTAACACAATACAACAACGAAAAATGACATCTTAAAAAAATTAAGATGTTTTCATTTTTTATTTTGTGGAGATATTTTAAAAAATAAAAAACAAAAAAATAATTTATAATAAAAATGTCAATCCTAAGAGAGGGCTCGGAATTGTCACTCACATTTCTCAATCCCTAATTCACATGAGATCCACATATTTCATCTCATTCCATGATAAAAACAATTAACACAACTTGATTCACTCTCATTTCCTATTCTAATTAGCATGCAATGGTTAACTAGTTACTAAGAAGCATTTTGTTTTCTAAAAGTGCTTTATGTTTTTTTAGAAATATCAAGATGAGTGATCATTTAATTTTTTTAATAAATTATAATTATTAAAATATTAATTTATATTAACATTAATAAACTATAGTTATAAAATATTTATTAATTAATATTATTTTAATAAAAAATTAATTATAAAATATTAATTAAATTTAAATTAATTGAATTAAAAATTATTTTAATTATTTTAATTATTTTTTATGAACCAAATACATAAAAATTAATTTTTATTTTAATAATTATTTTATTTTTTAATAACTTTTTTATTTTCACATAATATTTATTTTATTTCTACTAAAAATTACTTTCACTCTATTGTTTTATCATAAAAATAAAATAATTTTTAAGTATTAAAAATTAAATTTAATTAAATTGAAAAGTAAAGGTTAAAATCTGGTTAATGATCTTTCCCCAAAATCATTTTTGTCAAATTACCCTAGAAAAATAAAACGTTGGAAAGGAATAGCATGGCTAGGCCTGTTCGCCGAACAGAGAAAACCGGAAAGAATAAGCACTTACCAAACGTCCCCTAAACTGTCCCAAATCGAAGTCTTAAACCCAGCCCAGAGGCCGGAACCGGAATCAAAGTTACAGTGGTTTCTCTTTACAGCAAAACCCACAAGTTCATCATCCGCGAGGATGCAGAGGATTTGCACAAAGCTTCGGTCTTTGGCCTTGGAATCCACGCAAAGACTCTCTTCCCTTTCCTCCTCTCGCCGGCGCCTTCATTCTTCTCTAGAATGGCAACGACCTCTTCATTTCGCAACAACCCAATGGAGCTCGGGGATTGTTTTAAACAGAGCGATTTCGTTGCCAAATCAGTGTCCGTCAGTCGCTCGTAGCTCTCTGAGTTCTTCGCTGCGTCTCTCTGTAAGTTCTTGTTTTTTTTTTTTCGTCGATGCCATTCTATTAGTATCTATTAGTTTTTTTGTCTGTTTGATTTGTGAGAAAATGCGCAAGAGGAAAAGAGTCCTGAAATTTTGACTTCAATTGCGATACCGAGATCAAATGCTATCATTTTTACTGAGTTGAGTTCAGCTATTAAGGTTTTTTACCTTTCTTTTTCCATTTTGTACTTATTTTCCTGTTTTACATTTGATTGTTGGGAAAATGCCTGGGAGGAGGGAAAACCCCATAAGTTAGATTCCTAAACTAGGAAAATATTAGCATTAATTGAATTGAGATATGAAGCCTTCTTCTGTTCCACTGCTATGTAGTAAGTTAATTTGTGTTTTTCCTTCAATGATGAATCTTAACTAGGACTGCTTTTATGATGTCTTGCCCATCTTTTAAGGGGAAGAGTGGATACTCTTGTATAAATATTCTATCTTGTCTTTATTATCACCAAGGTTATAACACAAAATCTTTTTCACTTTCATTTGATGTGCTTTTCTTTCTCTTTTGCATGTAAATTCATCTCTGTGATCTGAGACAATTTATGTGATGATGTGTAGTTGATTCAAGTGCGATGCGTCTCATCCAGAGAGCGGGCGAAGAAGAGGAAGCCGATGACTCCAGTTACTTCTAAAGTCAAGAAAATCAAGATGAAGTCTTATTCGTAGGTTTAAGCAGTCAAAGTCATTGAGGTTTTCATTCTTTTTTCTGAAAATACTTTAAAAATAAAATGTTTGAAATTTTCTTACCAGCTCCTACAAGTCCAGATTTAAGACACTGAGTGATGGGACTATTCGCCGCTGGAGGGAGGGCAAACGCCACAATGCACACTTGAAGGTATACTTTGCTTTATTGCATCTCTCCGTGTGCTCCTCATTTGGTTGAGAACTACGTGGAGTATGGCTATCATCTTTAATGAAATTTTGTCGTTCATATCATTTATGAGATTTCCTGATATCATTTATGTGATTTCCTGATATTTCAAAGTTTTAGTTCATTATATTGCAAAAGGAGACTAATCACTTCTTTTTTCTTTCTTTGCGTTTGCATTTGATGAATTGTGCCTCATATTTTGTTTTGCTGATTATCGGTGTAAAATAGTTCCTCACTGGTCTCGTTCCCCATTCCCACCTGAGTCCCAACAAACTCTGCGGTTTTTCTGCAACCGTTGTTGCGATAGTCAAACACTTGGGTGGCTTCCTGTGTCACCACATGTCTCAAGAATCTCATTGTTTATTCAGGTTGCTTTCTGTGGCATGCCAAGTTTTTAGACTTCACCTTATGTTAGGACTCCTGATGCAAACCCCAAAGTGATTGTTGGGTTTCAAGGCATGTCCAATGGGGTTCGCATCAACTCCAAGCAGCGTGTATTTCTCAACTTCTGAAATTGACATTATAAACTACCAGAGTGCCCCCTAAGGTATTCAAAGTGTCTCTTACTACTGACAATTGGCAGAAAAGAGGGAAGATTCTGGTCATACGTGTTTTGTGCTAAGAAGAGGCTAAATTAGTCAACCACATCTCGTTATGGTGCAAATGGACGAGGCAAGTTTGGGAAAGTGTTTTGGCACTGCTTGTTTACGGTTGTCTAGTGGCTGGTTTGGTGGCAGCTGAGTTATGGGCATGGAGGGGGCTGCAACTGGACAAAAATGAGAGGAAAGTGGCTGCAAACATCTCTTTCTTGATATTTTGGTTAGTCTGGAATGAGAGGAATATGAGAGTTTTTGAGGGGAAGGAAACTTATCTTCTTAGATTAGAACTTTGAAAGTGTCGGTCACGAGGTGGATTTTATAAATGAGGATGAACTAGTGGAATTCATTGAACTTCGTATCTCTAGATAGGCTATTATACTTCTAAAATGGGAGACACCCCTAGGTGGCTCTTGTAGCAATATATAAATCATACGTGTTCCTATCCACACACACACACACGCACACACACACACACAAAAAAAAAAGGAAACCAGAGTTCAACAACGTGAAGCTAAGCAGTGAGGTGGATATACAACAATAATATATTGGTATAGTATTTGTGAGTTAACACGTTAACATCATGTTGTGTTAGTTTGTGGTTGATAAATGCTTTTCTCTTCTCTTCATAAGTGTATGAGCTTCTTATATGCTAGTGTCCTTGCCTAATGATATAGGATGTTTTTTTCCTTGAGAAAACTATTCTTTGTTAAAGGGTAAATCTGTTTTGTTGGTAGTCAGCTGCTTTGGACCATAGAAATTGGAGAAATATTGGGGTGAGTTATGGTGATAAATCCCAAATTTCCATTGCTTGTATTACTCTTTCAAGGGAAGACCTAAACATTTCTGTAGTTGAGATCAGGGCATGGTAATTAAAGTTGAGTATCTGATGTAAGCAGCTGAGAATTTGGGACAAGATTACATCTGCCTTTTGAAACCTTTGTAGAATTTCCTTGTTTAGATTTCAGACAGAATCTCATTACTAGGAGTATATCCAGGCATACTGTTCTTTGGAGACACAAGCTTCTCAAGTAAAAAATTACTGTGGCTACTCTTATCATTATATTTCTTTTCCTATCTATGATTTGATGACTGACATTAAAAATGTCGACCTTCTTTGCGTTTATTTTTTATATTTTCCTTCTGCATTTGTTTGAGTGAACTTTCTAATCTATCTTGGTGTTCCATCTTCATAATTTGTTGCCACATTATGATATGTTATAGCTTTTGTGCTTTAGGAAGAAATAATGAAGGAATCGGGCATGTTGCAAAAGATGAAAGATTATTGCTCTTGCTTGTTCAAGCCGAAAAAGATGAATCTAGCGGAAAAAGATCATTGTCAATCCACAGTTTGGATGAGTCATTCTGCTATGAGCAACTTCCATATCTGCAAACTAATTTGGCTAATCTGAGCATTCTTCTTTTCAGTTTCTCTTGTGGTTACACAATATGAAAGATATTGGAATGATTCGTGAAGCACAAAAATTCTTGAGGCAACCGAAGCAATTGCCATAACACATTAAGACTACGGGAAGTAAATATCAATGACATAAACTATAGTTCTTAAAATTATAACTATTTTATTTCTGGGCTTGAGTGTTACCATCTTTTACATAGCTGGTCTAAATCTTGGTGCAAGAGGAGGGTTGCGATAGGTTGTCAGCCAGTGTAAACCTAGTGTCACACCTGATGAACATATGAGCAAAACACATAAATCTCCTTTGTTGGCTATAGCATTAATGCACTCCAAGTAGCTTTGGAAAACTGAGGGAGGGCCGGTACATTGATCTGTTTAGGGAAGAAGAAAGTAGCTTAGTAACGTGGTCTGCCTGATTCCATTAGCATTATGGAGGATAAGATATGGCGTTAATGTTTTGCTGCTCTTGTGATAGATGCACGCATGGGAAGGTCTGTCGAAATTAGGGTGCCTCTTTTGGATGCAGTTGCTTACATCTACCAATCTTAGGGTTATTTAGACTTGGGAACTGCCTCTGAAGGCACTGCTATCTCTTATCGGAAAAACTGACTAATAAAAATCAGAAACAACCGGCAATTCTATTTATTATATCTGTGTTGTAACAATTGGGATATGGTTGATTTTAAGTAGCAGGTTGATATTTAGGATACACGCTCTTTCCTTCCCTTTTTTGTTTAAATATTTTTCTTTGGTGATTATTATACTTATTTCTGGTTTCTTTCACTGCAACAATGATTCTCCTGCAGTGCAAGAATAGCTGGGTGGACTCACAATTAATGAACTTTTGTTTGATGCAGTCAAAGAAATCGAAACGCAGACTTAGACAACCTGCCTTAGTACCTGCAGCTTATGCCAAGGTGATGAAGAAGCTCAATTTCTGTGGCTAAGCCCTTGAAATCCCCCAGTGCTGCTCCTGCCAATGTCTAGGTTTGGAGTATCTCAATCAAACTTGTAGCGCAATGTCTCTCTGGGAAGATTGCAACAATTGATCCTTTTTGCATGGCTGAGCCTATGTTATTTTGTAGGAATTTCAGCAGCATTAATGCAATAATTGACCAAGCAAAAGTTTCTATATGGATTTTTCATTTTTCTCTGTCAAGTTTTCATCTTAATGCTATAAGTGTCAATGGAATGAACAGCTTGTATTGGATTTGATGAGGTAGCCTTAATAGAGGTCAGCCTACTGTATGAAACCTTCAACTGGTTTCTGATTCATGAAATTTTGAATTGTTATTATTATTATTATTATTTTGTCATAGAAAATCTATACTAAAGAATTGAGGGTCGGTACAGAAGAATTTGATAAATGTGGCTTTCCTGCATGTGTGTATGCATGTATGTTTGGAAAGAGGATTTTTTTAAAAAAAAATTTTTAACCCATTTTGGCATTGTGCAGATGAAAATGTTTTTGTAAATATAAAAAATGCTTTTGCCATGAGAAGGTTTGTGTAGATGTTTATCTCATCTAAATTTTTTATGTTTTAGTTAAGTTTTTTTTTTGTTGATGACAACAAGGTGTGAAAACAAAGAAAGCCAAAGTATCACATTTATGAAAGGGGAATTTTTATATTTAGGGTTTCGTACATACGATTTTATAAAAATAATTAATATTATTAATTCATTTTTTTAGCACTTTTTGAATAATTTTGGATCAAGTTACCTTTAATGAAAAGTAATAATTATATTTTTATTCACTAAAAAGAATGCTAAAAATCAAACTAACATTTTTCTCTTATTTTCTAACAGTGTTTTCATCTCTTCGCATTTCTTGCAATTTCTCTCACTAGATTTAAGTGATTTTGTATTTATTTTTACAAATTGATTATCTAAAAATATCGAAGAACTATCAAAAGTATTAGAAATCTACAAAGGTATGTTTTAAAATGATTATTTCGACATAAAGTTCAGATTTTTTGCATTTTAGATACCCACGAACCAAATCTTCTTACGACGTCTGATTTTTCATTTTCTTTTGCATGTTTAATTTTATTTTTGTATATAAAAACTTGATTAAATGCTTTTATCATGTTTTAAATGATTTAAGTTGCTAGTTTATGAATCTTTAATGACTGGGTATATTGGTGTGTATTATTTTCATTTTTTTTTCAATACTTTGAAGTTGATTAATTTTTTGGAGAACAATGGGTATATTGGTGTCTGTATTGGTGTGTATTATGTGCGTGAACTGCATTTTACTCTTTCATTTGTGGTGCTTAACCTTAAATTTCGCAAATGTAGCTAACTTGGGTTTAAGTCATATGAATCTTAACGTATTATTAAAAATCGTAATAACTTCTAAGAAATTGTTTTTTCTTTCATAAATTCATACTTATGCCTGTTTTAGTATTGAGTTTTTATTTTAAACCTAATATGTTAAGTTTCGTAGTAAGTTTTATACTTGTATCAACATCTTAAGTTTTTGTATCAATTTTTTTAATTTCGTATCAACATTTATTTATTTATTTTTTCTGTACAGATGGATGTTATTAAGGTATATTTGATTCCTAAAGAGAGTTGGAAGCTTTCAACCAGAGTATTGAAGCACTGTGATACTGATGTTGTATCAACGTGTTTTGAATGACTTTCAAAGCTAGAAGTTCAATACCACCTACCTTAGTCACTTCTTAGAAGTGAATGAGGATTTCATATTTTCTGGCTTAGTTGTCCACAATTTACTACTTCGACAGATTGAGCAACCTAATGATGAAGAAATGTGGTTTCGACTTGGGAAGCACGAAGTATGTTTTGGTAAGGAAGAATTTTGTTTAATCATCGAGTTGAGATTAGGAGAGCTAGTAGACACAAATTTGATTGCATCAAATCAGTTTAGCATCCATGCTAAGTATTTTGATGGGAAGAACTAGTTTTGTTTAGTCAAAACTACTTAAAGGAGAATTTGATGAAGATTCCGATGATGCAGTAAAGCTTGCGTTGGTTTACTTACTCAATGCCTTTATCAAAGGCAGTGATGAGCGACAACATATCTCTCAGTGATATTTTCATCTTGTTGATAATTTAGAAGCATTCAATAGCTTTCCATGGGGTACCTTAGTGCATTGTAACTCATTGAGATATTTTAAAAAGGCTCTAACCACTAGAAATACTCAACATGAGGAATTATCATACAACATATTTGGTTTTGTATGGGCACTACAGGTATTAAACTTGTTGGTATCTATTTTTATTTATTTTTTTAAAGACTTTGCAACACCTAACTTATTTTTTTATTCTAAGATTTTTGCATTTGAGGTGATACCTAGCATGAAGCAGCATGCCACACGAATAGTAAGATCACCATTGCCTAGAATTTCTTAGTGAAAATTTGATCATAAGCCACACAGAGAGGATTTTTACAAACAAGGTACGTTTAAATTCGTATCATTATTGATTGAATTCATATGTAATATATTATTTTATTGCATCATTCACACTATTGTAACAACACTTAAAAATCGTTATAATAATAGTGAAGTCTTTGTTTTTTTTTTTTTACATAATTATATCAAGATTTATCATTTTTGTACTCACCATGTTGTGAATATCATGTTGTGTCAATATTCGCCATTTTTGTGCTAAGATTTACCATTTTCGTGCCAATATTCACCATTTCATGCCAAGAGTTATCATGTTCGTGCCAAATTTTACTATTTACGTGACATCTTTTAAAGTTTAAATTCATTTCAGTTTACACTTTCGTGACACCATTTGCACATTTTTAGTTATATATTTTCATAATTGTAAAATTATTAACATGTAAGTAATTTTATTTATAAAAATTGTTATTTGAATTAACATTTGATTATTGTTTTGTATGGTAGTGAAGGTCAAACTTGAGCCGACTCCCACTGAATATGAAGCCTCATATTACCTGGGAATTGATAAGGGCGTGTTGCCTCTGCATCTTGGTGCAACAAAACAGCATCGACTCAATAAGCATAGCAATGCTTTAACCAGTGAAGATGATGAGGATGATGAGAATTTCGTGGCTAAAAGAAGAAAAAATCCTGTAAAATTGCCTGCAGCTTTATCAAAGGTAGACAATATATACAAACCTTATAATATTTAATTAATATTAGTTATATGTTAATATATATATGTATATTATGTTTTCATTATTTAATTTTTTAATTGATGACTAATTAATTTGTTTGATCGATGATTAAATGTAACGACAATCTAAATACAATGCTATTTTACGACTAAGAGATGAGGATGAGGATGAGGATGAGGATGAGGATGATGTTGAGGTTGAGGATATAGAAGGGAATGGAAGGGAGGATGTTAGAGGAAAAAAAGAGGAGAGCATACATATAGATTTTAGGGAGGAAGTTAGGGCAGAGAATACGAGAATGAGAACTGCAGCTATGGGTGAAGAATCCCAAGCTGGGAGATCACAGACTAAGAGCGTAAAGAAAGATACTAAGATTTACCTTCGTCTCTATAACTTAGAGGCGAATGTAAATCTCATGAATGCAAGAATATTGAGTAATCACGTCGAGCTTATGACTGTCGTATACTTTATCAAACAAGCAGTTCGACAAGTTATCTCCTCTGATTATACTACATGCACTGAGACTAACACATGCCAAAATGATCCTACACGCACTGAGACTGACACACGCCAACATGAGGTAATTTTATCCTTATTTACGTACAAGATCGTAAGTTTCGTTACAAGATAATTTATTGCAAAATTAACTTTTCGTTACAAGATTATACTAAAATCGTTTCAAGAATAATTCATTGTAAAATTAAGTTTCGTTACAATATATTTGTTTATTATCTTTTGTAGGATGGTAATGATGCAACTACCAGTGCACATCCTTTAACTGCTCATAGCTAATATTCTCAAGAACTTATTAATGTAAGTAAGGATAGGGGTGAGGACGTGGGGAATGAAAATGGAGCTGTTGAGGCTTAAAGAGAGGCTGTGGTGGGTTTAGTGAACTTAACGACCGTTCCACCAAAGGAAGATAATGTGGTACCAATTTGTAGGATGCGTAAGCGGTCTAGACAGCTGTGTAGTCCATACGTCGACCCCACTAAACATAAACATGCTAGGTCCGAGCAAATGCTTGATTGAAAGTTACAACTAGATGAAGACATATGTAATGGATACAAAGCGTTTATGAAGGGATCATCAATGTCATAGTGAGCTCAATGTACATATTGGTTATTCTGTCAGTATCGAGTGCTTTCACACATTTGAGCTCAATGATCAATGGATCAATGATTTGGTATATCACCATCATACTAAATCATGTCTAATTTATATGATTTGTACCTAGGTGTAATATTTTGTATCAAATATTGGGATTGATGCCTATGTTATATGCTTCCATATCAAGTATTATGATTCGTGTCTAAGTTATATGCTTTCATATTAAGTATTATGATTCGTGTACAGTTATATAATTTCGCATCAAGTATTATGATTAATGCTTCATTTTATATAATTTTATGTGTAGTTATTCATCTCTATATTTATGTTTTCTTGTCAAGTATTGTGATTCGTGTTTAGATTGCATCATTTCGTGTGAAGGTTTCGTGTTAAGTATTATGATTCGTGCTTAAATTGCATCATTTCGTGTCAAGTATTATGATTCGCGTCTAAATTGCATCATTTCATGTCAAGTATTATGATTCGTGCCTAGATTACATCATTTCGTGTCAAAGTTATATAATTTTGTATCAAGTATTATGATTTTTGTTTATATTTAATATTTTGTGACATTTTCACTTAGTTTTTGTAGCATTTTAATGCTTATTTATACCTTCTAAGAAAATGACAGAAGAAGTTTTCAAATGTATATAAGCAGGATATATGCATTTGTGACCTTTTACTTTATGTAAGTTTTGATAATTTTCATTGGTTTTTTCTGATTATGCTGCTTTTTGTTTGTTATTTGACAATTTACTTCATTTTTTTTCTAAATCGTTTTGTAGACATATTTTTTTATATATATATAATAAGTACCAAGTAGATCTAGATGCTGATGATCCTTCAACAAACTCATAATGAGACACCCACCAGTGGGACGATGGTCTTCTGGAGCATGTGCGTGGAACATTTTGTAATGGCTTCCTACCATGGCACACTGTCAATAAGGTAAAAAAAAAAAAATTTATCACTTTAAATAATTAATTTTAGCAATATTTTATTTCACTGAAATATGAGCAATTGCAGTTGTTAGTGCCATGCCATATTAGTGGAGCGCATTGGTTTGCCGTCGTCATCGATCTGCAAAAATTTAGTTTGTGCATTTTTGACTCGTATCGACAACATGTGTCACTAGCAGTGCGAATTCGACAGCAAAATTATTTCAGATTCATGCTTCCTAGTTTTTTGTCAAGCGAGGGTTACTTTATCGTTAAACCTGATGTTGCAATTTTCACAATTCCATTATCATGCACATTACATCCAAAATATCAAGTCTCTCAGCAAAAACCATCGTAAGTTTTAGTAATATCGATTTATTTACATTTCTAATGTTATCAGTTTTCTAACACATGCTAATTGACATACTTTTTTTTTATGTAGTGGTAATTGCAGCCCTTATATACTATATGCCATAGAGCATTTATTAGCTAGCAAGCCACTGAAATACACCGATACCCAAATGCCAAAAATTAAAAAGCACATGACTGTTTATGTATTTGCTAACTCAACTGATGAGAACGATGACTCACCATGACAGTCAACATATTATTTTTCACACAATTATTTTGTATTATATTTTTGTATGCATATTTTATATATAGAAAGTAATATTGAATGACAACAATTATCGTATGATTTATATTAAAGATGTTATGAAATTAGGTTAATCTTACATTTAAAATAAGAAAGAATTAGATAAGAGTAATTATGATAAGATTTTAACTAAAATATGTTATGAAACTAAGCCAATCTTATGTTTAAATCAAGAAAAAACGAAATAAAAGTAATAATGATAAGATTTTAACTAAAACATATTACAAAACTTAAACAACATGATGATAAAAAATAATAATAAATAAGATGTCACGAAATCAAACAATATGATAAGATTTTTATCAAAATGATTGTACGAACTACTAAAAATTATTATATGATTTTATCAAAAAGATGTCATGATATATGAGACTTCTCACGTTAATGGGATAAGTTATTATCATATGATTCTGGTATACTTCTATGTGCATTACCTGTGATAATATCAAATACATGATAAGTCGACGGTATCAAAAGATAACAAATCAACAGTTTGTTTCTCAATTATACAATAAATCAACAATAATAAAAATATTATATATCATAAGTCAATGATATTATTATCAATTATAGATAAACAAGGGGTAGTAGTGAAAATCTGTGAGTTATGTCCAACCATACCACAATTGTAATATTTACGTTGCAACTATTTAGACACATTCATTAATTGTGATTGACTTCCTTGATCATGATATTGTGGGTTTGAACATGTCAACCGATTGTGTCCATATTGACTGCACCTAGAACATTTCTTTTGTCGTGTTCTTTCCCCACTAGAGGGTATTCTTTGTTTTTTTGGACTACCTGAATGCTTACCATTATTTTGCAATAATATAACAATATTTTTAACGTCTTCAGACACATTTCAATAATATTTTTTACTACTAAATACTTTTTGCTTTTGAAGAACAATGTGTTACCAAAATATGAGCTTGGTTGTGTAAATCTTAAATACAATGTGAAGAGAACTTTCAAACACATAAAATCTTGACAGTGTTAAGATACATTATCTTTCAAATACATACTTGTTAGTTTGTTGACCACCCACCTGAACACTTTTTGCTTTTAAAGAACAATGTGTTACCAAAAACATGAGCTTGGTTGTGTAAATCTTAGATACAATGTGAAGAGAACTTTCAAACACATAAAATCTTGGCAGTGTTAAGATATATTATCTTTCAAATACATACTTAATGGTCTATTGACCCACCCAAACACTTTTTGCTTTTGAAGAACAATGTGTTACTAAAAACATAAGCTTGGTTGTGTAAATCTTAGATAAAACGTGAAGAGAACTTTTAAACATATAAAATCTTCGCAGTATTAAGATACATTATCTTTTAAATACATACTTGTTAGTCTCTTGACCCACTCGAACACTTTTTACTTTTGGAGAATAATGTGTTACCGAAAACACGAACTTGGTTGTGTAAATCTTAGATATAACGTGAAGAGAACTAGCCAAAATCAATTGATTTTGCTTTTGATTCCTTTTCTAGCTTCTGTGTAGGTAGATCTTAGATACAAACATGAAGAAAAAATTTGGGGAAAAAGCCTAAAGACAAAGAAAGAGAAAGTTCAATGAGAGAAAATACTAATACTGTATGCTGTTTTTTTTTAATTTATTTACTTTTTAAGGGTATTATTGTCTTAAGGATGAGTATTTTAGTCTTCACAGTATATTTAAGTGCTAAAAACATAAAAGTTAAAAAAAAGTAGTTTGTTTTACAAAACAAGAAACAAGATGTGCCATTTTTGTCAATTTCCTCTTTATGATATCAAATCTACACATTATTTATAATTGCATCGTCATTCAAAATCAAGGCATTAGGCGTAAAGGAATCAGTTTTATTTTTTTAAAAAAGAATAAAGTATTAAAATTTTTTCCAAGGTTTCTAAAAGTTTTGGTTCTTATTCAATGAAATCCATGGTAGCTTTTTGTGTTGCTTGAAAATATAATGTCATTTAAGATTTTTTGGATGAGTTTTCGTTTGACAAGAAAAGAATCACAAAGGGATTATTTAAGCACATGTATATGTTTATTGTATCCTTTTTGTGTTTTATAATAGATTGAGTTTTTTTCTCGTCATGTTTCTTCATATGTGCACATTACAAAAATTTAATATGATTTTCTTTTTGATTGAAAAAGATGTTTCTTCATAGTTTTAAAAGTGTGAAAAATAAAAGTGTGAAGAACAAGAGATACCTTTTTTTTTTTTACGATTTTTTAACTATAAAGAAATACTATTTTTAATTTTATAAAAGACATGTAAAGAAAAATTTATTAAAATAATAATTTAATAAAATAATTTTTTAAGATATTTTATTTTAATAATATTTTTTTCATAATTTTTTAAAAATATAAAAATTTAATTAAATATTAATTTTATTTATTAAATGATTTTTTTAAAAATAATATTTAATTATTAAAAAATATAACTTTTCTTTATGATTGTTAAACATATATATATATGTATATATATATATATATATATATATATATATATATACACATAAAGCAGCAAATTAACCATAAAGTATTAACATATACAGAAAGCAACATATATATAAATATTAAATGTTTCTCCAATACACTAAAATACCAATATACACATATATATCAACAAATTAACCTATTCATTGCATCAATATATATAAAAAGTAACAAATTAACTATCATATTGACATATACATAAATCAAAATAAATATTAATTATTTCTCTAAAATGCCAAAACATTAACAAACACATGCATACATAAACACATATAAATGTATTGACAAGCTACTTTAATTCTATTACCATACTATTGACAAACTAAAACATCAATAATTCTATCAACAAACTGATACTTTAATGATTCCATAAACAATCCAATGAACTAACACTCTAATAATTCCATAAATCTATGCATCAATACTCAAATAATTTCATAAATCAATGCACCAACCCTCCAATAATACAATAAACAAACCGATACTTTCATAATTTTTTGTTATTATTTCTTCTATTACAACACACTTTAATGTGACACATCTCTCTTTGTGTCATAATGAATCAGAATTCTCATTCAAAGAAATATTCATACATATGTCGAACATGTGAAAAAGAATTAATTTATAAATTAAAACTATTTCTACAATGCAAGTTCAAATACAAATGATACAATTCCTAAACTTTATAATTGTCTTTACAAAATTTGAAGTTCAAGTGCCCCTTTTTTACCTAAACTCTAACATGATGCTCTATATTTATTGCTCAAGTTCTTGTCTAACATCATCAACCTCAAGTTGAATGCATGTATCAATGTCTATCAATTATATATATGAAATTAAAAAAGTTAGTACAATTAAAATTTATAATAATATTATATTCATTCAGATTAAATAATTACCAACAACTTACTATTTTTGAGTAAGGAAGACCATCATTGTGTCGGTTGATGATGTCTTCCATAAACATCATGACATAATATCCACACTCATAATTGAAAAGTTATTACAGACACTACATATCATAATTTCAAATATCATATGCTGTCCAAAAAGTAAATTGAATACCACATATAGTTTTATATATATATACACCTTAACAACAAAAGCTTCCCAATTTCGCCTAATACTTGATGGCATATCTATTGCCAAGAATATTTGAAAAGCCCTAACAATAATGCTTATCATGTATTATAAATGAACAAATTATTTCAATCCATATGTATTACATGAGGATTATAATAAAATATTTATTTATTAATCTTCAATGATGTCTGAAGTTCAAAATGTCATTATGTCATTTCAAAGTGTGATCACTATATACTAATCATTTATTCTAATTAATACACATAAAAATTAAATTATAAATATAAAATCTACATGCAACATCATAATGACTTCCATGCATAATTAAATAACATTAAATTTATCTAAATTTAATTTTTAATTTAAATCTAAATCTAATATAAATCTAAATCTAAATCAATCTATCTAATCATCTAATTATTTTATTTACCTAATGATCTAATAATCTAATCATATAATTATTCACTTATCTTATATAAATCTAAAATTAAATAAATATAAGATAATATTAATTAATTAAATATATTAAAACTTAAAATCAAATACTTTGATTTCATTTAAATATGAATCTATAAATTGTATCTAATTATCTAATTTTAATATAAAATACAATAAGTACAATATTAATTTAAATATCATTTGGATTTAAAACAAATACATTTATCCAATTTAAATTCAAATATAAATTTATTTATCTAATTATAACTAATTATTTAATTACTTAATATCTAATAATTTAATTCTATAATAAGCCCCTTATCTAATTTAAATCTAAATATAATACTACTATTTTAAATACTAATGATTTAATAATCTAATTATATAACTATCCATTTATTTAATTTAAATCTAAATCTAATATTATCTATCTAATTATCTAAATGTATAATTATTAATTACCTAATGATCTAATAATTTAATTATATAATTATCAAATTATCTTATTAAAATGTAAACTTACAAAAATATAATATAAAATTTTTAATATATGAAAACAAATACTTTACTCTCAATTAAATTTTAAGTCTAAAAGCTATCTAATTATCTATTTATAAAGATAAAATATTAATTTAAATTTCATTTATATTAAAGACAATAACATTTATTTAATGTAAATATAAATTCAAAATCTCTTTAAAAATATAATTATCTAATTAATTAATTATATAATTTTAATATAAAGCTATATAAATACAAAATTAATTTAAATCTTACTCTAATAATATAAATAGTTATTTAAATTAAATTTAAACATACATAAATTTAAAAAAACTAATAAACTACAATAAATAAATTTAAAGAAATTTCATGCATACCTCAAGGTTTATTCCCCAAATTAAGGTTAATTAGTAACTTTTATCTTCTTTTAAAATATCAAAAAATAAAAAAATAAAACTGAATAATTATACCATTTGGATTAACTAATAAGTGTTTGCAAGAAAATGAAGTAATAAAATTTTCAAGCGGGGACTTGAGATCATGAATTTAGGCAAGGTTTGGCCGAATCATGTAAATCTTGCGTTTGATATCTCTTACCATTCTTTAGTTATTTATTGCATATATTGACTTTATTGTTTGCATTATATTACCGAATATTTGCTTAGACTCATTTTATTTGTCAAGTAAAAGAAAAAAAATAAAAACACTCAATTCATCCCCTTTTGCGTTGCTATTCATAGGGCCAACCATCAGTCCTAAGAAAAAGACTATAGTTGCATGCACGAAGGGCATAACAAAACCTTGAACCACAAGCGCAACATGCCAAACAAAGGTAAATCTCTTCCTTTAATACCTAAAATATCTTTTACATTCATGATAGGCCATGCTGGATGCACAACTACTCAAAGCGCAGGGCCCTCAATCCCTTGATAACTTAACATGAGGAAAAGAACTCTCAAGAACAAACTATCTTAACCTCATTAATGCGCTTAATGGTAAAACCTATGCATTCGAGCCATCTTTTGTTGATGTACGTCAATGCCATTATCAATGGCAAAGAGACTAATGCAATGTTAGTCATTGAAGCAATGCACAACTTCATATCGACTAATGAGATTAAAAGATTAGACCTCATTAAGCTTGCAAAAAGGGACATTAAGATGGTGACTATGTCTATTAAACTTGTAGTATGTAGTGGCAAGACTTCCCTATAGCCCCCATGAATGACTTCCAATTATTTCTACGCATGAATTTCTTTTATAGGATGAATGCATTTCCTTTCCCAACCACCAACGCTCTCAATACTCTAAGCAAGAGTAAGGCATGCATATATGGTCAAACCAATATCCCAATGTGATATTTTATTTTATTTTTATTAGTATTTGATTACTAAAATAAATTAATATAAACTATAGTTTTATAATGTTTTTACATAATAAGTTCATTAGTGAAAAAGAGACATAGAAATAATATAAACTAACATAAAATGACCATTAATGTGCTTGTTTGATGATTGATTGATTATTAAAATAATGATATATTGATCAATGTGTTGTCATTAGTATTTAATTGCTAAAATATGCTATGATGATACAAATGACATTCTAAATTAAATATGTTTAAACAATAAGAAAGTTACTAGAAAACAAAAGGAAAAAGTTAGATGACTTCAAAAAGTACTTCTTAATGAAGTAAATATGGGTTATTCACTTATGATAAGTAGATTGAAAATTGAACTAACTTAAATAACTTTATTACCTAAACAAACGTTTGTTAGATGATCTTCAGCATTCTTAACCCCAAAAACTAAAAACTAGCAAAGACTTTCCTTTCTTATAAACTAAGCATTAGTTCTTCGGATAATCGACGTGAGGAAACCCAAAAATGCTTTGATCATATGTCGAGTTCTAGATTGAGATTGTTAAAACTTGAATTTTTCTAGTTTGTTGGGTGGTCTTAAGCCTGCTTATTTTCAAAAGTTAGCTCATAGTATGGAAATTTCTCTCATATTTATAAATTGATAATATATCCTTTTTGCAAGTGATGTAACGTAAATATATTTGGTTTTCAAATATAATTTTTTTGAAAATTCTATAAAATATGAGTATCCAAAATACATCCAACCAAATACTACATGAGAGATTAATTATATAAAATGCAAAAAATTAGTTGATCTCTAGAAAATTTATTGATGAACCACACATAAATTTTATATTTATCAAATAACTTATGATAAGATTCAATGTTAAATTAAACATGAATAACTTAATTATTAAAATATGTGGTTGGTTTGGAAGGAAAGGAACAATATAGCTTTTGAAGGAAATGAAACACCGTTGAAAATTATTATAACACAATGTCGCTTTTGTAAATTATAAGAAACAGGTAATTCTTTTGTAAATGAGGAAAATTTTTTGGATTTTGTAGACCTCCCTATAATTAAATCTTACTAATCATACTTGTAAATGGATTGCACCCGTTGGTGCTGTAAGTAATATATTTTATTTTATTTTTTGAAAAATAAAAATATAATTTTTGAATATAATTATTTTAAAAATATTATAAAATCAAAGTACAAAATTTAAGAATATTGTGAACCAAATACCACCTTAAGAATTGATCCAAAATTCCTAGCATCAACGATATCCTCGACCTCATCGAAAAAACAATAAAGGAATCAAAGAATAAGCATAAAAAGATAATAATCCCTTAACCATAGCAGTTTGTATTATAATAAAGATGTCCATAGGTACCAAATCAGCATAAAAAACAAATATACAAAAAATTTTGATTTTTATTTAAAAAATTAAAATATGATTATTAAATTAAAATTAAATATAAAATTAATATGTATTTTATTTTATTTATTTAAACTAAAAGTCAATTTAAAGTTTCGTGACTTTAAAACGGATAAATCCCGCCCAGCGTCATGATCTCTCGAAAAATGTGGCCTCTGAAACAAGTCAGCTCCAAAATGTACAACTTCTAATCGCACATTATCCTATTAAGTTCAGAATGACGCTAGAGTTTCATCCCTTTTGAGAGTTGGAAGTTATTTCTCTCTTTCTAAAGTTGAAATCTGTGGAAATCTCTCTCAGTTGCCCTGAAATGAAGTCACATGGTAAAGTGAAATCGAAACCCAAATCCAAGTCGAAATCAGGATCCATTTCCAGATCGTCATTTTCTTCGCTCACAAGGGTGGAACAATGTGGTAGAGAGGAAGGGGGAGAAGAAGCTGTGCCTCTAGACTTCTATGACCCAACTGGAAATGAGCTCCATAAAAGAAAGTCCCCAAGGTTAAGCCGCATCCGTTTGAGAATCACCAATGAGCGAAATGAGAACCTCAATGACTCGAAACATGGAAGTCCATCGGCCCTTTTGGGTGAGAAATGCTTAAGAAGATCCCCAAGGTTCACACAAATTCGGGCTGACAGAATTGGCGGAGAAATGGTGAAGTCCTTCTTTCTCTTTTAATTTTCTTCTGGTTGCCTTACCTGAGAATGGGGCGTTTTAGAAAGTTGAATTGCTTGAAACTAAACTTATGAACCTAAAACTGATAAATTCTTGGGTTGTGAGTTCCTTGTCATTGGCATTGTCTTGTCTTTTTAGCATCTTTAGTTGTACATTTTTAGCTTGGATAGTCTATAATTAAGAGGATTGGCTTGGCATGTCTACCTGGGATATACCATCTTTAGTTGATTAGGTTTATTTATTTTTTCATTTTTCTATTTGATTTGCTTTGTTAGGACTAAAGTTTTTTTTTTAAGCTTATTCAATCAATGCAAGCAGGAGCAGACAAGTTACTTCTGTTTACAAAAATCAAATGATATAGAGTTCAATTACAAGTTTTTAGCATCTTACTCCTATAACCCTTCTGTTTAGAAGGAAAAAGAAAATAATTTGATCAGGCCTTGTCGGTAATTATGCTGGCCAGGAATGACAATTCCGGAATTGGATTAAGTCATTTGTCAATTTTAGCTCTGAGTTCAGTTTTTGGATTATGCAGCACCGAAGCTCCAAGTACCAGTGCTTGACTTTCAAGTGAGTGAAAGTTGATGAGAAAATATTTCTTGAGCTATTTTAATTTCCATTTTCAGTTGGTCATTTCATGACACATAAATTCATGCAATGGTTGTAGTCTGTCCAGTGAGAAGCTAGTAAGAAGGTCCCCCAGGCTGGTCGAGGCAACTCCAAATTCGTGTGCCAATGAATCTCTGAGGAAGATTGATAATGGTCCTTGTTCTTCTGGTAAGGAGCTTTAAAGGCCTCCGAGGTCCATCCAGGCAACTGGAAATGATGGTAATGATGAATCTTTGGGGAAACTCCTTAATCATGACATGATATATGGTGATAAGCACATAAGAATGTCCTCGAAGTTTGTTGAGACAACTCATAACGGTGTTAGCAATGAATACTTGATAAACTTTGATGCTTATGATTTGAATTCTTCAAGAGAGAACCAATCAAGAAGGTCTGCAAGTTTCAGTTAGGCTAGCAAAAATAGTTGTTCTAATAAATCTTCAAGAAAGTTTAATGCAAGAATAATAGATGAAAGAAATATAAGCGGATTAACAAGGTTTTCATCTTATATTGGTGCTGGGAACAGCAAACTGAATTTTACTTACATTAGATTTCTAATTCATCAGGACAAAACCCTTCCAAGAAGATTAAGGTGTTAAATGGAAAGACGTCAAATCAATCTGCAACAATAGTCACTCCCCTGTTGGAGGCTAATGACGGAAACATAAAGTCAACTTTGATTGGACCACCCAAGTCAGCTGGGAAGGAATTCCCAAAGAAGATTCAGAATGTGGCAACTATAAATGAGAAGCACAAGAGAGAACAAAATACTTCCTTCATTGGAGATCCAATCCCCAGTGAGATGGCTCAAGAAAGATGGCGTTGGCGTTATGAATTGAAGGTAATAGATGAACCACAGATTGATCTGACTTAAGCTGGTTGGTAGTTATCCTGATAGAATTATCCTTTACAATACCTGGTCATTTTTATTCATTAGTCTGTTGGTTTATGTTCCTTTCTGTTCTGTCCTTTTGACTTCAGTTTTTGCTATTGCCAATAAATTAATTTCCATATTTTCCAGAACACTAGGGTTGAGAAGATTACAAAGTCTTGTGGTTCTAATTTCCATCCTCTAGTATTTTTCTTTTCTGATTTTGGGATTTCTTTTGTTAATAAGACTTCAAACAATCAACTGCTAATCCGAATCTACAATTATAGAGACAGTTATTAAGATCATGGTTTAGGAACTTAAGTAGCTTGGGCACATACTTGTTTCATTTCTTTTTGAATTATTTGAGTAGGGAGATGAAAATATTGAAACTATTTTTCTTTTTCTTTTTTCTTATTTTCCGAATGACTTACTTTAGTGCTAATAGTAGATGCCTTGGTCTTTGCAGAACAAAAGATTTAAGAGTAAAATCATCACATCTGAGTAAGAAGCCATTTATCTGCTTGTCTTGTCTGATCTTTTTTACTGTTTCCTCTTCCACGTGTGTGTTCCTTTGCATTTGGTAACTGTGAGTCCTCATTATTGAAGCCACGATGATGAAGATGAGATCGTTTTAAATGTGGAATGCCATTTTAGTCAAGCTGAAATTGGTGGCTGCGTTTTCAGTCTTGGAGATTGTGCGTGTATAAAGGTAAATGTGATTTTTCAAGGAAATCCAAAGCAATATATGTAGATCTTCCTCCTTTTGTTGGATATCAATAAATTATTTGCATGATAAGCAATTTAACAGGGTGAAGGAGCACAAAGGCATGTTGGCAGGATCTTGGAGTTTTTCAGAACAACAGATGGGGGAAATTATTTTAGGGTTCAATGGTTTTACAGAGCTGAAGATACGGTAAGACGTATATTTGAACAGTTTTATTCCGCTCTTTTTACATTATTTCATATTTGGTGCTTCACTTTGATTGATATGTAGGTTATAAAACAACAGGCAACTTTTCATGACAAAAGGCGTTTATTCTATTCCACCATAATGAATGATAATCCAATAGATTGTATTATTTCAAGAGTCAATGTTACACCAATATCACCCATGGTATGCTGTTCATTTTTGTGTGTTACTTTACTATTTCTTAATTTTTTTAAAGCCTAAAGGTGTTTTCCTTCCTTGTCATTTGTTTTAATTAATCAATAATGTCTTACGGAATTTTTTGTTTGTATTTTTAATCTTTTATAGGTGGGTTCAAAAAAAAAATCCATTCCATCTGGGTTCTACTTTGATATGGAGTACTGTGTGGAGTATTCAACATTTCGAACCCTGCCACGTTGTAAGTGTTTTCATGCTTGCCATGAGAATGATGTGCATATTCCTTCCTCTTAGAGATGGAAATGACCTTGGAGGAATACGCTCAATGCTTTAGCATAATTATATTTTTGACTAACTTCCATGTACTTCTCAAGGACAACAATAAAATGTTTAAAATGATGTTGAATTTTTGAGACTATCTATTTTGTGAAAACAAATAATGCCTCTTGACATGTTGCCACACTTGATCAAAATATTGTAGACGTGAGAATTTTTTCACAAAGAAATCGTACTACACTTTATCAATAATGTGTCTGAATGATATAATAGACGAATTTCACGACCTTTGGTATATCTTCATTATACCTCAGGTGGTGGTGGATGGTTTTATTTGTTGTTTAGGTAAAGGTAAAAGTTAGAGTTTTCAAAGGAGAAGAATAGAGGGCCCTCAATGTTATTAGAAGTTCTATTATTGACTTTAAATTGAGGTCTTGTTTGGACCGTAGGATTGGATTGAGATTGGACAATCTTGCTCGTAGTCTTATGTTTAGTGCAATCATCCTATGCGAGATAATTAACCTTGCCCAAATTTATCCGACTGGGAGAGGATAAAACTATCCTCTTCTAAAATTTGAGATTGTTGAAGTTCTCTCTTTCTCACTAGAAGACCGAAAAGCAAGACCTTCGATTCTCATGCTTTCTAGTTCGAGGTCATTCTTTTCCCAAGGACCAGGAGATCTTTTGCAGCCTCAGTTTTTGATAGACCACAAATGATGCTATGATTACAAATGGAGATGGTTGTAAAGTCAAATCTAGTGGCTAAAGTGATGTTGGAGAGTTTGAAGGATGACCTCAAGAGATTGTCAGAGTATCAAGGCTTCAATGAGTTTGAGGAGGTTACTGTGTTGAGACTTGGTGTTCTTTGCTTGTTAGGGTATGAAAGAATTCCATAGAGGATGTTGAAATAAACCAATACAAGAAGATGACCACTAAGAAAAGGTTAAGTTTCCATATGAAGAAAATATCCTATGCAATTTCAAGAATAAAGAGAAAGAGAACGCACAAAATCAGATAAAGAAAAAGCAATTGTTAATGAAAACAAGTTTTCCGTTGGTGTCTATGTGATTGTAGATAGACATATGAGCACCAAAAGTGGGACAGATATGATGCTCAAAGGTAGTATTTTGGAGAAAATGGGTGTTCATTGGGTAGTTTTGATGCTTTCTAAGGATAAAGATGAAGTTAGATTGTGAGTCGTTGATGTTGTCGATTTAGATCTAAGGAATAAGAGAAAACTTTAAGAAGTTGAAGCATCTTAAAATTCGATAGGAGAAGAATGGAATTATAAGAAAAATGAATGGAATTATTAATTTTATCCCATGCTATATTAAACACGTTATAGTATAAATATAATTCCAATTCGATTCTATTATATCTTATCCTAAATCCTATAGAATAATCCAATATTTTCATGTATGCCAAAAGAACTTACAGAGTTTAGGGTGGAGAGAGAGAAGACCTTAAAAATGATTAGAGATATATCACTAACCTTAAGATTAACAACTTATGGTCTCTTTTCTATTTCTTTCTTGGTCCTCAGGAGGCACTAAGTATGATTTTTCAATTCCTTCTTGGAATACTAGCTTGAACTTTTAGGTATACCTTCTATTGTTTTCTGCTTTTACCTTTTCATCTCTTCTTTTGGTGCTTCTCATGTATGCTTGCTTGGAAATTGAGTTGACAACCCCTTAGCACCTTTGTTTTTTTTCTTTTTTCTTTGGCGAGCTTAGAGATCAGGGTTTCTTCTTACTATTTGAAAAAAGCTCTGCTATGTTTGTTGCCATTGATTATGTGGATTGTAAAAATGAAGCATTAGGTAATGCTTCTATTGTGTACTCATGCTTTGATACTGCAAGATCTTGATTCATGTCTTTTGTTATTCCCAAGTCGTGGTCAGATCTGTACTTGAAAAAAGTTCTGTTATATTTGTTCCCACTTTCTCACATTCATTTTTCTACTTTTCTTTACTTATATCGCGGTTTCTGGCTGTTAAAAATAAAGGTAAAGATTCAATATGGACTTTTGGGGTAAAATGACTTGCATTATCATATCCTTTTGTTCAGTTTTATCCCAATAAGTTGCAGTCTTCAAACATTGCTTTTAAAGAAAGATGGCTTGGTTTGAAGGTGAAATTTTAGTACAATGGAAATTTCTCCTTTTTTAGGCTTGAGATGCAAGCCTCTCCCACTTATAGTGGTGGGTTTTAGAATTAACATCTTGCATGGATTAAACATCTGTCTGTTTGTTGGATTTGCTATTAACAGAGAGAATGGAAGTTATTACAAGAAAAATAATCACCATTTGTTCTCACATGGTGAGAAATTAGGACATTCACCTCTTAGCTACCATATATTATTCAGAAAGTCTTTCCTGTCATTGCAATATTGTCTTCTTTTTGGGTAGGTGCAGGAAATCTGACTAGTTGCTATGTCTCAACTTTGTCTAACCGCTAGTACTTTGCTACTGCAGATGTTTTATTGACGTAACTATAATTCTCTAATGCTACTTTATCTGACTTTCTATATAGCTTCAGATGAATCTTTCAATAGTCATGACTTATCATTACCACCTTGCATTGGAACTATGCCCACAACAGCCACTAATAGGGAAGAGTTGGCACTGCTAGATCTTTACTCTGGCTGTGGTGGAATGTCAACTGGATTGTGTCTTGGTGCCAAACTATCTGGCGTTGATTTAGTGACGGTACTTCTTTAAACAATTGACTTTCATTTTAAGGTGTTTCATAGTTTCCACTGAATTAGGTGGCATTACATAGCTTCTACTAATTTGTGTATCTTACCTTCTCTATTTTAGAGGTGGGCTGTTGATGCTGATAGGTCTGCATGTGCAAGCTTGAAATTAAATCATCCTGAGGCACATGTGAGTATAGCTTTTTAATCTGATTACATTTTGTTGGCAAAATCTGCAAATTTTTGGATGCTTCGGACAATGTTAGTGTGCCCTTCATGTAGGTTAGGCATGATTCTGCTCAGAATTTTCTTCAACTATTGAAAGAATGGCAAAAGCTGTGCAAAAGGTATGTCACCAATGATGGAAGAAGATCATTTCAATCCACACCCTCAAGAGAAGCTGCAGATATTGTCAACCCTCCAAGTGAAAATGATCATGTACCTCCTGGTGAATATGAAGTTGAGAGGCTGGTTGATATTTGTTACGCTGGTCCAAGCAAAAAAGGAAGGCGTGGTCTAAAATTTAAGGTACTGACTGGAATATTGTGTTTTGCAGTTTGCCAGAGGTGGCATTATGCCATTATCAGTTTGAGGCTTTTCTTATGTGTCTAGTATATGGGAACCTGTTTTTTTATATATGATACTACAGTTGCCATACATTTACTTGCGTTTTATATTTTAGTTTGATAAAAAAAAATTGTTCTACTGATAGCTATTTCATTAGGTGCATTGGAAAGGTTACAGTACAAGTGAAGACTCTTGGGAACCATTTGAAGGATTAAGGTATATATAATGCTGTGACAATTTCCTGCGTTGTCTTGTTGCATTATTGCTTATTCAGGTTAAATTTCAGTAAATGCCAGGAACGAATTCAAGATTTTGTTAGAAATGGGTTCAAATCCAAGATCTTGCCACTTCCTGTAAGATATCTTCCAGTGGTTTAGCATATGCTTAATTGCAGAGCATTATCCTCATTGTGATAAATTTAACTTCAGTTATTCTCATCTAATCAGCCATTATATCCAGGGTGATGTTGATGTTATTTGCGGGGGCCCTCCATGTCAAGGGATCAGTGGCTACAATCGCTTCAGAAATGTTGATTCCCCGTTGACTGATGAAAGAAACCGTCAATTAGTAGTCTTTATGGACATAGTAGAATTTTTAAAACCTAAGTTTGTATTGATGGAAAATGTTGTTGACATCTTGAGATTTGATAAGGCTTCTCTTGCAAGATACGCATTGAGTCGTTTGGTACATATGAAATACCAAGCGAGGCTTGGTACCATTGCAGCTGGGTGTTATGGTCTTCCGCAGTTCAGATTACGTGTTTTCTTGTGGGGAGCTCATCCTAGTGAGGTGTGCTTTTTAGTTTAATGGATTAAACTCTGGTGATGGAACTCTTAGGGGCTACTTAATTATAGTTTTTAATTCGATAATTTTTTTTTTTAGAAGAGAATGTTTGATCATCTAATTTATGTTATCCTAACGTTTCAAGTCCCATAAAAAGTAATCAAACACATGCATCTTTTTTTGCAATGGCCAATAAGAACTTGTCTTTTGTTCCCTGCATGCAGAAACTACCTCAATTTCCACTTCCTACACATGATGTTATTGTCAGATATTGGCCTCCACCTGAGTTTGAGGTAGTGGTGTTCTTTGGTTATGTTTAGTGAATAATTCTGACCTCTATTGCTATGCTAGTATAATTAATTTGAACTTCATGTTTCAGCGTAATACTGTTGCTTACAATGAAGGCCAACCTCGTGAACTAGAAAAGGCTCTTGTTCTCCAGGATGCCATTTCAGATCTTCCAGCTGTACGCGTCATAATTTATTGGATCAACTTACTCTATCAGTAAACTAATTGAGTAACTGCTTTGTAGGTCACAAGCCATGAGAACCGGGAGGAGATGTCATATGAAAGGAATCCAGAAACAGAGTTTCAGAAATATATACGGTCAAGCAAATATGGTAATTTCATCATCTGAGAACTGTTAAACATGGTGCTACCTACCATTGAAATCTTTATTCTTAAATAAATATAATTTGCCTCTTCTATTTTAGGAATTCTGTACCTATATTAGTTTTGACATATGATATGTTGATTTTTAGACTGGTAATTATGCCTTCTGATGCCTTTAGTTATGCAGTTCAAGATCATTAGTATTTCATACCATTTGGAAGGTCTTAGTCACTATTTTTGACTTAAGCAGGGTCATACCCCTCTTCTATTTACATGAATCTGATGCTCTTGATATTTTGAGGTAATTGTTGGTCTAGATATAGTACAATAAAAGCACTGAATTGTACAAAAGAAGTTTTAGATTCCACATGTTGTTACTCCATGACCAACCTGGTCTACAGACGTTACAACCATGTTGTTTCTTTGCACATGTTACAAGTGTGAGTAGAAAGTTAAGTTTATATTCAGTAGTATACTTAAATCAATATGAAATCACAAACATAGCTTTTGGTTTCGAACTTCAATTGGTGAACAAAGAGTACAATGAAATCTATAATTGATCTCTTATTTTCTAGATTGTCTCTTCCCTCCTTTACCAGCTTTAACCATTTCGAATCTATTAAGTTAGATTGCATAGAAAAACTGATGGAATTTTTCTCACCACAAAACATGGAATTATTGGCCTAAGCATGGAATCTCCTATTGATTTTCCAACTCCATCTGTCCTACAACCGTAAATACCACAATACAACAAATTCCCTATCAGTAGATTTCAATTCACTTCAGTACTAGAGATCATGAATCAGCCTAATCTATGCATTCCTTAAACAACATCTACAGAACCGAAAAATCTTGAGCTAGTGGTCCTGTTGATAATTTGATAAAGTCACCTAATATCACCAAACTCTCTCTCCTCCTCCTGGCAATTGTATCTCCAAACTCAAAAATAATATCAGTGATTTTAGTAACTGATGATACATGCAGCTACCATCAAATATCTACATATTCAGTCAGTTACCTAACAGCTTGTGATTGTGTTTGTGTTTGCCAATGTGGCCCCCACTGTCCCTCCCTAATCAACAAATCCACCTCCTTGATGCACCTTGTTGACTGTATTAGCATCTTTTTTTTTATACATTGCACATGATGAAGTTGCTGAAGTTGTTCTTATTGGTTTTTGTGGCCTCACCAAATTAGGAGTGAGCTGCATTTTGTCATTGAAACAAGTAATGTGACTTGTGACTAGGAGACTATTGTGGCATCATTGGGAGTTGTAGTAGATGATCCCAGTGAACCCTTGTATTCAAATACAGTACTTTGATGTATTATATATTTATAGTTCTTGGGTTTAGGTGTATGAATGAATAAATTTGAGTACTAAGCAGGTAAACGATGGAGCTTTTTAACAGCATATTTCTGTGGTAAAAAATGTTGAGATAGAAGACTCTTACATGGTTTGTTTCCTTTTTGAGTGTGAGAAACTGAGGAGGTATTTTTTTACCATTTTTTCATTTATGTTAGGTTGGCATATGAGGTTGATAATATGGTTAATTGTAGTATCTGTTTTGAGTTGATGGAAGTTAAAAGTGTAGATTTATGTTGAAGATTTATGTAGGTAAAAGTAATTTCAGAAAGTATTGGAACTTTTAATATAAGATTTAGTCTGTCTTAGGAAGATTCTTGTACATTTCCTAAAGAGAAATGTAAAAGGAAGAAAAAAGGATTTGAAAGAGACATGTGCAAACACCTTTATTTTTGTTCTTCCTGTATCCCACCAAGGAAGAGTGCCTGATATGTTTCACTCACATTGCTCTGCAATGGTCATCTTTGATACGGGAATGATCTGGCATATTGAGAGAAAAGGGCAGCTTTCTTAACTATCGAAACAACCAGAAAAAGGTAATAAATACAGGTTATTTCAGGTAGACTTGTGCTTTACCAAGTATCTTTTTAACAATGTACTACATAAGAAGTAAAAAGTTATGTAAATATCTAACGATCTTTAACTTCCACCATTCCTTATAATACACTGGATTTATATGCGTGCAAAATCATTTTTGGAATGAAATCAAACTCCATTTAGCTTGCCAGGTTTCACAGATCCAGGGAACTTTCTTTTAATCTTTATGTTCTGTACAGCTCTTCTGAAAGTAGAAAAATTTAATCATCTTAAGAGATAATCATTGTGTCTGTCCTATCGCTTTTCAAGAATTTGTTACAAATGAATAAAATGTTGGTGCTCAGTTTGGTAAGCTAATGCGTGCGTTATAGGTATCGAAGGTTGATTTAATAATGCATCAGTTTAACTTTAGTTTCATTATAACTACTGCAGCTAAGCTTACGAAGATTCTAGGGTTGTTTACAGAACACTATAAGTATTAAAGAAATTGAAGAAATACAATGAAAATGACAACAAACATTTGAGGCCTAATATGTAGAGCAGTGCTGAGATTTCTGCAGCCAACTTAAGAAGAATGAAAACTGTGATACATCATAAATCTTGAGTTAATGCATATGCTAAAACAACAAAGGTGGTTATAATGGAAATACTTGTATATTGTGCTTTCTCATAATTGCTTTTGTATTCATCAACTAGCTATTGACTGTTGTCCTAGTACATGTAAAACAATAAAAATGCTGCATATATTTATATTTTATACGTGCTGATTGGTATACATATTTATTTGTGTACATACTCCTGCAAAAGTTATTTGAAGATATGTACTTATTGGCCGTTCTCCCAGTACATATAACAGAAAAAACATGGCATTATGTATTTCATGTTTTATACATGCATATTGATATACATATTTATGTGCAAAATTACCTTCTAAAATAATGTCAAGATATATATACTTATATAAAGGTAAGATAATTACGTAGCAAAGGATTGACCATTATTTGTTTTATTTTTCTTCCTTCATTCTTTCTTTTTTACTATTTACTTCCGGCTGCTACAGAGATGACTGGTTCTGCTTCTAATGGCACTTCTACGGCTACTTCATTATATGACCATCGACCTTATGCATTGTCTGAAGATGATTATTTACGAGTTTGTCAAATTCCAAAGAGAAAGGTTAGATTAAGTTCAATGATCTGTTGTACTTGTGATCCCAATAAAATCTCTAATTTAGAATGTTTATAGGGTGCAAATTTCAGGGACCTCCCTGGTGTCGCTGTAGGAGATGACAGTGTGGTCCGTCGGGATCCAACAAAGGAGCAAGTGCTCTTGCCATCAGGAAAGCCATTGGTTAGGAGTCTGTTCCCTTTTCACATGAAGATTATGAGTATTATTTTCAGTGAATACATATGCCACAAAATTGCTATTTACCTTTGGTCTTTTTTCTAAGTGTGAGTCCATGCCTATTTTTGCTTCGATTTTCTCATTTCTAAACTTTATTTGAGGCTTTCTTCTTTAGTTAAAGTATGATTCAAATGAGTTTTTTATGGACTGGTTGGGCAAGAATGATTCCGTAATGTCTCAGAAAAGATCTTAATTTGTCGGCTTCGTTTTGCTCACTCAGGTGGAAAAAAATAGAGAGAAGCTTCAATAAATCTTTAAATAAATTGTTGCTCAGTGCAGACAATATTTGATACAAAATGGGCCAACCTCATTGAAGCTATCATGTAAACTTTATTGGATTATCTCTTTGGAACTTAGAAGGAATGAATCTGCTCAAGCTACTTTGTGTCTGTAGCTCTCCTTAACTGCTTCCTGGATGTGCACTATGTTGATTTACCTCTGCATCAAAATAAGTGCCCTTGAGAATGGGTGGAGATGTGTTGGTGTAGATGGTTTTCTTCTTTTTGAAAACTAACCAAACAGTTTCTTTATATCAATCTACCTGATTTGCACCTCTCTGTACATGCAAATACAGTCAAACAACAAAATTGAAAAATTTGCTAAGTTCTTTAAACGTTTTTCAAACTATGTTCACTCCCTAGTTTCAGGGTCACTGATGCCTTTTGATGTTTGCCCTTGTCTATGTTGAACTAAGTGTCTAGACTAGAGGAGTGAAATAAGTTTTTAGTATTTGTATTTGTATCCTCTAATTCAATGCCTTAAGTAAACCTTGATTTTTCTTTTTTAATCCTCAATGTTTATTAGTATATCTTTTGAAGAATGTAAATTTGTCCAGCATATAAGTGACATGTTTTCAAATATTTTTAGAAGCTCAATATCTTCTGATCAAAATGTCGTCAATCTCTTTTATTTGGCCCACCTTCCCATTAAAATGGAACATAAAAATCCAGGGTTTATGTTAAATGTCCTGTATATGGATCTGAATAAGAAGTTGGACTTCACAGCTTATCATTATGACTTTGAAAGATACGTAATAGAAATAAATTATCTGAAATGAATTAAACAACTGTAAACAATGGGGTTATTATTTTAGAGAAACTTTTGTTTGGCATCATTGCAAATTAGATAATGCATCAACTTTTGCATAAACATTGATCTAAATTATGTTTTGTGTGCATACAGGTGCCGGAATATGTCTTCACTTTTGAAAAAGGAAAATCTAAAAGGTTAGATATTTCCTTTCGTAAACTTTCTGAATAATGTTACCTACTGCCCAGGAAAGTACTTCAATAACTATGAGTTTGTACAGGCCATTTGCAAGATTATGGTGGGATGAGACAGTTGCAACTGTTGTTACTTTTCCATCTCTTCACAGCCAGGTATTATCTTCTCTCAGTTTTGTTTGTAAGAATGAATGTGTGTGGATTTGTATTGAGTCTTTGAACTTGAATAGGCAGCATTACATCCAGAGCAAGATCGTGTCCTCACCGTACGAGAGTATGCAAGGTTACAAGGTTTTCCTGATTATTATAGGTTCTGTGGGACAGTTAAAGAGAGGTATGTTTTGGTTTCTTTGGTCATTTATTTATATTTCCCATTCTAGTATTTGGCATCTGAATCTCCCTTTCCAGAAGAATAGTAGAGAGAATCCCCATGCATGTTGGTATTCACTAGAGGTTGTCTCCATTCTACTTATGATTGTGATATAGTGTAATCCCTTGATACTAATTAGGGTGGGGATTCATGCTAATGCTCATGTTTGGATCATGTCAAGATTGGGATCTAAATAGAAAATTAATTACCCAAATATGACCGATTTAATTTCATGTTGAAACCCTTTAAGCATGACCTAGTTATTACACATGTAATGCGATAGAACATGTGTAAACCGCAAATAAATATGTTTCGAAGGTTAACATAGAGTTGAACCATGTAACTTATCATAATGGATTAACAAAGGTAAAATCCACATAGCCTATTCAACAAATATGTACTAACAATTAGGACTCTTAGTTATTTTCTTATACACAAATTTTTAGTCATTATACATTGCCGACACCAAAATTATTGTATCAAATGAGATTATATGCGACATGGTGGGTATGGATGCTTGTCATATCTTATTAAGAAGATCATGGCACTATGATGTTGATGCTAGTTATAAAGGATGAGATAATACATTCATCTTTTGGCGGTTTGACAAAAAGATTATTTTATTATTACAACCTCACCTTTGGAAAACAATTCCATTGTTAAGGAGGGTAAATTGTTATTCACCAACATAACGAGCTCAGAATTTTTTAAGCAAGCTAAGGAACTAAACTTTATTGTAGCATTGGTGGAGAAAGACTAATTTGGAGCAATTATTGAAGTTTCACCCAAGATCTAAAAGGTTGATAAGACAAAAATAAAGGCTTTCATAGATTCGATGTGTTAGTGGAGAAAAACCAAAACAACAAGATACTGCTCTTATGCAATTCGAGTTTTTTTTTAATAGTATGCCTAATCGTTTTACAAAAATAACTCTTTTTGAAGTTATCTACACTAGTGTTTCAAGGTTTATGGTAAATTTGCTTCTTCTTTCTTTCATTGATATTAATCCTAAAGTTAAGGAGCTTACAAAGCATATTCGACAAAATCAACAAGAGGTGAAGGAAAATTTAGAAAAGGGATAGTAATACAAACCAACATTGGCATCTTAAGTTGTTTAATGAAGATGATTCGGTGATAATTTATCTTTGAAAACATCATCTTCCCATTGACACATACAATGCATTTAAAGATAAAGAAGATTGGTTCATTTCACGTTTTTCAGAAGATTAGTGATAATGCTTACAAGATCGATCTTTCTAACTAATATAAAAATTTTTAGTACTTTCAATGCTAGTGATATTGTAGCGTATTTTCTCTTAGATGGGTTTTCTTTATGGTCACAAAACTCAAGAGCGAGTTCTTTTAAAAATGGAGGGGATTAATGCTGTACACACCAACATTAGTTTCTTATTTTGATTAGTTATCTATTTTAACTTAGTTTCCTATTCTTTTTAGATTTTCTATTCTTAATTTATTTCTTCATATTACAAACACTATTTAAAAATTTATTTAATAGTTAAAGGTAGTTTAATACAACTTATCAAATTGTTTTTTTAAAGTTTAAGATTTTATTGTGAGTGAAAAATGAACTGTTATGTCTTAATCTAGTGTAAAGTCGGAATATAGGATTATAACTTTGTCTGTATGTGAGATTGTGTGGATATATTAGTTGTTGGCTAAAGCTCATTTAGAAACTTTAGTACTAGCAAAATTTTGGTGTAAGAACCAAGTTGTCTTTCGTATTGTTTCTAATCTTGTATTTCATGAACAAACTAACCACATAGAAATTGACTACAATATTGTTTTTTGACAAAATACAAGAAAGTTTGATCCTTATAGGGTGTGAAAACTGGGAAACAATTAGGAGATCTGTTCACGAAAACTTTAAATGGAGTTTGAGTGGATTATTCTTGTAATAAACTCTAGGGGATTTACTTTGTAATAAGTAGGACAGATTAACATCCATGCTCCAGTTTGAGGGAGAGTTTTACAAGTTGTTAAATATCTTATTATAAAATACAAAAAGGTTTGATCTCTACAGGGTATATGAAGACGGGGAAACATCTAGGAGATTTGTTCACAAGAGCTTTAAATGGAGTTTGAGTGGATTATCTTTGTAATAAGCTGGATATAATTCACATTTATACTTACCTTGAGAGAAAGTATTACAAGCTCTAAATTTTTGATTATGAAATACATAAAGGTTTGATTTCTACAAGGTATGTAAAGATGGGAAAACAACTAGGAGATTTGTTCACAAAAGCTTTAAATGGAGTTTCAAGTGGATTATCTTTGTAATGAGTTAAGTATGATTAACATTTATTCTCCAGCTTGAGGAGGAATATTACAAATTATAGATGTTTAATTATAAAATACTAGAAGGTTCAATCTCTACTAGATATATGGAGACCGAAGAACAACTAGAAGATATTTCACAAAAGCTCTAAATGGAATTCGAGTGGATTATCTTTATAACAAGCTGGGCATGATTAACGTTAATGCTCTAGCTTGAGGGAGAGTATTATAAACTATAATTATCTAATTATAGAAGCTAAATTAAATGGATTTAGTTAATTATGAGAACTAAATTAAAGAGATTAGATTATACTAATTAAAGGACTTGATTTTGGCTAATTTCCTATTAGTTTGTACATAAATATCTCTACTTTTATGAATGAAATTATCAGACAATAATTTCTTCTTTAGAAATTTACACTTTTCTTTTACGTCTTAATTTGGACTTGCTCATTTTTTTAGCATTGGTTGTTGACTTTTATTTCTTTTTTGGTGTCTTCTTTGCCTTCATGTATTTTTTTGTTTGAGCATGAAGTTTAGCTAAATGTTTGGGCTCTTATTTGCTAGAGCAAATAAAGATGAGGGGCATAAGCTTTTTACTATAAGGGCCATTGCCACGTGGTGTTGATGGCCTCTTTCCAAAAAACTTCTTTATTAAATTGTTTAATGTAGCCCTTCAAGGACTCTATTTTGTTGTTTTATCAACATAAGATGATTGTTAGTTTTCCTTTACTTCATACTAGTATTGAAATGATTCAAGAACAATTTGCTTAATTTTTTAAAGGAAGATACAAATTTGTGATGAGATCATTGTATTGTAGAATGGCTGCCTTAACCAACATAGTGGCAAATTACCCTACACAAAAATTTACATAAGATGCACTTTGGATTAACATCAACATCGCATAATATGCGTCACGGACCATTATCATGGTTTTATATTGGTTGACATGACCTTTTAGATCTTCGAGCCCATGATATGGGTCAATATGTGGGATCTTGAACTTAGTAATCATTCCAAAAAAATTTCCATAGTCCATGGGGTCTTAGTACCCCAACATTGTATCATTCCATTTCATATAGGCCTTGTTTTCATGCATTCATTTTGCCACCAAACTGTTTTGTCCAATTTGTCAATTTTCTCAAGTCATATTTGTCTTGATTACCCTCCCTTCCTTTTTTCAGTCTAAGAGGATGAGTTGCCAACAGTTGCACCCATTGCAATTTGGCCCATCCTTTATTGTGCGCTTGTAGTAGCACATATTCTCTGCAATATCCTTGAGCTCTAAGAGCTGTACATATTATCTCCTTAATGGAAAATTGACAAGCGGGATAGGAATTTCCTTGCAAAGTCAAAAAACTAAGGTGAGGGCTTTTTCTCAGTAACCTTGTAAACTCATTGAGCATAAATGTTGGTTTCAAGGATAATACTTGCCTAAAGTGAAAAGTGTCCTCCTTTTTGGTCTTTAGAATTCACTGTAACTTCCACTCTTTTATTTCCATTACGTACTTTCCTCCATGCACGGTAGGCAATGAACATGATAACTGCCATGGGAAATTGCTATCTTCATGAATTCAAAGTTTTTAAAAGAAGTTAAAAAAAAAAAAAAAAACAAATGCAACATTTTTTTTAGGGCCATAGTTAAGTTACTAGAGTCCATAAAGTCGATCAGCCATTCAACTATTATTAGATTATAGTTCAACTTCTTTGTGTGTGTGTGTGAGAGAGACATTTTGTGACTTTTAGAGAAAGACAAGTTAAAACATAAGTATTTATTGTTGGTGGTAGAAATAAAGATAAATTTTCTTTTTTTTTCTTTTTAATTATTTTTAAGAAAAAAATCACATTATGCTCAAATTTTATCAAAATATCTCAGAAAATATGTCTCAAATTATAAACTTTCAAATAATTGAAATAATCTTTTCATAAATATTATGTGCATTTATTTCTAGATAAAATTAACCTAACAGTTCAATTCCGTGCCAATCTTTTGACAAGCAGGTTCACCACTTGTTGTTTGACGTTTTTGTAAAGAGTTGAATTTGATTACAACCTGTTTAAGCAAAATCATGGCCCATTAACTTCATGTTAGGTTTGAGGGAGATTTGAGCTGTTGTAAGATCATGTCACAAATTGTCATTCTCATTTCATATTTTTAAGTTAATTTCTTACATTTAAATAATTTAGAGAAGGGGACATAGGTATGGGCCCATGATTTATACTCCAATTTTGCATGGACTATGGCTCAGACGTCCGGTACCACTAATGGGTAAAGATTCTGATTGTCATCTAGTATATTACAAAAACATGTAGAGAAAAGAACCAAAAAAAAAAAAGGAGAGAAAAAAGAACTTTACATTAATTTATCATTTTATAGTTGTTTTCAGTATGTGCTTATGAACCATAATTGAATCGTTGATTCTAAACATTCTTTTGAAATTTCATAAGTGTGTTTCAAACTCATTTGCGTCTACGATATGTATAAATAGATGCTTTAGCAGTGAGAATGCTACAATAGGGACCTAAAATTGTGTAGATTATCAGATTCTCTTTGCATATTCATATCTTTTACATTAAGTGCTATAACCTTTATATTGATTTTATGTTGTATAGGTACTGTCAAGTAGGGAATGCAGTTGCTGTTCCTGTTGCTCGAGCTTTAGGATACACATTGGGGATGGCTTACCAAAATTTTAGTGGGAATGAACCACTGATGACTCTACCCCCAAAGTTCTCTCATTGTAGTTACCTTCAGTTTAAAGAATCATTGCTAGACAATATTGATTAGGATTCAGCTTTTATCCCTATTCATTCATCTTATTATTTATCGCATTGTCATGTTTTTCTTTTCATCTTGTACCTAGACAAGCAATCTTTGTGATACATTTATTGATGAAATTTCTTCTTTTGTAAAAGTTTATTCTCTTATCAATTAAGCAATTATAACTTTAGTTATCACACTAAAAACTTAAAAGGTAAAATAGGTCATATAGTTTTTTCATTTCTTTTTAAATATTTTATTAGGATGATGAAACGCTAAATATATACACATACATATTAATTTTGCAAATGATTGGCGTCAATGTGTGATAGTGGATGCCTTGGCATTCGTAGAACCAAAGTATTATGAGTAAAGTTTTCTCATCAAGAGTAAAGAATAATGTTATCTTGTTTCTCTTGTTGTTTTTAATTATCCAGTTCCCAACATGTTATCTTATATTTTGATGACTTTGCATCCTCGTTGGTCATGACGATGAAGATAAAATCACCTCAATTTTGGAATGCCATTATACTCAAGTTGAGATTATTGGTTGCACTTTATTTATTGAAGTATGGATATATTAGGTAAACATGATTTGTCATGGCAACTCAAAAAAAGATATACATGTTTCTCTTTTCATTTGATATTTTGATGCCATATCTCCTCACTTCCCTTTAATATTTGTTACTATTTTCTTTCATATGAAGTGTTGTGTTGAACAAGACAGCCAAAGGTTATCTTTGTATTTTACAAGGTTTGATCTGGTCACACCATCCTATAGAGATTAAATCTTCTTATATTTTATAATTAGACATTTACAACTTGTAACACTCTCCCATAAGCTAGAGAATAAATGTTAGTTATGGCTAACTTGTTACAAAGATAATCCACTTTAACCTTTTAGTTCATATAGTCCTTATTTCCATGCACTCATTTGCCATGAAACTGTCTTTTGTCTAGCTCAGCAATTATTTTCTCAAATTATATTTGTCTTGATAGTTTTTTTAATTTTTTTTATGTAGGAGGGTGAGTTGCCACTAGTTGCATCTTTTACAGTTTAACCTGTCCTTTATTCTGCACTTATGGTGGCATATATTGTCTTTGATTCTTTGCAATATCCTTGAGCAGTAAGAGCTTCTTATTTCAATCTCAATATCTAGCTTGAGGTAAAACTTCTTGTTTTTGATTTATTAAAAGTGAGAATTATCCCAAAAAGTAAATCAATTTGCTCTTGTGTAGACTCTAATTTGTTGGGAAGCATTTGCTCCCTTACTAGCACCTTTGGCTAAGGTTAAGGTTGTTTGAGCTGACTAGTTTCAGTTTGTTATTGTAAATCCATGCTTTTAAATCTGAACAATGGAGCTTTAAATTGAATTGTGAGGGAATTGGAAGACGTTCCCTACAAAGATGTCAATTATTTTAGCTTAATCTATTGAAGATAGTGTAATTGGTTGATATTGCTTAGAGAAGGACAAGTTAAAACATGAGTATATATAGTTGAAGGTAGGACCAAAGATGAATTTTCTTTTTTTTTTAAATTTTTTTACTTTTAGGAAAAAATCACACTATGCTCAAATTTTATCAAAATATCTCACAAAATATTTCTCAAACTATAAACTTTCGGATGGTTAAAATTATCTTTCCAGAAAAGGTTAAAAGGGTCAAATTATTATGTGCATTTATTTCTGGACAAAATTAACTTAATGTTTCAATTTGTGCCAATTTTTGATAAGCAACTTCACTAGTTAGTTTTGCCTGATATTTTAGTAAAGATTTGAATTTGACTGCAACTTATTTAAGCCAAATCAAGGCCCATTAACTTCATGTTAGGCTTAAGGGAGATTTGAATTCTTAGATCATGTCACAAATTGTCATTTCTTATTTCATATTGTTTAGTTAATTCCATACGCTTAAATAATTTAGAGAAAGGACACATGCGTGAGGCCATGATATATACTCCAATTTTGCATGGACTGTGGCTCAAACTTCCAGTAGCTATAGTGGGTGAAGATTCTAATTATCATTTAGTGTATTAAATAGACACACAAAGAAAAGAACCAAAAAAAAAAAAAAGAGAGAGAACAAAAAACTCTACACTTATTTATCAGTTCATAGTTAGTTTCAGTATGTGCTACATGAACCATAATTGACTGGTTGATTCTAAACATTCTTTTGAAATTTCATAAGTGTGCTTCAAACTAATTTCCTTCTACTGTCTATATAAATAAATGCTTAAGCAATGAGAATACTACAACATTAACTTGAAATTTTGTAGATTACCTTTCTACATATCCAAATCTTTTACTGTGAGTGCTGCAACCTTTATATTCATTTTATGCTGTATAGGTATTGTCAAGTGGGAAATGCAATTGTTGTTCCTATGCTTAAGCTTTAGGATACACATTGGGATGGCATACTAAAGTTTGAGTGGGAATGAACCACTAATGACCTTGCCTTTAAAGTTTTCTCCTTGTACTTATCTTTAGTTCAAAGAATCATTGCTTGATAAGACTAAGGATTCATCTTTTGTCCCTATTCATTCATCTCATGTCCCAACTCATTCATCTCATTATTTATTGCATTGTCATGTTCTTCTTTTTCATCTTATACTTGGACAAGCAATCTCTATGATACATTTATTGATGAAATTTTCTTCTTTTGTAAAAGTTTGTTCTTTTATTAATTAAGCAACTATAATTTTGGTTCACATTAAAAACTTAAAAGGGTCATTTTTATATAATGTAGGTCACATAGTCTTTTCATTTCTTTTTGAATTATTTTTTAAGATGATGAAACACTGAATATATACACACATACGGATATATTAATTTTGCAAATGGTGGGCATCAATGTATGGTAATGAATGCCTTGGCATTCATAAAACCAGTGAGAAATCTCATTAAAGTAAAGAATCATATTATCTTGTTTCTCTTGTTGCTTTTTATTTTCTACTTGCCAACATGTTACCTTATATTTTGATGACTTTGCATCCTCATGATTGGTCATGATGATGAAGATAAGATCATCTTAGTTGTAGAATGCCATTATACTTGAGTGCTGCACTTTATGAAGTATGGATATATTAGGTAAACGTGATTTGTCATGGCAACTCAAAAAAAATTCATACATCTTTCTCTTTTCATTAGATATTTTGGCGCCATATCTTCTTGCCTCCCATAAAGGTATGTATATATATATATATATACATACATACATACATACATACATATACACACACATTGTTTTCTTTCATATTAAGTGTTATGTCAAGGAACACATAACATTTCAAGTGTTGGTTTTTTTTTTTAATTGGTAAAGTTACTTGTAATACTTTTAGTTTAGAAAATAAATTATTTGAATCATTATCTAAAGTGTTATTATGTTTTAAAATATTTCTAATATTAATGCAATATTTTTTTTCAATTTATTATCATCTAAAGAATTTTACTTATCTGAATCAATCAAGAAATAAAAAATAATATCATATACTTGCAACTGTTCAAATCTATTTTTCAAGATAGTAATAACAACATTCCTCATAATAATAAAATAATTAACTCTAAAAGAATTTTGAATAGATTGTGTATTATCTTCATATGCATTATCATTAATGTTTTTTTTTTTTTTGGAATTTATCACTTTTTAGGAAAAATGGGTTCAATGTCTATTTCTAATGCAAGACTTGTAACACTAATTATAGCAGAAGCAAATCCAATTTCTCTATAATTTTCAAAGAAATTAATCTTTTTTAATTGTTCTATAGCATCATAAATATACATATTTTTGAATTGCAATATTTTACTAATTGTATCAATAGAAAATAAAATTTCATGCCAAATAATCATGCTTAACAAAAATTCAAAATTTTCTAATTCATTTACTAAATTCTTAGCTTCATTCTTAGTCTTAACTTTAACACTAGTTTCAACTAGTTCTAATTAAACATTTTTTATTTGTTGAATTTGATATATAATAGTTTTTACAGTTTCAACGTGACTCTCCAACTGTGTATTAGACAATGATTTGAAAGTTAAGTCGTGTATATAATATTATAAAATTTTTTATTGGTTTGTAAAAGTGTTAAATAGTGAATATCTACATTGAATAACTCCAAAGAAAGGTATTGCTTTAACATAAAAGTGTGCCATATCATAAATAGTAAAATTAAGAGAATAAGAAGCATATGGAACATACAATGCTCTAGGATTTAATATAAGTAATATTTTCTGCACACTTTGATGTTTACCTTTCATGTTAATACCATTATCACAACCTTATCTCCTTGCATTTTGAGTATTAAGATCAAAAGATATCAACATAGACTATAATTCATTAAAATGTCTATATGCAGATATATTATGCACATTCAAAAATTCTAAAAAGAATCATTCTAGTTTTATTGAACTAGCTGACATATCTACACATCGTTTAAACAAAGTCATTTGTTGTTAGTGACTTATATCTAGAGTACAATCAAGTATCATAGAAAAATATTTAGCTTCTTTGATTTTTAAAATAGTTGCACTTTTAATTTAGAGGTTAACCTAAAAATCAATTCATTTTGAATTTTATGACTAAGGTAATAATAATGTATCTCATTATTCTTAATGATCTAATATGTTTTTGCATCATTGAATCAAATTCAATAATCATTTCAACTAAAGCCAAAGAGTTACCATCATTTTTTTTTTTACAAATTTTCTCATTTGTTCCACAATAAGAAATATTATTTTTGGCAAGGCACTTTACTAGAGCAATTATTCTAATAAGAAATTATTTTCAATGAGTTTTCTCATTGAAAAGTTTTTGTTTTAAATCTTTATCAGTTGTTTCACTCTTTTTAAATCTAATTTATAAGTTGGTCTAAGTATTCGTGTTAGTGATATGTTCGATACTATTCTCAAGTTGTTTAAGCCTCTCACTTGAATACTTTCGATCATTAAAACTTTCATTTGTTAATAAATATCTATTATGTACTGATTTAAATAACTTACATAAAAAATAATATACATTGTTTGCATTTTTTGAGTACACTAGCTCATCCATAGGAAACTTAAGATTACTTCCTCTTACAAGACCCATCATTATTATCTCAAGTTCTTAGATCATATATATTCCAATCTTCACCTATTTGCTCTAATTTATTTTTATTTTCAATTATATCATCAACTTCTTCATTTAAGTTAATATCACTATTTTCTCTCATTTTTTATATTTATTAGTAACATTTTCTTGTAACACTTCCTATCATATGTTCACTCAACTCTTCTTGATTATTATATTGTTGTAATTCATCAATTAGATCTTTAATTGAAGAATTAATCTTAAAAAACTTATCAAGAGCACCTTTTTGAATTTTAATCATCTCTTCTACCCCTTTTTTTTTTTAGTTTCCTTTTTGAATTCTTGATTGATACGTTCTAAGAAACACACTTATTTATAAATATCAAATTTAAAAATTAATGTGCATAACCAATTGACAAAGGTAACAATAAAATTAATAAAATTAAAGATATAGACAAAGAGCAATAAAATATGGTTTGTGCTTATTCAACTAGGAGATAAATCTTAAAAGAAGAGAAAATGGGTTAGCCCAACATTAAAGTTACTATGATACTGCAAGTCTTAAAAATAGATTAAATAAATTGAGCAAATATAAGGCTATTTGCCCAAGAATAATGAAGAAATCAATTATAAAACAAAAAATTGAACAAATTAATAGTGTTTATGTGAGCAACTTCTTAACATAGATATTGAAATTTGAAAATCTTACGAAAAAACCAAATTATTATGAGATATCTAAAGATACCAAGAAAAGCTAAGTTATAAAGAAACTTGTAAACCATCATTTTCATTTCATCTCCAAATAATCTTGAAAAAAGAAAAGAATTGTGTAAACAATAAACTTTGTCAAAATACTTATTGTCTTTTCCTATTAACCATTATCATGTAATATTACAAGACTTGATAAATTTTCAAATTTACTATTGATTTTCATGAAATATAGGTACAAGCAATAAAATTCAAACATGAGAGGAAAAATTAATGATATAGCAAACAAATGACTAACATGATGGCATATAAAGTAAATACATATAAACTGAAATCAAATGGATTAATCTTGTTACCTGATAGAAAACAAAAAAATAAAAGCCTAAAAGATTTGAATTTTTTATTCAAGAAAAGATTGAACCATGATTCTTAATAGAATCAGAGTAAAAGCCACCATCACCATTGAACATGTTAAAAATCAAAGATGAAAAGATGTTGAGAGTATTGAACTTGAGATTGAAAGAGAAAGAAACCTTTGTTGTTTATAGAAATTCTAGGATGTAGATGGAAGAAATAATGAGGAAAAGGTTGACTTTGATAAAAAAAAATTTATATTCCTTTTTTAAACATCTATATATCCATGGGGGCCTTATTTAGTTGTATTAACCTTCCTATTCTTCATCTTAGCTCCTTTCTTTTTGACTTCAGCATTTCACTTCTTTCTTGGGTTCTTTTTTTTTTTTTCTTTTATACTAGTTGGCTTTGTCCTTTACCATAACTCTTGCCGATTGGTGTTAGATGGCTTACGGGTGCCCTTGCCATGCACTTAATCCCCTAGCTTTTATATGGTATCTCTGTTAAGCCATGGCTCATTAATCTCTTTAGCTTAAACATCTTCTACTCCTTAGGTTAGGATTTTGTGCATGGAGGCTTTATGGGCCATTCTTAGGTCATTTCTCGTTTTAGGCCATTTGGGCTTGATCTTATTCTTGGGTTACTTTGCGGATGTTGGATTTTCACCTAATATATCCCCTTTTAAGCGTTACGGGGATTGCAAGTCTGTAACGTTTACGTTTAAGGTTAAAAACTTGGTTGCATTTACTTCGAAGACAAAGTTATGTTTTTTTCTTTTGTCCTTTTTTCCTTTTTTTTTTTAATTTCAGGGATAAATGATGTCTGTGGAGGATCATCTTTTCGCGGTTGAGAGAAAGTTCTTGTGGTTCAAATGTGTTGACATGATTGTCTCGAGAAAAGCCCTTATTAAATTCAAGTCTTTTCATTTTTGAACCATTGCCTTCCATTCTTCCATGTGTCCTTTGTTATACGTTTCCCCCCTATCCACTAATTTGCCTTCTTTTGTACCACTGAGTGTGAGTCGTAAACGCTTTGGTTTCTAAAGGTTTCTTCACCTATAACTTATCTTCTTTATTTTTGTGCTCGCATTACTTAAATGAATTCATTCTAAAGCTCGCTGCCCTTCTACCCCATGATAAGCTACCTCTTTCAGTTTCTCGTATGTATTTTTTCTCTCTTTAAATCTTCCCATGGACTCATTTATAGATTTTAGTGAAACTCATAGCCATGAAATGAGGAACTAAGAGTGTCATAAGTTCATTAAGCTAGAGTTTTATTTATTTGTTTTTTTGCAAATGACATTAGGTTAATCGATTGGGAACTTGAGTTAAGTTTTATAAGACAAAATTTAACATATATGACTTTGTGACCTTCCTTTCTCCTCGTGAAGAGGATTAACCTTGCTATTCCATTGATGAGATGCATTACCTATATAAGGACGCTTTCTTATGCGAACTTAGGTGCTTTTTGTACTTTCTTGTTTGGTGACTATACCGCACCTTCTACGTATCACCTATCTAATTGGTGCTTAATCTCTGGCCCCTTATTATAGCTTTATGTATGTTCTAATTTCCTTTTGGATATCTAACCTTTTCCTTGTCTCTATTCCTAAATTTTTATGTATTATGCAACCATCTTAGAGAGGTAGGGTGGTATTACCTTTATTCTCGAAAAATTTATATCTTATTTGTCATACCATACACATTTAAGAATTAAAAGAAAAAGTTTTTTTACATGTCATGGCAAGGTTTAGATGCAACCCTTATTTCTTAGAAAGTCCTAACTTATAGGAAAAATGATCCATCCCCTCTTCTTGGAGAGAACTTATCTTGTACACCATCCCCACGTCGTTGGATAGGCAGTATATAAACTTGAAGAAACATGTTGACGATAAGTTAAATTAGGATGTTATTTGTTATGTCTATCTCATACATCAAGGCTTACATGGTACGCCACCTTGCACTGTTCATAAGGCTTAATGCTCGAAAGATAGTGGGAGGATTCGAGTCATAATCCCAAGGATAGATTCACATGGGTGGTGTGTGCAATCCTTGAAATCAAGGAGGACTTGCAATGCCTTAACTGATAAAAAGTAGAGGGTATGCTTCATCCCCCTCGGTAACAATTACTTTGTTGTTTGTGTCTGGTTTTTGTTTTAAACTCCTTTATCACTTTTTGATTTCAAGGGATCTTTTCCCATAATATAGTGATGAGATGGTTTAAATAACTCATTCAATTACCTATATTGCTACTTTGAAGAATTTCTTGTATGGTTCTAAGTGTCTTGTAACCAAGCAAACCAAAAGAGTCGAAAAACATTGTCAAACCACCAAGGGAGGGCCTTCGAACTCTTAAAGCAACTTGCCCTTGTGATCGAAGACATCATATCGATCTATGATACTTTCGAATTAGGGGGCTCTCTATGGCGGATCATTCTATGCCACATTATCCTAAGGAAGATGCGAGTTCCTTTCCTTTTTCTTATTTCAAGACGTTTCAGAAGGATCCTTATGCCTTTGCTTAGAATGTTTGGCCTTTGGATTTGATGATCCACCCTCATATAACCATTAAACTACTTTGCGGATAATTTTCAAAAATGATTGAAAACATAATCAACAAGTAATTCTGCTTAAGTATCACTAAGAGATTCAAGAAATTTTTAAGAAATAAGAAAAATTTCGAGAATGAAGGAAGAGATGCAAGGAAAGAAAGCGAATCAAGAAATAAAGAAAAGAAATACTTGATCACATGCTACGAGTGCAAAAAACTGGGTCATGTAAAAGTGGATTACCATTTACTAAATAAGAGTAAGCATAATAAAAAGACACTTAAAGTGACCTGGGATGATAGTGAAGAGAGCTCCACCAATAATGAAAAGTGAGCATGAAGTTGCCAATATGTGCTTCATGACTTATGAAGAAGAAAAAAAAGGTAATAAACCCTATGCTTGATGTTAGTATATCATATGAAGATTTATTAAATACATTTGAGAACATGTATTGAATTACTAGAGAAACAAACTTACAGGTTGGAATCACTTAAGAAGAAACATATTCATCTTAAGAATATTTATAAGATCTTAAGGGATGAAAAAGATAAACTTGCGTTAGAATTAGGAAAGAATAAAGATCAAGCATTAGACCAAGAATTAGTTGATGAAAATGCTAAGTTAAGAAAAGAAGTAGCCTACCATAAGCCACTCCTTAAAAAGTTCTTGAAAAGTCATAAAGCTTTAGATATGCTTATTAGTAATCGAAGATGTAGCTTTGATAAGAGTGGCCTTTAATATAAGCCCTTTAAGTTTGAAAAATACTATAACAATTATTTTATGAAAGTTACCTCTTTGTAAGAAAAATCTAGTTGTACCTATTGTTGCAAAGTAAGTCATACTGCATCGAAAATGTTGTTTAAAGGGTAGTAAAAGAATGATATGAGTGCCAAGAGTTGCAGATGCTAACCCACAAGAACCCATGAAAAGGTGGTACCAAAAACCAACTCTTGAAGTTTTGTTTTGTAGGTACAAGAAAAAGTCAAGGAAAGGTGGTACCTTGATAATGGCTACTTAAGGCACATGATAAGACATGCAATAAATTCTCAACACTCATGTGGAAAAAAGGAGGATGTGTGAACTTTGGAGATAACGTCAAAGACAAAATTGTTGGAATCAGCAACATAAGTAATCCTGATTCCACTATAATTGAACATTTGTTACTTATAGATGGATTAAAACATGATTTGTTAGTATTAGACAATTGTGTGATAATGGTTATAAAGTTGTGCTTGAAAAGGATAGATGTATTATAAAGAATGTTGAAAGTCATGAACTCTTATATATAGGATATAAGTGTGCAAATGTATACACTATAGACATTGATAGATCATCTTTTAAAGATGAAAATATCTCGTCATTAACAATGATGCTTGGTTATTGCATAGGAGATTAGGTCATATTAGCATGGATTTAATTTCAAAAATATGTAAAAGCAAATTAGTTAGTGGTCTTTCCAAGCTTAAACATGAAAAAGATAATGTGTATGAGTCCTGTCAAATGAAAAAAATAAGTTAGAAGCTCATTCAAGCATAAGAAACACATATCCACATCTAGTCCACTATAATTACTACATATAAATCTTTTTGGATCATTTAGAACACGAAAGAGGAAAATATTATGCATTTGTAATAGTTGATGACAACTATAGGTTCACTTGGCTATTATTCTTATGACACAAAGATAAGGCAATAGAGGCTTTCATTAAGTTCTCCAAAAGGGTAAAAAGTGAAAAGGGGAGTATTATAGTAAATGTTAGGAATGACCATATCGGAGAATTTGCAAGTATTGAGTTTAAGACTGATTGTGATAAAAAAAAAAAAGGTTATAATCATAACTTTTTCACTCCTAGGACACCATAATGAAATGGGGTTATAGAAAGAAAGAATTGGTCTATCCAAAAAATGACTAAAACAATGATTAATGAGAACAACTTACTTAAGTACTTTTAGGCAAAAGCGGTAAACACCATTTGTTATGTAATGAATAGAGTTTTAGTTATATCTATGATCAAGAAAACTTTATATGAGTTGTGAAAGGGTAGAGTTCTCAATATTAGTTATGTTAGTGTTCGGATATAAATACTTTATCTTAAACATAAATGACAAACTAGGAAAATTTGAGCCAAAAACCGATGTAAGAATCTTCCTTTGGTACTCCACTACTAGCAAAGCCTATCAGGTCTATAACAAGAGCTCATCATTGAGGAAACGATTCATGTATTATTTGACGAGCAACTAACTTTATGACAAGGTCAAAAAGTTGATGATGGACCATTAGAAATAATTAAAGGAGTAGAGAAACTTAATATCTTCTAATGAATCTAAAGAAGGTGATACAGAAAGACCAATCATAATTGGAAAAGATATCTCCAATGATAATGAAGAGTAGCTAAAGGTCATACTTTAGAACAAATTATAGATAGTCCATTTTAGGGGAGAAGGACTATCACCTCATATAGGGAAAAGTATAGGAACGTTGCCTTTATGTCTCAAATAAAATCAAACAGTATTAAAGAATCTGAAGTATATGAGTTTTAGATGATGGATATGTAGAAAAATTAAATCAATTCGAGCAAAATCAAGTATGAAAAATTATTCCAAGATTTAGTGATTAATTTATTATAGCTAAACAAGTCTATAAGAATAAAGTGGATGAGTTAGGACATATTGTTAGAAACAAAGCTAGATTAGTTACAATTAAAGATAGAATCAAGAGAAAGAATAGATTATGAAGAAATAATTGCACCGGTGGCTAGATTAAAGAGCTTTAGGATGCTATGTGCCTATGCTTTTGTCATGGATTTCAAGCTCTTTTAAATGGATGTAAATAGTGTTTTCTTGAATGGCTCTATTATGGAAGAAGTCTATGTAGAGCAACCTTTCGAATATAAAAGTTATGAGTATCCTAGTCATGTTTATAAATTAAAAAAAAAAACTTTGTACGACTTGAAATAAGCGCCTAAAGCTTGGTATGAAAGGCTATATAGTTTTCTTTTAACAGATTGCTATGCGAAAAGTAAATAATTAACATCCTTTTTTTGTTAAGAAAAATAAAAAAAAATATATTGATAATGCAAGTTTGTGTAAATGGTATTATTTTGGGTGCCACTCATTAAGAACTTTGTAATAAATTTGCAAAATACATGCAAGAAGAATTTGAAATGAGTATGATGAGAGAATTGAACTTCTTTCTTGGTTTACAAATTAAACAACTTAGTAATGGCATAAACATTAATCAAAGTAAATATGCCAAAGAATTGCTTAAGTGCTTTGACATAGATAACAGTAAAGATTATGCCACTCTTATGGGCACTTCAATAAAGTTAAACAAAAAGGAAAAGGGTAAGAAAACAGAAAAGACATTATATGGAGGCATGATAGGGTCATTGTTGTACTTAATGACAAGTAGACTCGATATATTATTTAGTGTGTGCTTGCATGCTAGGTATCCAGCTAGTCTTAAAAAATCGCACTCAAAGCGATAAAAAAAAAACACTCAGATATGTTAGAGGAATCGTTAATTTAGGACTATGGTATCTTAAAGGAACTAGCGTTGATCTAATTAGCTATTTTGATACGGACTATGTTGGTCATGTCATAAACCATAAGAGTACTAGTGGAACAAGTTACTTCTTAGGATCCTCTTTAGTTTGATGGTTTAGTAAGAAACAAAACTTAATGGCATTGTCTACAACTGAAGCAAAGTATATTAGAGTGGCCAGTAGCTATGCTCAAACCCTTCGGATGAAACAAATCTTAGGAGACTATGACTTAAGTATTCATGCATCCCTATTAAGTGTAATCCATTAATGTATTAAAAAATCTTGTTCAACACTCACATACCAAGCACATAGAAATTAAGCATCACTTTTTATGCGATCATACGCAAATAAAAGATGTAACACTAGAATTTGTTGCTACTAATGACCAGTTGGCAGAATATTTACAAAACCACTTAATTAAAATAGATTCATGAAGATAAGAAAAGAACTTGGAATGAGAAGTCTAGAAGAGAGCTAAAATTTACTTCATACTAATTCATACATAACTTTAACTCATGTGTGGTTGTTTTGCCTAAGTTTACATTCTTGTATTTTCTTGTATGTGTATTGAGTAGTTTAAGTAAATAGAAAGCTTCATTAGTTTTTAGCTCAAATAAAATTGGAAGAAAGTATTTTAAATTTTGACTCAAGAAAAGAAAGAAGCAAGGATGAAGTGACACTATTTAGGTAGTAAGGGAACTGATAATACCAATATATATCGGTAGTAGTAGTTTGGGTAGAATCTCCACTTATACTATCAAGTATGGTTTGGGAGTATCGGTCTACATCACAATAGAGTCACCGGTACTACCAGTGGTGGATTAGTACTACTGATCCATCAAGAGTATACAATCTCTCCTCTCATTTTTGCCCTAATCTCTCCAAGTTTCTCTAAAACCTTACCTGTGCTCTCATACATAGTAACCTCTCTTCGTGCCTAAGCTTAAATTAAAGCCTCAAACACCTAAATCTTGTTCCATTTCTTAGTTTTTCTTTAAAATCTCTCGAAATTCAGACCCGAATTACATTTTTATGATCAAATTCAAGACTCATGGTGGTCACAACAAGAAGAGAGCTGTCAAGTAAGCTAGAAGAGGCAAAGTTCTAGGGCAAGGTATGATGAGTCTCATCTCTTTAGGAATGAGAAATGTAGGAACAAATTTGAAATAAACATTAAGTCACGAAGTATTCAAATGGGGCGATAAATTGATATTTTAGCATTTCTTAGTCTAGGTTTAAAACCCATGATAGACGCCCTAGGTTTGAAACTAATTTTTTTAATTGATGAAGTTATATATCCATTGTTAGTTAAAGTTTTCTATGGTAACATGACATTCTCACTAAATAAAACCACCATTTTTAGTCGAATAGGGAAAACTAAGATCAAATTTTCCTTTAAAAAATTAGGAGAAATTTTAGGTATACCTTGTGAAAGGCCCGTAGTCTATGACGCCTAGGTAAGCTCTATGGTAAATGGGTTTGACCAGAGGAAGGATTTAGCCAATCTCTGTTCACATGCCCACCAAAACTAAAGCTGTAAGTGGTTAACTTAGGATCCTAGCTAGAGTTCTACACTAAATTATATAATACATTTTCCTCCCTCGACATGAACATAAAGATGATATGTCTTTTATGGACACCTATATACTTGATAAGATTTTTAAAGTTGCCATCTAATCTCCCCTATATTATGGTTAGACACATGATTCATACTATAAAAAACAATAATTTGGCTTTTCCTTATGGCATGTTTCTTATCTTTGTCTTTAAACATTTTAATGTACCCATGCCATCTAGCTTAGAGACTTTAAGACTAAAACCTAAAAAAACCTTTAATAAGAGCACTATGAAACACATGTGTCTAGTTGAAGTAGGAGCTGAGTGGGTGAATGCCTCTAATAGGACACATCTAGATGATAGAAACGAAGGGATAGACATGGCTAACTTAAATGATGAGGCTCCTTATACTTTTACTATGGAGACATCCAACAAGGATAGATTGAATGCTTAGATCTCTGCACTATTTACTCAACTTGCATCGATGCACACCTCATTTCTTGGTGGGATCGACACCATGGAGATGGCACTCAACTAGAGGTTTGATGGGGTTGCTAGTTGACTTAATCGATTGGAGAGTCTTTTTCATCATCCGCCCACCTAACTACTTAGATTTAGTTCTTTTCTTTTCCTTCATTTTCTTCGTTTTGAACTCTAACTTGTTAATGAATGAAAAATGAAAAGGATTGCCATTTTATTTATTATGGTGATAAGCACCTTTCATGTTGATTGTAAATGCTTGCTAAATCAATAAAATGAAGTGCTTATGAATAAATGTCTTATGTTGTTTGAATGCCTTGGTGAATCCACAAACTATCTTGAAAATACATGTGAGTTGAGGAAATTATAAACATACTTTTGTAAGTGTTTGCACATTGCATATTGATTTAAATGGATGAAAAAGATGAGCTTGAATTGCAAAAATAAAAGGGAAACTATGCTTAATTGAAAACGAATTCTTAAACCATTTTTTATAAAAAAAAAAAAATAAATGCATAAACCCAAGGGGAGTTCATGTTTAGGTGTTTTATTTACTTCTAAAATTTTTACCATTAAACTCATTAATATCTTTAGCATATTTGTGAAAACTCAAACATATATTTTAGTGGTCACTCGGAATGGAGGCTATATCGATCTGTACCTAAGTGTAACAATCCAAGTATGGGAGGGGTTATTAGTACCTTGGTGAAATATTTAAATGGTTTAAAATTTTTGCTTTCCAAACTAACCTCTTCAAAACTTATATCTTCTTTTGTGCTTATGTGCTTTGAAACTTATTTATCTTAGTGCCATTGATCTTTAAACCATATTCTCTTTATCAAAGCACTCTTATCCAACATACTTGCCTATTTAAATGTCTTTTTGGATGATGCTAAAAAAAGGTGAAATTATAGGCCAAATGTACATTATCATGCAATATATATTTTATGCTTAACTTTGTTGTCATGCATGCCACATTGAACTTTAAATATATTTTATCTCTCTGTTAGGTATAATGTGTTTGTCATCATAAAAATAGGAAGATTTTTAGCTCTATAATGCATTTAAGCAATAAATGACTGATATTTTGATGATAACAAACTGATTATGCATGATAGAATGAAGTTGCTAAGTAAGCAACATGATGGAACTCAAAAATATCAAATATGAAGTCAAGAAGCAAGCATAAAGACCCAAGTGATGAATGAAAAGTTAGATCCTAAGTAGGATTGGGCTTTAACGTGTAAAGGTTGCTTTGCTTAATTAGATAAGAATTCACACACACACTTTATGCATTCTTTTGCTTTAAAAGATTTTTAAGAAAGCTTTCAAATTGATTTCATCTTAGTAAAATACATTTAAGAAAAAATTAGGATGGAAGTTTAAAGAGACATGGAAGTTTAAAGGGACATTTAAGAAAAAATTAGGATGGAAGTTTAAAGAGAAAATAGCATAAAGGCATAAGTGAAAGAGATGAGTGGTACTATCGGTATTAAGCGTTACTACCATTGGCTAGTACCACCAAGAAACGATCGACAATGCCGTTAGACCTACTACCTCTTTGAGGCATATAGCTTTGGTATAGTCTATTATTATCGGCACTACTATGGCCAACACTACCAAAAAGCTAGAGGTATTGCCACTTGACCTACACCTTGATCACTATTACCATCACCAAATCCATCACCATTACCTTGACCACCATTCCCATTTGTGACCAATATCACCACCACCACGACTACAAGTGTCATCAGTATTATGTCCATCATCACCACCATCACTATTATCATCATCACATTGACCACAATCACTAACATCATAATCCTTACCATTATCACCATTGTCATTGCCATCATTAGCACCACTATTAAATGTTACTTCAGTAATATATTTAGTAATTTAGCCTTAAGAGGTGCAACACTAGCAATTACATCTTCCTTTAGTGCATCCTTTATCATTATCTAGCATAATAAAAGATGTCATGTTATTGCTATGGACAGTATGACTAACATTAGTAATTTTACTACTACAGTGTTTGGGAGCTACCTTGCAACAATTAGATAACCTCTATGGCTTCCATACTTACAAGGTGCAGGATTACCACCTACAACACTACAAGTTCCTTCATTTGGTCATCTAAGCTAATTGATGTTTAGATGGATATGGATTCTAGTCCATATTCAACATATCTAACATAAAACCATTCTTGTTTGACAATGTTAAACCAGTCTCAAATATGTAACCAAGGACTACATAATAAACTTCAAAGACTCCCTTGATACACTATTATACTTTAACATGTTAATTAGTTTTACTATGCTAAACCTATCATTGTCATTATCATTAAAAACACTGACTTCATCTAAGCTATAATATCTAGTAGGCATATAAACAAATTATCCACGATGGTGCAAATGACATGTTAACATGAAGGATGTCATTTGTCCACCTAATTATAAAAATTACAAACAAAAATAAGTTATATTAACTATATCTTTTGGGTATGGATGAGTATATGTAGAAAAATTACTAATCAACACATGCACAAACTTGCATGACCATTTTCAACACATTTTTATATACTAAGTGACCAATATTAATATACAAAAGTTGTAAAATGTTCCTAGCAATGATTTCAAGTACCTACACATTCAATATTAAAATAAAACCCTAACTTCATGTAAAGCCCACATTGATCTCTTTTGATGCAATGAATGTGCATGAACAATATTAAATTAAAATACAAGAAACCAAAAAAGCATAGGGACTACCATGTTTGGATGTCAACATTTTGGGACCACCATGAACACACAAATATGTTTCGATGTCTTTATCTTCAACAAGTGACATATAAAGCAGCTGAGCATATGAATTTCTTTCCCTTATTATATTCTTGTTTCCCAACAGAAAGTGTTTACTTTTTTCTTAAAAAAGAATTATAAATAAATATTATATTTATTTAAAACTGATATATATTATCTCTTCTTAATGACAACTTATCCATAATAAATCTCTAATTACAAATCATTTAGTTATATATTTTTAAAATTTAAAATATTTAAAATCATTATTTTTAAGATTTAAAATTTTATGATCAACATTTTTATTTTGAAAAAATTAATTAAAATACTTCATAATTTTAAACTTATATTAAAACTTAATTTGATTTTTGATTTGTTATTTATTTTAAAATATAAAATTTATAATTGAATATTTTTATGAAAACATAATAAAAATCAAACCTAATGGAATCGAAGAAATTTGAGGATGAGTTTCTTAACTTGATCAATTCAATTCATTTTGGATTTGAATTAGATTTAAAATTAAATCAAATTAAATAATAATCACTCCTATTTATAAAGTCTTAACAAAATCTTTGTTGATAATTTGAAGTATTTACGTTCATAGTTTTGAGTATAGATTGAATCATTTCTTTTCCGCTATTTGTCGGATATAATGAAATGATTGTTTCAAATTGATCATTTTTCTATTCACATTGATATGAGTTTCAAACTTTGTCATCATTTATCTCAAAATTTTAAAATTGAAAATTCTGTGCAAATTAATGAAACGAATAACAAAAACAATCATTTGAAGGGCATTGCTGAAATTAAAATAAACATTCTATAGTTTAATCAAGGGTCGGATCCTTTTGACCCGACCCACATTCATGCGGTTCGAATCTCTGGCTTCCTGCAATGGCATATAAATTCTTGTATCTTTAAAACCCTTCAGGGCTTAAGCTTTGCTTTCTCTTCACCTGCAAGCTAAAACCCGAAAAAAAAAAAAAAAAAAAAAAGAAGGGGTAGGGGTGGATATTGAAAACCTGATACTCCTCCTGCCAAACGAATATAATGGCAGCTAGATTCTTGATTTCAAGAGCGTCATCTAAGCATCTCTCTCAATTTCTCCCGACTGGCTTTCAGTATTCCTCGCCTGTTTCTCAATTCTTCATAAACGTTAACACCTTTCTTTCCGGATTCAATTCCCGGGATTCTTTTCTTAGAAACTGCAGGGAATTTTCCTCTGAAGCAAACTACAATCTCGATCAAGCTGGTGCAGCCACACTAGACCTCGATAATCGCGTCTCAGCCACGGTGATCACCGGCTTTCTCGGCTCTGGAAAGGTTTGCTTTCTTTGTTTGCGCCTTCTACAAGCAATTAGTTGCATCAAATTGAGTTTTGATTGTTTGTTTGTTTAAAAGGAACATGTTGGTACTGGTTAGTTCCCATTCTTAATGTGCTTTTGCAAATCTTAAAAGATGCCTAAGAAAATGAACACATTCAACTCAATCTCTTCTTGATCAAGTAAGATAGTATGATTAAGCTGGACCTAATAGCAGTATTGATTCATAAAACTGTTTTTAAATATTATCTCAGTTGTAAATCTTTCTTTTTTCTTTTCAGTGGGTTAAAAGGGAAGAATTAAAATATTCTTTGGTTATTGTTTTGACGGATGATGGGCATAATGATGATCTTGGAATGGATATTAAGTTTGCATATTAAACTTGTTGCTATTTTATCTTTTACTTTAAGATACGTTTGTTGCTGTTCTTATTGTAATTTCTTATATTTTGGCTAATGTCTGCAGACCACCCTACTGAACCATATTTTGACATCACAGCATGGCAAGAGGATTGCAGTTATTGAAAATGAGGTACTGATAGTAATGTCTCTGCAAGTTCAGAAATTTATACCTCAATTTTGATTTACATCCGGAAAGAAAAGAGTTGCTGACCTTTACTTTAGAAACCACTGGAAATATGAAATTGCATCCTATTATGTATGTAAATCTTAATTACACCCAACAATAAAGTTTTGTTCATTCTATAGGTTATTCAGCAACCATATTGGTATGTTTCTTTGAGTTTTCTTTTGATAGATGTTGTTGATTATATACAAATTGGTGCTGTGTCAAACTTGTCAGAACTGAGAGCTGTAGTTGGAGTATGCTTCTATGAAGTTAACTGCTCCAAATGTTATTGGGCAAAGAAAAAGTTTAATTTGTCACTTCATCTTCTTGAAGTAGATGGTATATAAACTATGTCTGGAAATCCGAGTGCAACTTTGAAAAATTATCTACTTCCATTCTTCTTTCTAAATCTAGTTCCACAAGATATCGACTCATTGTTCAGCCACTAAACTGAGTCTTATACGCATCCAAAATTCTCAAAGGTGAAACCCTACTAGAAGTCAATATGTCAAGTCATCTTCCATTCCAATGGAAATTGCCCCAGTGAACTTCAGATGTTCGTGATGTGATACATTTCACATGGAAATTAGACATTTCACTGACAGGAACTGCTTCTACAGTCTAGACTGTACATTTAAACGCTGTGTACATAGTTCATGTGTATTATTTTTTATATGTTTAGTATTTTGATAAATTAAGAAAAAAATTCTAAGAATATTTATTGTAAGAAATTGTTATACTATCATGTTTAGATTAAAGGGACAGAGTTATGGGGCTTGCTGTTGATTCTTCTGCCTTCGCTGACTAAATTTTTTATTGTCCGGCGTCTTAACTGTTTCCCTTGTATAATGACCCATTGATATCTTAATGGATTTCTTTATGTGAGGAAGAAATAGTTCTCCAATACTAATTAAGTTGAATATATTGCGCAGTTGCTTCTTGTTGTTTTCCTTTGTTAGATAATAGTTCTATTTGCTGTCAATGCAGTTCGGTGAGGTGGATATCGATGGATCATTGGTCGCGAGTCATTCCTCTGTATCTGAGGATATTGTCATGGTTAATAATGGTTGTTTGTGTTGTACTGTTCGAGGAGATCTAGTTAAAATGCTATTGCAGTTAGCTAAGAGGAAAAGAGATAAATTTGATCATATAGTCATAGAAACCACAGGTATGTAATATTAATGCCACTTGTCTTATTCATGGGAGTTATCAATTCTACTCTTGTTATAACTTATATTGTCAAGTGGGCTGAACTAGCTTGAAGCTTGATTCTGCAACCTGGTTCTTTTTGTGCTGAGCTTTAAGGAGTTTCGTTGTTCTGAGGGTTGAGCTTGAACTACACAACTTAGTTTGATCAAGGTCGGATTGACTTTATATTATATTATAAACAAAAATATATAATAATCAGTTTATAAGAGTATAACATATGTATATACATATATATGCATTTACATATACATACATACATACATACATATGTGTGTGTGTGTGTGTGTGTCTGTAATGCTAGAAGAAAAGTTGAGACAATTTGTCATTATGCTTTAGGATTTCATACACTATATATTATAATATGATATCATTGATGATAAAATGTGTTTGTGATTATATTTTAAGATGTAATCATGTACAAATTTAATTTACAATTGGTTGACCAAAAATCAGCTTGATGCCCATCAAACCTTGTCAATTGAGTTTAGGCTAAGCTAAAAAAATTTACTGTGGACTAAGCTTGGTTTTGAGCTCAACCATTTCAGCACGAGTTGAGTTCGACTCAACCAAAAAACCAACTTAGCCCACTTGTTGATAAACCTAGTTATAAGGAATAGGGTTGCCTTGATGTTCGTTTACTTGAATTTTAGCAAGTTGATGACCGTAAACCTATCATATTTTATTCATACTTATTGGACCCAAGTGATGGAGTAACAGCCAGGGATTGTAAACAAACCCATCTAAATCATGAAGTTAGAAACTTGGAAATTTTATTATTGAAATTTATCACGTATTTTATTTGATTTCCTATTACTATATGATTGGTGCCTATTTATTTGAGGTCCCTATTATTATTTGTGATTTTTGATTATTGAGAATTGGAGATTCAAGAGCTGTGATATTCGCTCTTTCATCTTCCCAAGTTCTTTTGGTGCCTTCCGTCCTATCTTACCAGCTAGTCCAAAATCTTAATTATTTACTTCTTAAAGGAAACTGTTCATCACTAAATAGAAAAGAAAAGAAAAAAAGAAATGAATGGATACAAATTAGACTAAATTATATGTAACATCCCAGAGCTAGGACAAAGTTTGTTTTAAATCTTAGGGTTTCTTTATAACACTGTAGTTAGCTTAGGTTGTTACACTGTTAACAGTATGAATAAAATGATTTAATCCTTCATTATCAGAATTTGAAACTTCAGCATGTCATGAGTATGCCTTCCCTCCCAAGAAAGAGTAAACAAAGCAGACTCTCTGAAACCACCGAGTCCTATAATATAATGTAATGGGTGGAAAGACTACCATACATGTGAATAGTAACAGATGTGTAACAGAAAAAATTTTAACTGGTTCAAAACAAACTTTGACAAACTATTTGTATTGTGCCTTTAATTGATTATGTAGTGATGTAAACAAGGTTGGTTGGGCTTGGGGATGTGTCTGCCATCCTGTCCCCATTATCCAATTTATTGACATCTGCATACCATTCCTCATTTAACAAGTGGCAGGGTGAGCAAGGGGAATCCCCATTTTCTGTCCTTGTTCCATATACTTAAATAATAAAAAAGTACATTATAACATCATTACAAGATATCATGCTTGCTAAACTCATAGATGAACATACCATGTTAAAATTTATTTGGTTCTTAAAAAGAACATAATTTAAATGTTATTGTATTTTGTAGATGTTAATATGAAAGTAAGTTGAGCGGGTTCTGGGATGAGAAGGAGAAAAGGAATATGATCCCGTTTCCCAGCCTAAAATGAGCTAGGTTTCTTCTGTTTTCCTTCTGTACGTGATTAATTCTCTCCACCCATATTTGGAGGGATTTCTTGTAGGACCGCAATTCGGGGGATACTTTTAGCATCCTAAATTTTAAGCTCTATGTTTGTATGATCTTGTCCTCTCATATGTTGTCTGCTGCTAGAAGGCCTTGGAAGATGTTAATAGCTTTGCTTATTTGTATGGGATCTATATGCCCCCTTTGTATGTGTGAGCATTGCCTATTTGATTAAGCAAAGCTTATGAGTTTACCGGACTTATATTTATCATAGTGAAAGCATAACTGGTTTGTTTAATTGTAAATCATTTTCAGGGCTTGCTAAGCCTGCTCCAGTAATAGAAACATTTTATAATGATGAACTGGTTTCACAATATGTGAAGCTAGATGGGGTTGTTACGCTGGTTGATTCCAAATATGCCATGCAACATTTGACTGAAGTAAAACCAAGATTCGTGGTGAATGAGGCAGTTGAACAAGTTGCTTATGCTGACCGTATCATTTTGAACAAGGTAATTTTGTATATCTTACCTTTAATTGCTAGGTCATAAGGTTCTCATGAATTGTATCCTATTTAATTTTATTTATACTCCACCTTTCAATTCCTTCACTCCAGAATGAAACTTTCAAATTTCTACGTTTTTGTTTGTCCCAAATTGAATGTGATTCTGGTATGGACAATAATAAGGAGTATCATATCTTAATTAAGTCTCAAATTCCCAATGGCTGTAAACCATCACGAACCAGTTTGTCACAAAACTCTGTTGGAGATGCACATAGCCACAAAACCTTATCATAAAAAGGAAATTAAATCCCTAATTTCTGAGCCCACATGGAATTCAATAAACCTGAAGTTGTACAATATTCTAAACTAGTTAATATCTCCTTTATACATATATATATATATATATATATATATATATATATATAATGTATATACAGATATGTGTTTCTATTTTTTTATTATATATATATATATATATGTGTGTGTATATATATATATATATATATTAAATTTACGTATTTATTTAGGATAAATGTTCTTAATTTCAATGGAGGGATAGTTTTGAGGGTCACTTTTTGAAGTAGAGTAAATGGATCAATTTTCCATTGCTTAATTTGTGCATTTTGTCTACTGTGACACTCATTTTTGAATGTAGGAAGTATTAAGAATCTTGTCCTTCATCAGTTTGTAAAATTTAAAATTTTCATTTTTCCTTGGCAGACAGATTTGGTGACTGAGGCTGACTTGGAGAACTTGACTAAGAGAATTAAGGTATGGACTTCGTTTGCACATTAACTCATTTTTTTTCTTGAACTAAATATTTGAAGGAAGAAGATTAAAGTTGCTGAAGTGTAGGTTAGGACCCTGGTCAGGCTTGACCTCCAATCTTTACCTTATTTAGGAACACAGTATTCTAATTCTATCCAAACCTTGTATTGAATTAGGCAATGTATTGAGTGCAAAATGGATGGTGGAACCCTATTACAGAATTCGCATCATTTTTTCATGCATGCATGCCAAATATTATGCATCCATGTGAAGGGAGGGAAAAATGCTTCTTCCTATCTTCTTTTATTTTTTACTTTCAATCAAATACCAGCTTTTCTTCTCTTACTTCTAGTAAGTTTTTAGTTTTTAATTAATTAGTTAGTTTTTGTATAACTTTTTGTTTAGGTTAACAACGAAGAACAAATATATATATTTTTTTTTGGATTCATATATTTTATTTCTTCTTGACAATAACTTATTCATGATAAATCTCAATCATAAACTATTTATTTATGATGAATTTATGCTTATGTTACATGTATTTTATATTATTCTTAATCTAACATTTTCTTTTTGGTTTTTAATAACATGATAGAATTATGACTTTCTATTTACAAATTGATGATTAAATACGGTTACTATTAAATAAAATTTTTAATATATAAAATATATAGTTAAACTTGCATGTTATGTTGTTTCACAGTATTTGTAACTTTTTATACAAATTACTTTTAAGATTTTCAATTTTTTTTCACAACAACAACAATATATGATTAGTATGTCATTTATTGCTTTGATTTTGCATGCTTTTAAATATTAATTCTTGTTAGAATTTTTTTTTATTTGACTATTAACCTAACTTTTTTTTTTCTTTTGTTAAAATTAGATGTTAGCTACTAGGGATGGTGTTAATTTTTTTACAGAGACATCTAACAATACATCCATATCTCTATAGCCAAACAATGATACTAGTACTCCTATTTCAAACGTGTTTGGAATAAAAAAAAGAGGTATTAGATAGGCATCATAGGCATAGACTCACTTCACTAAATTGGACTTTGAAAACAAGAAAGTGTTGAGAAACAATTGCAATTATTGTGGAAAAGATTATATTTGTTCAAGTTTATTGGTACTAATACATTGAGAAATCATATGATATCATGTAAGAAGTATCAATATCATATTAGTGAGGATAAACATAGATAACTTTTGTTACAATAACGAATAAGAAAGATATTAATAACTCTTCAGTATCTTAGAAATTTAATCAAAAAAGCATATAGATAAGTACTTGCAAGAATGGTTATTATTAACCAGCAAACTTTGAAAATGGTATCAAATGAAGGTTTTCACCACTTTAAGAGTGTAACACAAGCAAAATTTTAATTGTTTTCATGTTTGATAGTTGTAAGAGATATCATTGATCTTTCTGTAAATAAGATAAACTAAAAAAATTTCTTGGAAAAGCATTCACAAAGAGTTTGTCTTACAATTGCACATGATCATCCATTTTCGAAATCTTAGTTATATGTGTCTCACGGTTCACTTGCTTGGAAGATGTTTGCTTGAATGAACAATGTAAAAAAAAAAAAATTCAAAAATCGTGAAAAAAGCATATTCTAATGATGTTGGTGTTGGTTATTTGAAGAAAATATTTAACAATTGGAAAGCATCTTAAATAGTAAACATCTTCATATGCATTGTTGTGCATATATATTGACCTTTACAATCATAGATGATTTAGGTGATGTTTCAAGTTCAATGATTTGAGCTCATAACGTAGTGAAATATAAAAAGTTTTTTTAAAACAAATTAGCAAGTAAAATGTTTTACGTGTCTTGATGTTTATATTAGGTGGAATTTTACTTATATGATGCTTGAGGTCGCTATGAAACTTCATAAGGCATTTAAGAAGAATATGACTCTTCACTTGCTTGTTGAGTTTAGTGGAAAACAAGGAACTCCTTCTAAGGAGGATTGACAAAATGCTCATATCATGGTTACAATTTTAAAAATCTATGATATTGCTTTACATGTGTTTCTAGCCTTCATATGTAATAACTAATTTTTATTTTGATAAACTTTGTGGTAAAATGATGTTGAATCAATGAATAAGAGGTAATGAGAATAAAGCAAAAATATGAGAATTATTGGCAGAGCATTAATAACTTCAATGTGATATACATTGCAATGATTGTTGATTGCCGTCATAAATTTGCTATGTAAAGTGGACTTTACATGATGCTTATGATGCTATTAAGGCAAAAAACCTTGCTTCAAATGTGTGTGAGACATTATTAGCTTTGTCATTTTTTTTTCTTCATTCTCAATGACATTGAACTCAAGCTAGCATCATTGTTTCTACTACATTGATTCAACATTATTTCAATCCCATAAATTTCATAAAAATAAGAATTAATTGTTACATACAAAGAACTAAAAACAGGTAAAATAGTGTTATAGCAATTTTTCAAAAATGTAACCATGATATATGCATTCCATCAATCCCCTTTTGAAGAAGTTTCTTGCTTTTCACTAAGCTTAACAAGAAATTAAGTATTATGTTCTTCTAATTGCTAAAATGCTTTATGAAGTTTCAAGACAGCCTCAAGCATCATATGGGTAGAGTTTCACCTCAACATCAAAGCATACGAAACTTTTACTATCTTTTTTTTTTCATACATGCCTTAAATTTTTGCAATCTAGTAAGAAAAGACCTCATATATCTCATCACTTTATGAATTTAAATGATTGAATGTGATACATTGCCTAAATGATTTATAGCTATAAAGTTTAATATGTATACACAATAACATGTGTGAAGATGGCCATTCAATATGTTTTATTTCCAATATTAATTATTTTCTTCAAGTCACCAACCCCAACATCATTAGAAGATGCATTGTTCTAGGTCATTATGAAAATTCTTCCTATTTATTGTTCAAGCAAATATATTTCAACAACCATTCCAATAACTTCATCTTAATTATTGGAAACTAGGAAAAACTTTAAAGTTGTTTTGTGTAATTTTCAATCATCATCAATCAAGTGAACTATGAGATATATATAATTGAGATTTTAATAAACATTCATTTGTTTGTTGTAAGACAATATCTTCGTGAATACTTTTCCAACAAATTTTTCAATTTCTTTCTCTCATTTACATAAAGGTTTATACAATCTCCTACAACTATAAAACAAGTTTTTGGTTGTACCACACTCATAATGTGAGAAAAACCTTTATGTTCTATTATTTTGTTAGTTTTTTTTTTTTTGGCATTAATCGTTCTTGTAAGTGCTTGTTTGGATGCTTCTTGATCAAAATTTTCAAGATACTAAAGAACTATTAATATCTTCCTTATTGTTAGTGGAGTGAAAGCTAAGTTCTTTTGTCTCTTGTATAATATGGATACTTGTACGTAATATCGTATGCTTTCATGGTATACTTGCACCAATAAAACTTGAACAAATATTTTTTTCATAATAATTGCCTTTAGCTCTCTACTCTTTTTGGTTTTCATAATCCAATTTTTTGAAGTGAGTCCGTATCTCTCATGTTAATCTAGTACCTGTTTTTCTCATATATGTTTGCAGAATTATTAGTGCCACTGTTTGACTATGGAGTTAAGGACGTATTGCTAAGTATTTCCAGAAAGATTGACACTACCTTGATAGTTAAAATCTACCAAAAGTAAAAGAAAAAAGAAGTTAGGTTAGTAATCAAATAAAAAAAATTTCATCAAATATAAATATTTAAAAGTATTCAAAATCAAAACTATAAATTATATACTTACCAAACCCATATATTGTGTTGTGATGAAAAAAATTAAAAGTCCCAAAAGTAACTTATGTAAAAAACTGTCAATATTGAAAATAAAAAATAATACAAGTTTTAATATATTTAATTTTTTTATATATTGACAATTTCATATGATAGCAACCAAATTAATAATGATCAATTTGTGAATTGAAAGCCATAAGTGTATCATGTTGTACAAGAAAACAAAAATTATTAGATCAAGAATAATCTAAGTACAAATTATAAAATACACATAAATTTATTATAAATAAATAGTATAGGGTTGTGGAATTATCATTAATAAGTTATTGTTAAGAAAGACAAGACATACGAATATTTAAAAAAAAAAAAGGAAAAGAAAACAAGATAGTATTTATTGTTTGTGGTTAATATAAAGGGAAAGTAATAAAAAATTTATTACTTAATTAGAAATTAAAAACTTACTTGAACATAGAGAAGAAAACTTGGCTCTAATTGAAAGTAAACAAAGAAGGTAAGAAGAAGTAAGTATGAAAAAATTAGGAAAACAATTCTAGAGTTACTTTTATACTTGGATATTATTAGGTAGAGTTGGGGGTATTATCAGTTGGTGAATTCACAAATGAAACTTAATATTTTTTCCCATATTCGGTTTAGTTTGGTTTTGATTGATTTTTTAGCATCTAACCCAAACTGGTCCGATTAATAGTTCAAGTTAAGAAATTTTAACTTGAATCAAACCAAATGGAAATCAATAGTTTTGTTCGGTTAGTCGGTTTTTGGTTCACCCCACTTGCCACATTAGTATTTCCATATTGTTTAAGACATAATTCGAACCACCAATTCATTATTTCAAAGGCATAATAGGTCATGTATGCATCAATGCCCTTCCCTTTCCTTTTTTTTTTTGGAAAAAATAAATCAAATCAAATGAAGCGGTGGGTTTTTGGGGTTTTGCTTTGTTTCTTCTCACGTAAACTTAACTTGTTAGGATGAATTTTGCCTTTTTATGAGAATAATCGGTTGTCTAGCTAACATTCTAACAGGATGGTGTACAAAGATTAGTTAACAGATGGCATGCAGTTGGTATTCTACTGTGTACGATAGGCTGTGCTGGTGAGGGCGAAAACTTGTTTGTTTGAATTATATGCAAAACATAGTCCATTTTATGGAGTTTAAGGTTCAAGGGGAATGATGGTTCCAACAACATCTAGTTCCCTTCACATATGAGATGTTTTGTTTTGTTTGATAAGCTAATAGTGGAAATTTTCTGTCACCAGGTAAGCTTGGTTAACCAAGGTGAATTGATGCATGAACATCATTAGTTCTAACACTTTGTATCATATGGGCAACATGTCATTACTACCACTATGTTTTATCTGCCTTTCTTCTCTTTTTTCCCTCTCTCCATGTAATCAGTTTTAAGGTGATTATTTGTGTATCTGGTGTATATTGACAGCATATTAACTGCATGGCACCAATCAAGCTGGCCAAATTTGGAGTTGTTGACATGGATTTTGTTTTGGGAGTGGGAGGATATGATCTTGAAAGGTTCGTCTATTATGTTTCAGCAAATATTTGAATCTGTCAGAATAGTTTTTTTTATTTTGTTTTTGAAGTATATTTTTCTACTTTTTGTTTTTTCTTGGCATTCTTGTCTGGCTAACTTGAATGAGTTTGTAGTCCCTATATTTAGAGCTCTAGTGAAAACTCATTTTGCTGATATCCATTACTTGGATTTCGCAGAATTGACTCTGAAGTTCGTGTAGATGGAAGTGGTCATGGTGGTATATCTTCTTCTTGTTCTTCTTTTTCTTCTTTCAATATTGCATGTGTTCTTTTCCCTTTGCTTTCTCTTTCTACGGACCAGTTAGGAAAGCTGTCATTTAAAAGGTGAATGAAGGTTTAACATACTAATGTGACTTTTTTTCTCTCAATTAAATCATGGACCTTTGTTCTGCAAGGTTGCAAGAACTTTTTCTGTAATTTTTTTCTTAATAACATCGAGCAGATCAAAATTCATAGATTGCAACATGTTTACAGCATTTCCAGCATAGAAGAAATAATTTAAAGTTGAAAACTTGAGGTAACATGGACTATTGCGCTACAATTTGCTCACTGCTTCATTAACACAATCAAAGCTTCTGAGTGGATCTAACAGTCTATTGGTTATGTCTATTGATCACTTGTCCTCCTGTGTTTCAAAAGTTCCAGAAGGTTCAATCTTAGTCTTCTATCTTACTAAGACAGAAGATTAATTAATTACTGTGTGTCACAGTTATATAATGTGTTCATTCTTGCTTCTTGCGGTTCATATTTGATACTTTTCTATCCATGTGCTTGTTTGATGAACAGTTCTATCACCATATGGAGTCACATTCATTTGCTTGTTCTGAGTGTTATCCTAACAGATCATTTTGTTTACTCAAAATTCATCCAACACAAAATTATCTAGAGGGACTTCAACTATTTTCCTAGTTTTTTCAATTCAACTGACATTATTTTGGATGGGTATTACAGGGCACCAACACGAGCATCACCATGAACATGTACATGATTCTGCTGTGTCTAGTGTCAGTATTGTTTCTGAAGGGAACCTTGATCTTGATGAGGTAAGAAATATTTCATGGCTTATATCTGTGCTCCTGTGTCTGCTTGTGTATCTGTGCACACATATATGATACATATCTGATCATGTTAATAAAAATAAAACACAGTGAGATAAGTGTCTTGGCCTTTTTATGGGTCAATCAAATGTAAAATATCATAACTTCTATTGTAGCTTCTGATCCATCAGGTCTCTCAAACTTTCCTTTGGTTTTCAGGTTCACTTTGATTTGAAATTGTTTCATATGCTTCTGTGGTGTACCAATCTCTCATCTGATTTTGAATATATCAGGTTGATGATTGGCTTGAAAGACTGATTGAAGAAAAAGGAGAAGATTTGTATAGAATGAAGGGCATCTTGTCTGTGAATGGTTCTGATCAGCGTTATGTCTTCCAGGTTCTGATTTTATATTAAAGTGATCAGTTCAAAAATAATACATCTATGGCTTGTGTGTGTTTTTGGACCAATTTTTCATTGCATCATCCCTCGTCCCTATGGTGCTGTTTCTTTCAGGGAGTGCATTCCACATTGGATGGCTGCCCCGGCAAAACATGGGGCCCTGATGAAACAAGGATTAACAAGCTTGTATTCATTGGAAGGAATTTGGACGAAACTGCTCTCAGAAAAGGCTTCAAGGGTTGTTTGATATGATTGGCTATTTTGTCGGTGCCCAGAGGTATCCTGTAATTATGTCTGACTGGAGCACAACATCAAACTCTGATTGTCTGATTTTTGAATTGTTCCGTTTAGAAGTCGAACAATGAAATTGTCTGTCGTTTCCCTGTATGCAACATATACAGCTGTTTACGAAAACAGGTGGTTATGCATTTATTTATTAGAGGCAACACTTCATAATCTGATTTAAATTTAATGTTTAGCGATACATTGACTGACATTATTTCTTGTGTGATACTATCCTTTCTGAAGTTTAGTGTTATATGGCTACTTCTGTTTTGGTTTTATCACATTAATTTATTTTGTATTATGACTTTTAAAATTTTTTTTATTAATATGAATTATGTTGAGTTTTTCATAAGATAATAGATACATAATTTAATAAAAATTAAAATTTAAAGACTTGTTAAGATCTCTTCTATGCTGAGAATCACCTGTGAATCCCCATTTTGATTAGACTTATTTATTTATTTTTATATTAATATACTACATTATCAAAATGTATTGATGATAAGAATAATGTGACAACAGTAGATCTGGTCATCTTTTACATTGTTGCCAGATACGGCATTGCTGCGAACGCACCGACCAGATTTGAGTCTGTTCAATGGCAAGTCTGGTGGCCAAGTTGCTGAAAGTTTTTTTTTTTTCCCACATTAATGTTATCCTATTGCCACATCATTATGTTACTGTTCACATTGTACAAATGTATCCACAGTGCTAAACATTTCAATCATTTTGATTGTTTTTATTATGTGTATTATCTTGATTATATTGGTTTGTTAATTATAAGAAAATCTCATAGTTTTTCAATATTTGATGAGTTATTCCTAGAAATAATTTATGTTAGTCACACGTTTTCTGGGGACATATTTTGTGATATATATATATATATATATAAAACTGTTTTTTTTAATTTTTCCTTAAAAATCAAAACTGTTTTTAAAGTATTTTCAACAATGTCACAAGATCTGCATCAGTGACGTGACGCAAACATTTTTTTGTTCGCAAACAGAGATTGATGAAGACTTCATTAGCCTGACCTTATTATATTTTGTCAATAATGGGTTTATGTGTAAAGATGAGAAAACAAATGTTGATATACATCATAAAGATAGGTTTGATTAAGTGGTAAAAAGTTGGTCTACAAGTTAGATGATACATATAGCTTAAATAGGTTTATATATGCTTTCCAGGCATGACAGTAATGATTGAGATTTTTTTTTTTTGTCAATAAGTAAATAATTATGTAATATATGTTTGGACATGTGAAAACCTAACACTTGTGGTTAGAAGTTTGTTTTGTTGTGCATTAATTATTTTGAAGGCAATCCACTCAGATTAAAATGGCAAATTAACATGCCAGCTATAGCAAAGAAGAATTACAATTTGTTTGACAATCCTGAGATAAGTGAATTTGAATTATTATATTATATATTATTTCAAAATAATTAATTAAGTTAATTTTTTATTATTTATTGTTATTTGAGATTTGGATAAAAAAACATAACATTTAGTCATCATTTGGTCACGTGACTGTGAATCCTCGATTACCTTTAAAGGAGGAGGCTACATTTCCTGATGCTCTAACACCATGGATTGCTAGTTTTGCCCAAGACCATGCATTTAGTCCTCAATCACTATCAAGTAAAGCTACACCACTTGATGCTCCAACTCTGTTGACTAGTCATGAGGTACCTCCTCCAAAGTTAAAGCATAAGATACATGAGCCAAAATAACCTAAGCTCGAGAAGCACTTATACAAGGAAATCATGCATCAATTAGATGATGTTGAGGAAGCAACAATAAATGAGATCTTGACATGGCTTCACATGAGATCCACATATGCGTCATACTCAAGAAATTGTAGTGATCCAGTAGCATTATTTAATGACGATGGAAATAACAATGACCATTAGAATATGAGTGACCTTATCCCATGATGTCATACTAGTAATCGATCACATATGGGAAGATAATAGAAATGAAGATAACGTGTCAGAGTTTGATAATTTTTTTACAGAGATCAAGTAATGATGACATAACTACTCCATCAGATTCTTTTATTGTATCATCCTATGAGGGCATGGTAAAAACAATTAGAGCTCAGAGTGCTTTAAAAGGATCAGTGTTTCTATGCTCACCATACAATGATTTTACGAGGAAGCAAACAAACCCTTCAAGCAATGATAATGGAGTTGTTAAGCTGGTTCGGTGTGACTATGATCTTGATGAGTCATGTAGCTAAAATGATGATCGTCGAATCAAGATTGGATGCAAACTTGTTCAAAAGTGTTATGGATGTGTCATATTGTTTTGCTAATTGAGATTGGTTTAACTTGCTCATCATATTTGATTCGTGGTTGATCGACTGAATAAGTGCTTTATCTTTATTTTATATTGCATGTGTTTATTTGGAAAAATAGCCTTATATCTTATATAAATTACGTTAATTGTAGTATTTGTAGCGTTTAGAGGTTGTTGTCCATTAGTTATGAAAGTGTATTAAGGATGACATTGGGATGATCTTTAAAACTTCAATCCAAGACCGTTTTTATGGTATATACTTCTTTAGTTTAATTTAACAAAATTACAACCACACATAAACGATCGGTAGATGAACAGTTGACAAATAAATAGTCGACATATAAACGATCAATATGAAAAATTAATAAATGAATGAGCGATAGATAAGTAGTCGATAAATGAACGATCAATAAATGAATAGTCGATAAATGACAATCTGTAAAATGATCAATTGATACATAAAGGATTGATATAAATGAATGAGATTAAAATATAAAATATGTTATCAATAGATAAACAATCATTGCATAAATGATTGATACATTGACAGTTAATAAATAAACAATCAATCAATATACGATCAATAAACAGATGATCGATATATAGAAACTCGATAAATAAACAATCGATAAGCGAATGATTGATAGATGAACAATATATATGTAAGTAATCAACAGATAAAAAGTATATAGATTAAAGATTGACATAGATGGTTAAGATACATATTTAAAATATATAATTGATAGATAATGGTCAATAGATAAATAATCAATAAGTGTGTAATTGATAGATGAGCAATTAATAGATGAGTGATCGATAATAAATAGACAACATATTCATCATCTACTTTAAGTTTACTTATCGATCGCTAGTATAAAGACTATTCATCTACGACCCATCAATTATTATGAAATATTTGAGATGTGCGCTAAAAAATATATGATCAATACTGATGCAACCAAATGGTACTAAAGCCTTGGAAAGCTTTTCGATGTTAGGCCCATTAAAAGCCCGATTAAGGGCCCAGATATTTTGACACATTATCTAACAAAGAAGACTTACCTAGAGGAAAAATGACCTAAAAGATAAGTAATGCCAATTGCGTCAAAGTAACAAAGCGATGATGTGTTAATACGGGTAAATAACATCTGTCAACTAGGTAGCAAGCTTGATCATCAAGGGCATATCATACGAGATTACCCAACAAAATAAATGTTATCAAGTCACAAGAAAACTATGACGTCAACTGTAATAAGGATAAGTCAATATCCTACTTACTTACCTGCCTAAGTTAGGCCAAACCCTATAGAGATGAAAAAACAAATGTGCCATCGGTATTCTTATAAAAGAAATGCTCAAGGTATGATTCGATAAGCTATTCATTCCTTAGAAAAATTCAGTCGAATCTTATACTGGCTTAAGCATCAGAGGGTACACAATGCCACCTTTTAATAGTGCTTTTGTCTTGCAGTTTCCTTATAAATACACCGTTTTCATAGTCATTCGGAACCCGCCTCCACGTGTCATCATCCAGTTACCTAATATTTTTAAGTAGCAACACTAACATTGTTTGTGGGAAACTACGATGAAAAGCCATTAGCTTCTATTAACCACCCCTATTATTCTAATCAACCACACTTCCTAAAACATGCTATGCTAATCAAGTGGCTGATAACTAAGATCCTCATTCGTTTCAACCAATTCACGAGCTGTACAAATCAACCAACCCATTTTACCCCTAATTATGGCATGACCAACCATGTTTTCTTTCTTTTTATAACTCATGGCCACAATCACTATTATACTATGCCTACTGCATGCTACAACGGTGCCCATGGTAGTTGCACATGTTGGCACGTCCTTCCATATACCCCTTCCACTAGTAAAAACTTTGGTGGGAATAGTTCCTCATGTTATCCTACCAACACTTATGATGTTGCCTTGCTTCCGCGTCCCTAACATTCCACCTTTTCCACCTAGGAACCCTTAAAACCTCCATTATTAAATGCTTCCCTAAATTAATGCGTTGGTAGCCTTAAGTCAATGCATGGATCAAATAATTAATATTCTGAATGTCCTAGTGCACCAACAGATCTCGTAAGAAGGATAATATCATTCTCAGCCTTTGGTTCACCAATTGGTCGCACTAATGCCACCTAAAGCCATTGATGAGGTGACACAAAATCAATATGATGTCGAAGATGAGGACAAATAGGAGTACCAATACGCCATAAAATTGGACTTCTCAACATCCAATAATGAAGCAGAGTATAAAGCCCGCCTCATCAGACTATGATTGGTTAAAGAAATCTAGGTCAATAAAGTTAAAATAAAAAATGATTCCCAATTAGTAGTAAAACAAGTATTGGGGGAATACAAGAACAAGGAGAAAAGAATGGCAGAGTATCTAAAAAAAGATCAAAGAGGTCTTAGGAAGTTTTCACCATAATGAATGGAACAAATTCAAAGGGAAGACAATATGCATGCAGATGCATTATTGAAATTGGCAACTTTAAACAATACACATCAAAGGCACCATGATGGAAGTGCTAAAATCCCTAAGCATTAAAAATAAGTAAGTCTTGCCCATATTCACCCTAAAGATTGGACCACTTTATACTACAAACTCTTAAAAGAAAGGCTACTTTCACAAGGTAAAATCGAGGCAAGAAAGTTGAAGGTTAAAGCCATAAAATTTTTGATCCTCGAGTATAAGCTTTACAACCGATCTTTCACACTGCCGCTTTTTCAATGCTTAGCCCTAAGTGAACAAGAGTACGTATTGGCAAAGGCGCACAAGAGGATTTATAAAACTCATATTGGAAAAATAAGTTAGAACATGTGACGAATGCTAGAGGCATGCCCAATTGGTGAATGTACCCATCACTTTGATCAACTTAAAAGCTATTTTATTGCCCTTTATTTAGTGGGAAATAGACCTCTTATGATCATTCTCGATGGCTGTGAGACAAATAAGACTATTCCAATGATCATGATCCATAAGGTGTAGGATTTCACTTGAAAATTGATCACCTACAGGTTTGGAATATCAAGAGCCATTATTGTAGACAATGGAACCTAATTTCAAGTACAAAGTTTGAGACAAACTATGAGGAGTTACGAATTGGATTATGCTTTACGCTTGTCAAACACTTGCAAGCCAATGACTAAATAAAGATAAGTAACAGACTCATACTTTAGTCTCTCAAAACGAGGTTGGATAATGCTAAAGTTGGATGGATAGAAGAATTGCATCGTATCTTATGGGCTTACAGAATAGCAAGTCAAATAGCGATAAGAGAAATACTCTTCTGCTTCACCTTCGAATTCGAGGCAACAGTGCCAATGAAAATAAGAACGACTTCACATCGGGTGCAGGCTTATGATGAAAAGACAAACAATGATGGCTTAAAAGCTTACTTGAACTTATTGGAGGAACATAGAGAGCAAGGCAAGGTTAAGGCTGTGACTTATCAATAAAGAGTAGTTCGTTATTATAATTAGAGGGTGAAGGAAAGAATGTTCTCGAAAGGCGACTTAGTCATGAGAAAAGCTAATGTATTGAAGGCCTCAGAGGCCATGAGAAAGCTTGCTTAAGCTCTCAACTAGGAAAGGCCTTATCAAGTGAGGGAGGTCGTAGCGCCCAGCTTCTACAAGTTAACTACTCTTGACGATAAGGAAGTACCAAGGACTTCAAGCATAGAAAACTTGAAAATATACTACCAATGAAAGTGCATAAAATGAAAGAAGAATGAACCAAATTGAGGTATTTTACTTTTTATTGCTTTCCCATAAGTACTTAAATCTTTTATGCAATCTTCATTTAGGTCAAAGCTGTTAAGTGAAAAAAATCAATTAAAAAGAAAAGCGACAATAGGTTACTATAAAAATATTGCACGGTGCTTAGACTTTATGCCACAGAGTGCCTAGTTTGGAAAAGAAAAAGTATAAACATGACCTAAGTCTTAATAGCCAAGCTAAGTCTTAAAATGGACATAAAAAACTGAAAGCAACATGGCGTATATGCATTACGTCATAGGCCGCCTTGATCAAAGAAAAAAAAGTGTGCAAAGCACTAATGAACCATAGGTCTGTAATGGCCCACAAAGAATCAATGCCACAGACCTAAGGTTCACAAAAGGCCAGTCCAACATTAAGACCAAGATAGCTGACACAAAGGTCTACAATGTGCTAATTTATGGGCAAAATAAATAGAGGACTAGAGGTCCACAAAATATCACACCACGGACTAGAAGTCCGCAAAAGCATTAACCTGATGCAAAAGTGTTATGGACGAAGAGCTAAGGACTAGAGGTCCATAAATAAAACATAAATAAAAGACTGAGGGAAATCTGTAACCAGGTTTGTATGATTGGTAAATTAATTTTGTTGACTTATGATTTACAAAGATAATAAAAAAAAAGTAACTTCATGATATTCCTAAAACAAAAAGTTACAAAGACCCGAAAAAGAAATAGGCATCTACTTCGATAGGGGCCTTTTGCTATCAATAAAGTTGCACCTACCAAACCAGAGGCAACCTTGACTATCTCGACCTCCCTGGCGAGCATGCTTACATGTCATCCATTGGTATCAAGGATGGAGCAAATCACCGCCTCATCACACCAATCCACTATAGAAATATCAAGGCCAAGATGAGCCACTAGTAACTTCTACTTTGTCTTTTGGAGAATTACGACAAAGGACATTAGTGTAGAATTTCTCCTTCCCAAAGAGACATTCTGTTAAGCCTTTATTATCCATGGCTTCATGATGAAAGTTACCAAATGTACATGAAACATAACCTAGAGAAAAGAGAAATGGCTTTTCATTTTTTTCACTCGTGTAGAAGCTACGGATTGTGCTTCGTTGGCGATAACAATGGAGTTCTTGAGTAATGTGCAGTGATGGTAGACCTTCTCCTACTTCAACTTGGCAGCAAATAGCTTTAGCACTACCGCATCCTTCTCTATATGATAAACGATGAGGTCTTCCATAGTCTTTTGGCCCAACTTAACCTCATAATAAAGCAATTTTACTTAGTTCGTTCCTTTTAGAGACTCCTCCTTGATGAGACCAATGTCCTTTAAGAGTGAGAAATGTTTGCCATTCAAAGCAAAGCAAGTCACTTTGAATAGAGTCGAAGATTCACACATTTTAGTTTGGAACGAACTTGGGTGTTGGTGGTGGCACGAAAACAATAATGAATGGATTACAAGTCATCCCCTGATAAGTCATCGAAACTTGCTGAGTGACAAGGAGAGTTAAAGTAGTTACAAGGGCAATGGAGTTGCGAAGCATATTGTAGCGAAGGAAGGACAAGATATAGGAATGAAGCCATCAGAACTAATAAGTGCTGATAAATCACTTTGCTGTTAGCTCTTGTAGTGCGAGGACTTCGCAATAGATCGGAGGCCTTGCATTTAGCCTACTGGTGGAGGCTAGTCAAATCAATTTATTGGCAAGACATCTCTAATGAAAACTTATTGGAAGATGACAACTTAACAGATATTAAACTCTTCTACAAAAAACAAAGTGATGTAAGTGAAAAGAAAAACAATTAGAAGCAGGTGAATGTAAAAAAAAAAAAGAAAAGACATTAACCGATGACATTCTCAAAAAGGGAAAACGATAAGGAAGGAACGAGAGGAGCCTAAGTGTTTCGGTGAGTAAGCCTAGGGGAGAGCCTATGGACCCTATTTAAAGCTTCATCCTCAATCATCTCCACTAAGGATTATCACAAAACACTCACAAAAGCATTTAAAAACCTCCTAGTTACATGGATAAAAAATAATTCATTCCCAAAGAATGGGTTAGTCCCCCTTCAGATGCACACTTAAGAAGACTATTTTAGGACACAAAAAAAACTTCTTATTCCAATGATCTATGTCATGGGCAAAAGGCCCTAGGAGTTTTTTACCCAAACAAGCACAAAAGTAAAACCACACAGGGAGGGAAAGTTTTAAATAAAAAAGGATGGTGAAGACATCAGTTGGAAAGTAGTCACAACTAGCCATGATTACTGCCCCTAAATACTCAATGAAAGAATACTAACTCTTATGAGTGAGTCGAGTGAGAGAGACACGAAAATAAGAACATAACTCCTAGACAAAGAGAGGTAAAAAAAGGCCTATGCAAGTAATTAAAGATTCTTTATAGATGCAGGAACAATGCTAGCAAAAGTCATTAGCCCTGTCTATGCGCCAAGGAAGGATGAATTAAAAGGAACTCACTCCACCCATGACTATAATGAAGGGAATGAAGATGAGAAGGGGTGACTAAAGAAGAAAGGGATGTAGCAGCAAAAGACTCAGATATCATGAAAGTAGACAAACAAAGAAAGAAAGAAAAAGAGAAGAAATCTTACCAAGAAAGGAAAAGACAAAACAAGGAAGTAAAGAAGAAAATACCAAAGGTAAAAGTTATTTATAAGTTCAAGCACCCTATCTTGATATAACATGTGGCACATCGTCTTCAAAAAAAGCCATTAATGTAAGAATCAAAGCGCATTCCCAGACAAGGAATGCGATGGGTTTGGTGCAAGGTTCAATGCATCTGACATGGTACACCCTCAATCGATAAGCCTAAAAGAAACAGCTAAAGAATCAAAAAGACAAGAACAACCGCTATCATTCAAACGCCACGAGGAATGAAGCGAGCCACCTAAGGTGACAGCTAATAAATATCTCCCACAAAATAGAAAGGATATATTAATCAATTGAAATAGAAAAAGTATGCGAAGAAAAGGCAATTCGCAAACAAGCAAGTGAGTGGAGTTGCAGATCCATCGAGCTCCACAAGAAAATGAAGTTACGAGCCCATTGAACTATGTAAGAAAGCAGAGTTACGGACTTGTTGAGCTCCACAAGTAAGAGGACCCACTGAGTTTCGAAAGCTAAAAAGCTTGTCACAACCCACAAGAATGCAAATAAGTCAAATAGTAAGTGGACCCATTATCTGTAACCAAGAGGGCAGATAGAAACCCTTCCAAATGCATCAGGAAGTAGACCTACAAAAAGCAACAGCTTGGGTGTGCTACTCCTTCACAACAAAATATGCCAAACTAATTCTTTCGATTAAAGGAGTGGTGGAGTTTTGCTGCGACCAAATGAACTAAGGCCCTAGAAAGCCTCTCAGCGTTAAGCCTACGACAAGCTCAACTGAGGGCCTAAATATCTTGACACATTACCAAATAAAGAAGACTTGACTAAGGGGAATAATGACCTAAAAGATATGTAACATTAACTATGTTAGAGCATGAAGATGATCACGTGTTAGTAAGGATAGCCATTATCCGTCAACTAGGTAACAAGCATGACCATCGAGGTCCTATGATACGAGGTTACCTAACAAAATAAGTTAAGTCACAGAAAACCTACGACCTCGATTGCGACAAAGACAAGTCAATGTCCTACCTACCCAAGTTAGGTCAAACCTTATGAAGATGAAATAATGGATACGCCCTTGGTGCTCCTATAAAAGAAAAGCTTAAGGTATGACTCAAACGAGTTGCTTATTCCTTCGAAAAACTCCATTGAATCCTATACTAATATGAGCATTGAAAGGTACACTGATCAACCAACAATGTTGCCATTTGATCGTGTTCCTAATAAATCACACCATCATCATCATTGTTCTGAGTTTCACCTCCACATGTCATCATGCAGTTACCCAATTTTTTTAAGTAACATTAGATACATTAACAACATGGTTAATAAATAAAGTTGAAATAATGGTCGATAGATCCATTTGAAACCCATAATTAAAATATATGATTGAAATAGACAAATTGTTAAAGTACGTCCATTCTATTACTTAAAAGAAAATCCTGTCAACTACTGTAACTCAAAATTTTGGATATTGATATGCGGATGCGAAAACTGAACTAAATCCTAAAAACACATGGGTTCAAAAAATTTAAAATTTGATTAGAAAAAAAGTAGGTTCGATGAATGTAATTGATGAATAAATGAACAACAACAAATCCATTGAAGCTTTTAAATTTTCTGAATAACAAAAGAATAAAAAAAGAAAATAGCAAAAAAATTATTTTAAAATTTATTTTGATTTTGATTTTGATTTAATATGATAAAAAAAGTGAAACTTATATACAAGGATAATTAAATCTATTTGCACATAAAAAATTTACTAGGTGAGCTAATACAAGCTAGGGTTAGATTTCCAACACTAAACTTTAAGTTTTATAAACATTTTAAATACTGATGTTAAGTGATCTTAGTTTTTTTTTTTTTTTTTGGATGTGTGTGTATATATATATATATATATGCCTCTTAATATCTTTAATTAACACCAAAACATTAAATTTTTTTAGACACTTTACCTTTCATAATGGTATTAATTGATTTTATTTTATTTTTTGTGTATATATATGTTAATAAATAATTTTATATCAGTAAAAATATGTATTATGTTTTTTTTTATACACATCAGGTTATAAATAATTATTGAAGTTTCATATTGACTGATGATTATCTTATAAGATGACGACAGCCCTTACTTATCAAATCGATTTTACTAAATTATATTAAGTTTAATCTCCTTTTTAATATGATATTAAAGTATATCCAATTTTGTAATGTTGGATCTTTCTAATATCGCCTGTATGACATAATCCACATAAAAGGGATTTATTATAGTTCCACATTGTTCGGTGATAATAATAATATTTAATTTAATATTTTAATTACCATAAAATTGCTTTTTGAGATTGGCTTCTTATAACATTAAAATTAAATTTATAAAATATTAAAAATAAAAATTTATATATTATTTAATTATATAATTCTGAACTATTGAAAATTTGAAGACTTCATTCATGTATCATTATGGTTTTCAAATTTAACCTATCACATGTTTAAAATATATCTTAGAGTTAGTGGATTGCAGGAATAAAATCATAATTAGCCAAATTGTTAATATAAATTAAGAATAAACGGCACCTACAAATAGGAAAAATATTATTATAGTTATTATTTTAAAATTCATTTAAAAAAAAAAAAAAAAAAGCTAATGAAAGAGAGATTCATTTGGACATCTGAACTGACTCGCTTCCTCCGCTTCCCACGGGGGGGAATATTCTTCAGTCACCTAATTAGCCCTTCACAAGCGGTCGTGACGAAACGTGTCCTTTTTGGGACCCACCCAAGTCCATTCGACACAGAATTACCGCTTGCACCGCCGCTTGTGGGCCCGCCACGTGACTTTCTAGTCCACTTGTTCGCCGGAGAATATTCCATGCTGGCATCAACGTGGCACCGGCGCTCCTCCTCATTCCATCATCTCTTTCCTGTTCTCCTACTACCTCTGCATACTGTCTGATTGATTTGACTTTTGACCCTTACAAGATCCAACGGGTGAGATGTAATGTGTATTTGCACTCGAGTCGTAAGATATATCTTCCGGATTTGTCTTTATCCGCTGTCATGTCGCTTCAGATTCGTCGCCGAGCGTCTCTCTCCATGTTCGCGTTGAATATATTATAACTTTATAAAAATCTAAGAAGAATTTTCTTTTTGTTTAATGACAAAATTAAGAAGAAAGAAACAAGCAAGCTCGGCTTGATACATGAACAGAGGTCGGAAATGGAACAGTTGCTTTTGCTTGTCACGCTTAATGACCAAGAGTTGTTTTTTGTTCTTCCTTACTCTGTCTTCATCTATATTCTGTCTTTGGATTCCTTCTCCATTAAATTCCTGCTTCCCTGTCTCTTCTCCACCCTAAATATTTATCCTTCTCGCAAAGATTTGCTTCTCATTTTCTCTCTCTCTCTCAGTTTTCTCCTTTTTCCACTTCCCGGGATCTGCGTTCTTTCCTTTCTCACTGAAGAGGAAGAAAAAGAAGTTGAGGAATTCTGTAAGGTGGGCAAAAGTGAAAAGCTGGTGGAGTTGTGGGTTGCTTTTACAAAGAGAGAGACAGAGACAGAGAGAAGGGAATATAATTAAAGAATTTTGGGGTCCTTTTTTGGGCATTTGCAGAGAGTGGCTGAGATGGAGAGAGCCCACATGAGTGGCAGTGGTGGAGGAGGGAATTACGGGTTCGACAATGGGGTGGTGATGACAAGAGACCCCAAGCCCAGGCTGAGATGGACAGCTGATCTTCACGATCGATTTGTTGATGCTGTCACCAAACTCGGTGGCCCTGACAGTATGCTCTCCTCCTTCACATTATTCTCTATCTGTATATCTCTTTAGTTCATGCATAAAAATGTACACGTTTATGTATGTATAAATGCATCTGGTTCTTATCAAAGGTGCTCCACCATTTGTTATTTCTCGATCTCATAAAGATTGGAGTCTCACGGGCTCATATTATCTCTTGCTTTGGCAATTTGATTGGTTTTCTTTCAGAGAAAGTGAACGAGTTAGGATATGAGAATGTGTTGTTGTTTTTCACTTATTTACTACTTCATTTAATACTGTACATTCTATATCAGTACAGAGAATGCATGGAGCTATGAGTCTAGTTATGAAGGAGACAATCATCTTACTGATATAAGAAGAATTTCATGAAAGAACTACTGATATTCCTCCTTGAAAGAGGCAAATTCATGTCTTCCTTTCACTTCCTGCTTAATTATAGTGTGTACGTTGACAAAATGTAAATTTAGAATGTTGCCCAGATTTTCATTCTTAGTATACCGAGTACTTAATGCAGCATTGTGACTAAATCTTACAAATATAATTCATTAATGCCGTGTACAGAAGCAACTCCCAAGTCAGTGCTGAGGGTAATGGGCTTGAAGGGCTTAACATTGTACCATCTAAAGAGTCACTTGCAGGTTTGGTAGACGGCTGGATTAATGCTGCATTCATCAATGGTCTTTTTTTCCTTTCTCTTTTCCACTAATATTTTCGATTGTTTCTTGATACTTAGAAGTATAGACTTGGACAGCAGGCCAGGAAGCAGAGCAATGCAGAACAGAACAAAGAGAATACTGGTAATTCCATTATCATAGGTACTAAGTGTGGCTTACACTTCCTCTTGTCCAGTCCTTTTGTTTAATGCAAACACACTTTTATCAGTTCTATGGATCCCTATGGTGCTGAAGTTTTTCTGCTTCTTGTAGAGATCACGATATCTTTCTCCTTTATTACAGTTCTGAATTTGGAAACATTTTGCACTTGAAATTTACAAAATAGTTATGTAACTTCTAAATTCTAGGGAGTTCATATGTACATTTCAGCAGTCATTCTCCAGGGGGTATTGCAGATTCATCAAGAACTGACAATGCACAAAGGTACGTATCTCGCCAGTCTCAGCTCTTCTAATAACAACGTTTGTCTAATTTGCTAATGGCCATTAACAACAAGAGTGGAAGGAAGGCATCCTTTTTAAGATTCAGAGGACCACGAAACTTGTTAGTGCTAAGAAATTGTTGATTGCCTCAAGTTATCAGATTCAACCGACTCATATTAATTTGCCTATCTTCTAGGCATAGCAGTTGTCGATATTAAATTTTGAGGCTAAAGATTTCTTAGATAAACAATACACATATGCTCAAGCATACAGGCAAATGATGCTCAATTGTTGAATTCTCTCCTTAATGATGTTGTTCTGCAATGAAAAAAACAGAGAAATCTCGATTGCAGACGCGTTGACGCATCAGATTGAAATACAGAAGAGGCTACAAGATCAGCTTGAGGTATATATATTTTACTTTGTTGTTTATATTCAATTTGTTGTTTGCCTCAGAATGAATAGAATGCAATCTTTGCCTTTATAGGTGCAAAGAAAACTACAAATGAGAATGGAAGCACAGGGGAAGTACTTGCAAGCAATATTAGAGAGAGCACAAAAGAACCTCTCACTTAATGGTAATATCTCTGGCAATATTGAAGCCACCAAAGCCCAATTGACAAACTTCAATTTAGCTCTATCAAGTCTCATGGAGAATATGAACAGAGAAGAAAGGAAAGATAACCAAGTGCAGCTGATTGATGACATTTTCAAAGACACCAATTGTGCTGCTTTCCAAGTTCATGAAGAGCAAGGAAGAGAAGAAACTAAAAGTAAAGATGATACTAAGCTTAAGGTCGAAGAGGGTTTGATACGTTTTGACTTGAATGCCAAAAGCAGCTATGATCTCGTTGCTGCAAATTATGGAATTGAATTGAAACCAAGTATGCTTCCAGATAGAAGATAGAACATGTTCCCACAGTTGCATAGATGGCATACACAATCTTCCTTTTTAGCTTCTTTGTACCTGTTTGCATCTAAGTTTTATCAATATTAAGTAAATATAAATAGGTAAATAAGATTTTTCAATGTTATTATTGAGGGTATTTTATAATCTGCTTCAGCATTCATTTTGATTATAGGCATAAACATGGCAATTGCTACAAAAAAATTTCGTGACAAATACCGCAGGAAAGTAATTATCATTTCAAATTATTTTTTTAATTTAAAATTAAAATTTAAAATTTAAAAAAAGTTGAAAAAATTCTTACAGTAAAGATCGTGTGAAATGTAAAAATAACGTTTACATGGCAATTTTTGTTAGAATATTTCAATATTGAAAAAACAACTAATTTATTGAAATTATTATTTAAAAATTGCACAGTATTCTCACAAAAAAAATCCGTAAAAAACATATCTATCAAATTTCTACAGTTATTTTGGTAACTATAAATTAAATTTTATTTTATTTAGATAATTTTTAAAATGAATATTATGTCCTTACTGCTCGGTAAGAATTTGTTTTTAAAGACATCTACAATAGATTCTATGAAATTTTGAATAACCAATTTTAGTAGCATGTTTCCGCAATAATTTGTTAAATTCCTACAAAAATAAAAATTTAAAATTATTTTGATTTATTTTTAAAAATTTTACCCAATATTGACAAAGAATATTTCATGACAATATTTAAATATATTAAATTTGAAGATCATGTTTACGGATTTTTCTGTGGAAATATTTAAAAAATGTATATTTAAAATTTTCTTTATAATATTTTTAAATATTAAAAAATTTAAAATAATAAATTTTTAATTAAGTTTATATAATATAAAAATAAAAAAATTATTAACAATCATTTCATAATATTTGATTATTATTATTATTGTACACTATAATTATTAATTAAGTGTTCTTTGGAAGGATATATATATAGAGTATAATGATAAAATTTGATAAATGTACAAAATTATATCTTAACTGAATAAGATGAATTTGTTACTTTTTGTTTAAAATATATATTAGTTTAATAATTATGTACAAATTTTGTTAATATTTTGATAAAATTTGACTATTTAAAATTTTATTTAAATAATATGTTACAATTTGATGTTTTGTTTGATGATATTGATCACTATCTTATTAGTGATCACTGATATTTTAATTGTAATTATATTTTATAACAATACCATTTTTTTTTAATTTATTGCCTTGCAAAATGAAAACGAAATTTTATATATACGCGTCTGTGTGTATTTATATATATAAGTTATGATAAGTTGAAAGAAAAAATTTATGATGTAAATTAAGTTATGAATTTAAGTTATCTAATTTATATGTATATATGTTGGATGTAATTTAAATGTTTAAATTATGTATGGTTCCATGGGATTTCGACATGCCCCATTGTATCTTCTTTCATCTTTGTGCTCATTATTAATATTTAACAAAAATAATAAATTATTAAAATTAAAATCGATTTTTTGATCGATTTTGATGAAAAAAAACACTTGATCAAAAATCCATCGAAAAAATTGATTTAAAATCAAAAAATTAAAAAACTAAACCGAATTAATTGAAATTAATTTGGTTTATTGATTTTTTCGATTTTAACCGAATTATGCTTGCCCCTGTTGAAGTTTATGATATGGAAGCATAAGGCTGATGGGATCAATTATTAGAGGTTTCTTCTTCTTTGCTAAGCAAGCAAATGATTATTAATTTTTTGGAGTTTAAATTTCTGCCACGAGAGATACAAAATTAATATGAATCAGAAATTAAGTAAAACACTAATATGAATCTAGCTACTTGTGTGGTATGCAAGTGTTTAGCTTAAACAAAATAATTCACTGCCACCTCTTAATATCATAAATCTTTTCTTAGAGAAAATATAATGTTATTTGTTGTAAATATGAATTTTTTTTATATTAATACAATAATCATATTCATTTAATAAAGTTGATAAGGGATTAGCAAAATAAAATATTTTAATAGTTATTTATTATGTTATAGTTTTTATTTTATTATTTAATTTGTACAAAAATATATTTAGAAAGATGGTTATTTTTTTATAATAAAAATAATAATTATTATTAGTGATAAAAGTTAATTGGTTTTATCATTATTGCATCTTGCAATCCAAATTTACAAAATTTGTTTACATTGTAATAAGTAATTATTATGAGAACAATTGTATTGTGATTGAGTGTAATTTTTATTAAAAAAAATTAGTAGTTAATAATTGTAAAAATTAATTGATTTTATTATGGCTCTAACTTTTTCTTGGATAAAAAAATTATATTTCATTATAATAACTTTATTTTTGAGCAAAATTATAATGTTATTGAGTATAACTTTTATAATATAATTAATATCACTTAATAATTATAAAAATTAATGGATTTTATTATAAAGTTAACTTTTTCTTGGATTCAAAAAAATATATTTCATTATAATTATATTTATTTTTGTTGCAGAATTAAATGTTATTTAGTGTAATTTTTATAATAAAAATTAATTAAATTTATTATTATTTTATTATTTATCTAGTAGTTTTAATTCTTTTGCAATGTTGTACACATTTTTTTATGAACCCGATTATAATAGCATATATTATAATTTTTACAATAAATTTTAATAATAGTCAATCATAACAAAATTTGGTTTAATTTATTAGTGTTTTAATTGTTGCCCAGTTTACAATTTTTTCGTAGATTACAATAGAAGTTAATAATACAAAAATTATAATGAAAACAATTATAATGTCATCTATTGTAATTTTTGTAATGAAAACAATAATAGTTAGTAATACAAAAATTAATTAATTTTATTATTATATTTTTTTTAGATTTATAAAGTTTTTAACAATATAATCATTTTTTTATGAGAGAAATTATAATGTCATTTATAAAATGTATTGAAAAGTAATAATAGCTAGTAATTAAAAAAATAATTAACTTTATTACTATGATTTTTTACAACTAAGATTTACAAAATTTTGCAAGATATAATCAGTTTTGTAATGAGAAAACATGCAACATTATTTGTTATTATATTTATAATGGAAATAATAATATTTAGTTATAATAAAAATTAGCTGATTTTATTATTAATTTTATTATTTATATAAGTTTTATCATTTTTTTTTACATTTTAACAAATTAAATACCTAAAGGTATTAATTCCATATTTTAAAGGAAAGTGCAGTATAAGTATCACATATGCAAACTTAGAAAATTTTACTATAAACTTCATTTTTTTAAAAATCTCTTTAGTGTTTTCTTTGGCAATTTAACTGTTTGGTTGGTACTTTTGTTATTGGAATTACTAAGTTTTATAATGAAATAATTACAAGTTGTATATTGTATTTTGTTAATTTGATTATGTTTATAAAAAATGTATTCTTTGAGGATATAATTAATATTTTTTATTTATTTTATAATTGATAGTCCTCATTTGAGATTGTTCTTGAAAAGATGCTCCAACTAGAATAAAAAAGTTCATCTTGAAACCAATGCATTTGAATTTCGCAGTTATCTATCTGCTTGTTCTTCGGATGCATATTTATGTTGCATCAACAAATATCTCATGCACTTTGAGAATCATAGGGAAGTGTTATGAAAATTTTTATGAACTACTTGCTTGTATAAACTTATTCTAATGAGAAGCCTCTTTAAGAATGGGATAAAAGTCATATTTGTCCATCTTATGTGATTGTAATCATGTTCTAATAAAAATATTTTTCTAGCTTATCATTGTGCCAATAGATTGAAATTTCAAAGCATCGTTGTTGGATGTATAATAAAAGAACTGCACAAATGATTTGTCACCAATATTTTTATAGAGGTGTCTAAGAATTTATTGATATTGCATGTCAGTTGCATGTGTATCATATAGATGGCTTATTTAGGTGTCCATGCGCAAAATGCAATTGTTTACAATTCTATGACCAAAAAACCGTTTGATTGCATTTGTATAGAAGGGGCGTTCAACTTTATTATTACCAATGGCATAACCATGGTGAGGTTGTTACCCCATTTGTTGCAAGTCAATATGAACCTACACCAGCCCACTAGGATGTCAATAGTTGTGAAAGAATAGTCGTAGATGTTACAAGCAAAGTTGCCTAATCTAGAGTCAGCCAGGTTTTGTGATATGTTAAATACTACTCTATCCTTTTTATAGGATATATGTGATAGCCACTTAGTTTTGTCGATGGTTATGAGATTGCTGAGTATTAAGTCTAATTATAATATAGTTGTAGCATGTATGGATGAAATAATTACTTTACTAAAAGATGTGTTACTGAAAAGTAATAGAATGCTTGATAATTTTTACCAGACGAAAAAGTTGGTCTCCCAACTTAGATGTGATTATAAGAAAACTGATTGTTGTCTTACCAGTTACATGTTATTATGGCAATAATGCCACAAATCGAGCATGTAGATTTTATGACAAAGTCATTTCCAAGAACAATTGAGAGTAAATAATTAGACCAAAGATGTGTCAAAGAAATAGATGTGGTATTTACTAATTTTGAAGAAATAAATGTGGTTTTTACCAATAGTTTCATGGTTGCAACGATTGTTTACCTCAAATACTATTACAAAACATATGCGATGGCATCATAAAAATCAACACAAAGAAGGAATGTTGGCATACCTTTTAGATGGGGAAGTTAGGAAGCATTTTAATCTTACTTATCTAGAGTTCACATCAGAGCCCAAGATTGTTCGACTAAGATTATTTTCTGATGGCTTTAATCCTTTTAACATGACCTCTAATGTATACTCTTATTGGCTAATCATTCTGACCTTATGCAATCTTTCATTTAGGATGTGTATGAAGAGAGAATATAGGTTTTTGGCAGCAATTATTATTAGTTCAAGCAATTCAAAAGCTTTGATAGATATATTCTTACAAGCATTGATTAATGACTTGAAATTGTTATGGGATTATGGTGAAAATTATGACATCTCGCAGAAGCAAAATTTTTATATAAAGGCAGCCCTGTTGTCGACTATCAATAACTTTTCTACATATGGTATGTTATCAAGATGGCAAACTGCAGGTCAATTGGGTTGTCTAATCTACATGGGATAGTCCAAAACTTTTTTTTTTAACACATGACAAAAATGTGTTGTTTTGATTGTTATCAGTAATTTCTTTTTATGGATCATTCATTTAGATAGAATAAGTGAAACTTTACCAAGGCTTAGATTGAACAGGCTAAACCACCAATGAGATTATTTAGCGTAGAAGTATATGAGCAAGTTAGGTTGTTTTCTCAAATAATTGACACTAAAGTCTTGCATTGAATATGTGACTATAAAGATTACATAATTTCACAAAATGCAGCATCTTTTGAATTTACCTTACTGGAGTGATTTATTGAACACCTATAGTATTGATGTTATGAATATTGAGACCATCGTGTTTAAGAATGTATTTCATATCGTGATGGATGTCAAAAGAAAAACTAAGGATAATGTTAAGACAAGATTGGATTTACCTTTATATTGCCAAAAAAAAAAAAAAGTTATACCTTGAAGATAGGGGTAATGAAAGCTTCATCAAACTAAAAAGTCAATACACACTGTAGATGGACAAAAACAAGGCTATATGTGAGTAAACAAAAGAGTTGAAGTTTGCTAATAGATATGCATTCAACTTAGATATATATGTTGACATGCGAACTTAAAATGTTACAAAATATAAAGGGTCATGACTATCACGTAATGATGAGGAGATTATTGTTAATTGCATTTAGTTACCTGCCTACACTTATCTAGGAAGCCATCGTTGAATTAAGTTTATTTTTGTAAGACTTATGTTATCCAACACTAGACGAGAGTAAGTTAGAAGTGATTGACAATAATATTTGCTATACTTTGTGCAAGGTAGAGAAAATATTTCCTCTAGCATTTTTTGATGTCATGAAACACTGGCCTATACACTTAATATATGAAGTACGAGTTAGAAGGCCAGTGCAGTACAAATAGATGTATCCATTTGAGAGGTATAAATCATGTCATACTCAATATTGTTTCCATTTGAATGGTCTTACACATTAAGTGTCTGCTTAATATGTTTTAAAATGTTATTTTTTAGATTTTTACATAATTTGAAAAAAAAAGGTTAAGAATAAAACTCATGTTGAGGGGTTCAATATGTGAAGCTTACATGTTAGAGGAAGTATCAATCTTATATTCTTACTACTTTAAGCCACATTTTTGATCTAGTTGTCAAAGAGTGTCATGAAACGATGATGGTAATGACTCATTGAACATCCATTAATATCAATCTTCAATTGTCTTGGCCGATATGAAGGGTCATGTAAGACTAGTTATCTTATAAGGGAGAAAGCATTCGATATCAGCAAATATATGCTTTTGAATTACCCCTGAAGTTAAATCTTTTGTGTAGTAAGTTCTACTTTATTTATTCCAATAAGTATGCTTGAAAAATTATAATTCATACGAATTGACATGTATGATATATACTTGTAAAATATATGTTCAAACATTAACTATAACCTCACCACATATGAGCTCTACAAATGAATATAAACATGTTTAGTTAGACTTTCTTCAATGGTTCAAGGACCATGTAAGTTAGTTCCTAATAATTTTCATTGTAATTATAAAATAATATATCCTTTAGCATCATTTATGTTAACAAAATTTTTTTTGTATGGGTTATTAGGTATACAATCCTATGAATGAAGTGAACGATCAATTCTTGTACAACTTATAATGGGGCCTTATGAATAAGGTCAACTTTTATCTAATTCATTATATCAATGGTATTGTTTTCATACTTTAAGTTGGGCTACTAATCATAGCGTAAAAAGTTTTGGAGTAGCTTTGACAAGCACGGATGCTATGCATCATGAAATCATATAAGAAATAATCAAGATCGAGGATCCTATCATACCTGTGAAGTGGTTGACACTCTTTAACTATAAGTGGTTTAAGATTTCTAATGTGAGCACAAGGATTTATCCCAAAGTATAAAATCATCAAGCTTAAGGCTAATAAGAGATATTGGGGAAATGATACATTTATGTTTGCTTAACAAGCAAAATAAGTATATTTGGCACTATATCCCAATCATAACATACATAAGAGAGATTAGTTTGTGACCATTAAAACAAAATTAAGAAACAAACTTAAATCTTTAGATGATCCATTCTAAGATGATATGTCCAATTAGTTGCTCATAATCTCTTCCGATGATAGGATTGCAAAATATATGAGACATATCAATGATCATAATAAAGAGATTCAAGCTAATGAAGAATCAGTTTAATTGGAAGATGAAGATAAAGAACCATTTTTTGAAAATGAGGGGTCTTATAGTAAAGACAACTTTTATTAACTATATTATTCATAGCGATTTATTATTGAGTTTATGTTTAAAAGTGCTAAAAGAAAAAATCAAACTGAGATTTTTGTGGTTAATTCCCTCGCTGATCATATAATATTCATTGTTCACAGGACATTATGGTTGTGGTGGTAGAGTTAGGGGTAAATGGTCTCATGAATTGGACACATCTGTTACAACTTATATAAGATCACCTTCTATTCACACCAGATCACTTTCCACTCATGTAGGATTACATTCCACTCACGTACCATCATTTCCATCTCCATCACCTTTAATTGACACATCATCCGCTTGATCATCATCTTTAGAGCATGCACTATCACGTTTAGATGCTACAGTTCATGCATCATCAATAAAGTCAGTGTATGCAACAGAAGATAGTAGGCTATATATTCAGCCCGTCAAAAAAGAGTATGATGACTAAACTTTTTTACTTTGTTGTAATTATCTGAATATTACATATTGTCTTTTGTTTTTCTTATGTTACGTATTTTCAAGTATATTTTTATAGGTTGTTACCAGCATCTAGGACGGTTAACATCATATCTGAAATTATCAAGTTAAAATTCAATCAGTCATGGATAGGATGGTGTGAAGTCCTACGTGATGTCTACAAGTTGTGGTGGGTCGAATTTTAGGTAATATAAAGTCCCATGTCATTTAATAAGTAATATATGGCGTTCTTTATAATGATTTTACATGCTTACTAACTAATTTGAGTTTAATGTTACTATAGAAAAATGTAAGTGAAACCCATCCAAAGATAGTTTTGTTAGATAACATTAAAGGACCAAATCTGCAGAAGTTAGTCAATCGAGTTTAGTATCGATTAAAATGAAGAAGTCAAAAATTATATGGATAAGCCCTCAAATTCATGATGTATTGTGGGCTAAGTGGATGATACACCCGACTTTCTTGCAAGCATCACAATGGAATAAGAATAATCAGGTTATTAGTGAACCTATTGTATATCAAGGAAGATTTATTTTTATTTTCAAGCACAGAAGATGAATGATAAGTTTTTACTTCCATTAATTATCTTCATGTATTTAGCATACGCATTTAGTTACACTTTTAATTTTTAATTTTTAATTATTAAGCTAATTAGCTTAGGATGGATCCAACATGCTAGTGCTCTTTTGAAAGTTGAACCATAATGAGGAGACTGATACATGAGCTATGGAAAGAGCTGCACAATTTTATGTAAGTATATATAATAAAATATGTTTGTCACCATGATAATTTGTATTGATTGGTTTTGATAAAAAAATAAAACATGTTGAATGGTCTAAAAGAATAATATAGATGCCTAAGTTTAAGATTTTGGTTAATTTAATATTGTGTTTTAATATTCTACTTTACGAATAGATAAGTGAATCAAGATTTACAAATGAAAGAAAATGGGTTTGAATTTGAAGTATAGATAATTAAAACTTAATTTCTTTTGTGCTATGATGTAATAACATGATGATATTATTATATTTTATTATAGTTTTTGTATCTTGAGAAATGTATGAAAAGATTGATTTGATAAGTTATTTCTTTGCAGTTTCCTTTTGATCTAAAATTTATAGTTGGACTTGTGAGTTATGTGATGAAATTGTATTAATAGATTTGCATTTTATTTAATTAGTTGTTTTCATTGATATCTAATGATATTTCTTAGGTAGTTAGGTTTTTAAATGTTGAGATGAAGTACTAATAGATTTGCATTTTGGGTTGCTATTTCAATGATGTGGTTTTGTTGATATATAACTACTTATTTATCTTGCTTTAATAAGTTTCGATTTTCTTTTGTTGCCAATTCTCTGTAGGCTGGTTATGAAAAATTAAGAGAGGATGTCCTTACCTTTGGATCATCTGTTGATGATACCTCTTTTTCTAAGCTACATGTGGAAAAAATAAGAAGAGTAAGTTATATGGGTTTGGGTTTGAGGTTGCCTTTTATGGACCATCTCACTTTATTTCTTAGTGTTCATATGCCCCATTTAGTGTTTCAATATAGTAAATGATGTTTCGCTTTGAAGACATGCAACAACAATTAAACAAAAAACATGCAGCGATGGAAGAACATTTTCAGCGAAAACATACTAAGAGAGAAGACGAAAGGAAAGAAATGGAAGAACAACTTCAAAAAAAAAAAAAAAACATGATATAATGGAGAACCAACAAAGGAACTTACGAGAGGAGATGCCCAGATAGATTAAGATAAGAGATTGTAGAGAAAATGAGCTTAAAAAAGAAATGATCTCCATAAAAGATCTTCTCAACGATCTTAACAATTGTTGATTTTTTTTTTTGAAATTAATTTTTAAACAAATTTACTAACATAAGGGGAAATTAATTTTTTTTGGCAATTTTTTCTAAATATATTATGATTCCAATGGAATTACCATTGGAATTCCATCAGAATTATTAAAATGATATCTATTTTCATTGGAATTTTGTGTTTCTTACTACAATTGTTATAATGGCTTCGTTCTCAAGAGAAATTTCATTTGAATTTTATTAGCCTCCAAGCCTAAGCACACTAATCAACATAAATTCCATCATTAATGACATTTTAACCCTATACAGTATTATTTGCTTTGATCGTAGTTTATATGGTTTTGTTTCCTTAAGAGTCATAAAGTCTTTAAGCACTTGAAACTATAGTATAACCTCAACTTCATAAGGAGGAAGGCATATCTAGATTGCAACATGTAGACTGGAATTTGACTTTATATCTTTAACAAAAAAATTATTCTCCAATCAGAGTTAGTAGATTGATGGTGAATGCCTCCCAAAATACAACAATATCTTTTTGTGAAAGTAGCACTTTAATTCACAAGAACAACGAGCTAACTTATTGTTGTTATCTTTAAAAAAACAAGCTTTTGTTTTTTAATGGGGGAAGAAAGAATAAATTGTTTTTGGATACTGAAATAGTTATAAAATAGGCTTTCTATAAGTGCCAAACGGTGGTTTTGAAACAATGTATCTTTTCAAAGAGATGCATCCAAAAAAAAAAAAAGGGATCCATCTTTAATAGAAAGGTACATTTCTACTGAAAAGGAAATTATACATTTTTCCATTCAAATATTTCTTTTAATTTTCTTTTCCAATAATCTCCCACATGAATGAAAATTTCATAAAATATAAATGATAAATACAGGCATTTGAGATAGTACAGTTAAAAGAAATTGTATCAAGATAGATAGCTTATAGCTTTGAACCTTTCACAGTGAAATACTATCAGATTTAATTACTGATTAATGAACATGAGGTTCTTAAATTGTTCAACTGTTGTTGTAAAATAAGACAATAATACTCCTACAGTCTTTTCTTGAACTTAGTTGATTCTGATATTTGTGTTTATTTTGACCCTGAAAAACTCCTAATTTTATAAGTGATTTAGGGAATTTAGCTTCATAATTCTCATAGAAACAACTTTTTTTCATCCTCATATAGGTGATTTCTTATTAAGAGTATTCTACTATTTCTTACAGATTTTCAATTTATAAGAATCATGAAAAGCTTAACTTATCCTAGCATATATTACAAACAACATTGTTTCACCATAGAAATAAATAAAAGATATTATCTCCTTAGTGCAGCTACTAAGAGTTTTGTAACTTAGTTAACCTTTTTAAATCTAGATCTTCGAATCTTTAGTCACTTAGGTTGGGTTACCATCATGGTGACTTAATTATCATAGGCTTTAATCCCATTCCCCTCGATAAATATTTACTTCGTCCCCATACAAATCTTTAGTAAGTGGATGTCCAAGGTGGTCATTTGACCTTATATAATTAATTGAAATTATTTCATTTGAAAGTAACAACTTCATAGTACGTGTCTTCGATGAATGTAGTTATACAAGTTTGTCTGGAGAATTTTTATGACATAACTCTACCTTCAATTGTGAAAATATAACCACTTGTGGATTTTGAGTCCTTTGTCTTTGATATCTAATTGGCATTACTATACTTTTTAAGTACAACTAGATGTTTAGTATAATGCACCCCATAGTTCAAGGTATATTTTAGGTATTTAAGAACTCTAATTAATGCCTTCCAATGATCTTTATCTAGATTATACATAAATCTACTGAGTTTATTTCTGGTATTACTCACAAAACTACTGAGTTTATTTACGATTTAAGCTATGTTACAGTGTGTGCAGTTCACTAAGTGCATTAAACTACTCATGATATGAGAATACTTTAGCCAAAATATGATTTAACTATTATTTGTCATCAAATATAAATTCATATCTATGGATGTTTTAGCTAGACTATCTTCATATTTATTATATTATATTTTCTCAATGTAATGTGATTGAGATAATACTTGTTCATTTGATGTCTTCCATATCAAAGTTTTTGGTAAGCATTCTTTCTATAACTTTAACGATGTTATTATTACTACCTAGCTATAATCAATATATCATTTACATAAGGACAAACTATGGCATAGCCATTTGGGTGTGACTTTGATATATACATATTTGTCACATCCATTTATTTTAAAATCATTTGACAACATTACTTTGTTAAACTTTATATGCCTCTGTTTTGATGTTTGCTTTAATCTAGTGACCTAACAAGTCTACATACCTTATTTTCTTGTCTTCATGCAACAAACCCTTTAAATTATTGTGTGTAGATCTTTTCTTCCAATTTACTATTTAAGAAAGTTGTCTTAACATCCATTTGATGAATTTTAAGGTTGTGCATTGTAGCAATAGCAATGAACACTTTAATAGATGTTATTCTTGCAATCGGTGACTATGTATTAAAGAAATCAAGACATTCTCTTCATTTGAAAACCTTTACTACCAATCTAGCCTTGTATTTTTTGATTGATCTATCCTATTTTAATTTATTTTTGAAGATCCGCCTACATCCTAAAGGTTTGTTCCTTGGAGGAAGATTGATCAACTTTTAAGTGTGATTTTGCATGATGAATTCAATTTCACTATTAACAGCCTCTTTTTAAAATAAAGCTTCAAGGCTTAACATTACTTCCTTAAGTGTTTGAGGCCTATTTTCTGATAAAAATTTTAGAAATTCAAGTCAAGATGACTTACACATTTTAATCTTATTAATACGCTTAGGTTTTTTTTCATCATTTTGAAGATTATTATTTGCAGTACCATAGGTTTTTTCAGAGAAGACACCTCTTGTACATTTTTACAAGGAAACACATATTTAAAAGTGAAGCATTCCTAGATTTAATAATTGTATTTTCATATATATCTAGGATGTCATATTTGTGCGCTAAAAATCGATGAGCACTACTATTATTTACATATGCAATGAACATATAATCGTTGGTTTTTGGTCATATCTTTACCAAAACTTATTAACATAATATTCAACATTTTGTTTTCATGTATGATTTTTATGTTTTGCAACCCCATTAGATTGAAGTGAATAAGGAGTGGTAGTTTGATGAACAATCCTATGTTCTGAACAAAACTCACTGAATGGTGCTTTATATCCATCACTTCTATCATTTTTTATTGCTTTTATTTTTCCCGCTAAGTTGATTTTCAAACCTCATTCTTGAGTGTTTAAATACTTGTAAAGCTTCATCTTTACTTTGTAGCAAATACACGTAATAGTAATATGTGAAATCATCAATAAAAATAATAATATACTTTTTAAAAGCTTTAATTTACACAAAATTTAAATCACAAATATCACTGTGTATTAATTTTAGAGGTTTAGTGTATCTATCAATTATTTGAAATAGTATCTTGGCCAATTTAGCTTCCATACACATTTCACACTTGTGATTAGAATCAATGTAAAATGTAGGTAATAAATCTAAGTTTATTAATTGTCATAGAGAACTATAATTTACATGTTCTAATTTATAGTGTCATAAATTAAAAGACTCAACCAAGTAAGAAAAACTTGTAACATTATTATTAAAATCATGAAGTATAATCATTACGTTCATTTTGAATAAGCCATCAGTTAAATATCTCTTATCTATGAACATCTCATGTTTGGTCAATATAAACTTGTTGGATTCAACTACTAACTTAAACTTATTCTTACTTAATAGTGATCCAGAAACCAGATTCTTTTGATTGTTTGATACATGAAGCACATTATTTAGAATGAGTTCTTTCCCCGATGTCATCTTAGGCATAATTTTGCCAATACCTTTAAAGGTTGTAGAATTGCCCATAAATAACTATCTTCCACCATTAATCACCATGAAAGAAGAGAATAATTTCTTATCAGAACAAGTATAACGAGTAGTTCTAATGTCTACCTATCATTCTTTAGTGTTATCCATTAGGTTAGTTTTAAACACTATAACAGCCAGCATCATGTCCGTAACATTGCTTACTAAATTGTCTTCCTCTGATATATGCACTTGATTTAGTTTCTTATGATAATCCTTACCACGATGACTTTCCTTATAACATACATAACACTTGTCATTGAATTTATTGAACTTATCTTGGATTAGACCTTGACTCAAGTGTTCTTTCTTTTTCTTAGTGTTCTATCCAACTAAATTTTTTTTGCACACAACGGATTATTTTTCAACCTTTTTCTGAGACATATGATTATCTTCCTTTATACTCAACCATATAATTAGATCCTCAAATCTCATTTCTTCATACTTGAACTTCAAATAGTTCTTGAAATCTTTTCAATATGATATTAACTTTTCAATGATAAAAGCCATTTGGAGCCTCTCACTTAGCATCATATTTCTACATGTAACTCATATAAGATCAGTTATAATTCTTGCATGACTGATGACAGTTTTTAAATCTATCATTTTGTATTCTAAAAATTTGCTAATGATGAATTTCTTTATGTCGGCATCTTTTACCTTGTATTTCTTCTCAAAAACCATAGTTCTTTGGCAATTTTGATTAGACATTAAACATTATACAATATCTTTTTCAAGCTATTGAAGATATAGTTCTTGCATATCAAAATACTTCTAATCCTATATAGTAGTCACTGCAAGTATGTCATTTCCATCTTCTGTCAAAATAAGAGCATCTTCTTGCAAGACTTTAGTAAGATTTTTTATTGCCACGGCTTGAAGTCTGTTCCATTAACCTTTTCTGCTTCTTCTTATGACTAAAATGAGTAGAAACATTCATGGATGGACTTGAATAATTTGCAACATGCATAACACCATTAAAATGATATTGCCATTGACGAAATAAAGTACGCAATAAAAAAAGATTGCTATAGTAATCACGATTGAAAATAATGAATAAAGAAAATAAAGTACGAATTTTTCCTTAAAATTGTTATCTTTACTATACAATAATACACAAATCGACAACTAAAAATAAGAGTTAAATTATTTCAACTAAATAATCAAATAAATAATACGTTGAACTAAAATTACAATAACTTGCAACATATAACATTATACTTGTGTTAAATTGAGATTAGAGTTTAACTTTATATCCTTAAGATAAAATTACTCCTGAATTGGTATTGTTAGGTTGATGGAATATCTCTCAAGATACAATGATCACTTCTCGTGGAAGTAGCACTTCAATTCACAAGAGTAATGAACCAATTTATTGTTGTTATATCTCAAAAACAAGCTTTTGTTTTTCAAAGAATGAGGAAAAAAGAATGAATTGTTTTGAATCATAGAAACGGATATAAAAGGCTTTTTATGAGTGTTTAAAGGTGATTGTGAAAGAAGTGTATCTTTTCAAAGAAATGTATTAAAAGAGAAAAGATGCATCTTTAATGAAAAGTACCTTTCCATTCATTAAAAAAAAAAAAAAACTATACCTCTTTCCATTTAAACTTTTATTTTTTCTTTTTCAACATATAACAAACACCACGTGAAAATTTTATGGTTAATTACACTAGAGGAACTTACATTTTAGTTGCAGTATCAAATTGGGACTTACATAAATAATTGCATCTAATTAAGATTCACATTACCTGTAGTTTGCAATGCGGGACTTCTATCAACGAAACCCGTTAGAATTAACTCCATAACTCCCTCATTACGTGTTTCAATATAACCACATATACCTTATTTTTTCAAACCCCTTGTTGCCTTTGGTTACTTACACTCCATAAACTTCACTCCCACTAAACGAGACGAGAATACCCTTTTCTAACATAACCATCGGTTTTTACAATTTAGTTAGAATCCCGCCCACCTTCAGGGTCTAGTTATTTCGTTTCCTTCTTTTTTTGCTAATCAATATCATTTCATATTTCAACATGGGCATTATGGTGGAGACACGAGAGATCACACCTGATCCATCTAGCAATTCAAATTCATTATTGGTGGGTTTTGCATCAATCCTTCTTGGGCGAAATGGGTTTAGTCTTTCCTCAACCCAACAGCTGCTCATAACTATAAGCTGTGAATTTCCTTTTCTTTAGCTTTTTATATTAAAATTGTATGCATCGGGTTCAAAATGGTGAATTTTGAAATCCTAAAAAATGAAAATTTTTCTTTCTTATTATTCAATTTACACGAATTTGTAGCCATTTTATTTATCGATGTGGAAAGAAATAACAAAGTGAAGGAGTTAAGGATGCGTACTTGAATCTCAGATTTCAGCAACAATCGATACTTGAATTTAATAGAAGAAGAAAAAAATTTCATACATTAATTTATGAGCAATTCTGCTTCATTTTACTATGAAAAGGTGTTTATTGTAATTGCACACTTAACAATAGTACAGATATCACGTGAGCTAGCCATGCAGTTAATTTTAACGGATTTTATTGACGAAAGTCCCACATTGCAAACTGCACTTTATGTGAGTACTAACTTGATGAAATTTTTTATATAAGTTTCAATTTGATACTATACCTAAAATATTGGTTCTTTCAATATAATTAACTCAAAATTTTATGCCTTCTTAGAACCATCAAACTCATGTTTTGTGATCTTATTGTCTTTAAATAATATTAGTAAAGTATTAATACTGTTTAAAGATGCAACCTCCTTTAACTCACTCCCTCATGGAAATTTACATGTATCAATGGCACTTATACTTTTCTTTGCTCTTCCTTGCTCTCAGTAAATCCATTTTCGAGCCAAAATTTAACATTTATAAAACTCTCCAAATATTATTTATGATATAATTTTGTAATCTTGTGTGTTTATATTTTTTTTTGTTGTTATATACATATATATATATATATACAGTAACAAATAATATTTATAAGAAATTAAAAACAATTATCCTAAGGTATCGTGCACAAGAGAAAGTGTTTTTCAGTGCAACCCAAATGTTTCAAAAGACTCGAAAGAATGACATAAGCGCACTAAGTAGTCCAAGTTCCAAAGACAAATTAAAAGAAAATGCCCACAGAAATTTCTGTTTGCATTAATTATTCTTATTTCTAATTAAAAAGTTATAATTTATTATATTATTATAAATAAATAAATAAAATTTTAATAATTAATTTTTTAAATTATTTTTTAAATATTTTTATAAAATATTAATACAATTTAAATAAAAAATCACAATCTTGACAATAAAATGATTGATGTAACCTTAAACTTTCTCTATGAAAAAGCATAGATCAATAGCTGAGGCAATTAATGTGCAACAAACATTACAATAATGGCGCACAACTAAAGTCAATTCTCATTCAGGATTAAGAGCACAACTAGATTTTCATTCAAAATTAATATCTTCTATTAATATGAGTTTTATTAATTTTTAAATAAATATTAATACATTAAAATTTAATAAAATAAATAATTTTTATTATATATTTTTCACATTAACATAAAAAATTATATAAAAAATTAGCTTCTTTTTTTTAAAAATACACCTCAAATCCATATAAAATCCTACTGGAAGGTTAGGTTTTCATATTTCTAAGATCATTATTTAGATAGCATCATGAATATGACATGATGAATCGTGAAATGATCAATATATCTATATAGCCAGACTGCAAAATCTACTTCTATGATGCTTGCTTACTAACTCCAAGGACCTGTCTGCAGGCTTCTGGCTCAGCCATAACTTTGCTCGTTCTCATCATATTCTGTACTGTTTCTTGAGCAACGCCAGATTTTGGAGTTTCCGAGTTCGTAGGCACCAGGGTTTTGCACTTCAGCTTCCTGTCCAGCTGCAGTTTGTGATGGGCAACCTTGATCATCAGCAGCTTCATTTAACAGAGAAGACAAGTCAACCACTGGAACTTCCTGCACTGGGGTTTCCAGGTTCATAGCCATTAGGGGTCTGCACATTAGCTTCCTTCTCCTCCACTTCAAGTTAATTTTTGCTTCTTCGGTGGATGATTCTCCCCTTCTGCTTCTGCAGATTTCTCAGTGTCCACCGGGTTACAGTCACCAGTTCCTTTTGAGCCATCTGCTTCTTTTTCATTTGATTCCTTCACTTCAGTCCCCTTCGCCCTCTGTTTCAAATACTCGACAGCCATTGCTAGCTCCTTGTTAACCTGTCCATAAACTCCATCATGTAAGTTCCATTCCCATCTGCAGAATTGGAATGATCATGCTTAAAGATCAAAGGAAGTTCTGCATTAAATCATCAGACCTGGAGATCATGCAGGAAGTCAGCAAGATCAGTTGGGCAACCCGGCTCGGGGCATGGCATGACATTCCTTTTCGGCCGAAGTGTCTTTCCACCACTGCTCCTCTCTGTTCTGATTTCCTTACCAGCAAAAGCCTTTTTGAGGCATTCCTTGCAGAAGTTATGGGAGCAAGGTGTTGTCACTGGAAAAGTCATCAGTTTTTTACAGAGAGAGCAACCAAATTCTGGAAAATGGAAACACAGAAATGTGAACAAAAAGATGTATCACTAATAAATTAACTAGAGATCCATCTTCCAGTAGAAAATTTCTTCAGATAAACTGGTACTCAGTCATATTACAGAACCAACTCCTAGTCCACAAAGCAGAACAAATGCCAAAATCTGAAAATCGAGATACACACGAGAGAGACCTCTCAAGATCTTCTTCTTTAAACTTTTCTTCCGTGCTTCCACTGATTTCCATAGCCTTCGCTGCGGCCGCACCTCTGCCTTTTTACTGGCCGGAGATGGAGGTTTAAACCACTTCCAGCGTCCGTTTTCCTCCTGAAAGAAGCTAAAATTTATTACGTACAAGCAAAAGAAAACACGTAATAATCCATGCATGGTAAGAATAAAAAAAAAAGCTGTTTCTCACAAGAAAATGAATGAAAATACATAAATTTTCTAGCTAGATATAGTATCATTTTTACAAAGAACTTTCAGGGTACGTTATTAATAAGCTGTTAAGTTAATAAACTTATAATATGAAGAAAGAAATTGAATTACGCTCACATCAAAACCCCATGAAGGATCTTCCTGTCGTTCCTTTACATCAACTGGCTCGCTCAGCTCCTCAATATTTGGCAAAGGCCTTGGCCTGTCTCCATGCCCGTCGCTGTAGTTAAGATAATTAAGAGCAATTCAAGCATGGAGAATATAATAAAGACAAATATTATTATCTGAATGAGCAGATATCAACCTTGTCCAGGAAGCTGGGTAATTGTCGCATCTAACAAATAAGAATTGATAAACCACCAATCCCTAATAAGCAAAACCATTAGCCGTAAGTTAACTCTGCAAGATCACTAAATCGAAAGTTTAGACATAATTGATAGCTTGCACTTACCTTTTCTCCAGCTTTACGCCAGCATTTTTCAATCCTGTAAAATCCATCGCAACGCTCTCCATTTTCCGGTGCGAATGCAGAATCTTTTGCCTTGTGAGACCTTCTCAAGTGATAAGAAAAATGGTAAAAATAAAGATTAATAAACTTAGAAGTATGCTTGCAGATAGAAATATTCACATCCCTTAATCACATTCATTTGGAAATGACATTGTTGGATGTGATAATCAATTACCGGACAACACAGACAGGGTAACCTTTGAGGCAACTGTGTTGAAGAGCCTCAATGGAAGTCTGATTAGAAGACTGATGCTCACTTGTCCCTTCATTGCCACTAAGGTCTCTCCTGTCACTGCATCACAAAAACACAAGAACACATGTACATGTATAAGATAATAATGGGGAACCAAAGATAAACGTACACTATAAATGGAAACTAAAGAGATAGTAATCGCCAATTGAGCAGTGATATGAGGAAGCTAAAGTAGAAAGTAATTGACAAATATGGCTGAAGGAAATGCTTCAAGCAGCAGGATATTGACAATGAAGATATCGATGAAAATTTCAGAACCAAACTCATAAAACAGTCGGGTTGGAACAAACAGTATGGTCCTATTAGAACACACCTTGCTGTGTAAAGGAACCAGTCTCCATTATCTTGATTATCTTGATGCTCTCCGGACAGCACAACTGATTGCCACCCTTGTTTTAATTGTGTATTGATGACGGCTACATGTTTACAGTATATACCTGATTGAATACAATCCTGCCTGTCTGTCCAGGACTCCCATTCAGGCACAATTTCTGCATCTATTCAGGCAGGGAAAGGCCAAAATCATCAATCCGCAGAGTCACAAACCTTTGCCAGGGACAGCATGAGCATTACCTCTTTGAGTAGCCGTCTCGGTGGTCTTGGGCTTATCAGGCCTGGTTTCATTACTCAGAGCATCAGTTGATTTCACTATCTTGATGATCATTTCAATGGCAATATCGAGCTCACGATTGACTTTTGGATTCAATCTTATTCGGTCTGGTATTTCACTGCGACAATTTGCACAAGTTAGCTTCCCTTGTCTGAGCCACTTCCGCAAGCATCTCAGGCAGAAATTATGTCCACACAGGAGCTGAAAAAACAAGAAAAGATGACCAATCCTTAAAGATAAGGCCAACTTGTTCTCTCAATCAACATCTCCATTGCCGTGCAAAACTAGGATTTTAATAAATTGGAAGCATTAAGCAATATAGAACAAGAACCTTGTTAACATTTTGTAAAATCTATCACTCATTAAACAAAACAAAGGAACAATCAACAATAAGAATCAAAAGTGGTCGACGACATCATTTCCCCATAACTTCTGCACTGATTGATTATTCACAGGTAAGATAGCGTATAATAGATATTTGATCCCTCCAATGGCAAACAACTGATGCCGGAATCCTGAAAACAAAAAATGGCGAAACTCTTTGGAACATCAAAAAGCTTGACCGAACCAAGACTAATATCAAGTGATTGTATAAGAAAAGCATCTCTGGTATCCTTCAATCTTGAGGCACAGACAAGAGTTTCATGGATCCAAAAATCTAAACACACTTGAATAGAAGATCGACAAAAGAGTCCCTACCTCCGGCCACCTCAAAGAAAGATCTAAACAGAAATATAAAGCTCTGATAGTCATAAAATGTAATCCCTGCATTTAACTATAAAAGGAGATGAAGATAAACGCATGTAAGATGTAGTTTAAAAGGAAAACGAAAGCTATACAATGCAAGAAAGAAAAAGAAATTATGGAAACCCAACGAAATGAAACAAATGAACAAACCAATGTGCTTCGCAACTATACATCACAATAAGAACAATAGCATGTATCCACACAATTTGAAAATTAATAAAAACAAACAAAAAAAGTACGAAAGAGAGATAGAGAGAGAAAGCTCACCGTGACAGGACTGTCTAGTGGTTGAAAACAGAAGACACAATACAAGCTTGCCAACACGTCATCCTCATCGTCAGTATCGGCGTCATCGTCCCCCGCCATCATATGCTTTCCCTTGTTATTCGCTTTAGTGGAAGTCGCCCTTCCACCCACAATCTCCTGGCGTCTCCTGCATTTCTCCTCCTCTGTTAGCGATGTGTCCGCCTCGATCGCTCGGACTAAGGCGACCAACCCGCCCATAGAACCACCAGCAGCTGCTACGGTGGTCGTCAACTCGGACGGCTCCACCAAGATGGTGCAGTCGGGGCACTCCCACTGGGGCAAGGAGGACAAGGTCTCCGGGCGAAACGTCACGTCGAGACAGGTGACGTGCCATGCGGTGACGCAGGTGGCGCACGTTACCTTCTCCTCCTCCAAGGGAAATTCCTTGCACTGCATGCACACGCCTTCTCCGTCGCAAGGTAGTTGGCTAACTTGCGCCATTAGAGTACACTTTGGAAAAGACACAACAAAGAGAGATGAAAGTAATTGACTCTCCGCACAGTAGAGAGAGAAACACGGCCACTGAGCTACAGAGAGAGAAAGAGAGACAACAAAAGTGAGATTGCTGCTGTTTTGTTGATAGCAAACTGATGCTGTTCGCACTTCGCAGGAGCCTTTTATAGTGGAAGAAGGCTGAAATGCTTGAGCGACGGCGGTTTTCGGAAAAGGCTGTTTTTGTTTTTTCTGGTTTTCGGGTATGATCAGAAGCGATCAGTTCTAGAGTTGTAACTGTAATAATTGGACATAAAACTCAAGAATTAGACAAAAGTAGAAGGTTGACTCATTCAACTAATCCTAAGTGGTCAAGTATCCACTTTATCATGTTCTTTGGTACACAGGAACATGTCTGATCAAGACCGTGTTCATCTTCCGTTTACAGGAACCATGCGCCGCACAAGGGAGATGAAACACTCACGGAAGGGAAATGACTAAGCTGCCCTCAACACATTATTTTTGTTGCTTTTAATCATGACGCTTGTTTTGTTGTAAACTTGAAATACCATTTCTCTCCTTCTCCCTTCAAAACATTTCTCCAAATTCATGAAAATAGAACAACTTTTACATCATCACAGAACCCAATACAATATGTGTTGTAGCGTACCATTAGGTTTATTAAATAAAAAAATGTATCTATAAAATAAATATATGAATAATAAATATATAAGTTTTATTTTTAATAAAAATAAATTAAATTTTAATAATTTTTTATTTTACGATCATAACAAAGTATCGACGTGCATGAAATTTTCATGCTAATTAATTAGATGCGTTGTTATTAGTATTTTCATTAATGTATAATAAAGTAACATATGTTATTTTAATTTAATCTAAAATCTTACTGTAATTACCTTTTAAAGTATTTCAAAATAGTCACATGTCCGAAATATAAATAAACTATAAATATAAAAAGCTTGACGGTTAAGTTTTACCGACGATATTATATCTGAACCAACATCTTTTATTACCGTTCATAATTATAATATGTTATAATATGTACATGAAAATAACATACAAAATGATTCTGTTCTTATAACCCAGATCATTAGATTATCATGTATATGTAGGATACATATTGTTGAACGCCTAATAAAATTATCGTAGATATATATCGTTCCACGTCTAATAAAATTATCGAGATTTTATTAGGTAGTGTGATATCCCTATTCTTTGTGTGTGTACAGTCTAAAAAAATGATTGAATTGATATTTTTTTATAATTTATTAAAGCATATGAAATTTAAAATACTAACTTTTTCCTAGAAAAATATTGCACATATTTTTTTATTATTATATATAATTTACAAAAAGGATTTAACACATTATAGTTTTACAATCCACTAAAAACTCAAATGTCACTAAAAATAGGGTATAATTGGAAAATCTCATAATTAAATTTAAAGAAATTAAACAAAAAATACAATAGCATTGATAATAGTTCAAGGGTATTATTGGAAGATCAAAATTTTTATATTTTTTTACTACATTTTTTTTGTAATCTAATTAAGTATTTTATTCTAGTCTTATTCAACATTGAAAATTAAATAAATTACTTAAAAATTTTGAATTTTTTTGCATAAATGTAATATTGACCAAGGAAGGTCCACGTGTGACCAGAGAGGACCGTGAGATTTAATACTAAAACGGGAAGATATTTGGTTCACAAAGGTAGACCAGAATATAAGGTAAATTCAGTTTTACTTTATAAGCATTCCTTCCCTTGGACCGTCTATTCTGTTCTTTTCAAACTCAACTCTTCCTCGGCCACTGGAGTGTTCTACTGCCACGTGGTGTATTTCTATTGATTGATTTGATATTCTTTTCAGGGGCCTATTGACTTACATATTGGGCTTGATGTTTGAGAAAATTACAGATTTGGACTCGATGTAATTTAATTAGTCAATCTATCCTTTCTATTTGTGGTAAATTCAAACTGTAAAATGTGATGGGTAACTTTTCAATTGAGGTAAATTAATTTTACAATTAGGGGCATGGACAGGGTAAAATTTCCATTTTGGATAGGCAAATAGGGAAGGTACGATCTGTGGCAGGGTGGATTAGTGGTTTTAGACACGGAAGGAATTAGTGCTGTATTGCTTGTATATACACAGAAAATATGACATATTTTTCTTAAAACTTAATGATATAATTGTAATTATGAATTTTTTTATTTAAATAATTTTATATTTTATTAAATATAAAACATGTATGTTAAATTATTTTTAATAATATTTCATTGTATAATGTCATAAACACATTTTGTGACAGATGGAAAGTTTTTGACTCAAAAACTTTATATTGACTTAAATATTGTGCAACAAATTTATACAACACGAATTAGATTTTTGAATTAATTTATTTTATTTATATAATAAATTAAATTTTAGTGAAAAATATGAACAAAACGAGACAAAATGAGATGAAAAAATTTTTAATTTGTATCATTGTTTATTAAATTACTTTTATTTTTATTTTTATTAGTATTATTGATTAATTTATTGATTAGTAAATTTGTTAGTTAGAATTAATCTCATAGGTCATTGTATCATTGGTTTCGATTATATATAAATAGGCTATGTGAGTACAACGTGTGATTAAGTTGGAAAAAAGATTCATTTTGGCTTTGTCTTTGTTCTCCATATTAGTTTTCTTTTTCTATCATTTTTCCATTTCTAGTATTCAACCAAGCTTCAATATGGTATCAACGATATATAATTCGCTCAATATGATTTGTCACTATTAAATTTTTTGGTCAGCTTTCTCCTTCCAACTAAGCTTATAACTCCCTCATTCTTACCTTATTGCGATGGCAACGCCAAGTTTCACCAAATCTAACAACTCAAGCTTTATTAGGAGTCAATTAACAGTCGAAGATCCCTTGAGTCTTTATTTGCTTCATCACTCTTAACAATCTCGAGATTGTTCTTGTCTCATAGTTCTTTAATCGAGACAATTACGCATCTTAGAGTATAGTCATGTTTGTTGCTCTTTCTATCAAGAATAAGTTAGGTTTCATCAACAAATCTATCCAAAAAAAAAAACCAAAAGATACTAACCTTGATATATTTTATTCATGGACACGGAGTGATAATATTGTAATCTCTTAAATTCTAGACTTCATCCATTAAAAAATCTACCAATCTTATATTTGTTGAGAGTACATATAAAATATTGGCAAATCATTGAGATTGTTTTCCATAATAAAATGGTCCTTGTATTTTTCAAGACACCATGATTTGGTACATTTAACACAAAAATAAGATTATGTCAGTACTTATTTCACAAAATTGAAAACTATTTGGGAAGAATTGAATAATCATAGATTTGTAGCACTTGTAGAAAATGCATTTATGGTGGATTGAAAGAATTCACATCTTACTTTCAACTAGAATATGTGATGTAATTCCTTACGGGCTTACAAATGAGTCCTATTCTGAGTACACAGCCAGTTAGTACCAATGGATCTTATGCCTCTTATTAATAAGATCATTGCACTAGTTGTTTAAGAATTGGCATCAATGCATCTAATAATACTGATCAGTTGAACACAATGGCTTTTGCTACTAAAAATTACTGATACACAAAAGCAAGTATTTGGTTCATGGAGTCAATCTGGCAACTTTAAAGGATGAAAGAAAAGTAGATCATACTACACTCATATCGAGATTCATGGTCATACGATTGATAGATGCTTTTAAAACTCACGGATGTCCACTTGAATACAAGTTGAAAGGTATAGATTGTCATAGCTCTCATAGTAATGCAGTAGTAGTTCGTCAAGTAGCCAAGGATCATTAACTGCTAGTATCCTAATGGCTTAGGCCTATCTAACAACTTCTTCTAATCTCTCAATGGCAAACAGTGTCAATAACTCTTGAACATGCTTGCACAACATCTAAATTCAACATCATAGCCTACATCTAGATAGTAAACTATTGCCTAGCAAACTACACCAGCAGTCACTACTTACACTATAGGTATTTGTCTTTCTGTCTCTTTCAATCATAATTTTTTTCAAACATGCCACTACATTATTGACTTAGGGGGGAGTAGACATTTGCTCCATAGCAATAACATTTGTAGATTTAAAATTACTAGTGAATGTCAAAATTGTCTTTTCTAATAATAGTTGCATTCCAGTTCACTATTCTAGTAATGTTGAGCTCAATCATGGTTTGAAACTTGAAAATGTCTTATTTATACCCCAATTTCAATTTAATTGACTCTTGATGGATACTCCCACTTACAATTAGTTTCTTTCATGATTATTTTTTAATTTAGGATGTCAATAACAAGAAGATGATTGGCAGGGGTAAAAGCATTTGAGGGCTCTATGTTTGGGCTATTAAAAACCACACTGCCACTAGCTATATAAACAAAGTGTCAATGCATACTTGGCATAGTAAGCTTTGGTACATTTTCACTAGAAGATTGTAACTATTGTAGAAAAATTAAATTAACTATGATGGGCCTTGTTATATTTTTCCCTTGACTAAGTAAAGGCATTCATCTTTCGAATCTCACCATCATATGTCTAAGTCTCCTTTTATCTTGATATATGTGATATTCAAGGCCTTTATAATATCATTTCTCATATAGATATTTGATATTTTCTTACCTTAGTTGATGATTATTCTCGATTTACATGGATATACCTCCTCAAGCATAAGTTAGATGTCCAACAAATCATTCTTAAATTCTTCAAAATGGTTAAAACTCAATTCATTACGAAAATTAAAGGCATAAGTTTGACAATGCCACTGAATTGGTGTTCACAGGATTCTACCAATCTCATGGTCTTCTATACTAGTTTTCTTGCACAAAAAAGCCTTACTATAATTCTATTATTCAACGAAAGCATCAAAACCTTTTGAATGTGGCTCAAGCATTCTATTTTTAGTTTAGAGTTTTCTTGAAATTTTAAACAAAATATGTTCTAATAGCAACTTATATCATCAATTATACTCCTACTTCTTTGTTGGAGAATAAAACCCCTTTTGAACGTTTATATAATACTAATGTAAATTATTCTCATTTCAAGGTATTTGGTTGCCTAGCCTTTGCTATGACATTTATTGTACAAAAACTAAATTTGCTTATCGTTCTTGCCTTTATATGTTTCTTGGTTATTCCTCTAAGATGAAGGATTATAAGCTCTATGATATCCAAAACCAACAGTTGTTTATTTTCATAAGGTTGTTCTTATTGATGACTTGATTGACCTTTTTCTAGATCTTATACTATTAATTTTTTCTTCCTCTAATGTCTTAATAAATGTAACAGCCTCATCATAGAGAAATTAGGTAGTTTTGACACTTTAAGTATTGATCTTGCTATTATGCAATCAATTAAGCCTCCAATAGACTTTAATTGTGATCCTTTAATCATAACTCTTAGATGAACAAATCAAATCTTTAAACCTCATTGTCTTCGGGATTATCATTATGCATTTTTTTACTTAAGCTTTTAGGGTTGTTCCTTCTGTCACATATCATTACATTAGGAGTAATTTTATGATTCCCTATTTGTACTATACAAGACTTCTATTCTCCATCTATCTATCAATTATGAGCCATAATTTTATCATTAAGTGTTCAATTATTTAGAATGGCAAGTAGTCATGCAAACTGAACTTGAGGTCTTGGAACTTAATAATATCTAGTCAATGACATCCCTTCCTTCAAGTACATAAGACATTGGATGCAAAAATGGATTTTCAAAACCAAGTATAACATAGATGGTTCAATTGATCAATATAAAGCATGTCTTTTGTCAAAGATTATAGTAGTAGGGAGGACTAGACTTTCTTGAAATGTTTCTCTTGTTTCTAAATTTGTCACAGTAAAAGTGCTCCTAGTACTAGCTCATGTGAAAAATTGGGATTTGGTTCAACTAAATATTGATAATGCCTTTCTTAATGGTGATTTCCTCGAGGAAGTATATGTGGATTTACCTCCATGATATTCTACAAAGTCAATAGCTAACTTGCTAGGTTAAAAACTAGTTTATAGGTTGTATAAGTCCATTTATAGCCTTAAATAGGCTTGTTAGTTGTATTACAAACTTTACTATAGTTTGATGCAATTTGGTTTCACTACCTCTAAATCAGATTATTCCTTGTTCATAAAGAGTTTTGTTAGTTCTTTTCTTGCAATTTTATGTCATGTTGATGATATCATGGCCTTAATGTACAGTTTATTTAAGAATTTAAGCTATTTTTACACTTCCAATTTAAACTTAAAGATTTGGATCATTGATACTATTTTCTTGAATTAAAGATTGCGTGATCTTTCTATGTAATTGTTCTTTCCCAACATCATTTTATTTTTTAAAACTTGGATGACGTTGGATATTTAGGTTATAAACCTGCTACTTCACCTATGGATCCCAAATTGCACCTTCGTGCTTCTAATGGTATTCCTCTCTTTAATCCATCTGTCTATCATAGATTGATTGAGCATCTTTTGAACCTCACTTTTATTATCGACATCAGTGAAATTATTTAGCTTTACAAACTGCTTAAAAATCTTTAAGTCTCTCTCTTTCTCTCTCTCTTGGCATTATTATTTTATAATAATCAAGTTGTGATACAGATAGCTTCTAGTCTTGTCTTTCAAGAATGAACCAAATATATGAAAATTGATTGGCAAATTATCTGAGATTTTATTCTTATAAGTAAGATTAAAATTATATCTATTTGTTCCTTTTATTAGCTTGTAGATACCTTTACTAAACCTTACATTCTAATCTTCTTTTTTGATTTCTATCAAGATGGTAGTGAAAGATATTCACCATTCATCTTGAGATGGACTATTAGCATATTATTAGTTAATTTGTTAGTTAGAATTAGGCTTACATATCATTGTATCATTGGTTTCAATTGTATATAAATAGGTTGATTTAATACAGTGATATGTAAGCCTTCATTTTCACTTTGTTTTTATTTGTCATATAAGTTTTCTCTTCTATCGTTTTGCCATCTTTAGTATTCAACAAAGCTTCAATAATTTTTATTAAAAGATAAATATTAAAAAATTTAAATTAATTATATATTTTTAAATGAAATTCTAATGTTTTGATTGGACAATTTGTACTTTTGAAATTAATTTGGTGCAATTCAAACTTGAGGTACAAGCTTTACTAAAAATTGATGTGAAGCCAAAGGTATTATCATTAGATCATTTTTTTTTTCCTTCCATCCCTAATTGCTCATTATGTTCATTATGTCCATGGCTTTAAGAAAGAGAGAAAGAATATCATATTTAAGCAATTGAGGGTGACATATAAGGATTTGAGATTGAAAAGTAGTTGATTGCGAGTGGATTAAGTCGATTGAGAAGAGATTTCTTCAGATTTGGTAAAGATTCAATAGAAATAAAATGATAGATAGTGAGGGATCGACGGATGACATAAGATTGTGTTAATGCGATATTCATTTGAAGTTATGAACTTCATGAACTCGATGGAACCTAAGAAGGAGTTGCTGTAAGCTTGAAGTTGGTGTTTCGATTTATGATTTATTATTTGTTTTCTCAAATGTGCATGTATTATAGGTGAGAAAAATGATTCTTTTGGGGAATAATGAGTTTTGCATGAAATAGGCCATGGGTGAATTTTTTTGCATTATATCATGCATTGTCAGTGTAAAGTTTACAATATTTTAGATTATTTAGACTTAATTTAGGGTGAATAATTATTGATATATCATAAATAATTGATTGATTTTGTTATGAGTAGGTTGGATTGTCTACATATGTTAATAGATCACTTATATATGTTGAAATGTATCACAAAAAATAGTGAGTGTAATTGTTCAAATTTTAATTCTTTTCACTTTTTTTTTTTTTGCTTGTAGAAACATGCTATTGCAATTATTCATATAGTATGATGCTCTAATGTGTAATTGAGGAATGTAAATATTGCTTACATTATTTGGCCAAATGACTAAACTGTAAATTTAGATGTCGTTTTACCAACAATTCTTCATAGAAATATTGGTTATTTTTATACTTATTTTATTGTTTTGGTACTTTGAAGCACTAACAATGGAAGCGTACAAAGAAACTGGCTAACATCTTTTGAAGTAAGAAAAGTGATAGTTGTTTGATTAGTGCTGTATGAAAGATATTTCTTGTTAAAGTTTTGATATGTCTCATTTTTATTTTTTATGAGGATGTTAACAATATATGTATTAGTTGTACTAAACTAAGTTTCCAATGATTGTTAGACATGATTTCTTTGTATTACACATATTACCCTATTTTGTTTTAACAATTAACATGTACAATATGATATCCATCAACATTTCCCAAACAAACCTAGAATGCTAAGCATAATTGACATCAATTATTCTTTCTTAAGATTTAATTAAAGAAATACATCATCAAATCTATCATTATGTCTTATACCAAATAATTCATGAATTCAACAAGTACTACATAACCTAAAATCAGTCAAGTACACAACTCAACACTATATAACCCGAAATCATTCAAATGCACAACTTAAACACTACATGACCTAAAATCATTTAAGTACATAACTCAAACATTATATAACTTCAAATCATTTAACTACATAACCTTAAATTATTCTACTACATAACCTTAAATTATTTAACTATATAACACAATATGTTCTCAATTAATTATAATAACTTCAATGTTTCTCACTGGATGGTCTTAGCCATAATCTTTTTCCAATTAATTTCATCATCATTCTTAGTATCATTAGATTAATAGGATTGGAAACACTTTTTATGCGTGCAGGTATGGTACTAGTAACTCATGCAATTGTTACTGATGTTACCAATGTAATTATTATGGTTGTTGTCTATGTATTTACCATACTACTTTGAATGGACACACTCATAGGCCTTATTTGTGAGTGAAGATGACTAAAAAGTCTACAAATTTGATCAAATCTCATTGGTAGATTGTTAGGCCTAAAAGGTGATTTATTTGAACTCATACGAGGTCTCATTGATCTTAATAGTAATTGTTTGATCCTTGGAAGAAGACAAGTATTAGCAAATGTAATTGCAGGGGCAAACGTAAGTGCAAAATTAACAATAGTAGTGACATTTATTAGGACCATCATTATGACAGTTATATGCATAGTGGCTGTGTCATCTACTATATATGATAAAGGAGCATATACACTAGCTAAAAGTGAAGAGAAAATAAAGGCAGTGACTAACCTTTCTTGATTAGGTGCAATGGATGTGGCTACTACATCCATAGTAGCACTGGTAAATGGGTTGATGTGTCATTTGATCGTGCCAAATCTATTTGATGTTTCAAGCTAATGATGACCTTTGGTTGGATGTCCAAATGCTCTACATACAATGATAAATAAATATTGTTAGCTTGACATAACTTAAATGCAACAAAATAATTATATAGTAAGATACTTTATAGTTATCTGTGCCATGTATGCCTTTGATACCAATTAATGAGTTTGGACTATACATCAACAAACATAATATAATGTCAGCTCTGCATGCATTAAAACTTGTTTTAGCACATCAACAATAGATTAATAAATACTTTACATGTAAATGTGTTATATTTTGCCCCCTAAACCCCATATTACCTCTACTCCCTTATGCTTTTCTCTATGGTTATTTGTAAAAATCACGCAAGTTAATCTTAGTATACATCCAAACAAGTGATTATAAAATTTATTTAATAAGTTAGCAAATAATATATCTCACAAAATCTTAAATTTTTTATAAGGTCAAAATCATATACAATGCCATTTTTTATGTCCACAACACTGTTTACCTAAAAGTGTATACAAGATGCAAAGAAAACCATGCAAAGCAATGCATACAAGTTGCAATATAATGTCAACCCTACATGCATTGATAAAGCCCTTTTTTTTTCTTGTTCACAACATTGATTCTTTGAAAATGTATCAAATAATACTTTTAAAAAAGGCATAGTCTTATGAAAAGCAAACGCAACAACACAATAAACAAATTATAGTCCGACAATACAATGAACTAATCCAAACAAAATGTTTATGAAATTCAATACCTTAATTTGAATATTTTATTTCAAATTTACACTAACTAACCAACTGACACAGGTAGCAAAAACTCATTCCATGTAGAATCCACAAAAGTTGACCATTTAAGCAGAATAAAGTAAAAACAAAAATATCAAGTAAAGATGAAGAAACCACCCCAACGAATCTTTACCCATATGTATACCCAAACCTGGGATGACTCCATCTTAACATTTTTCTATATGGATTTTCTGAAATATAAACATCAATAATTTTAATCTCAATAATAAAACTGGATCATATACCTAATCAAGAGATTTATTGCAAAAGCCTTTAAATTTGCTCACAGACTAATAGAAAAATAAAGAGTCAATAAGAATAAGAGTCAAACCAAGAATAGTGTAAGGCAAAAAATGGCAAAGACAAAACATTAATTGTTTATTTTTTCACTCAATTAATATTATATAAATCCCATTTTACTCTTGAGATAGATCAATGTCATTTTAAAAAATTAATGAAGAGTTTGAATTGCACCAAATTAAATCTTCACAAAATACAATTAACTCTATCAAAATATTGAAGATTAATTTTTTTAAAAAAATTAATTTTTAAGTTTTTTATATTTAATTTTTATCAAACAAAATAAAAAACGAGAATAATTTTTATTTTCAAATTATACCCTTGATTTAATACATATATCTTTTATTACATAACCAAACAAAAAGTTTCTCTTTGTTTCAACAATTCAATTAAATAATTAAGAAATATTTATTATCATCACACATATCTAATTAAGTGAAAATTTATTATCTTTGTTTTATATAAAAAATTAAATAATTGAATATGACTTTTTTAATCTTGTTCCATCATTGCCCATCCTAATTTCAAAGGGAAAAATATGATCAAATGGTTTTATCTCTCCTTCATTATCAATGAGTCTTTGCAAGGACTCAACATCAACATATATTTTTGACATACGTGACCATGAGCTTCATTGTTTTTAAAGGAATTGGCCTGTCACTAACATACACAAATAAAGCTAATTTACTTAGTTTATTTGTCTTGTTAATTTGAGAAAAATCAAGTTAACTTTTTAAAAGTATAATGTAAAATGTGATGTTTGTTTCATCTTATCAAATAAATTTTAATACTCAAAAAGTGATAAATCAAACTTTAATTTATCAATTTAGTTTAAATTATACTTCAAATTAAATGGTTCTAAAAAATTAAATATATTTTCATTGATGAAATTTAAAAAAAAAAAGAGTCAAATAAATTTTACATCACATTTTGAGTTGATTTTTAAAATTTGAACAACTCTTGATTGGAGTTATTTTTATAAAATTTTTAAAAATTTTAACAGTATAAATTTGTCAAATAATATTTTCAATTCTTAAGAAATTTTGAATTTTTTTGTTACAATAATTTAAATATTTTTTTATATCTATGAAAATTTTTAAATCAAAATTTATTATACAAGATTTATAATTTAAATATTTTAATTTTTTAGTTTTTTATTAAAATTTAATTTGATCCAAATCGATAGATTAAACTTCACTTTGTCATATCAAAAATTTGTTTGATAATACAAAATAAATATCAAAATTTTATAAAATTTTTATCTTATTTTTAAGTTAAAAATTTATTTTTTAAAAACTATTTTATTTATAATAAAAAATTAAAAATTTTATATTTACTTATTTATTTAGCATTTTTAGAGAAAGCCAAACTTGCAAATTTTCTAGGCAGTCACCGGCTGATCCCAATAGGAGCATAGGACACAAACTCACGCGACCAAAGTTAAGACCCTTGACAAACCTCAAATCACAGAGCCTTTGCTTTTCTCTAATTGCTATCCTTTTACTAAATCTCAAATTTCTGACAGTTTCTAAACACATACACAGCGCAAGCACATTGTAATAGCATATTCAAACAGTCAACTGCTCAAACACGGGCTCAGAATTTGATGGACTTGTTTGAAACGACCTGATCATTTGCTGCTCATATTTACCACTTTTTCTTCTATTTTTCTCCAAGCTTGGGGACTTCACAAGGCAGACACAGATGAATCAAACCAAACCTTTATTCAATTGACCACTACTTGATTCAATTAACCTATCAATGGCATAACATAATTCACATGAACCGCTATTCAGGAACTCACTAAGAACTATTTCTAATGCACCTAAGAATTCTCTCCATCTGATAACAACAGGATATTTGGCAATTCCATGTATAAGTCTTCATGAATGCACAAAGAAAGAAAATTGCAAAGCTTGCAAACAAAATTTAGGTTTCTTTATATAGTAACTAAAACAATGTCAACATTTCAGTTTTTTCTTTCATTTCATTTGTAACTCTGTTTTTTGAGGGAGCAAGAGTATTGTTCTAATTTTGTAACACAGAAGAGTCAATAACCAGTGATACGCTCTTACGTTTAAGAAAACTACCAGAGCGTGAAACAGCACTCTTGGAGCGAGTGTCAACTCCAAATGGAAGATGGAAGAAGGAAGAAGGAAGAAGGAAGGAAGAAGAAAATAGGAGAATAATGAGAGAGGAAACTTCTGGATTCATTTTCATACCATTCTGCCCATTTAACAAACTATTTATACTGTTCATAACGTGCATGGTTCTGGAAGGAACCATGCAACCGTAATTCGTTATATGTAAACCCTATTTCTTAACTTCTTAACAACTATTAACCAATTAATAAATATAGTCAACTGTCCACGCTGGCTTTTTCACAGTATGTTTGGGTCTTCCTTTCTGAGCTTGCTCTTGCTTCTCTGCAGAATGAGTGCTTCTTTCTGATCTTACTGAGGTTGTACCATTCCCACTGGCTTGAGAAATCACCTTGTCCTCAAGGTGAAAGTCAGGGTAGTTGTGGGAAAAGTCGTCAAGTGGCTCCCAAGTTGCATTCTCCGGGGAGCTGTCATTCCATTGATCTAAAACTTGTTGTTCCATGTTGCCCTGTTTTAACACTTGCTGAGAAACACAAATAGTAGTAGAAAAAGATAAGGGTTTATGATGTTTTGAGTCATGTGGAAGCGGGTAAGTCTCAACATTGTCCACACCATGAAATGGCTTCAACAAGGAGATGTGAAACACTGGATGTATCTTGGATTGAGGAGGTAAATACAATCAATACGCAACCGGTCCGATGCATTCCAAAATAGAGAAAGGACCATGATGTCGCCTGGCAAGTTTCTGGGAAGAACGATAAGTCACTGATAATTGCCGATATAACTGTAAGTGAACCAACACTTTATCACCAATAGCAAATTCTAATTCCCATCGATGGTGATTGGCTTTTTGTTCCATTCGATGTTGAGCTTGTTGAAGATTACCTTTTAACAAGCGTAACAGAGTATCACGATCCTGGAAAAGTTCATCGAGTGCTTGAATGGAAGTAGAGTTCTTGGAATATGGTGGAATAGTTGGCGGTAAACGGCCGTAGAGTGCCTTGAATGGTGTCATTTTTATGCTGCTGTGATAAGTGGAATTGTAACAAAATTCTGCCTAACTCAAATAAGAATACCATGCGGTAGGACGATCATGACTAAATGCTCGAAGATACTGTTCAAGAGCTCAGTTGACCACCTTTGACTGGCCATCTGTTTGAGGGTGATATGCCGTGCTATGTTTCAATGTGGTGCCACTCAATTCAAATAATTTTCTCCAGAAGTTACTAAGAAATATGGGATCCCGATCAGAGACGATAAAACTTGGAAAACCGTGGAGTTTAACAATCATGTCTGTAAATAGTTCGGTAACTTTAGTTACTGTAAAATTAGTGGGTAAGGCTCCACAGTGTGCTGATTTGGTGAGGCGATTGACGACCACTAAAATCACAGTGAATCCTTAGGACAAAGGTAAACCTGTGATAAAATCCATTGTGACTGCATCCTAGACAATTGATGGAATTGATAGTGGCTGGAGTAAACCTACAGGAGCTTGAGTGGAATAATTGGTCTGTTGAAAAACCAAACATGCAGCAACGAATTGCTCCACGTCTCGTCACATATGAGGCCAAAAGAAAATGGCAAAAAGTCGGATCAAGATACGTTTAACTCCAGAGTGACCAGCCCAAGGTGTAGCATGAAATTCCTGCATGAGAGGCCTTTTCAAAGCGGAATGAGGACTAAGATAATAATGTTTCTTAAAGAGTAAGAGATCAGCAGTACAAGAATAGGCCGAGGAAAGTTGCCCTGTCAGCAACTGCTTATGGAAGGCAACCAAGTCAGCCAATTGATTGTTTTCTTCTCGAAGTGTAACCAAAAAATCTGAGACAAGTCTACTAGCCAAAAGAAAGGTGGTAGTGACACGCTGCGATACATCAGAGCCTTCATACACACGGGATAAAGCATCAACAGCACCATTAGCCTTACCAAGTTTATACTCAATACGAAAGTGATAACCCAACAATTTACGGACATAAACATGTTGATTTGGGGTTTGTATAACCTGCTGTAATAATTCTTTGATACTTTTGTGATCTATACGAATGATAAAGAATCAACCCAGTAGATACTGTCGCCACTTGCAAACAGCTTCAGTGATAGCATTTAGTTCTTTGATGTAGGTAAAAGCTGCTTGGAGTTTGGGACCCAATTTACGACTGAAATATGAAATAGGGTGACCATCCTACATGAGCACAGCCCCAATGTCGACATTAAAAGCATCGATTTCAATAACGAAATCTAAGTTAAAATTGGGCAAACGAAGAACCGGGGCAGCCAACATTGGTTGTTTAAAAGCGTCAAAAGCAGACGAAGCTAAAGGTGACCAGATAAATCCATCCTTGCACAATAAATCAGTAAGAGGGGCTGCAATAGAAGCATAGCCTTGATTGAACCGACGGTAGTAGCCAGTAAGCCCTAAAAAACCACGTAACTGCCTTTGGGATGTTGGCACGGGCCAATTCACCATCGCATCCAGCTTATGCGGGTCAGCCTTCACTCCTTGTGAAGTGACAATATGCTCCAAATATTCAATATTTATTTGACAAAAGAGGCACTTAGAGAACTTAACAAAGAACTTGTTAGACTGTAAGCATTCCAATCCTTGAGCAAGGTGAGAGAAATGATCGATTTTAGTAGAACTATAAACCAATATATCATCAAAGAAAACGATCACAAACTTACGTAAGTATGGGGCAAACAAATGGTTCATAGTGGCCTGAAATGTAGAGGGAGCATTTGAAAGACCAAATGGCATCACGAGAAATTCAAAATGACCGTCATGTGTGTGAAATGCCATTTTATAAATATCTTGATCATGTACTCAAATTTGATGATAACCAGCTCAAAGATCTAATTTAGTGAAAATTGTAGCACCCCCAAGCTCATCCAATAATTCATCAATGGTAGGAATGGGAAATTTATCTTTTATGGTGACTGCATTTAACTCCCGATAATCAACACAAAACTGATACGAGCCATCTTTCTTCTTAACAAGAAGAACTAGAGAAGAAAATGAGCTTTGACTTGGTATGATAATACCTTGATTATACATTTCCCTAACCAATTTTTCCATTTCAGTTTTTTGGTAATGAAGGTAACGGTAAGGTTGTACGTTAACAGGGGTGGAGTTGGGTAATAAATGTATCTTATGATCAAAGACACGATGGTGAGGGAGGCTTTGTGGTGGAAAAAATAAAGAGGCATGCTTACGTAATAAGGAAGTAATAGCCTGGAGCAATTTAGGTGGAAAATTTAGGGTATTAGTTTTTAAAGGAGGAGAAGGACTATTGGTTTCGGGAAGGTTGTACAACTCAAAGAAGCTGTGAACATCCTTACCAGTGATAAGAGCTTGCAATTGAGTGAAAGAGATCTGTCGAGGAGATAGAGTGTGATCTCTTTTAAGGAAGGTAGTGGAACCATTCTTAGCAAATTCCATAGTCAAAGCAGCATAATCATGAGACACCTTACCCAGCAATTGTAGCCACTAAATACCCAAAACTACATTCAGACCTTCTATAGGTAAAACATATAAATCAACCAGAAACTCATGATCCTGTAGAGTTAATGTCACTTGAAGATAAAAGAATTTGCAATTAAGAAAATCACCATTACCAATATAAATCCGAAAAGGATTAGTAGATTGCACCAGCAAACCCAGCTGCTCAGCTAGTAGAGGCTTGATAAAATTGTGTGTGCTGCCACTGTCAATCAACACCTAAAAATTGTGGGAGCCAACTTGACCAAGCAGACGGAGCGAGCGTGGATTAGCTTGTCTAGATAAGGCATTAAGATTGGAAATATCACCCCTCACTAAGGCCTTATCATGTGCCTCATTTTCAGGCTGTGGAAGTTTCTTCGTGTCACCAACCTTATCATCTGTGCCCAGTAACAAGAAAAACTTGCTACGACGATGATGTGACGCACTCCATTGTTTGTCACAGTTATAACACAAACCTTTGTCTCTTTTTTCACGGAGTTCAATTGGTGAGAGTCGATGGACAGATAGAGTAGGGGAGGGTAATAATGGTGGCATGAAGGATGGTTTAACTGGTGAAGACGATTTGGTAGATAAAGGAGATGGGATATGAGGCATGGAATGGGAGGACGGTGCAGTAGTAGATTTAAGTGACGGATGGAGGGAGGATTTGCATTTGGATGACCATGGAAGATTGTCTTGTAAGGATTCTACCATACGAGCTTCATAGGCACAAGCTAAGGCAAAAGTTTTCATCAATGACGAAGGTCTCGACGGTAACAACTCACGATGAATAGGAGGTTTCAATCCAGTTATGAAGAAGGAAATCACTAATTGTTCAGAAATACCCGTAACCTTATTCATTAAATCCTCAAATTCTGACTAAAACTCTGCCACTGAGGAACATTGAGAAAGCTTAGAAAGATTACCTTGATGATCTTCATACATGGAGGCCCCGAATCTGAGCTTAAGATTCTACAAAAACTCTTTCCAAGTAGTAAGTAGATGATTTGCCTTCACCCATTGGTACCAGGCGGAAGCACGCCCTTCCAAATGAAAGGCAACAATCCGTAGACGAAGAGAGTCTTCGATTCTGTGGAAATCAAAGAATTCCTCGATTCGAAATATCCATCCATGAGGCTCGGTTTCGTCAAACTTTGGAACTTCCATTTTCATAGAACGGAAAACAAAAAAGTAATCAGAGGTACCGGAAAGGCCATCAGTTGCTTGTTGGAGTTGAGGCGCTCTGCTTGAAGCCCCCGATGATGGACCTATAGATCTCGGCAGCTGCGAACGGAGATCTTCCAGACGTGAATCCACGGTGACCATATACTGTTGCAAGGTTTTATGTACTGATAATGTTTGGCTATCCAATTGAGTTTGGAGAGCTTTAACCGCAACTAAGATATCTGATTCTGCCATGGAAAGAAAAATTGGTGAAAGCACCAGTTGATACGCCTTTACGTTTAAACAACTACCAGAGCGTGAAACGACACTCTTTGAGTGAGTGTCAGCTCCAAATGGAAACAGGAAGGAAGCAGGAAGGAAGAAGGAAGGAAGGAAAGAAGGAAGAAGAAAATAGGATAATAATGAAAGAGGAAACTTTTGGATTCATTTTCATACCATTCTGCCCATTTAACAAACTATTTATACTGTTCATAACGTGCATGGTTCTAGAAAGAACCATGCAACTATAATTCGTTATACGTAAACCCTATTTCTTAACTTCTTAATAACTATTAACCAATTAACAAATATAGTCAACTATCTACACTGACTTTTTTATAGCACGTTTGGGTCTTCCTTTCTGAGCTTGCTATTGCTTCTCTGTAGAATGAGTGCCTCCTTGTGATCTCACTGAGGTTGTACCGTAACCACACCTGCTTGGATGATTTAAATCAATCAATCATGATAAAGCTAGAATAAGGAAACCCTTGATTGTTTTGGCTGTTAAGTGCAGATATGTAATAAATGGCTCTCTGCAAGAATTTGTGGAAGGAGGCAGGATGGAGGATGTCATTGTTGGAGAATTAACTTGGGTTTCAGGCTTGCTGGAGAATTTGGACTAGCTGTGTAAATTACATATGTTGCTTCTCCAAGAATTTTCTGCCTACCAAGGTGCGCAATATCCCATTTTATCATTAATCAAATATTTAATTAATATTAATAATATAAATATATTAAACATTAGTTTTATTTTAAAACTTTTGATAAAATATTTTTAATAATATAATTTTTTATAATAATATAATATGTATATTAAATTATTCATCAAAATTATTTTTAATAAAAAATTAAAAAATTATATGTGATCAGTTAACTATATGACCTAGTTTAACCCATAAGACTGAGCTTTCTAATAGACATGTCCATATGAAGAAGTTCCAGAAGAGTGGAATCAGAAAAATAAAAGAAAAAAAAAATGCTGCAATGGGGTTGTCATGGAAAGTTGCTGAGGATATCAAATTAAATCGGAGAAGAACTAGAAAATAATTCAACATGTACTCCAAATCAAGCAGTTCAATAGCATCAACATGTAACAAGACAAGAAATAAACTTGAGCTCAAAACAGAGGACAACATATAATCTTGAGCTCAAAACAGAGGAGCACAAAAACAATCACTGAATAAGCATTATACATAGACTTAATATTTGATTCGTTTTAATTAAGTTTTACCGCTATATTATGAATCTGATCGTCGTTGCGGTTTTTGTCGCCGGGCACTTAACACCGGTGATTTGCACACGTTATTCTGTTCTCTCTGCAGGAAAAATCAATCGTTTTTCTAATATCAGATTTGCATTCTAATATATTGTTGCTAATCACATATATGGTCACTAAACCAGAGAGATGATCAAAGCGAAGGAACTTAAAGTTACCAGAAAAGAATCAGTATCGCTGATAATGATGGTAGACCTCGCCTCTTCAGCCATTTCCGTTGTTTCCAAACCAACCAGCTCCATCAACGGAATCGCCAGAGAAGCGAACACCTCTTCTGCCTTGTAAAATTTACGAAACAAATCAAAAATTCGATCAACGAAGTGAATTTGAAAATGTGAGAGACCAGAGAAAGATCAGAAAGTACTTGAATCAAACTGATTTTGATCTCCGACTTCAGCTGCTAATTCACGATCTTCACTTGCTCATGGCTGGAGGCAAGCCTGTAGAGCTTCACGCGAATAAGCATCTGATTGAGACGCAGCCACCTTCGATCTTCGCTGATACTCAATTATCGGCGGGAAGCTTATGTCAACACCAAAAGAACCCTATGGTCCCCATTTTTCAATACGTTCCTGTGCATTTTCAGAAGAATCTTCTTCCAGCTTACTATAAAAAGCTCTTCATAGAGGTAACAAAAAACTACCAACAGCCGTGCTCATACTTTTGGGCGGGAAATTCAGTTACCTGTCCCACCCATTTAATAAATTAATATACGATTATTTTTATTATTTTTGTATATTTAAATATAATAAATATAAAATGTTTTTCAATTTAATTTATTATTAATTCAATCCTTCACAAAAACCTCTTTTTGTTATAGTTTGTCAAAGCCTTAGGCCCAATTGCCGTGTAACCTCAGGCTCACTTATTCAAAATTACTCTTATAGAACCGGTACTGTGGGATGAAGAATATCTTCCAAATCCTCATGCTCGACAATGGTCACCATAGGAGAACAATCTTTAATTACGCACACTACTTAGTGGAGAAGCAAACGACAATACTGGTCCAAGCTGCCTCTATCCGAGAGGTTAAAGCCGACTCTGCGACAGAGGAGCTCATGGATGCTGCCATGAAAGCTCTTAACTTGTTGAAGGGTGAGAAGGCTTCCATTGAGTACCGCCTGCAAGCTGTGATCTTTGGCAGCAATGGCAATGGAAACGCTATTGACAGGGATGCGTAAAGGTAAATACTAATTACACTAATCTGGTTTATCATCCCCCGACAAACTGACAGGGCGATGAACAATTGTCAGTTTGGTCTTTAAACTGAGAAAGCACAGTGTAAGCAGAAGTTTAATCATGATGTCCGCCAGCTGATGGTGGCAATGAATGAACTTGATGACCAGAAGCTTTTGAGTGACTCTATGGCGCACACAAATGGTAGTCCATGCCAGTTTGATGTGTTGGGTGTGTGCATGCAAGATAGGCTTAGGAGTCATGTGAGTAGCGCTAATATTATCACAAAAGAGAATAGGGGTGGCAGGCAATGTGAGATGGAGTTCTGAAAGGAGAGATTCCAGCCAAATCATTTCTACGACAGCACTAGACAGGCCTCTATTCGGATTCAGCACTAGAGGGAGAACCATTCGCTGTTTGGAGGAAGACCGCGACATAAGTTTGGCACCAAGAAAACAACAATAGCCACTTCTGCTCTTATACGGTCATCAGGTGAGCTGGTCCAATCCACATCAGTGTAGGAGCTTAGGGCCATCAAAACTGGTGCTTTTTAAATATCTGAGGATGTGCTTAACTGACACTAGTAACGTTGTAGGACTATGAGTAAATTAGCAAACTTTGTTACAGCAAAACAAAAGTCTAAGTCTTGTAATATTAGTTTTATTTATTTTGTAAAATATAATAATTAAAATTTTTTAATGCAGTGTCCACATTAATTTTTAAATATTTAATGTGACTATTATATTATAAAATTTTTTAAGAGATATCATTGATAGACATGATAGAAATATCTCATATGCAAAAATGATAAATGTTTAAGCATTTACTTATGTAAATACTTAAGTAATTAATTGATGTGTTTATTAAAAGTTTTAATTGGACTAACTTTTTTTTAATAAATATACTTAGTGAACATAGATACTTGCACCCAATTGGATATTGATGAAGTTAGAAAAGAAGTTGAACAATTTTTTAACAGTGTCATGTTAAAAGATTTTGTACACATGAACATCATTGAATTTATATAGTTAATTTTTTTGGATTGGATATGATATTATATATTTAAACTCATGTATTGTACATATAGAGTTCAATTATGACATCAAATTTTTTTCTTTTGTTTTGTTCATGTTTTATTACTTCTTTGGATTATATTAGTTTGAGTGTTTTCAAACATGAAAAAAGTAATGACAATCTCAGTGAGAATGGCATTGAAGTGTATAACAGGAAAATTTTGGTTGCATATTATGAAAAATTGTATTAATGTATATGGTTGATGTGGAAGAGATGAAAAATTTTATATGTGCAGATTTTGGATAATTTGAATATATAAATTTTGTATTTATTTCAAAATAAATAAAAAAAATACCTTTAATGATTTTTTAATGACAGTTCTATAATAACTGTTGTTAAAGGCCCTCCCTTTAATGACAGTTCTATCATAACTGTCGTTAAAAGTTAGTGCTTGTAATGACAATTATTGAACTGTCATTAAAACCTCTCCACATGAATAAAGATGATAGTTTTACAACTGTCAATAAAAGCCATTTTTAACTGTTATTAAAGTTTTTATTTGTTGTAGTAAAATCGAATCATCACAAAGCAAGGATTGATAAAACGAAAACAAACTACTCATGCATTATGCCAACAAAAATAGCTCTACAATTCATCTAGGCATTGTATAAATTGTTTTTTTTTCTTGATTTACCTTGATAAAATATCTATGAAAAGGAAAATAAAAGAAAACACACATAGCAAAAGAAAAACACAAAAATAAATAAATAAATAAAGATTTAGACTATTAATTCTTTTAAAATCTCTGATCTATTCTTTGGCAAGTGGGGGAAGCTTGGGACGGTGGCTTCACCTTTTGCAGCAAGTAGGGGAGGCACGAGGAGCATGTTGAAGAAGTGGAGAAAGATGAGATGCTGGTCATAGTGAGAATTTGAAAATCCATTTTTACCTTTCTAGAATCATTAATGTTGTAACCAAAATGTTAAGTTAGAGTAGTTTGTCTCGACTAATACATAGCTTCAAATTTTGTTCTGTCCAATATTAAACATTAGGGTTCAATTTATCATTTGGGGTAAATATAAAGATTTTATAAGATCTTTACCTTAAATCAATAATTCCTGAATTATCCAATTTAAGAATGTGATATTTATGTATATTACATGATACATAAGTCTTGATTTAATTTATTCCATAAGAAATTTGGAGCAACTTGTTCATTGTTCTTCGAGTACATAACAATGGATATTATTTGGTGTCTTGATAAAAAAAAATATAAATCATATACTTAGAGAACTATGAAGATATAATGTAAAAACTTTTATGAAATAAAATAAATCATGAATTATCACATACTCAATATAAATATTACATTTTGAATGGCATAATATCACCCTACCTGTGAAAAGCGATTCACATGCATACTCATATATACATTGATAGAATCAATCAAATGTGATAATATATGAAGTTTTAAACATCAAACAAGACTTGGATACTTATTGATAAGAGATCAAATGAGTATAATATAGGCATAAATAACTTCTTGAATTATACCACTTAATAACTCTGATAATTTTAAGCATGTTTATTATCCTTGCATGAAATGTCGTAATATGAAACGCCATACTCCACATAAGATATGAGATCATTTATTTATTTGCAACGTTAATCAAAACTATCGAAATTAGATATAGCACTAGGATAAGCATGTTTTGTTGGGTCTTTTGCAAGTGGGAATATGTTAGAATTGCTAGGAAGGTCATGTAGGACAAGGAAGTTAATGACACTGTAGAGATGATTCAAAAGATATTTGTGGAAAATGATAGTAGCACTAACCACTTTGAAATATTACTTGATGACGCTAAAAAACTTTTATATCCTAAATTAGTGAAATTCACCAAATTATCTACTCTGATAAACTTAAAGTTTGAAGTTATAGTATGATTACTTTTTATTTTTCATATATACAGCTAATTGATATTAATGTTGATGTTCAGAGCTTGACAATGACAAAAAAGAGTTTGGGCAATATATACAGAGCATTATGCTAGACTTTACGTAATAGTGTAGAAGTTATCCGTTAAACTTTATAAATACATGATAGAGTTATTAGAAATTATATTTGTTTGTATTTCTACTTGTAATTAGTATATCTTTTATTTATGATTTTAATTGCAAAAAAAAATCATTTTATCTTTTGTTATAGTTTAAAAATCATAAATAAAAAATATTTATTTTTATTCATATTATAATAATTTACACTTTTAAAATCATAAATAAATATATTTTAAATTTTAAATAAAAGCTCTTTTTTTTTAATCGTAGACCGATATTCTTTCAAGGTAAAAAAAAACCTTGGATTCTCTTCTGATTAGCAAATTTTCATATTTATGAAAGAACTTTTGCATATATAAGGATTTACCAATATGTGATCCTTTGGCCATATGGTCCTTTCCAATGATGATGGCAAATGCCAAAGTTGTTACACATTATCATAAAAGTGTCATCAGCTCATAAAAATAATAAAGTAAAAATTACATAAAAAATATAATTATAAAATTAAGTTAATAAATTATTAATTTTAAAAAATTATTAAAAAATTCAATTTATTATATATAATTTTTATTTATTTGAGATAAATTAAAATAAATTAATTATTTTATTAATTTAACAAATTGATTAATATTGTAAATATTTTTATTAGTAACTATTATTTAATATTATTAAGTAATATATATAACATCAAATTAGTGTGAACGAACTAGAGAAAAAATTGATATTAAAATATATTTTTAAAAAATTTCTTTTAACATCAAAATGATGTTAAATTTGATAACATAGGATTAAAGATAAGGGGAGGGTAAATTTGCAATGCTGTTCAGAGATTTGGTTATCTCCAATGGATTAACTGTTCATCACAAACACTTTTTAACTTTTTGATTGGAAAATCCAACAATCATTTCTGATGTTGTACTAAGACTGGGAGCCAGTTCCTCTGAAGAAAAAGAAGAGGGGACATGCATTTATGTATTGTTGACAATCTCCATGCACTTTTTTCTCCTTATCTGACACTTATTGTTCAATAACGTTCAACGAAATCATTAAACTAGAAGCAAGGATTAATTACATCCTCACAGGTACACTTTCAAGTATTCGTACATGCGAGTATATTTCACGTCTGGGTACAGTTCAGAGGCTTCTTCTGCTCCTTCTCCTATCTCAAAATCTGTCAAACAGCCTTCATAAAAGATGTGGTAGAAATGTCCTGCCCCTGCTTGCGTCACATACTCCATTCCTGCAACATGTATCAGTTCAAAGAAATTAAATAAAGGGTTAGTTAAATTATTCTTTGTCGTAACCAAGACACTGCTATGTATTTTATTTGGTTTCCTCTAACCTTTCATGGCAGCAAGGAAGTCTTCTTCAGAAATGCTGATCTTTTCAAGTTGCTTTCCTGCGAGCTTCTCCCATTTCTCTACGAGCTCTCGCTGAGAGAGAATGTTATCAGGGGGCCTCACGTAAACTGTTTTGTTCAGAGTTCTTGGATCATCTATGGTTCTAATTGCATATGTTGCAACATCATCTTCGTCCATATAAACCACTGTTAAATTGCCGAATTAATACTCCATTATTAGAAGACATATTGGTTCCAATATATATAGTTCTTGGAGAGTAAATTAATCAGAATTGGATAGTGGGTTTTGGGATTTACCTTTGACGTTGCCATCTCCATATAGGTGAACTTTCTCCTTGGGAGGGGTGAGACTCCCCATCTGAGAGAGGTTACCGGCGAAATAACCAGCAAAGCAATTAGCTATGACGTAAGTGAAGGGGATATTGGCTTCTTCTATTGCTTGTCTTACGATCATTTTCTCATCGAAGGTTGATCTTCCAGGCTCAAGCGCATGCCCCATCCGTGATGGGTCCATGCCGAACTCTGAAGGCAAGAAACGCTGCAAATCATTGCATACAACTCAGTTATTTTTCTTTTTTGATTATCATTATTTAAAGGATATTATTTGGTGCTTGTAATTATGCAAGATAGGTAATAAATGTCAGTCTCTCTGAAGAAATAACACAATCAATCTCCCTGGTAGACTGCTCAAATTAAAAATAATGATACTGAAATCATATAAGAATAATTGAATGAAACGAAGGAAAAGCAACAGTTTGACATGCAGGACAAGATTTACCTAAAAAGGCAAATTAACATCTGAAAAAAGGTAAGATATGTTTCTCGAGGAGATAGTCTCTCTATCTCCATCAATACATATATGATGGGTAAAAGTGATGTAAAGGTAAAGCAAGAAGATGGTTGTTATGGGTAAAAGTGACAGAGAAAATATAGAACATGTAATACCTTTATGTTTCCAGCTTCTTTGATAGCCTCGATAAGTTTGAGCTGCAACAAGATGTTATGGGTTCGAAAGTGCACCCCGGACATGGTGCAAATGACAACATCCACTTGTTTCACAGCTTCAACGAGGCTACGGTGATCGGAGAAGGAGGCCTCAACCAGGCGAGCCCCTTGTTTCTTGAATGAGAGAAGCATCTGAAGCTTCTCTATATCAAGGCCAATCTCGGGGCGCTGAAGAACATAAGTGGGATGGCCTTGAGCCAGGCTTGCCTTCACAATCCTCCTGCCTATGTACCCAGTCCCCCCAACCACAAGCACCTTGCTGTTCCCCATTGATTTCTCTCTCGATCTTGCTTATCTTTTGATGGGTATTACACCACCCAAAGGCTCGATTTTTATAGCGAAACCATCCATGTACTTGGGTTCACTTATGTGGGGTATAAGTTACTCCTAACCAGCACGGTAATTGGTTTACAACTGTGTTAGGTGGTGTAGATCCGTAGTTGGTCATGACTTCTGCTATTTTATTTTTCAACTATCAATGACTTGTTAATTAGGGTTTCTGATTCACCTCTTAGGACGTGGCATGCACTTTCCTTTTCTTCAAGCCTCTCCCTACGTTTTCATGACAAAGACTGAAAATATATAAAGGTACTTATTCTGAATCTTCAAGCAATTAATTTAGCCTGTTAATCCAAGCTGACACAAGATTCCAGGATGCAAATGTACTAATTCGATATTAGGATGTAGTTTAATTAGGTTTATTTTAGTTAGAGAGCATAATTGAGAATATAATTTAAACCCCCCAAAAAAGAAAATATTATCCCTAGGTTTTTGATACATTGCTATATAAAAATTTCAAATTTTCACGTAATCTTTAGGTAAGATATCAGCTTGACATTAGAAAGTGGAATTGATTGCTTAGCCGCGACAGAGAAAGGGATAGTTCTTCAACATTTTCGCTCTAGGAAATGTGAACACATGCCATTTGGTGGAAAGATTAGTGTCACTCGCAAAGAACATTGACATTGGTAGTTACATTGAAAAAAAATTAAATAAGCCAACAATTTCTATGATTTCTACTTCCAATATGGAATTTTCTTGAATTGCATGCCTTCAAGCTTCTGGTTCTACCATTTCAGTCAAAAATCAAGATTTGTCAATTACTTAATGTAGGAAAAGTTGAACGGTGTCATCAATCCATTGATTGCATGAGTTTGCTTGCAGCCCAATTGTTTACCAAAATGGAGATCAGCGATCTGGCCGCTCAAACAAGGTTGCCTTTCATATTCATAACCCACAAAGCCTATTGTTAGCACTTTAATTTTTTTTTTTTCTTTTACCATTCTAAGTCTGCTTATACAATGGCCAAGAGAACAATGCCAGCCTCTGAAATCTCTTTCTCCAAGCCCTAAAGTCTATTATTGTTTTTCTCCTAGTGTTAGTTTTTTTCAAGTGGTAATTAACAATGTCATTAAATTCAGGCCGGCCACAGGTATAAAGTTATATACTTTGTTAAGTTCAAATGAAGATCATGATATGAAAGAGATGGGCGTAGGTGTATATCCATCTTGATGATACCTGTCGTTACCTGCTGTCACCTTCCTTATTAACGTAGCTTTTTTGATTTTTATTTTTAAAAAACAGTTTTATTAAAAAAAATGGAAAAAATAAATTTAATAAAATTATTTAACAAAAATTAATTTTAAAAATTTTAAAATAAAGAATTGATATATAATATTAAAATTATTTTTATTCCGTTTTTTGTTTTTAATTTTAAAATAATTTAAAATATACAAATAAAATTTTAATAATAATAATATTTTAATTTATAATTAATTTAAAAATTTTAAAAATTATGTTTAAAATAATATTATTAAATAAGTTTTGTAAAAAAATAATTAGAACACAATTAATTAAACACACCTTAATAAAATCTTTTATTTTTCTGTTTTTAGTTCATTACATGACGAAAGGCTTCGAGACCTTCACTAGTGATAATAACTAGGTTTTAATTATCAATAGAATTGTACCATTTTCTAAGATGCATTCAATCATAATTACCATTTTTAAATTGAATTTGGTCAATTCGATACCTTTCAAAAGAAAATTCAAAACACATTAATTTATCATTTGAATTTCTAACTTTATTAGGAGAGATCAAGAAACAAGCCACAACCCCCAAAAAAAAAAAAAATCTTCAATGTTCTAATAATATGGGCAAGTGGAACATGAGATCAGTCTGTTACCCATATGAAGGGGGACAAAATCGATACAATATATTATATCACCATGTCTAAGCAATACGTGTGCATCAAAGGCTTTTGTTCATTATGTGATGATTCTTCATACCTTTTTACCTACCTATTTCTAATTTAAGAGGGATCTTGTGATCTTACGATGGCAAATTGATCACTTTTTAATTAACATCTCATTTGTTTAATCATTACAAGTTTGGTGTTCACCTACTCCCCTTTGACCTCTTTGCATGAACTGGTAATATGAGACGTTTGGCACCCAACCGAAGAGGTCCACCTACTTCGCTATATTTATCTTTGGGGTTGCAAAACCTTATACATAAAAAATGAACGATATTGTGTAGTATATTTTTCAAGATAAAAGTTATTTATCGCTTTAAATTATATTATAAAAAGTGATAATTCGAATTTTCATTCATTAATTTGATTTACATTTGATTTTACTTTAAATTAGTGTAAAAAATTAAGTATATGTTTGTTTGTTGAAATATTTAAAAGATGACTAAAATTAATTTTACATTAAATTTTGATTCAATCTCTTAATTTTAAATATTTTTAATTTATGAGCGACTTATTATAAATTTTTAAAATTTTTAAGACAGTTTTTAAAAAAATATTTTTAAATACTTAAAAAATTATGAAATTCTTTGTTATTGTAGTTGGAATATTTATCTGCATGTATAAATTATAATCTGTGGCATAAGATCTCTAATTTTGAATATTTTATGTTTTTGAATTTTTCGACAAGATTCAATTTGATCCAAAGTAGTACATCATGGCTTAATTTGATACAAATCAGTAGATTGGAGTACAATTTATCACTTTTTAAATATTAGAGTTAAATTTGATACTTAAAATATAATTAAGAGTTTATAATAAATGTATTCTATTTTTTAATAATAAAAGCAATAATATGATTGTTATTATGTAAGGTTTAGTAATTATGTTATTTGAGTAAAAGAACTTTAAGAGTAAGAACTCAAATTTTTTTCAAACTTAGGTAGTCATACGTATACATGTATATTTCAAGAAAATGAGGTGGACGTCTAGTTGGTGTCCGAGTTAGAGAGGGCTTGGTCCGAGGCAATGGAGGAGTTCAAAGCACATGATGCTATACAAGGGACAATGGAGGAATTTTCTTTAAATTTTCACAGGATGGCGCATTAAAAGATATATTTTGCATCATTGTTTAGATTTTAACTTGTCGTGGTTAAGGTGCACCTTTGATGAACCAATGGCTAAGGGCTCAACTCCATATGGAGGATTGCCTTAGAATGCACATTTGGTGGATGAGAGTCTTAGTGGTCTGTTGAAGGGCCAAACCATAAGATTAATCTTGAGACCCCCCTCAGAGTGTTAGAGTCGAGATAATAAATGACTAGATTCTCCTCTTTTTGTAGTTTTTTTTTTCCTCAATTAGATAATTTTTATGAACAACTTGGATATTTTTTTGTGAAGAACTTGTGTGTTTTTGTGAAAAACTTGGATATTTTTGTTTCGTACTTCACTCAACTTCGTAATGTGTGAATGCAATGTACTTTCCCCCTTTCGTTTGTTTGTATATTCTTTGTTTGGATTTTAGCGAACAAGTATCAACTTAGTTTCTAATAGGCTAGTTGACCCTACTTGATCTTAAATTTTGTAATGTTGTAGAAGTAACTTTGATTTATTGGATGCAGCTTGGTATCTGAAGGGCTAGGCTAACCTTATAATCAAATGAGTTTATAGTGTAAGTAGGCACGACAACTTACTCTGGTATCAAAGCAATCGCCTAACATGGGCCCTTGGCATTCTAAATTGTGTCATCATGTCAAAAATGACAAGGTTGCTGGCTTATTTATCGATGGAGCTGATTGAGTGTATTCTTGGTGTAAACACCTAATTGTACCCTTATTGGTTATCGAGACTAACAAATTAAATTTCTACTCAAAAAATTAAATTGTAATATAAATGAGCAAGATCATTTTCATGGATTTTGGTTAGATTTATTTTTAAAATAAAAAAAATAAATGTTTAAAAAATTAAAAGTAGATAAAATTAAAATAATAAAAAACTCAATGTAATAAAGTATGTAGTCAAAGAAATAATTTCAGATTTAATTTAAGAATTAATCATTGATGCAGAGAAAAAAAATCTTTCAATATTTACCAAATTGATTATCGTTATTGGTACGATTTAACAATCGATTTTTTCTTACTTGTTTAATAATCACGATACGATTTTTGATTATTTTTGTTGTTAATAAATAACTTTAGATACGATCTTAAGATTTAATTTACCAATAACATTAAGAATTAGAGAAACTACCAATTCTAGCTAATAAACACATATGTAGATTTATTTAAACTAGACTATATATCTTCATAACATAAATTGAACACATTTTTTGTAATCAATTATGTTATTTGTCACTTATATTAGAATATTTAAATAATTACGGATTTAAAGTTCTAATTAGTCGTCTATTATTTTGATGATTAAATAAAGGATCATTCTTGTTACAATTAATCAAAATATTATTTTCAATAAGAATAGAAGATATATAAACAATAAAAAAATAAAAAAATAAAAATAGTTAGATTTCATAATTTTTTAAGAATCAAACTGTTGATTATTCATTTGACTGGAATAGATGTTTTTACATGGTGTTATCTAGAACTAGCTCTTCCATAAAGCACTAAAAAAGGTAGTTCCTTTTCTATTTGTTTTATCAATCTAGATGCATCTTGACTTTCTTTTTTTAGTTGCCCACTTCTTATCTGATCTTATTCAACTTTTTTACGAATTATAATGCCATATAGATAAATATAAGTTACGGGTATGTATATAAAAGAAATTAATGTCAAGAAAATTAAATGCTAGTTTTGATAGATAGATGTGTGAATGCGTATATCTATCTAAAATCATTTGAACTGAATCACTGAGGGTCTTCTCATTCAAATTAAGGTTTTGACTTTCTGAATGTGTGTTTATACACAAATGTAGTGATTGTACTAAACCCTACTTAAGTGCCTAAGTTTACCTCCATTTAAATAATGATGCATTTTTTTCTCTCTCATCCTTTTTTTAATTGTATAGATACTTTCTTTTTCTTCCTCCTCTCTCATCTTTCTTCCTCATTAATTTATTATCTATTGGCAAGAATATTTCTGAGTTGGTTGCCAACGAGGCCAAATTAGAAACCATAACTTTGACTTGTTTACCAAATAATAATTTCAATGGGAGCGTTTGCATCATCGGTGAGCAAATTACCTTATTCTAGAGAAAGTTTCTCAAAGCCGCTACGCCTAACACATTTCAAATGTCAACTTATTGTTTTCTTTCTTCCTGTTTCCTTATTTCTTCATAATCTAATATAAAATAACTTAACAAAAATGGAAGTTTTGCCCTACATTACTGTTTTGATAACTCGTGCATAATGTCAAAGCTAAATGTCAAATTGTGGCTGGCAGACGGACATGATGAGGGTCGGCCTGAATTACATTTTATAACATATAAATCTTGCATAATGTGGTTTTAAATCATTTCAACTTGCAAAAGATTATTCTTATATTTCAATTTCAATGTTCAACGGTCATATAGAAATCTTCAACGCAATCTGGGCTCCTAGAACCATGTGAATCATCCTCACAACATATCTATTTAGAAAAATAAAAGATGCATTAGTCCTCCAATCTTTCTGGATTCTTATAAGATTTGGTCATTATACTAAAAGATTGAATATTAATAGACATGCTTTTACACTAACGAAAAATACTAGATGGGTGCATTGGTCCTTACTATCGTCTGCATACAATTAATATGACATACCCTTCTGGATTTAGTGACTAATATTCTTGTTCTTGACCAAGGAGCTACATGTTGAACCATGACTGAGGATCATGACCGTTGTCGTTGGCAGTGAGACCAGTCATGGGTTTGATTTATGTTGAGGAGTCAATTCAAGATCACAGCAAATTGGATATTGTAAAATGTTATTGCATGCATTCATGTGCATGAGCTCATGTTGACGTTCTTTTTTTCCCTTTCTGAGGGTTAATTTCTGATCGATGTAACTTTAATGCCGGCAGTACGGCAACAAATTCATGGACCTCGCAGCCTGGTTTAATTTATGGGTAACTTAATCTGGCACGCTAAATTAAAACATGATATTTTGGTGAAACATGAACATCAAAGAAGTAAAAAACCAGATGGCTTAATTGAATTTAAAACCAAGGAGAAGTCGGTGCCTGGGCCTCTACTCCATATATAAATATATAATATGCAGGTGTAGGAGAGATATATCTTCCATACACCACTTAAAGGGATTGAGAAAGAGAGAGAGAGAGAGAGAGATGGAAAAAAGAAAAGTGCTTATTATTGGGGGTACAGGGTACTTGGGGAAGAGATTGGTGAAGGCAAGTTTGGCCCTAGGCCATAAAACCTACGTGCTCCAAAGGCCAGAGATTGGGGTTGACATTGAGAAAGTGCAAATGCTTTTGTCCTTCAAGAAAAAAGGAGCCATTCTCGTGCCTGGCTCTTTCGATGATTATCAGAGCCTTGTCAACGCTGTGAAATTAGTTGAAGTAGTTGTTTGCGCGGTATCAGGTGTCCACATACGCAGCCATCAAATCCTCCTGCAGCTAAAGCTTGTTGATGCCATCAAAGAAGCTGGAAATGTGAAGGTAGCAGCAAACTCAGTCTTCTTATGTATTTTCCTTGACGTTTTGATTTTAAGACCAAGTTCAGCTGATAACATATAATTATGTAATAAAATCTCAAAGCTTGAAATTAATACTCAAATTCTGTAGTTTCAATTATATATCATACCAGACATGATCATGAGTCTTGTAATGGATGAATATTGCAGAGATTCTTACCCTCTGAATTTGGAACTGACCCTGCAAGAATGGAGAATGCCATGGAACCAGGAAGAGTGACATTTGATGACAAAATGACAGTCAGAAGAGCAATTGAGGAAGCAGGAATTCCTTTCACTTATGTTTCTGCTAACTGCTTTTTTGGTTATATTGTTGGCGGCCTAGGTCAACCTGGCAAAATTCTTCCATCCAGGGACACCGTCATGTTGTTGGGAGATGGCAACAAGAAAGGTAACCTTAGTTACTTAGGAAGCAAATCCTCATAGCAGTATGCGAAGATTAGTAATTGAGCTTTACGTGTTCTTGGGTTAGATACTGAGAAAAATCTGGTCTCATATTTCAGCAATATATGTAGATGAAGATGATATAGCTATGTACACTATGAAAACCATTGATGACCCAAGAACTCTCAACAAGACCTTGTATATGAGGCCAGCTATGAACACCCTATCACAGGGAGAAGTTGTTGGTATCTGGGAGAAGTTGATTGGCAAAGAGCTGCACAAGACTTCAATATCCAAGGAGGACTTCCTGGCTTCCATGAAAGGTCAGTCTTCCTTCCTAACTGTGTTACTACTATACGAAATTTTATAATCATAACATCAGATTACATAATTTATACATCATGCTTTGTTAATCAAGACAGCAAGTTTTTACAATTTTATAATCGGTAACTCCTGACATGAAGTGAAGTATACGTCACATGCACAACAATTTAATAGTTGAGAAACAAATTCTGCATAGCTTTCAGCTTTTTTTATTCATATGACTTATTGATCAGCTGATACTCTTACAATTAATTAACATCTTGTTTTGGTTTCTAATTTCTCTACAAAAAGAACAATCTTACGAAGAGCAAGTCGGAGCCACCCATTACTATCACGTCTTCTACGAGGGATGTCTGACGAACTTCAAAATAGGAAGTGAAGGAGAGGAGGCTACCCAGCTTTACCCAGAAATTAAGTATGCAACAGTTGCCGAGTACCTAAAGCGCTACGTATAGGCAGAATATTGCATTGTATTGTGTTGTTAGGCAACAAAGACTCATTTCCATTGGCTTGAATGTATTAAAAGATACTGCCATGAAAGTAATATTATTTGTGTTTGACATATCATGAGGCTGTAGGCCTCAAATGCATGAAGACCCAATAAGTTTAATGAAACATTTCAGAGAGATTAGTGTGTTTACCTTTGGCTTTCCCTGGATTTCCCGCAACTATACACAGGAAAATGTGTACATTTATTTTGGTGATTTATCAAGCCAACAACACACTGTGATTGGCAAGAGATTCCAAAAAGGATACATATATACATACATACATATTATATGTGTTGTTTCATTCTATTCCCTGATGTTATCTCACATTCATTACTTAATATACATAATCAACAAAATATTGAAATAATAATAATAAATTAATATACTAAAAAATTGTTATTTTTCATATTTCATTCTATTCCCTGATGCTATCTCACATTCATTACTTAATATACATAATCAATAAAATATTGAAATAATAATAATAAATTAATATACTAAAAAATTGTTATTTTTCATATGAAAAATGGTGAACTATTAAACAAAATTTTAAATGATTTTTATCTTATCAATTAGTTTATAATTTTTTTAAAAAAGAATTGTACTAATTTAGTATAATTAATATTAGAAATTTGAAATAAAAATGGACCATATCGAGGTAAATTAGGGAAGAAAATTTTTTAAGGCAATTAAGTAAATTTGATTTATGTTCTTTGGTTTCTATTTCAAATCTCACAAGTTACTTTCAAATTTAAGTAAAAAAATTTAAATTGCATCAAATTAAGAAATGTAGAAATTTAATATAAAAATTTCATGCAAATATCAGATACCAAATTAAAGTTTCTTATACTTAATCAAATAATAAAAAAATTATAAAAATTATTTGAAAATTAGAATATACTCTTTTCTTTCTTCAAACAAACTCTATCAATTTAAATTTTCAGATTAAAATGATAAAAAAAATTGAATATTAAGAATGTTTTGGTCAAACAATTTTTTTTTAAAAAATTAATTTTTAATTATGCTTTTTCAAAGAAATAAAGGACTCGAAGTAGAATGAAACTTATAAATTGAAAAGAAAAAAATGAATGTAAAAATTAGGAAAAAAGACAGAAAAGAAAAATGTGTGAAGGAAGGAAATTAAAGGAAAAAAAACCAACCTCATACCACCTAAAGAGGGAAAGTTTTAAATAAAGAAGAAAAATCATCAATAAGAAAAATTAACATTAAATGTGAAATTGATAAGGAAAGAAAAAGGGAAAGGATTGAAAGATATAAAAACATTGAAAAGAAAATTAGACAAAGTGAAAGAAAATCAAGATGACAAATTAATTCTTGTTTTCATGGGTGAAAAAAAAAAAAAAAAGAGATAAAGCTTTGAGCAAAGACAATATTACTAAATAGTGATGAACCCTTATATTTATAGCATGTTACTAATAAAAAAAATTCTCATGTATCGAATTTTAATTTATTAATTTAGACTAAATTAAACTCTATCAAAAAATTTATACTACAAAAATATTTGAAAATAATGACATATATTAGTGATTGATAAAATGAGTTGCTAAATAATAAAAAATTATCGAAAAAATTGTTACAAAATTAAAATTTCAACTTATTGATTGATTAGTAATAAACTAGTAACGAAATTTAGCAATCGATAAAATATCTATTATTAAATTTAATTTTAACTGATTTATATTATTATTTAAAGCATATTGGACTGTAAAGCTAGCATGTTTGATGACCGACAAGTTGATCTCAAAAGTTAGCTTGATGGTTAATGATCGAATGGTAGCAATCATATGCCATGTTAGCTGTATAGCACAGCAAGTACGATCCATGCTTGATGCATGGTGCAGTAAGCAAGGGCTAGTGATCGTCGGTGTGCAGTCGCTAGCCATGTAATCTTGCGATCGCACGCCAGTGGTTGCTAAAGGCATGTTATGCTTGCTTTAGGACTAGCGACCGCCATGCTGCAAAGGCTAGCGACCATCGTAAGTAACGATTGCGGACCACTTAAGAAAACTAGGGCTTGCCCTAGTTCTCTTTCCCTACTCTAGCCACTCCCTTACTTTTTCTTTCCCTCTCGTCTTTGCAACTTTTTCGCTTTATCTCTCTATAACTCTTTTTCTTTTTATCTGTGCAATTCTCCATCTTTGTCTCTGTCCAACTCCTTCTATTTCTCTCTCTACCACTCTTTATCTCTGTCTCCCTACAACTACTTCTTTTTATCTTTGTGAATCTCTCTCTTTCTGCTAATCTCCACATGAACTAATAGTTTAAAATTTTGGTAACATCTCCAAAAAATCTACTACTCGAGCTCCTACATGTAAGTATAAAAATTTTAGTTAGGTTAGATTGAAAAATGAGGAAATTTCTTTTTCAGTCGACCGTATAAAGGTATTTATGTAAATAACCAACATTATTAATGCATTTGTTTTTAACATTTTTTAGACACTTAGAGACAAAATTACCCTTTAAAGAACATGTGTAATTACTTACTTATCCAACTATAGAATATAAAAAGTCAAACATCCCAAACGTCTCTCTTTCCCTCTCTTCTAATTCTGGTGCTAAGCTTTACCACTTAACTCATTTAACATCAGCCCTCTTCATTCGGTGTCTGTTGATTTCTTTGCTGTCGTTGTAAACCAACCTTTGAAGAACATCCGCAAGCTACTGAATCACTAAGAAATCAATAAGGGTATGGTTTCAAACATATATTTTGCTCAAATTTCTCTAGGTTTGTTGCTTATTGAATACCCACGAATGAAATCCTCCCCTCATATTTGATTCATTAGTTTATGATATTTTTTGAGTTTATTTTATGGGTTTGAAAGCTTCTCCAATAGTTTTTGAATCATTTTCTTTGGATTTGATATTGGTTTTGGAATCTATGATGTTTGGGTATATCGTTGTGTATTATTTTTCATTTTTTTGATACATTGAAACCAAAAGATTTCTCTAGGTATATGTATAGGTTCACATGTTTAGGTCTTCATTTTTTGATTTGTTGGCTTCAGTTTCTTGGTTTGGGTGCATCTATATGCAACAGTTCATCACATTCATGACCTCTTAATAAGAATCATATTTAGTTAATGAAATCATAACATATTAGCTTTAAATCATAACCTATTTTGGTAATCGTACTATTTTTTATGCAATATACCTTATTTTCTTAAATCGTACCTTGATTGCTTAAATTATACCTTGTTTGCTTAAACGTATCTTGTTTGCTTAAATCATACCTTATTTGCTTAAATCGTACCTTGTTTAAAACAATCGTATCATAATCTTGAAATCATAAACTATCTTTTTAAAGAATCGTAAATTGTTTACACAAATTTTGACATGTTTTTTTTTTTTAATCAAATGTAGATGGCAAGCAGCTCTATTTCTCATAAGCTATATGTGACCCCCAAAGAGTGATAGAAGACTGGGAAGATACTCAAGCACTGTGACAATGATGTCATCCCCACTCTAGAGAAAATTTTGGATGACTCTTAGAAGGAGAAGTTTAAAGGGACTTGCTTAGGGCATTTCCTACATTTGCACATAGATTTTAACTTCTTTGGGATTATTATCCATAATCTTCTACTTTGAGAGATTGAATAGGACCACGAGGATGAAATATGATTTAGAATTGGGCAGAATAAGGTTCATTTTAGCAAAGTAGAATTTTGCCTAATCACTAAATTGAAGTTTGGCGAGCTACCGAACACAGATAACATTAAAGCTAATCTATCTAGTATCCTAACTAAATATTTTAGGGGTAGTAGCATTAAGATGAGGTTGTTACAAGGAAACTTTGAGGAGGAAGATGGCAAACCGAAGATAGGGTTGTCGTATTTGTTGAATGGGTTCATCAAAGGCCATGATTAGCTACAGCAGGTCCCGACATGGTAGTTTCATTTGGTAGATAATTTAGAAGCTTTCAACAGCTTCCCATGGGGCACATGGCTCTAATGCAACTCCTTGTGGCATTTCAAGAAAGCAACTGCAAATCGAATCATGGATGCTAATGGGGTGAACTACAATGCTTATGGCTTTATACGGGCACTATATGTAAAGATTTTATTATTTTATTATTTTTTAAAAATTTCATTGAATTTTATATTAATCAAGTGTAACATTAGTTTCCTTTTCCAAAGGTTTTTGCCTTTGAAATGATTCCTGTTACCAAATGCATGGCAGTAGGTTGTTAGGATCTAACTTGCCATTATCAAGAATTTGATGATGGAAATTCCACTACAAGCCCTATAATGGAGATTGCAAGAAGATCTTCATAAATAGTGTAAGTAATTTCGTGCCTTCATTTTTCATTTCGTGCCTTTGTTTTCCATTTTGTGCCTCTATTTTCCATTTTCATGCCTTTTATTTCCAGTTCATACCTTGATTTTTCATTTCTTTACTTCATTTTTAAATTTTGTGGCTTCATTTTCATTTTGTGACTTAGTTTTCCAATTTTGTGCCTTAGGTTTCCAATTTCGCATCTTCATTTTCATTTTGTGACTTCATTTTTCATTTTCATATCTTTATTTTTATTTTATGCCTTAATTTTTCATTTTCGTATCTTCATTATTAATTTCGTACCTTTATTTTTATTTTCATATAAGGGCTAAGCTAAATTTAGAGCCAACTACTGCTGAGCGTTAAGCCCTATACTATGTTAGGGTTGAAGACACTATGGTGTCGTTGCAAGCTACTAAGGGCAATGTGCATGTTTCATGATCGATTCGAGATGACGATACAGGGGAGTCTCCTAATTAGAACAAGGCTACAAATTTGTCATCTTCTTTGCATAAAACATACAAGGTAAGGGAAAGAATTAATAATCATATATATTATTATATTTTCTCATATTTTATTAGTTGTAAATGATTAAATCTTGGATTTTGACTATATTTTATATTTAGTAGGGTGGATTAAGGAATTCAACTAAGATGGACTCAAATTCAATATTTGAAGATAAAAAGTTGAATTTCCAAGAGATGTGGATGAACTAGAAGATGTCTTTAGATAAGGCGTTGGCACACCTAATTGCATTGGAATTTCACTGAACCAAGACTTTATCTTTTATTTAAAAAGTAGTTGTAGAATTTTACCTTTATCTTTATCTTTAAGAGTCCTAGTTAAAATAAGTTATTATGTTTAAGGATTATTATATAAAAAGGAGGTAGTTCCTTTAGAAGGACATCCAGAGTTAATTTTTTACCTTCCTCTTTTCTTAGGTCTTTTTCTTTTCGTGGATTGCTAAACATCTCTTCCGGTCAAAAGATAATCAAGGGTTTGATTATTCAGAATTGTGAGATCTAACTGATTTTATTTGTTCTTTATTTCTTCTTATTTATTTATCTTTTGTGCTTATTGAAAATATTATTTTGGTTAATTGTAACAAAAAGGGTCCTTTGTTAATCATCAAAATAATAGATTACTAATTAGAAGTTTAAATCCGTAATTATTTAAATGTTTTAATATAATAACATAGTTAATTGTAAAAGAGGTTTTCAATTTGTGTTATGAAGATATATAATCTAGTTTAAATAAACCTATACATGTGTTTATTGGCTAGAATTTGTAGTTTTTCTAATTCTTAATACTATTGGTAAATTAAATCCTAAGATCGTATCTAGTGTTATTTATTGATAAGAGAAATAATCAGAGATCGTATCCTAATTATCAAAGAAGTAAGGAAAAACAAGTTGTTAGGTGGTATCAATAACCATAACTAATTCAATGAAGATTAAAAGATTTTTATCTTTGCATCAATGATCAATTCCTAAATCAAACCTGAAATTATTCCTTTGACTGGATACTTTATTACATTGATTTTTCTTCTCCTATTATTCTTATTTAATCTACTTTTAACTCCTCAAACCTTCTTTTCTTTTATTTTATTTTACAAAAAATAAATCTAACCAATCTTTGTGGAAACGACTTTGCTCATCTATACTACAAGTTTAATTTTTTGAGCAGAAATTTAAGAATTTAATTTGTTGGTATCGACAACCAATAATTTTTGGCACTATTGTCGGGGATTGGTTTTAATTAGATTTATTTTAATGCTCCTTTCTTTTCGTGTAGGTGATCTAGTTTTATACGATCCTGAGATTGAGAAGACAACAAAAAGATTCAGGAAGAAAGCTAAATTATGAAGTCAACAAGAATCTTCACCTTTATCTTTTGGATTGAATTTAGCATTTGATTTAGTTGATTCCTCTGGTGATTCTAAAACAGAACCAAACATGGCTAATGAAGAGAGAACTTTAAGAAAATTGGCTGCACCAGAAGTAAATCAGCAGCCACTCTGCATTCAATATCCAATTTTACATGCAGATTTTGAGTTAAAGTCTGGTTTGATCCATTTGCTCCCTAAGTTTCACGGCTTTAAGAATAGAGATCTTCACAAGCATCTAAAGGAATTCCATGTGGTATGCTCTAGCCTAAAACCGCAAGGAGTAATTGAAGATGAGATCAAATTACGTGCTTTTCCATTCTCATTGACCGAAAAAGCAAAAGATTGGTTATTTTATTTACGTTCTGGTTCTGTGACCACATGAATAGAGATGGTAAAAATTTTTCTTGATAAAATTTTTCCTGCTTCACGTGTTGTTAGCATTAGAAGGAAAATATGTGAAGTAAAGAGATATTGAAACCTTTCATGAGTATTGGAAAAGATTTAAACAACTGTGTGCAAGTTACCCTCAACATGGAATTTCTAAACAACTTCTCATTCAGTATTTTTATGAATGACTATTACCCATGGAAAGAAGGATGATGGATGCAGCTAGTGAAGGTGCTATATTAAATAAACTTCCTCGTAAAGCTAGAGATTTGATTTCCACAATGGCTGTTAACTCACAACAATTCAGATTCAGACAAGATACATCTTTAAAAAGGATTAATGAGGTAAATATATCTTCTCTTGAAAATCAAATAGCTAATCTAACTTCTCTTGTTCAACAATTGGTTGTAGAAAATATGCAACAAGTTAAAGCTTGTGGGATTTGTGTTGCTACTGGCCATCCAACTGACATGTGTCCTACACTTCAAGATGATCCTTAAAAGGATGCTAATATAGTTAGAGGATTTTCAGGTCCACCACAAAAGAAGTATGACCCTTATTCAAATACATAGAATCTAGGATGGAGGGATCATCCCAATCTTAGTAATGGAGCAAGACTTTAATTTCAATCTAGATAACTAGCTCCACCACCACAACCTCATCTAAATTTAGGTATGTCTCTTGAAGAGATTGTTCAATCACTTGCATCTAACACACAACAATTTCAGTAGGAGACAAAAACACGTATTAAAAAGTTAGAGAATCAAGTAGGTTAACTAGCATCTACAATGAACAGATTAGAATCTCAAGGAAAATTGCCTTCACAAACTATTGTCAACCCAAAACAGAATGCTAGTGCAATTATCTTAAGAAGTGGAACTGAGTTAAAAGAACCTAGCAAGACCACCAAAGGATGCATCACAAGAGAAGAGACTGAAAAAGAAGTAGTTCCTCAACTAAAGCTTGACCAGCCTAAGGGATCCAATAGAGAGCAACCAAAAACTTTCATGCTAATTCCTCTCTTTCCCTCTAGATTATCTAAATCTAAGAAGAATGAGGAGGAAGAAAAGGAGATTTTTGATTCCTTTTGCAAGGTCGAGGTAAGTATTCCTTTACTTGATTCAATTAAACAGGTACTTTGATATGCCAAATTTTTGAAAGAGTTATGCACCAATAAGAGAAAATTAAAAGGTAATGAATTTGTAACTATGGGGAAAAATGTTTCAACTGTTCTTCAGAAAAAATTACCTCATAAATGTAACGACTCAGGTATGTTTACTATTCTTTGCAAAGTTGGTAATGTTAAGATTGAAAAAGCGATGTTAGATCTAGGTGCTTCAATAAATGTCATGCCATTATCCATTTACTCATCTTTAAATGCTGGACCATTAAAAGAAATTGGTGTGATTATTCAACTTGCTGATAGATCTAATGTGTATCCTGAGGGAGTTTTGGAGGATGTTTTGGTACAAGTCAATGGATTGATTTTTCCTGCTAATTTTTATATGCTTAATATGGAGGAAGATGACTCATCTAACTTATTAATTTTGTTAGAAAGACCATTCCTAAAAACATCCAAGACAAAAATTGATGTGCATGATGGTACCCTCACAATGAAATTTGATGGTGAAATTATTAAATTTAATATTTATGATGCCATGAGATATCCTAGTGATTTATCTTCTGTTTTTGCTATGGATGTTATTGAACCTTGAGCATAGAAAATTTTTGATTTAAGTGATGAAGATAAGTTAAAAGTTATACTTAACAAGAGTTTAAGTTTTGAAAGATCACAAAAAATCTTGCAGAAGTTTACATTGGATTCAGACTTGCAGCATACAATTCATGAATTGGAGTCACTACAACCTATGAGGTATGACGTTTCTTAATTGACAATGATGATGGGATTAATGACTCTATAAGTTTGTAATTTTTTACATTGATTCATATACATATATATATTGCTTAGAATTTGTATCTTTATTTCATACCCTGATTCCCAGTTTTGCAATCAAATTAGAATTTGTATCTTTATTTCGTACCTTGATTCCTAGGTTCGTAACCAAATTAGAATTCGTGTTTTCATTTCGTACCTTGATTTTTAGTTTCATAACTAAATTAGAATTCTTGACTTCCTTTCGTACTATCATTCCGAGTTTCGTAACCAAATTAGAATTCGTGTCTTCATTTCTTATCCTTATTCCTTAATTCGTAACCAAATTATAATTTGTCTTCATTTCGTACCAAAATTTCCTCATTTTGTAACTTAATTATAATTGGTGTCTTAATTTCGGATATTGATTTAATATTTCATAGCTTAATTATATAGTCACTTTTCTTGTGTCTTCACCAGCACATTGGTGCATATCCTTTAGAGAAGACAAAGGGAGCTTCCAGAGCAATACGCACAAGATATCTGCATCTGTGATCCTTGGCTCTATGTAAGTTCATTGATCATTAAGGTGATTTATCTGACTTCCCATTCAATTTGTTTATTAACTTTGTTTTATTGTTCAAATTTATAGACAGTATTTTATTATATTTACAATGAGTATCAAAAGGATCTAGATGCTGATTGTCCTTTACCACACTCAAATTTTAAAACGCATAAATGGGAAGAAGGTTTTTTGGATTGTATGCGAGGCAAATTTTAAAGTGATTGTCCTGCTTGGGACACTATAAATAAGGTGACTTATCTTCTTTGGTTTTGCTTTATTAACATTTTTTTTTCAATATTATGAGTACTCAGTAATGACATTTAAACAATATTTAATGTAGCTAATGGTTCCATGCCATGTTGGCGAATCTCACTAGCTTTTATTCATTGTAGACTTAGCAAAATTCTTGTTGCGTATTTTTGACTCCGTTCATCAAGAGATACCAACTGAGGTGTGCATTTGACAGCAAAATCCATTCAGATTTCTGCTAACCAATTATATGGCGAGTGACGGATATTTCATGCAAAAAAGAAATGTCAAAATGTCGAATCTTTCATTTTTCATGCACAATAGAGCCGAAAAACAAAGCCCCCCAGCAAAGAAGAAGTTAAGTCTTTTTTCAAGTTTGTGTTATTATCTAAAGTTTTTGTTAAATGTCTTTTCTTAATTTTAATTATTTTTTTTACAGTGGCAATTGTGGTCTATACATGTTGTATATTATGAAACATTTACTACTTAAGAAGCATTTAAAATATACTGACAAAGATATGTCAGAGATTAGAAATCACATGGAAATATATGTATTTGCCAACTTCACTGTAGATGATAATCACTGATTCATTTTTTTCTTTTCATACAATATATTTATTTTATATATACATTTGAAAATTGTAAATAACATTTTTTTTATCAATAGAAATTATACAATGTATTTATTTTGTATATACATTTGAAAATTGTATTTAACATTTTTTCAATAGAAATTATATCTACGTAAATAATGTGTAAGATGTACTAATCATGTTATGAATTTTGGTCACGTATTCATCAATTGTATAGGATTCACTAATCAAGTTACGAATTTTAGTCACGTATATATTATGAATGTGCGTGATTTACAAATCAAGTTACGAATTTTAGTCACGACTTTATTATAAGTTTACATGATTTAACAATCAAGTTACGAATTTTAGTCACGATTTCATTATGAGTGTGCATGATTTATTAATCGAGTTACGTTATGAATGTGCGTGATTTACAAATCAAGTTACGAATTTTAGTCACGACTTTATTATAAGTTTACATGATTTAACAATCAAGTTACGAATTTTAGTCACGATTTCATTATGAGTGTGCATGATTTATTAATCGAGTTACGAATATTAGTCACAATTTCATTGTAAGTGTGCATGATTTACTAATTAAGTTATGAATATTAATCACGATTTCAATGTAAGTGTGCATGATTTCGCCAATGAAGTTTTGAATTTAATGTACAAAAATAAGGTACGTCCACATTATGATGATCACACAATTTTGCCAATGAAGTTACAAATTTAATGTATAAAAATAAGGTACATTCACATTATGACGATTACATGATTTATATAATATGAGATAATTTATTATACGATTTGCTAATCAAGTTACGATTGTGGTGAAAACATTTTCAAAGTGTCAGTTACATTGTCAATATTACATCAATTGATTTGTATGTAATAATGAAGACCATATAAAAACTTGAAGTCTGAATTTGCAGTGATATAGAAGTTAAAAATCAACAATATCATCAAATTATTACGATTTATCATAAGTCAGTTATACAATCATCTAGTAAAGTTAAATTGGGAAGAATTTGACAAGTTTGTAAATTATGACTAACTCCACCACAATGAGGCATTTACAACGCAATTGATCAGGCACATTTGACGATTGTGACTGGCTTACTCTATCAAAATACTATGGATTCGAGCATGTTAATCGATTGTGTTCATATTAACTGCATCTAGAGCACCTTTTTTGGCGCATCCTCTCCCCAATAGAGGGTATTCTCTACTTTTTTGGACACCCTACTGACTTACCATTATTCGGTGGTAATATCATAACTCTTCTAACTTTCTTAGGTACATTCTAATCAGATTTGTCACCAATTGGATATATCGGCTTAGCATATACTACTACTAGTTGATCCTGTTTGTAGTAGTTGGAGTAAAGAGTTATGAAATCAATATTACGTTACCTATAAAAAGTACACAATTTATGAAGTTAATACAAAAAGTAACAATAAATAATAAAATTAACAAAATCATCAATATCACATGGAAGCTGCTAGGGCATGTGTACATGGCAAAAGATGAGCTTAAAACTCCCTACAAGTGCAAGTATGTTCGATAAGGTTCACAACTACCTCTTTACCCTTGTGCTTAATCAAAAATAAGTTCCAATCAACATTGGAAGCCGTCATTTGTAATGAAACTTTTTGTCTCTCAATCGTCAATGAGTGAACCCATTCTATGAGTTGTGACCTCCAAGCCTTAGCTTTTTCAAGTTGATCATAGAACCAACGTTGCATCATATCTCGAATGAATTCCAATAGAGCCATAATGGGCAACTCACGAGAAAATCAAAAATGCGACTTCAAATTCTCCGCAATGTTAGTGGTCATGAGTTGATATCGTCTCTGAAGACAATACACGTGACCTTTTTTTTTTTTTTTTGATCTTTCTTCATGATAGATTCAAAAGCTTTAGGGTGATTAGCCTATAATTTAGTCATTAATTTCTTAAATTCAAATTCTCGATATGCCCTAGTCGTACTATAAAATATCTTAGATACATATTATCTCTTAAATTTATTCTTTATGTTTTGAGCCATATGCTAGGAGTATAAATCATGACAAGAATTAGGAAAGACCTTTGAGGTGGCCTTTGCAATACTGGCATGATGATTTGATATAATAACCACGTCTTCAACCAAGCCAATTGCTTCTTTTAGCTGCCCTAAGAACCACTCCCATGTTTCATAGTTCTTTGAGTCGCCATAATCAAATGCTACTCGATATATCTGTTCATTCCCATATTTGCACGCTGCTATAAATATTACACCATGGAACCTCCCTTTTAGGTGAGCAGCATCGATAGTAATGACGGGTCTAATTACTAAATAAAACCCCCTTAATGATTATCCAAGAGCCAAAAATTAAATACTTAAATCGATTAGTTCCATCTTTGATGCATATGTGAGCCCTAGTTCTCGGATTAATAGTTTGCAACATGTGGCAGTATGAAGTAGTTGTTGATATGATTCAATTGGATCACCATATGTAAGAGACAAAGCATATTCTTTAGCCTTTCAAGCTTTACTATATAAAATCTATATGCCATATAATTTTTTCATATCACCCATGATATCTTTTGGCTTAATGATTCTAACATTGGTACATAACCTCTGAGCTACAATTTTTCAAATAACGGTAAAACTTGCTTGTCGATGTCATCAATGCAACTCTTCAATCGTGCAAGTATGTGTCAAATCACACCTTTTAATTTGGAAGAATTGCTCTTGTGCAACTCTTACAGCACAAACCTTCTATGCATAATTTCCTTCTCTACAAGCAATCTCAAATATTGATTTGTTAGACCTAGTGACTCTAAATTCAAAGTTCTCAGTTAATGCACACATGCCCAAAAATTGCTTCAACTCTTTCTTGTTTAGGAAAACTGACCTTTAGCAAGGATATGAATCAAAGTCACTGATTCCATAGTAGGAGTCAGAGCAAGACAATATAATTCAGCACCTAACACATTATATAGTCTAACAACACCATTATTTGAATTATTATGTACTTCTGGGCATGCAACTGGGACATAAGGTGGGACAGTACGTAAGTTCTCATTTAATTCTTCATTGTCGAGTTTTACTTCTAGAATGAGTTCACATTAATCTTCACTGGTAGGCTGAGTAGGTTGAGTTTCCATGATTGGGTATTCACACCCAATATCATAGTCAATCCGCTCATCCAAGTTGATCTTATTGGTATGCTGAGTGTCAAGAGGAGTCTCCATATAAATGGTTCGTTCAGTGCATAAATGTCTAATTGAATAGTAAGATTACTTTCAGTACAAGAATTAAAATGATTAACTCCTCTTAAAATTTCACCTTCATATAAACCTTGCTTATTTTTAACAAAATTTCTCTCCACCAAATCAACAATTACACGGGGAACTATACTATCATCATACAACATAAATTCAACATCTTCATCATTCCTTAACTCAATTTTGAAAATAGTTTTTTCAGATCTTACTACATTATGCAGTACAATATCAATATTAGAAAAATTAGCCTCCACACAAGATTTAACAAAATCCAACAACTGTAAATATGTCAAATACCTCTGAACAACTATCCCTTAGTTTTGATAGCTCTACTAATATACTCAAAACTTCCTTTGAACTTGGACCACTCATTATTCCAAGTTATAATGATCCGTATTCTGTAATGACCATGAAAATATTTCAAATAACAACTAAAAAGAATTACCTATTACAAATAAGAATGTAAGATTTCTCATAACGTGTTACAATTTCATCAAATAAGTCATGAGTCGTAAACTTGTTATGATTTTTGAATCTTACGAATTTCAGAATGATGTTACGATAAACCAATTAAGATACGATTTTTAATCATGTATGAACCTAAGATTATGACACGATTCTCAACCCAAGTTACAAAATATAAAGGAGATCATGATATAAATAGATACAACTGAAATTTTCACACTTTTAAGCTACATTATAGTTCAAAAGCTATACCTGTCATCCTCTTTAACCATTCGAGCACGTTCTAATTTTAAAAAGAAATATAATACCAAAAACTTGAGTTTCCTTCTTTGTGCAAGATAACTAGCCTTTGATTTCTTATTGAAATCTTGATTTGATAGATCTTGGATACAAAGGTCGAAAGAAAAAAAAAACTCAAAGAAAAAGTGAAGAAAGACAGAGCTCGATGAGAGATAGAGGCCGAAAGAGAGATTTAAAGTGATGTATTCAGACAAATCTCATGATTTTTTAAGCTTATTTAATTTTTAAGTGTATTATTGTCTTTCGTAAGGGTATTTTTATCATTTTAATCTATTTAAGTGCTAAAAAAACTAAACTTAGTAAAAAGAAGTTTCTTTTACAAAAAACTGGTGGCGGGGTGCCAATTTTGGCAATTTCCTCTTAAAAAATATTGGTTAGATTAATTAAAAAAATTTTGGCTAAATTATTTAGAAAAATTAAGTTTGTTACTGTTAATTTTATTTATTAATAAATTTAGGTTTTGTTATATTAGTCAAATATAATTATTTAATTAGATTGTAATTAATTTATGATAAATAATTTAATTAGCTTTTTAAAAAATTTTAAAGTAGTTAGATGTTAATTAAAATTTTAAGTTGTTAATTTTATTTGTTAATAAATTTGGTTTATGTTAAATTAGTCATGTAATACTTTAATTAAATTGTAAGTAGAGATAAATAATTTGAATAGATTTTTGGAAATTAAATTAATTAAGATGTTAATTGAATTTACTAGTTATTAATTTGAAATAAATAATTTAATTAGATTTTGTTGAAAAATTAAATTAGTTTGATGTTAATTAAATTTTGTAGTTGTTTAGTTTATTTGTTAATAAATTTTGGTTTTGTTAGATTAGTTAGATATAATTGTTTAATTAGATTATAATTAATTTGTGATAAATAATTTAATGAGTTTTTTTGAATTATTTAATTCATTAAATGTTAATTAAATTTTTAGTTGTTAATCTTATTCGTTAAAAAATTTGGTCTATGTTAAATAATAATGTAATGATTTAATTAGATTATAATTGGAGATAAATAATTCAAACAGATTTTATGAAAATTAAATTAATTAAGATATTAATTAAATTTTATAGTTATTAATTTTATTTGTTAATAAATTTAGTTTATTGTAAAGTAGTTAAATAATTGTTTAATTAGATTATTAGAGCCTAGATGCTTGCAGTATTAAACATCAAACTTTTGTGGGACTAATGTACCAATAACTTAACCTACCTACTTTCTCCCTTGTCTTTTTTTTTTTAAAAAAATGAAATAATATTTCTAATGAATCATTTTCATACCGAAGCTTTCTTAGTACAGCCAAATAGGCAATAACATACCACCAAGAGTTTGAGATAACCGAAGTTTGGGAGATTTGTAGCTTATTACAAAAATGCAGTCAAAAAATTTAAAGATGAAGCCTTAGACCTCTTTTTTAGAGCCTCCTAAAAAACACACAAATACTTTATCCTTAGCATCTAGATTTGTCGAATAATCAAGTTGTGGCTAACTCTTGAACATTAAGAATATTGTATTTTTCCTCAATCCAAGCCATTATATGTTAATTATTAAAGACATGGTCCTCTCATTTAAATCTACCTCATTTTGGCTACTTATAAGGGTAGAATCCCGGTTTAGACTCATCTCTACCATAAACATAAGAAAAATAAAGTATTAAGGAGAACTTGTCCCTGAACTATTAAAACGAAAATTTATTAGACAAAAGACAAATATAAATAAAAACACCAAAGATTGTGAAGTACAACTTGAGCAACAACGAGTTTAGGTGGAATCAAGAAGCTACAGCGTAAAAGAGTAAGGAAGAACAAATAAAGAAGCAAAAGAATGAAATGACATTTATATAACCCCATTTTGCATCAAAAGTTACTAACTTCTAACATAAACAACCAAAAAAAGACACGTGAAAGCGAGCTTATGAAGAGGTGTGAAAGTAGTGAGTCAAATTAGAATGATGATGTTTCAGATAATAAGCCAACGGATGGTAAATCCAATGCCATTTTGATGAGCTCAGCAAAATTAACTTTAAGCCATTTGAAAAACCTACCAAATCCTAGCTCGACACACACCCTAATTAAGATTGAAAGTTCTAAAACTCGAGAATCAATGATCTTAAACTTTCATCCCAAACTTCTTTAGGGATGCAAATAACATATATGTGTATGCCTAGTTGGACTAATAAAAAAGAGCCACGTTATTATGAGAGGCATAGGCCAACCAAATGTGATACATAAGACCTATCCACTAATTGAAATCGAACACATAGAGTCACCATGCTAGATCAACCTAGGATCTTGAGATATAGATGCCAAGTTAGCCTAGATTCTTAGCCCCATCATTATAATAGTTACTATGCTTAACACCAAAACTCCTCTATCCTCACCACCACAATAACACACTATTAATTAGGTCATTCCCCAAATTAGGTACGTCAAAATCAAGCATATCTCTCCATGAAAATTAGAAAATTTTTCAGAATAATTATAAAAATTAGTTTTGGACACTTTATACTGAATAATAACTTAACTTTAGGTGTTATCTATTCTCAATCTAAACTTCCAATTTAACTGAGTTCAAGTTTAAAATAATTTTTAAGTGATAACAATCTGAATAATAAATAAGAGGAACCAAAAGAGCATCAAAGATTTAAAAATTAGATATGATGCCTCCAACGTGATGATGAAAATGTCGAGCATCAATTTTCATCCCTAACATTGATGAAGTGTTAGCATCCATCGAGTAGCTTCTTTGATTACCTTCCAACATCTAAGACTAATCAATTTCCAGTTTCCATCAACTTTCACAATCTAACACTTATCACAACTTTCAATATTATTCTTTAACTTTCAATATCTAACAATCACTATCAGTTTTTTTCATTGACTTCCATCAATTTCCAAGCACTCATTAGCATCTTGCAATTTTTACGAGTAACTCTCGTTAATAGCACTCACACTACAAAATAAAACGGTTTTAATGGCAATATTTTGATATTTAATTGCCATTTAAGTTTTTATTAGCAATATATGTTCAAAACTCAACATACTTGGGATCAAAAAAACCCTATAATGACAATTATCGTGATTGTTGGTACACATAGTAAATAATTGTCGCTAAAAAATGGTGTATTTAGCGGCAATTGTTAGTGGTAATTATTGCTAAAGATAAGTTAACTTTTATTTTATTTATGGCAATTAACAATTGTTACTAAACATTTATGTATTTGATGACAATCATCGAGGCAATTAACAATTGTCACCAAAGAGAGGTTGATTTTTGCTTTATTTTCGGAAACCAACAATTGTCACTAAACATGCAATTAATAGTTATTACTAAAAGCAAGTTGATTTTTAGTTCATTTGTGGTAGTTGACCACTACCACTAAAATATTTTCTTAATGGTAATATTTTTTTTATAGTTAAATGTCAATATAACTAGTAATATAAATCAAATTAAATTTTTTTAAGGTAATTAATAATTATTACTAAAAAGATTGCAAATGGTTATATACTGATCATCAAACAATTATCATTAAAATAATTATAAATTATTGTTCATCGATCAAAGAATAAAAGCTACTGATAGCACTACAACATTAAAGGGTTTTAGCGACAATTATTTTGAGTTCTAGCAACAATTATAATTGCCATTAATGTCTTTACTAGCAATTAATCAAAAGCTGGCGTAACTGGTATCGAGAAAACCCTATAACGGCAATTATCATGATTGCTGGTAAATATATAAAATAATTACCGTTAAAAATCTATATTATTACAGGCAATTGTTAAAGACAATTGATAAATGCCGCAAAAAAGTAAATTGACATTTATTTTGTTAGTGACAATTATAAATTGCCACTAAAAATAAATTGATATTTGTATTATTTACGATAATTATCAATTACCGTTAAATTGTTAGTTATTTAATGACAATTATTAAGATAAATAACAATTACCACTGAAAACAAATTAACTTTTATTTTATTTACGATAATTATCAATTGCTACTAAATGTCTATGTATTTAGAGGTAATTATCAAATAATTAGCAATTGTTGTTAAAAGTAAGTTGACTTATTTTTTGTGATAATTAACAATTTGTCATTAAATATTAATATAATTATTGATATAAACCAAATTATAAGTTTGTTAAGATAATTAACATTTGAATAACCATTATTTTTTTAAAAAAATATTTACAAGTTAAAGTATGAAAATTTAAAATTATAACTCACAATATAATTCAAAACAGATATACTCATTCATAACAAAAGTATTATCTATATTATTTTTTTACATAACAAAATATATCCAAATGTCAAATAGTCATTTAGCGAAAATATAATTCCAAATAAAAAGTTTACCAGTGCTCTTAAATTTAAAAAGTTAAAAGTTAATACACTAACTCCACAAAATATCATTTTATCAATTTCTAACAAATGATAGTTAGTTCACAATGTATGACCTGAAATTGAAAAAAAATATGTAAGAACATGTATAAAATATAACTATTTTGTAAGAACCAAAAAAAAGAAACTTACCCTAAAAAGGTTCAGATACTAGATTTTCATCGTTTTCTTCAACAATTTTATGAGCACTTAATGCATCAGGAATTTATTATATATATATATATATAATATTATACATCTCAATAATACAATATAAAATAAAGTTCAACTGTAATATGTTGTTTTCCATCTTAATGAGTTTTTTTTTTCACATTTTCATAGACAATAGAAGATACAAAGTAGATCATACTTGATTGTTAAATGGTCTATCATGTTCAATATGTATTGCATCAGCAGACCTCCTGTTAACAATGATTTCATCATTGCAAGCTCAGCTTCCAAACATTCTTGATTTTCTTTCATCATCTTTAAGTCATTTTTCAACTTATGAACACTCTCATCAGCTGTATTCTCATTCACATTTTTCCTCATGCAAGAGAATGATGAAGTCAATAAACTTTTTAAAGTTGGACCAAGTCCTAATCCACGCACAAGACCATTTCTTTCTAGACCCATTACTTGTGAATATATATCATTTTTTCAATTTAATACTTCTTTTGATTGCTCGTTAGAACTTCCACATTAACTTATCTTGTCCTTCATTAAATCTTATACTCAGTATAACATATAAAAATATATTGTTAGCATCTATTTTTATTAATATTTAAAGACAGTTATATTTAAAACTAAGAACTTGGCATGACAATGCATTTTAAGGTTTACAAAACTTAACACTATACGAGCAATCTTCTCATCAAGTGGTCTTCCATCTTTGCGCTTTTTGTCAGTATCTATGAATATATGTGCTCGTGATGGCTCTACTTTGTCTTTTGCCTATCACATCAGTACACATAATGCTACAATTATTATAAAAATGTATTTTAAATAATTTATTATTAAATTACTTTATAAAAGAATTATACTTAAGTTTTCTGTCATGAAGCGTGTAATGCTTTTGGATCCCCCAGTATGTGCCATCTTTAAATTCATCCAAATTTTTCTAGTTGTCTTAGTACATTTCTAAAATTACAACAATGATTAATATAATTTTGTAAAATAAAAAATAATATAATATTACAACACTCACTTTAGCTTTCTCTGAATACCAAAATGAAACTAAAATAGTCCATTGATCTCCTAGTATGCGTTTGGGCCTATTGTTTAAGAGTTCTTCTTTGTTTCAGAATCTCTTAAAAGACTCAGTTTTGATCTCACATGTGTAGTCCTTTCACTTCTTTCTAAGTGATCTTAACACCTATTTTTCACCACTTTGAGGTAGTAAAAATTTTGACTGCATTGAAGTATATAAAAAAAAAAATCAACAAATGTGCTATATATCCTACTTATATAATAAATCTCAAAACATTAAAAAAAATATTTAGAATTTAATGTTTGCTTACCTTCACCAATGTTAGCAAGTTCTCTTTGTCTTTCTTTGGGAACATTCTCCAATTATTAGTATGAAAAGGAGTTATATTTGGATTTGTTGCTAAATTGCCTAAGAAACTAGCAAATACATGTCCCTTGTCTCTGATGGCTTATCCTTTATTGGTTGCTGAGACAAACAAATTAAATTTCTAAATTCTTGCTCAAAAGATTAAACTTGTAATATAGATGAGCAAGGTCATTTCCACAAAGATTGATTAGATTTATTTCTTGTAAAATAAAATAAAAGAAAAAAATGTTGAAATATTAAAAGTAGATAAAATAAAAATAAAAAAATTAATGTAATAGAGCATCCAATCAAAGGAATAATTTTAAGTTTGATTTAATAATTGATCATTGATGCAAAAATAAAAATCTTATAATCTTCGGTGAATTATTTATGGTTGTTAGTACCACCTAACAACTTGTTTTTCTTTACTTCTTTAATAACCAGAATGTGATCTCTGATTATTTCTCTTATCAATAAATAACCTTAGATATGATCTTAGGATTTAATTTACCAATAGTATTAAGAATTAGAAAACTACCAATTCTAGTCAATAAACATATGTGTAGATTTATTTAAACTAGATTATATATCTTCATAACATAAATTAAAAACTTCTTTTGTAATAAGCTATGTTATTTACTACTTATAAACAATTACGGATTTAAAGTTCTAATTAGTAATCTATTATTTTGATGATGAAACAAAAGGACCATTTTTGTTACAATCAACCAAAATAATATTTTCAATAAGCACAGAAGATAAATAAATAATGAAGAAATAAAGAACAAATAAAATCAGTTAAATCTCATAATTCTAAAAAATCAAACCCTTGATTATCCTTTGACTGGAAGAGATGTTTAGCAATTCATGAAAAGAAAAAGACCTAGGAAAAAAGTAAGGTGAAAAATAAACTCTAGATGTTCCTTTGAAGGAACCACTTCCCCTTTATACAATAATTCTTAAATATAATAACTTATTTTAACTAGGACACTTAAAGATAAAGATAAAGATAAAATTCTACAACTACTTTTAAAATAAAAGATAAAGTCTTGGTTCGGTGAAATTTCAATGCAATTAGATGTGCCAACGCTTTATCCAAAGACATCTTCTAATTCATCCACATCTACTAGGAATCTAACTTTTCATCTTCAAATAATGAATTTGAGTCCATCTTAGTTAAGTTCCTTAATCCACCCTACTAAATGTAAAACATAGTCAAAATACAAGATTTAATCATTTACAACCAGCAAAAAATATGAGAAAATATAACAATATATATGACTATTATGCATTCCATCATCTTTTATCATTAAATTACATAATTACCCATTCTCCTTTGAGTTGATTCTAAATATATACTAGTAATATAAGCCCTCTTTTTCTTCTTTTATCTGAAAAATATGAAAATAAAAACAATCAAAATTTTCAAGGAAATAAGTGATCATTTAATACAAATTAAGTTTTACCAGATGTATTTATTGACTTTGTGTTACAGTGTTCTTCAACAGAAGGCTCAACATTAGATTTAACGAAGGCTTTATACTAGAATATCCTCTATTTTCTTTATGGAAAGAAACTATAAGCAAACTTTTTCTTTTCCCCATTATATCCTAATATAGTCTTCTCTAATGAATTCTTGTTCTTTTTTTCCCTTCACCACTCCATGTCGAGAGTAAATATAAATAAAGAAACTCACAAGTTTTTTCTATAAATGGTAGAACCTAAACCAAAGTGAAGTGATCTAACTTTTACTTTCTTTATGAAAAGAGACTCTACACAAACCTTTTTTTTTCCTTATTGTATCCTAACATAGTCTTTTCTAATGAGTTCTTGTTCTTTTGTCCCTTCACTACTCCATTTCAAAAGCAAATATAAATAAAGAAACTACCAAATTTTTCCTGCAAAGGGCAGAACCATAACCAAAGAGAAGTGATCTAATCTTTACTTTCTTCATGAAAAGAGACTCTATGCAAACTTTTTCTTTTTCCCATTATATCCTAATACAGTATTCTCTAATGAGTTTTTGTTCTTTTGTCCTTTCATTACTCTATGTCAAGAGCAAATATAAATAAGGAAACTTATGAGTTTTTCCTACAAAGGGCAAAATCTAAACCAAAATGAAGTGATCTAATCCATTGGCCCACCTGGAAGTTCAAGGTCATGATCATTAGGAAGAAAAATATGAAACTCATAAGGATACAAAATATTATTAAAAAAACAAAGCAAATAGAAAGAATTTTAGGCCACTTTAGTGCGTATAGGGCTGAGAAATATTAAATGCATAAAAAATGCAATTCTTAAGCCAATGGAACTTTGAAAAACATACCAATTGTCAATCCTGCTTCTGCTCTGACTTGTTAACTTCTGTTCTAACTTGTTAGGTTTTGCTTCTCCTCCTACAACACTGCCCCAATAGACATCATTATTCTCTGTGTACTCTAAACAAATTTAAACAAGATAATAACTAAATAACAACTAATAATTATATATCCTCAAACCAGAATTTTAGAAATTATGGATCAATACAACTATGCTTCAGTATTAAAGGTTAAACACTCAAAATTGCTAATCCTAAAAAAAAACTGATTGCACAGCAAAGCACTAAAATGGTTATGATAAACTGAGCAGCAAATAATACTAATGATTTAATATGAGGCTCAATAAAATTTTCAAATTAAACTCTTTCTGTAATTGAAAGTTGAAGAAACAAAGTACTATTTTAGAAAGATTAAACAACAGTAACAAAGAAATAGTGTCCTTGAAATCCATGCCAAAGCTAAGTAGCTGTTCTGATTTCAAACTCCCTCCAAAGCTACAAATGGAAAGATCACTCAATCACAAAACTCATCCATAAAACTCTTGTGGAACCTATGTCAAATGAGAAACAACCGCTGGAATCTTATCTTCTTAGGGCAGTATAGTGCAACTAAAGTGCCAAGTACTAAGAACTTATCGTAAAACATAAAAATGTAAGCAAGTTAGAACTTGTAGTATAAATTTAATATATAAGCAGGAAATAGCAATAAATGGAACCTACCTAGCCAAAGCCAGAACGAGGAACAACAACTACTCTAGTAGCATTGACAAGCAAGGAACAATATAATGCATCTAAGGTTGTTTTCGTAGCTTCTACAACTTTAATTACATCACTCATTACATCATTTCATATCAATTAGTATTTCTTTAGCATCACCTCTCACCCAATGAACATCATCATCATTTTCAACAATAATAATATCTTGCAAACTAACATGATTTTGAATCTCAAAAGGTCCTTCACCTATATCAGAAAGATCTCTAGGTTTCACTGTCAAAGGAATAAACCAATCACACTCTTTATAATCTTGTACATACATTTCTTGTTAAACTTGAGATGTAAATACAAATGGCTTATCACTTAGATGGTCACCAGTGTGTATCAGATGCGAAAAATTGACAAGTACATATCCTTCCAATGCATCTTGCTTTACTCCTCTACCTTGTGTAACATCAACCCAAGCACACTTTTTAACATCCTCCCAATGCAAATACAATGCGTGTTTGGTGGAAAGGGGTGAGGATATACTACAAGAAGCATGAAGGATAAAAAGACCTCCTCATGTATGGTTCAGTGTTTGATTATAATTGACAGTTATGAGATTTTTGGTGTAGTAGCAAGGGAAGTTAGACTTTGCCATTACGCAAAAGCGGGGAATATCCTATACTTCCTTAACCATAATTTTGTTGCTCAGTGTTTAATTCTTTTTAAATTCATGGTTATTCTATTTCTACAATAGGGCCTCAGCCTAGAAACTCAGTAACCAATCAGTTTTGAATGAAAATCCATGAAAACTAAAGCATGTAGAAAACCAAGGCTTGTCTTAATAGATCAAAGTAATTTAAGGACTGAAGCATTTTGTAGCAATTTTACTGACCTTAGTGATGAATTATGTAACACAAACACAAATCAACAAAAAAAGGAAGATGATTACATACAAGAACTGAAGTTTGGATTAGTTTCAATAAAAGTAACCACAATTTATAAGTAATATACTATGGTAAAAAATCTCACTCAAGCATAAATAACATGGTATGAGGTGTTTAAAAATATCCCCACTGAACTAAGACACTGTATTTGGATAAAATTCTATGAAATTAAACCAAAAGGGATTATAATTTGGCTATATGGCAACCTTCACTGATTTATAAGCATTCAAACCATTTTTTGTTTATGAATCTACACCAATTTATTTCCTAACTAATATAACCGTGGAGTTCATCTTTCTGCTTAGTTCATTGCAACAGATAAGTTTAACATAAATTATAGATACTCCCATAGCCTAAACTAATCCTTCTTTCTATCATATCGATAATCCAAAGGAATTGATCCATGTACTTAAGACACTAGAAGCAGCAGGCAAAATCAACCTCTCTATTCCTAGCTCTAAGTGCTGCTTCTCTTGTTCATTCATTAGTATGCAACATATTACTTGATGGCAATTACAAGAAATCAATAGTAATCTGGTAGAAATCTAATGATGCTTTTAATTATTAAAGAAACATGGGCGAGTGGGAGAATTGAAGCTAGAAATGATAGTACCTAGAAATCAAATAAATCAAATCGCATGGAGCTCTAGTTGGTAGCTTTGTCCCTGTATCACCATTAATTAATTGATTTTCATGAGAGAAAAAGATGGTGGGTTGTCCAAATCAAAGGAAGAGATTGAGAGATAAAGAACTAAAGAGGAAATTAATTGTACCATTAGAGATTGTGAGCTAGAGAGGAATTTGTCCAATTTGTCCAAGGTGTGAGAAAAGACAGAATTAAAAGAGAATGGAGAACAAAAAGGATTGATTTTGGCATCTAGCTCGGCTTGGCTCCAAGATGTAATAGAAGTAGTTGGTGGTGCAAATTTGGCCCAAAAACAAAGGAGAGCATGATGGTTTGGTGAAAGGCTATGAGAGTTAGTAATGAGGACTGGGCAATGGGCCTTAGCTTGGGTTCCCTAGAAAATAAAGAAAGATAGGCCTCATGATGCCTAGGGAGAAGATGACACCCAGACAACAATCTACAAGTAGCTTGACTAGTTGCATTCCTTTGAATGGAAATTACCAGAGGGTACAGAAGCTTGCCATGTTTGAGAAATTTGGTCTAGTTGTTTAAGTTACTCTTTTAAAATGACATCCTTGAGTGATTGATTTGTAAGATTATTCTCATAATTGTTTTAGAATGACATACCTATAACTTTGTGAAGGCGAGTTGAGACTTTTGTTATATTCTATGGGTTAGAGTTGTGCTACCCCAAATTAGCTTACTGTCATTACATGTATGAAAGGTTTGTAGGGCTGCGGGGAACAACGAAGAGCAAGAACATACAACATTTATTGCCAAGTGAGATTGGCTTTTAGTTATCAAGTTCAAGTTATAGATGCTTCACTGGTTTGTGATTGTGTTTACTAGTTAATGTAACATGGAACTAATAAACATAGCATACAGAAGAGAGAAAAAGTTTCCAAGTAGGATCAATGCTTGATTATTTTCATGTAGGGTTTTTTATCTAACTTGTAAGTTGATGGAACTAATAGGTGGATTCCAGACTTTTTATGCAGGCCATATTTATAAAAGTTAGAAGATGAGCTCTGCTATTGCTATCAAATGTCTGATTTCACTTCCCTCTACATCAAGGCATTTAGCTCTATTTATATCTTACTATAAGGGTGGTTAATTTTATTAAGGGGGGAATTCTTACCATGGAAGCAAATGCACTCACAAAGAAGACAAATAAGATTTAATCATTATCAGATTATGCATGAACAATATATTTTTATAAAGAGCAATCAGGCTAGACAATTCTATTAGAAAACCTCAACAATCAACAAAAGTGGAGTCAATGGAACAGGTGAAGTAGCATGTGACAGTGCTTGACATTGCTGCTACTGCTGCATAGATTATTAAGCAATAGGGTATATTACAGTCCAAATGGAGCTATCTAATTATTAATATCAAACAGACGGTAAACTTAGCTTTGCACATCGGTAACGTGGCATCAGTTTAAATGTTATGTGAAAAAAGATTAAAAATAGAAGTGCAAGCATTCCTAAGTTCAATGGATGATATTGGCTTCCTCTATTTGCTTTGCATGGGGAAGTAGTAGAGTAGCTAGGTTTCACTTTCACTGTTTTCGTTAGCCTATAACTTGGCATTAATTACTTGATGAGCATCTATGGCTACTCATACTTGGCTTCCATAAGAGCACAATTAAATCCTACTTATTTGAAGAGGATGCATGTCATTCTTATGAATCTTAACGAACAATGGAACTGAAGATAGGGATTTATAGTAGTTGATGACAATAACTTAACCTGAAAGCTCTGAGAAGTTTCAAAGCCTATAGTAGTAATGATAGGTGTATTGGATCCATCATCAAATTCATTCCTATTTAATGTTATAAAACACGAGAAATCCACTACCAGCCATATGTGATATGAATAGTCGCTTCACAGGCTGGAAAATGGGCTTGTTGGGGCCTAACAATCGACTTATTTGGCAATCTGGGGCTAGTATTCGAACGAGTATATCTTGCTCAAAATTGAGAAAGTGGCACCAAACAAGTGTTCTAGTAATTGAAGTAATTGATACCATAAGCCAAGACAACTCTACCATTAAAACCAAGACAAAAAAGCCACCTCAGGTTTCTGGGTGTGTTCTTCAAAATCCAAATTTAGAACAAATAAGATAATCGAAGTAATTAAGACCTAAAGAAGGATAAAAGATTATATAATATATATGCTACATATAAAAGTGCAGATATTTAAAAAAGTAATAGGTTGTTTACATTAATATTTACATGACAATAATGTGAATGTTTAAGTTTTTTATTTATTATAAAATTTATAAAAATATTATATGATTTAATAAATATTATTTTATTATATTTAAATTAATATTTATTAATTTAACATAAAACTTTAAATTTTATAATTTTAAAAAAATTATTAAATTATTTTAAAAGCAATTATAAACAATAGCCTTCATAGATATGTGTTTTAATGGCTAAAGTTTACAATTGCCACCATAAATTTATTAATGGTGCCTATTTGATAAATGCCTAAAAAACTTCTACTAACATATATAGTAACAATTGTGGTAATTGTCGCTAAACGATTGCCGTTAAAAATATGTTTTGTTATAGTATAGAGTCATTTACCTTTGATTATAAATTGTCACTATTTTTTTAAAAAAAATTATAAATTAAACTATGAAAATAAAAATTTGTGACTTACAACATGTAATCAAAACGAATATACTCATTCATAATTAAAATATTATTTATATTATATTTTTTATATAATAAAATATATTCGAATATCGAATAGCCATTTAATGAAAATACACTTTAAAGTGAAAAGTTTAATAGTGTTTCTAAATTTAAAGAGCTGAAAAAACTAATATACTAACTTCACAAAATACTATTTGTAAATGTCCGATAAATTGTAGTAGCACATAATGTATAACCTAAAAATAAAAAACACATGTGAAAATTATGCATAAAATATAAGTATTTCACAATAACAAATAAATAATACTTACCTTATAAACATTCAATACATTAATAATCTATTAAATATAAAACAAATAAAAATACGACTATCGTATCCTTGCACGGACTTGAAAGACCCTATCGCAACATCATCAACATAGCATTATTCACAATTAAAAAAATAAGGCTTATAATTTCAATGTTAGTGAATAGTTTTAGTAATGGAGGTGTTTCTAATGTAGCTATTAAAGCATGCATTTCAGTTATATATTGAAACATGTCAGTATGATATGATTATTAAAAGATATTAGTATCGATTCTTGCATACTGTAACAATGGATCCTTGCAGCAAGCAGCTCATGAAAATTACTTCGTAATTTATTGCCCACTGCAAATATAATAACATATTAAGAAAAACATTTATTTTCTTAAAAAGACAGAAATAAACCATTTTAGGTGTTACTTTCAAACCAGCTCTAAACTTTGAAAATGTGTATTTACTTGAGTAACAATGCATAATAAGTCAACATCTTTTACATTTTACAGATTTGATGGATATCATTATTGATTGCACACAAATACTTTCAATCAATAGGGAATTTTGACTTTTCACAGACATCATAAATAATATATTTTACCATATTATAATCATAGCTGGAAATGAGAAAGCAAAAAAAAAAAAAAAACAGTTTCCACGTCAAAATAAATAACATTAGAAAGTAAAACCAAAACATATTATGTTCGGCCAACAAAAACTTAACTAATATAATTTTGCAAACAAAAAGATAGAGATTAATGAAATGTTAAAAGGCCAAAGAAAAAAAAAACTAATAATCAATCACCACTAACCTGTCAATCAAGATCCCTACAATAGCTCTAATAGCCATAACAAATGCAGAGTGAGCAATCTTGCATCTACAAATAGGGGACTCCAAATGCGTTCAAGATAGACTTTGTTTTATTATTGTTGCGCTATCAAAGTCCTTGTCTGGCTCATTAGTTATATATTACATGCCCTACCTCTCAAGCATTTGACAGTATCAAAATTATAATTTTTAGCAAATAGATCTGAAACAAAAGTGGATGAGAACTACATTGTGGAGGCATGCAGCAAAAGAACCGAAGATGTTGACAAATTAATATATATATATATATATATGTATTTTTAATGAGGAATTAGGTATCTTATCTACAAACGTATACTACATGTCGCTGTGCTGGCCTTAATTTTGAAGAGAAGAAACAAAGTGAGGTACCCGACAACAGTAGTTATATTTAATTTATGGAAAATCTAATCTAACAAGCTAAACTAAAAAATGGTTCTTTATGGTGAAACAAGAACATCAAACAGGTGAAAAAGAAAAACAAACAAAATCAAAAACAGAAATTTCAGCTTAAAGCCACAGGGACTAAATCCATGGGTCTACTCTATATGTATCTATATAATATGGTGGTGCAGGAGAGACGTCTTCCATACACCACTTAAGAGGGGGAGAGAGAGAGAGAGATGGAAGGAAGCAAAGTGCTTATTGTTGGGGGTACTGGGTACTTAGGGAAGAGGTTGGTGAAGGCAAGTTTAGCCTTAGGCCATAAGACCTACATACTCCACAGGCCAGAGATTGGTGTCAATATCGAGAAAGTGCAAATGCTTCTGTCATTCAAGGAACGAGGAGCAGTTCTCGTGCCGGGATCTTTCAACGATCACCAAAGCCTTGTCGATGCTGTGAAATTAGTTGACGTTGTTGTTTGCGCAATATCAGGTGTCCACATCCGTAGCCATCAGATCCTCCTCCAACTCAAGCTTGTTGATGCCATCAAAGAAGCTGGAAATGTAAAGGTAGTAGCAACTTTAATTTTCATATATGTTTCCCTTATATTTTCACTTTCAAGAACTCTCGACTTTTTGAAGATCGCCAATAATTACCTCAAGCTTCAGTATTCACTTTTGTACGTTGTTTGACTTTCTAATAGAAATTGTCAATACTCCTGATGGTTGCTCGTTGATATTTTGAATTTTCTGCTCTTTTTTTCCCTTCGAAAATAGAGGTTTCAGAAGATGTGACGCTCTTCACTTTCATCTTTCTCAAATTGTAAAGTACTGAGACATGGTTTTCTTGATTAAGAAGAAAAAATATGCTACAAAGATTCTCATGCTTTGGACACTTCTTATCACAGTTACCCTTAAGAACCAAGCAGCTGTGATGGTTTAGAAATGTTAGTATCTTATAATATGGTAACCTTTTTAGCTGCACTTGTGTCAGACCACTGCACTGAGTGATTAACTTGTTATACGCATATAGATCATCAAAAAAAATTTCACTGTGATCATCATATCAGAAATGGGCAAGTTTATTAAGAAATTCAAAATCTGAACTTCTAGGCGAATTTTACAAATTTTATGCTTGTATTTGAACGTAGCAGTCAGTCCGGATTCATACTTTGATTCTTAAATTTCGATATATTATCCTTAATTTTTGTATGATTTTAATATATAGTTTAATACGTCCAAAAAAACATGACTCTTGCAATGAATAAACAATCGATTATAGTCAATGAAATGTAATGTCACATTGCTTGTTGTCTCAATCATGAAAGGTCCATATAGATAATCATCCAGAGATTACATATAATTATATGTGTATTTAGCTCCTAGAGGCTATTAGATTTTGAAAAAAAAATTGATTTTTCTTATAGTCTCCATTTGTTAATCTTTGACCCATCTCTCCTCCTTTCTTTGCACAAACACAAAGGAAAGTAGTCTTTGTTTGTATACTCAATTTTCATGAGCATTAATTCTGACATAACATATAATTCTGTAATAAAAACTCAAAGCTTCAAACTAATACTCAAATTCTGAAGTTTTAATTATATATCATTTAACAATGGTGATCATGATTTTTGTAATGGATGAATATTGCAGAGATTTTTACCCTCTGAATTTGGGACTGACCCTGCAAGAATGGAGAATGCGATGGAACCTGGAAGAGTGACATTTGATGACAAAATGACAGTGAGAAGAGCAATTGAGGAAGCCAGAATTCCTTTTACTTATGTTTCTGCTAACTGCTTTGCTGGTTATATTGTTGGCGGCCTAGGTCAGCTTGGGAAGATCCTTCCTTCCAGGGACACCGTCATGCTGTTGGGAGATGGCAACAAGAAAGGTAAGCTCAGTTACTCAGGAAGCAAATCCTCAATGCAGTATGCAAAGACTAGTAATTGCTCTTTACGTGTTCTTGGGTTAGATACTAAGAAAAATCTGATCTCATATTTCAGCAATATATGTGGATGAAGATGATATAGCTATGTACACTATGAAAACCATTGATGACCCAAGAACTCTCAACAAGACCTTGTATATCAGGCCAGCTATGAACATCCTATCACAGGGAGAAGTTGTTGGTATCTGGGAGAAGTTGATTGGCAAAGAGCTGCACAAGACTTCAATATGCAAGGAAGACTTCCAGGCTTCCATGAAAGGTCAGTCTTCCTTCCTAACTGTGTTACTATTATATGAAATTTTATAATCATAATATCAGATTACATAATTTATGCATCATGCTTTGTTAATCAAGACAGCAAGTTTTTCCAATTCTGCCTAATCTTTCAGCTTATTTGATTAATTTGCGATCAGCTGATAATTTTAACATCTTATTTTGGTTTCTAATTCCTCTACAAAAGAACAAGGCTACGAAGAGCAAGTCGGAGCAACCCATTACTATCACGTCTTTTACGACGGATGTCTGACAAACTTTCAAATTGGAAGCGAAGGAGAGGAAGCAACCCAACTGTACCCTGAAATTAAGTATACCACTGTTGCCGATTACCTAACACGCTACTTATAGGCAGAATATCATATTGTATTGTGCTATTAAGCCACAAAGACTCATTTGACATATCTTCACAGATTTAAGTGTTTGTAGTTGATAAGTCATGTCGCCATATAGGCCTCGAATGCATGAAGATCGAATAAAAGTACTGAAGCAGTTAAGAAAGATTATTGTCGTTCACCCTGTGGATACCTCTCGTCTATGATCGTCTTGTAGCGTATGATTCCTAAGGTATCCATTGTAAATCATTTCCTTTAACTACACAACTTTTTAGTATCATGATCACACTCATGGTTGAAAGCACAAACCCTTTTTTGGGTTTCTCTTGGTCTAATGTCCCATGAGCCTAGGCCACTTTGGGAGAAGTTTAACCTTGACCTCCATGAGGATTTGTCCCTTATTTGTGTTAGAACTGAGTCTAACACTGGCCATTGAGAAAACGGCCAAGACTGAATTTTTGCAGTCATCTTCTTTCCCCATCGCAACAAAACAACAACATTGCCCTAAAAAATTCGGACATAAAACAATTGTGGCAAAATATTTAAAATTCTAAAGGAATATTATTACACAAAATTATATAAGATTTTTAGAAAATTTTTCAACAAAAATAATCTTTAAAAAAAATTTTAAGAATATTTCTTGTCAAAAATAGTTTGAAATTATTAATTTTTTATTTTTTCTTTAATTTTATTGAAAATTAAGGATATTTTTATAAGAATTTTTGAATATCAAATATCAATTTTTTTAAATATAAAAGATGATCAAATGAAATTCTTAAGGATGGACGCATTAAATCAGAAAATTTGTGAGGATAAGATGCAGTGTATAGCTAGTTTTGAAACATTGTGAAATGAAGATATATAACAACAAATCAGAAGGGACAATATTATAGTTAATCGTCAAAACTTCCCTTAGTTGGTCAAAGATTTGCTGAATCACCCAGTTCTTTTATTAGGAGAGCTTTCCTCAGCTGAAACTCTGGCCTGTACCATCTTGAAACATGACATGGCCAGTACCCATTATAGGACTCAGCCTAAAATAGGGTTTTGCAGTTCAACGTGCCAGTATTTTCCACTTTTCACCTAAATATATGTAATAGATAAATATGCGCCGGCCATGTTTTCGAGTCAAATACCCTTCACCGCCAAGATGTTTCATGGAGTCCATTGATCTGAAAGCTATTCCTTCCTCAGAAATGGAGGAAACTTCATCCGAGCATATCGTCCATGCAAGGGAGGCGCTTATGTCACCAAAAGGTGGTGGAGTACCAACTCTGAGAACAGCGCTTTTCCTGAATCACACCATAATCTCCATTGATGATCCAATCTTCGAGCTTCCTTTAGAGTCCTCTTCCTATCCAGCTATTATTGACCCCAGGAAATGGCCTGTAAAGGTCTCTTTCGGCGGTTGGCCATCCCCCTCATTGAATTGGGTGGAGTGGGTCGATGCAATGGCTAACATGCATGAAACTGTTTGGAGAAGAGCTGGCATCTACGAAGCAATCTGGGCTTCCAGGTACGAAATAAAGAAACATGAAGGTCTGGTTTTCAGCCTGGTGGAGAGGTGGTCCCCGGAGACAAACACCTTCATGTTCCCATGGGGTGAAGCTACAATCACCCTGGAGGATATGATCCTTTCTGGGGGGTTTTCCACGGTAGGCAATTGTATACTGAGCCCTGTTAGAGGACAGGAATTGAAGGCCGTGGAGGAGCAGCTGCAGAAAGTGACAAAAGAGATCAGCAGGATGAGTGCAACAAGACCTTGCCATAATGCATGGATGAAGGAATTCATGAACTCAGGCAGCAAACTCGAGCACGAGGCATTCATGGTGATGTGGTTGTCCAGGTTTGTTTTTCCAGCTCGGTCTGATCTTATTCGTCAACGTGTTTTCCCCATCGCAGTTCAGTTAGCAAGAGGGATCCGAATTGCACTGGCTCCTGCTGTTCTGGCCACCATTTACAGGGATTTAAGCCTTTTGAAAAAGAGAATTGCTGCTTCCACTAAACCTGACAGCACTGGGGATGATACGATAATGCTTTTGTCACCGTTAGAGTTTGTACAAGTTTGGGCCTGGGAGAGAATTGTAAAGCTACGGCCAATACCTAATGTCTTGAAGCCTGGTGAGCCAAGATTGGCTCAATGGCACCAGATAAGTATAGATGCCGAGGCTGCGGATGTTAATGCAGTTCTAGACTCAGACAAAGAGAGTTTCCATTGGCGGCCTTATACAAAAACTCTTGAGAACTGGAGTTTCCCCAAATTTTACGTTGAAACGGATTCGTGGGTATCATTGAATCCAGCACTGGACGAGGAGATCGTGTCATTTGCTCAATGTTTGAGAGCATCCAAGCTAGTTGGATTTGATTGCCTGGAATCTTATTTTCCTCATAGGGTAGCAATGCAGTTCGGTTTCGATCAAGATCTTCCTGGTATTGTTCCGGCATCGGTTGAGAGTCCAGAACTGGCCTGGAAGGATTACGGTAAGCCGATTAAAGATGGGTTGTTATACATTCCATCCAGGCTTACACAGGGAGATGTTACATTTCGATACTTCAAATGGTGGAGGGAATCGGTCTTGAGCCTGGAAGCCGCAAAAAAGGATGTGAAGCATGCAGTACAACAAGCAACAACAACAACAACAAAGAGAACTTCCAGGGAAATCGAGACAACATCGGACAAACTGAAAGGACATCAAGAACCCATCAAGGGAGTTAGGGGAAAAAAGGGAGGCAATCGTTTCGCAAATTCAAGAACACCAGCAAAGAGAGCGCATGAGAATGGTGTTCTCACGCGTTCTGATTCTTCTGAAGTAGAATCGAAGCAATTGAAGGGAATGAAGGATGTTGATGTACGCACAAGTTGTAAAGCAACACCTAAAAGATTGGAAGGAACAAAGGCAGGTAAGAGTTTCAAAAGTGTTGGCATGTCACCGAAGGTTGCAGACAGATCAAAGGATAATATCGGCAGCAAGAGCTGTAGAGCACCCACTAAGAGCACTTTAAGAGAAAAAAAGAGTGGTCATGGTGCCCCCACTAGTACCTTGCCTGTCAAGATTTTGAGGGACGAACCGCAGACATTAAAGCAGAAGAAGAATGGTAATTCTACCTCTTTTTTACTCTATTTTTTTCTTTAAAAAAACGAATGAACGTTGTTCTGAATTTGAAAATAAAGAACAAAGTTAACTGTAGGTTTTTTGTTCATTAGGTGATGCTGTTGGAAATTCAGAAACAATTCCTAGTAGAGGGAACAGAAAAAGGGAGGGAACAGAAGCCAGAACCGTCAGTTGTACATCTGCAAGGACTTCAAGACCTTCAGCTTCCTCTGCGAAAGGAAAGAATCATCCTACACCAGAAAGTTCAACAACGCTGTCACCAGCTTCAATTGTAAAGAAGGAAATCCAAGAACGCCAGGTTCATCCTGGTTCTCCTTCCTCATTTGAAAGATGGGAGACAAAGGACATTTCTCAAGATAGCGTAGTAAGCAAGAAAGCAGATCATAACAATGGAAATGAAGGGACTGGTAAGAGTTCATCAGGTGGATCTGGAAGGTACCCGTCTCCAGTCACAGATAATGGATGTGTTATTGATGCTGAGCAGGCAACAATTGCAGAAAAGCTCATTTCATGTGAAGCTGCCATTCTAGAATCATTGAGATCTGTTCAAGATGCAAATAAGACAACTGGTTTGAGTTTGGTTAATGATCAAGCAGTGGGGTTCAATCAGGATGAAGAAGGCAGTAATGTTGTATATCAGATTCCGAAATCACAGTATCAAGTTCTTCTTAAGAGCATAGAGACAGTGCTTGCGGAGTTTCAAACAATTAAATCTGCACTCAACATCAGTTGAGAATTTACCCAAGCCATTGGCAAGCATACTTTGCTTGATAAGTGAAGATGTTGTAATTAGCAGTATGCTTGTAATGGTAATTCCATCTATTTAAGAGATCATCCTGTCAAAGATCTTACCAGGTCTCCTTAGGGATGATATAGGAAAGCCAGCTGAACAGTTTTTAGCAGTAGAAATCCAACCTGAATATCTACAAACTTTAACCTTTAAGATTTGATTGTATAGGCACTTTTCGGCTAGCTTAATTTAATTATTTAAAATATCAATTAGGAGTATAGTTAAAATATTTTATGTTATTTTTATTTAAAATAATATGTATATAATATCTTTATGTTTTAAAAATTAGTTTTAAAATAAATATAAAAAATTCTTAAATTATACACAATTTTAATTTGAATATGAAATATCAATTGGTTTAATTGTATCTCTTATATTTCAATTTGATTTAATCTATATCTTAACTTACATAATAAAATGATCTTTTATTTAGTATATTAATAAAATTTACTCATAAGAGTTTTAGTGCTTTTTTAACTTCTAATATTTTCATATCATTTTATATTGCTCAATTTTTTAAAAAAATTAAAAAATTGTGAACTATTTTAATATATATATATATATATATTTATGTATATTTATTTTATATTAGATACAATTTAATTAGTAAACATCACTAATGTTAAGAGTCTTAATCTCAATTGAGCTGGACTTGTAATCAATCCAAATTTAGTTCAATTTAAAATCATTACGTTCATATATAAAATCAATTTAATAAATTTAATTTAAAATTAGTGAGATTAACTTAAATTTATGTTATAAATTTTATGAGCATAGCTTGATTTTAGTCTCCTTCATTATGTTTTGGGTAAATTGAAACAAACCCTAAAGTTTCATATTGGATCAGTATGAACCCACTGTTAATGAAATACTTTCTCTGTTTACGGTTGAATTTCAACAGGGGGCAACATCAAATTTCCAAAAAATGGCATCTTCTTTTTGCTTTGTTTTCCTCTTTCTTTATCCTTTTCTATCTTCATCTCCTTCAGCTTTTGCCCACCTCTTCTTCATGTAAAACCTTCTATATAATTTTACAAATTTCATAACAATTGAATATTCTAGGATTTATGTAAATATAGGTTATGAATTAGGAAAGATAAGTAGCTGTCAACATTTAATTTTTTTTATTATTGTTATTACTACTATAACTCTTCTTCTACTTAAAGAGGATCTTGTACTCACAATAAAGATATAAACATTACAATTTTTCAATTTGTTAGATGGTATCTGAGTAAGGTTGCTTTTAACGTGTCTAAAATACTAACTTGCTTTTCTCAATTCCTTTAAGATGTATATTTGAAGGTAATGAAAAATTGTCTACATCACCAATGATAAAAAGTTCCTACAATGGATGAACCATTATATCCCACTTGAGATTCTAAAAACCCAATGGTCATGACATGGTCGATATACACTAATCCATCATCTGATATTCCTTAATGTATCGGTGACACAAATAGGTGACAAGTTTAAAACCCTTTCTTATCTAAATTCGTTTCCATGGATCATAGATTCAGGAGCCTTGGACCATATGACTAGTTTTTCTTATTTATTTGGCACTTACTCTCCTTGTTCTGCTAATAAAAAAGTTAAAATTACCGATGGTAGTTTCTTAGCTATTATAGGTGAGGGACTTGTTAAACTCTCTAAAAAATTTAACATAATTTTATTTAATATATTCATAAATTAGATCACAATCTTTTATCTATTAGTAAACTATCTAACAATTCTAATTGTCATATTACTTTCTTTGTGTCACATTGTGTTTTTTAAGACCAAACTTCAGGAAAAATGATTGGGACTGCTAGAATGATTGAAGGTTTTTATTAGTTTGATGAAATCCCTATTAGTAATTAAAAAAAAATCATAACTTTAGTTGTACTTTTTCAATTTCTATTAGAAATCTATCATAAAACGGTTAAGAAAATGTCATTATAAGTGATGATATAAAAACATTATGACAATCAATGAAAACCATCATAAATTTTTGATGATTTCACCATCATAAATCTATTAAAATTTTTAAGCAGCTTATGAGAGACTGTCACAAAAACTCATGGTGATCAATCAAGATCATCATGAAAGTGTCTTGATGATCGTCCGAAACCATCATAAAAATTCATATGAAACTTTATGACAATTTTTGTGATCATCATAATTATGTTTTTATTATTTTTATTAATTAATATTTATTATTTATTTAATTATTATGTTTGCAATTGTAATAGTCAAACAATACAAATAACATCATAAAACAAAAATTATACATATTTATAACTCAAATCATGGTCATGTGATGGAATATAAAAATAAATAATAAATAAAAATATTTGTAGCTACAATATACAATTATATGAAGGTTCATCTGCACTGCTCTCTTCTAGTATTGCATCATTAAACTAAAAATAATACACTTTCCCAAGCCAATGCATCAAAAAATGCCTAGTGAATAATGTCACTCTTATAATAGTTATAAAAAGAATTTATTATTAGATCATCTCTATTAGATATATAGTTTACATATTAAAGTAAATAAGCAATAGTAGTAAAACTTGAAAATCAAACATAATGCAAATTAAGCAAAACTCTTCAATGACAACCTATAGAAATTTCTATTAAATGCTGATGTGATAATCACTAAAACCATAATCAAAGTGAACACAGAGTAGTGTGTTGTCCATCTAGATGCCAATTACAAGGATTCGTTCCATTCTAATTTGTCAAGCCCATCAACAATTGCCCTGCAAAACCCAGCATTGTGAAGAAAAAATAAAGAGAAATGCCCCTCAGTAACCCATCTCACTTCAGAACTAGCTAGGCCAAGTCTTTTGAAGCTCTAGCATAGAGTGTTTTGATATTGTAACCATCATCCTAAGCACATGAATTCAATTTATGAAAATAAGCCTACTAAATTTGCCAAAAGAAAATATTTTTTGAAAAAATAAAGACAAAGATAACAAAAAATGATGAAACTTACTAGATTTAGATGCATCCTAAAGTAACAAACAATGCAACAATGTTTAGAACATCTGTGTAGTTCTTAATGGCTTGTCTTGTTGATCTTCTATTGTCATATGTTCTTAGCACTAGAGCAAAGGAAAAACAAGGGATAAAACATCTATGATCAAATGCTATGGTGCTCGAAGAGGTCAATATGTTTCTATCTTTGAACATCTCTTATTTCTTCTATTTGTAATGGTAAACAAAATATGATTTGCATATAAAACAAGTCTATAAACATTGAGCTCCTCCCAAATCATTTTCAATCTGGTAAAATATGTACTAATTGTCTTGATTTTACGGTAAAATCATCAATTCATGACATAATTAAAATGTGCGAGGGGCATTACATTACCAAAATTGATCATAAAGATCAATCCAAATTTCATGTGTTACTTTTACAAATATGATACTAATCGAAATCTCCTTGGAGAATAAGTTTAAAATTGGTGAAATTTAAATAAATTATTATTCTTTATCTAATATTGAAGCATGTCCAAAATCAACACCAGTAGGTCTAAGAAAAAATTCATCAATGAACCCTAGCTTATTCTTGATAAAAAGACTGATAATCATGGCTCTGTTATATAATGCAAAATTCTCACTAATTAACGGTTAAGAAACTATCATCACTCCTAGATTATCTAAATGATGAATGAAGTAAGGCGAAGACGAATCTTTAATGATTGATCGATTATGGATCAATTCGAATTGGTGAACTTAGCAAGAGACGAAATTGTCATTTTCAAGGAAAATTTTGGCTTAACGCAATTCAATCTTAAAATCGAAAAAACTACAATACGCAAGCAAATTTGATGATGAAGTTATAATGGTGCAAGTTTTAGCTTTGATACCATGTTAAGTCTTAATGTATTTGTAAATCTGTAGAGAGAAAAAAAAAAACCTAAATTGTAATAGAAGTATGGAAGTAATACCATTTCTTATTTTTTTCACCCTAATTCTCCTTTCCTAAGCTCTAGACCTCTATTTTTGTAGAAAAAGAAAGTCAAAGATACAAAAGAGAAAGAACTTAAGGAAAAAAAAAAAAAAAAAACAATGTTACCCCTATCTTAACACTCATTTTTTATGACATCAGGCCTTAAGATTTGTTTCGATAATTAATGAAAGATCAGAATTTGTTTTATTATTTTTTGAACAGTAAAGTTTGATTAGTAACCAAAGATATACTTGAGAGTTTTTTTGGAACATTTACTCTTTTATTTTCAATCCAATAAAATGAATTAAATAATAACTAAATAATTTTATATCAATTAATAAAATCTAAACTGTATATAATAATAAATATAAAATCAAAGGTAAAAATTAGTAAACTCTTGAGTTTTACTCTTTTTTTTTGCAATCAAACTTTGATTGTCAAAACATATCCAAACAAATTATAATGAACCTTTTGTCTAAATAATTTGAAAGTTGTTAGTAATTTTTTAATTTGAAAAATGATAAAATTGATTTTTTTCATAATCATAATATTATATGTCCGTTCACTTCTCTGTTCTTGTCACTTCAATAACTCAAACCCTCTCTCAGTCATTAAGTAACTCTCTAGTCTTCTTTCTCTCTTTCTCTCTTTCCCTTTTACTCCATTTTAAGGACTTCAAGCTTGGTAAGCATGGTGAGTTTCAAGCTAAGGACTACCATGACTCGTTGCCACCACCTTTAATCAAGTTGAAGGAGTTCGAAGTTCTTTTACAGGATTGTGGTAGCTGAGTTCATCATTCTCTTGTTTTGGTACATCACTCGTGTGTTGATTATGATTAGAGTGAAACTGAGTGAGCCAAGGCGGTGATGGTTGTGGTGATGTTGGCATTATAAGCACTGCTTGGGCTTGTGATGGCATGATTCGTTCTTATTTACTACAAAGCTAGCATTTATGGCTAATTCTAAGAAATCCTACCATTACCTTAACGTTTAATTTTCAAAAATTTAGGAAACTGTTGTGATTAATGTCACTAACTGAACTGTTGCAGAAGGACATATCAACCCATCAATGATATTCTGGTTGTTCTTGGCAAGGAAGGTCTCCTTGATGTGAGCCATCCTTTAATTTGGCTTAGTGCTTGGGAGCCATACATGGATGTGAGCTTGTGAAGACCTTCCAAAAAGACAACTAAAGCCACTATTTTGGTAAAGCAAAAGGACTCATTGTTGAGCTCTGCAAACTCCTAAAATACTAACTCCATGTTATAGATCACCACCCCATAAATGTGGTATAATTGTCATGGATTTACAAAAAGTTATAGAATTTCACCTATATATGATAATAAAATTCAGGCAAAGGCTTTTCAACATTGGATTAACATGAACTTATCCCAAAAGCATACTCTACTAGTATTTTGGCAAAAGTATGATTGTAAACAAGGAAATTATCTTTGCATTTCACCTTTAATACTATAGAACAAAAGCCTCATTAAAAACTGCCTTAAAGTCTTATAACATAAATAGCATTATCGACTACCTAAATCGCATTACCAAAAAAAAAAAGGTCCATTAAAAGCAATAGACATCTAAAACTATGAGTAATTCTTTACATTTGAAGAAGGACAAAAGCTGACTAACAGCTTATGCGTTTTGCTGCATAAAATGAGTTAAGAATCACTGATGGTCTGCACAAAATAAGCTCATAGAACTCCTTCCTTCCCGTCTTGCAGTTTTGAATAATATTGCTTTGCGCTAAAGTCTTCCATGATGAAGTAGTTGATTTTGACAATGATTTTAGGCTTCCTGATTGCTTTAAGGCCTAAGATGTTGAGAATCGTTCCTCATGCCATGTGTATGGATGAAATCATCCTCACACATTGTTTGATAGTGAAATTAGATTTAAATAAAATCAAACGTTAAAATTTGTTTGTAAAAGTTAAAATTTAGTTGAGGAGAAAAAATAAAATTTTAAACTTTAAATAATTTTTATTTTAAATTAATTAAAATAAATATATATAAATAAACTATTTTAAATTTAAAATAACTTGAAAAACACAATTTTGACATATAACATCATACAAACCGGCAGAAAGAATTAGAGACAATAAAAAAAAATAATGTCACGTTTCTTTTTTACTTAAATTGTTCACATATTTCAGTTTGTAAAATCTATTTTTAAAATAAAAATATAAAATTAATTATAAAATGACACCCTGTCATAATCTGTTAGAGGTTAAAATGTGGACAGTAACAACTTGAAAATTATTTTTAAAAAAAAATTAATATGAATATGTTTGGGTGAATCTAACTCAAACTGGAAATCAGATTTAAGATAACATGAATTAAACAAACATAATGGTATGACTAAAATGACCTTTTTCCAGAAAACCGAATCCAACTCTCAGATTGCCATCTCAGCTGTTGCTGTGATAAGGATGACAGGGCAACCGCCACAAGTACATTAGGTGTGGGGGCAGGGGCGCGGGGACAGAATTATTTCGACCGTTACCTTTATATCCAGTGTTCCAATCTAATTGCCTGGTATCGGACGCGCTCCGAACCGTAAGTATCTCGTCTGGTCGGAAAGATGCCGCCATCAAACACGGCCGTCGCATATACTGTTCCATTTGCCAACCCTTCCATTCCAAACAGAAAGGTGACACAACATTTCACTACTAAGTGTCTTTATTGTCTTTTTGAACAAGCAAGGAACTATGATTGCCTCTTATATTCAGCTTGATCGTCTAGATAAGCTTTTCGTATCTGCATTGAACTTAAATTTCAAAATTTTCCTGTTTCTTTCTTTTAATGCAAGCTGTTATTGACTTATCGTCCAGTTAAATTTTTTTGTTGTATTGTCCTATGGGCTTTGCACTTGTAACTTTAATGTATGTTTAACTTGAGCTATCATCTTGGTTTATTTTATTTGTAATTTCTGTTTTTCCTAATTTATTGATATAAACTCGTAACTAACTGGATTAGAATTCGTCGAGAACTGACTTTGTTCCTAGTCATTAAATTGAAGGAGCCGAGAAGGATGGTTCCCCCATCCATTGATCGGATTCCCCGATCCGAATACCTCCTCGATAAGTTAAAAAAATGATAAATGATCATCCTTTAAAATGAATTTATTTGTTAGGTGATGATTCTAGTGGCTAACGAGGAAAATCATGCATACAAAGTGCTTCTGTACTTAAGCAAATTAACTGCAAATTGATATCCCTTAGATATTATTGAAATAGATTGATGCAAACTAAGGAAACAGCTTATCCGTTGTAGGAATATTCATGTATATTTATTTTAAATACTAATTATAGACTCAAGTGGTAAGGTTTCTTATATTTGTTGGGAAACATTTCCATGAATTGTTTTTCCTCCATGTAGCAATTCCTAAGTCATAAGTCTTAACTTACATGCTATGTGCTTGTCCATACTAATGAAGGTATTAGGATGAATATCATGTCTCAAAGACAAAAGATAAGTGTAGTATAGAGCCTTGATTTTAGAGGGTGACAGGATTTTGTAGAATAAAACGTGAAGAAAAGTTTCTTGTTCCTGTGTAAGTATGACTGTACTTTGTAAATTTCTCTTGCTATGCCTTTTACTTAGTTGATTTTTTTCTTTTTCAGATTCCTTGCAGACACCTCCCAACAAAATGTGAAGGGAATTTGGGTATCAAAAAACATATTACATTGACAGAGACTAGAAATCTGAAACATTTTACTCATTCAGTTTCAAGGGATGATAACACTTCCATCGACCTTAATGTGCCATTCCCTAATGACTACTCTGAACTTCTTGAACAAGTACGGTTTCATTTCAGACTTCCTTTTCCCTTTATGACAAAGTACGGTGGATCTTCAATTGTTAGGGTTTGAGATTATTATACTCTACGTGTGGAATAAATTTTATGGAAGAGAAAGAGAAATAATGAGCTTCCAAATATCGGGTTCCTGTACTTTGCTGTAACCTTTTCCTCCATAGCTTAATCTCTGCCTTCATGTTGCTAAGTTCATTTATATGTATGATATTCTTCATGTCCTTTTTTTCTATATGAACTTCCTTTTCAAGTAAGTTCCAAGTGGACGTCATAACTTCAACTCGCTTTAATGGAACTAGTTTTCATCTCTGTCTTCAGGAAGAACCATAGTACAGTAGAAATGTTTGTGATGGCTGCCTCTGGAGTAGTTGTCATCACCCTATGATAATTGCTTGGTGACCAATGACCCTTTCTCTAGGTGGGCTCTCTCCCTTTACAAATATCAGCAAGAGAAACAGCATTCTTTGTTTATATGGAAGCCTAACAAATGATTGTCTAAACTTCTAATGAGAAATGCATCTACCTTGCTTCCATTGTATCTTTCTTGGTATAGGACATCTGTTTTCTAGCTATGTGGCCTTAGTTAAATGTCCCGCATATAAATAGTTGGTGTTTCTGGAACAGCTATGAGAAGGAACCTTCCATTTATGTATACATATATACAAATTGAAGTCCTGAAGATCTAGGTTAATCTGCATTCTGCATTGCCTTTCCTTGTGTGCTTAGAGTTGGCGAACCTTCTTTTTCTTCCTTCCCATCTCTTTGAGTAGGCAAAGGAAACTCTGTTATGCAGAATTTATGAGGAATTGGAGTATTATGCTTGGAACTAGGGTCAATGGCAAAGTTGTCTGGTTCATGTGCAGTGGATGGCGAGAGTTGCAAGACAAAGAGATAATATGTTGACTGGAGGCAATACTATTGGAATAAAGGGCTTGAGGTTTCAGTGTTCTGGGTAGAAGGAAAAGAGAAACTAAGAATGGAAGGTAACTTGAAAATCTCTTTTGGAGGTTGTAGTTAACATTCTAGGTTTAATTCTGTGACTAAGTTTTGTTTTGTTATACTTTTAGGTTGGTAAACTTTGATGTTGATTTACATCTCCTAGAATTCGAAGATATCTTGGAGCCTGTAATTTTTTATTCATTAATCTATATCCAATAAATATAAATTTCATTGGAATCTTCTAGCAACTCTGGGGGAATTGGCGAAATACTGATGCAAATTTTATCCTAAATTTAGGCATACTCAGATTATGGTAATGGTTAATACCAATAATTTCTAGCCTGAAATGTTTGGGATAAGGCTTAAAGCCATAACTATTTAAACCTTTTATATCATAATTTTGATGGTAATAATTATTTGGCAATATTGGTATGTTCAATGTCTTATTTATGGTTTATATTATTTATTGAATTGTTCTTTTCATCTTTACTGGTGTAAGCTTATGCTGCAGTAAAATTTGCTCACTTTTGGCATTTGACAACTAACAGGCCAAAAGAGCAACTGAACTGGCTTCCAAGGATAACAGGCAGTTGATGGTGAGTTAATATTGGGTTCTAATAATTGGAGAACTAAAGGTGCGTGCAAAGTGCCAACTCACTTATGGTCTGTGATGCATATGTACCTTTTTCCAGGAGATTGAATTCCCAACAGCTGGACTTGAATCTGTCCCAGGTTCTCTCTTTTTTCCTTTTACCTTTTTTTCTTTTTCATGTGGTTTTTCTACCCCATCTACCCCCTACCTTTTCCCCGCTTATGAAACTGTGTAACAGGGGATGGGGAAGGAGGGATAGAAATGACTGGAAGTATGCAGTTAATTCGAGAGTTTTGTGATTGCTTCGTAAGTCCAGAAAAGGTTACACGTACCAGAATAGTAAGTCTCCACATCTTTGAGCAGTAGGCTAAACTCTTTTCCATTTTTTCTTTCTTCTGGCTTGGCAATGGTTTATTTCCTGCTCCTTTTTGCCAGTTTACTATGCATATGTCAATTTCATACTTGAGCCTTAATCTTGGCAGCACATTTTGCGGCTTTATAGCTAAAAGTTGCTATTTTGGCCCCTAAGTTGTATCCTTCAGACCTTAAGAGCAGTTCATTAGTAAGATCCTTATGTTCAAAAAACTTTATTTGAGGTTAGGAATTGATGTTGAGCATTGTTTCAGTGTGAGCAAGAAAATAATTGTTCAGTTGGTCTTTTGGGAGCTTGTATGTGAAAAGTATGTGAATGCTGCTCTGTAAATTTGCATTAATCACCTGGTACCTTGGTTCACAATGATTCTGATCTTTCTTGCTAAGTTTTCTACATCTAAGTTAGGTTTGTGAATTTTTTTGTCACAAAAAGAAAAATCAAAAAGTTTGTGAACCTTTGCATATCACAATTTTCAGTTTTTTCCAGAGGCGAATGAAGTTAAATTTGCAAGAACATCAGCCTTTGAAGGAGCTTCCTTTAAACTGGACTATCTGACAAAGCCATCCATTTTTGAGGATTTTGGTTTTGTTGAAAAAATCAAAATGGCTGACCGTGTGAAGCCAGAAGATGACTTGTTCCTGGTTGCCTATCCTTACTTTAATGTCAATGGTAGCTTTCAAACATCCTGTCTTGTTATCGATATTAACTCCAACTGATGATATCTGCTTTTCGCTTTGCAACCCAGAAATGCTTGTGGTGGAGGAGCTTTACAAAGAAGCTGTCATCAACACTGCACGAAAACTAATTATATTCAATGGAGAGCTTGATCGTATAAGATCTGGGTGTATCCTTTATCAATAATTAAACTTGACCACATAAGATCTTTGTGTATCCTTTTCCAATCTTACATAGTTCCTATGTAGCTAAGCTCAAGTGCAGTGCTTGGTTATGCAAAAAGTAGGGGCCAGATGACATTTTATAGATGTTTTAGAGTAACATCATTAATTTAGACCACCTGAGAGCTATCTAAAAGCTCTTCGAAGTCTAGAGTGCTGTATTGAAAACCTTGAATAGTTCCAACAATATATTGGTTCCCACCAAAACCTTTCTAGCAGAAATTTTTCAAAGAAATAAGTCAAAGAGAAAAAAAGGGTAAAGATGAACCTTAACTTAGATGCAATCTGTTGTAGCACTGAGGAATTTAAGAGTCACACCTTGAAGAATCTCTTGAAAGCTCCTTTTAGTCCTCATACACTATGGTTTTCTTTAAATGAACTAAGATTATCCTCCATTCTTCTACCCTAAGTTGGCTGCACTTTCCAAGACGCTCCTGCCGATGATGGAGACCGTGTATTACATTCACAATTTTAAGGGACAGAAAGGGGGAGTACTTTTCAGGTTTGCTAGCTAATCCTTGTTGAATCTGTCTGGTCATAGTTACATTGACTAAGAACTTTTGTGATTTTTCTGAAATTTTACAATATCCATGGGTAGAGGTTCTTCACACAATAAATGGCAGGCACTAGGTTCATTATGTCGTAAACTTGAATTGTTAAATTCAACATTTTCCCCTCAACTGATTGTGTTTTAGTATTGTTTGAATAGATGCTACCCAGGTCCCTGGAAAGTTCTTAGAAAAGTGAGGAATAAGTATATCTGTTTGCATCAGCAAGAAGTTATGCCGTCCCTAAAGGAAGTTGCCTTGGATATTCTTCCTTCAGCTTGAGATCTTGCAATTTAACTGTTACTGTAAATAAATGCTTAATTGTATTTTGCTAGCTATGAAAACTTGCCATTTGTGCTTGTGGCCCATAGATATTACTGATTCAGTTTTCGAGGTATAATGATTAACTTACCATCTAAACTGTTAAGCACCACGTCTACCCATTTCATCAAATAAAGGAATGTCCTTGGAGTAAGAGGTAAATTGATCTCCATGTGCTCGCTGTAGATATTATGGTTTCTTTCATGGTCTTGCTATGGTGGTGCTGAGCTTAATAATTCTTGTTTCATTTAGGGCCCAGCTGTATTCTATGTCTAAAGCTTCTGTAGCAAATCTGAATGGTAAATTTCTGATATTTGTTTTTACTTTTGAATGTGTGTCATTAGATTTTTATATCTCCAACATCTTGGTGGTAGTGCATTTTTTTCAGATGTGTGCACATTTGTGTTCAGGTAGGTTCTCTCTTGTGAGCTTTGTGACTCATTCCTAAAACTAGATATTCTCCTTTAATTCTACGTTGGCCAATTCTTTGATTATTTCTCGTAGAATACTTTCTTTGTAAGAGTTTTTTTTTACCTGAATCAACGTAGTGCAGAGTAGGCTTCAGGGTCAAAGTGTAGCTGGGACTCAAAAGTGTAGCAACATTTGAAACCCAGTTTAGTTTTGTCGTATCTCCTTGTCAATTTATATTCTGATGGCTATTGATAAGCATTATGTAAAAGAATTTAAAACCTTGTTTAACCTATTGGTCACTTATTATCCTTTATCCTTGAGTTATCTTCACAATGGGGCTGCCGGGACAAATGAAAAATGCTTGCAATCATGCAGGAGCGTTGGCCTTCTCCAACGTGGACATTACTTAAGTGTACAGAAAAGATTGTATGACTTTTGTTTGCCATGTTCGGACTCTGAATGATAAACTGCTCTGAATGTGCCTGAAATCTGCAATAGATACTGATCCAATAATACCTAAAAGTTTACCATCTTATCTTGAGTAAGAATTACATATACTAAGTTCAAAGAGCGAGGAGAACTGTTGTGTTTAGACTAAATTCGGAGTTAGGCAGAGCCATTTCTAAATTTGTCACTGTTTGTCAATTGGCAAGCAGTTCCCTGTTTATTATGTCTATTGCCCTACAGGAAAATAGCCTTTTAGGAGTGGGAGAGAATGCTGCTAAGTTTCAAGACTGTGGTGAGAATTTGGGTATACTTGGACACTGGGGTGGGAGTTATTGAATCAGGGATCATGTAGTCTCCTGTGATTAAAAGAATTTGTTTCTCTTTTTTCCTTGCGGGTGGATGTAGGCTTGTATGGCAAAACATGTATGTTTTGTGTCCTTGGTGTCTTATTCTTTATTTTTTTCTCTTTCATATTTCTTGATTTTTTGTCAATTGATGGAACAGAAGAACCATAAATCCTGGTCAAATTGCTGCAACAGAAACCTAAAAAGGAGATTAATATGGTCATGTTTTTTCTTGTGCTTTTGCTTTCTACACGTCATCGTAGTTGGCGTTGCATTTGTCATTCTCGTATGCTTCTGCTTTTCCCATTATTGCAGACAAATCATCAGCACCATCTCTTCCAAAGTTTTGCACCAAACCTGATATTCTGCTTCTTAAAACTTGGTAGTCATATGGAAAATCTTAATCATTTTCTTGTTTGATGTTTGAGATTCAGATCATATTTTTATTATGTGGGTATCTGTTAAGCTAATCATTGTGTTTATATTCACTGCAACTACAAGGAGCTGCAGACTATCTTTTTGAACCATGTTTGATTGCAATCTGTTAGATCTATATTGACATGGAAATTAGGATTTTATTTTAAGGCTGTCTAACCTTAAAGCTGCCAAAAGGAAAGCTGCTTAATTTGCCACCACTTCAAGATCACATGGTATAATATTTTACATTCTTTTTTCGGGTAATGCTGGTTGATTGTGCAGTTCTACAAAATGGAGGAATTCATGGCCTGCTCTGCTGTAAATATATAGAAACTTAATGCTATTTCTTTCATATGACTTAGGGTACCACTGAGTAGTCCTTATTCTCATATGTGGAAGTTTTTGCCTGATACTTGATGATTAATTAATCTGCTGAAATTTTGCATACTTGTCATAAGTAACTAGCTGTAGAAACACCGCATCTGCTGTTATTGTTCATAGTGCCAGCAGATGTAAAAACTAGTATCATGCCATTCTGTTGAGGCCTGTAAGATTTTCTTTTTTTAAAAAAAAATTAAAAGTGTTTATCTTTTTTAATTATAATTAAATGTGACATACAAAAGTTAGTGCGATATTAAAAAATTCATGTGTATTTTAAATTTTATTTTATGTCAACTTAAATTGATAATTCAGTTCACTAATAAACCTTTTATCTGTTAATCAAATTTCTTAATTCAGATATCTTCTCGGTTATATATATGTGCACATTAAACTGATGTAAAAGGCACATTTTCTGGAAATACTGTAAGACATACATAAGTTCACAGGCTTGGCTCTCTTAAAAATACGAGTAAAAGCCCACTTGACTTGCTAATGGTTAATAATTGAGGGCTCATTTACATTGCTTCCAATTTTCTTTACTCAGTAGTTAGCCCAAATTTCTTTGATTACTTCTCCACTTATTATCTATTTGTACAAACCCAAATTACCCAATGGAGTGAAATTGGACACTAGATTAATTAGATCTCAACCCAAATTTGTTTTCAATTGGATACTATAATTATTAAATACAAAACCCAATTTCATTCAATAGGGTACCATCTTTATTAGACGCCAAGCATTCATTTAGATAGCTATCGGGATTCATTCAAGTGGATACTATAATTGTAGTTTGTGTCATACCCAAATTCAATCAATTGGGTACCCCATATATATATATATATATATATATATATATGAATAGATTTTTAAGTATTAAATAAATATATATTTATATTTAATTTAAATCATTAAAAAAATTAAACGATTCACTTAAAATAACTTATAAGTTAAAAATTATTCAAATTTAAAAAATAAACTTTAAATAATGCGTAAAAGTTATTTCGATTTTTTTGAGATATTCTGATAATAAAAATATTTTTAATTTTTTATTATTATTAAACTAAATATAATATAAATCAAATTAAAATTAAATATACAAATAATTCAATCATAGATAACCCATAAATTTTGAAAACTTATTTTAATTAAAAATTTCTTTTGTATTTAGGTTTCAATTTAGGAGTGAAATCCATTCATAGCGAGAGAAATAAAAGCAGTAAAGGGTCTTTTAGTCTCCACAAGAATTAGGGTTTTGGGCACCTAAAGGGAGAACCGTTTCCCCGGCGTTCCTCTTCCTCTTCCTCTCTCTCTCCTTCTCCTTCCCTTGGCCGCCGCCCTTTCTATCACTCTCTATACCAATTTGTTTAAAATACCCTAATTTTATTTTGTTTATAATCTATCATTGTTGATTCAGATCGTCCTTTGAGGTTTGTGTGTTTGGTTAGCAAAAGGATCAGCAAAGATGCAGAACGAGGAGGGTCAAAACATGGATTTGTGCATCCCTAGAAAGTGGTATATTGAAGTTTTTTTTTCAATTTTTTGTTTCAAAATAAGCTTTTTTAAGTTCGAAATCCTATAAAGAGGATGATGTCTTTGCAGCTCCGCCACTAACAGGCTTATTACTGCGAAGGACCACGCTTCAGTCCAAATCAACATTGGGCATTTGGATGCCGACGGCGTTTACACTGCTCAATTCAGCACATTTGCCCTTTGCGGCTTTGTTCGTGCCCAGGTTTGTTGTTGCACCTTGCTTTCCATATGCTGAAGCATTTGTTATGTATCTTGGATTTCATTTATTATTGTTTTAGTCGTATGCATGCGTGTTTGTCTTGGGCCTTTGTCTTGATATCCCTTTAAATTTCATGTTATGTTGTTGGTTTGCATTGCTTCTGTATGCAATTGGGTGTTGTTTGGAGTCAAAAATATTGTTTTTGTAGGACTGATTCTGCTCATATGTTTTAATCTAACTGCAACTTTGTTCATGGGAGTATCTGCGATTTTTTTTTTTCCAAAATGTTGGGTAATTAATAGAAAATGTCTGAGATATCTGCATGACTATAATCCGGGGCATGGATTTGTTATATATTTTGGGACCTATAGATCTCTGACAGATGTATTGTTAGTCTTACCTATCACATTTAGCAAAAGAATTTAGCTCAGAAGTTTAACTAAGAAGTTTTCCCTATTCTCTTTTGCCCATTGGTTTCTGATGCTTAATGTGAGTGGTATTGATTGATGAAAGATTGTTGAGAGCCTGAGATTTCAGCATGATTTCATTGCTGGTGTTTCAAGGTGAAAATACACAACACTAGTAGTCAAATATTTTGTTTTAGCCCGAGAATAAGCAAAATTAAGTTCAGAAGTTAAACTAGGATGTTTTCCTAATATATTGTGCCCATCGGTTTGTGAGGCTTAATCTGAGTGATGTTGGTTGATGAAAATTTTTTTGAGAGCCTGGGAATTCAATTTGACTTCATTGCTGGTGTTTCAAGATGAAAATGTACAGTGCTAATAGTCAAATATTTCGTTTGCCCACAAGTTGGATCTGTTCTATGAGATTAAGCAATTTTTTTTCCATTGGAACTATCGCAGATTTTTGGAAGTTGGTAACATTAGTCCATAACTTTTTACTGAAATGTAAACTGTTTGCATGTTTTGTTTGGACCTTTTCTTAACTATGATTGTTCTATGCTGAACTCCATTGTTGATCTGTTGGTTGAACATTGCATTGCAGGGTGAGGCTGACAGTGCCCTGGACAGGCTTTGGCAAAAGAAGAAAGCTGAAACCCGACAGTAGCTTTTATTAGTTCTAGTTTAGTTTTGTGAAGTATGTTGAATTCATCTGCTTTAGACTAAATTGTGATGAGCACTTATTTTGCTTCTGTTTTGAATTCATTGTCATTCATGCTTTGTGGCAATTTGAGTTGGGCTCGATATCTAAACTATCATGTTTAGTTTCAAACTAATTTATCTTTTCTCATATACTCTTGCATATTTATGATTGATTGATTGATAATGAAGGGTAGAAAGTAACGAGGTTATGCGGGGAATAAAGAACAATCTTTTCTACTTTACCAGGATGATGATGGCTTGGAAAAATCAAAATTTTAGTGAATGCTCGTATCTTTTATCTATTGTAGCACATCATCCTATCATGTATATCTAGATACGGAGTTCTCCCTTTGGATGTTCCTTGACAAGTATCAACTATGAAGAGAGTTATTGGAATGCAATATTACCATGTCTCACAAAAAACTGCACCTTATGTCCTAAGCAGGGGTTTGTATTTGATTCTTACCAAAAACAGAAGAATCAGATCTCTGAGGGTTTGAATCTTTTCAATTTTCATATATGAGTTGTTGGATCAAAAAATTTTGTGTACTGATGATAAGAAAATATCATATAAAAGAAAAAATAAAAGAATCAGTGATCTTTCAGGTTATAAGAGCTGCTCATCTAAATTGTGCAAAACCGGTGATGGATTTGGCAGACCCGGCAGCTTCCAAGTGAGCATTTAGCCTCCCTGCAGCCACGATCACCTCTCTCCAACTTGTGTAGTTATCAACGCCATGATAATTGCTTGGTGACCAATACCCCTTTCTCTAGGTCGCATTCTCTCTTGAAAAATATTGGCCAACATAGGTAGCATTCTTTGTATATGTGGAACCTTAACAAATGATTGTCTAAACTTCTAATGAGAAAATGCATCTACCTTCCTTCCAGTGTATCTCTCTTGTTATAGGACATCTATTTTCTTCTCTTGTAAAACTCTATGTTGCGAAGACATGCCATGTATGTGGTCTTAGTTACATGTCTGACGTATAAATATTTGCTATTTCTGGAACAGCTATGAGAAAGAACTGTCCATATAGACACATCATATATATATATATATATATATATATATATATATATAAATTGAAGTCTTGAATTAATTTGCATTCTTCATTGTCCTTCCTACGTGCTTGAGTTCGCAAACTTTCTTTTTCTTCCTTCCCAAGTCTTTGAGTAGTTTAAGGAAACTCTGTTAAGCGGAATTTATGAGGAATTGGGAGAATTATGCTTGGAACTAAGGTCAATAGCAAAGTTGTCTGGCTCATGTGGAGTGGATGGGAGAGTTACAAGTCAAAAGGATAATATGTTCATTGGAGGGGCTAACATTGGAATAAAGTGCTTTGAGCTTTCAGTGTTCTGGGTAGAAAGAAAAGAGAAACTAAGAATGGAAGGTAACTTGAAAATTTCTTTGAATTCGAAGATATCTAGAAGGCTATAGTTTTTTTATATGTTAATCTATAGTCAATAATATAAATTTCACTAGAATATTCTAGCAATTACTGAGGGTATTGGGGAAATAGCTACTGCAATTTTTATCCTAAATTTACCCCTACTCAGATTACACGTATGGTCAATTCCAAGACTTTCTAGCATGAAATGGTTGGGATAAGGCTCAAAGCCGCCACTATTTAGACCTTTCACATCATAATTTTGATAGTGATAATTATTTGGCAATATTGGTGTGTCTAATGTATTATTTATGGTTTCATAGTGTTTTCATTTATTTATTGAGTTGTTTCTTTTCATCTTTACTGGTGTAAGCTAATGCAGTAGTAAAATCTGCTTATAATTTTCTCATTTAACAGCTAACAGGCCAAAAGAGCTTTGCAACCCAGAAATGCTTTTGGTGGAGGAGCTTAACAAAGAAGCTATCATCAACAATGCACCGAAACTAATTATATTCAATTAAGAGCCTGATCTTATAAGATCTGGGTGTATACTTTTTCAGTAATTATTTTACAATTTCATATGTAGAGGTTGCTTCACACAATAAATGGTGCAGGTTACTAGATCCATTATGTTGTAAACTTGAACTGCTAAATTCAACATTTTCCCCTCTAACTTATTATGTTATATTATTGTTTGAACAGGTGCTACCAAGTCCCTGGAAAGTCCTGAGGAAAGTGAGGAATAAGTATATCTCTGTTCGTACCAGCAAGAAAGTATAATCTTCCTTCAGCTTGAGATGATCTTGTTATTTAACTGTTACTGAAAATAAGCACTTGATTTTATTTTGCTAGCTATGAAAACCTCCTGTCTTCTGTGCATGTAGCCCATCAATATTACAATTTCAGTTTTCAAAGTATATGATTTTAGATAGAGTTTGACCCTAAGCTTCACAAAAATTCCCTACAGAAGAAGATTGTAGTGATGGGGAATTTAAGAGTACGGAAGACAAACATGTATTTATTAATCCAATATAACATAGTCCAAGACTTATCCTTTAAGCAAGTATTAATTTTCTATTGCTTCTATCTGATTTACAAATGGGTATATACAATATGATTTAGAGACAAATGGGTATATACAATATGGTTTAGATTTTAATGCACAAATTATAACTTTGACCATTGAATTAAATATAATAACATGAACAATTAGGTGAAATAAATGACATATTTTTAATATCATTTTTCTCAAAAACTATTATTAAAAATGTTACTTAATTATAATATCAATTCTTTTAAAATTAACATTAAAGGGATCTTTCAACATTAGTTGCTAAACAACTGACATTGTACAGTAAAACGTAAGAAAGCTTTATCGTTACTTATTTTTCGATTATCATTAAAGGATGTATTTATAATAGTGAATATAATTTACATAAATATTTTTGTAAAAATGTTATATATATATATATATATATATAAGGAAGGAATATTATTATTAAATTTATTTTTTTAGGCAAATAAATGGAAGCTTGTGATTTAATATTTATGAATAATGAATTGACAAAATTTTAAGATATATAATCTTTGAAATAATATGTTGTTTTTTTTAAACTAAAAAGGATAAAATTGTTTAAAGTTTTACCATCATTTAAACTAATACATTCAAATGATAATTATTCTTGAAAAATTTATGATATTTAAATAACTAATATAAAGAAAAAAGAAAATAATAAGATATTTAAATTTATTTAAAATTTTTCTAACATATCCCAAATGAAATTCTTTAAAGTTGTCATCAAGCATGATAATATTTTATCATTGAAACTTCTAATATTTAAATATCTCAAAGTTAAGATGCAAATAAAACCTCACTAATATTTCTTGTAATTTCTCCTAAGTTAGCCCACCAACCTGCGTGTCTCCCCTACGTGCTGGTTAGTGCTCCTTATTAACGCGGCTAAGCAATTGAAAATGAAGCAGAACAAAGGGTCAACGGTCAACCATTTTCGTTTAATTAGTGAAAAGCTCATACTTTCATATACTTCTCCTGCAACCGGACATGAAAAAAGACTTTTGAGTTGCAGAATTTCCATTTTACTTTCCTTGAAAAATCTCTCATGCTTTACTAACTAACAGTCATAAGATCCCATGCAGGTGATTCTACCTGTCAAAGATCTTTATTTATTCACTTCTTTTTCTTATCAGTTAAGCTTTCTTCCTGTCTTTTTCTTGTCAACAGTCGTTAAAGAACTATATATATTTCACGAAATTAAGATGGAGCATCACAGAGAAGAAGCTGGTAATAACTACAGCAAGAAGCTCAAAGATGTCGAAGGAGATATGGGTATTGCCTTTCTTTGCGCAAGGTCATCTCTTCCCATGCATGGAGCTCTGCAAACAGTTAGCCTCACGCCACTACAAAACCACACTTGTCATCTCCTCACAGCTCTCCTCCTCTATTCCCTCCTCTTTCCTCCACCACCCTCTCGTTGAAGTTAACGAAATACCTTCACCCCAGGGACCTCCACCGGAACCCGGGTCAGACCCGGGCCACCACTTCCACCAACCAACCCAAGGGCTTCAAGAACTCCTTTCCGAGCGATCTGGTTCCCCGGGTGCGGGTCTGCTCGTTTGTGCAATCGTCGATGTCATGATGAGCTGGGCTGGAGATGTTTTCAGAAGATTTGATGTCCCGACTATTTCGTTTTTCACCTCCGGAGCCTGTTCATCTGCCATGGAATACGCTATATCGAAGGCCCAGCCGGTTGATATCGGACCTGGAGAAATTCGTCTGCTTCCAGGGTTACCCGAAGAAATGGCGCTCACGGAGGCGGATCTTAAGCGTAGACCACATGATCCTCCCGGCCACGGAGGTGGTCCACCTGGCCCGGGGGCACCTTTTCCTGGACCGCGGGGTGCGTGGGGCCCATATAGTCCTGGGTCTCCAGTTTTTGGACCTCACGGTGCTTCGGACCCACCAGGCCCCAGAGCTCCTTTTCCTAGACCACCTAATTCTTGGGGCCCTCATAGTCCTGGTACTCCGTTTCCTGAACCTCCGGGTGCTTCAAACCCACCAGGCCCCATGGCTCCTTTTCCTGGTCCACCGACTGCTTCGGAACATCAAAATTTGGTTCCACCTGGTCCCGGACATCAATTTCCAGCGCCACCATGTAATTCAGGCCCACCTAAACCCACCGATCAGCCAATGTGGGTGAAAGAGACTGCCGAGTCAATTGCCTTGATCGTCAACACGTGTGATGATCTGGAACGTCCCTTTATTGACTATCTCGCCAATAAGACGGGGAAACCGGTTTGGGGTGTTGGCCCGTTATTGCCCGAAAAATTTTGGAAATCCATCGGTTCACTTTTTCACGACCGTGAAACTCGCGCGGGCCGGCGGTCCAGTCTGTCTGAAGATGAAGTGATTGCATGGTTGGATTCGAAGACGCAGAAGTCAGTGCTTTACATATCATTCGGCAGTCTGGTTGGGCCCACCGTGGAAGAGCTAGAAGTGTTGGCCGATGCCTTAGAAGCATCAAACCGTCCATTTATCTGGGTGATCCAACCCGGTTCAGGTAGACCGGGTCCACATGGGCCACCCGGTTCAAATGGTACCGACTCTGAAGAGGAAGGTTACTTCCCTACTGGCCTAGACGAGGGAGTGGGCGACAGGGGGTTGATAATACGGGGCTGGGCACCACAGCTGTTGATACTGAGCCACCCGTCGACGGGTGGGTTTTTATCACACTGCGGATGGAATTCAACCGTGGAGGCAATCGGGCGTGGGGTCCCACTTTTGGCGTGGCCCATCAGAGGTGACCAACACTATAACGCCAAGTTGGTGGTGGCCTACCATAAGGTGGGTTGCATGATGTCTGATGATCAATCGCAAATGGTAAAGAAGGATGATATAATCAGAGGAATAGAGAAACTGCTGGGAGATGAAGATGTGAAAAACCAAGCAGCAAGACTTAGGGCTATATTTGAGAACGGATTCCCAGCAAGCTCGGTGGCTGCTTTACATGCTTTTGAAGATTTGATCAGCCAAGTGAGAGCTTTAGGTGTGAGTGACAACGGTGTCTCAAATTTCAACTTTGTTTTTGGATGTATGGACTAACTTTATCAACTACAAAGGCATACACTTGTCCAATAGCTATTATATGGTATTATCAGGAGCGATACATACATACATACATACATATATGTATAAATCTAACCTTTCCCTCTCTAATTTACTCAAAAAGTCCATATATATATATATAAAAGATGTAACCTAACCGAAACCAACTCAATTGATTTTTAATAATAGGATTCAAGTTTTCCATTTACATGGGGGAGTAGGGTGGTGGGAGACAGTCTCCCAGAAAAAAATTCCAGCTTTAAGTGAAAGCAATCAGGAAAGATGCCATAAGAATTTCAAAAGTTAATGCAAAATAATACCAGCATGAATCAGAAATACTAAGAAATGCCTGCTTAACCAAAAAAGAAAATGAGTAACTATGACCTTTCCTTTCACCATTGAATGACAAAAAGCCTGTCTGGAAACACTGATGACAATCAAATTCATATTCCTCTCCCCAAACCCCTCCTTTAATGCCAACAGATCAGGAGAAGGAAAAGGGAAAAAAAAAAACAATTAAATTGAGAATGAATACATGTATTTCCAACAACGATACTGTATGAACTCCACTGTCATAAATGGTTCCAGTCAAGATGGATTTGGTTCCAGCTTTGGGACAATAGCGGATGAAAGCTCCACGTGAGAAACACGGACAGCACCAATCAGCCGCTCTGGCAATTCTTCTGTAGTATTTGCCTGTAGGAAGAAAAGAATAAATGGAACATGAAGAGTGTAAAAAACACAACACTTTTCCATCAAGAAACATAATATTGACCACCCTCAAACATATCCTACAAACATGAGTATCAGCTACATTAATATAGGGTTGCAAGCATGGAAAAACTCAGCTCAGTTGTACCTCCAAGTACAGGTAGAGAGAGGGAACACAGAGTTATCAGCGTCAACAAAGAAAATGAACCATCAATGCACTACATTATTTGAATTGGTCTTTATACATCAAGAAAGAATATATAGAATATTGCTGGGCTAAAGCATGAAATGAACCCAAAATCAGCAAAGCAGCAAAGTCTTTATGCATATAGTTTCCGGTGTAGGCTGCTAGACAAAAGTAATTCAATATGCATTTCTTTAGACAAAGTCAAAGAAAGTTATTTAAACAAAACTATGGCATTTTCATGCCTTAAAAATCAGGTTTGGATTTTCCCTTATCAAACAGTTGAGTATGCATTAAAGGACACCATTCTCGACATGAGAACTACATCAAATTCAAGATAGATATGCCATGACCATTCTCACTAGAGTTGATACCAGAAAATTGCTTGGTTTGAAGAGGTTCAAGCCGATACGAAATGGGCATAATGGAACAGTCCTGTTCAGAACTACACTAAATCCCTGTTGACCACAGCAATTGATAAAGTTCGGTTTTTCAAGAGTGTAAAACAATATAGCTATTGAAACCAGATCAAGAGGTGATTATCTATAATCAAGTGAAGATAAATGCAAAAGACTCGATGGAAGAATGTGGATACCCATTAGATTTCGTGGGTACTGTCTCAAATTAAATCATAAATGACAGTTAAACTGAAGCAACTTAATTCGTGAGTGTTAAGAGTTATGAACTAATAGCTCAGCAAGCAATCATTTCGTATGATGTCAAATTGATCTTACACATACCTGTACAAGGAAAGCCATATCAACCACCAATGTTGTAATTACGCCAATTACAAGGCCCAAAACTCCATTAGCTACAGTAGAAGAGCCAATGTCGACATCAATCTACAGGAGAACAATGTCAAACCATTTCGCTAGTGTCAACCAAGAATCCCCAATAGGTCACAAACATGTATAAAAGAAATTAAAAGGTCTTTACTTCTAAGTATGTTGGACTACGAATGTAATTGCAATCAACCGCTTTTCCCAGTAAACAAGGGGTGCTTCCCACACTTTGGCGCACTATCCATGACCCCTGCATGATTCAATGCTAAATTACAAGAATGACACACAGATGAAGCAAGAATCACATTTTTTCATAATATATCATCACGTCATGCATTTGAATTTCCTATTTCTTGGGCTAACATGTTGAAGTTGGAAGGCTGCTCCCAGGCATTTTGAAAAGCCGTATAAAAGCTTCGAATGACATTACTATTATGCCAGTCCTAGACCAGTTTAATGAAACCACATAAAACCCAGATTGCTCTTTCTAATCAACAAAAATTCTACATGCAATACATTTGCATTATTTACATTGTCTAAGGTGTTTAAAGCACTTAATTACACAAAGCACTAAAGTAACTTAGACAAAGCCGTAATAACAATTGTAGGAGTGGAAAGGATAAGTACAACAATGCTTCACCAGCTACGCCATCTCATAAAGCAGCTTGGAAAGCACATTAGGGGAATTAGATGCTCAACTGACCAGAAAGAATTTCAAAAGTTTGGTTGGGACTTGCTCCTCCAACTCTTCAAACTCATTTTTAATGCATATGGTCAAAGAGTCAACTCAGGGGACTGTAGTAGCGCATTACGTACCACCATGCTGAGCTACATCTCATCCCAAACTTGCTCTAAAGATATCCAGTCCTATAATTTCCCTCACATTCTTCATGTAACTTAATTTTACATAGAGAATGTTTTTCATAATTAATAATCTAAATGGACCTTCTATTTACAAAGACTTCCCTTATTTTCTCAATATAATCCTACTCCTAAACTAAATCAGCTAGGTTAAACCAAATAGAAAAAGACCTTCAATTTGTAATGACAATGGACACCATAGATTTTGCAGTGGAATTGCACGTGCTGTTACAGTTGATGGCACCAGCGCTACTTGCTGCTGCTGCTCAGCAGTGCAGTTGTATGGCCCTTCCTCCATGATACAACCCAGGCAAAGCCAAACCACTGAATGTTGTCCATGTGTGTGTTTTATCACGAATGAAGGTTATTTTCTTTTGGCCTTCTATAGATAGCTTAGGTGTTGAATAGATAGCTAATCATGTCCTTTCACATTTTGGGACAAAATTGTTAACAGATTCCATTTGATCAAATGTAGTCAAAGAACATAAGGGTAATTCTAAAAAATACAAGTGAAAGTTAATCTGCACACCTTAAAATGGTTTTTGTAATATCCCCAACTCTAACAAAGGCTCTTTATATCTATCGGTTCATGCATTAACGACTAAATGCTGCTTCCAACAGTTCTCACATCCTGACTTGGGCATTCATTCGGATATAAGAAGATCAAAATAAATAAATACCTTGGGAACTGAAGGTATAAGCTTCAGCCTGCTATTACGAAACTCATCATCACCATCAATGAACCGTTGCAAGAGGGATCCTGGTAATATATCCTTTGTGACAAAATAGAATACCATACTGTAGTGGGTTGAAGCAGGGACCTATTAGAGGAGAGCATATCAATTTAACCTCCTGATACACTAAGTTTAAAATTAACAAATGAATGCATAAAGAAACTTACTTGAAGATTTATGACCAAAGAGAAAAGCCCTTTCTCTGAAGCAACCTATGTTGACAGTTAGGAACATGGTTATTACAGATTTGAAGGAACCAATGTAATAGAATGTGTAAATGTTCACAAGATGAACCCCATTAAAAATCTTTAAAAAGTCATTTCCAATCCAACTAGGCAGAGTCATCAACATGATTAAATACAGTTAATTAAGCAAGGAGTATCTGAGCAAAATGCAAATGCCTAACTCTGTAAACAACATATAGGTCACAGGATCCAGGCCCACATAATATCATATAGCACAAATGTTGATTATTTCATAGAAAAAGGAATGAATTGTACAGCATAACAGTGAAGCTACTTCTAAGAAAAGAGCAAGAAGCTAGTGATATGTCAGCCAGAGACAATGAAAAAGAATATATAGAGAAAAGCAATAGACTACAGTAGTTACAGACATCACTAATGAGAAAGTATAGGTTAAAAATTTGTGATGCTTACTTGTGCTGCACAGCCTTGACGTCGAGCAACATGGTCCATTCTTTTTGTATCTTTGAACCAATCAACAGCAACAAGATCCATTAGAGGCTTCCCAGCAGGGATCTTCAAGTAAACATAGCATAATATGCCACGAAAGCAAGCCAAAAAAGGTCATAAGTGTAACCTTAGAAAACTAAAGAGGTATGCATTAAAAAAAAAAAAAAAAAGCAAGTAAATTAAGAAAACCTTTGTCTTGTCATAACAAAAGTGCTTGCTTCGAACTCTGAAGTTGTTCCCGTCAGAAATTTTCCAGCTGTTACGAGCATTATCGCGGTCGTTGCGCGGTAGATTACCCGAAAAGCATGATAAATCAATTTGATAAACTGGTTCTTCTTCAAAGGCTTCAATTAATAGAAAATATGGTGGTGAAAATAGTGGTCCATATTGATATGAGCATTCAAGAAAGCAAAAATTGAATTTGAGTAGCTCTGTTCAAATTGCAAGAGAAGTTGAAATTGTTGTAGAAAGAAGGCGGAAGATAAATGAAAGAATGATTTTTTCTTTCAATCAGATCCTTTAGGTGCAAAATTGACAGACATAAGAGACATGATGCTTCAAGTTGACAAAGTTCCTAAGATTTCATGGACTTTAATTCTATTGCAAATTTCTAACCTTTAAATTGCATCCAAGCCTTTTCAACAAAATTTGAAATACATGCATCTAGGAATCCAAAAGCTACTTAGATGCTCTAATTGTTTCATGAACGATCCTCTTGGAACAAGAAAAGAAAAGGATAATGCTGTTATCATTCACCTGTTTTCTTGGTCTCATTCTCAGACTTACTTGTGTACACCTAAAAATGGGACAAAATAACAACAATGAATTTATGGGAATAAAAAGAAATCACAATCAAGAAAAGAGACAATATTAAGAAAAAAAAAAAAAACAGAGAATGAAGAAAAACTATACCTCTTGTTCTGACTCAGCTATTTGAAATTCCTCGTCATCATCTGAGTATTCATCTATCATCACAGAGTTCCTGCTTGCAGCATTCATTTGATCAATGGAAGGAGCAGAATGACCAGACAGGTCATGCTTTCCACCCTTCTTTGCAGAAACAGAAGCTGAACTCATATTCACCATAACTGGGATTCTAGGAGTGGCACCCCTTTCATCTGTTTGTGCAAACCATTCACGCAGACCTGTCAAAGGCACACAACAATGATCAATATAAAAGAGAATTAAAGTCGGCATTCCCAGATTACAACAAATGAATGAGAACCAAAATGTACAGGAAAGAAAACTCAACTGCTTAAGCACGCTCTCTACATATATTTGACCATTTGACATTTTGAAAATAAAAAACAAAAAATTAACGAAGCCAATTTAGTAAATCCACGAACACAGACAAGCACGTTAATAACTACGTAGCAAGTCTTTCTTCACTTTCATTAACTGGCTGATAACAAGCTACAGATCAATAAAAGGCAAACCAATCACCTCTAACAAGTTGGGTTAGTCCAAATAAAGGCATAGGGTTCTCAGGCAGTACTTCCATCTTTCAATTTCTTTTCTTTTCCTACCGCTGTTTCTTGTCAATCTGCAGCTCTTCTACCAATTGGTAGGGAGGAACACCTTAAACTATAAGCCCAATGATCGAGCACTATGTCCTTGCCACGAGCCGGTTTTTCAGTTTATGAGATGTATGACCATGGTCTGGAGAGCAGTTCCAATCCTTTGCTGGGTGAATGTGAGCACCCCGTGCACCCTCCATATCAAGCAAGAATTGCTCCTCCCATGGCAGAGTCACCATTGGTTCCCTGAAGTGAACTGTCAAAAGCAAGCTTATCATCCAAGCCAAAAAGCATTGCTGTTACTAAGAGGTGGTTCCTTTTTCTTACAATGTCATCTAAGTACTGATGCTAAAAATAGAGTTCGGGCAGGAGAAGGGGGAAAGGCATTCAATTCCTAGTTCTCTTGCAGCTGGATCCTATGGAAAAACTCTCTGAGCTGATGCTGATGCATTCTACATGACTTGTGGCAAGTTTTACTTCAATACAAGGCTGACTAAGGTCCTAGTTAAGGTAATTTTCTGGAATGGGTCTGCTATGAGACAGGGTAGGGGAGAGGACAAGTGTGGATATATCCCTTCACCTGGACTCAAGACAAGAATTAGATTACCACTCATCATCCCAAATTAGCCCCGAATATTTAAGTAGTTACTCCTTCAATTAAATCAAGTACCCAGAAGAGAAGTCCCTTTAGAAACACTAGTAACTTAATTTCACAATCTGGAAGAGGAAAAGCAAGCGAACAAAAGCCTCACTGCTCAAATTTGAAACTGACATAATTACAGAAAAAAAAAAAAAAGAAAGAGTACAAGCGCTTTTGAACCAATTCAGAAAAACCATCTCATTTCCATCACAAGATCTTTGTTACTTTTGGTGGTCTCTCTTTTGGCATTCCCTTACTTTACTGACTACAAGCATCTGAAGCACTATGAGCGCAGAACACCTACCAAAACTATGACTATTTAAGACAGAAGATACTGAAATCTACAGTATTTTCATAATCCTCAAAACTGTGACAATTGAACCGAAGGCATAGAATATGAAAACCAAATGTAAAATAACATATTATAACTAACCTAAAATTGAATCCCAAGATTTCATCTCCTATCTTGTAGATACTGTAAAAAGCTTAAAGTAAGAAATGACATGAGAAAAAACAATACAAAACAACACCGGATGGTCCTTCAGACTGATAAATCAACATCACCACTTCAGGTTTAATATGCAAAAGTATGGGGAACTCACCAGCAACACTATTCAGCATTTGAAGAAGACAATGTTGCTGAAATGATGACATGTAACCCACACCCCATCCTTTTAAATCCATCTGCATTAGGTGCTGCACTTGCGTTCGAGGCCTTCCATTTCGGGGTTTCAGTGGGGAAATATTGAACCCTCCACCTAAGGGTATAAGATCACAAAATCTCAGCAAGATGGTTCAGTAAGAACTTGATGTCCCAAAAATCATAAGCCAAAGGAGAGCTTTCCAAACTCACTCTCAAGATGAGCCCGAACATATCCAGGTTGTGGACCACAATTCTCATGCTCCCTAGAACGGAATAACACAACTGCACAACAACAGATGACCAAAACAAAAATTTGCTAGCACATGGAATAATAAGGCAATTCAAACCAGCAGACAGGCTAAACTTGTACCATAACTTCCATCATCATTCCGGCGCCAATACCGCACATAGCAAAGGTCACGAGGCCAGACAAACCTGCAAAAATATGTGTTGTAAGTAAAATTGAATGTAAGTTCAGAAAATGAATCCCCTCAATATCTGAATAACTTCGCGGAAAACAGTCCAAAATATTGTAAGAAGTTAAACTATTCATTAGTTTAAGAAGATAAATTATACCACAAAAGAGATCAATATAAGAAAACATAAAGTGCCTTTAGATTTTAAGGTCCTTCATTCTTAAGTGTCTAAGCAATTGTGCTTATCAGCCATCTATGCTCACTAGTATATACTAGCAAGAAGGTACACTCCAACCGCCACATGTTCCTGACTCTACAGGGGTGTTCCTTCTCAGTTTTCTTGAAAATCATTTCCATTAAAAGATGCCAAAAACCAGAAAAATCAATCCCATTAAACTTTCAACCATGCACTTCACATATACTCAGTGCAATAAATCCCCTCAAAACAGTTTTTTGCTTTCTCCCCTTTCAGTTATCCTTTTGTTCTCTTCCTTTTGGTGATGGGTGGAATAATACTTTGAAATGCAAGTCATACAACATATTCCACAGAAATTTGGACAGATCAAAAAATCCTTGAAGTTTGAACTACACGATTGACTTTCATAGTTGGGACCACAATCAATTAGCTCTCATTGGTCAATGAGGAACTTCTATTTCTTTTACTTTTTTTGTAGGAAACAAAGAATCAAATATTTATATTAAATACATTTAGCACCGAGGGTGCCACCCATATACATGCAAAATAAGTTAATTAGAGGCTAGAAGTTCCATGAACTCCACATATTCCTCCTTATTTATTAAAAAAAGAGACCTTAAAAATGTGTAAAGGCTCTCAACACCTTCAAAAGCTCTCGTGTTCCTCTCCCACCACACCATCCAAAAAATAAATAAAGGAACTATAGCCTCTTGGACTTCAGAAATGTGGAGACCCTCCCATGCCTACACCTCAGCTGTCCCTAACTCAAAAGCCACCCATTTTTGACCCATAACTGATAAAATACTGTTCCAAATCTATCAAGCCCAACTACACCAAATGAAACTGTAATGGACCAATTCAGCATGCTCCTTATTCACCATGATATAGGCCTTTTCTGTAAGTTCTCAATAGCAAAATGCTTGCCCTATGACACTTCCCAAGCAAAAAATGCTACTTCAAAAAAAACTTTAACCTTCCAAATCAATTCCTATGGTATCATGAATGCCTCCCGCTACTGCTGAAAGTCATCTATTAACCTGAAAAAAGATTTACCTGAAAATTTCTTCACGTGGTCTCCTCTCCAGACAATTGAATCCTAATTGTCTATGTCAACTCCAGACGCATAGATTGCTGAAAAAACTGCCTAAAATACCTACCTCCCAATCCTAAGCTTGCCTCCTAAACCCTACCTCCCAGGTCACCCCACTAGTTTGTATAATCACACGCTCACTCACACAAAGCTATTTATTACAAGCCAAACTATACAAGGCTGAAAAGTCTTCCTTCTAGGTTTCTCTCTACACGAAAGACCATGTCGAAACTTAACAAAACATCCCCCACCTACCTTATATCCCACCCACGTCACAAATTCCTCTCAACCTCTCCTAATAGCTTTCCAAACATGGGTGCCATAAGGTTCTCTCTCAAGCATCATAACCCAACTACCCTCCTCCACCCCATGTCTAGCCTCTATCACTCTCCTCCAAAGCCTATATTTCTCTCAACCATGAACCTCCACAACCACTTCCAGAAGAGCCACGTTAAAAGAGCAAAGAGACTTGACACCAGAGCCCCGTTTCTCCACTGGTTGCCAAACAATCCCCCACTTCACCAAGTGATATTTAACATCATCACCCAAGTCAATGTGACTGCTATAAACATGATAATTATTAACTAGCAAAAAAAGAAAACTATTAACTATACAGTTACTAAAACACTTGTCTACAGACAACCAAGGCCCCCTTTCTCCACCGGTTGCTAAACAATCTCCCACCTCACCAAGTGACATTTAATATCATCACCCAAGTCAATGTGACTGCTATAAACATGATAATCATAAACTTAGCCAAAAAAGGAAAAGTATTAACTTGACAATTACTAAAGCACTTGTCCCCCGACAAACAAGAGCTAGGAGAGGGGATTACAAGCTCTAATTCCCTTTTGCATGTAAGCTTAAGGTTCTAGCAGTTTTAATTCCCATCTCAGAACGAATTATATACCACTGTCTTAAAACTAACTGTCAAATAGTAATCATAACATAACTAAGGAGGCTGATAAAAAATGGAAATAATATTACATTGTAAACCAATCCAGCTGAAGTCTGTGATAAATTATTGCTGTGTGCCCATCTACCTCTTCCACTAGGCTACCATACTGGAAACTGCAATCCCACCTGCCAATAACAGACAAATAACTTGCTTTTGTAAAAGTGCAACAGCAGAAGATCCTGGGGCTAATTGGAAACATCCCAATACCACCAACATCAGCAGTAATTATGTTCAAGGAACAATGAAACAGCCTTTAATCAATGACAACACTTTCACAGGTAGGTCTTCAGACTTTCCAGGTAATCCAAAGAAGGAAAAGAAATAAGGACACTTAAACAGACATTTTTTAATAATCAATACACTTAAATAGACAAGACAACCTTATAGCCATTGAAAAGAACAGACAACTGAAAAAGTGATAAAAAGAATTAGTATCTGACAAAAACAAGATGCAAATATCATAAGATACTTAAAGAAGATCATGTAGTTTATCCTCAAACACCATTCAAGTGTCCGACAGAGTTATGGTTTAATAACACAGCAACAGAAACATGTCATATTTTGTCTTTTGTTAATGGCAAGGGAGTTGTAGTTTATCCTCAGCCACCATTTAGGCGTGCCATAGAGTTGTAGCTTAATAACACAGCATCAGACAGATGACATATTTTGCCCTTTGTTATTGGCAAGGGGTTCATTCAGAATTTGCACAACCCATGACCAGATCATTTTCATGTATCAAAGTAAATTCAACTGAAATACAAAAAAATTGACAATAAGAATAGGGCAAACAGTTTTGCGGCAGACACCTGTAGACATAGACAGATCTGAAAACAAGAACAGCTCATACACATACAGGAAGGGAGCAAGAGAGAGAGAGAGAGAGAGAGAGAGAGAGAGAGAGAGAGAGAGTGAGTGAGTGAGTGAGTGAGTGAATTAAGTTGCACAAGATGAGAGAGCGAAAATGAGGTTCTAGATCTACATATCAAAACATTGAGGCTATCGATCCAAATATATTTGTAAACTATGTAAACATATAATTGAGAAAAGAAACAACTTACTCATATCGCGTTCCATCCATGCTCATCACAAGCCCAAATATTTCTTCACAAGTAGCCTCCACAACACCTACAGCCTTCATGGCTCTACTACAGCTCCTTGGCTGCACCAAGAAAACTATAATTGATGGTCGTGACCTAAAACACCTAATACATTGCAACATTAGTCATTAGCATAATGCATGCAAGGAAGCACATCCATACAAGGTACTCGACTTCAAGAAGCTCTTCAAAAATGCGAAGTCCTGCCATATCACAAAAGACAAAGAAAACGACATTAATTAATTTTTAACACCAGGACATGGCCAGAAGTTGAATTCCTAGTTCCTATATTCTGAAAAGCTTTTCTTGGCCGCTTAGCAGGGAAATACAAATAAACTTGATTATCATGCCTGAGGTGAATTGCCAAATAATAAAAGAGCCATGCAGAATAACAAACCATTTTGGCATTGAAGAAGACGCCAATGCTTTCTAGAAAATGCTTGATTGTTGGCATTCTGGTTTGATAATTCTGAGTCAAACTCCCGAGTCCAGTCCAACACTGAATCAGGAGGGCCTGCCAGTTTCATGAACATGATCAGACATAGTCGGACTGAACCAAATCAAATGTAAATCAGAAAGAAGAAAATCAACAAGAACCATTTCCAATTGTGGTTCTACGCAACAAACTTGGATGGGCATCATCTTCATCTTCTGGTGCACTGAACCTGAAGATTTTGAATGTCAAAACAATATACGAAGGCACAAGCTGACCAAATTCAGATATCTAAATTTAGGTTGTTAAATATAGAAGAAATCTCTGCAATGCAGTTAGATATCTTTAAAAATCAGCAACGCATGGACATTTTTCCCCTCCTTTTAATCTTTTGCCAGGTCTACAATGACTTAAAGTGATATTAACAAGAGAAAGTAATTATGATGCCATGTGTATCTACATAACAAAAAAGATTTTACCATCGTCTTGGAAAAGTAGAAGAACTTCCCCCCGCCTTTTTTGGGGGCAAAACAGGATTAGTTCAACACAAATAAGCCAGTCATCTAAAATATTCCGAGGCCAAAGCTACGTTCGTTATCTAGATACTAGATAAAAGCATACGACCTCCCCAACAGAAACTACTAGAGGGGAAGGATAACATTTAACAAGGTTTAGCAAGCTCATAAAAAGAGAAAAGTAAAAATTAAAGATAAAGAATGGAAACTCAGAACGAAAAAGATAAATCACAACTTAACAAAAAGAATGCCTAATCATTTTTAGTCCATAATTAGCATCAATGAAGAAGAAGACTCCACTTTCATCAGTATGACTGTCCTCAGTGAAACAGAAGGGACACCTTACACTCCAGAGAAAAACATGAACTAACAAGATGCACCAAATGATATGCACACTACAACAGATAATATATTTATCAAACCTAAATCCGCAGATACAAGGAAAATTAACAAGCAGTTTGAATATATTTAAAGCCAACAAACGAACTGCAGTGCTTCAACTATTATAGTGAACATCAGAATCTCTATGCATTACCACAAATAGCCATCCATGTCTTAAACGTTGCAAATGACAAAGAAGATTAAGATATTCTACATAAGTAAACGTTGCAAAACATAGGGAATGCTTGTTAGGAACAATTTAATTATAGCAAGTAAAACACGAGGAGCTCAAATAGGCACTTACTGACTTTCATGGTCGGATGAAGAAGCAGTTCTTCCATTATCCATCCCAGCTTTATATTCAAAAGAAACATATTTATTACCATTGGCAGCTTGAGAGTCTTGATGCTGCAGATGCAGTATTAGTCATCAATTTTATGTGCATTATATCCATCTAACGCAAGAACCACATAGGAGTTATCACATGAATGCATATCTAAGAACTGAAATCTTCAAGAAAAAATCAGATGATGGCTATAGAGCATTTTTAATAGAATTCATTAGTGTTAGCAACTTGAAGAAGGAAATCCAAAATGAGTCTTGCTTTGAATTGGAACCATTATAGAAGGGGAAGGGAGAGGGAAAACGGGAATGGGTTTGGTAAGTGAGGGATGAATGCCATAGCCCCGGGACAAAATAAAGGGGGAAAGAAAGTCAGAACAGACCTGATCTATTACAAACTCAATTTTTTCCTTCCACATTAGTGCCTCTTGGATATTGAATGCTGCCATCTGGTAAGAAAAGCTCACAAGAATTAACTCAATAACATGGATCTCTAAGGAAAAGCATGGGCGATAATTACATAGCAAAAGGATTAACTCAATAAATAAGATGAAAACTGCAATTCAAACTAGTAGGTAAGACAGAGCATACGAGGTCAATCAATGCAAAATAACAAAGACCTTCAGCACTTAACTGAAAAGCTAACCATTTAAATACTCACAGTCTCAATTATATATAGGTCATCTTCCCTAGTAGAAAAATCAAACATCTCAAGCAGCATTATCACATAAGCAAAAAGCAATATGGAATAAGGTGGCGTGGAGAGTCGAGAAAAAATTAGCAAGGTTGAAGCGGAGCTACTCCTTTAAAAAAAGGAGACTGGTATTGATAAAAATCACTTTATCGAGTAGACCAGTTTATTATATATCCCATTACCAATCCCAAGACATGTGGCAACAAGGTAGGAGTACTGGCGGAGGCAATTCGTATAGGGTGAGAGACTGGTAGATAGTTCAAAAATCGATAGGGGTTGGAGGAAACCAATTCGATCTTTCAACAACGTGATCCTAGGAAAATGGCTCTGGAAATCTATTGGGAAGAGCGATGGCTTGTGGAGAAGAGTGATGGAGAGTACACAAGGGGGTAAAGGGAAGTGGTTGGATGATGGTGTTAGCGAGAGGGAGTTATGGGATAAGGGTATGGAGGGCTATTTGGCAAGGGTGGAAGGAGTTTAGACCATGGGTGGGATTCAAGATAGGAAGTGGATAGTCCATCAAATTTGGCACAACGTTTGGGGCGGAGAGAAACCATTAATGAAAGAGTTCCCTTTCATCTATAACTCAGCTTCCACTAAAACAAGCTTGGGTTAGTCATTACTTGACAATACGAGATGGTGAGATCATTTGAAGAAGTGGGATTCATAAGAGGGATGTAGGATTAAGAGGTAAGCGTTGCAGGCCATTTTCTTGGAAAAATATAAACTTCTCAATTGAAGAGGGCCACCATGCATAGTATATTAGAAACGTAACAATTCTAAACTCTTCACGGTAAAGAACTACCATAGAATCATTGAGAATAACCAAGAGTGAAGAGAAACAGGTTTGTGGCCCTAAAAGGTAATATCAAAGGCCAAAGTGCCTTCTAAGGTGGCTTTTTATGCATGGGAAGTTGTATGCATCATTAACAAGGGGTTTTTCTGTAAGGAGTGTGCAGGATTTAATAACGATATTTTGCTTTAGTGTAAATGGACGAGGTAAATATGAGATACTATTCTAACTTTGCTGGGTTATGGTTGGCTAGTGAATGGTTCGTTGACAGCTGAGATATGTACATGGGTAAGGCAACAAGGGGCAAAGGAGAAGCAAAAGGTGACTGCAAAAATCCCATTATTGGTCTTTTGACTAGTATGGAGTGAGAGAAATAGAAGAGCTTTTGAGGGGAGAGAAACTCTTTTTTTTTTTTTTGGTTTAGTGATAGATGATTAAGAATGTTGAGAGCTTGGTCAAAAGGGTGAACATTGTAAATGAAGAAGAATAAGTGGAATTCATTGAATTTCTTATTACTAGATAGCTTCTTATACTTGTAAATGGAAGGCACCCCTTGGTGCCATTTATAATGATAAGTGCTTCTATCCCTAAAAAAATAAAAAAAGAAAGAAAGAAACAAAAAAGCAGCATTGTTTGAAAACATCAAAAGCACAACACAAACAGGTGTTTGACAATCAAAAATCAAGAAGAACTATGTCTTTACATACTATTTTGGATAGACTGATAATAATAAAAGAAAGAAAGAGCAACAACATACCGTGATTCTATGATGCTTTTCTTTCTTGTTATAAACAGATAAAACGTATACCATCTGCAAAATGAAGACTCCAGGTTAGCAAAAATTTTTTTTTTTTTCATTTTAATTTTCTTTTTATTAAAAGTCATCTTAAATAAATTTTCCATGACTTATACAATATTTCACCATCAGATACAAAATTATTGGGATCCACCATACATGTTGTTGTAGTTACAAAAAAGAACAAATATCCTGACAAGAAGAATCATGTTTCTGAATGCGCATATTATATGTGTGTACGTGGATGTAAGTGAGAGAGAGGGAGAGAGAGAAAGAGACCGAGAAACAGATAAAGGGGACATGGATTAAGCCATAGAAGGAACAACAAATTGTAATATTTTATGAGCTCATTTATCATGCATATACCCCAAGAGCTAAACAGCATTCTTACTGGCAAAGACATGTTTAGTATTCTTAGGGGAAGGGACAAGAATACAATGAGCCAATTTCTATAACCTTAGTTTGCAAAAATAATTCTTATAAACTCTACATGTGACTAAAAGAAAAATATACTAAATGTCTCTAATGATTAAAGAGAGGATATGAGTCTGTTTTCCTTTTTTTAGAATACATATAGGACCAACTATCAACGAATACTATTTTCACCTCATCTGATATCACCTAGTTCCATTCATAAAATGCTAAGATCCTCATGGAAAATCAATTACATAAAGATGAATATAATGGCCACTTGCTAGCCGGTTCTAGTTATCACATATCAAAAATTTATAACAACCACTATTTAGCATGAAGTGCACCATCACCTAATGAACCAAATTAAAATGTCAAATGCAAATAACAAAAATATTTGCATGTTACTGAATGATCCATCAATTAAAATAAAACATTCTAAATAAAAATTTCATCCCAAATACGAACCCATAGCTAAAATCATTGAGAAAAGACTTCGAGAATTTTCTTTTCCCACATAGAATTGTAGTTACAAGAAGTCAAGCTTAACTTTTAATACTTGAATAATTAAGGGGCATACAAGCACACTGCAAGAAAAATGTCCATTCACTGATATGATTAATACTTGCAGATATCAAGTATTGTCCCTTGGGTACGCTTTGGCATTTAAATGTGTGCAAAGTTGCACTTATAATTGCATTCTAAAGCTTTGACTCCCTTGTAGGTTTTCAAACAATGTATAGTCTTAAGCAAGAAACTAGAACAACTAGCAGTTCTATGTGCAATAATTAACTTCTCCAAACATACTTTAAGTACACCAAGCATGCTTAGTCTAGAAACTTTGACACATGAGCTCATACAGTTGTAGATATTTTCGAATTATGGTTTTCTAGGTAAGACAAAAAGAAAAAGAAGGAAAAAAAATATTTAGATGGATAACTTTTAATAGTTCTATTCCCAGAAACAATGTTTTCCTACCAGTTAATTACTCGATAAGTTCTTTTTCTTAAGTTTTTTTTTTAGTCTGCCATCTCTATATCTTCATATGATGATTTAAAAAGCTGAGATTTCAATTCATAGAATACATATTTTCTCTACTCAACATGTTCCTACAATATTTTATGGGACACAAACATGAAAAGAGAAATTAAAAAAAAAAAGAAAAGAAATTAAAATGAACACATCTTAACTATCACTCTTGCTTTGGACTTTCACTCTTTATATCTTCTTATGTTTTGCTTTTGCTAGTTAGAGCCTCTGTTCCTGTATATATATATATAAACCATGGTGATTATCCCCAGTGTAGAGCAGACTTTCAATATTTAAATTGAATTGGTTGTCATCAACAATATACTACAGGAAGAAAGCTCAAACTGAGACTCAATACTAAAGTATGAGAAATCCTAAGTATGTCCATTTTAAATTCATTTTCTTAGGCTACACAAACTTGCTCTATCTTTAGTCTATTGGATCCTACATCACACTATTAGTCACGTATACCATCAAGCATAGTTGGTGAATTTTTCTTGTATAACTACTGTATAATCATATAAGAGTAGAAGCAACTAACTTATTATGCTCTAACATTGAGCAGCTTATTGATTTTCTTCAAGATAATGAATCAAAAGTCATCGAAACCGTTCCTTGATGACTTCTCTTGACCACTAATTGTCAGGTTTCCAAGCTCAATCTAATGCCGACTACTTAGCCCAGTATGTATCATTTTGGAGAGTGCTTAATACGTTGATGACTCCTAATATTATTTGCTCACACTTGGCTACCTCAACATTCAAGATGGACACAACAAGAGGCATATCATAGACATCGAGAAGAGAGAGAGGGAGGGAGCACAATAAACAATCTTGCGTTTCAAGATGCAAAACACAAACCTTATTGTTAGCATGTTAATCCTACGGAAACTCTCTCAACTTCTAGATTTGCCTCTTGCTGAGAAATACATGCTTACTCAACAAACATGCTTTTTTTTTTTCTTTTAGTCCTTGCAGCTAAACCATTCATATTAAGAATAAACTGGTGAACTTTTTCTTTTTGATAACGACGTTTCCGGGTCGAGGAATCCAACTAACAGATTGGAGGACCCATCCTCCTCAAGACCCTAAAATTAACGACCAAAAAACTTATCCAATGAGCCTGTGGGAATTTGAAACCTAGATGTAGCCTATAATGGGCCATATTAGGAATAAACTGATGAACTTCTAATGGGTATGCTTTTGTATATATGATAATATATGTTAAATGCAAAAGAATAAGTACATTATCAACAGTATGTTATGCATATTGATATTACAGACTCTCTAATGAATTTATGTCTAATGCGAACACTAAGTATCGAGGGGAGTCATTTTGCTACTAAGTATTAACATCATGCTCCATTAAACAAAAACCAATTGTACCATCACTAAAAATATAAATGAAGGTGATACTCCATCCAACCAGAAGGACGAAGAGGAAGGCTTGCCTTAAGTGTTAGTACATTTGAACTACTTGATATCAACCATTAATTATTCATACTAAGTCAAGTGATGAAGCAACTGATAAGAAATCCAAGGTTGAGCAAGGATATAGTCACCAAGAACTCAAGAAGTTTTATAGGATATAATTGTTAATTCAACATTGTAGGCAAAACTTTTATGGTTACCCCTTGAGTAAGGTTTTAGTAAGAATCGCAGAAATGCTACATAAACCTCTACATAGAGCTGAACTCTGAAGTTCATAAGTCCTATCATCAAGCCCCTGCCACTGAAGTAAACTATCTACAGTTAAAGAAATGATTAAGATATCACAGAAACTAATAAGTAAAGATAATCAATTCAGCATAAGTACAATGTCAGAGACAACAATTGAGGGGGCATCAGCAATGTTCAAGTTCTCTGTTCTTCTTTGTTCGCCTAGATCACAGAGAAAACAATGCAAGTTTATAATCTTAGGTCGTTACAATATATTGCATCAAAGAACAAAAGAGTAACATGGTCAACCCATCACCCTTGACTTAATTTGAGATTTGGCATGTTTAGCATTTTGGTCATGAGTTCTGAAATTAATTTGATAGCACAGACTTTAGTCCAACTGCCCTAAAGATGACTTCCAGAAAACGTAACACCAGAGTCTCCATAGATAACGCATTAATGTAGCTCCTAAAATTTCTAAACTGCAAGAATGTGTCTCTGCATGCATATACATATTGCTTCACTTCTCCATCTATACCTACTCACCAACATATTCATATTGCTTCACTTCTCCATCTATACCTACTCACCAACATATCCATACATACATACATACATACATACATGCATATATATATACACATGAATACAGATGTATATATACATAACTGTAGATAGTATACACAAGAAATGCATATGTACATATAGATAGCACAAATATTTACTCTGAGACAGATGCATGCATCTGTGCATACGCAAGTGCAAATGGAAATTTTACTCACATGTCCATGGTGAGTCTTCAAGCCTCGGTCCTCCACCCTACAATTGCCATCTATCACCAAGGTCTTGATTGGGACCTAATTTAGCATAGGAACACCTTTTACAAAACTTTTCATTTCATTAAAAGAACTTTGAAATTGAGCTGTCAACTGGATCGATTACAAAAGGATACAGAGAAAAAAGAAAAGCCAAATATTTGAAGCACATAAAGATTCTCATGCTGAAATCAATTCCTTTCTTTTCAAACATAGTAATGGCCCTCAACACCACTCTCCTCTCGCAACAAGATGCTCCTACTTTCCTTAAAGCCACATTCCAGAAAAATCACCTAAGTGCTGCAACCAGAGATGCTTAAAACTAGCATTCTTAAAAGCACTTTTCTGGCCTCCTTTTCAAATTCAATTTTACTTCCAAAAGAAATTTTAAAAACACTTACAAATTCTTCATCAAAGCATGCACTAAAAGTCATTAAAAAGAAAAGGAAAAGAGCTTCAAAATACTGATCCAAGCAATGCCGCACTCAGATTCACAACTCTCAGCTAAAACAGTTAACCAACCAAAACGAAGAGTAAATTATTTTCCTTCACCTGGTTATCCTGAGGCTTCCTCTTGTAATAGGCGAGAAGCCGGGGCTCGAGCACGAAATACCGCATGTGAATAAAGGATCGCCCGATCTTCCTCCTTCCATACCTCACCATCCATCCTTCGTACACCACCTTGGACATATTTGCCCCTCACAATCCACCAAAGTTCCACACAAAAAGAAATGAAATTTGAATTCTAATCCGAAAATTCTCGCAGATGCGGAAGCTTGGATCTCAATCTTAGCTTCCGGCGAGATCAGCACAACCTAAGTCACCTGATCCTTCATGTTCACTAGGAGAACCCAGAAACCAGCGACTCTTAGATTTGAATTCTCATTTCTTAAAACACTAATGCAAGAGAAACAGCAGTTAGAGAATCGCTGAACCTTAGAGACACAAAACTGAATAAGTATTCATAGAGAGACAAGAGCACGACCTGTAACGAGTGAATTGCGCAGGAGAGTGAGTTTAAGATTGAATTCTAGAGAGAGAAAATGAGGGAAGCAATAGGACGATAAAAAATCATATATTAAAAGAAACAGTACCAGTTTGGCAAAGAGGCTGCAGAAGACTGTTTTTTTTTTTTTTTTAAAGAGAGAGAGAGAGCAAGAGGGAACCTAGAGAGAGAAAATGCACGGAAAGAATCACACGATGGTTGTTGGGGGCAATCGCGACGGAGCTATAAAACGACGACGGATAGAGAGGACTGATAGGACGATCCTATCCTCGCTAAGAGACGCTTACTGACGCAATTGAGAGATCCCACGTAATTTAAAAAGGCCGTTTATTCAGAGAGGTTGCCGCGTGGATGATCCTTATTGATCGGTGGGCGTACACTGTGTCTTAGCGCTGTGACGTTTTTTCAGATTTTGAATCAAAATCCGACAGTGGGTTTGACTATTTCGTTTGAAATGACGTAAGTACCCTCCAGATCGATAACTCAAAGTTGCCTTTTTCAGTCCGTTTAGCCGCCGTACCAGTGAACGATTAATCGAGCAAAAATGATTACTGTCACGGCACTCGAGGAAGGGCATCCTTGTCTTTTGAATTAAACGACAGCCGTGGATCGTTTTTACTTTTTATATGAAACTATGTTGACCATTTTTTGAACTTGTGTTGATTTCGTGTTTAAAAAAATAATAAAAATTAGAGTAAAATTATATAAAATTTTAATTTCATTTCATATTTTTATTAATTTTTTTAAATAATAATTAATTTAATTTAATTTAAATTTAAATAATTATAAAAATTAATTTTATGTTTATTATTAAAAAACTTTAAAAATTATGTAAATAAATTATTCATTCTATTTTATTATTTATTTTTTAAGTTTGAATAATTTTTTATCTAAAATTTTTAAATTTTTAATAACATAAATTAAAAAATATATTTTTAATACTTTAAAATTTTTAAAATTTCTTATAATGGTAGCCTGAATATTTTTTTATATTTATAATAAAATTAAATTCAAATTTTATTGTATATAATTTTTAATTTGAATATTTTTAATTATTAAATTTTTTATAAAATTTAATTTAATTCAAATTAATATATCAATGTTTTTGTTATTTTTAAAATATAAATATTTGATTTACAATATGAAATAAATTTTAAAATTTTATATAATTTATTTTTATTTTAAAAATTAATAAATTTATAATAAATTTAAAATTAAAAAATACAATAATAAAAAATCTATTTTTTAAAAAAAGAATCCTTCAATACGAGTTCATAATAAGAATGATATGTGACGTGATAATCTTATTAAAAATTTAATTTTAATTAAATTTAAAATCAAAAGATATTAATATGATTTTTTTATTAAAATCAAGCGTTAACCTTTCTAAGTGATGAAGATCAAAATAAAATGCAAATAAAAAACCTCATTCAATGCAAAAAAATGTTGTACAACTAAATAATGAAGCAACAATGAATAAGCATTTTCAAGATATCACGCTTTATCAATTAACAGCACAATTCTACACCTATAAAAGAATAAAGCCAACCAATGGAAAACGTGAAATTTTTTTTGGAGCAATCTTATGATCTGAACAATTTTTTCGCATTTTTTCCAACAATTTCTCTTTCTTCATTTGTCTTCTCTTTTAATAAATTTTGGTATCAACATATAATGTTAAAAGGAAGTTTTTCCTTCAAATCATGAAATCGATCGCTCACAATAGTGAGGATCATTATGCTTTGTTTTGTATTTTGATCTTCGACTGCGAATTGTTAATTTTTCCAAGTGAGTAAGGTTGTGTTGTAAAGGAAATAATAAAACAAAATATGAACCTTACCCGTTAGTTGAAGGTGTTAGTTCCCTTATGACCTATTCGTTTTTTGACCATTCAAATCTCAATCTTAAACCCGTTTGTCATGAAGTCTACGGTGGTGGGAGACTCTTGGATATAAATTATAACCATAATAAAATATTTAATAAGTAAATTGCATAAATTTTAAAAGTAGGGATAAGGATGCAAAACACAAGCGTTTTAATGCAGTTAAGTAATTTCTGCCTACGTTCACGCTTTTAAGCTCACCTGTTTAAGGATTTCATTACTAAAACTTGAATAAAAGATTGCTTGGATAACCCAACCAAGGTATTACAATATGGTGAATCCCTTCATTACTTAATCCAATCTCATAAGAATATAATGATTGTCAAGTAAAGGCAAAACACTTACTCAACTATAGATGTCCATAATGAAGATCTAAATCTCTCTAATAGAGATCTAAATCTCTTTTAGTATACTTAAACAATGAAAACTTGAATCAAGATAAGAGTGCTTAAAGAGGAAAAAAAAATTCTTACTTCAAATAGATGCATCTCAAATGGAGTCTATATTAAGAATATATTTTTGAAAGCTTTTTATACATATTTTAAATTTTTATGATTGTTATGTATAACTAAGGTAATTTAGTTGAATGTTTAACATAATTTGATCAACCAAATTACATATCTGTTAAAGCTAAAACTTGAAATTTTAAAAATTCAGTTGACCGAGTTTATAAAATTTGATTGATTGAATTATACAAAGATGAATTTAACTGAGTCTTGAAAATCTCTTAATAATTCGATCAATCGAATTGAGAATTTTATTGAGTTAAATTTTTATGCAGTGTGTCCTTTGAGTTTTATTGATTCAATCATCCGAATGGCAAATTGGATTGAGTAGAATAAGCTAATGTTTTTGTATATAGGTTCCTTTTTTAGAGCTCATTTAAAATATTTTTTGATCCAAAATCAATTAAAGTTCCATTAACATTTTTTGTTTTGTTTCAAATATTCATTTCAAAAGGATTTCTCTTTAAGCAAAACTAATAGTTACATGAAGACTTACATATCTTAACTTTAGGTCTTTACTTTTGGTTGATTCTTTACATGTTTGATCTTTAATATTATTCACCATTACATACCTTCAATTATAGCATTTTATTGATCCTATTGTCAAGCTCAGCTAAGCATCTTAATCAAAAATTAATTCTTAAGATATTTGTTATTATTAAAAGAAGTCATCACATTATAATCGTATAAGACATGTGGCTAATGAACAATGTATGAGATCGATTTGAAACTCATTAAAAGTGCATGTATAATGTCAAAATAATTTCAATGATTCTTTGCCTTGGTGTTTCACCATTAATAACTATTTCAATGTACATGCAAAAGTTGTCATTTTTTGAGAATTTGTTTTTTATTAGTCCATGATCTCGTAAGGTTATAATGTGATAACATATCTTGATGATAACAAACATCTTTATGGACCAATATTTCAGTGAGATGTGTACCTTAGCTTGATCATAAAATTAATCAATGGCAATGAAAAGCTAATGTGAATGCTTGCAGCTATGCAATAATGAAGAACTTTAGAAAACAAAAGTAAGTAGATTAAGATAATTAAAAACTTATGTAAATCTCCTTGCGTTTGCTCAAAATACATAATACAAAAAATTAAATTGAATCATGTCTTACAAAGCTTTTAAATTTAAAAGAGATTCTTCCAAAAAATGAGATGTACATTTATTTTCAACGAAAGAAGTTGGGTTTTAAAGAGTCATATTGAAAACATAAAAACTAAGCAAGGCATAGGCTAAGGACAATGTTATCTTGGTCGGTGCTACTGTCTAAATGGGATATTTTTAAAAGTTTGTCTTTAAGGGCTAATTTGGTTGGTACTACCACCCCATGACCTAGTGCCACCGTTGTATCAAATTTTAAATCTTCAAACACCCATACACTATAAGAAAAATGGGATTACTTCACACTAGATAGTTCACAGTTTTAATAACAACTGTGAATAAAAGAATTTTTATTCACAGTTGTAATAAAACTGTGAACAAAGATTTTTTTTATTCATAGTTGTTACTAAAACTGTGAATAAAGGAAAACTCTTGTTCACAGTTGTACTTATAACTGTGAACTAAGTGAAAGTTTTATTCACAGTTATGTTTATAATTGTGAACAAAAGGTATGTGCACCATGCATTGAATTTTTTTGCCTCTGTTACAGGTCTTCCTTTCTTTTCTTCTTCCGTTTCTTCAACCCCCTCCTGAACCAGAATGAGCTGCTGTTTGCCAAAATCGAGTACATGCAGAAGAGGGTAACTCTATGCTCATAATCCCCTTAAATTTCTAATATGGTAGCATAGGTTAAACAAGCATATTGAGTTTCCATTGATTCTGCCATTGAAAATCACTTCAGTAGCTTCAGGTCTGAATTGAAAAATTAGTGTCCACTTATAACCTACAAATGTTTTCTTTCTGTCTCATTGAAACCATTCATGGGTGTCTTGCAGGAAATTAACTTGCATAACAATAACCAGCTTCTCCGAGCAAAGGTACTCTCTCCCTCTTTGTCCCTATCTTTCTCCTCTGTTTCTGCATCTTTTTGTGATTTTTTTGATGTATGTATATATATATATATATGTATATATAAGAGGAACTAGCAAAACATGAACTTGATGCCAAGAGGAGGTAATTAACTGTGAGATATGCTGTAAAGTTAAGCCAAACCATTAATTAATTTCAAACGAATTAAGAGGATCCAGATGGAAGTTATGCCCTCTCCAGAAGGTGATGAGAACATATATAAAAAGCAAACCCCTCTGCTGCCTCACAGCAGTAGAAGGAAAGGGATGCTCACGCACACCCACCACCACCATGCCGAAGTTACAGTTGGCCTTCCTCAGCCCTCCCTCTTCTCTCCCGTGCTTTATTTTTCTGGTGAAGCTGTGAATCCATGTGCAAGTGAATGAAGGAGGCAGTGACAGTGAGTGAATAAAGGCACTAACCTTTGTTCACAGTTTCAGCCATAACTGTGAATAAAAGGTTTTATTCATAGTTCTGGCAGTAACTGTGAACACAACTCTGTATCTTTTATTCACAGTTACAGCTAGAACTGTGAACAAAACTCTGTACCTTTTATTCACAGTTACTGCCATAACTGTGAATAAAGGTTTTTATTCACAGTTCTAGCAGTAATTGTGAACAAAACTTTGCATCTTTTATTCACAGTTTCAGCCATAACTGTGAATAAATCTTTGCATCTTCTCCAGAAACATCGACAAATTAATTAATTCATTCGTTCTTCTTCTCCAATTACTTAAACATTTCTTCGATTCTTTAGGTAAGAAGTGCACACTGTGAGGACAGCCTATCCGGGCTGTAGATATGCAAACCAAACATTCAATCGGTCCTAACCATTTACATCGAAGGGATTAAGAGTGTGCAGTGTTGCTTGCTTTTGGGTTCCACATCTCCTCCCCTTTTTTTGGTAAGTTATATCTTTTCTCCCGAAATATTGTGCTCATCTTTTCTGTTAAAATGCAGAAATTATTGTTCGTTGATTTTTGGCTTTTAGTTTCATTATTTTTAAGCTCAAATTCGGATGTGATTTTTCTCCCATTGAGATTCTATATATATGCATGGTTTCATTTTCATCAAGATTTTAGATCTATTTTGAGGTTCAAAATATTTGTTTAGATCTAAGATTTAGATGTATGGGTTCCCAAATGTGGGATGAGAGTTCCTGGTTGAAAGGTTCTAGATCTAGGCTAAGAGTTTCAGATTTGGGTGAGAAGAGTTTCAAATCTGGGCTGGTGTTCTAGATTTAGGTTGATTGTTTCGGATCTAGGGGAGATGAGTTCCAGATCTTGGCTGGAATTCTAGATCTAGGCTGAGTGTTTCAGATCTGGGTGAGAGGGGTTCCAAATCTGGGCTGGGGTTCCACATCTAGGCTCAGAGTTTTGTACCTGGGTGAAGGGTTCCAAATCTGGGTTGGAGTTCCAGATTGGGTGAGGGGTTCCAGATCTGGACTAGAGTTTCCAAATCTGAGTGAGGGGTCTGGGGGTTCCAGACCTGGCTGAGTGGTTCCAAATTTGGACTAAGGATTCTAGACCTAGGTGAGGGGTCTGAATTAATCTTTTGTCTCCAATTTATAATTACTTTTTTTCTTTTTATTAGTATCAGCTTTTATGTTTTTTTGTTCTTTTCCAGCTATTGGCATGGCTCTTCTCCAGCAAATATGACCAAAAAGGAGCTTTGTAGACCTTGATTTAAGTTTGCTTCTCGAGAAATTTTTAATAGCAAGTGAACTCTCATGCAGCCTAAATTAGAGCATGAGATAAATCGTTATCTAAAGTAAAAGGCAAATGAAATACTCATGGTCTAGTATTCACTATTATGTTATAAATAAAGTATTGAGCAAATAATAGTATTGTATGTAACAATCAAGGAGGAAGAATCTGTAACTTTTTATATTTTTATTTTCAATTCATTTACTTTTTGTTTATATATAAATACAAAATTGTATCAATTCACTTGTTCCTATACAAATATTTTTCCAGTATATTGAGTAACTTTACACTATGACATCGAAAAATCAAATGTCACCATAAGAAAGAAAAAATATCCCAATCGGTATTATTTCTCATGAATAATGGTAGCATGAGAAAAAGTTTTTAATAATACAAAAGAAGTGTAGGATGAGATTTAAATTAATTATTATAATTATTGATTGTAACAAATTAAAACATTTCATAACTTATAAATTATAAAGATTTACAAATTTATCTAAAGACTTTATGTGAAATGATGATTGGTTATTAGTTAAAATATTTTAATAATTTAATTTTATAAGATTTTATAATTATATTTTTATTTTTGTAATGATTATTAAAAATAAAATAGCAATAATACTTACAATGATCATCATTAAATAAAAATAAATTTGTAATGATAGTGACCAAATTTGGAAAATTTGTTTCAATAGAGGAGATTATTATATGATCTTCAATTTCTACATAGGTCAAATACTCGAAGAACTATAGCGATATGCTGTTGAATTTTTTATGAAATTAAATGAAGCATGATTTATCATGTGCTCCACATAAATGTTACATTTTCTGAATGGTATAGGATCATCCTACCTATAAAAATTGATTGACATGCACCTATATATATATATATATATATATATATATAATCAAGTTAATGTGCTAACATATGATGTGTTAAATATTAGAATGGACAAGACTTGGATGTTCGCTGATAGAAGGTCAGATGAGTACGATATAGGTGTAACTAATTTCTTGGAATATGCCATTCGAAATTCTGATAATCCTGAGCATGTTCATTGTCCGTGCATTAAATGTGGTAATATGAAACGTCTGACTCCACGTGAGATACGAGATCATTTATTTGTTAATGGAGTTGATCGAAGTTACAATAATTGGATATGGCATGGGGAAGCATGTCTTGATGGGTCTTCTACAAGTCGAAATGCTACAGCTAATAGGGAGGTCGTCCAAGAGGAGGAAGTTGATAACACTGTAGAGATGGTTCAAGATGCATTTGTAGAGTACAATGGTAATGCTAACCAGTTCATGAAGCTACTTAGTGATGCTGAGAAACCTTTGTATTCTGGATCATCAAAGTTCATGAACTTTCTGCTCTAGTTAAACTTTACAATTTGAAGGCGAAGTACAATTGGTCTGACCAGAGCTTCAATGAACTTTTAAATTTGATATCTGAAATGTTGCCAGAAAATAATGAAATGCCTACATCTATGTATGATGCCAAAAAAAAAAAAATTAAATGCATTAGGCATGGAATATTACAAGATACATGCATGTCCGAATGATTGCATATTATATCAAAAGGAGTTTGAAAATGAGATTCAGTGTCCAACTTGTGGTCTTTCTAGATGGAAAATAATGAAGAACAGTAACAAGATACAGACCGGGGTGCCAGCTAAGGTGTTATGGTATTTTTCACCAATACCTAGGTTCAGAAGAATGTTTAGAAGCTTTGAAACATCGAAATATCTGACATGGCATTCAAGTCAAAAAGAAGTTGATGGCCAGTTGAGGCATCCGTCAAATACACCATCATGGAAAATAGTTGACTATATGTGGCCAGAATTTGCAGCGAAACCAAGAAACTTAAGGCTTGCTATTTCAGCTGATGGGATTAATCCTCATAGTACATTAAATAGTCGATATAGTTGTTGGTCAGTTGTTATGGTGACATATAATTTACCACCATGGTTAACAATGAAGAGAAAGTTTATGATGTTAACACTATTAATATCAAGCCCTAAACAACCTAGTAATGATATAGACATTTACTTGGCACCACTCATAGAAGACTTGCGAATATTATGGGACACTGGTGTGGAAGTTTATGACGCGTACCAAAAAGAATCGTTCAACTTGAGAGCTATTTTGATGTGGACTATTAATAATTTTCCTACTTATGGTAATTTATCTGGTTGTACAGTTAAAGGTTACAATGCTTGTCCTATCTGTGTTGAGAATATCAATGCAGTTCGTTTGCAGCACAGTAAGAAAATATCATATATTGGACATAGAAGATTTTTACCACGACATCATCCTTATCGTAAACAGAAGAAAGCTTTTAATGGGAAACAAGAATTTAGAGTTGCTCTACAACTATTAACTGGTGAAGAGGTCTTCTTTAAGGTTCAAAGTTTATCAAATTCTTGGGGGAAGTCGAAAAAACAACATCAACGAAATAATGAAGATGTAATTTCACAATGTTGGAAGAAGAGATCAATTTTCTTTGACTTACCATACTGGAAGTCGTTACATGTCAGACATGTGCTTGATGTTATGTATATAGAAAAGAATGTATGTAATAGTCTTGTAGGCACATTGCTTAATATTGCGGGAAAATCAAAGAATGGGGTAGCAGCTAGAATGGATCTACAAGAAATGGGATTAAGGTATGAATTGGTACCACAACATCACAATAATCGTACATTTTTACCACCTGTATGCTATACATTGTCGAGAGATGAAAAAAGGAGATTTTGTAAAGTGTTCAGTGAGATTAAGGTGCCAGATGGGTATTCTTCAAACATTAGAAATCTTGTTTCTATGGATGACTTGAAGCTATATGGGTTAAAGTTGCATGATTGTCACACTTTAATGCAACAACTCTTACCTATTGCTCTACGAGCAGTGTTACCGAAACATGTCAGATATGCTTTAATTAGACTTTGCATGTTCTTCAATTCGTTATGCCAAAAGGTGGTAGATATTTCTAAGTTAGATGACATCCAACGTGAACTTGTAACAACACTATGTGTACTAGAAAAGTACTTTCCTCCCAGTTTCTTTGATGTTATGGTTCATTTAACTGTTCACCTAGTTAGAGAAGTAAAACTATGTGGTCCTGTATATTTGAGGTGGATGTACCCATTTGAAAGATACATGAAGGTGTTAAAGGGTTATGTTCGAAATCGTAACAGGCCTGAGGGATGTATCGCTGAATCATACATTGCAGAAGAGGCACTAGAATTTTGTGCAGATTATTTATCAAATACAGAATCTGTTGGGATTCCTGTAAGGAAGAATGTATTTGATTATTCAACTCAAAATGGAAGACCTTTAGCTGGTGGATGGATTGAACAAGTTTCCCATGATCTTCTTCAACAAGCCCATTTATATGTTTTAACGAATACAAGTGAAGTTTAGCCTTACATAAGGTAATATTTATAACTCATTTATTATACCATATTAAAGACAATTTCAATTGTTTACATGAATTGTTCTTATCGTGCAGCGAGCACTTAAACCAGTTAACTGTTGACAATCCCATGAAGTCAAAAAGACGAAAGTGGTTGCATGATGAGCATAATCACACCTTCATCAATTGGTTGCGCACATGGGTAAGTATCTTTACAAGTCCACCGTTAAGTTATATTTGTCCATAATGGTTGATCTAATACATTATTTATTGTAGATTGGGTATTAACTTTCATCGTCTAATCATAATATCTCAGCAACTTTACGATAGATTGCTCATGGCCCTCAAGTCACAGTAATCAAGTATCCTGAATATATCATTAATGGTTGTCGTTTTTACACAAAAGAAAGAGACAACTCAAGAGTGCACCAAAATAGTGGAGTCACTTTAATTGCTAATACCATGCAAATTTCGAGTGCAAAAGATAAAAATCCAGTATATGGTGACATGGTATTTTATGGGATAATACAAGAGATATGGGAGCTGGATTACACTTTATTTAGAGTCTCAGTTTTTAAATGTGATTGGATTGAGAATAGTCATGGTTTTAAAATTGATGATCTAGGAGTTATTCTTGTTGATCTTAATCGGATTGGGCATAAAAATGATCAATTTATACTAGCGTCACAAGCGAGACAAGTATTTTAAGTTGAAGATCCAATCGATACAAAATGGTCCCTTGTAATGTTAACACCTCGAAAAGACTTTGATAAAGAAGATGATTTGGGTGACATTAGTCTGGATCATATGCCTTTTTGTAATAATTTACCATCTGTTGAACTCTTCAATCAAATAGATGACAATGCAGTTATATATGCTAGGGAAGATGGTGAAGGAGTATGGGTTTGACTAATATGATAAGTAATGTTAAACTTTGCATATGCCTTATATTTTTTTTTTATTTTTTTGTTGAAGTAAGTTTTTACATGTTACTTTTCATTGCTTTTAACTTTATATGTTTTTATGAATATTTATTATTAATTTGCTGGTATTTATCTTGCAGATTTAATGGGTTCATCAGATCAACCTGATCATGCCTCACAGAAATGCAAAAAATGAGGCATTACCACTATGCCTGATGCTATTAAGTGTAGATCAATGGGACAAAAGATATCAGTCCAATTAAATGAGAAAGGACAGCCAATCGGAAAGCATGGTGCAACAATGAACAGTTATATTAGTGTCATTGTATGACATACAGTGCCTATTACACTTAACAATTGGCATGCTGTCCCAGAAGAGTTAAAGAATAAGATTTGGGAAACAATTTCGGTACGTGTTATAAAATATGCAAGTGCTTACATTTAAAATTAAATTATATGCTCATGATTTGTTTTCATTGATTTGTGTACATATGTTTTATAGGGGACATATGACATTGATGTAACTTTGAAAAGGTATGTACTCCAATCTGCTGCACAAAAATAGAGGAGCTTCAAAACCATTCTTATGAGGAAATACATCTTGCCTTTTATGGACGACCTAGAATACTTGAGGCTGCCACTAGCAGAATATAGAAGTTTCATAGATTTAGATGTTTGGCATGCATTTGTGAACTCTCGCCTTTCAGAGGAGTTTCAGGTAATACATTAACTAAATATAGATGTTCATTTTTGAAACTTTCACTAAAGATTGATTATTTGTTTATGTTACAGCGAAAGAGAATTGTTGCAATAGAGAGAAGAAAGAAAAATGTATATGATCATCGTCTTGCTCGAAAAGGATTTGCAGGGTTAGAGATCGAACTTGTAAGTCAATTAAGTTTTTTTTTTTTTTTGCATAAATTTTTTAACATGTGTTGGATCCATTTTGTTCACTTTAATTAACTACATCAAATGTTTTTGTATGATTGCTTGTAGAAGAAGTCATTGGGTACTGAGGAAGAAATTGATCGTGCTACATTATGGAAAGCAGCAAGATGTAACAAACAAGGACGATACATAAATGAAGCGACCAAAGAGTGTGCTGAAAGGATTGTACGTATTTGATGAGTCTTTACTTCCATTTGATTTGTATTTATTCAAATGTCACATTCATGTAATAATTGCATTTTGACTTGTAGGATAAGTCAATGACATAGGAGAGTCAAGGTACATTTAAACCAGTACATGTGAATGATGTCCTCACAAAAGCTTTAGGCACACCTGAACATCCTGGTCGTGTTAGAGGTCAGGGATCTGGGGTAACTATAACCTCATATTTTGGGAAGATGAAAACATATATCGTACCAGTAAATGAAGCACCATATGATAAAGAAGGTTTTATGAACATGATGAAGTGGTTCTCGCAACATAAAGATGTTTTGGATGACATTGTGTTAGACAGAGTTACTACCTAACCGGACATCATTCAAATGCCATTTCGTTCAAGTAGAGCTAGCAATAACATAGCTGGAATAGATGATAATGAAAAAAGTCCGACATCGCCTCCTGAACCTTCACCAGTTGGTCCGTCGAAGCCTACATCATGCAGTAGTAAGGTATGTCACATGTTATATTTCTATTAAAAAAAAGAATTAAAGTTTTAAGACATTAAATTGTGCTTTGATTATTCATTGTAGTGTGTACAATGCGATTTGTACATTGATTCTTTAGAGGATATCGTGGCCCATGGATCAGTTTTTATAGATACTACTATGAATCAAACTATCCATGGGCATCCTCTGCTTGATGAAGATGTTAGGGTGATAGTGGATGTAGCTATTCGAGGCGATGCTTGTTTGCCTCGCCCAATAGTAGAGGCAGAAATTTTTACTGTATTTGAAGCAGTTGGCACACATGTTGCTTGGCCACGAGATTGGGTCATCACACGTGACTGTGAGGTATTTTAAATCAAAAGTTGATATTTTTTTAGTTTATTTATTGGATATGACTTCTTAACTATTTTATTTTTAGTCAATGAATGGAGGAAAGATGCAAAAGTTGCAAGTTAGAAGAGCATCAACATTAATGAAACAACCATCATTGCAACAATTGTCTTCTATTGGGTTGCCATTATCATTGAAGGTATTGCATGAGCATGTCACAAAGGTAATGGATCATGATGGAGTCATCACCATTCCTTTGCAAAAAGAGGTATTTGCTAATGAGGGCTCCATATATGTGATGCGAGAAGATATAATACAATTTTGTCACATGGAAGAGATAAGCGTTACTATCATTCAAGCTTACATTGTGTACGTGTTTTATTCTTTTATTAGTGTATTGATCTTACAATTACGTCATATTCATATTTACATATGTTTTTTATATTTTCAGTAAACTTTACGAAGATTTGGTTGCACTAGACTTCAATCAAAATATTTTATTTGCTGATCCATCGATGGTATCAGTTGTGAGCGGTATAAAGATAGAAGATCAAGCTCGTCATATTGCAACTAGATTAGCTCAACCATGTGATAAAGGAGTAGTGATCTTCCCATATAATAGCGCGTAAGCATGAACTTAATTTTTTTAATTGCATTAGTTAAATAACTAATAATTTAATTTGCTTAATAATTTAGGCATCATTGGATGTTGGTGATTGTTGAGCCGTGGGCGTTTACATATACAGTTTTTGATCCTCTAGGGCGTGGTTCTCGCACTGAGTTAGACATGCTCATGTCCATGTGAGTTTAATTATTTTACACTTACATTAGTATATGTAATTGCAATTTCAAGATTAGTAACTTTTTTCTTTTTTTTTTAGCTCTTTTAGAATGTTTTTCGCAATTGACATGTCATCTATTAGCCGACGGAATTGTCAAAGTATTGTTGCTAAGGTATTTATATTATGGACCATATGTTATATTAAATTTTATTATCTTTAGTCATAAAATATAACATCTAAATTATGCTAATGCAGTGTCCACGTCAACCTTCTAACCATGAGTGCAGATATTATGTGATGAAATACATGAGGGATATCATTAACAGACATAACAATGATGCACCATACTCGAAAATAGTAAGTTTTTAAATAATTTTTTTGTATAAAATGTTGTGTATAATATTGAAGTTATAATTGTACTAACTTTTATATTTTTTACATGTATAGCTAATGGATATTGATACCTACAGTCAGTCTGAGCTTGATGATGTTAGATAAGAGTTTGGGCAATACATATGGAGCATTATATTAGGATTCAGGTAAAAGTGTAGGACTTATATTTTAAATTTTGGAATGCATTATATAGTAGTTAGGAATTGAAAGTATTTGCTTTTTAACTTTTAATTTGTAAATTAATTTTCCTCTATGTGTTTCATACATAGTTGGAAGGTCACATAGATGAGAATTATGATTCATTATAGTTTCGAAATGGTAATCAATATATGTTATATTGAAGTGTATTATGATAAAAGAAGTGATCATGAATGTACGCTACATTGAATTAAAATATATTGTGACTTAATGAAGTAATGGTGGTGTCAAATTGTATTGAGGTATGGTGGTGGTGTAAGATTGCAATAATTGTGTGAATATTATTGAAATGCTTTTTAGTTTGAAAAGTGGTAGTGGTGTGTTATATTTTATTGAAGTGTGGTAGTACCATTAAAATCATTTGTGATGGTTTACTTTTTAATTATATGCAATATTTTTTATATTTTTAAATTTTATTTTTAAATAAATAGAAAAATGTGAAATCCTAAGCAAAAAATTTTGATTTTGAAAAAAAAGTAATCAAATAATAATTAAAAATATGAATTATAATTACGAAATTAAGATTATTAAAAATTAAATAATGATTTAATTTTAAATTATTATACGTTAAAAACAAAAACAAATTAAATAGTAATTTAAATTTTTAATTATTTATCAATTTGGTTTTTATTTTTTTAAAAAATTAATAAATAAAAAGTAATAGTTTTATTCACAGTTTTAGAACTGTGAACAAAACTTTAATAAACTGTGAATTAAAGTGTGGTATTCAAACTTTTATTCACAGTTCTATAACTGTGAATAAATCTTTAATGAACTATGAACTAATATAGTTTTATTCACAGTTTTATAACTGTGAACAAATCTTTAATGAACTGTGAACTAACATAGTATTTATTCATAGTTCTATAACTGTGAACAAAATGTTAATGAACTGTGAACTAACGTAGTCTTTATTCACAGTTCTATAACTGTGAACAAAATGTTAATGAACTGTGAACTAACGTAGTCTTTATTCACAGTTCTATAACTGTGAACAAAACGTTAATGAACTGTGAACTAATGTAGTCTTTATTCACAGTTTTATAACTGTGAATAAAACGTTAATGAACTGTGAACTAATATAGTTTTATTTACAATTCTATAACTGTGAACAAAACATTAATAAACTGTGAACTAAATTCGTTTTATTCATAGTTTTAAAACTGTGAACTATTTTCACTGACTTTTGTTCACATCAACATAGTCCACAGTTTTACAATTGTGAACAAAAGCCATTAAAAGTCTGTGAATAAAAGGCTACTTTGTTGTAGTGATAAGTTAAATCTAACAGTTATATTTTAGGTTAATTACAACAATGAAATATGCATTTTATTCACAGTTTTAAATTGAGCCTATATAAAAACAAAAAAATCTATTAAAGACTTACATTTTTATCGAATTGTTAATGTAAGACTTTCGTTCATAATTTTCACTAATATTAATGGTTTTGCGCACATAGGTAATGTATATGCAACTTTTACTTATGTAATTATCCAAATACTCTTTTAAAATATTATCAAATTAAAAAGTATTTTTTTCGCTTTAAACTTAGCGAGAACATTTTAATATTTAAATAAAATGAGAAGAAAAAACATGTAATTTGTTTTGATAGTATTTAAAAGGGTGTTCAAATAATTATACAAATAAAAATCACATACACATTATGTGTGTGCACAAAACTGTTATTATTAATAAAATTATACATAAAAGTCCTACATTGAGAATCTAACAAAAATGTGTAAGTCTTAAATAGATGTAATTTTTTTTTGTAAGTTTCTATTTGAGATTGTAAGTAAAATGCATATCTTCTTCATGTAATTAACCCCTATATTTTTAATGAAAGTATAAAAAGTTTGTAAAAACACATGGATAATTAAGCATTCACATGCTTTAAGCTTTAACTTCATTTTTACTTCAAAAGTATTCATTTATTCATCATCTTTAAATCATCTTGAGTAAATGTATGAGAGATCTCTAACTTTTATTATATTAATCTACTTTTTGAGAGAGTCTTCTTTTTATACTTTATTTCCCTAAATATTTATGAAGAGGTTTTTATAAAGTGAAAAAAAATTTTTTGTCAGTGAAAATTTTAGTGAGAAGTACTAAATGTTTCAATCTTTGAGAAAGAGATTGGGTTTAAAGTGAAATGATTTACTTTTTATGAAAATCTTTGTTAGGGATAATCAAATGTTATTCGATTGAATGAATAGTAAAAAATCCTTAAGTAGGTTATTTGAAGCGTAGACATATGTAGGGATTGCCAAACGTCGTTAAAGCCCTAATGCAATAACATTAGCAATAAAAGTATTATGGTAGTAGATAATTACTAAATCTTCGATGGGATCGATAACTTTCTTGAGTTGATGGAGAAAGCACTACTATAAATTATTATTTTCATATTTTATGTATCTAAATATCGAAAGATATATTTATCTATTTTTATTCTTGCATACTTCCATAAATATGACATTGTTAACTTTACATTTTAAATAAGTGTCATCAATCGCGATTATTGACCTTGATTACTTCATGGAACCTCATCCATTGTGACCAAGAACCATAAAAAAATACTTAAAATGATAAGTGGTTTCATTTGTATATATCTAAGTAATAAAGCCCCTATGTGTCCCAACATTAACAAAATAAAGTCAATTGTCGATATAATTAAGCGAGATCACCAAGTGTTAAAAAAAAAGTGCATGTCTTTTTTTCACCTTCTAATGGCTTTACCTCAAATGATCTAAATATCACACTTGTTTTTCATATAGTTAATTATGTTATTTGATTTTCTATTATGTGATTATTTTAGTTTAACTTTTTTTTTAATGATAACTATAATAATTTGACGATGTTGTTAATAACCTTCTTCAATAGCGTAAGTGTAGGTCAAAATTTGATTCCAACATAAAATCAAATATTTAACAGTGAGATTCGTAATCTAAAAACGCCTTTAAGAGAAGAAGAGAGAGAGCATGACCGTAAACAGAGAACATATTTTTATTGTATTTATGTTAATGACTACAAATTTAATGATAATTATTTATACAAAAAGCAAGAAACTTGGTGATAGTTTTGAGAATTTGCTCCTTGAAGAATTATTAATATTATTAACAAGTTGATTTTTGATTTCTTAATATTGTTAATAGGGTAAACAAAGAAAATATTTTGGTTATTATTAAATTGTATTTCATATCAATGACTATAAACTTAATGAACTTTAGATATTAATATTAAGTTATTGTTAATTAGTTATATTGTTGTTTAGTATTTTTAATAATTATGCATAATAGTAGATTAATTTTTAAAATTATAGATATGAGTATTAAATTAATAAACAAGTCACATTAAGGTTAAATATTAATTCATGGTATCAACATGTTAATTACGTTTTATTGTCTCTTATGTCACATCGTGTCGCATATTGACACGGTTTAAATGTAGTATGTGTATCATATGGTATCATATTAACAAGTGACATATTTACTAATTTAGTTGTATTGTGTCATATAATCTGCTTAATAATTACATAACTTTTTATAATTAAAATTTTGATTTAAATAATTAATTATATAGTATTTTTGTAAGATGCAATAATATAATGGTATGTTATTGACATTACTAATTTATTCATCAACAATTTGAATTACTATTTCTATTTAAGTCAAATAAAAAAAATACGAAACTATGTATGCTGACGCTTCGGATCGGTCAAACTCAGGGACGCAGGCGAGGCTGAGAGAGACTGTTAGATAAAGAGAGAGAGAGAGAGAGAGAGAGAGAGAGAGAGACGCACATTCAGCGTTATTTTATACACATGACACAATGATGCCTTTGTGATCTCCGCGGCTTTCTTGGCCGTGCCCTTTTCCTTTTCGCGAGTGCTGTCCCTTCCCTGATCCCCACAACCATCATATACTCATAAGGACTCAGCCTTTCACCTCTCTCTTTCTCTCTCTCTTCAAAAGGAATCACTGTTACGAGTTCTGATTTGGAGGAAGCATAATTATAGGCTTCACAGCAACCAGGTCACTTGCTTTCTTAGTCAATCATATCATGTAAGTACGTTAATCTATTATTATACTATCATAACTCTTCTCTACATCCGATCAAAATAATTAAATTGCCCATATAAAAAACAGATAAAATTTTTGCTGCCGTGCCGAGCGTACTTCAAAAAATTATAGACAAACTCAATTCTTTTCTTTTTCTTTTTTTTTTCCTTTTTGCTTCTATGAATTCTCTCTTTCTGTTAGCTTTTGAGTCGGTTTGATTTGTGATCTTGTTAGAGTTATGGAGGGTTATGAAATTTTTTTGGTTTGATTCTTTGAACCGGTTTTGACAACTTTTTCACTGCCGGCAATGGAGAACTTTGACTTTTGAAAATGAGTTTCCATAAAGATGTCTTTGGAAACAGAGTTCAGATTGCTATCGTTGTATTCTTACTCTCACTTAATTCTATGTGCTTTTATAAGGAAAAGAGAAAGCTAGAACAAAGTTTAGATTTTGAATCACGCTTTATGAAACCTCCAGTTTCTAATACTGTTTTTCCTTGGAAAACAAAGCTGACACGGAATAATAACAGTGTTTCTATTATGAAGATTTTTTTTTTCACATTTTAAATGTCTGCTAAAGAAGTCAATATATCCAAAGAACATAAGAAATACACAATTCCTGAAGTATACCGGGCTTAAACTACTTCTCCTTCAAACAGAATGCATCTTGATTAGTTTTGCTTTTACCCACCTCTGATTCCCTAAAGAACTGACAAAGGCTTGGCTGATCAAATCCAGGAAATAAACATAAAAGAGATTGGTTTTAGTGTATATATCACGAGAATGGGATCTTTCAAGGGTCATGCTCTACCGGGGACCTTGTTTCTTGCTGTTGGTGTTTGGCACATTTGGAGCTCTGTTTTTCGATATGTATCAAACCCCAAATCGTTTCAGGTACGGGTTTGGAACCCAGTTCCTGGTTTTGATGGAAGACTCAAGTACTTGGAGCTTTATGTTGTGGTAATTGGTGCTTTTATTGATATGTGCATCGAGCTTTTATATTCAACCCACCTCAAGTTTTTCGTTAATGGTGTCTTGAATCCCTCTCACATGAATGATTTTGAGCACTCAGGAATGCTTCTCATGTTCTTTATCTTTGGTGTCATCGCTCTGCTTTCAGAGAAAACAAGGTTGGTCTCTACACTTTTCTAATTTTCATAACCTTCTTTTCTGCTATTTTGCGTACAATCTGCATCATCCAGTGACAATGACAGTACAAAGAAGAAATGCAAATTTGGATTTTGCTTTTTTCCTCATTAGTTGGGATTGATAATTGAAAGCCCCACCTGACTAAACCTAATAAACTATAGGTTTTATTGACTTTTAGATTTGCCTTCATTGGAAAGCAAACTAATTTTAAGCAGTGAACTCTATTTAATTATTCTGCATAACTTTTAAGTTTTCTTCTTTTTTTTTTTTTGAAAGAAAACTTAAAAGTTTTCATTGACAGTTTGTACATTTGCTCCATTTTGTTCCTCCTAAACATGTGAGTGAAAAATAAAATAGTAAATCCATTATTTTGTTCTTTAGAAATCCGTTGCCTCCTCTTGACCTAGTCATTTGACTATATTACTTAGTTGGCTTTTTTATTCTTTTGGCTATGAAAGGCAAACAGAGTTGGAGTTCTAGTTGGGTTCATATCTTTAGAATCTGTTCTTATTGATGCAGTTCTGTGTGCATACTTCTTTAGAATTATTCATCAGTAGAATTTTGTTGCCTACAACTTGATTGAGAAGTTCCACTTTAGACCTTTGTTTCCATAAGCAATTAATGATCCTAAAGCGTAGGGAATGATGCATTAAGATCTGTCCATGTGAGAGATAATGGCTTTGGTTTCAGATGGCTATCTATTAATCAACACGTTTCACTGAATTTTATCAATGGTGATAGTCATGGTTACGTTTGATAAAATCCTGCGCAAAAAGGCACTAAGTTCTGTAATTCTGACGGAAAACCTATCATTTGCTTGAAGACAGACTGTAACTTTTCGACCTGTGGCTAAATTGTGGAATCATTTTGGGCAGTCACCCTGTCAGTTGAATCTACATGAAATCATTGGTTGGATTTTGTCACTTCTTGAGCTTAGGAATTCTGCAAAATATATGTACATAAGCATGTGGGGTTTAAAACTGTAACCATAGCCAGACAACTCCGCGGTATATGGAATGTTGTTTGTCTAATTGGTATTGCCCAAGAGGAATGTGGAATGAAAAGGGAACAGAGAAAAAGAGGAAAGAAAAGAGATAAAAAACCAATTATAAAGGATTCACTAGAGAGCATTGTTGGGCATGAATTAATGTTTTAGTCCTGACACTTTGTTTTCTTCGTGTCCTTTCAAGTGGGAATTATGACATGCCCCCATCATAAGAAAAATCTACCGTTCCTTTTTCTTTTCCTGCAAGTCTGAAATGAAGCCTTCGTAAGAAGTATTGCTATATAAAGAGGAAGGGCTTGTCAATGTGATAATGCTGAGTTTACTTTTTATATTTACAGAATAGTATATCTAGGTACAGGAGATAGAGAATGGCTTTTTAACTTAGGTTTTTATACCAATCAAGATGGTTCTGACAGACATTCTTTTACTAAGGATGTAGTACTTTATTATACTCTCTCTTGTTTGTAACTTTATTAACCCTTTTCCATTGTGGTGCTTAGTGGAATTGGTAAAGAATGCAGGTTAGGAGATATCGACAGTCTTTTCTAAAGAGTTTCGCTCAATCACATTTCAAGACTTCCCCTTTTTCATTGTTTGCAATAGCTAATGTTCTCCTCAAAAAAATACTGTGTTATTATTAATTTTTATGATTATGGCTAAATCTAACATTTTTCTCCTTTTCTTTTTGGATTTTTTTTTTTATGGTTCTGTTTACTTCCTGTTTTCCGTAGGTTCCTTCCCTTACCGGATGGAGCTCTCTGTTTGATTGCTGCCATAGCATTCTGTGCAGAATACCTACTATTCTACTTTCATTCGACAACCCATAAAGGCCTTGAGGGTCACTACCATCTTGTCCTTGTCCTTCTAATAGGGCTTTGCATTATATCAGCTATTGCTGGAGCCCTGTTACCTGACAGCTTCCCTATTGATCTATGCAATGGCATTGCTATAACTCTTCAAGGCCTCTGGTTTTATCAGACTGCTTTCACTCTATATGGCCCTATGATGCCAGATGGCTGCCTGCTCAAGCAAAATTCAATTATATGTCGTTCAACAGACAGTCAAGTTCGAGGATTGTTGCTTGCTAACTTTCAACTCTTTGCTATGGTCCTTGGTGTCCTTGTTGCTGCTGTGGGATCATATGTTTTTGCAGCCTTAAGATATGGGAATTCTGATCTTTGGAGCATGCAGATGGTTCAGGAATGAATACATAATCAGTAGTATTACGGTATGTGCTATCTTACCTTCTTTCTCTGTGTACTTAACTTTCTTCCTTTAGAGCTTGCAGATAGGAATTTTCGAACATTGTGGGCTTAAAATCAGTCTACTTATTTGCATATAGTTCAAAGATAATCAGTATTGTTTACACATAAATACTCGACTGAATCTTCTATAAAATTTTACTTATTCTTTTTATAAGGACACGGTGACACATGCCATCTTTTCAAGTTAATTCATTGTTAAATGTTTTTATTATGTTAGCTTACATTGGCATTTGCAACCAGGATTCCTCATGATGAATGATACCATCTGGAAAAGTTTCACTCTTTTATTAGTTATGACTAAGAGTCCTGTTTGTGGTTTCACAGGCTTTTAGGACGACAATACATTAACATGGCTGGAGGGTGATTGCAATCTCTCATGACTTCTATGATGTTTGAGAATCTGAAACGCATACTGTTTGCATGCCATCTGTAAATGAATATGATTCTGCTGTTGGTAGGACTCACTGCATTACACATTGACCCCGAAGTTAAGGATGGTATATTGCTAGAATAAGAGATAAGGTCTGTTCAAAATTCTTTTATTGGTGAGCAGAGACTCTTCTTTGTCATTTACTTTGGGCTTTTTGTCCATTACACACACACACACACACACACTCTGATATGTATGCACAGTTTATTTGGATGCATTTTAGGACTTTGGTTTTTAAAGTTCAGTTTATACATATACAAGTACATGTGTGTGTCTATATATATATATATGACTTAAACATATTGGGTGCGTAGTGTTGAGCTTGAGTTACTCGGGCAGGGAGTCAAGGATTTACCTTGGACCTTTATAGCAGCAAGGAGAGCAAGTGGATGAGAAATGAGACAACGATTAGCTCATCCAAGTAATGTTGGAGGGGAAAGCCAAGAAAAGGCTGGAAAGAGAGTACTCTAACTAATCCAAGAATGGATACTAATCCTAGTTTTAGGAACAATGGATTCTTATAAGGTTTTTTTTGTTGTGCCACGTGGTGTAAGATTGTCCCTTAAGAAAGAGAGCTGAATGCATTGGTAACTAAGGATTCACAAAAGGAAGATGTAAGAGATGCAACTTACGAGAGTCGATCCATTGTATTTAGTGAATTTCATCACCATGGAAATGATGGGATTGATGTTTATAAAAACATGCGTCAATAAGGGAGATGTGAGCTATGCTAGAAACCCCAAAGATAAGCTAGGAGTAGTTGCAAGGTTGGAGCCTTGAAAATCCATGTGAGCTTGTAGATATTCTCTGTGAGGCTAACAAGGGAGTTTGCTTCATCTTGTAAAGTTCCTTGACCAAGAATGGCAATTCGTTATTAATTGATTGATATGAAGATATACAAGGTAGAAAACTTAAAGATTGGTCCAGTAGTCACATGGGATAGTGTGGATATTTGGATGTTTTACAGTTATAGTCTCACATTAGTTGGTGATATTGTAATGATCCAACATATAAGATAAGAGCAATTCTTACCTTGCAAACTGATTTTTTCAAGGTATGCTAGGCCTAATATGCTCTCTAATATCGTATTAGAACTAGAACTTAGTTTTGTAATGTTGGACCTTTCTAAATCGATTTTTTCACAGCTATATAGCATAGTTCATCTTATGCGTTACATTTGTTGGTGATATTGTAATGATCTAATACATGAGGTGATCAATAACAACAATGAAATATCCAGTGTCAAAGAATCATCCTATAATCGTGAAATTATTAGTGTTTTTTATGTCATAAAATGGTCTTTTTTTTACACGAAAATGTGATTTGAGGTTGTTAGTAAGATGCCTTATTTGCTGTCTTATCTACTACACGGAAGATATATTCTTATATTATATTAAGTAATTGGATAAGAATAATCTTTTAGTTTGAATTTTGAATTCAGAATTCAGATTTTAAGATATCTAGATAAGTACAATTTTAGATTTTGGTTGTTTATTTTTTCTTATAAATAGGACCTTTATCGATATAACTAAGTAAGTCTTTGCAAGCTATTCAAAGCAATTTTAATTATTTCAAGTTTTAAGAGTTATATTTTTTATTCTTCCTCTCATCTTAAAAATCTAACAAATTCACATAGAAAAACCAACAAAGTGGTATCAGAGTCATTATCTTGAAGGACTTGTGAGATTGAAAAAAGTCAAACATAATCCTTAAACACATCCTACTTATATCCCAAAAATAAAAACTCATACACAATGAATTTAGAAAATTCATTTACAATAATTACACCTTTGGTGTTTGATGGAGCAAACTACTAGATATGGGTTGTTAAAATGGAAACTTACCTTGATACAAATGATATGTGGGAAGCTGTTGAACAAGTATATGAAGTATCAGAATTATCAAGCAATCTAGTTGTTGCACAAATCAAGATCCAGACGGAGAGAAAGTAAAGAAAATCAAAAGTAAGAACAACATTGTTTTCAATTGTCTCATTCACCATATTTATCAAAATAATAACACTGAAAAAAGTTAAAGAAATTTGAGATTTTTTGAAGCTAGAACACGAAGGGAATGAAATGGTCAAAGTAATGCAAGTGTTGAGATGAAGGAACAAAAAACAATCAAGGAATATTTCGACAACCTTCTCAGTATTGTTAATAAGACTTCTTGGGATTGATTTTTTTGATTTTAAAATTGTTTAAAAGATCCTAGTGATAATTCCTAAAAAATTTGAGGTTACAATCTCATCTTTGGAGAACATCAAAGATCTATCAAGTATCACCTTAGTATGTTGAATGCATTATAGACATAAGAACAAAAGATGCTTATAAGGTAAGAAGGATTTGTGAAAAGTACTTTTCAAGCCAAATCACATAACAACAATTGTGACAAAAACAACAAAAATAGTCAAGTCTTTTCACCTTGTCCCTATTGCAAAAAAAATTAATCATCCATAAAACAGGTGTTGGTGGAGGCCAGATTTAAGATGTCACAAGTGCGGTCAATTAGTGCATGTGGAGAAAATTTGTAAATCCTAACAACAACAAAGATAAGCTGAGAATGCTATTAAACAACCTCAAGTGGAGGAACTGTTTATGGTATCATGCTTTGCTACCAATAACTCCTTACAAAGTTAGCTTATAGACAGTGGCTGCATAAATCACATGACTTATGATCAAGAACTCTTCAAAGAGTTATACAAAACTACAATTTCTAAAGTCAGAATTGGGAATGAAGCATATTTTGTAGTAAAAGACAAAGAAACAGTGGCAATCAAAGGTCGCACAGGTTTCAAATTAATTTTCAATCTTTTATATGTTTTTAAAATTAATCAAAATCTTTTCAATGTTAGTCAGCTCTTGGAAAAGGGATATAAGATGCTATTTGAAGACAATCATTACTTGATTACTGATGCAAAAGGCAAAGAAATGTCTAAAGTTCCAATGAAAGGTAAAAGATCTACCTTGAATATGATAGAATAGAAGCAAACTGCAGTACACAAAGAAGACATCAATGCAAGGCACTTTCATCATAAGGCCTTACCTTTTATGAAGAAGAATAATCTTAGAGAAGACTAGCTTAAATTAAAGGAGGAGCTTTTTAAAGATGCTAGTTTTTTAATATGAAAAAAAAATCAAGCTTCATTTTCAACAAAACAAAGCTTGGAGGGCTAAACAAAAACTATAGCAAATTCACATAGATGTCAAGGGATCAATGAGAACACAAACAAAGATTTTGCAACAAAAGACTCTATTTGAATATGGTCATAAATCAAAGAGACAAAATGACAAAGTATTTCAAGTTTAAACTCCAAAGAGAAGTATAAAAAAGAGGAGAAATATAGTCAAATTTACAACAAACAAAAAATAAAAAAATGATAGCATTCCAACAATGATACTTTCAAAAATTAATGTATGCAGCAAAAACAGCGAGGAACAGTGTTGGCAAGATGCCTTATTTGCTGTTTTATCTACTGCAAAAAAGACCTATTCTTTTACTTTATCAAGTAGTTAGAATGTCATCATTTTTGATAAGTAAAATTACATGACTTATAATCTTTTAGTTTGAATTTTGAATCCAGAATTCATATTTTAAGATATTTAGATAAATACAATTTTAGATTTTAGTTGTTTATTTTTTCTTATAAGATGCAAGCCATTGCAAGCCATTCAAAGCAATTTCAATTATTCCAAATTTCAAGAGTTATCTCTCTTATTCTTCTTCTCATATCAAAAACTTAACAAATCCACATCAAAAAACTAACAGATGCAAATCTCTTATTTTAGACAATTTTTAAAAAATTAGTGAAAACATGGATACAAGATGATTTTTGTGCAATGCATAACATGAGTCAATCAATCATACTTTAATCTTATGTCAATGGATTCGTTAAATGCGCAAGAGTTCTTAATTTCTTTTGAGATAAATGTTGGTGTTTTTCTTAGTAGTGATTAATTTCATATCTAAATGGTTAAAAAGATAAAAAAATATAAAAATAATATCATTAATTTATTTTTAATAAAAATTATATAAAATTTTAATATTTATTTTATGCTATCAATCAAATTTTCATATTTAAAAAGTGATAAATCAAATTTTGATAACTAATTAAACATGCGGATGATAGCATGCTACTTACATTTAACATAAACTAATTTACAAATGATTTAATAGATATTTTAATTTTGATATTTGTATTTTATATATATGTATATTATAATATTGAAAATTAATTTGTAAATTATTATTATACTAATAATGCATAACTTTCAATAAATTAATAAATAAGCATTAATTTAAGTCACATAATCTTTTATAATAAATAAAATTATATTAAAAAAATTCCTTTATCAAGTTGTTTAAGATTGATGTTACAATTTTTCAAAATAGAACAAAATACATACAAATAATCAAGTAATAAAATATCAAAAACAACATGAAGATAGTTTAATCTACCAAAACTAATAAAATGGCATTTATATAAACTAATTTAAGAGAGTAACAATAAAATTAACAAGCAGTAGGAAAACTTAAAAAATATATTAATATTGTATATGTAAAATGAATAAATAAAAATTAAAAAAAAACTCAAGTGTCTCTATATTGAAAAAATTAGATTTACTTAACTAAAAAAACTCATTTTATATAAATTTTTAAATTGAGGGCAATAAGAAATTATATTAATTAAAAATTTATATTTGATATTATTTTTTAATATGAGATTTTTATCTAATAAATATTATTAATTTTATTGTTTGTTTGTTTTATATATAAAAGGACAATTACACCTTTTTAATAGTTACTTGCCATTTTATTTTTATTTTAAATAATTAAATAAATATTATTAATTTTATTGTTTGTTTGTTTTATATATAAAAGGACAATTACACCTTTTTAATAGTTACTTGTCATTTTATTTTAAATAAAATATAATAATTAAATAAACATATCAAAAAAAAATTGTAATATATCATCTTTATTTAGCTGATAAAAAAAATAAAATCGTATTTATCTTAGTTCATTAAGCACATGTATAAGATCACAATGGTATAATCATCATTTTATGTGTTAAAAATTTATTAATGTAGCATATCACAATGTCATGGAGGCAAGTCCTTCTTTTTTTTTTTTTTTTTTTATGATAGAAACTTAATACCCATTTCATTGATAACTTGGATTACATAATTCCCTTGGTAGATATCGCCATCAAACCTTCTATTCTCCTGTCTTTGCTAATAAATGGGCAATCTTATGGGCAAGCTCATTCACTCCATTATTAACATGTCTAAAGGTACAATTGGAGAGATTATAACTCAAGTCCAGGACATCCATACAAATGCTCCCCTATGCATACATAGACTTATCTTCCCGCTGAATCTTATTGATCGCTTGAGGACAATCACTCTCAACTTCGATAGGGTTATCTATAAAACTGAGCATCTTCTCCAAACCATATCGAATGCCTAATATTTCACCTTATAAGACTGACAAAATCCCTTCCACAATTGTAAGATCATAGAGAATAGGTTGCCTATTGTTGTCCCTCGCTGTTGCACCGTTCGATTAATGCGGGAATCATATGCAACATCAGTGTTTAGTTTGAGGCTTCTACCTATCGACAGTGACCATCTAGGGAAAGTAGATGGCAACTTATCTATTTTCCTTATAGTCATAACACGTTTTAGTGTTTGTTTAGCCTCCATAGGCATAGCACAAATCGAGTCATGGTAGATGTTATTGTGGTTCATCTATATGCATCTGTGGACAACAAAGAAAAGGTCCAACATCTTTTAGCTCCTTATCTAGTCAACCAGCACTGTCCATGTGTCTCTTAATAGACTCTACCGAGCCACCCATGAATCCAATCCAATCCTTATTGCCTCCCATACCTGTTGGTTGAATGGGCATGCGAATAGGACATGTACGGGTGGCTCCTCTGTTGTATGGTAGACCAAGCATCTGTTTGTTGTTTGGATGCCTCTGTTTAGTAGTACATTCATTGTATGCAAAATTTCATGGAGCATTCTCCATCCAAAGTTTTAAACTTTTAAGGGGAAGGCAATCTGCCATAATATTCTCCATTTCCTATCTCTAGAATTTATCATCGACTGTATCTTCTGTGATAGAAAACAAGCTGTATAATATCTCAACTTGAATGTATATATGCCATCTTTATTGCTTATCCATATGAGTTTATCCTTCATCGGTCGCTTGCACAACAGTGTACTTAGGATTATAGTTGACTTTCCTTGGTTAAAGGTCTCTGAGATTATCCTCAGTAGCCATTATCTAGAATGTTGATTAAATAGAGTGCTCACTGTTCTTGTTCTAGTTTTCATAGCCCTTGTTCTTACAGGTTAATGGTTTGGCCCTGTAGACAACCATTTATCTTGCCATATATCCATTGATTCTCCATTTTTAATCCTTTCTATGCACCTTTGGTCTGTGACTAGCTTCTCATGCATTAAGCTATTCTAGACATCGAAACTTTGTGGTAACTTTGACGTACTGTCGGGTTAGTATGGGGGAAATACTTCACTTTTAGGATGTTATAGCAAAGAGATATTTCATCTTAGTAGATCTTTCACCACTATTTTGCTAGTAATGCAATATTAAATGCCTTTAACTCTCGAAGACCTATTCCACCATCATACTTAGATACACACAGTTGATCCCATGCTTTTCAATATAGCTTCCTTTTTGTTCTGCTCTTCCTTACCACTACTTAGCTACCTATCTATTTAGTTGGTAAAGAAATTACTTTGAGAGCTTGAAGTAACTTATAGAATATGATAGTATAGCTTGAACTACCAACTTGATGAGCACTCTCCTTCCAGCTTGGGATAAAAGTCTCCCTTCCCATGTGGTAATTCTGTCTCTCACTCTATTAGCCAACTTTCTTATCTCCTTTGATTTGTTCCTCCTTAATAACAAGGGATAGCCTAGATAATACTCATTTGATAAAGATTTTTTTGACACCTAAAATCTACTTTAACTCGGTTTGAATTGCCATAGTGTAATGGAGCTGTAGTAGATGCTAGACTTATCTAAGTTGATCTATTATCCATAGGCTTACTCATATTTTCTGAGAATGTTAAGTGCCATTAGGCATTCCTCCACTTTGCCTTATAAAAGGGGAAGCTATCATCAGTAAAAAAAATAAGTGCTATTGGGATTCTTTAGAAAAGTCCACTCCACCATATAATAAGTTTTACTCGTATCTAGTTTTCATGCTAGGTTTTCTGTGGCATCTCTCATTCTTATCCTTATTATGTGTAAAGTTTCATGTACCTTTGATATATCTTCAAAATTTGTTTAATGATGATTTCATTTGGTAATTTAACTTATGCCTATAAATTATTCTTGCTTTTGGATGGTTACTTGATAATAAGTTAGGCAAGTTGTTGAAAATTTCAATAGGGAAGTAATTGAGAACTGTTTAGAAGTAATTAAGGAACATAAACATAAGTAGATTAGATCATCAGTGGATATAATTTAGGTTTGCATATAGATTATTAAATTAGAAATTTTTGGATGGAATAAAAAAATTTATTCAATTTGTTTACGATCAACAAGCATGCATGGATAGAGATAAGATAAGGTGTCCATGTAATGAAAAAAAAATATCAAACTGTTGATATGGTTAGATATCATTTAGCTAAATACGATTTTGTACCATAATACTTTGTTTGAAATTATCATGGAAAAAATAATGAATATTCTAATTATGAGATAATTAAATATTATGTCAGAGAAAGATTTATCACTGTGCATGAATATGCCAATACATACCAAACAATGGTAATGAATGTGATTCATCTAGAATTTAATCTCAAACACATGAAAAAATCCCCTAATCTAGACGCCTAATATTTTTATAATATGTTGATTGCTGCTAATCAAGAGTTATGGGATGAATATGAGAATCATTCAAATCTGTTTATTGTTACTAAAATGTTAAATATAAAGCCAAAACATTATATTTTTCAGAAGTGCTACAACTGATATTTGTCAATTAATAAAAAAAATAATGCTAGTTGATAATTTAATGATTGAGAATTTTTACAGTACAAAAAGATACCTATAATGTGTAGGATTACTAGTTGAAAAGATTCGCTTTTGTAATGATTAATGCATGATATATTAGAGTGAGGGTTGTAAGTTTTATAATCATCCGCGGTATAAAGAAACAAAGACGAGAATTTGACAAACAAAAAATGCTTGTTTCATACAAGAAAATGTATTATTTTCCTTTCAATCCACACTTACAAAGATTATATGCATCGAAAGCCAGGATGAAGAATATGAGATAACATGGAGAACACGAGATTAAAGATGATGTCATGCATCATTGCCCTAACTCTCTCGCTTGGATGCATTTTAATTAATTTCATCTATTTTTGCTGTTGAACCTAAGAATGTCTAAATAGGTTTGAGCACTGATGGAGTTCAACCATTCGATCAGTCAAAATAATAATATTCTTTATGGCCTATAATAGTCACAACTTATAACTTACCGTCTTAGATGTGCATGAAAAAAGAGTACATATTTCTAACTGTAATAATTCCTAAATCGATGAATTCGAAAGATAGATTAGATGTTTATATGTAGCATTTGATAGTAGAGTTACAAATGTTGCGGAAGGTTGGAGTGTCCACATATGATATCTCTTACAAATAAAATTTTATCATGAAAGTTGCTCTAATGTGGACTATTAGTGACTTTCCTACCTACATGATATTGTTTGATTAGAGTACATCACATATACTAACTTGTCCTTATTATAAAGAAGATTCAAATGTATTTACTTTTCCCAATGGATGTAAGCAATATTGGTTTGATAATTATCATAAGTTCTTATCAAAAGATCATATATTTCGGAGAAATAGAAGGACATTCATTAGGAATAAAATAGTAAAAAGAGTAGCTCCTCCTATTAAATTTTGGTATAGATTACTGCATAAAATTGATCAATTAGGACTGAGAAAGATTACAAAAGTTGGATATGATTAGGTAAATGATTCTATTTGCAAGACATGTGTTGAAAGAAATAAAATATATTTTGAGATCTACTTTATTGGAGCACCAATGTAATATGACATAACTTCAATGTCTTGCACATAGAAAAAGTATTTTCGATAATGTGTTCAACGTAATCATGAATGTAGAAGAAAAAACAAAAAAAAAAGTTAAAGGAAGACTTGAAGAAACTTTTTAAACGTCCTGAGTTAGTGAGGAATGCAGTAATTGAAAAATACCCTGAAGCTTATTACACCTTTTACTAAGTAAGTAGAGAAACACTGTGTAAGTGGAAAAAATGTAAGATTCTCTAATGGATATGCATGAAACGTGGCAAGGTGTATGGATATGACAAAACATAAGATATTTGGGATGAAAAGTCATGATTGTCTGTTTTATGCAGCAACTACTACCAATCACATTCTATGAGTTATTTTCTACTAATGTATGGCAGATATTAACAGAGTTAAGCATTTTTATTTTTATTTTTTTTAAAGAACTTATATTGACTACCATTGAAGTTAAAGATATGAGATGATTTAAGAATGAGATCCCTATAATTTTATGTAAACTTAAGCATATATTTCACCCAAGTTTTTTTGACTCAATGAAATATCTTTCGGTGCACTTGGTCTATGAAGTAACAATAGGTGGTCAAGTGCAATATCGATGGATGTATCCGTTTGAAAAGTATTAATTATAATTTTATTTAATTAATTTTTGTTTTAATGACTTGATTATTTGATCATTCATTTCAATTACTTAATTGTTTAATCATCCTCAATTGTCAATTTATGTACTTTCGAAAGTTAAAAAATAATGTTAAAAATAAAGTAAAAATGGAAGGATCTATATGCAGTGCATATTTGATTGAAGAAGTATTATCGCTTTGGTCACATTACTTTGAGCCACATGTCAACCCACAATATCGAAGAGTGTTATGAAACAATGCTAGTGATTATGAGCTAGAAGAATACCAAAGAAATTTATCAACCTTTAAACACCCCGATTGAGATTTGAAAAAACAAATCTAGATCTTTAACCGAGAAAGAATATCATGTTACTCATATACACATTTTTTTGAACTGCATGAGGTCAAACTATTCATAGAGTACGTGTTTTACAACTCAAATCATAGTAATTGACTTAGATGTTTGCACACAAAAATGTTCTATGCTAATAATCATCTTTTTAAAACTAATGTTTTGTAGGATTTATATTTTTCAATTATGTGAACAACATCCACTTATAATTGATTGTGAGGTTGACACTCATTTAAAGTTTTAATGTTCAAATTAGTACAATCTATACATACGTACTTATAATATACACCTTTAAATTATTAAAGTTTTTTGATAAATATAGTGAAATGATTAATTTTTAATATTTACAAGCAATGACCCACTAAACTTTATTGCTAACAACTTTATGTGCTGCAAAAGGTCCATTACAATCTGTGAAGTCATACCCAACATATTGTGTCAATGGTATAAATTTTAGAGTGAAAGACACAATTTGGATAAATTTACAATGAACAATGGAATTCGCAGTAAAAGGTCCAACTATATTGCAGTTGAAAACGACTATTTTGGTATATTGGTAGAAATGTTACAATTAGAATAGCCTCTGTTACCAATCAAGAAAACTATTTTGTTCAAGTGTGAATGATTTGATCCTATATCGAATGTAGGTATCAAGGTACATAAATCATATAATCTAGTGGATGTCCATTACATAAAAAGATTGAATAAGTGTGAGCCATTTTTCTTGACTTCACAAGTAGCTCAAAGTTTATTATTTTCCTTATCTAAGCTTAAGGTGCGATAAGCGTGAGTATGAGTTGTTTGCAAAATAAAAGCCAAGTTTGTCATCGAACTTTTAGACTTTAATTTCACTGGTAGATCAATCCAAGATGTTCCTTTTCAAGATGATGAAAAAGATCTTCATCAAATTAAGAATGATACGAATAATCATTTTATATTTTTGAATGATCTAAGTGGGACATTAACAACTATTGATGATGAAGAAGAAGACATATTAGATCAATCAGATTTTGAAAGTTTTTATATTGAGAAAGAGGAAGATGAAATGGAAAAGGAAAAGGAAGAAGAAGAAGAAGACTTTGAAGATGATGATTAATTATAATTATAGAAAAATTTGTTGTTTGAATTATTGAATATTATGTTCTAAATAATTTATTTTTTGAAATGAGTATTAGTTAATTTAGTTATTCATTATATTATATTTTCATCGTACATTTTAGTGAGCTTTAGTTCAATTTTTGAGGGAGATTGTCGAATTTTTTTTATAGAACTTTAGCTATCAAACTAACTTTTATTAACATGCTTAGATGAGATATCGAAGAAGACGAGGTGAGTGTGGAGGGAGAGATGAGTACTCCAAAGGAAGAGATTCACATATTTAGGATGAGGAGGAGAATGCAGGTGCACCATCTCCACATGGAGTATTTATACCCACAGATGGGTTTGCCAGCTTTATTTCAGGTTCTTTTGGTTTTACTACTACTAGGATATCTAGTTCAATGAGTTTACAGAGTACATGTAGACAATGAATTTTTGTACAGAATGACACGTAATACATAATTAATGTTTTCAATACTTTGTATTATTATCTTAATAAATTTTATCATTGCTACTTACCACTTATTATTTTATTGTCTTATTTGATAGGACTGAACCTTTAAATAAATGTTCAACGAAAATTTATGAGATTTTTCAAGAGAGAGTCAATCCATCTGGGTACATATGGAAGGCGATTTCTCAGGAAACTTAAGATTTTTATTTTGAAGAATTTAAGGTACCTATGATTATTTATCCAAAAAAAAACAAAATTTACATTTTAATGTGCTAACCTTTTTTCTTTTTGGAAGAAACATTTCACATAAGACAAAGAAATAGATGGCATGATAAAGGCCCGTGGGAGGCTCGTGTTGTGGACCGACATGCTAACTTAATGTATGCATGTTGCCATAAGGTAAGTAATAAGCTTTAATTTATCTTAGATATTATATGGGAACAGTGATTGATAGACTGGAACCAATCAAAATACAAAAAGAAGTACTAGACTATGTTGCGCAATCGACGGAGCGAGACGAACTAACTCGGGTTACATCCCTTTCGATATAGGACCGATTCATATTCATTACAAAACTATTGTCAACGCTTGGTACGTATAATATTTATATTATTTACATAAATATAAATGAAAATAATATGGTTATTTATTAAATATACTTTTTCTTTCATACGTAAGAGTGGAGTCGTAAGTCTATTACAATAAAGCTTTTTAAACGAACCCACATTAAGAAGTTCAATCCCGATGAGTTCATAGATAAGCGTACCAGACAAGTAAATGTAAGTTAGTTATATTTAACATTCAATAAATAATTAAAATTATGTTATCTTGTTTACTTCATTATTTGGTTTAGCTAACGAGTAAGTTAACAAACTGCTTTATTGTACAAACACTTCAAGGAGTTGGTTGTTGTAAGTGAAGAGAAGAAGCGTTAGGTGTACGAGATTAGTAGTCAAACTCGATCATGGTATTCAGGCTATAACTTTAGTAATGTATGCTTTATTGATGACATAACTATGTAGGATATGCACTCTCAAATGAAGGTTGTGGAAGAACGCATAAAGTTGGAGTATAAAGCTATGAAGAAGTGATTAGATGAATAGTTTAGGACGAGAGAGCATAATCGCTTATGCAAAGAGATAGATATTTTGAAATATTTTGAGAAGATTATCATATTAAAATACATTTAAAATTTAAATTTATAAATTAAATATTAAATAATTTTACATATAAAATATTACTAAAAAATAAATATCGATATTTTTCAACTTTTTAAATAAAGTTTCCACTAAATTAAATTACATATTTATATAGTAATATTTTTAACATGTAAATAAATTTAAATTATTATTAATTTAAAATTAATTTTTCTTAAATAAAGATCATTAAATTTAAAATTAAAACTTATATAAATAATGATAATTAATATTAGTATATTCTTAAATTTTTTAAATTATATATATATATATTAAAAAACTTGAAAATCATATCTCCATTAAATAATCTTTGATATAAAATATCTAAGGATAAATATCATTTAAAATACTGAGCTTTATCTTCTTTCTAATCAAATTTTAACTTTTAAAATGTATTCAAACAACTCTTAATTTATTAATTTTATTTAAATTAAATATTAACTTAGAATAATTATAAAAAATTAATGATTTTTTCATTGTTGAAATGGTTAAAACTACTCAAATAAATTTTATACTTCATTTCAATTTTATCCCTCAAATTTAAAAAGTTTTCAACTAATCAGCTTTTTTTATGAATTTTTAAATTTTTTATAGTATATTTTTTAAGAAAAAAAATTTTTAATATAAAATTTTTAATTTTTTATGATGATAGCTTGAATATTTTTTTCACATATGTAAAAAATTACAAAACAAAATTTGTTGTAAAATATATCTAATTTAAATATTTTTATATTTAATTTTTTAATAAAATTAAAATGTTAAAATTTATTTGAATATGTTTTAAAAATAAAATTTTGATAGAAAAAAAAAACTAAAAATTTTGAAATGATATTTATCCAGCACCTGAAAATTCATTTAATGCTTTTATTGATTTTTATATATAATATTTATATATGAAACAATTTATTCTTTTTATTTATAATTAACAATTATAAAAATTTTACTTTATCAAATATTCCACCAAACAAAATGTACAAAATGGATTATCTGCCATAAAAATTCTTATAAATCCATAAAGTGTTACCAGACTTTTTAAAAATGAAATTCACAACGCTGTTGAATACAGAAAATAATATTAAATATTTCTACAACTTTAATTTAATTTATATGTTTATATTTATGGTCCAAGTGATGATCACAAGATTGTAATTAGTCAGAATAGATATAATTTTATTTTCACATCCTTCGGTTACGAAGTGTGTATTGGACCGATTATATACTTAACATACAAAATAAATGTCAAAACTGACATCTGCAATAGTGTTTGGGGCCCAAACGGGCAAACATAAAAACTCAATTTAAGAGGAAATAAAAAAGAAAAAGAAAAAGAAAAAGAAAGCAGCTGCTACATTAAGAGGTGAAAACAGAGCTGCAAAGGAAACGGCTCTTTCCTCTAAGGTGATGTTTATGGTCGTGGCAGGAGCACAGTTTGCAATGGTTTTCTACTCTCTCCAAACTAAGAGGGTGGTTAACACCAATGGCTACAGACTAGCAAAGAAAAAAGAACAAAAGGTGGAGAGAAATGCATCAATTTCCCAAACTGCATAAACATTCTATCTATGCCCAGCTAGAATACAATGCTGACGGGCTCCAAATTGTTTCTAAATGGACATGTAGATCAGTTGATGCAGCTCCTTTGTTTATATTAGACACACAGACACCTATAACAGTGCTGTAAAACAAAAGCTCCAACAGTACATGCCCCTTCTCCTGATAACCCTGCAAGTAGGTATTTAGCAGAGTGCCTCTTTGCCATTTCTGCTAACAGACCAAGGACACTTTACAATTTTCTTGATCCATGCAGCCAAATTTGTCGTGGACACTATTCCAGAAATCCAGGGCTGTGACCACATATGGAAAAAGTCATAATATTGAACAAGATGAGCAACAGTAAAAGTCAAATACTGATAAATAGTATTATTTTAACTTTATTATGTGTAGCTAAACATCTGTCAGAATGGAGCAATCCCATGTTCAGTAAGGAACAATTATGGATTCTATAAGCTCTTGAAGTGGCGCTAGCTCCTTCTTGTCAATTAGCCCAAATTCCTGTCCACAAAATCAGTATGATTAACATAGGGTACAACCTTACAGTTGAATGAGAATCAATTGCATCAAAAAGAGAATTTGTGTGTGCATTATTAGGATACCCAAAAAATCCTGAGATTAAATACAAAAACACACCTGACTAACTTATGTCCAAGTAAGAAAGTTTGTTCAGCTTATCATACAGCCATCACCATAATTTGTGACACATTTATTAGCAGAAACCATGGTCCCAGCTAACATGCCTCATCAAAGGGAAAACATGCATTTTCTACCCAATATTTACAACAAAATGACACAGTGACATGCAAGAGAATACAAACATCAAGGAAACTCCACAACTGAAATTTATTTAATTTAAATATTGCTCAATATAGCACACCTAGACAATGTGCACATGGACCACTAAATTCAAAACAATAATTGTAAGCAGCACCCAAGTACTAAATGAGCATTCACAATTATAGTTTTGATGGACATGGAAGTAAATAACCCGACAATAGTTATCCTATGTGATCATGAACATTAGCCAAGCTAACAAAAAAATTCTTTTAATCATAAAACTAGCTTAGGAAAATGGCAGCCACAAAACAGTAATTCAAACAATGAAATACCACAGATGAGCATGATGGCAATGATGCATGCATAATGAGATGTAATAGGATAATAAGTATATCAATTTTACTCTTTTTTTTTAGTCAGAATCAATTTTACTTATCCACATTGGATATACTTCTCTCTCTCTCTCTCTTTCGTTTTTTGATTAGTTTCATTTATCAAAAAAAGAAAAAAAAAAAAAAGGAGAAAACCTTTCCTGGCATAGGATATACTTCTTCTGCTTTGTTTTGGTAAGTAAAATTGTGAGAGAGAGAGAGAGAGAGAGAAGTATATACATCCAATGAAAGGAAAGGTCAGTGAATGCCGGGCAACCTAGGAATGTAATTGCAAGGTAACAAAGTGTAGTTTGATCCAAATAGGTGCAAAGAAAGCTCACATAGATGAAAACTACTGAGAAATTACACATATTCTGTCCCCTTATTTGGTTGCCTAGACAGCCAGGAAACATTTTCCATTCAGATTTTCTGATCATTCAAAGCTTCCATCTATGCAGGATAACACCTCCGCTGTCCCACTCAGAGCATTGTCTTCATAACTTTTGCCACCTTATCTATTACTATCATGAATCCCCCTAATTAACCACTAGATCTCAAGCTAGCAATTTTGACATCTCAAAACTGAAACTTGCTTGAAAATCTACAATGACATAGCATTAGCCAAGGATAAATGGTGATCTACATGTACTGTCATAACCCAAAACTGCATGTTGTACGCATCTATGTATATATAAGTTCAATATACCGTCACACGGAGATCTCTTCTTTTTTTCTGTTTTTTTCTGATCAGTCATATGGAGATTTTAAGGAAGCAAAATCTATAACCAATGGGAGTATGAACTGCTAAATGATAGAGAACATCTTCAAAAACTGGTTCAATCTATCAACATTCATTTCTGTCCTCCAAAGAAAAAGGAATAAAAATAGAGGACTTTTTCTTCAGGTCTCTAGTATTTAGCCTTTCCATCTATCCACACCTTTCCTTTTCATTTCTTCGTGAATCCTGCCCTGTCATTGTTTGACACATAAGCATGCATAGATGTGTTACTGAGCACATATTGCATGCTCAACTCAACTTCCTTCAAGCTATCGACCAATAAAAAAACATAGTGCTAGCAATGGAAACAACACTTCATGCACAAGCTCTACATACAAGACAAGATAAAGTACTCTTATTTACTCTCACATATCCTATTATTATTCAACAATCTCCTCATTTGGTTTATCCTTCGAGTTAGATGATACCATTTTTCTTTATGACTATTTTCTTACTACAGTGACTACAGATTACCCTACTGTCTAGTTCACATCAGTCTGTAACTTCTCCCAAAAACACTGAAGTAACACCAGCAAATCCTTACAATCTTTCTTCTCCATAAAACTTCCTGTAAAAGGCAGGTATATGGCATGAATTTCATGTATCGTACACAAGAAATTAAATCTTTGATCCCATGTAACAATAACATAACTATATAATAATTCTAAAACTGCGAGAAACAGATAATAAACATCGTAACTTTCATTGGTATGCCACTAGTAGAAGATAACCCAGAATGAGACAAACTCCAACAGGTTGTTTCAAGAAGTGCTGCACTATCCAACTGTTGATAAGTATTGCACTTTTCAAATTGAGTAAAGAATTCATCTATGAATACGACCAAGTCCTAGGGCCATAGGGAGAAGAAGAAAGTTTGAGGACAAATTGATCTTCAAGTATAGAGTCATAAGGATTACTTTATGAAATTTGTGTCATAATAGTTATATAGGAAAATAAACAAAGTAGAAAATGCAAATTATCAAAATAACATACAAAAGACATTGAATTAACAGAATTCATACTAGAACTAATATGACAGATTTCTACAAGCCACCAAAAGATGCAAAGTGTATCATCATGTTAAGTCCAGCTGCACCATAAATGATGCAACAAAGAGTTTGGTCGTAATCAATTACAAGGTGCAAATTGCTATGTTTGAACAAAATTTTCCACATTAACAGTGTTTGAATACTGATAACAATCTTACCTGAGATCTTGATATTCCATGAAATGGGCACATAAAACCATCAAATTTGGGTAATATTTGAGTAAGTGGCAGCAGAATCGAGGGCTTGGGGAGGCATAAGGATTGCTAGGATTAAGAAGAAAGCTATTGCATTGATCCCACTTCTTATTTTTTGGCTAGTGTGAGGAGAGAGGAATAGGAGGGTTTTTGAAAGAATGGAAACAACCCTTAATGTGGTAAGAAATAGATGGATTCACATGTTAAATTTACGAGTAACAGAAGATTCTTTTGTAAATAAGGAGGATCTTGCAGAGTCATAGATGCCCTCACTTTCAAATAGGACCTAATGCAATTGATGTACATGAGTGGCACCAACTTCGTGCCTCATAACAAATATAATGTTTTACTTTATGATCCCCCAAAAATAGAACAACCAAGAAGTTATGTGGAAATTTTTGTGTTAATATGACAATTGAGACCATTAGGTTAGTCATTAGTGTATAAAAATGACTTACACAGGTAAATAGTATGAAATGCTTGAAGCATGTGTTCAGATGGGCTTCCTCCTTGAGGCTAACAATTTTCTGAAAGTGAGAATGATAAATATGGGCATATACACGAAAAAGCCGTTTGAATATTGTCTTCACAACCTCCTTGAAGTTGGGTGGAAATGGTGTGCCTAGCAAATACAACATAGTTAGGCATAGAAATATAAAAGCACTTATATTCATCCCTAAAAGCCATCAAATTAAAACAAAATAATACCATAGCAGTAATTAAAATAATCATGAAAATTTTTTTCTTGGTAAATGGTTGACTTCACAGCAAGCAGAAAACGCAAAATCTAAAAGAAACACATCAACCAACTCAAACCTGCCTAAAATAAATGGTTTTCAATGGACCTTTTCTCTACCTGTCAGCATTAGTTCAATCCATACCTGACCCACCAAACAAATACGTTGGGTGTGAGTTTAGCATTTTCAACCTATTGACTCACATGAATTAAAACCCAACACTATATAGAGGATTACCCACCAACCCAGCCCAATAAAATAAATGGGTATGGACCTATGAAAAAATATTCAACCCATCTTGACCCATTTATTGGTTAATCAGGGCTAGGATTGAAAGTTTTTCAATGTAAAATGGGCTGATCTGATCTGGACCAAGCCAAACCACCCATTTAGCAGGTAAATGCAAGTGAAATGGATGAATTACAAATCTTAAAGTCATATATTACCAAGCTTTTGAGGAAATATGGATTCATCATCAAGTTGAGCTTCGATCCAGTCCATCAAATATTCAACATATTTTGGAGCAGAAACCTCAATAGGTTTCTTGATTTGTACACCATCTGCCCATCTGTACTCATACCTGTAATATTTGTCTGCATCATTAATGAACTCTAAACATACTTTTTTGAAAATTTCATGGAGAAAAGAACTTTGGAACTTAACGCAGCTAGTAGCTATAAAAATGGGTATCGATCAATCAACTAGCCAAAACATGCGATTAAGAATAGTTTACATTGCAAGTTGAAAAGCAAAATGGTAGAGGGTGCAAAACAAGGACTAAAGAGTTTTGCCAATTCTGCAAAGAAAAGAATCCAGGGTTCAAAGTTACGAGTAAAATGCGGCATAAGCTATGCTTTTGAGTCTAAAAATCTTTAAAAACATAAGCACAACAGAAATCAATTCAAGACTAAGCCAAGTGAATAATGAAAATACACAGGAATTCATACATCAGGACACATTATAAACCACTTCTTTTTGGCACCAGTTACCACACACTGAACATTATCTTTGTTGATTCCATATTGAGGGTAAAACTAGACTTTACTTTTCAACTTAACAATCATAAATGCTTGAAAAACATATCTAGAAATCATCCATCTATTAACTCAGCAAGCCAAACAGACAATATTCTCCCAGATTTGTCAGTTTTCAAATTCTAGAAAACAATTAAACTATGGAATTCTGGGTCAATGTTTCCAAGAAACTTGTAGGTTAAGTGTGAACCAATATATTGCTATATTATGTTCCAATCATTTGGAAGAAACGTGTTCATCAACAAAACCCATGTTCAAAAATGGGACAAAAGATGGAAAATCTTGATGTTAACTCATAATTGCAGTACACAAGATAATATCAAAGAAGAAAACTGCAAAATTGATATACTGTGCCATACTTGGGACCAGCAGTCATTGTAGGACAGTTCTCTGGTGTGCAGAACTCTGTGAGGGTACCATAGAGCAGATTCACCTGGTTGAAGAAATCCACAGCTGACATTGAAAAATTCAACAAACTTATTTCAAAAATAATTATTTGACAAATAAAATGATACTGATGTAGAAACAAGGAGCACAGTGTGTCAAACAATTATATTCAATGAGCTAAACAAACCAATAACACGTTAATAAGCACCAAACAGTATAACCTCATCATGGCCATGCAAAAATATCAGAGTGATTACGTTAAATCAAAAATAGATATTCTCATAAGCTTGATAAACAAGTAACTTTAAGCATGAGATTGATATATATATATATATATATATATATATATATATATAGAGAGAGAGAGAGAGAGAGAGCACTTACTGTTGACAGCAAGCCACTCATTTAAATCCTCTCCAGGGGGAAGCCTTACTGCTTCCCTCAGGTTTCCACTACCCAAGGTGGCATCAATGTGCTTTCTAAGCTGTGCACCCTGCACACGTGCTAGCATGTCAAACAAAATATACCATAATTCTGGTAGTATCAAATAGTACAGCATCAAAATTGCAGAACAAATATGAAAAGCTCGGGCAATAATACAGCAGCATCAAAAAGTCTGAATAAATTTGAAACACTATGACAATGGCACAGCACTAATTTGAAATTCAAATCATATTTCATGCTAAGGATGGCTTCTCGATTACTACTGAGAGCAAGACATTGCAAGAGAGCACATTTTTTAATTACATCCATGTTGTTCAACAATCCTGCCACATAATTATATTCCAAGTGCAAATGTGGCTACAACAATCAATTCACAGATGATAAATCATGACCCAAGTATAAAAGTACGAAAAACGCAAAAACTTTCCATGCTTTCCAACACCCATGTGAAAAGTAATGGAGTTATTTGTAAACATAGACACATACTTGAAATCTAAAATTCATATTAAAACCTTATAGTTATGCTAAAAACATCACGAGAACTTTTATAGTTACATAAGAAAGGTCAACCTTTAGGTGATCTGTCCCATATATTATAACCAAATAGTCATTCTTCATGGATTCAAGACCTCTACACTATGGAGTCTCCTATGTTTCACTACTCACACACGTGCATACCTCTTAGCAGTTCTTCCCCTTTTATCATGGTAACAACTACCAATCAGACAACTTTTTAATATTAACTATTATACAAGCCTATTTTAACAGGTGAAATTGCTTTGAATGTTTTCTAAAGTGACTCTTCTACAACAAAGAAGCAAGTATGAACACTCCTTTAGATCAGAATTGGATTGTAGCAAACTCTTGTTCCTTGTAAGAGTAATATCAGCAGAGAAATTACAGGATTCCTCTATTATCAACCAAAGATTAAAGCATGAGTACCAGATTACTTGTTAAGAAGTTTAATCTCAGCATAAAGCACCCCATTAAAGTCAATCAAGAGAGAAAGAAACAAGAAATTACTAGCTGTAAAGAAACCAACCTTACTCCCTGAGGGCGCACTTTTTTTGGGCCGGAATGTCCTCTGGTTTCTGTTCCAAGTAAAACTTATGAGATCAACATTCATCAATATGATAAGGAGACCAAGGAAGTTTTATTAAGCATCAAGAACAAGTATGACACAAGTAATACTTCAAAAATTCATGAAATGTAGACTATTTGCTTTCTCCCATGCAACCTAAACTATGTGCATCCACACAACATGAACAAAAGCATGAGGCATGAGACATGAGACAGACAGATACAGAGACAGAGACAGAGACAGAAACAAAGAAAAGATCTTACCCTAAACATCCAGAACGTAATGCACATAGAACTACTGCAATCTTCTGGTGAAGTTCACAATCAGTCTCTTATCCAAAATAAAAAAGACAACAGTTTACATACAGTTGATGCCACTCTACAGGATTTAGCCTAGGTTACAATTCAGTCCAAGCTAAATCTATGACAGACCATTGAATATTATTACACAGACTCAACCAATTACAATACTGTTAACATCAATCTTACAAATCATTAAATAGAATCTCAAAGGGTCAATGTCAACAAAATATTGATCTATCATTTCAAATTTTCATAAATACATATAGAAGCAGGAATACCAACCAACAAATACAATTGAACTCAGCCAAGTTTTCACTTACACAAATCAAATTTCATGATTCACAACACTTTCAATTGGAGAAATTACGTAACACTTACAATAGTACGTCTACATATAATATTTTCCTGTAATTGGAATTGTTGAGAAAAGGGAGCAGCGCATGCAAGAAAAACTTGTAAAACATGATATACTTGCGAAGAAGAAGTGGAATTGAAGTTAATAAGCTAAATAGATCTCTTGATCACTGATCGCACAACAAAAAACAGCCAACCAATGATAACAGATCTGACATAACTGATCACAGAATCCTGAATTACGATTATCAAATCCAAAAACGGAACGCCATCAAATAATAAGCAAACAAAAGAATCAATTTATAACCGGTCGAAATAAAGAGAAAATGAATATCGTCACTCGCCTGCCCAGCCCGAAGAGACTCATGGCGATAGAGAAAGAAAGAGAGGTGTAAAACTGAAAAAGCTCCTTTCGTAGTTTTGTTTGGATCTTCTTTTCCTTCAAATATATATATATATATATATATATATATATATATATATTCTTTGCGTAAGCTATTAATAAAAATAAGACAAAAATGAAATAAAAGTGGGGCCTGGAACGTAGGGGTTGTACCTTGTGCTGCAAAGATTGTACAGCGGACTTTCCTGCGGTGGACTTTCCGGGTTCGATTTGATGTAAAAAGTTGGTCCAATTTTAAGGAGCGAATATGAAGCTGGCAGTTGCCCGAATGGGTTTCTATTCTTGGCAGCTTTTTAGTGGCGGCATCCAGCTACATGCTCATGATGCTAATTGCACTTTCTTCCTCTCCTTAATTCTACTGTTTTTTTAACTTTTTAATGATTGATATTTGAATTAATTACATCAAATTTTATATATTTTCTTTATAATTTTAGATTAAAATTAATTAAAAAATATATTTATTTTAAATTTATATTTTTAATCAAATATAAGATTTTTATTAATATTTACAGTTTTATGTATACACATGATGTGTAATTATTTAATATATTTTAATAATATTATAAAATTAAAATATTTTTTTACACATCAAACTTAAAAAAATATATAAAATTTAAATATTTTTAAAAATAAAAAATATTTTATTTATTTTGATAGTATTCTAAAAAAATATTGTGATAATTATATAAGTAAAAGTCAAATACACATCATATATTTATGTAAAACTAGTAATATTAATAAAAATTATAAACATAAATTTTATATTAAGAATATAAAAAAATAAAAGTTTCAAATAGATATTTTTTTGGTAAATCATATTTGAGATCGTAAGCAAAATATAAATTTTTTTCTTATAATTAATTTTTTAATACTAAAAATCCATCTACAGTAAAATCATTTCCTATAGTTACATATATATATAATAATAAAAATTAGAAAAGACAATATAACCTCCAAAATCAGCATGAATTTTTTTAATGAAAACATTGTCATGATAATTTGAGCTTAAGATGTTATATTTGATGTCCCTACATTAAAATAATTGTATAATTTTTTAGGTAAATATATAATATTTAAAAAATTGAACTTGACACGCTTTTTACTTTGAATTATGAATTTTAATTTGATTCAATTTTACATTGAAAATATTAATTTGATTTAAATTGGATCTTATATCAAACTAATGATAAAAAATTAAGGGTATTTTCTGCGGTCCAAATGCTGAAAAAAATGACTCAAATTAATTTTTACACTTTATTTAAAATCAACAACATCAATTTAAATAATTTTAGACTTAAAAGTTATTTTTTGTAAAATTTTTAAACTTTTTATAATATAATTTTTTTTAAAATATATTTTTAATACTCAAAAAATTTTAAAATTTTTTGTGGTGGTAGTTTGAATGCTTTTTTTTTTTTACACATATGCGCAAAATTTCAAATCAAAATTTATTTTACAACATCTCTAATTTATATATTCTTAATTTTTAAATTTTTCCGTAAGGTCTAAGTTGAATCAAATTAAAACATTAGAACACTAATGTTCAAATTAAAAAGCAAACTAAATTCAAGGTATTTTTTTTTTATATTTGTCTAATTTTTTTAATATCAAATGTTATTTGAGAAAAACAAAATTTTTAATTTTTTTATTTGACTTATGAAAATTTTTTTAAAACAAATTGATTATTAAAATAAAAAATAAAAATAAAAATAAAAAATCATATCAAAAATTAAATTGTAATAATGTAATAAATAATTATAATATTTTGTATCATTAAAATAAATAATATAAAAATAATAATTATTATTGTTTTAAAAAATATTAATGAAATTTTATAAATTATTTTTATTTAATTTTATTTTTTAAAAATAATATTATTTTATTAACAATTTTAAAATCTCTCTGATAAAATGATGTCATTTTGATAAGGTAAATATATAAAATTGATTTTAAATAAATTTGATTGATTACAAATTTAACTTATAATCTAATCTATCGAATAGATTCAATATTTAAAATATTGCTTATGAATATGTTGGTATTGCAAATATAAGAAAAATATATTAATTTTTTATTTTAAGTCTATTTGATTAGTTTTGTATTTTTAGTTTATTTTAATGTAATTTTTTGTTTTAGTTTATATAAATTTTTTATTGCTAATTTATTTGCTTTGTCTCGCTCACTTTTCTATCTTTAGTCTATTTCTTTAATTGTTGATATTACGAGCACTATTAAAACGTTATTGTCATAATTAAAATGAACTAAATATAATTTGTTAAAATTATTTTTTAAGTTTTAAATTTTATTGTGATCTTTGAATTTGTTCTTAGTATTATTTTGTTTTTTTTTTTAAGTAAGCCTTTTGTTGCATTGAATTAGTATTAGAGTAAAGATTTTTATATTAAGCTAACGATGGTTTTAGTTTAAAATGAACCACTGACAAAGACAAGTGGTTTGAAAAAATTAAGCCATGACATAATGGGAACGATAAAAGTCTTTGTAATGAACTAAAGATGATATCTACAAATACTAATAATGCTTTCTGAGCTATCAAACTTATCAAACACATTCTTGTGGTTGATGAACCCAAGTTCTTCATTTTTTTTTTATTGTTATTTATAGTTATGGACGAAGAAGAGCACTTATCGCATCTCATAAAAGTTATATTAGCCTTACAAGCTAATAAGTTCTATATCAATCTTAAAAAGTATAGCTTGATGATCTTTTATTCTTTCAATTTATAGTGTAAAAAAAGTGATATTCAAGTTGATGAGGCAAAAATGAAAGCAATTCCATTGTTTCGATGTGTTAGTAGAGATAAATAAAAATAGTTGGAAGCTGCTTTTTCGCAAATTGATTTTGTTTTTAACAGTATGCCTAATCATTTTGTCAAAAATTATCTTTTAAAATTGTTTACATTAGTGTTACAAGGCATGTAGTAGATTTGCTTCGTCTTCCTCCTTTTCTTAGATGTCAATCATAACACTAAAGAGCTTGTAAACCATATTCAATAAATTCGTCAAGAGTTGAAGAAAAATTTAGAAACAACAAATTTTTGTTACAAGACTTTTGTAAATTGGCATCCGTGCCTTAAGCAATCCTTCTTTACTTCTTTGATACTCTACCTTTTTTTAGTATAGACTATTAATTATATACATTACAACTTTCATTTATATATATATATATATATATATATATAACTTTTATCAAAAACTTCATTTAGATAAAGAAAAAATTCGAAAGAGATATTTCAAAAAAAAATTCTTTGATTTTATCTTATTCAAAAGGGTTTTTTTTTTTTTAATTTCCATAGTTTGACTTGTAAGTACCAAATCGGGTCTTTTTTTTTTTTTTGTACAATGAATCATACCACGGAATCATAGCCAAATGATTCATTTTTTCTATTTGAAATAAAAAAAAAATGTGTTTGTGATAAATAATTTGATGATGATCCACCTCTAAAAACATTGCTTTACTATTAGCGCAAATTAATATTTGAGTTGATTTGAACATGTTTAATACTTTCGATGTTAGTGATATCTTCAAAAGTTTTTCCTAATGAGTTATCTTTGCAATAGCTTCAAAGGACGAATTTTCTTTCAAATGAAAAGGATTAATGCAACACACCAATACTAGTCTCCTTTTCAAGTTACTCAGTTAGTTTCTTATTTTTACTGTATTTTAATTTAATTTTTATTTTTAATTTAAATTAATTTCTTAATATTAATTAATTAATTTTTAAAACTTTTTATTTATAATCTACTTTTTATAGTTGACATTATAAATATTATCTACATAATTATTATAATAAAATTTAATAAAATTATTCTCAAAATTTTAAATTTTATTGTTAACATTAAATTTATTCTTAAATATTATTTTATTTTTTTCACTAAAACAAACCTTCCGCTGCACTGCAACATAAACTTCCACAAACTTCATTGTGGTCTCCAAGCTTCTGGGTTCACTGGTCTTTAAATTACTGAGGTCTCATATGCTTAGATCGTTTTATTCAATCTAGAAAGACTCTAACAAGCAGCAGGTACCATTAGCCATAAGAAAAAATATATATAGAAAGAAGGAAAAGTTTCACCATCAATAGCAACAAACTTTTAGAAGTAGATTAGTCGGCATGTCACAAACACGCTACCAAAGAAATAGGTTCGACATACTTCCAAAGCATCATACATGTTCTAGCAGCATCATTGAAGGGCAAATCAAAGTGAATAAATCAATTCTTCCTTTTTCTGCATCTGACAGTCTTCTTATTTGCCAATGCAGTTATCTTGATGACCATATGGCTCGTTACACAGGCATATCTACAAAAATCAAAAATGTAACAGGAGCTGAGACTTACCACTAGGCTAACATAAAACGGCAATGACACTCAGATCATGCACAGCATCTCAGTTCACATACAAATCATTTCTTGTATGCATCAACAAAGTCAGATGACAAATGTTGTTACAAGTATATGTAATAAAGATGATAGATTCAATTCTAAAACAAACTTCCATATCGGTTTTTCTTTAAGTTCTGAGCATGAACATAAGCAGAATCGAGTGTATTAGGTTCAGAAAATCATGACTTATATCAGTCTCATTTCCTGCAATGGTTAAAGTCTTCCATTTTATTTATTTATTTATTTTGATGTTTCTAAAACCAAGATGCACCAAAATTAAGCCTAGTCACTCCTGGGGTTCAGTTGTTTGGCTATATTACTTCAATGTCTCCCACATCTTTGATTAAATACTTAACACAAACTACAACACAACATTTAGACTATAGTGTTTTAAGCAACTTCCCATTCTAATTAGTCTCGACTACTGACTGACCAAGCCAGGTGGTGCGTCTTGGGTCAACACTCCCAGCTAACAGGAGAAGATCAATGATTCAAACTCCATCAGCAAAGGGGTCTAAATCTGTTACAACACAATTGTCTAGGATAGGTTTTAGAGTTTTATTTTCGGTATTCTCAATTCTAGTAGGACTTTTTATTTTATAAAGAATTGATTAACAATTTTGGTATTCTCCATTCTAGGAGTTTCTATTTTTCTTCTACAAAATTGTAAGCATGCAAGGCATTATTCATTCAAGGAATGCAAATCATAAATCTATTGACTATTGGAGGCCTAACCCGTCCAACTGGTCACTCTTTTCTCCTTATTTCTTGTTCTTATTATTTTATCCAATAAGAACCCTAGGGTTCTAACAAAATCTTCCCAATTGTTACATAAGGATAGGATGGACAAATCTAGGTGCATCCAAGTAATTAAAAGGAAACAAAAAACAAACTTCCCTCATGTATTTGATCACATGTCTCTGGAAAAATATAAACTAAATATCTATATCAAACTTGTTGAGAAAACTAAACAATCACCTTTTACCATACTTCATGTTTTGGCTTAATAATCAAACTAAATTGGTTCATATTTTGGTTTCTTTTTCTTCCCTAACTCTCCCCCTCCCCAACCCCACGTTTTGATGTGGGTTTGGAGTGGTATGCGTGAGGACCCAGATCACACTTGTTATTCAAAAATGACAGAGCTATGTGCTTAGACATCTTTCATAAGAAATGAATCATAATCTATTGTAGAACAAGTAAATGCAATAAGAAATAAAAGCAGAAAATTGGATAACATCTTTAATAACAAATGCACTATAATCTATCAAAGAAAATTTTCAAGAACCTTGAAGAATGGTCTGAAATGCAGTAAGAAAAACTGCTGTGATCATTGTCGGACAGCAAGCATTTTGAAAAGGCGGGACTTGAAATCATTTAAATCAAATTTCTGAACGAAAATAAGGGAAAAATTATGCGGGGCATAACTCAAAGATGCACTTACATATGGCTGAATGCATGGAATTGTCCACATCTCTGATTGGAAGGCTCTAGCTATCTGCTTCGTCAGAATTTGTCTGAATTTATCAAGACAATACCTTTCTTCTCTAACAGCCACCAAAAGATCTAGTTGACTACAACAAAGGAAAGCTTATCTGCTTCAACACTTTCCCCAGCTACGGAAAGAAGAACCAGCATTTCTGCTTCAGTTGGGGCAATTTCTGCTTAAGTATTTAGGATTTGAGACTTTGTTCATCATCCTTCAGTATTGGGCATCCTGGCTTATCAAATTCTTCCAGAGAAGGTAACTTAACCCCAATTTTCTCCAGCTTTGGCAGATCTAATAGATGCAGTATTTTTAAATTTTGCAATGTCGGTTCTTCATGAACACCATATTCAAACACTGTCTTCAGTTTATCACAGAATTTAATTCGGAGGCTCTTCAGGTTTCTTGGTAGCTGGGACGGAGTGAAAAGAGTTTCAAGCATTTGGCAACAATCTACATGCAAATGTTTAAGATTATTAAAGCAATCAGGCAGCAATCTTTCATTGTATATACTTTGAAGTTTAGGAAGGTTTGAGATCCACAAAATCTCCAGATCTTTTCCGACTGTGGCATCTCTGTATTCACCATGAAACATTTCCTGCATTTCAGTGCATCTCTGCAGCCAAATACCTTTCACTCCCTTCATATTGTATGCATTCAAGATAGATGAGCAAGTTATAGACTTGTTCTCGATAAAAGAAATATATTCAGCTTGTGAGAGAGCTTCCTGGACACCAGCAGGAAAACGATCAGATCCACCAGAACCATGGATTTCCAAACACCCACCACAGTGATCAGGATGAGCAAAATATCTATTATTGAAATAGATGTCTCCATAGGCATGTATATCTCTCTGACAACAGCTTTTACCTTGCTCCTTAATGAGGCAAACAGAAATATAAAATTCTTTGAAGCATGTCCGCCACAGGTTGGGGTTTTGCTCCAAGAGTTGGAGAAACTTGCCACCAGTCACCAGTAAGGGAGGTTTTTCATTTCTCACAGAAATTTCAGTAGGCTCAGAAATGCTACACTCTTCCCAGCTTAGCTCCTCTGGCAGGCATTCTATTCTACTCCAGTCAACCTTTTGAATAATCTTCAAGTCTGGCAGAACAAGACGATTTAAACAAGCCAACTTAGAAATTTCATAGGGAAATTCTTCTAGTCTAGCTCCTGAGAGATCCAGAACTTCCAGGTCACTAAGTGATCCTAGAAAAGACAAGTTCTTTAAGCTCAAAAAACCACATAGGAAGAGCTCACGGAGGTTTCTAAGTTCGCTGATTGATGATAAGTCGAGGAGGTTGATAATAGATGATTGTCGTCCATCAGCTACTCCAGAAAGGTTGAGAACCTGAAGCTCTGTAAGTTCTCTTAAAGGCAAATTTGCGTTGAGACCTGATTGAATTGTCAATGAAAGCTGACACAGCTTGATGAGGTGGGAGATAAATGAAAAGTCCTTGAGAATGACTCCTGATAGGTTAAGAATTTCTAGGTGAGTCATCAACTGCCCAAATTCATTTTTGATATCTCTCAAAGATATTGCACCAGAAAGATCAAGTTCTTTAAGTTTCGAAAGGGGTTCTGGCTGTGGAAGTTCTTTCAGCTTGGTGCAGTTACGGAGTATAAGGTGACCAAGGTTGCTAGGATTGGAAAGAGCTGGTACCATCTCAATATTAGTGTCAGAGAGGTTGAGTTTCTGAAGTTTAGGCATGTGAGTAAAGGAACCACAGATTGCATTCAAACCACTACAACCTGACAGATCAAGAACTTCCAGATTTTGAGAGTCATTCAACTGTGGCAACTCAACCAGGTGCTCACAACCTGAAAGGTCAAGAACTTTAAGACTCATAAGCCCATCCATTGCAACCAGCTTTCTTAAAGATTTACAGCCCTTTAGAATGAGCTGATGAAGATTACCAAGCTTGGAAACGGATGGAAGAATTTCCAACATAGAGGATTCTGAGAGATCAAGGGACTTAAGGTCTTTGAGTGCATCCAAGGATGGTAGTTCCTCAAGAGCAGAACAACCCCTCAATTTTAGGTCACAGAGGTTGCCAATGATGGCAGGCAATCGGGTTATTGGAGTTCTTGATAGATCAAGGAATCTAAGTTCCTGTTTGTTCTCAAGGCAATCATCAATAATTTCCTTCAAATTCTGAGCACCTGAAAGATCAAGAATTTGGAGACCAGATAATGATTTCAGGTTGGGCAGTCTCGTCAACTCACTACAGCCTCTTAATAAGAGCCGTTTCAGGGATGTGTTCTTTGACTTTTTTGAATCTTGGAATATTGGTAAGCGTTCAACTCTGCTATGTGATAGGTCAAGCACTTCAAGTTTCTGAAGATTTGAAAAGTTTTTATTTTTGTTTCTGTCTCCAGTGTTCTTCAAAGAGGTAGAACCACGAAAGTCGAGCACCTCAAGGTTTGTCAATGATTGTAGTTTTGGCAAATCTCTCAACTTAGGACACTGTCTAACGATAAGCCACCGTAGTTTACTCAGATCAGCAATAGTAGAAGGTAAGTATGTAATCTGGAGTCCAGATAGATTAAGGCTTTCAAGGTCAGGCATTTTCTTAAAAAATTCATTCGGGATTACCTCCAAGGATCTGGCACCAGATATCTCGAGAACAGTTAATTCTTCAAGATTTGCAATGTCATTGATATCACGTAAGAAATCACATCCCCTGAGCACAAGAACACGTAGCTTCTTCATTTTTGGTAACATGTGAGGAGATTTGAATGTAGGCTCAAAAAGTCCAAGGACTTGAAGATCCTGCATGTCGTTGAAGAACTTCTGAGGGAGTTCTTCAAGCAGACTCCCATCTATTAGAAAAGTCAAAATCCTTTTGTCATCACTGCTGTCCCGTGTTTTTATCGTACCATCTATCTGGATGACACTCCCAATTTTGTTCCCTTTCTCATCCTCAGATATCCTAACCAATCCCAGGTCAGCAGTCCCACCAAATCCATGATAGCGAAGATCAGTCATATCTATTGTTGATCCTTCCAGGACAACAGTATTATCCTCTTGCATCTTGAGCAGGCCACAATCAATAAATTTCATCAGGACTAAGTGTCCATCCTCATAAGCATGCTTGATATTATTAACAGGTGCAAAATAGCCTTCCAGTATCCAGTGAGTGATCAATTCAGTATAATGAACACTGCCAGGACTTGAAAGGAAGCACAAGACATGCCAAAAGCAGTTAGTTATCTCTCTAGCCATTGAAGTTCCATCATCACCAACTGCCAACACACTGTTCGCTGTCGAAAACCTTAAAATCTTTTCTTCCCGTGCTTCCATTCTCACTGAAGCATTTTTGATTCAGATCAAGAAAAAGAAAGAAATACATCAGAGCTCTTGTATGGTCAAATAAAGAGTTTCAAAAACAACCCATTATTTCACCATCCTTCTTTCACAAACTAAAATTATCACAAAAAAATTGACGATTTGCTATGCCAAACAATTGTTATGAACCATTACACAGCATCACCAACTCAGACTATCACTTTTAAAACGGCATGAAAGGATGTGTCACTGAAGTTAAAATTCCAATAGAAAATCTGAATTGAAACCTTTCAACTTGATGATTTGTTCTGTAAGCTTATTCTTATTTATGTTCTTGGGAGTCTAGAACTGCAAAGGATTTTCAGCAAAATTAAGCTTTTTTATTCTGGTGATTCAAGTTTAGTCCTTTCTAAGATTTCCTGCCTTCCCTAATCTTCTACAATCCTCTTCATTTTAAAATATCCAATATTTGGAGAACCAGTTGTCTTTTTAGTTTGAAACTTCAATACCAAGCATCATAACAATCAAAGCTTTCATTTCTTCTGTTAAGAGAAAAATTAACAATTTGTATACTGAACTTCTACATTATGAAAAAAATATGCAGGGCATAAAATAATGAAAGGTAATGAAGCTCATAGCTTACCTTTTAACTATTGAATATCAAATAAAAAAATAAATAAGAAGAGAAAAGAAAAAAGAAAAAGAAAAGCAAATAAGGAAAATAAACACAAGAATAGGAAAGACACAAAGGATGAATCTCAGTAGAAAGAAATGGTGTACTGTCACTTCAATAGATGAAAACCAGTTATTCTATGGCCATCAAAGATGTATTTCATTATATCTCAACTAGATTTTTTAAAGTTCCCTTCTTAAGTTTTCCCCTTTTAGTTCTAATCAACATTAATATTTTAGCAGAAGTGACTTTGGTGTCACCCTATTTCTCAGCTAAGGATTCCAAAAAAAGATTGTACAAAACCAAAATGTAAACAAACAATAGAAGGAAACCAATTCCATACGGATCGTTACTACAAACATCTTACAAGCAAAAGAAGAAAAAAGAGGGAAGAAAAAAAAAACGAAACTTTGTATATGACATAGTACAATTGCTTCTTGATCTGAATTCAAATTCTTAATACCCCCACTATCAGGCAAGTTAGCATCTTTGAAATCTCAAATTATTCTAAATGGCTGCTTGCAAATACCAAATAACTAGCATCTACTTCCTTGTAAAATTAATAACTTATAAGTCTGAAGAAAGTTTTCTTATAATTCATAGTTGGCCTCCGTTCTTTACAATAAGAACAAAAGTGTAAGAATCTGAAAATATAGACATTCTTTTTACCTAAATCTCAAAAACATTTTTGACAACAACATTTATACATATCAATGGTAATATATTTTTTTATAACTATTTTCAATCTTCTTGTATTTTTGACAAATAGAGAGAGATTGAATTGTAGGATTGCGAAAATAGACAAACATTTTACAATCACGGCCTAATCTAGCCACATTTTGCATTTTACCCATAGTTAGAACCACCTAAGTTAATACAGCCTAATCAATAAAGTCGAACCCAGAAATCTACATCAATATGATTGTTCTGACTTCTCATTCGGGATAAAGTGTTCCCTTTGAAGCTCAATATATCCTATAATTTCTAAGAAATTTTCCTCATAACCCTGTTGCTGAACCAAATTCAGTAGAGAACTCCTTAAAGATTATTCATCTGAAAGCTATATTAAAAACCTTCATATTCCAAAATACATATGAAATAAGGAGGAGGAGAAGGAAAAGAAAAGGTCACCAAACTAAAAGATCTTCAATTTTCTAAAAACTGCAAGTTAACATCTTAGTTTGGGAACTAGGAAAAAAGAATCAGTCACAAGAAAACCATAGCAAAAGCTTGAAGACAATCACAAAGAATCAGTCCCTAACACACACACACATATAAATACACAAAGCATACACCTACATACAAAACAATCTCTTCAGGGCATCACAGTTTGTAAATCAACGAAGTTCAATCTGGGATCTAAGATCGATAATACTCAAAATGGGAATTTTGCATAAACCAAAACAGAGGCATCATTTGCAAACAACAACAGCAAAAGTACACATTAGAGATCCACGTACAAAGGAAAGCAGTAACTGAAACAATCGTTTAACATCATGAGAACGGAAGGTAGTGAGAACCTGGCATCTTGGGCTATATTCGAAAGCAGAAGCAGCTCTTCACCTCTCAGCGACCGATCGATTTTCTGCACGGACTTGCAGTCTCGTTGTGGCTTCATGTACATACCAGGACCCAGGTCAATGCTTCGTGCTTATGGTCTTTTAATATTTGTTATTTTCATCGGCTGTCGCGCAATTTTTAATATTTGTTTTTTTCATTGGGTTGTCGTGCTCTTTCGTGTAATTAATATTTTTTTAGTGAAATATAATTTAAAAAACATTTTTAAAAATAAATAAATAATTAATTATGTAATATTTTTAAAATAAAATTCATAAATCTTATAAGCTCAGTTTAATAGAAGTCGCAGTTGCAAGACCATGACAGCTTAGTTTTTTTAAAAAAAAATGGATAACTATGCTTCTAAGCATAGTTTTTTTAATTGAAAATATGAATGTGTTTGAAAATAAGCCTTTATACATTAAAGTTTATGAGAGAAGTAGAGAGGTCATGGGATAAGAGACCTGCGCTCCAAATACTATAGATTAAAGTTATTAAAGATTAATTATAAATTTATGAAATATAATTAAAAGATATCACATTATTTTTCATAACTACATGTATTACTTGTTGCTAATAAAAGAATTAAAAGAAAAAAAAATTGAGGTAGATCTTAGCTCAAATAAAAGGTTTGTGTCTTTTCAGTTAAGGTTTTGCATTTAATTAATATTTATTTATATTTCATTGATTTGTTTTTCACTCTTTCAATTTGCGTCTAACATGAATATGTTGTTGATTCAAAAAGAGAAAAATGGGACATTTTACCTAAATATGCGATGACTCTTATTGAGATTTTATTTGTCATTGCGATAATTGTATTAATGATAGGTTTGTAGTTGGGCTAACAAAAAAATTATTCTTGTAAAGTTTTTAAGTATTCATATAAAGATTGAAATATTTCTTATTAAAGTTAATATATTTTAAATAAAATAGATGCATGTACCTGTATAATGTAGTTTGAAGTTGATGAATCTATGTAACAATTAGTAGTAACTTCCATGTGAAGTTATTTTTTTTCTCTTATAACATACCCATGTAATCGTAGTTGAGTTCGTGTGAATACTATGTAGAAAGTTAATGACTTTAATGTACCGAAATTTTGTGTAACCTTTGTTACCTCTCTGTTGTCTTGTTTTTTGCGTGTAACATTTACATATGATGTTATTGACTTCCTAGTTAATGAAATTTTTGTGTATTTTGCATGTAGCATTTACATGTGATGTTATTGATTTCTTAGTTAATGAAATTTTCATGTAACTTATAATAGTTCTATATAACTATTTGTATTTTCTGTGTGCGTAACTAATATGTCAAATTCGTAAGTTCATGGATTGTTTAAAGGAATACAGGATGAAGTCTAGATTGTTCTCATTAAAACTTAACCTAACTACTAAGATTTAAACAACTTATAAATTATTTAGATGATACAACCAAGATTTAATTCCTTAAGCTATACTATTAATTACGAATGCAATTAAAGTAGTTTCGAGAATAATATCAAAAAGAGATCAAGGATAATTGGGTTTAACCTAACAAATAAGATTTAATCATAAGTATGTAGTAAATATTTTTATTATGTGAATTAATGATTAAATAATCTAAAATGCATTCAAACTCTATCAAATTGATTATATTACCCTATATCAATTACCTATCTTTCGATGATAATTAACGTGTAGAACGATTCATTAAGATCTTGATTATTTATTATCTAATTAATTTACTAACGATTTAATTAATTAACAAATAATCCCAAAAGCCTAAGTAATAGCTTTAGCCTTAACTTAATGCTTGCATTGCTTATTGATGTGATTTAATTAAATTAATTTAACAAAATCAAAGACAAAGAATAAAAAAGATAAAACAAGTTTTTGAATGAACTCTAGAAAAATCTTCAATCTTGAAATCTTTAATATTGATATCACATTCTTAAATTTTCCCTTCTTTATCTCCCTTTTCCTTTGCTTCTTTTTCTCTTAAAATCTTTGACTTTTCGGTATATATCTCCTTCTGGTGTCTATCTATTTATGGTATCTATTTTTTTTTTACTATCTTTATTTTTGGTATCTATCTTATTTCAGAATCTATCTCTTTTTGATGTTTATTTCCTTCTTATATTAACACTCCAAGTCTCTTTTTTATAACTAAAGATTTATAAAAATTATCAAAAGTATAATTTCATAAAATCCTCGACTGAAGTTGTTGTGCTTGAGTTACTTTTTTTTTATTTCTTTAAAAATGATCTAACTACAAAACAAACATACAAAGGCATTAAAATAAACTGAAAATTTTTAATTGACTAACAAAACGACAAGTAAGAATACTCCAAAATTATAGTAAAACTAACTCATTGAATACCCTCACACTTGAGATTTTGCTAATCCTCGAGCAAAACAAAATAAAAAGAAAGAAATTATTTTTTAATTAAAAAAACTGATTATGATGCCAATTCATTCAAGTATTCTTATGATATCTTTAAAAATCGCCTAACAAGCAAAATCAAATGAGTAAGAGAAAATTGAAGTGCAAACAAGAGAATTCATACAAAAGGCTCTATTTTTTTTTTTTTTGTACCCAATCTATGCATACACCTATCAAACCTTATCATGTGCGCATTCGAATGGGATTATACAACATGAAATAAACACAAACCATCAAAGTAAAATCATGTCATATGCTTGTTTTTCACTTCTCTTTCCATTAACGTAGAATGCACATAATTAAGAATCAGTAGAACTTTATTCAACTTATAATTTAAAGATAGGTTTATCAAGATTGGAATTTTTCTTACCAGCTCAACAATCCACTAAGCACTCATGATGGTTGCTCTTCTGACACATTAATAGTTAATTTATAGCTTATTACTAACCTATAGCCTGGGGATTTAAAACCGTTCTTTTGATCAAACGCAATACCTTTTGGTGTGAACTTTTTCATTTTTCGATATTTGTTGAATAACTCTTTTTCATTTTATTCACTTTCTCTCCTTTTTCACTTTATCTTCTTTAGTAAACCAATCTCTTTTTTCTTTGCAACTTTTGGCAAAACCACCTTTAACACTCTCTCGTCTTTTCTTCAATGAGCCTTTCCATCTCTACTCTTTTTTCTTGTTCAATGATCAAGGAATTAGAGTCTTCCTCTTACACAAACGATGATTTGAAATTGGTGAAGAATAACTTTTTCATTTCAAAATACGTTTATCGGTACCCAAATTTTAACCTCACTGCAAATCTAGTGCAAAAGTACCATTGTTACCTTGTAACTAGCATATTTTTTATTACTATGAAAAAAATATGCCAAAAGAAGGTCTGATAATGGAAGAACTAAATTTTTTAAAGAAACTTAATGAACTTGGTTGAGTCATATTTAAGGTATTCTCGAACTACCACTAGAGGACTCTTACCTTCAACAGCACCCTTTAACATCGAGATTTACTCAAGGGCGAGAGTTTTCCAAGATCGGGAGCTAACTCAAGGTCGAGAGCTATTCTAAGGTCAGGAGCTAACTCAAGGTTAGGAGGTGAGTTAAGGTCGAGACTTTTTTTAGATCAAGATTAACTCAAGGTCAAAAGTTAAATCAAGGTTAGGAATTCTCCAAGATCGAGATCAAGCAAAGATCGAGTTTTTCAAGGTTGAGAGTTTCCTAAATTAGGGTTTAGAAACAAAGATCAAAATTGAGATTTTTCTTCATCTGGCTCAAGGTTGGGAGATTTTCAAATTGGGGCTTGAAGTTAAAGATCAACATTAGGATTTCCTATCATTTATTTCAAGGTTGAGAAGTTTTTAGATCGAGATTTCAGGTTCGAGATTTTCTTCATTCAAATTTAGTTAAAAAATCACTTCATCTAGTTTTAAAGACCAATAATATTTAGGTCGAGATTTCTTCTCATCTGGTTCAAGGGGAGAACTTCCTAGATTAGGATTTCTTGCCATTTGGTTCAAGGTAGGGAATTTTCTAAATTAAAACTTCAAGATCAGGATTTTCTTCATTCAAAATCTAGTTAGGGAATCCCTTCATCTAGTTTTGAAAACCAATAATATTTAGATCAAGATTTTTTTTTATCAAGTTTAAGATCAAAATTTTTTTCATCATTAAGATTTAAAATTCAAAGCTTAAAATCAAGAATCAGAGTCTACCATGAGATATTTTTCCCGAAAGGTTCAACACTGGTAGAGCTGCAATTAATGGCAGAGTTAATAACATGGCAAGCCATCATTTGGTGAGTAGGAGTCACCAAAAAGCTGATGAGCTGACGTTGCATGTCGTCATTAAGTAAGCTAATATGGCATGATGTTTGAAGACAACAAACACAGTAATGCACTCTATAACTCAATGATGTCGATTCTCCACCAAATTGATTGAAATTTGAGTTAAAAATTGCATAAGATGAAATGATAAAGCAAATTGTAAGCCTCCTCAAATTATAAAGATTGAGCAAACAATTGTAAGAATTGGATGATATAGCAATAGCTCACTTAGTGAACTTGTTTCATGAAATGTAGTGAAGAATCTTCCAGCAAGTTGCTTTGAGGCATGGATGTAAGTTGGGAAGGCCAAACCATGTAAAATTTTGTGTTTGCATTCTCTAATCATTCTCTTTTAAATTATACGCTTGTGTTTATGAATAAATTATTATAGTAGTTAGACCTCTGTAATCAAAGTTAAGAAAAAAATTATTATATAAGCAAAATATTTTAAGATACTAAATTCAACTCTTCTTGGGTTGCTACTTTAAAATAATAATAGTATCAAAGTAAGGTGCTCAAAATTCATTAAACTTTAAACGTTCAGAGTTAAAGATTGTATATGAAAATCATGGGAGTTATTTTGTAGAAGGATTCTCCACATCTAGGTCTTTGTTTTTTTTTTTTAAAGGTAATGATTATAGCTATTGGAAGGCCATGATAAAAATCTATCTTAGATCAATCGACTTGATATTTGAAAGATTATTGAGATGTGATATTTTATTCCTACCAAAATAATAAAAGGTAAAGAAATAAGAAAAAATAAAAATTAATTTGATGATGCAGATAAAAGAAAGATGCTATAAATGTTAGAGCTATGGATATCTTGCATTTTTCTTTGAATAAGAATGAATTCAATAGAATTTGTGCTTGTAATAGTGCTCATGACATTTGGCATGCATTTGAAATCACTCATGAGGGAACTAATCAAGTTAAAAATCAAAGATAAGCATGCTTTTCAGATAAAATTGAAAGAATCAATTAGTAAGATATTCACTAGATTTACAAACATAACCAATTCATTGAAAATTTATGGTTGTGTTTATCTTAACATTGAAATGTTTAGAAACATTCTCTAGTGTCTTCCATCGAGTTAGGATCTAAAAGTGATAGTGATCATTGAGACTAAGGAGCTTAACAAGTTACCACTTGAAGAACTCATGGGATCTCTCATGACTTGTGAAATGGTGATCAAAAGAAAAGAAGAAGAAGATGTGAAGTAGAAGAAGGTCATTGTTCTCAAATATTGCTCACATGAGGAGGAGATCTTTAGTGATGAAGGAAATGATGAAAATGATATAACACTCATTACTAGGAAATTCAAAAAGTTTTTAATGAACAAGAAAAAATATTAAGAGTGGATAGGAAAGATATGAGGAAATGAAGTGCTTCAAGATATGAAATAAAGAAAGAGCCTCCCATATGCTATGAGTGCAAGAAGCCCAATCACTTAAAATCTAATTGTCCAATACTCAAGAAAAATACAATAAGAGAGCACTAAAGGTGACTTGGGATGATAGTAAAGAGAGTTCATCCAAAAGTGAAGATGAGGCGATTATGGAAAATATGTGCTTTATAGAAATTAAAGATATGAATGAGATAAAAATTCTATTCTTGATGTAAACTACCTAATAATGAGTTATTAAATGCTTTTAAAGTTTTATATGAGTTAATAGAAAAATAAACTCTTAGGAATGAGTTGCTTAAAAAGAAATTTAGTACTCTTAAGATTGATGATAAGAAATTAAAGGAAGAAAAGGAAAAATAATTTGTTGGATTAGAAAATAAAAAATCATTAAAGAATAAAAAGAAAGTTATAGATGATGAGCTTATTCAACTAAAAAAAGAACTAGATAGTTATAAGCTCTGATTAGGAAAATTCACCAAAAGGGTAAAAGAGATTGGACATGTTAATAGGTAGTTAACGATGTAGCTTCGACAAGTGTGGCTTTGAGTATAGGCCTTCTAAATTTCAAATTTATTATAAAAAATATTTTGTCAAATTATTTTCACAACAATCATCTAAATGTGTATACTGTTACAAATTAGAATATATAATATCTAATTGTTGGTTAAAGAAAAACTCTATACTTAAGTGGGTGCCAAAAGGCAAGAACATTAACTTCTAAGTACCCATGAGAAAATGGGTACCAAAGACTAACGCTTAATATTTTGTTTTATAAGTAAAGAATAAAATCAAAGATAAATGGTATCTTAATAGTGACTGCCCATCCCACATGACGGGTAATGCCTCCAAATTCTCAAATCTTACTTAGAAGACAATGCAAAAGGAAAGATCATTGGAATAAAAAATATAGCACAAGTCACTTAATAAGACAATGCAAATCTCTACTATGATTGAGAATGTATTATTGGTTGATGGATTGAAATATGATTTGCTTAGGATAAGTCAATAATATAATAAAGACTTTAAAGTTATGTTTGAGCAAAGTAAATGCTTTCTATGACTAATAAGGTTTTGTATATAGATGAGACGTGTACTAATGTGTGCACCATAGAAATTGATAAGTTACTTAGTAATGAGCATTTATGTTTAGCCACTAGTAATGATGTATGACTATTGCATAGAAGACTAGCTCACACAAATGTGGACTTACTATCTAAAATATGTAAGGTGATCTTGTGAATGGTCTTCTTAAACTTATATTTAAAAAAGATAACATTTGTGAAGCTTGCCAAATAAGAAAGCAAGTTAGAGGTTCTTTTAAACCTAAAAAGCATACATCCACAACTAGGCCACTTCAACTACTATATATTGACTTATTTGGTCCATCTAGGATTAAGAGTGTAAGAGGCAAATACTATGCCTTTGTAATAGTGGATGGGTTATTCTAGGTTCACTTGAATCTTATTTCCAGCTCATAAAGATGATGCCTTGGAGATTTTTGATAGTGATAAGTCTAAGATATATCATGATGATCATGGGTATAATCACAAATTCTCCGCTCCATGGGCACCTTAACAAAACGGAGAGGTTAAAAAAAAAAAAAGATCCATACAAGAAATAACTAGAACTTTGATAAATGAGAATGAATTACCTAAATACTTTTGGGCAAAAGCGATGAATACTGTTTGCTATGATATGAATAGAGTCTTCGTTAGATCTAAGATCCAAAACACTCTATATGATATGAAAAGACAGAATCTTTAATATTAGCCATTTTAAAGTGTTTGGATGTAAATATTTTATCCTACACACAAAAAATAAACTAAAAAAATTTAACTCTAAAACAATCATAGAAATTTTTTTATGTTCACGATATGGAGTATAACTTTTTTTGATTATATTAACAAATTTTTGAAAATCAAGAAATAAAGGCCATAGCTCATTTTCTCGATTTTAAATAAAATTTTTACCCATTTTAAAAGATAAAGATATGGCAATCGTCATATCTAAAATTTTCTTCATTTATTTATTTATATATTGTTATTGCATGTTCTTTAAAATTATTAAATCTTGACCTATCTTACAGCAAAAATCAACTTCGAATTTCTTTAAGCCATTTGATGAAATAGGCCTCCAACAGTAAATCTTTGTAACCATGAAGTAGAAAGGCAGAAGAAGTCTTTTGACTAGTAGCACGTTTACTCCGAAAGTCCACGTTTTGTAACCGACCCCATCTTATATATAAACTTCAAGTTCTTACATTAGTAAACTTATTAGATAATTATTAAAGAATAATATGCAATAAGGGAAATAAGGTAAATACGAAAAGGGTCCAACAATGTGTGGAAAGACACATTATGCAACAAACTTACTTCAGCACTCACGAAAAAAAATAAAAATTAGCTGTTCACCACAGCACAGTGCTTCCTAATTTCACCCTCTGATCCTGTCTTAACATCGATACGACCCATTTTCTCCATGGACTTTGCAAACTCAGCAAAGAAATCGTGAACTGAGCCCTGGAGCAGCTGGTTGATGAAAGCCAATGTAGTGGGGTTGGTGGTTAATGCAGCATCAGACTCGAAAAGGCCACGTCTCTTAAGTACAAGCCTGTAGTAGCTGAGATCAAAGGTCTTGCGACTTCCGGGGTCCATCTCAACTTTTGTGGTATTGTCATTAGGAGTTTTGCACTTTTTGGCCTTTAGATTTGCAGCATATTCACTGTCCAGAGATGGATCTTGATCGCCTACACCAGTGAAGTTGTATAGCCGATTTGAAAACGACGAGCAGTGAGAGACGCCAATGGTGTGAGCCCCTGAAAGTTTACGTAGAGACTGATAAGCATTCGCATCGAAAGTGGAGATATTAAGCTGTGGTTAGAGTTTCAATCTCACCAGATAGCAGCACAAGGTCTTTCAGGTCAAGACCCTGGTTGGCGAAGAGAGTTTGAAGGGTGGTGAAGTTTGAAAATGGAGCTGGGATGTTCGAGAGGGCTTCTGGTTCTCTAGAGATCACCCCATCTCTGCGTCCGGTTGGAACTCTCCAAAATGGACCTCCCTGTTGTCACCGAAGTGAAATAAAACATAATGATTTTAAACCAGAGCTAGATAGAATCTGTATTTCTGTTATGGAAGAAAGGAGCAAGTAATTAGCTCTTGAGTCCTCACAGTGGCTACAATTGAGTCTCTGGTAACCAAAGCAATAATGTCTGCACATGAGACAATGCCTGGGCATTCAGCTTCCAGCAGGCTCTTTACTCTATCAATGAAATCAAAGCCCCTGACAGTCAAGTTTGGAGCAGAGTCCTTCTCAGCTTGGTTGCTTGAAGTTGAGTTTAGCAGCAGAGATGCATCGCAGCCCTGACAAGAACATCATTAACATCATCCATTAAATCTCATCAAACCAGAAGCATATTACTCTTATATATATATATTCTCAGGGTTAGTTGACAAAGACAAGCCAAAAAGACAAACAAATTAATATGCAACAGTGTTTATCAGGAAGAAAACATGGAAACTAACCCTGACGAAGCAGTCATGGAAATGCATTCTTATGAGAGCAGCGGCCAACGATGGTGCATTGTGGATGTGCTTGTTAACGAAATCTAACACAATCTTCTCAGCTTTGGGACAGCTCTTTGCGTAAAACCCCATCTTCAACTCAGCTTGAGCTAAGCCAGTAAATCCTAAAAGACCGATGATTATGAATTCAACATAAGCAAAGCCTCCCATTTTCGTCATATTGTCAGAGAAACTCCGCTAGCTCCGTGAGTAAACTATCTGTTGATAAAACGTTAGGAGAAAATAAGCAAAGATTTATAGAGATTGGGTGTGCATTGTTTAGGCTACAGATTAAGAAGAGCACAAGACAGCTTAATTATTAGCTAACTAACGTGTTCTATCTTGCATACTTTTCGCATATAAATAATCATAAAGTCTCTTTTAGATAATAATTGGTGAGGTTTTTGTAATTTGACTACCTTATACCTAATCAACTGTTTATATCTTTGACATCTTCCTCATAATGGATGTATAGTTTTGCCCTTACTGAAAGCAATATATATACAATTATAAATGAGTCTCTAAGACAAATAATTGAATTTGTTAGCATTATTGAATGAGAAGGATATAATATCTCCTTATGCTGATTCCCATATAGAAATTTCCCTCCTGCTTTTCCACATGCTGTTCTCTGTGGTTTTTGTGGATTAGCCTACCACACGTGATCCCTACTAAATATATTATCGAAGAGCCGTTACATGTCTTTTTCCTTTTTTGAGTACATATGATCCTTGTAGCCTAGTGTATTCAAATACAAATTAGGTCAAATGGAGTGCAAATTACTCATGAAGCTGAAAAGTCCATGCCATTAGGCCTGCACAATCAATTTCATTAAATACAATGAGAACCAGTCTAGGACTCCTCAAGAAACTTAGCCCATCACACAGCAAATACTCCTGTCAGGAAACTGCTCAGGAATCCACATTTTTCATGGCTTAAGAGAACTGAACTGAGCATGAATACCAACATAAAAGAATCCCAGATAAACTCAAAACATATTTCGCGTACATACTATTACTCTGTCATCAAAATATTCACTGATTTGATTACCGGTGGTATCCTAATTGACCAACGATACTCTTTATGCTTGCAGGTTTTCAATCTTCTCAAAGATCATCATATAACATGTTTCCCACTCTATCACATGCTCATCATTTAGTTTTTAAAAGCATGGGTATGCTTAGAACAAGGTACAGGTCAAATGTAAACCCATGTGTTGCTTGATAACAAAATCGTAGGAAAAGAAATGTCATTAGAGATTCAGACTCATACGAATTACTTACAATACCTGTTTCAACTGCTGTTATTAGTGGCAATGGCATGGAGTTTATATACAATATTCATCAACACATGGTTTCTTTTCTTAATGCCGTAATGATACTACTATTTAAATTATGCTTTGTGGTATTTTTGGACCAGAATAATATAATCCTGTCTCAAATAGGCAGATAAGTAGAGATTCACATCTTCTCAGTCTTCATCGGTATAGGTAGCTGTATCCTGGTTTAAATAATAGCAATGCAATGAATTTGCATGTGGTGTTGTGAGAGATACACATGGCTTTGTATACGTGGAATCTGTTTGCAAATAGCTGGCAGCTGAAAGGATTATATACAATACCTTAATCCATTAGTTGGCAGCTTCTATTATTTTTCTGCATATGCTGCTACAGTTTAGTGTGTACATATAGTATATGATGCCGCTAGCTTAAAAATGTGATGAAAATACATTTCTAGCAGCTAAAAAACCTAATAAAAATAGAAAAAAGAATATATTGGGCTGCTAAGCACGAGACTTCGCAGCATTTAAATCTGAAAGACTTTTTTTTTTTTTTTTTTGCAGTGTGTCAATGTGAATAGTGATTGCCTAGAGATTTAGCATTGATATAACCTTATTATCCTAACTTGATTTGGAGAGATCGGATCTGAAAAGTCTCAAGTAAAAGAACCTGTAAAATCAGAGACGGAAAGTTCGTGAGACATGGTTTTTCAGTATTGCTTTCAGGATGTCAGAGATGTAAGAACTTTAGACGTATAACTTAGTCATGTCTTTGAAAGATTTAAAATGCAACCAATTTTAAAACTGCTCATCTTCAGTGTGTTTGGCAAGTGGAGCTTGACTTAACATGACAGTTTCTTATTGATACAGGAGATTGACTAGTATTTGTGATTATGGTCCTCTAACCTCACTCTTTAAAATTTGTGGAATGACCAAGTCATGAGGCGATACCTTAGATCTCTCTGCAGTTATTATCATTTGAATTCTGGGCGGAGATCTGAGTAACATGTAATGAAGTAGACTGGATACCTACTCCCTGCAGTTAGCAGCCGCCTGGCATAAAATAGACAGTTTGCAGTGAGGGGCATGCAATTAAACAGCAAAGCATCTCGCAAAAATCGGATGATCTGTTCAATCCCACACATGTGGATTCATATTGCATTTCCATGCACAAGCAAAACTTACCAAACCAACATTATCATTTGCTATAATATTAACGTGGGAGCTCTTGTTCTTTAGAGCAGTCAAGTAATATTCAAGAGTAGAAGGACCAAGTTGGAGGATCCGACAAACGAGAGAATGAATTCAATCACCAAAAGTAAGCACGTGCATTTTATAAATATTTTTTCCTCTAAAGTGATAAAGGAAAGTCTTTGCATATATAGCATGATTTGAATTATTTGAGGGTTGACTTGCAATTACAGCCATTACATATACATAGGGTTACTATTCTAATACTGTGGTGAAATGAAAAAAAATACACTAAATGACAAATTTGTTTTGAAAATTAAACCCACTTGTAGATTCAGTTTTTGAATCCACCATTTCAAGACACATCATAATTCCTCAAGAGAGTCAAATAATTATTCTGTACAGATTTCCTTTACGAAGATAAAAGGAAAAGAGCAAAAGAAAATTTCGTATAAAAATAAAACCTGAAAGCAAAGTAGATATTAATAATAACATCATTTGCCTTGGGCTATTTCATTGTTGGACTTGATATGTTTATACAGCTCAAAGTACAGCACTTATGAATGTGTAATACAAAATAAGAAATGTGCAGTGGTAATATTATCTGTGGAGATTTTTTTTCTTTTAACTCAGAAACAAAATCAAACATCATTCATTAGCTATCCATGGAGATTGTTAGGAGATATACAACTGAGAACCTGTAGCTTAGATCCCCTTAGGAGAGAAAATTGGCAGAGAGGCTGTCCGTGACTTCAATTGGTTTTCTTATGTTCTTCCTGAGGGTCAAAAGAACCAGCGAAGTTGATCGGTTAGCAATTTAAGATCATGGGAATCCAGAGATTCAAAATTAGAATTAAAGAAACAGCAATTTTCTATTCCTTTGTCTTTCTTATTTCTAAATGAAAAGAGTACAACAACACTTTGGCATTGTTGCTAACATATGCTAGAGGATGAACCAAAGAAAACAACAGAACATAAGTCCAGTTTCATAACACTTACAATTCTCAGAAAATTTGCCCACATAGCCGAGGCAATTCCATGACGCTAATCTTTCAATCCTGTAAGATAGTGATACTTAATCTTTAAATTGTTTTGCTTCCTTAGTTATAGACATGAAATAAGAGACCAATGACTGAAATGTGGTGGAAGTATGAAATGAATACACAAAATTAATGTAGTGGATTATAGAAGCCACATCACAAAGACCTGTTTAATGAAAGGTTACATGCTTAACCTAAAATCAGTAATCAAGCAATCGTGAATAATATCAGCCTAAGATCCATAAAAGCAACTACAGAATTGTTACATCTCAATTCTTAGTAAGGAAAGATAGAAATAACACCTATAAAAGTAATCTTTAAGTGCAGCTACCCAGAAACTTCACTTTCTGTTGCACCCTTGTTCATTTGGGTTCTATTCTGTTTTTCTAACGAAAATCAGAACAGTGTGTCTACGAACTTGCAGCCAGGTCTATCCCAACAAATAGAGAAATGCTACAAACCCAAAGTATTTCAAGGGGTGGAAGCTTACAACTGATGATACATTTTATGAGTAATCTTCTTCTAAAATAGTCCTCTTCAATTGTGATTATATTAGCTGCGGGTTGATCCTGAGGACACAAGAATGCATCTGGTTCAGGATAGGAGGGTTTTGGATACAATCTTACAAAGTTAAAGAATTCCTAAAAGTGTGACTACAGATTACATATGCAGAGAGCATGAGTACCCCATGCCAAGATGTTTTACTAAAATGTTGAAGAAGTTTGAAAGTTGTTGGAACCAACATTCTCTAATGCATACCATGCTATCATTATCAGCTCTCACAAGACTAGAGTAAACAGTTCTAGAAGTAATGATGTTATATCCTATGAAAAAGAAGCTTTTTTTGATATTTGGTACCTGAATATCATGGCATTCCATTTCACACATATAAATGTTAGTCAAAGTAACTGCAATTTTCACTGCCACAATCAGAGTGTAACTGGTTAGTGTTTAACATCTTAGTCATGATATTTAACTCATGCTAGTTTAGAAATATAAAGATTCAGAGCAAAAAGTGAGGCTGATGCAACATTAAAAGTCAAGAAATATATGCTTTAAGTCAATCGAAATAAAATTCAGTAGCTGTAGCTTGGCAAACATATCCGAAAAGACAAAAGAGTCGTGTGATTGTTGCAGCAATAACCACCAGAACAAGGGATAACAATTCAAACATTGCGTTTTAGAATTATATGGGCCACATAAATCAAGTTAGCAGCACCAATTCCTTGACTAAAAAAGAGAGAAATTGTAATCTTTTACACTTAAAATGCAGTAAGTTTTGTTTCTATCATACCTTTGTTAGGGCGGAAGAAGCAATCAACAAATCTTCCAAAACCTTTCGAAATATTCCTAGGCGTGTTCTGGATAGCAATCAAATCAATCCCTTTGTCCAAGAAAGGCCTTTGCTTAAAGCCACAGAAATTTGCTCTGGCTTGTCTTTGGAAGGCAGCAATCTGAGGCAGAACATTGCTCCAGCCATCCCCGGCCACATTTTTTGAGAAAAGAAGACTGTTTGATCTAGCAGACAAGTCCAATGCAGCTTTTCTTGTTGCAATAACAGCTGGAACAGGATTTTTTTCAGTAAAATTGGGCAGTCAAGTGAAAGAAGCACATAGAAAATTTTTAAGCTTCGGCATTTCAGGTATGACACTTATAGAGCTGTGCCTACTTTACTTGCGTAGCAGTAGCATGAATGGACATTACAGGCAGCTTTAATTAGAGTTAGAAACAAAATGGTTAAATTACAAAACAATAGAAGTGTACCATTATAAGGAACCAAGAGAAGCCAATTTGCAGGAAGACCAACACCAAAACCAGCCAGTGTAATGCCCACACTGAATCCAACACCACAACCTGCTCCAACATAACCAACAACCTCAGGACCAAACCCAGGTCCCCATCCAACACCACACCCAAGGCCTATTCCCATGCCCCAAAAGGCTCCGTAGGATGGGTGAACAGGGTTCCATCTCTCATATCTCCTGAACAAACCTTTTATGATCATTAGGACCTGAACCAAGGGATTAAGAATTTATAATCCTGAAGAAAGATAAGTTTGTGTAAGGACCACACAGTAAGCAAGTGACTCAACTGATATTTGAAATCATTGGTTAAGGTGCCTCAAGCAATGAAAGGAAGATGCATATGCTTTCTACAATTCTCATTCTTTCAAAGTTTACCAAAAATGTAGCTGCTAAACTAAAGGTAGGATGGATTCACTGCAAAGCTCCTTCATAAGCATCTTAAAATCAACACAAACAATACCACATGGACAACATTACTATATGAGAAACAGACATGAGGTTTGCATTTAATAACCATCACTCAAGTGAGAATGTTGAATAAACTACGGTTCAGAAATCTACCTTAATATTTTTATAATTTAAGATAAACAAAGACAAAAAGAAGCTGGATGTAACACCACTTGGAGGAACTAGATAATTGAGTGACAAGATTCAGTAATGCACCAATGAAAGCCAAAGACCTACTATCATTACACTGGGGAAAAGATAATACAACGGGGAAATAAAAATGCTGCCAAGTTTACTTGGTGAATGATGAGATTTCAAGCACAGCTTTCAAATGCTAACACAATGCTATAGCCAAGATGCAAAACAAGAGAACTTTACAAATCTATTTTTACTTGAAAACTGTTTTTGGTTGATGAAATCAACATCTACATTCTACCACTCAATTCATTATTATAACGGGTGAGTAAAGAGCATGCTACTAACAAGTATTTTGAGGCCTAGAACTCACAAGTTATAGCTCTAACTTCTATACATAGAGGGGCTTCAAAGCCTTCATGCTGCCACTAATAGATCTAGTTTTTTGCATCAGTTACAAAGACATTTGAAAATCTAAGGCATGAAAGAGGTATATGTATAAAGTCTCATAACAAATGATCCGGCATACAACTAATTTCATTCAATAATCACTTTCACTCTCCAAAACCTATTATAATACCCAAAAGGAATCAATTAATACAAAAATAAGGTCAATCAAATACATAACACGACTGTTCACACTTCAATACATTATAATCCCACAACATCTTGACATGACATCTAAATCCCATAAAACTTATAATAAAAAAAAAACTAAGCTTGCAATCAATCAATAAATGAACATAACACAGCACTGGTGTTTCCAAATTGTGGCATCATTATCATTTTCCTGCTACAAAATGAAAAAAAAAAAAAAAAAAAATCATACTAATCAAGTGCCACAAGACAACAGTTGACAGTTTTACCACTTTGTTTTCATTTTCTCAGCAACCAAATGCTGGCTTAAGCTTTAAACTCATGAGAAAATTATCTAAGAAGTAACTAAAACTACCCCAAAAGAGGGTCGAAACATATATAGTTGTTCACCAATCTCGTATAAAAATGAACCAGAAAGTGGGATTCTTCGACGACTGCAATAACAAATCAAGTGTCCTATAATAAATGAAAGGAACGATTCCAAAAGAGAAAGTTACAATTACCACGTCATCATTACCATTAAGCGAACTCAGCTTCAAATTTGCACCGTCTTGCCTTCTTCCACCAGTTGTCTGCGTTTTTTTTTTTTTAATCCAAATTTTGATAATAGTTCAGTGACTGGGCTCCCGCTCTGCTTGTAGCAAGAACCACTGAGCCACATATTTGGTCGACTTGACTTACCTTGGAGTGGAGAAGGCCGCAGTGGGCCTTCTTGGGCTGCACAGATGCAGACTCGAAGAATCTCCTGCTTCATCCATCTCAAGAGCCAGATTATCAATGGAATCCACTTAGACGTATGGTATTGATGGTCACTTAGGTATATGATAAAGCTGACAATATAGTATTGGAGTACAGATTTAATTTTTTTATTAATTTAAATTATATTAATTTTTAATAAAATAATAACACATAATAATTTAATAAAATTAATAATTGAATTTTTTTTATTTTTTATAGTAATATAATAAATTATTAAGACACTCTTTTAATACTTTCAGCAAAGTTCAATACCAATTCAATTCCTTGAAGCACATGGGGTAAAATATATCATCATCTCGCTGCTAAACTGATCATGTAATTGTTATAATAGCATAAAGATCATTATTCCACTTAGTTGGATTTGATTTTTTTATTTTTTATTTTTTAATTATGAAATAAAATTTTATTTTTAAATGATTTGATATTAAATTTTTGTTTCTAATATTAATTATTTTGTTAAACGCTTTATAAATTAAAAAATATTTTTGATGCAAAAGGGTTCATGCAATCAATTAAAATCTTTCACATGTCAAGCCTTATATCATTCCATCACGATCTAATTAAGGATTAATTGTATAAGATAGAACTAAGAGGTGATGAAAAATAACCATATTCTACAAAAATAAGTCAAAATCTTGGCTTTGAGCTTCTGTTATAGGGGGCAAGTGGATTGGATTAGCTTGTGTGTCAATCTAATAAATTTGAATACGGGTAATGTTTAACACGATTATTAATTTTATAAAATAAATCATATAAAGTATGATAATAATATGAATATATTAAATGCATATTTTGTTCATTATTTATTAGTCTAATATGTAATATGATGAATCATATATTGACATGTAGTATGATAATTTATGTGTCGGCATGACGGTCCATATAAAATTATAAGCTTTATATTAAATGATATAATTCAAATTTTTTCCCTAGCTTATAATTGTTTTTCTTCATGAATTTTATGTCAGATCCACAAAAGTTATTAATAAAAAATTAAAAAGATAAATTTTAAATTTTTTTTTACTTAGTTATATATTTGAAAGTGTATTTAAAATGATGAAATTAATCTTTATAATAAATTAAAAAAATATATATATATATATGTATAATAAATTGTAAATTTTTTCACTTGTAGTTTGTAATTTTTGAAATGATTTATAATAAAAGTTTTGTATTCTTTAATTAAGTGTAAGTTTTTAAATTAAATATATTTTTAAATAAATTTGAAATATAAATAAAAAATAAGTCATCACGAGATGACATGACCTAACACGATTTAAATGTATTTGGACCATATATTATGCTGGGCTGTATGCTATACAAAATTTGGCATGGTACGACACGAAAAGATATTGATGTGAGTCGTGCTAAGCACAAGCCACATCAATTTGACATGATGATGAATATGGCTCTTATAGACTTAGCACAACTCACCTGTTACTTGCAGGTCAATGCTAACAATTTTACAAAGATTTTTATTTTTCTTAATTTAAAAAAAGATTCAACTATTTTTTTTAAAAAAAATCTTATTGTAATTCTATAATTTCAACTTGTATAAAAAAGTTTGTACCTTTTATTATATCTAAAACGTACAAATTTATTTTTACTTCCATTGAATTAGGCATCAAAGTTTTTCTTTTTTTTTTTTTCTAAGTCTTTTCTACCAATCGACTTATGTCTCTTTGAGTTAATTTCTCTTAATTTGGGTTCAATCTTTCACTCACTTTCTCAAATTGAGCTATCCTAGCTAAGGTTAAATTTCTCATTAATCTCTCAAGTCAACCTCCCTTAGCTTAGGTTAGTTTTTCCAACCCTTTAAGGTCGGACTCTTATAACTTAAATCTACCCTTCCTTTCCTTAAAATAGTTATACCATTTAGTTTCATGTATACGGATAGAAATAAAAATTCATAACATGCAAAAAAGATTCAAAAAAAATCCTAATAACATTTAGTAGATTCATTCGTATGAACAGTGAGCCTTTTACCTATATTTTATAATCTTGTAAGTTTGCCTTCAAGGAGAATAGTTTAGTAAAACTAGTCAAAAGTGAGGGAGTAGTCTCTTTAGATCAACAGTGGCTTCTAGAGCAATAATTGGAATAATAAACACAACAATTCGAGAGAAAAAAAGTAGATCAAGGATATGACGCAAATAATTGCAAATCCATAATGCGTTATCTAAAAACTATTACAACCATTATGTCAACCATATTGACTATCCTTGATTGCTATAGCCTAGCCTTTAATAATAATTACTAATGTTTCCCAAATTACAAACAAAACCCTAACCAAGTTGGAAAGCTCGAAAGCTCACTTCTTATGACTAATCCTAACCCAACAAAATAGGACCAACCATGTACAACTACATCAACATGGCCCTTAGGTATCCTCGGCCAAAGAGAATTTAGAGCATCAACCATCATATTGCATAAATTGTCACCTATCAACCTAAATCTAACTCTTATAGAGGTTTTTAGGAAGATTCGTACCAAGAAATTCAATCCGGATGAATTCATCGATGAGAGTTTCAAACAAGTACCTGTACTTTTATTTTTTTAATATTTAATAAATAATCTTAATTATATTCTTATTTTATTATTTGATTTAAGTAGTGAATTGGTTAATATAATTTTTTTTCCTTTAAGATCGCATCGAAAAATTAGTTGCCTTTTATTCACAGCCACATGAAGGATCTTTTGAGACTCTAGATATAGACTACACTCAAATCTAATATAAAGTAGTAGATGGAGAGAAGAAGCATCGAATATATGAGTTTGGCTCTCAAGCCTAATCATACTATTTGAGCAATAGCTCCAATAGTAGAAGATCTATCAGTAACATAACTATACAAGATAGGCACCCTTAAATGAAGGCTACAGAAGAGTGTTTAGAGCAAAATCATAAGAAGAGGAGCAGGATCGTATATGTTTTGAGCAAAAGAAGGCCAAGAAAAAGGAGCATATTCGCAAGATAAAGGCATTATTCCTAAGAGGCCCATCTTTTGGCTTCTCTTTAACAACAGTCGATGGCTCCATTTAATGTCAAGGCTAATCCCTAGAGTGACATGCTTATTTTTCTTTATTTTAGTTAATCAAAATAGCATAGTACTATATATTAACTTTTTATTTATATGTATGAGTTAGATTCAATTTTAGGTTTTTTATTTGTTAATTATTATTGATTTATGCATTATAATCAAAATACTATAAAAAACTAAAAAAATTAAGTTATATATATTTTTTATTACATTAAACTAATTTAGCAATGGACTAGCAATGATATATTCCACCGTTAAGCATTTGGAGCCTAATGGCAAAATTGTCATTTATCACTAGACCTGGTATGCTTAACAATGAACTCAAGTCAATCACTTGGGCTAACGACAAACCTACATTTGTCTTTAGCTTTGACAACGGTGAGGTGGTCCTCATTAGTCTTAATGACGGCCACCTCGCCATCATGTCTTAGTAACATACGCAACTTCTTTGCTTAATCAAGAACAAGTTTGTTGTCGTTTCATCGTCGGTTCATCGTCAACCTTGCCACGTTCATCGTCAGGTGGAGACGACTTGGTGACTGAGATGTCCATTGCTAGGTAGTTAACAATGAAGCCTTATTCATCGTTAACTTGATGATAGACTTAAAATTCCATCACTAGGTGCCTTTGCGATGATGATTTAATGACCAATTTTTTTCATTATTAGTCCATCGTTAAGTCTCTTTGTGACAAAATTTTTACATTTAACGATGAAGAATTCTATCATTAAACTGTAATTTTTTTTTTTTTTTGCAATGACAAGTAAGATGCTATGCTAATCTCTTACATTTTTAGCCTTATTGCTTATCATTATAATCTACAATCAGCATAACTCAAGAACCCTTAACCTATTCATATAATTAACAGCTTGACATGTTTATAACCCTATTGCACCATTACAGTCAAGTCATAATGACAACAACTTGAGGCCTCCTTAGCTAACCAAGGTGGATGCTTAAGGCATCTTAGACCATATTATGCTATTACCCTCAACCTGTAATTAGAGTACCTCGAGGTTACCTTAGTCTACCTAAATGATGCCTCCTTGTTGCACCTTTAACCTACAATTATCACAACTCGAGTTATTTTAAGTTGGGATATATTTCAAGTTTAGTTTAGACATTTCGATATTTTTAGATTAAGATCAAGATGTTTGGGTTTAAATTACACTTTATGATTTTATATTTTTTGGTTTATCACTCAATGATGTCAAAGAGGTTGACATATGTCATGGGTTAAAATTTTTGTACAATGTGACTTGCTTATATTATACCTTTAAACTCATTCAACCTAAAATCTTTGCCTTTCATTAACGGTGTTAATTAGTTTTACATTACTTTGGCCTTACTAGGAGAGTTGCTCCAGCTAATTACTAATGTGGGTGCAAAAGCCTAAACTCATTTCCATGTGTTAATGCTTGATTGAATCACTCTTCCAATATTATAGTATACTAACATAACCTCACTTGTATATGTCATATCTATGTCATAATCAAGATGTGACACATTCCTCCACTTAAAACTATGCATGACGAAGATTGACACAATTCTTCCCAAGATTATACTAACAAATTTTACTCATGTTCCTTGCAACTCATCCCGCTATGACGTGACACAGACCCTATGTTGATCTATTTTTTATGTCAAGTTAGGTTTCAGGCTAGGTAAAGCTTTTTGAAGTAAGAACCCAGGCACTCATAATGACTTAGGCAAGTCTTCCATCTTGGGTTCCGATCCTATAAGCATCAATTATCAAAACAAAATTTTCTTTTCACTTTCTGCATTCTCACTCATTCATTGTTATCATAATTACATGGCACACATGTGATTGGCCATGTTAAAAAAGTAATACCTTTTCGTGAAACAAGTGTTATTTTGCTTGCCCTTCCCTTTCTTCTCTTTCTTGTTTTCTTTGCATTTTTCTTTTCAGTTGATCTTCTTTCTTTAGGTTTCTTTTGGCCTCGGGCTAGGTTATTGGCCAGTAACCCAAGCTTGGTTTTTTATGAGTTAATGAGTCTGAGTAAGGTTCTTTTGGCCTCGAACTTATGGAGTTATTGTTGAGAGGAATTCTCTTATGATTAAGTAGACAATGTACTTTTAAAGAGAATAATTTGATTAGAAAAGCTTCATATCTTAATTTTTATAAACTCTTAAGTCATAGGTTCCAAGAAGTATAGTTTTCATTTTCAAGACGGACATTAAAAATCTTTTGATACCTATCAAATTTTAAAGTGGGACAAATTTATTCCAAATGATGGAGCCCTTCCTAGGCTCTAATAGGGTTAGAGTTAACTTAGTCCAAGTGGTAAAACCCTTCTTGCACTCTAGTGAGTCTTATGGTATTAAATTGGGTTTTATACTTAGTCTAGTGTCGTGGGCCTAGTTGGGTCGAGCTAAGGGTGATGTTTGATTTGGTGTCATGGGCTAAGTGAAATATGGGCCTAGTTGGGTTGAGCCATTGGGTAAATGCTAGATTTATTATCATTGGTTAAATAAGAAATGGGCCTAATCGAACCAAGTCAAACGTAAATGTTCGATCTAGTGTTATAAGCTAAATAAAGTATTGACATAGCTAAATCAAACTAAGGATAAACATCTTCTGCATCAGTTAGCTTATTAAGTGATTATTAATAAATTTATAACATGTACAGTTAATGATATTTTTTAAATAAAAAACAAATTTATATATATTATCCACTTCAGTGGAAAAATATGATGCTTATAAACATTTGATTTGTCAAGTAAGCTTAACCTACAACATAATTCATTTCGTTGATTTAATTAGCATAACTTTAATATCATCAATTGACATGTTTAATTAATTTAATCGATCTTCTTAGATTCTAACATCAACTCAATCCAGTTTTTCATTAGGTTAATTATGCTAAATCTATTTATGATATATGGGTCAAACCATGACCTTAATTTATGCTTTTATGGAAGCCAACTAATTACATACCGCATAGAATGTGCTTTACTATATTTAAGAAAATACAAGATTAGAGGATAAACATAAGAACTAAAATATTCACTAAATTAACTCAAACTCTTACCAATTTGATTTTTTTTTCCTGTTAACATAAATGAGTCGAAACGTTATGGTTTCAAGATTATTGATGTATAAGTTTTGAGTTAATGCTATATATAATACATAGAAGGGTACAGATACACAAAACTTTGATACAATATTACTTTGATGTTTACAATATATTATCAATCAAATCCTCATGTTTAAAAAGTGATAAGTCGATCCTTTATCTTTTATTTTGATCTAATTTTAGACCTTAGATTAAATGACTATGAAAAATTAAAATTATTTTCGCTGTTAAAATACCTTAAAATAATTCAAATGAATTATTCATTTTATTTCAAGTTCATGTCTCAAATTTGAATAATTTTTATGTAAGATTTATTTTTTATAAATTTTAAAATTTTTGATAATATAAATTCTAAAAAATATATTTTTAGTACTAAAAAAACTCAAATTTAAAAGACAATAAAAAATTTTAAATTAAAATTCGTTGTATAACATGTTCAATTTAAATTTTTTTAGTTTTTGAAATTTTTAAGAGAATCTAATCAAATAAATAAATAAATATTTTTATATTATTTTTTAAATATAAAAATTTAATAAATAATATAAAATAAATATTAAAATTTTATAAAATTTTTATCTTACATGTAAATGATTAAACTATTTTTCATTTAAATTATTGCATCCAGAGTGACCAGCTAGTATTGCCATTGACTAACTGTACTGTGTTTGGTTCAATTTATTTTCCTCCCTTCATTGCATATATAGCAGAACACTCATGCCACACCTTCAAGATACACAAAGAAGACAGACAGTTCTGTTTCTCTGGTAGATGGAAAGACAAATGAATAGCAAGCTGGAGCTGCCATCTTCTTTCGCCTTTCTCTGCTACTGTTTCTTCTCTTTCTTCTTCTTGTCAGTGCTTCACCTATCCCAAGCTCAGAACGCCACCACTGATCCATCTGAAGGTTCTCTCTCTCTCTCTATATATATATATATATATGTTGTCTTTCTTTGCCTGGATGGCTTCATGAAGTCTTCATAGAAAGCTTCTGTTTTCTCGAACTTTCTATAATAATCTGATTATCTTCTCTTTAATATTTACTGATCAGCCATGCCTTCATCTTGATCAAAGGCATCCTCCCTCCGGTAAATGTATATTATAAGGAAAATCTAAGCTTCACCATAACTTTTTTTTTTTCTTATGTTAATTTGAAAAATTAATTTACATTTTAATTTGAATTTTTTGATAATAAATCTTAAATTAAAAAAATATTATTTTATTGATTATCTATTATAAAAATAACTTTGCATGTACATAAAAAATTTTATATTAATTTTATTTTTTAATTTAAATTTTATTATATCCATTGATTTATTCTTAGGTCGAAGCTTTCAATTATATCAAATTGGATTGTATTTGAATTATCAATTAAAAATTCAAAAATTAAAAAGTTAAAAAAAACTAAAAAAATTATCTTTTGTCTCTCTTTCCATTTCTTTTTCTTTTTCTCTCCCATGTATTCCCTATTTATTTTCAGAAATCTTAAAATAGTAAAAGTTTAAAGTTTAATTTAATTTAATTTAAATAAAAATTAAATGAATTGATTGAATAATTTTTTTAAAAAAGCAGAGTTAGTATTTTTATATTTACATTTATCCTAAAAAAAAATCTAAGCTTTACAGTAGGTTTCTTAATATGTCAATTAGAAATTAATTCACATTTTAATTTGATTTTCACATATAATTTGGATTGTCATTTCGGTTTTTCAAAAAAAAGAATAAATATTAATTTCTGGATTACTTATTAAAATATAAATAGTCAAAACAATTCGTTAGCTGTGTTGACTTATGTTACTCAGCCCACCACCCTGGAAAAAAAACGACCCTTTCAGTAGGTGAACGATCACAATTCCTTCTCTTTTCTTCGTCTTGTCCCAAAATTTCACCTGTAATCACGAAATGGTAGAAGTTTGCGACTGGTTCAAAAAAGAGTGTAATGGATTACGACATTGCTGATATCAAGTAGTTGAATTCGTGTGTTACAAGATTAAGACCAGAAAACCGGATTGACTTGGATTTTATCTCTGAAGCAATTAATGTTGTGATATGTGGTTGGGTTAACGTGTGAGAGCAGTGAGGGCACTGAACTCGGTGTTCCAGAAATGGCACGCACAAGCAGTGGCGCTGTGGAACATAAGCGGAGAGCCATGCACGGGATCCGCCATCGACGGATCCGACTTCGAGGATCCCTCCAACAATCCCGCCATAAAATGCGACTGTTTGTACGACAACGCCACCACTTGCCATATCACTCAATTGTATGCTCTTCTCTCTCTCTCTGTCTCTCCATATAGTATTTTTGTTTTTCTTCTTTGAATAGCCTTTCGACAACTCAAAAGGAACAAAAACAATATTATCAGATCATGCTTGGTAATAGATCGTATTCGAGGCTGCAAATTAACAAATGCTGTGAAAGAAACTTATGTCACGTCAGTGACAATGATATATCTTCAAGTACGGCCAAGAATTGATCATCTTAGTTCAGGTAGCCCATGAGGTCATCATTTGTTAGAATCAACTAATTATAAATTCAGTGGTACCGAAGTCCAAATAACTTTATCAACCTATGAAAAAATTATCAAGATAAAGTTCTCTGTTCCTACTGTGATGACATAACAATCTATTCATGTGAATTGTTAATTCATGTGGTAACAATATTGAAGCCTATTTTGTCTCTGTCAAATGCAACAGTACTGATTTTCTGGCTAGTTACTATTGATTGACTGTAGGAATGATAATCTATCTCATAAACTTAAAATCTTTTATCCATCAACCCCTACATCTTCCTGTTAATTGATAAGGTGGGTGGGAACTAGAACATTTGGTGATGCCAGGTGTATGTAAGTATCTTAACTATGTTTCATTTTTTTATTTTTGAGTTTTATTGAAAAATTATTTTCTTATTCATGTAAAGTCCTTTAACATTAGCTTTTTTTTTTTTTTTTTTGTGGTCAGTGTCAATTTGAACTTCTCAATTCCTAGTAGAAGTTAAATATACTCCTTTTTTTTTTTTTTTCAAATAGAGAAAAGTTAAAGTCTACTTAATTCCTTGCATTATTTACAAACTTGTTTGGAATGTTTCGACTGTTACAAGCTAATCACCCTGGAAACACTTGAATTGAGTCTTTAGTATAAAAAGAAATTTTAATGAAATAAGAAATACAAAACCAGATATAGCTTGGATCCTAGCAAGGTTTTCATTTTGCAGCCTTTTATGCGGAAGAGATAAATTTTGATAACTTGTTCATAAAAGACAGTAATTTAGAAGAGTTTCTTTGTTTAAAAATAAATTTATCATGGCCTTTTGCTTGGTGCAGTCTTATTGTTTATCTGATATTCCAGGAGAGTTTATGCACTGAACAAAAGAGGAGTAATTCCAGAAGATCTTGCGGCTTTAAAATACCTAACCTTTTTGTATGAACTTTCTCTCTCTTTTTCCTCTTTTTATCTTACTTTTCACACTTGAAGTGTACCTGCAACACCTTCTCAATGAATCAGTGAAGAAATTAAAGCATCAAATTTTGGTTATTGACAGGTTCTTTTTTTTTTTTTTTTTTTTTTGGGGGGGGGGGGGGGGGGGGGGGTGCGCGTTTACAGGAAGATTGATCAAAATTACTTCACTGGTCCATTGCCAGCTTTCATTGGAAACTTATCTGCATTGCAATTATTGTAAGTAACAAATGATGGTTTGACATAGTCATCTGTTAGAGCAGATGATATTTCTTCCAGGCGTCAATTCTTACCAGTTTGATGCATCAATTCCTGCAATATACACGGCATATCATATATGGATTATGTATTTGTATTTATAATGCCATTTTTATATAAGCTACAAAGTTTGCAGTGGGTAGCACATTTCTGTTCCAGAGAATAGTGTCAAGAACAAAATTTGCTTGTATGGCTTCCTCTGGCATCCCCACTTACTTTCAAGTACTTATCCAAAAGCTTGATGAAAATTTTTGGGCCTTAAAAGTGGGTTTTTATCGATGACAATGGTTAAGACCTCGTATAGCTTTACTCATCAATAACATGAATCGGACAAGTATAATCATGGTTTTACTGATTGCGATCCTAGTGAGTGGATTCTCTTTCCAATCCTTATGTTTAATTAGATTTAATCATTTACATATCATTTGCATTCCTCTCTCTCTTTTTTTTTTTTTAAGAACTTCTTATTAAGGCTATATATATATAAAATGTATGTATGTTTCTTTTTTCATATCTTTATATTGTTTTAGCCATGGAAATGTAGGGCTTCACATTATTTCTGTTATCTTCTATTGTTGCTCGTTCCTGCTGCTGCTGTATCTTATAGTTTCTTCTTTTACACATTGGAACACCAATGCACAATCATAAAAATATCTGTTTACTTAACTGTCACACACGGACACCTGTTCCATTTAAGTTTAATCCATATTCTTCTCGTGTTATGTTAAAGCATGGTGTTTCTGTGTTCCTCCCGGTCTTCTGCTATGCTAATTTATAAAGTCACGCGCGCAAATGATTTTGTCTTTTTTTTTTGTTGCGGGGGGGGGGGGGGGGGGGGTGGCAAATTCTTTTGTATTGGGGCTTCAGCTGACCATACTTCATTTTATTTGTTTAGGTCAATTGCTCATAATGCATTGTCTGGGCCCATCCCAAAGGAGTTGGGAAATCTCAAAGAACTTAGAGTGCTGTAAGACTCAAAACAATCTCTATGATGAACCTTTTGTTAATGAAAAGAAACCATCAAGGACAAGTTTCATTTCATGTATAATTCCTGCCAAAGAATATCCCTTTAAAATGGAAGCACCTTGTTGTTCTGGCTTTTAATGCTTAGTTGAATTTTTTAATCCCACTTAAATTTTGAGCAACATATGATTTTACATCTATGTCTTCTTAGTTAAAATCAGAGATAAGTGCACAAGAGGAAAGTTCAACAGGACTTAACTTGTGAGCAGATGTAGAATCTATATGGAGAAAAATCATTGATGAGTTATTTTATAGGTTTAGAGGGAAAATTGTTTGATCATTTGAGGGTTGAGACATGTGAATGCATGCCACTCTGGGAATTCCCATGACAAAGAAGGCTTGAAACTACATGAACAAAGTTGCTCCTGCACAGTATTTTCTATTATATCATTAGTTTCATGTTCGGATTTTCTAGAGTGCTCAAACAAAAGCCATTAAAAGAGTTTAAGATTTGAGTTTAAGGAGCAATTCATGTCATGCTAGTTATCAAGATTTGGACTCAGGGGTCAGATATAAATAGTTCTTCAAATTGGGCCAAATATTCGGTTTTATAATTTTATGCCCCAAAGAAATCTATTGATTTGAAGAGTCCAAAAAGTTATATCTATATTTACAGTGTTGTATGGACTGCAACATTGTTACTTGAAGAGTTTCAATATCATAGGTTTTATGCATTAAAGACACTTCGAAATGCAGTGCATCTTTATAAGTATTGTTTCTTTTTCTGCTGTCCATCTTCTGCTTAAATAGATTTCAATTTCAGTAGGCTGTTGCTGCATGTATGAGCCAGTCCCTGCATGTGTAATGTTAAGATAACAGCCATATAGGAGCTAATGACTGTTGATTTTAAGCAGACTTGTTTAGCAAGATTTAAATTGTTTTAAGGCCCGGAGTTAAGGACTTTCAGTCCATGTCCTAACGTGAGAAGATCCTGGATCAAGATGGAACTCCATTGGCCACAACACAGTAAGGGGAATTAGGTGGATGGGAGCAAAAGGAAATGAAAATAGAAATGGATTGAGAAGTAGCTAAATTTGGTACCTTAATCACACATTAGATGTGAAGATAATGTAGCAAACTATCCCTGACAAGGTATTGACTCTAATTGTTTTATATTCAATATTTTTGAAAGACATCTTTAGTGTCTTTGTCGTGTCCTTGGTGTTCATATAGATTCTCTGTCACGTGTATTGCTGAATGTAGAGAGAGCCAACTAGGTCAGCAACTAGGTTTTTGAAAATTAGGTGTTGAATAAGAACCCACATAAAGATTTCTAATCTATTGGACCAATTTTCTTAGATATCATCTGACAGGCTGACCATTAGTCTTAATAGCTTACAATGAAAGTTTGGCTTTGGCTTATTCTAGCAGCGTATTGGAATATGTGCACATCATAGCAAAACACCATGTTTCATCATGCATGGTTTGTAAATGACTGATGAAGTGAGGATTGGCAACAGCTCCCAAAACGCTGTAAGTTGCCTTAATGAGGTGGAAATAACCTTTATTATGGCAATTTTATCTTTTAAAATCAATGTACATACACACAGGCATAGAAACACGTACAATATGTACAAAGTGAATCTAACATCAATTCTGATGATCATACTACTAAATTTTCATCTCTGATGTCATGCAGGTCTATTAGTTCTAATAATTTCTCTGGAACACTCCCTCCAGAACTTGGTGACCTGGTAAAACTTGAGCAGATGTAAGTTCTGAGCTTTTGTGTGTAAGCAAATGTAAATTTGAAGTGATTAACATTTCAATGAAGTCATCAATGCCATGTCATGATGCAAACTTTTGATTCATGATATGACAGCTTCATGAACAGCTGTGGACTAGGTGGTGAGATTCCCTCAAGGTTTGCTAGCCTTATAAACATGCAGAAAATGTAAGTAATGGGTTGCATCACAGTCTATTCTATACATCTTCTGTTTCCTGCTTTATGTGAATGTTTTATCTAAGCTTGACTTACAATATGTCATCCTGTTGGCTTTTAGGCGGGTATCAGGTAGTCATTTCACAGGAAAAATACCAGAATTTATTGGCAACTGGACTAAGCTTACTCAACTGTGAGCTCTCAGCACTTGTTTTTTTAATAGTTTCATTTTGGATGATACATTCTAATTGATCAATCTGGGTTTATTATGTATTTGAATTGATAAAACACCTGTTTCTCTGAAGCGATATCACATGTGTTGACGTGTCTCTCGAATGTTTCCTTAGGAGACTTCAAGGGAACTCTTTTGAAGGTCCCATTCCATCCAGTTTTTCCAGATTGACTTCACTGAACTCTCTGTGAGTATCAAATTTAATCCGCTGTGTGTGAGGCATGGGGGGTGCTTGTGTCTGTCTATGGATTGAACTAGATGAATAGTTTCAGTAATTGCATATTCCCATGTAGACGAATCACTGATTTATACAATGGGAGTTCCTCTCTTGATTTCATTCAGAATTTGAAGAATCTAACGGACTTGTAAGTTTAACATACTTATATTTTAGCTTACATTCATAGGTAGCAGTCTCCTTTTCACTTCTCTTAGTCAGTACACATACTAATTTTATTTTTCTACAGAAATCTTAGAAATGCATTGATCACTGGAAGTATTCCATCTGACATCGGCGAATACAAAGCTTTGCAGATACTGTAAGTTCCTATCGGTATTTGAACATTGATGTGGAAATAATCTGTAAATTTTTCCTTTATTTCTGAAACCTTCATCTACTTTTACAGAGATCTCAGTTTCAACAACTTAACTGGCGAAATCCCAAGTACTTTGTTCACTCTAAGCTCCCTTTCTTACTTGTAAGTTGACAGAAGCCATTCCATTCAAACCTTGAAGATCTTGATATAAATTATGTTTACCTTGTCTTTTATTTTTCAACCGGGTCCTTGCACATTTTTCTTGACATCACTCTTTTCTTTTGTTTGTCTTCTGGGCTGCTGGTGATCGGAAGATTTCTTGGAACCAATAGTTTGACTGGATCGCTTCCAGACCAAAAAAGTGAATATCTGCTGAATATGTGAGTTCGGTAGAATGCATACCATGCATACATGTAAAAATTTCAAGTAAATGGCGCAATCTCCCACTCTTTCTGTCTCACACTTGTCATTATGTGCCTATTATAAGCATATCAATGTAATGGAGATCGGGATATACGAACTTTAAAATTACGGACACGCTTAAGTTCAAACACTGGGGAGAAAAGAAGAATAGAATAAATACGTATGCTGTACTATCATTTAATTATGCAGTACATATTCATTCTTTGTGCCATCAGATATAATTTTCAACACCCAACATCCACTCCTACTCTCCTTCATTGAGAGCAAATGGCTGGTGCAGCCTCTATAATCTCTTATTATTTATAAATTAAATTTCATATCCATATTGTTTCTCATATATTATACCCTTTTCATGCAGAGATTTATCTTACAATTATCTATCAGGACGGTTTCCTTCATGGGTAACCTCAGATTTGCAACTGTATGTCTCTTGGACCATAATACTTAAGTTGTTCATCTTCATTTTCTTAAGACTTTGCTTTGAAGTCTTAGCATTTTAGCCCTGGTTTCTTTGATCTTGCATTGGGTGAGTTTGACAGCTAGGACATATATATATTGACACACACACATATATATACACTATTAATTTGATGTATTAAAAATTAATTGACTTGAGTTGCATAACAATGTAACATAAATCAAATAAGTTATATAATTTACAATTGAATGGCCCATGTTATGAACAGGTGCCTAGGATTTTAAAAACTTTATTTGACATGTGTACTAGTAGTTGAGATTGCTTAAATATATAAAGAGGAATAGGTCACAGTAATCGATATGTACCTTGTTGTTGATGCCAAGTTATGTTATTGTACTTGAATGATGGATGATGTGAGTGCTGATAGGCCACATATTTTTGCATGAGAGAGCTTGAAAAAGGACTTGATCCTACCTTACAACACGTCGTGGGTTGCAAAGGCATCTTTAAATGGTAATTGAAATAATCTGAGAAAAGAAATCTTCTTTGTTGTGTCATTCAGTCTCAATCAGCTGGATATATATAGAGAAATTACAAGTTGACCTAGTGAATTATACATGAAAACTATTTGCTGTCCTAGAAATTGGCCATAAACTTTGTGAAATTAATGCTTTATTTTAACACCATATTACAGCCTATTACTGCACATTCACAGCACAACTTCCAGCCTATATTTCAGGCCTTAACAGCAGCCTTAATGCAGCATATCAACAGCAGTCTTTCAGCCTATATTTTAGGCCTTGGCAGTAGCATAGTTGCGGCACATATTCTAACAATCCCCCTCAAGCTGATACAAATATACTTTGCATGCCCAGCTTGCTGATTAGACGTTGCAATATGACATTTTGTAGTCCTTCTGTAAGTACATCTGCTATTTGGCTCTAGGAAGAAACTTATGGACTACGAATCTGCTCAGATTCAAGTTTTTCTTTGATGAAGTGTCTGTTAGTCTCAATGTGCTATGTTCAGTCATGTTGAAGCGGGTTGTAAGCTGTGCTTATTGCTGCCTCGTTGTCACAATATAGCATCATGGGGCCTTCTATTCTTACTTTCAAGTTGGATAGAACTATCTTTAGCCAACGAAGATCACATATTTACAAAATAGTTCTTACCTTTCCCTTATTTGCTTCTTATACCCCCTAACTCTACACATTCTGTATGCATAACAAACTCTAACCTGCCTCTTTAACTAATTACCATCCCAGCTCCCTCACATTTAACGCCTCCCTTGTGCTGATCTCACGAGCCTAATTCTTTTTCGTACCCCTAGAATAAGTAAATCTGATATGAGGTCTATTAGTGCAAGGAGGGACTACGTTGAAGACTTCAATTCTGTGATGTTAGACATCGAAAATGTGTCCAAAGAGGATCAAATTCTTAACTTTGTGTTGGTTGTAGCTTTGGACTGAGGCTAAATTCTAAAGATAGGGGGTCAATGATCTACTTTTAGCCATTGTTGTAGTGAATTGCTTAGTGGATTTCAAAATCACTAAGCAATTATGATGGTTTCTTTTCATAGAATTGCAAAGGATAGTGAAGTAAACCTCTCGAATCACATAGGATAATCTTATCTTGCATATTCTTCCTTTGAGCTTTCAATTACAATCGCTTTCAACTTCTCTTTCATGGGACAAACACATTTGCTATGAGGAGTACTGCACCAGACCAAGAAAAAAGAAGAAGATCAACCAAACTCATTTTAGCTTTGTCTAGGTACTTTCATTTTTGGATATGTTGTGCTGTCTCTCGATTTTCTGTCGATCTTCCCCTTTGGCCTTAACTCCCTAGGTGAACCAACTTTTTCCTATCTCTGTTTACACTATTTGGTGTTGTGTTGCTGAAATTGACTAACCGGTTTGTTATGACAAATGCTGAAGGTAGATTTTTTTCCTTACCTTCACAATTTGGGCTCTATTCAAGATCGGAAGTTGAAAAGTTGGTTCTCCTCAGACATATTCTTGATGTCCAACACCAAATAACTGACACTCACTCATTGCAACCATGTGCTACAACCGTTTAAAAGACTCATTTTCAATCTACAACATATTGTAAGTTAGGAATTGAACTAAATTCCTTGTTTAGGGTCTTCTAGTGCACAAATCTTGCTGTCATTAGAAAGGTACATACTGGTTAGTATCATTTGGTCTTCTTCAAAGACACAGGTAGCCTTGAAATACTGCTATGCATTGCATAGGAAGTTTCCCAATTCCTTAGCATCTGTCATTTTAAGGTAAGCTTTCTGGTTACTTTTATTTTGGAGGATGACTCCTTCACTGTTGGGCTATGAAACATTCTTTTCAGCAACTTGGTGAGAGGAATCGTCTCCTGATAGTATCACTTGATAATCCTATAGTAATTATGCTATACCCAAAAAAAAGTTGGAAGCTTAGTTACTTGGTAGGGGTTGGCCGATCAAGAATTGCTTGCACTTTTTTCTTGTCTATTCAAATGTTGCCATAATTGATCTAGTGACCTAGCGGCAAAACTTCTCTTTTGGAAAATTTGTACTTCTTCACATACAACTAGTATTCCCTGAGCTATGAGAATATTTGCTTCAATTCATGAACAAGGTCCTCCAAGAATATAACATAAACAACTATGTCATTTAGACACATGACGACAAACCAATCTTGAAACTCAAAGACATCGCAGTCATAAAATTGCCGAAAGTAGCAGAGGCATCCTGAGTTCGAAGGGCGTTATCAAGGATTCATAAAAGCCACATGCTATATCTTCGGCTTTTGATACTTGAACCGTAAGTCTTATTTTCAACTCTCTTTAGACACATGTTGATCTAACTCAAGTATTGTTTAGTTCTACTACCAAAATAAAGCTCAATCTAACCAAAAATAGTATTTAAAGACTGTCAATAAGTATTTTGAAAAAAATCAAACACGAGAATAATCGTCAACAAAAGTAATAAAATATTTAAAATTAGGTTTAGACAAAATAAGACTAGGACCCCAAACATGTGAATGGATTATCTCAAAAGGAAAACTAGCACGCTTATTAATTCTAGGACTAGAACTAAGACGATGATGTTTGGCTAATTGACATGACTCACAATCTAATGAAAATACCTTAGAAACCATGGACAAAGGTTCTTAAGCAAAGGAAAAGAGGGATGACCTAACCTACAGTGCACCTCGAATGGGGATGTGACTCTAGAGCATGCAATGAATCTAGGTAAATGTAGGACAGATGACAATGGAAGCTGAGCGCTTGGGTACTCATGCCAGATCCAAGAACACGAGATTGGGTCTCATTAGCTAAAGTAACACTACAATCACTTTTGTATGATTGAAAAGCATAAAGGAGAATAGAATTACCTATCAATGTAATCTGTGGCACCAGAATCAATGACCTATTTGGGACCTATCAATGTAATCTGTGGCACCAGAATCAATGACCTATTTGGGGATGAGGAAATAAGGCATGCATTGAGCTTACCTCAATCAATAGTAGAAGTGACTCGAGTAGCTGAAGACTTTAATGGTTATTGGTAATTGGTTCTGGGAGAACTTGACAAAGTCATTTGCAAAGATGCATCATTAGTGGATGCAATATGAGCCAAGTGAGATTTTTGAGTTGTGTTCTAAAGCTTTTTACAATCACGCTTCATATGTGCTAACTTATGACAATAGTGGCACACAATTCCTTTAGAATCAAACACCGTCACGGAGCACATATGGGACGAAATTAACCAAGAGAAACTAATCCAATCAAAGACAAAATAAAAAATCACAGAGGCACAGATAAAGATTGTCCTAGACGAAGCATCAAAACACAGATATGTGCTATACAAACTCAGATGAAGCGAGTGAAGTTGATCGGAGTGGGTGGCTGAACCGGACACATTATCACGCACAAGGCTGCTAGTGACTGGGGGAAACATCGACGGACTGGTGGCACTTCTCTCCCCACCAGTGGTGATGACAAATGGTTACTCAAAAGAGGTGACCCAAATTCTACCATGATCTGCTTGTTTTTTAGCAAAGAATTTCAAATTCTAAAATAAAATTCTTAAATCTTTGCCTTACTTTGATATCATGCAATTACAGGTGGAAAGATAATATTTTATTAGATTTCTTTGAGGGATTTCTTACATATATATAAACAATTAGGAATTCTAAACCAAGAATGTATGTAAATTAGGATCCTTATCAAATAGGTAGGAAATCCTGTAGGATCTCCTATATTAAGATTCCTATCAAATGAGCAAGAGATCACAGTAGGATCTCAACAATTAGAAATATGATGTCTTCTTATAATATTTACAATCTATAGCAAGGACAATCAATTCAAGGATTTTTAAGAACCAAGGATGACCCATTATAAAGTTGGAGTATAAATCTTCTTTCTAGCTCTCTTATGCATGTCTCAAATAAACATTGCAATCGAACTTAGTTTCATAACCACAAACAAAGCATGGCTACCACATAAAGATGGTTATATAATAGTTTCAGCTTCAAAAAGAATGATCTTGTTTTCATTTCTTTCCTGTGCTGATAGTAGAAATAATTTGGTATGGAAGTCTTGATGAATATCTCTACATGGTGTCTATGATGCATCTCAACCCCTCAATGCCCATCTCAGGTCAATAATTTCCCATGTGTTATCATTTCTTTCTTTAATAATGTGTGTGCATGTGTATATATAGACACACACATATGAAAAAACATATATATATATATATACACACACACACATATGTATATCAGCTGCTATTGAATCCAAGCCAGTTAGAATGGACCCTTTTGAATGGGAAGAGGAAAGGAGATAGAGCCACGAAGAAAAGAAAACCTTCATAAACATGAGATGGGACAAAAAGAAAGAGAGATCGATTCATTAGGCCTCCTAGAGATCGAGATGTGAGAAAGAGTCATAAGCCTTCTAAGTCTTCCCTTTCCAGCGGTTTTCATGGTTATATTTTCGAGTGAGCTCCATCAAGTCAAGTTGCAGCAAGTGTGAGAAAGCAAGTGTAATCTGTCTCTTTCCAGTACTTTCTTTTATTAGGCTCAGGATTTGAAGTAAAAAGGGGGTTTTAGGTTAATGTACCAGTTCTTTCCTTTTGGGCAGTTACCTTGAATGTGGGTCTTGTTGGATCAAAAAGACTATACTCTGGGTCACTCGGAAGACCGCTTAAGGTCTTGTAGCAGTCCTTGGCTTTTGTAGGTTCAGTCTTTCATAGAGGATGATTTGTCCCTTTGCTATACGTGGAGGAAGCAAACAGATAAAGGTTGCTATAATCTGTTCTTATGGAGTGGTACCCTTTTGTCTAGTTTACATTGTTGCCTGCTTTTGTTCATATGGCTTTCGGGCTCATAAGGGGTATCAATGCTAATAAGAGACTTCTTGCATGATGTTTTTGTAGGAATTTGGTGGCCAATAATTTCACATTTGACAGCTCAAACATAAGGTGAGTTATAGTTCCTCTTATCATCTTAAAAATAAGAGGGCAAAAGAAAGGGAAAACCATGAACACTGAAATACATACACTTATTTCTTCTGAATGATATTTATCATAAACAAGGAGGTCATAGGTAATAGAATGGCAGGGGAAACAAAAGCATCATAAGTTTTGATTCAATAGCACAACGTATTCCTCGTTGATATTCAACTCCACGTTGGCTGTATCATTTTCTATGCTTGCAGTGTTTTTCCAGGCCTGAACTGTCTCCAGAGAAATTTTCCATGCAATAGAAATAAGCCACGCTGTAAGCCCCCCACTCTTTGTTTCTCTTAAAGCAATTGTTTCTTACCTTTTTTGTTTTCCTTCTTGTGCTTCATTATTATTGACTTAAAATTAAAGTCAACAGCATCATGAAAATGCAACATGGTTGATATTGACTTGATACTTAAAGCAGAGAAGAAATAAGGATAGTTTGATGTTGCAGGTCTGGAAAAGCAAGTAAAAGTTATATTAGGTTCTCTTCAAGATCAATGATGCCCTGTTTACTGGTGAAATTATTCAATACTTGGAAGAATATTAGTCTTTCCTCTCACGTCATGTTCATGTGGACCTCACATGGAAACAACTTGATGGACCCAACATAACTGTGAGAGAATAGGAGTATAACTCTTGGAGTTCTGCACAATTGCATGCTAGATCCACTATTTTGGTTTAGAAGGTTCTATGAAGGACCTGCTGCGTGTGTCTCTATCTGTGTGTGAGAGAGAAATAGAGAGAGGGAAGGGAAAGAGAGACAAAGACAGAGAGAGTAAGAGATTCATAACTGTTTGTCTTCTGATTTTCAATGGATATTATTTTGACCCAAAATTATTTTGATTATATCTTAACTTTTATAAGAAGAAACTGTTAGTAAGTTGATTCATTCGTATTTAGAGTGTCTAAGAGCTCTTATTTGACTTCCTGATCTGGTAAACTTTCTTGTAAGCAGTGGGTTATGCGTGCTCTGAACAACTTTAGTATATATAATCAGTCTTATAAGCTAAAATTATAGATCTGATGAGTGCTTTCACATTGGTGTTTCCAGATGCAAACTTCTCAATCAATTGTGGTGGTCCACAGATGACTGCTGGTGGCATTTTGTATGAGGCTGAAAACTCATCTCTTGGTGCAGCATCTTTTGATGTAACCATTACAGAGAAATGGGCTGTTAGCAATGTAGGAATGTTTTTTGACAGGCAAGATCCATCATATGTGGAAAACTCATTGGCCCAAGTGACCAGAACCAACTCACCAGAGATTTATCAGACTTCAAGGTTGTCCCCTGGATCACTTAGATACTATGGCCTTGGTCTTCAGAATGGGCGTTATACTGTGCGCTTGTTGTTTGCTGAAACGGGTTTTGATGATCGAAGCTCAGAAACTTGGCAGAGTCTAGGGAGACGTGTGTTTGATATCTATATTCAGGTGAAAATGCCCTATCTTCTGCAGATAATACAAGCACTTCATCAACTTATGCTAATTGCTATTTGTTATTATGACTGATGGTTCATTTGTTATTTGTGTGAAAATGATTATTCATTTCTCTTTCTTGTCATTGATTCTGTAGGGAGCTCGCCTATTGAAGGATTTTGACATATCAAAGGAGGCAGGTGGTGTCGAGAGAGCAATTACAATGGTTTTCAATGCTACTGTCTCAGAGAATTATCTTGAAATTCACTTGTTTTGGGCTGGAAAGGGGACCTGCTGTATACCAGTTCAGGGCTATTATGGGCCATCCATTTCAGCTCTTAGTGTTGTTTCTGGTAACGCATAATCACTTGCTTTTTCTTTTCCTTTTCTCCACACAGCCACCCCAAACCCACCCCCAACCGCCCCACCCCCCCCCCCCCCCCCAAAGCATGGGAGTTTGTATGTCTTAATGTGCCTTTTTGTTGCTTGCTGATACTTAGATACGAATTTTATCACTCAAGATTTCCACCAACTGTTGATGGAATTCCACCGAGTACTCCACAAAAGAAGAGCTCCACAGGACTGATTGTTGGTATTGCAGTTCCTGTTGGAGTGGTGAGTTTGATACTGATATTTACAGTCTTTTACATGAAGCGGAGAAAGGATGATGATGATGAGGAAGGTATGCGGGACAATAACATTAATATAGTTCTAGTGGTCAGGTCATAGCTTCAAATATATTCTTATGGGAGCTGAACTTGAGATCTGTATGTTTTTTGTGACAGTCTACATAGCCAGATATCATTCTAAAAGTAAATAAAAGCTGAAAGATATCAACCTTGACATAATTAAAATAAATTTCAAAGACGGAGTCTTTACAAGAAATAGAAGTGGATGAGAAACATGACCACCAAGGGAGAATTCAGTTTCCTCGAGTGTTTACAAGTTTTGATGACATGGGTCTTTGAAAAAGATGTTTATACTCAGCTTTCATAATCATATCTAATGCAAAACCTTTCATGATATAAGAGATTCTCTGGTAGATCATCCCTTAAATTTGATATCGTGATCTCTTTGGTTTGCTTTTATCTACAGTGCTTCTTGGTATAGGCTCAAGGCCAAATACTTTCAGCTATGCCGAGCTGAAAACTGCCACAGAAGACTTCATTACTTCAAATAAGCTTGGAGAGGGGGGATTTGGACCTGTCTACAAAGTACACTTTTGCTTCTTTCATTCAATTCATAGTGAATGCTTAACAGTTAAAAGAGATATCGTTTTTATACTAAATATGATAACATTCTCTACAGGGTACACTTTCAGATGGAAGGTTTGTGGCTGTGAAACAACTTGCGGTGGCGTCTCTTCAAGGGAAGGACCAATTTGTGACTGAAATTGCTACCATATCTGCAGTGCAACACTGTAATCTTGTGAAATTGTATGGATGCTGCATCGAGGGAAATAGACGCCTCTTGGTTTATGAATATCTTGAAAACAGAAGTTTGGATCAGGCACTCTTTGGTATGAAGAGGCTGGCCACTGGATAATAGTTTGTACTTCAACCAATTCACTTAAAGAAACCATAGAAGCTGAATAGGAAGTGATTACCAATAGGATTATCAGAAACCCTATGTTTTATCATATAACGAGAAATTGTGTCATCTATCGGTGTCCTTTCCATTGTAGCAAACCTCGAGAAAGTGCTTATGCATTCATTTTTTCACCTATAATCACTATCATTAATCATTGACAATTGACGGCTACAATTTCTGCAGGGAAAAGTAAGTTGCATCTTGATTGGCCAACCCGCTTCACTATCTGCTTGGGAACTGCAAGGGGACTAGCTTATCTTCATGAGGAGTCAAGGCCAAGGATTGTTCATCGAGATGTCAAGGCAAGCAATATATTGCTTGATGCTGAACTGTGCCCCAAAATATCTGATTTTGGATTGGCAAAGCTTTACGATGACAAGAAAACTCACATCAGCACCAGAGTTGCGGGAACCATGTAAGCTACTTAACTCATTTCCTTGGAATGATTCTCCCATATTCTTCATTCTTAATGAAATTATGCGTTATTATATCATCACTGAGCTATTCAATTATCCTCTAGTGGCTATTTGGCACCAGAGTATGCAATGCGTGGGCACCTGACAGAAAAAGCTGATGCTTTTAGTTTCGGTGTAGTTGCTTTGGAGATCCTCAGTGGCAGACCGAACTCTGATAATAGCTTGGACACTGAACAGATTTATCTGCTTGAATGGGTAAACAGACCAGAAAGAGAAATTTAATCGTTTCTTGGCAAGATAACATTTTTTAAGGAGCTCATTTATCCATATGATTTATTGCCATATTGTTCACAGGCATGGACTCTTCATGAAAAAAACCAGAGTTTGAGGCTGGTAGATCGTACATTAACTGAGTTCAATGAAGAGGAAGCACTCCGAATGATTGGAGTGGCTCTTTTGTGCACTCAGGCGTCGCCACTGATGCGGCCACCCATGTCACGTGTTGTTGCGATGCTTTCAGGAGATATCGAAGTAAACAGTGTTACCACAAAGCCAAGTTATTTAACAGATTGGGATTTCAAGGATATAACGAGTTTCTTGTCAAATCAACATGCTTCAAAATCTTTTGCATCCAAAAGCAGCAGAGACAAGCAAGATGGCCAGCCAATGCCCTCTCCAGTGAATATGACTGAATTCAGTGACATTATTGGAGATGGAAGGTGAGAGCTATGCTAATGTTACTGCATCATTGTCTCACTCAACGAAACTGCATCATTTGCTTCATAAACTGCCACCTCTCTCCTCCGAACCCTGCCAATGATAATTTTTTCATGTGCGAGACTATATTATTATATATGTTATCACCTCTAGCATTTGACTTGACATGGTTGAAAAGTTATAGATGGATGAATTATGGTTGTGTAAATATGATTGATAGTGTCCCAAATTTTTGCAGACTCATTATATGCAAAGATACATGATTTGTTGCTATTCATGTGCATGACCTTCTAATTGGAAATTATGAATTCAGTAGATCCTGGTGCCTCTTGTTGATAGGTGAATGGTGCATAAGAATACTTCCTATCAAAGTTAAAAATTAGAATGGCCAATCATGGTCATTAAAATTTCTTCCCAGTGGTGTTTCGGAGATTTTATCCCAATTTCAGCAAATATGGGTATGCACAGATTCTGATTTAGTATTGATGTTCAAGTATCGCTGCAACCTAGTTTTCCAGTCTGGATTGGAATTATCCCTTGAATCCTGAACTTTTTGAGAATTCAAATGAACTGAATGCTCGGTGTTGTTTATAAACTCTTCTAAACTTTAGGGAACTTGAATATGAAATGAGAGTGCACGACGACTGCAAAAGTATATATAGGTAGGATGTAATTCATGAAATGAGCCTATGAACAACAATAGTATTGCTAAAAGTTTAGGCATTATCTAAATTTTGAAAATATTGTTACCCGTTTGTCATTATAAAAGAGAAAAATTATGATCCCTAAAGACAAGGTTAATGTTTTGATAATAACATGTATCAGTGATTATGACTATGATTTGTCATGAATTGATGATTAGTCCAGCATCTGTCAGCAATAAGACAAATGTAACAAGTTGGAGCAAATAACTTAACAAATAGTAATTTATAGTCATTTAGATCAAAAGCAAAGTGCAGAGATTTGCTGACAGCTAATAGGGTAACCTCTCTCAGTTTAGATTGCTCAGAATAATTAGATTTTTACAGACATTGCAGACAGCTACTTTGATTAATCAGTAAAAAATAAAAAAAACATAGAGAGACTAAGCAAGGGAAAATGAGCCTCAAACCGATGACTGAACCTAAAAAATGTAGAAAAATTTAGATCCAATAATTCTTGAAAAATAGAAAAAACGAAAAATAAACCTGTTTTTGTAATATTATAATCTAATCTCTTTTTTTAGCATAAAATAATTTAAATGTCCTTATATATAAACTATTATTTATCTCAACCCAATTCAAATTTCTATTTTTTCCATTTTGAATTTTTTTTCCATTTCAATTTTTTTATCAATTCAGGTTAAAAATTTATTAATAATTTGATTAAAATTCAAAAAATAATCAAAAATTGAAAAAAAATATTATCAATTCATGTTAATCAAGGTAGGTTTTCTTTCAAGTCGGTTCATATGTACAAGCCCCTCACTAAAGAAACTTTCGCCATTGAATTTCCTTGATGAAATGTCAAGCCTTTGACCCATTATCTGGCTAGAGCTGACATGGGAGTCTGTGGCTCCATGTCAAGTCAAGAAAGTGCGAGGCGAAGCACACAAAAGCAAGGGTGACACTAATTGGTGCTATATAGAGACAACAATTATGAGTGGCAGGGGAAAGTGCCAACCTTGATACTCAACATAGCCTCACAAGTTGGCTACACCTAGAAACTTGGGAGGCAAGCTGGAGTTAACCTGTATAAGGCAATCAAGGCAATGAATATATGACTCAGAGATGTGCTTGGGCAAGAGATATAAGCATATTATGAATGACTTGGCATGAGCAATTAACTCAACAACCAACACAAATTCTTCATTTTTCACTTCACTTGAGAGTACTTGAATGCCATTTCACTTGAGAGCAGTTAGGCAATTGACTAACTTCCTTCAAGATTCTCTATTTGTTTCATTCACATTGGATATTTACTCATGAGATAACCTTCATGCCAAAGATTGCTTGGACCCGTGCTTATTAGGTTAAGCACCGACGCCAAGCCACCTATGTCATGCTTATGCTTCCCATTTGAGCGCAATGTTAACTAATGCACACCATTTTCTTGTCCCTCTTGTGCAAACTACTAAGGCTAATTATGGCTGGCTTCTTAAATCTCTAAGTGCAACTAATTTATGGGCTATTTTTTAATATTAAATATTAATAACATGTTTGATTCGTGAAATAAAATAAAAAATAAAATAAATATTATTTAAAAATAAAAAATAAAAAAATAAGTATTATTATATTTAATTTATCAAAATTGTATAGAATATGAATTTATTTTAATGTGTTTAGTTCATAAAAAAATAAAGTAGAAAAGTGATTGAAACAAATTTAAAATATTAGTATATTTTTTAATTAAATTAATTATAATTAAATTAATTTTTATTAAAATAATATTAATTAAATAATATATTAATAATTATTTTTTATTTTAAATATTAATATTATAAAAATAAAATTAATATTAATTAATATTTTAATAATAATAATTTTTTGTTTTTTATAAATTATTTAAAAAATAAAGTTATTATATTTACACGTGAAAATGATATTAATTTAAAAATTTATCAACAGTATTTTAAAAATAAAAAAATATAATAATTTTTTATTTTTATGAAATAATTATTTTGAACATTTATTTCATAATGATTATTTCACTTTTTCAAGAAATAATAATTCTTCAAAAAATTATAATTTTTTGATAAAAATAAATTAAATATTAAAAAAATAATTTTATGTAAAATAAAATAAAAAAATTAATATTCTTATAAATCAAACATGCTGTAAAATTAATACGTTTTTACGTAGATGCAATTGTTATCTTTTAATAAGTATTACTAATGTCAACCTTATTGTTGCATACTCTACTCCGTACATTCTTAATTTGGCATGCGACAAAGTCACTCGCATGTTAATATAATATTAGTCATCTCTCTTGCTTTAATTTTTTTATTATTCACAAATTACTTTCAGAAAATATTTTAAGTATTTCTAAAAATAAATTTTAATTTAATAAAATTTAAATTTAAATATAAATTAATTTAAAATTTTATTCATTCAAAAGATTTTGACGTGAGTCTCTCTGCATTTGCATTTCATCTCTTGAGCTCTCCTTGTCCGGTTAGGCCCGTTATCAAGTAAGAACGGTGTTTTAAAGAGTCAAGTGCAGTAATAACATACGCGCATCACACGATGTTGTACATTGCATCCTACCCGACCACAGTCATACACGATCATTCCTTATCCATTTCCCCTTTCTCCGTCTCTCCTTTGAGAAACAAAGACTCCATTTCACTCTCTCTCTCTCTCTCTCTCCCCCTCTAAAGCTAAAGATTTGGCTTCTTACTCAGTCTGTTATGTGGATTCAACAGCACTGCAGAGAAAGAGGAAAAGAGAAAAGTTAACAATGGCTGTTATAGCCTGTCCGTACAAGCTCTCTCGAGCCCCGTCACCCTCCGGTTCCCAGGTATGGTCCATCTCTCTTTCTCTGCCTCTGTGCCTGCTCCACTTTACAGTGCCCTTTTTTCAGATAAATTGCGAATGTACTCTATTCATCTTGTCTCGTGTCCTGTAATTGGAGAGCCTTTCAGGATCTATTCATCAAATCTAATGCTTTTTGTTTTGCTTTGGTGTTTCGCAAAAATATTACTGCTAAATATAGTTTACTCACAGAACGCATATTTCTGGTCTTTTTTTAAAAGGCATTTCTTGTTGAATTGAAGCCGGAAGAGGATTATTGTAATCCTTGCAAGAGGAATAATGGCGAAATGGGAACTCCCCCGTGTTCAATCCACATTGATGTTATGCATCTTTAAGTTTTCTTTCCTTAAGTTAATGGTTGAAAGCAGACTCTTTTTGGCTAACTCTTCTCTTGCCATTGTCAGCAAAACTCTGGTGCAAGGTTGTTAAATATTTTCTTTTGAATTTTGCTTTGAGTATCGTGGTTAATTTTGCTAATGTGATGCTGTCCTGTGTTTGAGGATGGCATTGTGATGTCAATTTATTGAAGATCGGCTAGCTGCATAACTGTTGGTTAGGCTACAATGAAGGGTTGAATGGTTTATGAGGGTGAAAAAAGAAAGTTATAAAGATTGACTAGGAAGGTCAGTGCAGTGCTGAGGAGCCAATATGCATGAAATTGAGCTTTTCTTGTCCTGACTCCACTGTTGTTAAGGGACAATGGGGTCTTCAAATAAAGGACAAGGCCTAAGTTTAAACTAAAACTTTCGCAACCTGGGTGTTGTATGCCCAAGTATAAAGGGCATGATTTATCATTCTTGACTGCATACAAAATAATTTCATAAGATAATAAGTTATACGGTGTGTATCTCATTGGAAGCTCTTACAATTCATTGTTTCTTGATGGCACAGTTTGCATAAGAAATTTATGTCAGAATAATCTAATATAGGAAAGTCTGGTGTCCTGCACTACGAAGAAAATGTTCCCATTCCATTGGTGATCCTGTCTTTAATTTAATCTGTGGCTTTTGTTCTTGCAGATTAATTGCAGTTGTGGAGAATCAAATGTAGGTCAGGTGCTTTGGACCTACCCCATCATCAACCATCTGGAAAGATATGGAAAGGTAAACCGAAGAACGGAGAAAATCGTGAAATCCTCTCCATTACTATTGAAATCTAGGATGTCACATATATTCCCAATTTCTGTTGCAAACTTGTTTCAAAATCGCACTTACTGGTCATCTCACACTGGCCCTCTACATGCAAGTTTGAATAGTCGAAGAGGCTTTGGAGCTCCCCCAAAGAAAACCAAAAAGAAGAAAATGTCAAAGCCTAGTAATGATGATAATGATGATGATGAAGAAGAGGATGATAGAGAGGCAGGCATAATCCCAGAGATAGTGACCAACAGAATGATTAGTAGGATGGGATTTTCTGTGGGGATTCCTCTGTTTATAGGGCTTTTGTTCTTCCCATTCTTTTACTATCTCAAGGTGGTATTGAAGATTGATGTTCCTACTTGGATTCCCTTCATTGTCTCATTCTTCTTCTTTGGGACTGCTCTCTTGGGCGTGAGTTACGGTATTGTTTCCTCAAGTTGGGATCCATTGAGGGAAGGCTCACTTCTGGGTTGGAATGAGGCTCAGAAGAACTGGCCTGTATTTTGGCAATCTCTTTGGGGCAGATCAGGGAAAAAATAATTACCCATTTTCTTTTTGCTGTAACACAATCAATGTATTGAGATCTATGGGGTCTGCACTCTCCGATTTTCCTTGGTGATGTTATATGGTATAAAGTTTGATGAGCCTGGAATTTAGTGGTTGATACTTCTATGCTTTCTCTTTTTAATTTCTAGAATGGAGCTTGTCTGTGTTGAATGAGTGTAGCGTTGCAAACTCTGTTGGCATCTTGGAAGGAGTTTATGGGTTCATCATTTGAACTAATCTTTTTATTATCGAAAAGAGGAGTGCAACATGAGCGCTTCTCAGGTGATCACCCACTTTACTACTACTCCCGATCAAGCAGTTTAATTTTGGAGTTTTGATGGAATTCGACGCATTAGTATTAGTATGATCATATCATTTACCCGAAGACTTCTTAGAAGGTCACCCATTCATCTTAACATTACTCGTTCAAATACGCTTAATTTTAAAGTTTTGATGGAATTCGGTGTATTAGTGTTAGCATAATCGCACCTAAATTGATCTTTTAAATAACAATTAAATTTGTTTTTTTCTTTCTTTGGTCTTGGTCTTCTTTATAATTACAACATAGCAAACAGGATTGTGAAAGTTTAAACTGAAATGACCTTCATCAAAATCAATCAAGATCAAAAGATTAAAATGAACAACATAGCCACTTCTGTGCAGAGTGAAATCTTAAACAAGTACAGATTAGAAATGTATGAGAATAGAATATTGATTAAAATTGAGCTGGAATGTCACTCCTCCCTACTGCGTTCATTACACAGTACATGAATCTGCCCTGAAGCTCTTTGTTAGATGAAATAAGGGCAGCTCTTTGTTAGATGAAATAAAGATAGAACAGAATTCCCGTTTGACAAATTCCATCATAATAGAATTAAGAAGCTGTAGTGTTCAATCCAAAATTAAGGGGAATTTTTCTCTTGGAAGTGATTAAATCATTTGGTAGCAAAGCACTTAACTTGAATGAAATCATTCCTGGGTGTCTGAGTATATAAGTAGTATTCTTACATTTAATGAGATTAAGCCTTTCCCTGGAAATCATATGCCATGATATTGCCTGCAATGCCTCCTTGAAACACAAAACTGGTATCTCAGCACAGGAAACAACTAGAAAAACTTGTGTGACCAAAATAATTAATTAAATAAGAACAAGTTATATATATGTGTGTGTGGTACATGCAAAACATGATGAGGTGTTAAAAGTAATGCACAGTTTAAAAAACAGGCCAGTTGGTCTCTTCTTTTAACATATGGGTAAGTAACGTTTTTATCTGAAACAAGAAATCAAAAGAAACATGCAATCAAAGTAATCAAACATTGGAAATAGGGAAAGACTTGGGAATTGAGATTTAGAGAGATCTACTTTAGAATGGATCGCTGAATGGCTTTATAATCACTTTTCTAAAACTACATTATTATTATTACTTCAAACCCCAACATTCCTAACGTTAAAACATTACCTTTCTTGTCTTGTGTTCTTGAAGAGGATCCATTGATTTGAATGCATGGCAAAGTTATACTCATCTTGTTGATTACTTCATTACGTACTTAACCTTCCATTTGAATGTCACATAGGCAAAAGAAAGATCAATCAATTGATTACACAAAAGAACTTGTATGGTAGTCTACTTTTTTTTAACGATTTCTTTCGTGCTCCAATTGAATGGCTAATCCGATTAAGAAATTAAACTTTTGGGTAATCAATTTTTTTGAATATTTCTCGAACTATATACACTAATGGTTGCTAGGCTGAAATGGGTGTCATTTGAATTAGTGAAATAGGTACTTTATGTAACTATATGAGAATTAAAATTGTTGTTTCTTTAGGCACATAGAGAGTAGATAAAGAGATATGAAGAGAACAAAATGAAAAAGTTGGTAATTAAAGCGGTGGGTGTGTTTTGAATTTGCTTCTAAGCCAAACAAATGGGAATAAGAGAGGGAAGGAGGAAGGGAGGGAATGGGCGTTGTTGGACCTTGACTATGCTTTTCTTGCCTAAGAAGATCTTGCAAGAACCTCTTTAACTCAAAAGCTTCTGTCTCCATATCTGGCCGCGTGGCATACCCATTTCATCCACAGAGAGAGAGAGAGAGAGAGAGATGGAGATTGAAAATTCCAAATAGCCTAAAAAGAAGACTGTTTGTTGGCAGGGTAAGGAGAAGGAAAGGAGGAGGATCGAGTTGTTTTGTTGTCTCTCTATTCCAAGCATTCTTTGCTTAAAGACGGGTTAGCCCCAGGAATAAAGCCTTTGGACACCAACAGGGTTTATTGTGGTTAAAGTTAAAAGCAGACATCATGTATATGCTTCTCTTCCCTCTCTTCCCACACCCAAATTGCTTGCTTAGCCAACACAGTAGAGCCTGACAACCGACAATACCCAGTATAACATCTCTCTCTCCAGGTTAAAGTTCTCTGCCCAACACACAACACGAACCCCAAAACGTCTGGTCACCGCTCCTAGCCGGTCTGCTTCTCGTACAGTACTCATGATAATCGCTGATCAAACCCCAAGAGCCCATGCTGCTTCCTGCTTTCTAATGAGACAAACAAAAAAAACGTGAACCAAAGAGATGTCCGGGCTGGTCTCTCTCTTCTTGTTGTTTAGTACCATCCTTTTGTTAGCGTTTGACAAGATTGGTGATCTTCATGTAATCCAATTTGGATTTTTAAATGCCAGCATTGATTCCCTTCGGCAGCCAGCTGCTGCCTGCGTGAGATCTGATTGGACCATGCATTCTATAGGTCACGTACTTGTGCTTGACTTTGGCAACAATGTAATACAAACAAGCCAAGATCACTCACATGTACGTGACTGGCTTATCGTGTACTACGTACTCATGCTTGCTTCCACTCCCTCTCTCTGTCTCTGTTGCTTCTGCTAGCATGCTATTAATTTCCTGCTAAAAGAGAAAACCCACATGGTTACCCATTAACAATCTCGATTCATGCATATATAAGAGCTAATGATTCTAAACTTGGCGATGGGTATACACTTTCACCATTGCTTTTCTCGGAAGGGCTTTTGTTTTCACTAACAAAACGAGATATTCCTAATAGCCTACACAAACCTATAAAAGACCTCTTCCCACTACTTTGCATAGAACAACCCTTTTTGTGTTTTGTTTTCTTCCTCCAAACGGGTACCTGCCATCACAAGACAGTCTATAAACAAGGATTACTGATTGTTTTCTCTGGAAAATCCTTTTAAGTTCTTCATTTGAAACCCAAGATCTGTGTTTAATATATTACCATAGGCAGACATGCACGGAGGAGGGTAGCTAGGTTGAGTAAGTACAGGATTGAGCTGTAACTTGTCCTTTTATATATGGACCTTCTCAGATTTCCTGTAACATGACACAATGATCAGAATCAGATCATGCAATTGTTGTATCATTTGACTGATATGGACAGCTTATTATATGTATATGGAACAGAGTTTAAAGAGTATATGAAAATAAAGAAACAAATCCATCACTCTCAGATACTAAACAATGAAAAGATCTGATCTCTCAGATATCATTTTAATTACTACCATATGGTAAATATTATTTATTTTTGAGATTTTAATTTTTAATATAAATTTAAATAATATAAGAAAGACAAGATTTTGTGGTTATCAGGGAGGCACTTCAAGATCTCATGACCACCATACGTGAAACCTTGATGGGATGGTTCCTTCACCCTACCAAATATATCTGAATATATCAAATAACCCCTTTCCTCCTTCCGTCCAATAGCGTCCTGCCACGTAACCTAGTTCCCATACACGTAAGAGACTCCTTTCTCTTTGCAACATGTGGGACCCGTATGTCCTCTAAGATCAAGGCTAATGGTCTGATCTCAACCACTGTTTCTACGGTACCCCTATAACGGTTTCTCACTGATTACACAAATACACGCATCCAAACGTTTTCCGTTAACTAACCAAACGGCTGTCGAATGTCTCTCGTCCTCCTCTATATAAATACCATCGCATTTGGTTTGTTCACTTCCCCCTTTGTCTTTAGTCTTCCTATTTTTAGGCTCCTCGTAACGTGATACCCGGAGCAACCGTGTCCAAACTTTCCGTTTTGAAGCATTTCGGATCCAAAAAAAGAAAGCCCGGATTCTCGGCCGGTACGTCTCCCGGCATTTTGTCCCGGCGAGATTTTTTTTGTCCTTTTGTGCTTAGAAGAATATTTTGGCTCCAAGTATGGCAAGTGCTTGCCACTGCTTTTGAAGGTTTCTGAGCTCATACTCACTCAGCGAGATCCAAGGGATATTTCGCTCATCATTATGAAGATTTAGCGTCTTTCTTGCCTTGTTTTCAAGCTGGAGAAGATCATACTTGATTGATTTTTGTTGTTTTTGAATTCTGTATTTCTGTCTTCGGCTTTCTGCTTACTGGGTAATCACGGCCAGTTTACCCGATACAAGTCGATGAAGGTAAATGCTGATTTCTTTTCCTGGTTGTTTTCTCGCTAAGCTTTCTTAGAAACCGACCAGAGAACTACTTTCACATTTGGGTTTATCCTTTTTCCCCCTTTTCGCTTTTGCTTTAAGGTATTTTAATATTCTTCATACATATAAATATTTGTTCAGATCTTATCGAAAGATTTCAAGTGCATTTTATTTGTATTTTTCTGAAATGTTTCGTATGCATGGTTCTGTTTTCTGAGAAAGAACGATTCATTTATTTTTATGCGTCTGTGTCATTTTGGATTTTGGTGACTTAGGGTATTACTTTTATTAATAAATTTCTCCTGCTCTGTTAGCTTTATACTGCAATTTCCTTTAATATAATTCTGTTACAGGAGTATATACACTTTAATGACAGTTGGATTGGTCATAGCAGATATAGAGTTGCAGAATCAATGCCAGTATTGAAGAACAGAGGACAGCAAGGTAAAGCTTATCAGCAGCAAGGAAGAAAGGACCCAGGATTTTTATTAGTCCTTTAAAGAAGACAGCTAAGAGAGACGAGCAGAGAAACCCCAAAAAAGAGAAAGAAGAAGAGAATTTAAGGGAGAGTGTGCCTTTGGGTAAGTCGTTTTCGAATATTAATGATGGAGTAGTGCTTTTCAACGAAGCAAATTTCAATGTGGTGTCTCTCGTTCTCTTTCTCTTCTTCTCTTATTATAATTCTCTCTCTGTCTCTTTGTCGATTCATCCACAGCTTTCATCTCTCGACATGCATTAGATTGGTCCATCATCACTTTTTGGATTTTCCTGAAGGAAGAACAAAGGGATTTTCTCTGTTTTCTTTTCATCTATTGACTGATAATTTTCGATTTCTTTTAATGGGTTTTGTCAGAAACTTCGGCTTAGCATTAAAGCATCATTAACACACGTATCTCTGTAATTAAGCCACTTTAATACAAATGCACATGTCCCATTTTGTTTTTCCTTTTGAATAATTGACTGGGCGGAGTTTTAAGTCTTTGTTTTTCTTTCTTGGTCCTTCTCTGATCCCGAGTTTTCTTTTTCTTTTCCCTTTTGCCTTTCTCCGAGAAACACTCCATCACCAAAGAAATCTTAGTTGAATCATTTTTGGTTCCAGTTAGTGGGATTTGTTTTTGGTTTCTCTTTGTTTTCTGGGTCACCAAACAGGGTGTCATCAGCATAAGAGAAAAACAGAGATTGTTGCTTTATTAACCAAATGGAGCTGTCCTTGTTGTTGCTATTTTATTTCGAAAAATCTCCAAGGAACAGTGCCCATCATCGGATGTCTCCTGCTCCACAGAATAAGAAGAATCTTCCATTGTCTGATGCAAATGACCGACACCACCCTCTGAAATTTCATCCAGCATGGGTATCACCGTAACTTCACAAATCAGCCAACCAATATACAGTCTTACATTGAAATCCTACAGAAACCAAGTTAAAGCAAAAGCTTTTGTCCTCTGGTTTAGCATACCAAGAACATTTCAAACAGTACAGAAAGAAACCCATTATAACAGTGAAGCACAGTAAATATTTGAAGAAATTGACCATGAGGGTTCTCTGTTACAGGAGTAAAGAGAAGCGAAGAAGAAGAAGAAGACGACAAAATGTTTACTTGCATAGCGTGCACGAAGCAAATGGCAGATGGTGGGGAGGAGGTGGAGGGAGCGCGTGGTAGTGGCACTCCAAGTACAAAAGAAGCCGTCAAAAGCCTGACGGCGCAGGTTCTCCATCTCTCTCTCCTTCTCACATTTCAATATTTCATTCAATCTTCGTTGTGTTATATTATCCGCTTTTTAACTTTCTTTCTTCGTTGCCTCGCTTGCGAAAACAAACAAAATCATAACTTCATACCCGCCGATATGGTGGACCCTCGCAGACCTCATGGAATCTTGCACAGTTTGCATAACGATAATAATATTTAAACATTAACAATAATAAGATTGTGTGTTTCGTATCTTAATAGTATATTAATTCTTTAGGTGTGAACTGTTGCCTGCGGCAAGGTATAGAGCTTTGTTTTGTCTTCGCTGTTAAGATTCCGTCACATGGTAGTGGTATCATATCTTGCCGGGGTTGAAGGAGGTATTGGCAATGTCAATAGGGCACTGGTACTTAGATTTGAGCCCATTAACAAGGGCAGAGCCCAAGGGACTTCTTACCCATCACTGAACCAATAAATCATGGCTTTTCCTTGTGTCATCTCACGCCTTCCTGTGCTTGAGTAGGCACAAACCAGAATCCCCAAAAGAGGGCAAAATAGCTCACTAGTTGTGACATCATAATATTTACACTAAATTAAGCTCTTTGATACTCCCCCGGGCTTCACCAACAATTGTGTCCTACGATTCTATCATTTCCAGGAATCCCGGGCCAAACACTAGTAGTCCCACTACCCAAATCTAAATGGGAAACTCTGAACAAACAAGATTAGTTTGCCAATTTCTTCTTTATAGTGCTATTTAAGTCAGTTTCAATGAGGTGGGTTTAAAAAATAAAGGTGCTGTGATAAAATCTTTATGTATAGAATATGTGATTTCTGGACCAAATAGCAGTACCATATTCCTGTGTTAGGCTGTAGTGGCTGTCTTTAGAAAAGACACTCAAGTGTCCTTTCCTCTGACCCACCATTGAATTCTTGTCTGTTCTACTGTATATAGAAAGTGCTGCCATCATATATTGTAGAAAAAGGAGGCAAAAAAAAAAAAAAATCTGCAACCATGACCAGGGCATGCAGTGATGTCAAGTTAAATGGACAGACAAAGCTAGTCTCAGGCTGCAGCAGGAAAGTACCGTTTCATTTCAGACTTTGTTAGACCCGCAGAATTTGACCGTAATATTACCAGTAATATTCGCACCTGAAAATCTTTACTCTTCTTACTCTTTAAAGGATCAAAAGAATTCTTTTGTTGGGCCATCCTTTTTGTTCCGCGAGAGATGTTGGGTCTCCTTGACCACTTTCACTGTTCAAAATGCTGCAAATTAGTTCTCCTGTTAGATGGACCAATGCCCATTCTGTACTATGTTTGTGTCTGCATTGCTGCTTGTGCAGCAACTACATTCATTCATGGCTGAAGAAAGAAACAATGTTTGACCGAACAGAAAAGGATCTCTTTTAGCAAGCTATTTCCTAGAGGTCATACTGGCCATTACATGCTGGAGGATATATAAATTAATGCTGCAGCATAAACCCAAGGGACACACACACACATATATATATATTATATTATGTTGAAAAACATATTTTTTATTTGAGAAGGGAATAGGGAACAGATATACTTGTTTCTTGGAGTGTGCTTGTGCTTTTGGTATTGGCCTTGTAGTTCGTATTATGTGATAAAATTTGATATTGTTCAGTTGGCAACGTAAGGATGAGTTTTTCTCCTATACCTTGTAAAAAATTTGATATCTTGTTCAAACAGTCATCACTCTTTCACAGAGCATTTGTCTTTATACATATTTTGTTCTCACACTAGCATATGTTATTCAAATACGAAGTTTATCCAGTTTGGTTGATTGCTCAAATAAGAAGTCTAATGAACATTGTCATAGTTCTCTTGGTCTCTTTGTTAACCTTAAATAGTAATAATGTGCAGATCAAAGACATGGCATTAAAATTCTCTGGTGCTTATCGGCAATGCAAGCCTTGCACGGGCTCTAGCAGCTACAAAAGAGGGCAGCGGCCTTACCCAGACTTCGATGCTGCTTCAGAGGGGGCTCCGTACCCTTACATTGCAAGCGCCAGCTCGACGCCTGCTTGGGACTTTACCAGCTCTAGCCACCACCCAGCTACAAGGTCTGACTCAAGGTTCACCAGAGTTTATGGTGGTGATCAGACCCCGGGAGGTAGGGAGTCCATCTCTGCCCAGTCTTGTGATGTGGTGCTAGAAGACGAGGATGAGCCAAAGGAGTGGATGGCACAGGTGGAGCCAGGAGTTCATATTACTTTTGTGTCTCTTCCTAATGGTGGAAATGATCTTAAACGAATTCGCTTTAGGTATGCAATATTCCATCTCAAAATTAAATTCCATCTTTTATATGCATTTTCTTCCAACTAGTGAAAACACAACCATAAAAGATGAATCAAATAAATAGACTATAATAGTAATGTTTCTCCATCATATTGGATAAGAAGTAGGATCTCAACCTGCTATAACCTGAGAAGTACTGGGTGAAACATGGCTGGCCTATTAAGTTCTTCAAAAACTTGAATGGCTTTAGCAGCCGCACATGATTCCTTATATGTGAAACACTGCAAGACATTAGCTGGGTCCTTCTTGTACACTAAAGCATGGCCCACTCCAGCTCCTTTGTCCACCACATGTAAGTATGTTGCAAAGGGTCCCAGTGTCTTATGTTAGCAATTTCTTGATATCTTCTATGTTTCTGTTAGAGTAGACATATTGCACTTGATCAGTCTCAGCTGCATCGTCGGTGATTTAACGTTTCCAGTAGTTTGTCAGTGACCAATGGACCTATCTAATGTATGACAATCTCCCAGGCTCAGATATAAAGTAAACTGATGTTTTGGAACCTCAATCTTCACAAAAAGAAATCCTGAGATTTTTGTTGTTGACAGTTAATTAGCCTGTACGAGTAGGAACTGACATTTTCTGCACTTTATTTCAAGCCGAGAGATGTTTAATAAGTGGCAAGCTCAGCGTTGGTGGGGTGAGAATTATGACAGAATCATGGAGCTTTACAATGTACAGAGATTTAACCGTCAAGCTCTTCATACTCCACCAAGGTCTGAGGATGAGGTAAAATCAAGCATGCATTTTTTCTTTTCTTGTTCATGCTTCTTGCAGCCGTAGTTACTACACCTGAACATCCTCCAGAAAAAAAGTCATTCATATTCTCTGATGAGAGAGTTTCATCCTGATATGGTTTTTAATCTAATCAACATCAAAGAACTCTGATGCTCTGATTTTTTCTTGACCTGCTTTTACAATTCTAAGTGTAAGCTTGCTTGTTTTCGCCATGCCATTTTATCCTTGAGTTTTCGAACGGACCAACATATTAAATGGTCCCTAACAAAATAAAAGTTATAAATAAATACCATAGTTTTTTGAGAAGCTAGCCTACAATGAAGTTTTTGTATTAACTTTCATGGTGATGATAACTCCAATTTGCTTGAAAGGCTATGCACTTTGCATGATGGATTGCAACATCAGGTGGTGTGTAGAGCACATACTTGACATCTTTGCATACCCTTGTCCACTCTCTCCCTCTCTCTCTCAAACTCTCACAGCCACCCTCATACACTAACATATCCAGAGCTCTTTCTTCTGCCACCATGAAGCAACTGATGAGGCAGGAAACTAAGTAACTTGAAACCTTATAACAGGTCATATTTTGGAGATGCACACTTTGGCCTTTTTCCTTCAATAATTAGCATTTTTCATTTGTCTTTAAAGTCTGTCCAGGAAGTTAATTACCAGAAAAGTATCCTTCCCACTCTATCTTATTCCACCATGGACAAGTTAAGTTGTCACTATTAGGCAGTTCTTGTTTTTAGATTAGCAAAGCTACTGATAGGTTTACCACAAGCCAAAAGTAAAGGCTGTAATTCTCATTACTAACAGCTAATGTCACTCTTTGATTGCAGAGAGATTCTTCTTACACAAGGGTTGGATCAACAATGGAAAGCCCTATTGCTCCATCATTAAACAAAGATTGGACGCCGAGGCACCACTATAAACCCTCAGGAAGTAAAGGGTATTTCCCACCAGATCATCTGGATCAAGGTGGCAGTCAACACCACCATGCTGGACCAAGTGCTTATGGTCCAGGTGGCCCACGAGGTGAAGCGTCTCTGGATGCATCACGAACAACAACCTCGTCTAGAGATGAGCCTTCTATCAGCAATGCCAGTGAAATGGAGACGGAATGGGTTGAGGAAGATGAGCCTGGAGTATACATCACTATCAGGCAATTAGCTGATGGCACTAGGGAGCTCCGTCGCGTCAGATTCAGGTAACAGATATTCAATTTGGCTACATTCCTTTTAAAGATGTTGTCTGTGCTCATAGGATTTTGAAAAATGGTACCGACTTCCCCTTTTATCTTTTGTACTTGTGATTATTTATTTTCAAACTTATGATTCTATATATTTATTAAACTATACATCAGAATAATCAGTAAGTTGAAAACCTCTGCATCCTCTACATTTGATATGAGTGCTATCCATGACTTGCAAATGCTAACAGTCTTTGATATTGCTTTCTGATTGTTTGCAGCCGGGAAAGATTTGGAGAAGTGCATGCCAAAACGTGGTGGGAAGAGAATAGAGAAAGAATACAAGCACAATACCTTTAAATCATGATAATACACAACATACACTATCAGCAGATGAAGTAAATGTATTCAGGGTGCAGTTGGATGTCCTTAGAAAATGAATTCCTTGGTTTTTTTTCCCTCACCACTTGGTAAGAATCCGAATTTCATAGGGCAAAATGGATTTTGTGAAAGCTTGAAATCGTGACGTAACAAAATTACTGCCTTAAAACAGATTAAACCATCTTATGACGTATTTATAGTGATTTTTCTGTAATGTCTTATGTCCCCTTGGATGTCCAAATGCACCCATTTTTGTCTATCAAGATCATTATAATTCTAGTGCAAATTTTTTGGGGCTTTCTTTTCCCCACCTTGGGACTTTTGGTTCTTGGGGTTTCAGGGGTTATTGAGCTCATGAACCACATATCAGAGTTTGTCCATTGTAACACAAACTAATAGTTTAAGAAATGGAATTTGAATTATTTGTTCTCCATCTGTGCTTTCTTTCTTTGGGCAAAATTCAAAAGGACAATAACTCTTGAGCTCTTTCTCTCTCTCTCTCTTTCTGTCCTTCATTACTATAGCTATGAATGTATATTAATCTGGTACTGACTGATAAACTGAATCAATTTCTTTCTGATTTGGTTTGGTTTTAGCAGTTAATTTTAAAATATGGAAACAAATTAAAATGTTGATCAATGTGCCCAAATTTTGTGTATCTGACAAATAAACATATCACACTTTAGGTTATATGGCATTTAGTATTAAATATGTAGACACTATTTTATTTCTAAAGGCAGAATATAAAATGTCAGAAGTCTGATAGTTGTCTCCAGTGGAATCCTATATCCACAAGTTCACGATGGAATATGACTAAAGACTGGCTCATATGACTTGATCATTCATAGAACCACGTTGCAGAAATTTTTAACCGATTATTATCAAAATAAATAAATAAATTATAAATTATAACTCTTATTTTATATATTATAAAATAAGTATTACAGTTAAAAGTGATCACGATTCGATTCAAACTGGTAAACTCAATTATAATTTTTAAGTTTTCAACCGAATTAAAATGATATAAATGATTTCGATTTTGATCCGTAATCGAAACCATTTTAAACATGATTTGACTATGATTCATGTAAATTTTAAATCGAAAGTGAAACCGATAATTCAAAATCGACGATTTTGATTCGATTTTTAATTAAATTAGTTTTAATAATATTAAAAATTTTAATTTAAAATATATAAATAAAAATATTATTATTTTTTATTTTTAATTTTATTAAAAATTTTATAATTAAAATATTAAATACTAAATATTTAAACAAATTCTTTTACATAATTACGTTAATGTAAGAGAAAGAGATTCTTTTCCTTACAAAGTTGTACTCTTCTGTAAGAGTGAGGTGGCCATTCTTTTATTTATTAAAGAGCACATCGCTCTTGTTTATTAAACAAAAAGAGAGATTCTTTTTCTTACACTACTAAGAGTGAAGTCTTATTTATTAAAGAGCACCTCACTCTTATTTATTAAAGATAAATAAAGATTCTTTCTATTAGTGCATTCACGAGCAAAAAGGATGGGGTTTTTCTTGTTTTTGGCTTGGCATAGCAAGACCCCAGTAGGAGGCCCACAAGACGGGCTATTAACTCAGTGGTAGAGCGCGCCCTTGATAATTGCTTCGTTGTGCCTGGGTTGTGAGGGCTCTTAGCCACATGGATAGTTCAATGTGCTCATCAGTGCCTGACCCTAAGATATGGATCATCCTAGACATATTAGTATGGCATACTTCTCTTGTTCGTACCAAGGTTTAAAACCAAAATTCTCCTCAGAAGGATAGATGGGGCGATTCAGATGAGATCCAATGTAGATCCAACTTTTTATTCACTCGTGGGATCCAAGCGGCTCGGGGATACCACCATAACTCCTTTCTTCTCAATGATCCAGAGATCCCTTATCAGTGTATTGACAACTATCATTCAAGCACAGGTTTAGGCTTGGCCTTAATGGAAAAATAAAATGGAGCACCTAACAACGTTTCTTCATAAACAAAGAACAACGAGATCACCCCTTTCATTGTAGGGTGAAAGAAGGATCGTAACGTTCGAACCTTCTTTTTTTTCATGCTTTTCCCAGAGGTTTGGAGAAAGCTGCAATCAATAGGTTGTTACACTTCCTCCCTTCTCGAAAGGAAGAACGTGAAATTCTTTTTCCTTTTTGCAGCGACCAGGAGATTGGATCTAGCCGTAAAAAGAATGCTTGGTTGATAAATAACTCATTTCTTGGTATTTGACCCTCTCAGTCACTACGAATGTCCCCCATTAGTGCAATGAGATGTGTCTATTTATCTATTTATTGACTCAAAATAGGAGAAGGTTTGAAAAAAGATCTTAAAGTGTATAGGGTCGGATCTCTTAATGCCCTCTTTTTTCTTCTCATCGAAGTTATTTCACAAATACTTGCCATGGTAAGGAAAGAAAGGGGGGGGGGGGGGGGGGGGGGAACAAGCACACTTGGAGAGCACAGTATAATAAAGAGTTGTATGTTGTGTTCGAGAAGGATGAATCGATCTTAAAGAGAAATCTGTTGATTCTCTCCCAATTGGGTGGAACGTAGGTGCGATGATTTACTTCACTAATAAGGTCTTTAGTTTAAGTCCAAAATGGTCCAGCTATGCCAAGGAAAAGAATAAAAGAAGCATCTGACTCCTTCATGCATGCTCCACTTGGCTCGGGGGGATATAGTTTAGTTGATAGAGCTCCGCTCCTGCAATTAGGCCATTGCGATTATGGGTTGGTATCTAATTATCCAAATAATAATGATAGTATCTTATACTTGAACCGATGACTCACTTTTTCTAAGTAATGGGGAAGGGGACCAAAACATGCCATTGAAAGACTTTATTGAAACAAAAATGGGCTGTCAAAAATGTAGAGGAGGTAAGATGGTTTTGTTAATAAGATTTAGTATGGATCGTACATGGATGATAGTTGGAGTCGATGGCTTTACTAGGGTTCCTTCATCTAGGATCGTTGGAGAAGAGGATCAAGTTGGCCCTTGCGAATAGCTTGATGCACTATTTTCCTTCAACCTTTTGAGCAAAATTTAGCAAAAGGAAGGAAAAACCATGGACCAATCCCATCATCTCCACTACGTAGGAACTACGCGATCACCCCAAGGATGCCTTCAGTATCTAGGGGTCGCGAACCGACCATAAAACCCTATTCAATAAGTGGAATGCATTAGCTGTTTGCTCTCAAGTTGGGCCGTAATGGTCAAAAAATGGCAATCAGTTATTCTTAAAACCAGCATTCGAAAGAGTCAGGGCGAAAAAAAGGGGGAATGCTCTCAGTTCCTAGTTCTTCTATGGCGAGATCCTCCGAAACCACAAGAATCCTTAGTTAGAATGAGATTTTAACTCGGCGCCTTTTGAGATTTTGAGAAAAGTTGCTCTTTGGAGAGCATAATACTGATGAAAGTTGTAAGCTATGTTCAAAGGGGAGTTATTGTTTATTGTTAGCCTCTATGATAGAATCAGTCGGGGGCTTGATAGGCGGTGGTTTTCCCTGTAGTGGATGTTAGTAGTTCGAGTTAGCTTATCTCCAACTCGTGAACTTAACCGATATAAAGCTACATGATAGCACCCAACTTTTTTGCTTTGATAGTTTGATCTATGATTTCTTATTCATGGATGTTGATAAGATAAGATCTTTTCATTTAGTAGCACCTTAGGATGGAATACCCTTAAAGTTAAGGGTAAAATTCAAACGAGGAAAGGCTTACGGTGGATACCTAGGCACCTAGAGATGAGGAAGGGTGTAGTAAGTGACGAAATGCTTCAGGGAGTTAAAAATAAGCGTAGATTCGAAGATTCTCGAATATGTAAACCTTTCAAATTGCTGCTAAATCCATGAGTAGGCAAAAGATAACTTAACGAATTGAAACATCTTAGTAGCCAAAGGAGAAGAAAGCAAAAGTGATTTTCGTAATAGTGGCGAGCGAAATGGGAGCAGCCTAAACCGTGAAAATGGGGTTGTAAGAGAGCAATAAAAGCATCTTGCTACTAGGCGAAGTGGTGGAGTGTTGCACCCTATATGGCAAGAGTCTAGTAGCCGAAAGCATCATTAGCTTATGCTTTAACCCGAGTAATATGGGGCACGTGGAATCCCGCATGAATCACCTTGCAAGGCTAAATACTCTTGGGTGAACAATAGCAAAGTAGTATCATGAGGGAAGGGCGAAATGAACTCCCATCAGGGAGTGAAATATAATATGAAACTGTAAGCTTCCAAGCAGTAGGAGAAGCCTTAGGCTCTAACAGTGTGATCCACTAGAGCTGTGGCGAAAGCAAGTCCTCATGGGGCAATTGTCACTACTTATGGACCCAAAGCTAGGTGATCTATCCATGACCAAGATAAAGCTTGGGTGAAACTAAGTGGAGGTTTGAACCGACTAATGTTAAAGAATCAGTGGATGAGTTGTGGTTAGGGGTGAAATGCCACTCGAACCAAAGTGAACTAGTTCTCCCTGAAATGCATTGAGGCGCAGCAGTTAACTAGACATTTGGAGTAAAGCATTGTTTCAGTGCGGGCTACAAAAGCGGTACCAAATCAAGGCAAACCCCATTTGGTCACCTTATTCTTATTTATTAAAAGAGAAAGAGGGTAATGTAAAAAAAAAAAAAATCTTTTTCTTGAAAAAGAATATTAGTGTAAGAGAAATAATCTTTTTCTCTTATACTACTCTACAATTAGGTGAGGCCTCACTAAGAGAAAAAGAATCTCTTTCACTTGTTGAATATTGAAAAAAAAATTAAATTTGAATTTCATTTGAATTTTTTAAATTATTTTTTTATTAATTTTCACGTATAAATACTTAACTTTCTTCTCATTTTTTACACAATTTCCACTTATATTTTTCATTCAATTATTTGATTATTTTATTTATTTTTATTCTTACTTACATTTTACTTATTTTAATTCTTTTAATTTTTCTTAATTCATCTAATTATCTATTTTTGATTATTTTAATTCCCTCTCATTTATTCATTCATTTATCTTATTTACTTTATCAATTAGTACATATTCTTTTTACTTTTTATACTTAATTATTTTTCATCACTATTATTTTTTTATAATCAATTATTTCATTTTTTATCAATCGTTTTTTTCAATGGCAACTATCTTCAAAAAAATCTATTTCTTTTAAAAATAAAGGTGTTATGCTCAACCAAAATATGTACCTCGATACTGATGCTTATCATGAATTTCTTCAACATCAATCTTTTATTGAAGAAATAAATCTCAATCTTCTTTTTAGAATTTACGAACTAAATTTTGAAAGCCAATCTGTTTCAATTTCTCCTCATATTGATATTCAAATTCTCGATGAAAATATTGAAGAAATTCAAGAAAAAAATTTGATTTGTTCGAAGTTCATATGAAAAACATTGGTAAATCGGACGAAATAAAGGTAGTTGTTTGTAATTATTGCTCAAAAGAATTTAAATTGTCAAAATCTATAGGATATGGCACATATCAAAGGCATATTGGTAGCAATCATCTTACCGAAGCCACAAAATCAAAATCATATGGTCAACAATAAATAGTAAGGTGTATACTTTTAATAATCAATTATTTAATTTTACAGATATAAATAATAGAGAAAAATTAGCATAAATGGTTATTGTTGAGCACTTACCTTTCAGTTTTGGTGAAAAAGTTAGTTTTATTAATTATTATCAAAAGACATTAAATCCTACTGCATGTCGGTTTCCTAGATCTACTCTCACACGTACGCTTTTTGATCTTTATGAAAAATAGATTTAATCAAATATTTTAAAAATTATCAAAATCGTGTTTCTGTATATGTCGATATATAGAGTGATCATCGGCAAACACATTCTTACATGGGTTTAATTTGTCATTACGTGGATAATGGTTAGACAATACAAAAATAAATTCTTGCATTTAGAGCCTTTAATGAGGCTCATACTACTGATAATATATATTTAATGCTTAAAATTATTTTAAAGAGTATAGAATTGATAATAAAATTTTTGCAATTGCTTTTGATAATGCTTAACTATTCGTTAAATAATAACTTTATGTAATAACTTTATGTAATTCTTACTTTGGTGGTCGATTTTTATCAAAGATGTGCTTGTCATGTTTTAAATTTATGTATTTAAAGTGAATTAAAATTACTTAATTATACTATCATACCTATTAGAGAAGCATTGCATTATTTATGAAAACATCTAAAATCAATGAAAGTATGGGTTAAATTTTGTGTTAGTCGTGCTATGCATCCCATAAAATTTTCACATGATATTCTTACTAGTTGAAATTTTACATATAAATTACTTTGTAAAAGTAATACATACAAAGAATTACTATGTGATTTTATGCAATATAATGTTAGTATTATTATTCTTCATCCTCAATAATGGAATATGTGCATAAAAATTTATCAACTATTAAAAGTTTTTAATGGTACTACTAATTCTTTATCGAGTTATCCTACTACCAATTTATTTATTATTGAGGTTACTAATATTGTTACTCAATTCGAAAAATATGAAAAAAGATGAAGAATTACTTGATTACATTCAAGTTATGAAAGATAAATGGTTAGAGTATTATTTTAATATTCCAACTATATATTTGCTTATATTAGTATTTGATTCACATTGCAAATTAGTTCATTTGAGTGAATATTTAACTTGTTATTATAATTGTTTGCAAATATATGTAGATATTATGGTTATGATAGCAAATATTAAAAATTTATTTTATTCAATATATAATGAATATTATAGACTTTTATGGTCAATTTGGTAATATTAGTGTTGCAAAAACTGATAATTGATCTTAAGTTTCATCATTAAAAGTCTGTAAGGGGTATCAATTGTTGTTTTAAAAAATAAAAAAATTACGAGGTTCATCTTTATCAAGCTCAAATTCTAAGATTAAGAATTATTTAACAATTTCTTTTGAGTTTGTTGATAAAGATAATGATTTCAATATTCAACAATGGTAAAAAGAACATCAAACATATTATCCAGTTTTGGCTATTAAAGCCAAGCAAATTTTTGCAACATCAGTTTCTACAATTGCTGTGGAACAAAAGTTTAGTACTGATGAAAATATATTGGATTAAAGGCACTCATGTACGAGTCCGAATTCAATTCAAGCCCAAGTTTATCTTAATGATTGGATAAAAGCACAATTTCAACAACAAGAAATAGATTAAGAATTAAATTATGATTTGTTAGAAAATAAACATACTATTGAAGGCACCGACAGCGATTAGTGAATATCTTAATTTTCAAAAGGTAAGGGAATTATGTGAACTTTAATTCCTCTAACATCTAAGGGGATACGTAGATAATTTAATTTCGATAAAAATTAAGTGCAAGTCTAATTTAAATTATTTGCTTTTTTGATTAGTTACTTAATTTAACTTCATTAAATTAGGTATCTTTATTTTCTAAAAATATATTTTTATTAAATTAAGTATCTTCATTAAATATTAGCTACTTAATCTGGTTTAATCGTACATGAACTAAAACCTGAACCTATTTTAAACCAACTTTGAATCGAATGTGGACTGAATCAAAACCTGAACCTATTTTGAACCAACCTTAAATCGAATATGAACCAAACCGAAACCTGAATCGAACCTAAATCGAACCTGAACCTGAATCGCTTATGAATCGAAACTGAACTTGAACCTGAACCGCATATGAACTGAAACCTGAACCACTTTTGAATCAAACCTCAATCGAAACAACAGCTTAACGGTTCAGGTTTTGGTTCATCCTAGCCATAAACCTTGAACCAATGGTTCGAAATCAAAATTGAGCTGAACCCTAACCATGGTCACCCCTAGTTATAATGACTTGGCCCTCCTCATTTACCAGTATAAATAGGGAATTGGGGTAGGCATGAGGAATGCACCCATTAAGAGGGAATTCCTCATCTTCGTCCTTACTTTTTTAATTATGAAATGGGGTGGGAATAGAGATTCATTTTATAAATAAGGATGGATACGAGGAAGGCATCCTTGCTTTCGCCCCACCTTGTTTATATCCTTGTTGAACTCATAATAACTAATTATAGCTAATTTACTATAAATAAAAGAAATTAAAAAATATAAAAATAAATAAGAAGAATATTTTCGGATTATGTTGAGCAATTGCAAATTAAAGAGCAAGAATTATTGAAAAACAAATGTAAATAGAGAACAAACATCAGGTTTCATTCTCGACTACTGGATAATCATTTATATGTTGATAACAATATTATTCCCTAATTTTCTATTAGAACTATTAACTGTAAATAATAATAAGTTCTATTATCACATTATTTTCTTGCTTTGTTGTTAAATAAAGGTAAGTATTGTTACTTATTCTCTTTTTGCTAAACAACCTAGTAAACAAGCATCCTAGATTTAAGCTAGCAAGAGAATGGGTATTTTGATATTTTTTATTACAGATTTAGATGATCTCATGTTGAACCCTAGCCAGGAGAGACTTAATCTAACCTGCTCAAAAAGAAACAGCAGACTTGACTTGAGGCCTTTGTGCTCTATCAAGATCGGGATCGAGATCAGGTCCTCAACCTAAAGAAAACTTGGTTATGTCAGAGCATAATCAAAATTTGAGCCAAAAAAGTGCCCCACTGAAGGAATCTTTTTCTAATGCAGCACTAAAACTAGGAAAGCACCAACTTAGTACTTAGAGAAAGAATTAACCACAATGGCTGACTGCATAATAGGGGATACATAAAACTAAGGTGCAATAGATGCTCTTGATGGTCTTATTCTCGTCACTAAGCCTTGTTTTTTTCTTAGAAAGGTTTTATCCAAGATGGAACATCAAAGCTACTAACACCATCACCAAGCTTAATGTTGCATACAAGAAGATGAAGAAGTTGATATCTCAGATCGAGATTAATTTCTTACAAGGGCAACGAAAGATTTAGTTCATAGATTAAGACAAATGAAGACAAGACTCCCTATAAGATCAATCTCTACTAGAGTAGCTTGACAAGTAGAGGAAGTTCCAGGAGTAATCGTGATAAAGTCTAACTTGAGGTTGGATAGTCTTAGCTTTAATATCCTTCCTAAGCTCCCACAAATTGTTTGCACATTCCTCTACAATAATCATGTTCAACTCCTCACTATCCTTAAAAATTAATACTTGTTCTTGCTTAACAACAGCTAATTATTCCAGGTGATCTTTCATCAACCTTTTATGCTTTGAGCACAAAAATCTCTTGGTTTACCTTTTTTTTTTTTGGTAGGTCAAGGATAAAAATTTTAGTTGTCAACTCAGTTCCTTTCTTTTTAGCATCCTCAAAGGCTTTCTTAGCCCCTTGGAATATAGATTTAGCCTAATACTAAATCTTATAGTCCTCTGCTATCAAAATAGGCTCTTGGATAACCTACAAATAGAATAAATCATAAATTTACAATGAAAAAAATAAAGGTGAAGAGTGTTTAAGGAAGAAATACCTCAGTTAGTAGGTTAGACACCCTCTCTAAGTGCATCATCTTCTTTTCTAGGACGGATAAAGAGGTTGAAGTTGGCAATGCCACTTCTTGGATGAGTTTTTTGATATATTGGGCTGAAAAAGTAGAGGTGATAATTGCAGACTCTTGTTGAAAAGAGAAGTCTGCAAAAGTCACCATCTTAGATAGCACACTTTGCTGGGTTCTTACCTTCTGTTGGAAGATTGCCACCTTAACCTTGTTAGAGAAAGAGCTTGAAAATGTCTTCTAAGCCATCTCCAACACCTCTTTGAAATTTCTCTTTCCACCTTTAGGTATTGTTAGGAAATGATATGCAAAAAAATAGAATAGAGTTAGTGACAGTGTCCGAAACCATAAAATTCATATCACAATGTCAACCAAATTTACTAGATGATGGACACTCTAACTTATTTATAGGAGAGAAGGAAAGACATTTTTAGGATGAGGTCTCTTGATAGCGGAAGAAAGACCAGGTAAGGTAGAGGATGAGTAGGCTAAGGCAGACTCAAAGGGAGAGTTTGCCACTTAAGGAAACAGTGTGAGAGGCAGGTTGGAGAGTTTTCTAAAGGATGACAAAGGGATGAGCTCTTAGGAAACAAGTTAAGAATACACTCAGATTATCTAGGAATGACTAAAAAATGATGACATGAGTAGAGTCTTCTTGCTGTCACTAAAGTTTGCTTGGAAGCAGCAAAAGACTCACAAAGGGGACTATCAGTCCCATAATCTTGATTAAGATAAGTTCATTAATTAATCTTTGGAGGAATTCTATTCTAAATAACAAAAAGTATGATTATATCTAATGTTTCACTACTTTTAGAAGGTCACATGCAAAGAATGAAGGTCTTTTGAAAGAGAGATACCAAAATCTTTTAGGGTATCCTAGGTTACTCTTTAGTTACTTCAGCTTAAAAAACCTGAAAGATACTAGGGGAGATAATTTTATAATTCCTAAATCTAGACACATGCAAAAAAAGCAATCAAGATTCTCTTGAAATTAAGAACTAGCTCTGAGGGGGATGCCCTATAATTTTTCTAGATCATCTTAAACAATGTGTTTAAAGGAAATTGAAGCCTTCTTTGAGACATTACCCAAAGACACAAAGGATACTTAGCTTTTTAGACTAAGGCCTTTTATCAAGGGTGGGTATCGATATGCCCACCGAAGTAGGGATCTTCTAAGTTCTCCTAATCTTAACTAAATCCCTATTGGCAATAATTAAAGAACCTTTGAGTACCATATTGGCTAAAATGTACAAGCAGATGAGAGTAAAAAAAGTGCAAAATTTACTTAGAGAGAGAAAGTGCTTTGCTAAAAGAAAAAGAGTCTCGCATCTTTACAAAATCCATAGAGATTAGAGGGAGTAGAGGGTAATTTCTCAAGTAGAAGGATAAGGGATATTAAGAGAAAGCCTTGGAAGACTAAATGAAAATGTCTTAGAAGAAAATTAGCGGTGGGGAGGAAGAGTTCTCACAAAAAATAGCTTCTATGAAGGCGACAATATTGATGTGGCATTGTAAGCTGACATGGCAAAGCGTGGTTGGGCATCTTTGATGATGTGTAACAAGGAGGGTGACATGACAGGGTGCGATTCAAAGATGCCTCTAGTGATGAAGCAAAGAAGTAATTGACAAAAGAATGAAGCTATTGATATGACAAAGAGATCTAATTGGTAAGGCATTAGTGGGTGATGCTGATGAGTTGACAGGGTGAAGCTACACCCACTCACTCATTCACTAGTTGATATGGTAAGGTGCCAATGAGCGATGTTAATGACGTAAGGTGGAGTTGTGTTTACTCATCATTCATTAATTGACATGGCACGACATCATTTGGCCTCATAAAAGCCATTAAAACTTTCCAGAATTTCTTGAAATCGAATCTTTTTCTAGAGTCTCTAAAATCTCTAGATTGCACACTAATGAGGTTGAATCCTCATCATTTTTGCCTTGCTGCAAGAGGAATCTCTCAAAATTCTAGTAACTAAAAAGCATAAAAAGAGATTAAAATAAAATGAGAGAGGGGTGTTATTGGCCAACCGATTCAGTGGGGAAAGGGAGAGTGATTCAGTAGGGAAAAAGAGAGAGTAAGGGCGGTTATGCAAATAAAAGAAAAAGATAGAAGCAAAAAGAAAATGGAGAGAGCATGACGTCTACTATTCAGGATAAAATGTCCTTAAAAGAAGTTTTCTTATAGTTTTAAAGAAATTGTGAATAAAAGGTTTTTCATAAAAAAATTTTACTCACTTTGCTGTGAATAATTTTTTTATTCATAGTTTTTAATAACTGTGGACTTTTTTAATTTATTTATAATTATAATCATAATTATCATTATAAACTATTAAATGTTAATTAATTTTTTTTATAGTGTATTGTCTTATTTATAGACCGTTAGACCCTATGCCATCATGGTAGAGTTTCTTCAAAAGACTATAAGAACTAAAAACTTGAAGATTGGGATCTTGGTGCTGTTTTTGGTTTGTTAATAACACATTAATGACTTATGTTAATTGTTACATTTATTTCTCCAGGTGTGTTATGTGGTCACATTTATACACTTCTACTTTGGGCATGTTGGTTTGGTGGCCCCTTACAGACATAATGTCAAGAATATATGCAGAGTTTAATAACAATTAATGTAATTTGAAAAATTAATTAACAAGAAAAACCCACAAGAGTACCCTTTACAACCTTATTGAATTGCTCATAGATATTGAAATGACAAGCTTCAAACTTTCATCAATTCAGTAAAACAATAAAAAAATTTAAAAAGTTATAAAATTTTGTTGATTAACTAGCAAACTGCCACGATAACTAGGATTTAATTATTTTTATGAAAATTTGTTTAGGAGCTATGATTTGCTAAAGTAGCAAATTTGTGAAATGACGATTTAAGTGATACTATTTGACGGAAATTGAGCATTGACCATAAGCAAAGCTCTTGTTTTGTGTAAATCTAACTATTTCAATTAAAATAATTTAAAATAAATATCATTTAAAACTTGAATTTTATCCTCTCTCTTCAATCAAATCTTAACTTTCAAAATATATTTAAACAAACGCTGATTTATTGATTTTGTCCAAATTAACTTTGATTTAACATAATTATAAAAAATTAATAATTTTTTCATTATTGAAAATGACTAAAAACTACTCAAATAGATTTTATCCTTTAAATTTAAATTTTTTTAACTAATTAACTATTTTTTACAAATTTTTCAAATTTTTTATAGTATATTTTTTTAAAAAAATATTTCTAGTACTTAAAAAATTTTAAATTTTTTTTATGGTGATAGTTTAAATATTTTATTACATCCGTGAAAAATTATAAATTAAAATTTATTGTAAAATATCTCTAATTTGAATATCTTTAATGTTTAAAATTTTCAATATGATTCAATTTGAACAAAGTTAAAATACTAAAGTTTATTTAGATACGTTTTGAAAGTAAATTTTGATTGGAGAGAGATGATATAAAATTTAAAATTTTAAATGATATTTACTCAATTATTTACTATATATATATTAAAAAAAACACTAATATGAAACACATTAGAAATCTTCCAAAACTACGGCAAAAATCTATAAATTAATGACCTTCGCAATGGTTTTGATGACTCCATGAACTTTTAATTTTTACGGGCTGCATCACGATTTATATGCTCCAAATGGCAGGTGATTAGTTTCAACTTGCCATAAAATATGTGGCTACAACATACGTTGTTGTAGAGAAGCCTTCACTTCCTTGCTCCCCACGCGTATACAGTTTACCTAAGAATACCAGCTTCTGGAATGTTTGTGTAAAATGTGCATTATTATTTCATGGTTGTAACTTCAATTGAAAGATGATTCATGTTCACAGTTCCTCACATGTTCTTGTTTTTTTTTTTTTTTTAATTAAGGTTATTCTTATCTTTGCATGGCTTCCATAACATATTCTAGGCCGATTCTCTCATGTAAACACGAAGATACATATCCTTATATATTGCACCAAGCGGAGCACCTGTTTGTTTATGGAATCCCATGCACGTCTTACAAAGATTATAAAATATAGTCAACGTACAATAGATTAAACTGGCATTGCTGTCCGGGCACTACAGGTCATTAGTCTTTCTTTTTGCACCACTTGAGCACGAGTTGTATATTTGATTAAATGTCACAGCCTACCCAGAGAGAAAGCAAGGGAGGGAGGAAGGAAAAGGGCGAAGAGAGATACCAAGATGAAACATTTTAGCCACAAGCATTCTTTTGTACTCAGTGAGAAGGATGATGATGACAAAGTTCTCTGTCAAATATGTAACAATGTATTATCGGGTTCGATCTATGGTTGCAATCAATGTAAGTTTTATATCCATAAGTCCTGTGCCGAGCTTCCACGGCAGGTCCAACACCTCCTTCATCCGTGCACTCTCCTTCTGCAAAAGGTGACTCCATATTACTCTGTACTGGGTTTTAAATGCAATGCTTGTGATGAATCAAATAAAGCAAGATTCAGCTACAACTGCAGACGGTGTAAATTCCACCTGGATCTCGAATGCGCTCTTCTTCCCACCGCAGTATCTCACAGTCCTCACGAAAAGATTCGACATTTCCTCCACAGGCATCCATTGACACTTTGCAAAATGGACAACAATGATGAAGTTTTGTGCTCGCTCTGCCAAAAAAGCTGCTCAGGTTCAGCCTATAGATGCATACGTACAAAGTGCGAGTTTAATTTAGATCGATCATGCGCTGAACTGCGACGAGTGATCCAACATCCATTTCACCGGCATCACTCTCTCACTCTCGGTCCTAGAGAGTCCTACTGCAAAGCCTGTTGTAGGTATTTAAGTGGCCCCAGCTACCACTGTCAGACATGTAACTTTGATCTGCATGTTGAATGTGCTTCCTTGAAGCCCTCTTTAACACACAAAGGTCATCACCATCTCCTTACATTTGTGGAGCACATGTACGGGGAGCCTCTGTGCAGCGTCTGCAATTCTACCTTCTCTGGCACCTCTTATTTGCGTTGTGTTGAGTGCGATTATAATGTCCATCTCCTGTGCATTCCACTGCCCCAAAAAATTAAACATCAGTGTCACCTACATCCTCTTACTCTTGAAGATTGTCTAATTGAAGATGACTCTGGCGAGTACTACTGTGATGCTCATTATTGTGAGCAAGAAAGAGATCCGACAGAATCTGTTTATTATTGTCAAGAATGCAAGTTCATCTGCCATGTTAATTGTGTAATCTCCGTGGTAAGCTCACAATTAATTCCCCTGTAACTTGAAATCTTGATATTTAATCAAATTTGGAATATGATTAGGAAGGCTTCCATACCCCATACTTTGGCAAGTTTCATTATTAACGAGCAATAGTGTTAGAAATTATTGGTTTACATCTCTTTTGCTTTTATTTGTTTATTTGGTGTAAATGGCTTAATATGCAATAGTCAATAAATATTGACACCGACCACGTTTTGTGATCATAATGCAAAAGGTGATTGATCTTAGTGATTTATGATGTGGTGATCAAGTTTTGCTTTGTATGTCAGGTTTTGTCTATATTGAAGGACCAGCGTGGGAATGTGGAGTTAAGAAGAGTGAATAGAGCGATTGGCCCTTGTAAACTGATGAAAAAAGGCTTAGGCTTAGGTGAGTTGTTAGCATCTCTTACAAAAGTTGAAAAAAGGGAAATTAAGGAAACTTACTATGCTTGGAGAGATCCCCTTCATCGAGGCCTTAAAGACAAGCTTGAAAACGCGACTGGGGCTCTAATATTTGAGTCATACAACGAGGAGGACTTCTTGAAGTTTATAGGACAGAAGATAATCTCCAAACTACCACGTTCTAATCCTTTGACAAGGTATTGGGATCGTGGGTCTGAAATCATCGAAGTTGGAAAGCACAAGATAACTCAGGGATTGGCAGGTACATTAGAAAACTTGATTTGCAAACATGGAGATTTTACTGCAAAATGTGTCTTGATAAGTTCCAGAGTGAAGCTGCTTTGCCTTGTTGGCCTTGTTGGGCTCATCCACAAAATGGCCAACACCGAGGTTAGAGAAGTCACTCGAGTTCTCCTTTACAAATGGTGGTGCTGCTTCAACTATGCGCAGCACATGGGATTCGAAGTTCAGTTTGTCTTTGATCATTTGAATAAGGTAGCGTATTCTCGTTTTGTGGTTGTGCGTCAGCTGGTTGCAGCACCGATCCTCAAGCAAACCCCACAAAAGATCATAGAGTGTCATACAAAGATTAAAGAGCTGACAAAGGAAATAAAGGAACTCAAAGAGAGACAAAGAAAGCATTTATGGTCAACCAGATTTGCAGGGTCAAGCATATCAGAGGAGCACTTGACTGAAGCTTTAGAATTGAGCCTGGATACTGCTGCAACAGGTTTATTGTAATGCCATAAAGAGTGCACTTGTGTATGTGTATGTGTTGGTTTTTTTTTATGTGGATTTGTTGGATTTTTGAGAGGTAAGAAATAATAAGAGATGTAATTCTTGTAATTTGGAATAATTACAATTGTTTTGAATGACTTGCTTTATTACATTGATAGAGGTCTATAATTGTAAGGAAAAATAAACAACCAAAATTTTAAATTATACTTAAATATCCTAAAATCTGACTTCGAAAGATTATTCTTATCTAATTACTTGATAAAGTAGAAAAATAGATATTCTCTGCAACAAATAAGACACCAAATAAGGCATCTTGCTAACACTCCTCTTTACTATTTTTACTGCATATATTAACTTTCGAAAGTATCCTTATTGGGATATCATTATTTTCTATTTTTTGTTTTATTGTAGATTCGACTGTACTTTTCCTCTTTTTTGTACTTCTCTTTGGAGTTTAATTTAAAATATTTTGACATTTTACCTCCTTAATTTATGGCCATCTTCAAATAGAACTTTTTATTGTAAAGTTTTTGTTGGTGTTCTCATTGATCCTTTGATATCTGTGTAAATTAGCTGCAGTTTTTATTTAGCCCTTTAGCTTTCTTTCGTTGAAAAGGAAGCTTGATTTGCTTCCTACATTGAAAACTAGAATCTTTAAGAAGCTCCTTCTTTAATTTAGGCAAGTTTTCTTTAAAATTATTTTTCTCAATAAAAAGTAAAGCCTTGTGATGAAAGTGTCGCGCATTGTTGTCTTCTTTGTGTATTGCAACTTACTTCTCTTCTATATTATTTAAAACAAACCTTTTGCCTTTCATTGGGACTTTAAATAACTCTTTGCCTTGTGCATTAGTAATCAGGCATGATTGTCTTCAAATGGCACCTTATACTCTTTTTCTAAGAGTTGACCAACACTCAAAAGATTTTAATTAATTTCAAGAACATATGAAACATTGGAAATAAATTTCAAACTTATGCGACCTTTGATTGCCACTGTTCCTTTGTCTTTCACTACAAGATATGCTCCATTCCCAATTTTAACTTTAAAAATAGCAGTTTTATCAAGATCTTTAAAGAGTTCTTGATCTAAGTCATGTAGTTTGTGCAACCACTATCTATAAGCTAGCTTTCAAGAAAGTTACTAGTAGCAAAGTATGATGCCATAAACAGTTCTTCCTCCTAAAGTTGTTCAATGGCATTCTCGGCTTCTCTTTGTTATTGTTGAGATTTGCAAATTTTATCCACATGCCCTAACTTACTGCATTTATGACAACTTGCATCTAGCCTCCACTAACACGTATTTTGTAAATGATTGATTTTTTTGCAATAAGGACAAGGTGGAAAGACTTAACCATTTTGTTGTTTTTACCACCATTGTTGTTATGTGATTTGGCTTAAAAAGCACATTCCATAAATCCTTCTTGCTTTATAAGCCTTTTTTGTTCTTATGCTTGTAGTGCATTCAGCAGTTCTACCAAGGTAATACTTTATAGATGTTTAGTGTTCTCTAAAATAAGATTGTAGCCTCAAATTTTTCAAGAATTGTCACTAGGATTTTTTGAACAATTCTAAAATTAAAAAAGTCAGTACCAAGAAGTTTTACTTTGCTAACTATACCAAAAAGCCTGTCGAAATATTCCTTGATTGTTTTTTATTCCTTCATCTTTTGCATCTTAAATTCTTAGATCAAATTCAACACTTGTATCCCTTTGATCCTTTCATTCCCTTCATATTCTTTCTTTAAAAAATCTCAAATTTCTTTGACTATTTTCAGTGTCATTATTTTGATAAATATAGTGGATGAGAGAACTGAAAATAACGTTGCTCTTACTTTTGATTTTCTTTGCTTTCTCTCCTGGTTCTTGATTTGTGCAACAGTTAAATTGTCTGGTAATTCTGAAACTTCATATACTTGCTCAACAGCTTCCCACTGATCATTTGTATTAAGGTAAGCTTCCATTCTAATAGCCAACATCTAATAGTTTGCTTTATCAAACATCGAAGGTGCAATTATTGTGAATGAATTTTCTAAATTCATTGTATATAGGTTTTTGTTTTTGGGATATGGATAGGAAGTGCTTAAGGATTATGTTTAGACGTTTTCATTCTCACATGTCTCTCAAGATAGTAGTTTTTTTATACCACTTTATTAGTTTTTTTTATGTGGATTTATTGGGTTTTTGAGAGGAGAGGAAGAATAAGAGATACAATTCTTGAAACTTGAAATAATTGAAATTGCTTTGAATGGCTTGCTTTGTTATATTGATGGAGGTTCTATTTGTGGGAGAAAATAAACAATTGAAATCTAAAATTATACTTAGATATCCTAAAATCTGATTTTAAAATTCAAACTAAAAGATTATTCTTATCCAACTACTTGATAAAGTAGAAGAATGAGTATTTTTTGCAGCAAATAAGGCATTTTGCTAACAGTAACATATATATTTGACGTTCCATTATGAGATCATATATGACACTCATAACTCATCATATTTGACCTTTTCCACAAATCCTCCATTCTTCTACTAACGAAAGAAAGACTGAAGTAATGAGTTATAGTACGTCCTGTTAGTGTGCATGGCTTTTAGCTTAAGGATGATGCCTTGAAATTGTATATCAAGATGGGAAGGACCTGTGTGAAAGCGAAGTATATAGTTTTCTCTTCCATTCTCCTCCTTTCCATAAGAAGTACCATATTAGAACTCATAATCCAAATTATGCTGCTATAATTCCCAAAAACAAAAGATTCTATTTATAATAATAAAAAATCCATAAATACTACATATACATGCATACATAGTATTTATGGATTATATATATATAGTGGAAAAATCACTACAGCCTTAGGTAATTTTTTTTAAATTAATAAAATTACTATTTACTTTTGCATTTAGTTACATTTATGTTTCTATTACTAAACCTAAAATTCGTCTCTTCTTCATTTAACCATTCACCACGTCGAATGTCACTGTTGCAATGTCGAATATCTTTACAATAACGTTGAATGCCTTCATTACGATTTCGACTATTACATGCTTTATTATCTACATGTATTCTTTTTTCTTTTTCTTATTTCTTCTATTTATTTTGTAAAAGATTATCAAATTTCAATTTGAGGGTATGTCAGTAGGCAAGTTTTTGATATTTGGGTTATGGGTTATTTAGATTGATGAACTTTCTTGTTTCTACATTTAGTAATTTTTAGATAAATTCTTGTATCCAAAAAATGAAAGAATAATAGAGATAGATTCACAAATTCTATAAGGAAGGTTGCATCTTTGATTTTTTTAAATGCATAATTATATATTTTATATGATGGCATTAGAGTCAAATTCTTTCAAAATAAATGAACAATGAACTATGGGTCTCATGGTGTGTGTGGGGGTGCCCTTTTAATACTAACTTATGGGCATTAATGCTAGAATAATGATTGAGAATACTTAGGTAGTACTTTCCTTAGTATAGGTGAAATTCGTGATTACTTATATCATTTTGTTAATTTGTATTTTTAGTTTTGAATTTTGATTAATTATTATTATAGATTAACAATATTAACATATCACTCATCTAAGCCAAGAAAGACTTTTCTTTCATACTTCGGTAGAAAAGAAAATGGTAAATTATGAAGTAATTCATGTTCTTCCTCTTTGCAACATGGTAGTATCTTAAGTTTACCATGTTTTGATGAAAAAGGTGATTGAGAGAATGTATATGCTCCATTGGATATTAATTTTTAATATTATGAGTATGATACGAGATTACGTTTTTCAATTGAGATGTATTCCATTAATAAACATGATGATATTCAAAAAGCATATGTTCATATAAGATCATATCAACTTATTTTAGCTAAATATCCTTAAATTCAAGATAAAAAACAAACTCAACGATTTCAAACCTCTTAGTTTGAAAAATTTGAATGGCTTGAATATTCAATAGAAAAAGACAAAGCATTTTGCTTTTCATGCTATCTTTTTTAAAGTCATCTGTTAAAGTATCATACTTTTACAATCGAAGGTTTTCAAAATTGAAAAAAAGGTGAAAGGTAAAAGATGCTTGTTTATGTAACATGAAGGAGATATTGACTGACATCACAAATTTGCCATGGAGAGTTGGATGAACTTGAAAAAAATTCATCAAAACACATTGAAAAAGTTATGAGTACTCTTTCTTTACAAGAAACTTTATGAAATATATTACAACTTAAGATTTCATTAGAGATTGTGAAATGGTTGAAATTTTAAGAATGTGCTTTCAGGGGTCATAAAGAGTCCAACAATTCTACTAATCATGGAAATTTTCTCGAATTGGTAAAGTAACAAGCATTAGTAAATAAAGAAATTGTTGTAGTTATATTAGAAAATTCTTCAGCAAATGTCAAATACACATCATCTGATATTCAAAAAGCGTTACTGAAAATTCTTGCTAATCGAATATGGTTAAAGATCCGTGATAACAATGATGATGTCAAATTTTGTATCCTTATTGATGAAGCTGCTAATGAATCTAATAAAGAGCATATGGTAATCATCTTGAGGTATGATGTCAATAGATTAATTTATGAAAGCTTTTTTGAAGTTATAAGTGTTAAGGACACAAAAGCCAAAAGTTTTAAGCAGCAAATATGTAATATCCTCAATAGATATAAACTTATCAATTAAAGACTTGCGGGGTCAAGAATATGATGGTGCTAGTAATATTCGAGGTGAATGAAATGGTTTAGAGGCTTTGTTCCTTAAAGATTGTTCATATGCTTATTATGTACATTGTTTTACGAATTAACTTCAACTTACTTTAGTTGTAGTGGTAAAACAAATGCATAATGTGTGATTTTTTTTTGTTTTTCAAAATTGAATTGTATTATGAATTTTGTGAGTGCTTCTTTAAAAAGACATTTAAACTTGAAATCTGTTTAACAAAATAAAATCATAGATTTGATTACTTTAGGAGAGCTTAAAACTGGTACAAATGCTAATCAAGTTTGCACATTGTACTGACTTGCAACTACTCGATGGAGTTCTCATTTTACTTCTATCAAAAGGTTAATTGATCTGAATGGTTTGATGTCTACTCTTTTTGATAAGTTAATTTAAAAATGAGTCACATAATAACATACATAGGGAAGCTAAAAGTGTATACAAAGATTTGATATCTTTTGAATTTATGTTTTTATTGTTGTTGATGCATAAAGTATTAGGAATCTCTAGTTTACTTTGTCAAATGTTGCAATTCAAGTATCAAGATATCCTAAATGCCATAAATTTAGTTTCAACTACAAAAAAGCTTTTTCAAGAGTTGAGAGGAATGTGATATGGTTTTTTTTTGAAAGTGTGATGTTATTTTGTGTTAAGCATCATATAGATATGCCTGATATGAATGCACATCATATGAAAAGTACAAGACATACTTATCAGCAGAAAGACAATATCATAGTTGAGCATTCCTATCACTTTAATATTTTTAATGTTATTATAAATTTTCAATTGAGAAAGTTTGATAGTAAATTCTCAAATGAAATAATATAACTTTTTACTCTCAATATGACTTTGAGTCATACAAATGATTTTAAATCATTTGATATTGATGATATCGTTACTTTAGTCAAAGATTATTCTTATTTGGATTTTGTAGAAGTGAAATTAAAGATTTGATAGCGCAATTAGACCATTATCGATTTGATGTGCTCATTTATTTAGATTTTTAGAATATTTGTTCTCTTTTCGAGTTATGCAAACTTTTGGTTGAAACAAAAAAAGCAAAATACCATACTTTGATTTATAAGTTAATTTGTTTAGTGTTAACTCTTTCAGTTTCTACAGCATCAACAGAACGAGTGTTTTCAGCTACACCACTTCTTAAGATACTTCTTTGCAACAAAATGAATGATGACTTTTTTGTCAATTGTATAGTCATTTATATTGAAAAAAAAATTCTTGATTCAATTGATATAAATTTATTATTGATGAATTTGATAATGTAAAAACTCATAGAGAAAAATTTTAGTTATGATTAATTATATTTTGAAGATTGAAGCTTGCGATATCTTTTTTTGTACATATATTTTTATTTTTATATTCATGATAATGTATATATTATTATATTTAAATAAAAAATTATTTCACTTTAATAAAACATCCTAATTTCGCTACTATATATATATATGCACTGAACTTGACCAAAACCTTAAATCAAAATGATTAAGATCTAGTTTCATTTATATTTTTATTTTCTTGCAAGTAGGGCCGGCTCTTGGGTAGGACTACATGGGTAGTGGCCTAAAGTCCCATTTTCAAGTGGGCTTTATTTTAATTTTTATTTTTAAATAGATATTTTTTAAAAAAATTTTATTTATTTTTAATTTATAATAATTTATTTTTAAAGTATTAAATTTTATACAAAATAAATTATTTTTTAAATACATATTACTTACAAAACCCTTTAAACAGTACATGCATTAATTTTTTAAAATTAAAATTAAAAACTTACTTATATTTAATTATGTAAAAAATATTTATTATTTTATTAATAACAAAATATTTGTTATTAAAAATAAAATATAACATATGATTAATAAATTTATATTTTTTAAAACGAAAAATATTGAAAATAATTAAAAAGTCTAATTTTCTCTCTTAAGCCCCCACAAAGATGGAGCCGCCCCACTTGCAAGAGAGAAATGGTAAACACTTAAAAACAATTATCAAAGATCATAACATTAATCTCTTTTTCTTCTCATCTCTTCCTCTCTTCATTGACTTAAAATAAGCGAAATTTAAAAAAATTGAGATCTTTACTTGCATTAAAAAAAAAATTCTCATGCCTTCAATATGCTTGAGAGATTTTGCGAATCTTATTGTTTAGTTTGTTGTCTTTACTAAATTGTGGAAGCACTTTGTATTATTTTCGAGTTTTTCATTCGTGTAGTTGACTTTTTAATTCATCATTAGTCGCAATATTGTTAAACCATTAACAATTTAACAACCATGCCATGTGGAACGTCTTTTGGGCATCTTAATATTTATGAATTTCGTGTAACACGATTTGATTGTTAATATATCATTAATGATTCCTTATAAATGTAATTAAATTTTTTAAAAAATTAATGATTATTATAAACTACATATAATTTTTAATTTAAATACTAAAATATCGGTGGGTTTAATTGTACTTTCAATATACAACGATATTTAACTTATAAGTTTGTACAAAGATAAATAAATGTTTAAGCTATAATTATTAAAAAAATTTAAAAAAAATGTTTATATTAAATTATTTTTATTAATTTTATGTTATCAAAATTTAAAAAAAATTATAAAAATAGCTCATGGGTTGTAAATTATTCAAATTTAAATAATAAATTTGAAATAGAGTGTACAATTTGTTTAAACCGCTTTAAAGATATTTCAACTATATAAACATGATTAATTTTTCATAATCATTTGAGTGGATATTTTTATTGAATCATATTAAAATATGATTTACACAATTGAACCAATATGTTCATGTTGCAATATTTAAATTAAAGAGTGTGTTGAATTTAAGATTTTTTTACATTTAATTTAAAAAATAATTGATTCTTATTTTAATTACATAATTTTAATATGAAATATGAAAATCCAAGAAATCGATTTGGATCCGATCAACTTAATTTATTTTGTTGTTAGGCAACTAGTGAGAGAATTGCTACCTATTCTCATAACAAAGGAATAAGAAGTTTAGGTACAAGTGCTTGCAATTTTTATTCAGGTCAAACAGCCTATGCTCTTTAATTTAGTCTTTCATTTAAGGTCATATATATATATTCCCCAACTTTTTCCATTGAGGCTTAGATCAATAGCATCAAACATGAAGATAGCATGTCGTCGTAAACATTGCCGTGCCAAGCTGAGCACTTGTCTGTTTATAGAATTCTACATGAAAATACTGTAAAAAATAGATCACTATAGATTAAACTGCATTAAGGGTAGGGCACCAAAAGATCATCAGTCTTTCTTTTATACCAGTTAAGCACCTATTTTATTTGAATCTCTTGAATGGGAGACAGAGCCAGGGGCGAGGGGAAAACAGTTAGAGAGAGATGGAGATTGTGCTGAGTTTCCTAGGGAGATCCTGCATGTCTTTCACCCATGCCCTCTAGTTCTGGAAAAAGACCCATATTCAGTTTTCCGATGCAATGCTTGTCATGAATATAAAGCAATCTTTTGTGACCACTGCAAGCAATTACCAATGTGAATTTGATCTGGATATTGATTGTGCCTTACAACCACATACAATATCTGAGGGTGAGAAACAGATTCAACATTTCAGGCATTGGCATCCGTTGAAACTGATTGAGAACAAGACAGAAAGTGATGAACTCAGCTGTCAAATATGCACAAAATCCTGTCGGGATCCTACCTATAGGTGCTGTTAGATGAGTGTTTAGGATTGCTAATGTGAAGTCATAAATATTACTTAGTCGAATCTTTTAAATTATTCTTGTTTTTGGGCGTTGGTTATTTTTTGTTATAACTTTGTTCAAAGTACAACACCTTCTCATTATGTCATTAATGAAAATGAGTATCACAGGAGTTATTATTTAGCCGATGGTATATATCTTAAGTGATCAACTCATGTATAAACAATTCATTATCTTCGAGATCTAAAAAAAAAATTATTTATGAAAATGCAAGAAATATGTAGGAAGGATGTTTAATGTGCATTTTAGCGTTCTCCAATCAAAGTTTACAATAATTCAAAGACCAAAGTTCTTTTGAAAAAAAATAAATATTCCATAATTTAATGATTATGTGTATAATAATGTATAATATGATCATTAAGCATGAACGCAATCTTGATATTGATATCGAAAATTAAAGAAAAATACCAGTCTAAAAAATTAACATAATAGTAAATGAAAGTATTAGATTTCAAAAATTTCTTACTTGATATAGGTAAACAAAAAATAAAGAGGCTGTATTATTGATTTTATTTTATCTTGTATTAATTATTTAATAAAATTTTAATGTCAATTTGAATAGTTCATTTTCAACCAATCTATAAAAAAAATTGTTATACTTTATCCTAAAGTGTCATCAACTCATACAAATAAATAAATAAAAATTAGGTAAAAAACATAATAAAATTAGATTGATAAATTATTAATTTTCAAAAATTACTTAATATGTCATTTATTATATAATATTTATTATTTAAGATAAATTAATTAAAATTTTTAGTTAAATTAATTATTTTATTATTTTAACTAAATTAATTAATATTTTAAATTTTATTTATTGATAGTAATTATTTAATATTATTAAAATAATAGTTATAACAAAAATTTGATTAAAAAGTGTGGAAAATGAAAAAAATTTAATGTTCAAATATTTCTTTAAATATCAAAATAATGTTAAATTTGATGCGTAATAAATTCAACTTGAAAACATAAAAACAATCCCAGCACCATAATAGTAGCTGGCATTATATATAGCAAAACACAGTTAAATATTTGAAACTAATATAATTGATACAATAATAATTAGATAAACATATAAAAAAATCTTATTGATATTTAAATTTTTTTGAAAAAAACCTATAAAAAATTATTAATTAGATCAATATTATTGATATCTTAAAATCTTTTAATGAAATGTTAATATTAATCACTTCAAATTTCTCCATCCATATATTGTGATAAAATATCCTAAAAATTAAGTGATAAAAATAATTGAATAAAAATTACGTATAAAAAACATCAATTTAAAAAATTAACAACAATATAATTTATTTAAAGATTTAAGTCTAATAATTAAATTAATAAAAATTAAATTGATAAACATTTAGTTTCAAAAAATTACTTCAAAAAGTATAAATAATCCAATTTTTTATAATAAATTAATAAATATACTAATTCAAATTTATTTTTTTGTTATTTTAAATATATTTATTAATAATGATTATTAAAATATAATTAAAAATATTAAATACATTAAATTAAAAATAAAAAATTAATGTTAAAATATTTTTTAAAAATACATTTTTTACAACAAAATGATGGTAAATATAATCCGAAAGGGTTGGAGATATACCTGACCATTGTTCGGGTTTAATTCGATTTTGGTTCCAAACCGTATAAACGAGAATCTAAACCGTTAAGCTGTAGTTCTAAATAAAATTCGATTAGAAAAAGATTAAGTTCGATTCAGATTTCGATTCATATACGATTCAACTTTCAGTTCGATTTATATTTTATTTATAAATATAATATTTTTATTTTAATTATAAATTTTTAATAAAATTAAAAATAAAAATAATTATATTTTTATTAAAATATATATTTTAAAATTAAAATTATTTTTAATATTTTAAAAATTAATTTAATTAAAAACCGAATTAAAACTATCAAATTTTTTATTTTTATTCAAAATTTACATGATCCATAACTTATTTATTTTTAAAATAATTTTAATTACAATTTAAAATTAAAATTATTTATACCGATTTTAATTCGAATAAAAACTTAAAAAAATTATGATTCGATTCATAACCGCGGTCAAGTCCCACTGGAGATGCTTTAAAGAGCCCGCACTTGAGCATGTGTGCCAAACCAAAGCAAAACAAACATTTTATCAAAAATGTCATCACCAAATATATATAGAAAAGCCAAGTTATGAAATCAGCACAGAAGTAGAAGTTGAACACAAGACCACATCTCCCCAGACAAACTAGAAGTGCCACATCATAGGACACCAAACAAAGCAAAGTAACAGCATGTACTTCCACTTACATATAGACCCAGAAAAGGACGAATCCACTGTTCCACAAACTACTTATAACACATTATTTCACGCATCCATAGATCACTCTTGAAGGAGCCAAGAGCCAATCTGATGTCATCCTGCAACTTTCCTCATATAAGTTCTACCAGGTGGAATCTGTTGGGTTGGTCTCAGAAAGAGATCACCAGAATCACCCATCCATTGCACTCCAGCCTTCATAGGAGGAGGCCTCAGTTGCCCCACAGACTGCCTACGAGATCCGATTGTCATGTTTCCCAACCTCTCATTGGTCTCTGAAACTCCACGAACACTTCTATCCTTGTTCACAGAAGCTGTAAGAACATAACATTATAAGTTACTCTTTATGGTCATAACAATCTCCCAACAATAGTAGCTACACTTCTTTCAAGTATCTACTATCAAAGTTCACATGGTAATATCATTTCAGACAACAAGAACATTTTAAATGCCCAACATCTCATGGAACTTACTTGGACTCTTCCTTCCCGGTGGTCGATATTTTGGTTGTTTGACAGAGCTCTTCAAGGATTTATCATTTTTGCTTGCATCCTTCAGGGAGACAAAAGATTTTTTTTTTTCATAAAAGAAAAAAAAAAAGGCAAGAAAACCAGAAAAAACGGGAAACAAACACATCAATTCACATGCACATCCAAAGACATGAATAGATGCACCCCAAGACAGTCATGCACACCATGCAAGACAACAGGAAAAAGTTCACTGAGAAAAAAGTGACAGCTGTCCACCTGATTAGCCATATCCAGCTTGCGTTGAACACCTACAAGAAAATTCAGCTAAAAATGTGAGACTCCAACAATAGTGTCAGAAGCTATACAAAAACAATTTGCAAATTGAACTATCCTGAACTTTCACAAGGAAAGAAAAATCACCAAAAGGAAAGGAAATCAAATTCCAATGGCCTATCATGAAACTTTTTCCTATCGGTTGCTCAGTACAATATAACCATAGAACTAAAGGCATGGTTTTTGGACTGACAGCCCAACCTGAGGCAATTTCACAGGGAATGTAAATAAGGCGCCCTACTTCTGATGTAAGACTTGGAAAGAAACTCAAAACAGCACACATTTTTTACAAATACTACCTGATGAATCATAAATTACTACATTGCATCATCAGCAACAAACAATGTAGTTACTCTGGGTTGAACCAAGAAAGGAAAAAAAAAAAAAAATTTATGCCCCATGCAAAGTTTCATTTACTTGATCAAATGCTGGAGAATCAGAATTTATATACATGATATCCCATGCGTAAGTCTTTAGATGCTGATATGGAAACTAACTTGAGACTTCATTGTTGTTTAAAAGAAAAAAAAAAAAAAAACCCATAGATTTATCCTGAGAGCCCAAACAAAAGTAAAAATACTACAAGAAAAAAGATACACAGGTCTTAAATAATGCAATAGAAGGCAATGGCAGACACAAATTTACCGCCAAAACAAGACATCATACAAAATGCAATACCAGTACGATATATCACCTGTGCTTAAGGAAGCATTTATCTTTGGAGTAGCATAACTGTTAGCCAGCTTCGTAGTAGACAAAGCCCCGGAATACCTCCTAACAGATTGCTGCTCCACTGCTCCCCTTGTGCCAGCTGTAACAAGGGAAGAGGTATTAAATTATGAAGCATGGACACAAGTATATTATGCACAAACGATTAAAAATGAATAGAACTTACCAGATGGAGGTGTTCTACTCAGCACCGCTCTAGGACGAAGAGATGGTGGAACATAAAAGCAACTCTGCCACAAGTGACATCCTTTAAAATTTGGTGCAGGAATGATAGCCAGCAAGCACACTGATACACATCTCAAGCTCAGACATACACAGAAAAAATAAATTCAGAACACTACCTGGAAGAAAGGATGCTGAAGGGACTCCGCAGCTGTAGGCCTCTTGTGAGGATCCCATGAGCAAAGCAACTATACAATTGTTGAAGAGAGAAAATAATAAGAGGCAGAACAAACATGAAAGACAGGTCAACTAGGCTCCTAGCAAGAGAGGAAAAGATAGCAAACAACTTAACCTTAGAAAGGTTAGGTGCACTCAAAATGAGAAAAATAGATAAATAAATAATGAGTCACACACCGAAACAAGGCTGACTGCATCCTCACTTGCAGATGGTAGCAAGTTTGATAGGGGCACACCAGGAAGCTGCAAAAAAGCAGATATCACCATAATGAGACATCAAATTAAATTTCACTACTAAATGAATAACAGCATCTAACTCAAGAGCAAGCTTTATGTTTTCCACAATATTATTTACGAAAAAGAAAATGCAACTAAGACTGACCTGAGGAAATTGATAGTTAATAGCTCTTGCAAGATTAAGTCCATCAGCCCATGTATCATCAGTTGGGCTCCCTAGTATGCCACATATTTTATAAATTTCATCTGCCTCACTGCATGCATAATAACAATACAATTGTCAAGCTGTTTGCCAGTTGCAGTTGCTTAAACCAGTAAGGAAGCAATTAAAGACCTTCCCACAAATTAGGCTCTTAGATTTACAATGATACAGGAAAACAGGGGGAACTGCAAAAATGTCAGCACTTGGTAATAATCTGACTTTAGTATCTTATCAGGTTAAGCCAACAAAAAGGCAATGCCAATTACCCTCCTATTACACAACCTCACAAGAGCAGATCTCACCCACAATCCATCCTCAACGTATCAACAACATATAACTAGAGACTATCACATCTCATTTAATAAGGAAAGTGAAGCATGGCATCAAGGACAACCCGTACCTAGTACCAGGGAAAAGAGGACGTAGACTGAACAATTCAGCCATTATAGCTCCCATGGCCCACATATCTGGTTGGCAAGGAAAACAGTATTCATTACAATCAAACAATTTGGCTAACTTTAATTACAATATCAAAGGAAACTTCTCTTTTTCATACTATAAATACTGACCAACTTTTGATGTGTATATGTATGACTGAAGCAGAACCTCAGGGGCTCGATACCTGACACGTCAACATTTAGGTAAGAAAACCATAGCAACAAGTAGACATACTATATCTCTTAAAAATATCATACCCATGCACACACATACACACACACACAAGCACAAAGAAGCACATGCACACACCAAATGCATAGTTACACTCACAGTTGTGAACACATGCATGTATTAAATACATTTATACATGCATACATGTGAAGAAAGCACTCCAATAGGCATTTCTGAAGAAAATGAGAGAGAAAGGTAGACAGAGACAAAGAGGGAGAGATAGAGAGAGCGCGAGCATTTTTTTCCCAAACTTCAAAAAGAAAGAAAAAAAAAGAGAGAGAAAAGAATTATCTTGAAAAAAAATCATCATCAGTTGAGCAAAAGGGCAATTTTATCCCATCTTTTCAAGGTAAATAAATCCAGTTGGTCAATGTCATAAGCCTAATGACATAAGCTTCTTCCTTTTCTACTTAACTTCATAACCACATGTTTTCAACTTCAGAGAGCTGTCTAAGGTCTGGCATTCCAAATGTCTTTAATCAACTGAGAACACTTATGTATGTGTATCAAATAAAAAGAGGAAGGCAACCTACCAGCGTGTTGAGACATACTCCGTATATGGTGGATGCGAATTGATTTCCCGTGCAAGACCAAAATCAGCAATCTTAATCATATCTTTTGTAACCAACAAGTTTTCTGAAGTAGTTTGCAAAGTCAGTTGCAAGATATGTCAATTGGGAAGGCAACAGATAATAATAAATGTCAATCATACATCAATTAGCTTCAATTGGGAAAGAAGAGTTACATGCATGATAAAAGAGTTAGTGCTCGCTAATGATCATGTTAATTTAAAGCCAGAACTTGAAATTTTGAAGCAAAACAATATACGCCTAGGGTTGGGGGAAGGAAAGAATGACTTCAGTTAATAGCCTGGCAACATAAAGGCTAAAACACTTGCACCAATGGACATAAGCATCCTCAAAAAAATATATTATCTTTATTCACAGTACCCAACACACAGTTACCTGGTTTGAGGTCACGGTGGAAATATCCACGCTGGTGCATATAAGCAAGACCTTGAAATACTTGAAAACACCAATTTCTGACTTCAGACTCCGTGAAAAGCTTGTCTCTGTCTTTCATAAGTTGGTAAAGGTTGCATTCCTAAATCAAGCATATCTTAGTTGGTAAAGGTTTTCATCTCTAATGAAACATGTTCAGAAAAGTAACCGAAACTACATTATCAGCAAGAGACGAGCAACAGATATTAGCCACTCACCATGTACTCAAAAACAAAGTACAAGATGTCATTTTCCCTGATGACTTCCCTAAGCTTCACAATATTGGGATGATTCATTCTCCGTAATGACTGCCATAAAGAGAAAACCATCATTAATTAAACACTATAAGACAAAGCAACTAGTATAGTACAAAGTAACTAATTTTACCTTCACTTCTCTCAGATTTATGCACTCCTCCCATGAATAGTATTTCTTTTTCATTTTTTTAATTGCAACCTGTCAAAAAGAAATGAACAGCTTTAAATAAACTCATACTGACTAAATTTCATTAGTCTAGGCAATGAGGACTACAAGCACACTCACAACTTCACCCGTCTGCTTATTGATAGCACGCCACACACTCCCAAATGTTCCATCACCAACTTCCTTGATCAACTTATACCTATGTAAGCCAAATACAAACAGACAAACCAGAAAGTTCACAAATAAATTAGACGATCGTGACAATAAACATACAAACATTAGCAAAAGAAACCATCTTACCTCTCCATCTTCCTTGTGGAACACCAAAGCAGCTCCTCTTTATTCAAGGTATATATAAGCACTTACAAAACACATATATGGCAGTTACCTTCTGTTGATGATTCCTAGTAGAAACAAAAAATTACTAAATTTGCTTCGATGGTCCAGCCAAATTCACCATCAATTTCCTCTGGCAACAAGCGCAAGCAGAAAACAAGAATTTTCCTGATGGATGGGCTGAGCCTTATTTATTATGAAACCTCTGGCTTCAAGATTGTACCAAAGCATAGACAGCAAGAAACAACAAGTTCCATAAAACATACTGCACTGATCAACGAACCACCAAGAATGATTGTTCCAGCTGACAGGAAGGATCCTATGCTCAAGACAGTCACTCAAGGGTTCAGAAGCTCGGGAACGTCTACTTCATCTATGTTATGCAGTGATCAGAATCTTCAGTGACCCTCCCTAACCAGTACCCATCAGAAGCAACAACAGAATATTAACTACGAACTACAGTCTGCACAGAACTGATGCAACAGGTTATCTAATACTATGCAGAGAACGTTCAACTGTTTACTTGCAGACTTCAGCCCTGCAATGACAGAAATATATCAAATATTAGAACACTTTAAGTAGATTTAAACAAAAGGAATCATAATGTGATAGGTTCTTTTGTTGTACTCTGGAAGGTCATATTTTTCCTCCTTTTTTTTTTTAATTAACTCGATGCTGTGTGAGAGATGCACTACCAATGAAAGTTTGTTACAACATGCCTACAGAAAGGATGTAGTGAAAAAGACATAAAAAAGGCTTACTTGTACAACTGCACAAAAGATCCAACACCTATCTCAGAAATTTGCATCACGCCTCTTGTGCTGATCATCAATGAGAAACTGACCATTAAGTGCAATTGACGAAGGAAACCAAAAGAAAATCTCCACGGACGAGAAATCGCCAGTCGAGCACTTCTTGGAATGAAAAAACCAGATACTGGTAGCAATTTGACCAGAAGCACACTCGCTCCATGTCTTAGAAAGGAAAGCAGAGCCCTCTAAATCCAAGTCCAATGCAACCTGGTAGCCAAATTACAAGAAGCAAAAACAAAATGAAAAACTCTTAAATAACAGCGAATACAACACTTTAAAATAGTAACTGAATTCTGGAAATCTAGTTAAGCTGAATCCCACAGTAAGGTTGCCAACTGATGAAATTTCCATATGGTATATAAAAGTAATTTGAAAAGAAAGATGAATTCCAAAGCTCTAGACAGATGCAGGATACATGAATTCATAAATATGCACATCATGAAACAAAATAACAATTATACCACCTTAACATCTACGTTCTGTTGTTATACATGCAATTCAGTGGCAAGATTTAAAACAATCAAAGAAAGAATTACTGTAAGCTGCCACAATGTCACAGTCACAGACTACAACAAACTCTTACATCCAAGCCAGGCGAAAGGTACAGAAACAAATATTTTCACAAAGCATATAATAACCTCTACAGGAAAGGCAGCAACGAGGAAAACTCAATTAAGACAGCTATCCACAGATGACTAAAAGGCCTCAAGGAAACAGAAATTTTCTGTTTTTCTTTAATTAGCACAGACTGGGATTTATGGATCTATTCAGTAGTGTATATTTTGAAACGGACCAATGTGAGAGATAAGCAGACATAACACATCCAATAACATTTAGCTTTCTGAACCTGAAAACAAAAATAAAGCCTTGAACTGGTTTACATAAAGGGATCAAATTGACAACCAGAAATACATTGTCATGCACTGAAATTGCCAATTCCTTCAACTAACACCATCACATGCCATGGGTATGATCTTGTCAGATCAGCTAAATGCTCAATATCCAGCAAGCCGACAACAAGAAAACCCCTATCCACAACTTCTAACAAAAGCCTAATAAAATTATAGGAAGAAGATTCGATATTGAGCATAGACCATAACCAAAATCCCAAATAATTACATCTTTTCCCATTACCCATAGCAACCATCAAACCCTAATTAAAGGAAATTCAAATTAACGAGGCCCCAAAATCCCAAAATCAAACAACATAACATAGTACACAAATCACCTAAATCCAAACAAAAAATCAGAATTCAATAACAAAATTCGCAGAATTTCAATCAAAACCTAAGTCAGCTAGCAGCCAAAATTCACATCCGATCGTACCCCGATGATAAAAATAATGGATCTGATCCGATCTGATCTGAATCGAACACGTCTTCTCACCAAACATACACAGAGGCAGACACATAGACATATACAAATACATAGAAACACGTACATGATATCCAATATAAACAAAAGCATAGAGAGAGAAAGCGAGGGTTACCAGAAAGCCAAACGGCATAACCACCGTCTCCAAGGACGGAAGAAAAAGAAATCCACAGCTTCTCTATCTCTCCGCTGTTTGAAACCCTTCCCCAAATAAGCCCACGGTACCCAATCTCTCTCTCTCTCCCCACCAAATATGAAGCCGATGGTCTGCTTTTTGGGTGCGTTTCTCGTGCCAACGAAGAAAACCTAACTTTTTATAATACTAAAATATAAGCAGCGTATGTGATGATGTGAAAGAATTTGACTGGTCTTTGGTTATCTATTTATAGCGGCACCCAACTCGGCTACCCCTCCGTGTCTTTTGCCGTCTCCGGTACATTTCCGAGTTACGGACCGTAAAACTTTCAGTGCAGTTGCGTGTGAGGAGAGTGTAATTTAATCTTAGATGCATATCAAAAAGGGAGGAAAAAAAACTTTGATTTTAAATTAAATGGATGAATTTGTTTTTAAAACTTTGAGAATTATTTCATAAATAATTTCCTATTTGTTATTGAAGAAAAAAATTAAATTAAACTAGATTAATTTTTCTCTTTTTTTCTCATCTTTTTTATGTCTTATTTTTCTTTTCATCTCAAATTATTTTTAGATAATTTTTAAGTTTCTTATAACAACATTTTAATTTAATTTAAATTAAAAATTTGAATGTGAATTAAATCAATTGATACCATATTATTTAAATTAAAATACAATCTTAAATTTTTTCTTTTTTATTTTTATCATAATAATATTATATTATAATATAAATACATATGACATCATCTTGATTTATAAATATAACTTTCTAAATTTTAATTAAAAATATTTTTTTAAATGATTATCATAATTTAGATTTAATCAATTAATCATTCATTGAGATGATGCAATTTTAAATTTTTAAAATATAAATTATATATATAATATGAATATTAAGTTTTAATGTTTATTATAATATTTTAATAATATTATTATGAAATATTTTATAATTTTAAATCTTAAAAAATAATAATATTCATAATTTTTAAAGTGAACTCTAATAAAATTTTAATATTTATCTTATATTGTCAATCAAATTTTATATTTAAAAAATAATAAATAAAATTTATCCATTTAGATCAAATTAAATTTTATCAAAAAATTAAAAAAATAAAAATATTTTAATTGAATGTCTTATGATATAATTTTTTATTTAAAATTTTTCATAGATATAAAAAATATTTACATTGTGAAAACTTTAAAAATTTCACAAAAAAATAAATTTGACATTGAAATTTATTTAAACTTAAGAAATAAATTTAAAATAAAGTAAAAATTTTATTTAAGTTATTTTTGAAATATTTTAACAACAAAAGTATCCTTAATTTTTACATGCGTTAGAGTTAATATTCAATTTTGATTGAATTGATATATTATTTATCACTTTTTAAATATTAAGATTTCATACAAACTTTTATCCTAGTTCTTATCTACATAATTTTAAATTTATTGATTTTTAAAAAAATTATAATTTTATATTAATTTATTAATATTTATAAAAGTACTAAAAAATTAAATTTATATAAATTTGATCTTGAAATTGTAAAACTTTAGATGGATAGAAATACAGAGTTCAAATTTAAAATTTTAAAGATAAATTTAATTTTAAAAAACTCATCTTTATATATAGACGAACTCTTAATTTCTCTACATATCAAAAAAAATATTTATTAAATTTAAGAGTTTTTCATCTTACTTTATTATAATTTTATATTTAAATATCAATGTACAAAGTAAAATTTTAATAAAGAATATTGTGAAATGATGTCCATTATGATTTGTGATCATCTTGATCCAATTTTAAAATTGTTAAATTTCTTTATATTCAAAAAAGTATAACATGTGATATTTTTTAATTATTTGATGACAAAATTAAAGAACTTGGATTTTTTCTTAAAAAGTTAAACAAATAATTTTATAATAATTAAAATTATAAATTAGTATGAATTAATCAAATCAATAAAAAATCATATCAACAAAAATTTAATAAATTTTTATTTTATAAGTTCAAATTATATTATATTTTTAAATAACACAAAATAAAGTAAATTATTAGTGACCATATTGAAATACCTTACTTTTGTTTCACTTTTTCATTAAAGATAAGAAAAATAAGATGAGAATGTCGGGTGGAAACTTAGGTGTAAAGATTCGGTGGGTGGAAAGGCAGCGCCATAAATCACGCCTCCACCATCCTTAGGTGCAAAGCCTTCTTCCACATTCACTATGTGTTCCCATTCTTTGAAACTTTGGTTTCTTCTTGCATCATCTTCTTTCTTTTCTTAGATCATGCTTTTGTAATTAGGTGGCATTTAGATTTTGAAAAGGATATGAGGTCTTTATGTGGGTTTTGCCTAAGCTATTTTACAAAAATTAATTATTAGGTAAAAGAAAAATTTTAAGGAAATGACAAAAGTGAAGTCGTAAGTTTATGTGTCGGTACAAATTATGCTTTTAAAATGTTATATTGTATGCGAATTATGTTTTTAACTTTTGTAGAGAGGGGTCTTTAAAAATATAAAAAATTAGTGTTTTACTTGTTTTTATTTTTCTTATGATAAAAGTTATATACAATCTTAATGTTTATCTCATAGTATCAATCAAATCTACATATTAAAAAAAAAAGTGATAAATTGAATCTTAATCTATCAATTTGATTTAAATTATATTTTAATTCAAATAATTATAAAAATTAAAGATAATTTTATTATTAAAATATCTCAAAATTGATTCAAATGAATCTTTATTTTATTTTAGGTCAATTCCTCAATTTTAAACAATTTCAATACAACAGCTATTTTTTGTGAATTTTTTGAAATTTGTATAATATAAATTTTAAAATATATTTTGTAGTACTCAAAAAATTTTAAAAACTTCTTGTGACAATATTTTGAATATTTTTTTACTCATATAAAAAAATTCAAATCAAAATTCAATTTATAAAATCTTCAATTTGACTATTTTTAATTTTTAAAGAAAATTTAATTTAACCTAAGTTAATAAATTAAGATTCGATTTATCATTTTTTAATTATGAAGATTTAATTGATAACATAAACTAAACATCAAGATTTTATGAGATATTTATTATTTTTTAATTTCAAACAAAAATTTCTTTAATAACATTTAAGATTATGATCTTTATCACCCATTAAAAAAATATTAAAAAGCTTCTTCAAATAGTACATAATTTAATATTGTGAGCTTCTTCAAATAATACATAAAATTTATAGAATAACGTATGAACATTACAAAATAATATATGATTTTTTTTTTACAAAAAGTATATTACATAAGTCACTCTTTTGAGAGGTTTTTTAATGTTTGTAGTCAACTAAGTAATAAAAATAATTAAAATGGTGATTCTGTATACTTCTTAAGGCAAAAATTTTTTTAAGACCAAAGCGGTCAATTTCTTCTATATTTTGTTATTACACCAATTAATTTATATTTTATTTTGATAAAAATTAATTTTAATATTTTTAAATTATAATCAAATATATATAATAAAAAATCATCTTGAAGTATTTTAAAGTTTTCACATTAGTCTATATGAGATTGATGTTGATTTATTTTTTGTATTTATATATTAATATTTTTTAAAAAATTTAATTTAATGATAATGTTATTTTAATATTTTTAATTTTCAATTTGTTATCTTAATTTTATAATTAATAAGATTGACACTTTCACTTAAAATTTTATCAAGTATTCATTTTTTGTTTTTATATATTTTCTTAAATAAGGGATTGCTTCTAATTTAAGTTAAGTTAGGTTTTTTATATTATTTTTAAATTTTGATTTCTTTTTTGAAATTTATTTTAATAATTTGAAGTATTAATAGGAGGCTTAATTCGAAACTCATCATTGGTCAACCTAAATCAACTGTATAGATTAAGACAAGGTAAATTTAGTAGTCCCGATAAAATAAATGATTAAGTTAAGTAGCAATATTAAATTCTTTGATATGTTTAACTTAATTAAAAAACCTTAGGACTATCGAAGCCCAATCCACTTTGAGGTATTTTCAATAATCAAGAAAATAGTATTTCTTGAATAAAACAAGATTTACAAAATTGGTCAATATTCAAATAATTTATTAAGACTATATAAATATAAAATAACTATTTATAAGATATGCTATGAAGAAGAATTACAAAGCTAGTCAATACCCAAATAAGACGTCAAGGCTATAGGATTACCCTTATTTTGTCCTTATGAAAAAGATTTTTATGAAAAAAAAAACATTATAACAACTAGGACGTCATAAAGGTGATGAATAAAATCCAATTACAAAAGTAGTATGTCAAAACAAACTTGGTAATTAACAATAATTTTCATCTTAACATAATAGCCTTATTAGATTTAGGAACCGACCAAATTGTATTAAACAATAATTAATACCAACACAATATTATAAAAAAATATTAAAAAAATTGTGTGAAAAAGTTAAACTATAGATAAAATACAAACTAATACAAGCTAAGGTATGTAATGAGGGACACTATATAAAAACTCATTTTATATTAGTTAAAGATACTCAATAAAGAGTTATATTAGGAAAATCAATCGCAATCCAAATATATCCTTTTTTAGTCGATCAAGAAGGGTTGTACTCATAACCATTAGGGGAACTTATTACATTTAGCTTTATAAACTCACATATGGATTGAGCTTGAAAAAAATTCAATTCAAAAGCAAATTAGGATAACACAAAACAAGAAAACACATATAGGTTTTTTTCAACGAGAAATTCATTATAAAAGAATAAAAGAGCAATTAAAAAAATAAGAACTGCAGAAGAAAAAAAAGAAAGTAAAAGAAAATTATCAAAAAGAAGTATGTGCAGGAATATTAGTGCCTTTTAGGAATGAAAAAGACATGTAATACACATACCTTGTGAAAAAGACTTTTGTGAGAAAAATGTTCTAATAAAAATAAGACCCTCACATAAATAAATAAAGATTATTGAAGTGCTACAAAAGAAAAATCCAAGAGTTATTAGATAAAAGATTAATTAGGCCTAGTAAGTCTTCTTGAAGTTGTTCTACTTTTAACGTATGCAAAAATGGTGAAATAGAAAGAAAAGCACCAAAATTAATTAATAATAATAAATCTATTAGATGGATTAAATACCCTATACCGAACAAAAAATCTCATTAGTAGATTATATAATGCTTCAATTTGTTCAAAATTTATATAGAATCAAGATAATGACAAATACAAATAGTAGAAGAAGTTAAATATAAAACTGTTTTCAATGTACTTTTTAGTCATTATGAATGATAATATTATTTCAATAATTTAAAATTTTAATCTTTATCTTAATTTTATAATTGATAAGATTGGTTCTTTCACTTAAATTATACTACAATTCTATTAATACTAAACTTTTATCAAGTGTTCATCTTTTGTCGTTATATATATTATTAAATGAGAGGCTACTTTTAATTTAAGGTAATTTAGTTTTTTATATTATTTTTTTAATTTTAATTTCTCTGTCAAAACTTATTTTATGTTTTTTTTACTATTGGACTTAATCCAAAACCCATCATTGGTTAGCCTGAATTAATTGGGTAGATTAAGACAAGGTGGCCTTAGTTAGGTGGTTAATGAATGATTAAGCCAAGTAAGAACATTAAATTCTATGATATGTCTAACTCAATTAGGAAAATATTTGGATTACCTAAGACTAATCCACTTGAGGTACTTTCTTTTAATAATAATCTAAATACGCTTTAGAAACACAAGAATCTCAAGATTGAGTTAATAGTTAAGATATTAGTATTACTCAGACAGGACAAGATTTACAAAACTAGTCAATATCCAAACAAGATGTTAAGGTTATTGTTGACACCTAATTTTACTTTTAGAAATTTGGTTTCATCAAAGACTCACCTCTAATCAAGGGGCTTAAGATCAGGATTTCAAATAAGTTCCCCTCAAAGTTTTCAATCATGGTTGTCTTTAATCTTATGCAAGATCAGGAGTTTTTCTCATTGAGGTCTATACTACAGATGGTTACATCGAGATCTGGCAATTTAATTGATACATTAAGGTTTGCTTCATAGGGTTTAAAGTTAGATCTCACATCAAGAAATTATTCGACAATGTTCAATCCTTCAATTGTCAGCCACATCAAGATTCTCTGTCCAGCTAATTCATGGAGATTCTCTTTATCAGATTTCTTTCATCATCGAGAGCAAAGCTCAGTTCGAATCTAAGCTCAAACCGAGTGTTACATTTGTTCATCAAATTTTTCTCATCCAGGGTTGACTTAAGTTTGAAATATCTAACACTTATCATCAGGGTTGTGATTAAAGAGTCAAAATTTTTCAAATTAAAATTTCAATGATGATTACTCTAGTTATTCTAAGTATTAGTGAAGATGAATTTAAAAAAGGGAATTTCATTACTCACAAGAAAGCTTATACATCCACAAAAAAAAAAAGATTATAAGTTTCAAGCACTATGTTCAGCTTCAATCTGAGCCATATAGGGTTTTGGAGTAGCTTCAGGGATAAGGAATTCTAACAATGGCACTGATGACCTTTTTAGTTATTCTCACTGTCATTTTTTTTTCAAATTATGTTGTTTAAGGATTATTATATAAATGGGAGGTAGTTTCTTCAAAGGAACATTCAAAGTTTATTTTTTACCTTTCTCTTTTTTTAGGTCTTTTTTTTCATGGATTGCTAAACATCTCTTTTAGTCAAATGAATAATTTCAAGTTTGATTTAGGAATTGATTATTGATGTGAAGATGAAAATCTTTTAATCTTCATTGAATTGGTTATGGTTATTGGTACGGCCTAACAACTTGTTTTTCCTTACTTCTTTGATAACCAAGATACGATCTCTGATTATTTCTCTTGTCAATAAATAATTTTAGATACGATCTTAAGATTTAATTTACCAACAACATTAAAAATTAGAAAAACTATCAATTCTAGCCAATAAACACATGTGTAGGTTTATTTAAACTAGACTATATATCTTCATAATATAAATTAAAAACCTCTTTTATAGTCAACTATGTTATTTACTACTTATATTAGAACACTTAAGAGATCAAGGTTAGGATATCTATCTCAAATCTTTTTGATTGTACGCCTCTTGATGAGCTAGTACAAGCGGGAGGTCTACTCTCCGATCTTAGCTTAGTAGGACTCTAACATTCAAAATTCATTAATAGCATAAGATTAAGCTTCTTCTTAAGCTGCTTTTTGCTCATCCTAATGTTAGAGGATAAGCTCATTTTTTGCATGGCTTATCCTTGCGTCCACATTAGCTTAGATCTAAGATAATTGGAACTTGACATTGTTCACATCAGCCTCACACTACTAATAATTGACAATAATTTAATGATAGTTATTTAAAAAACTATCATTAAAAGGTTCATTAACACTTTTAATGATAGTTTATCCAAAACTATCATTAAAAATGAGGTTTTTAATGTTAGTTAAATAAGAACTGACGTTAAAAGACCATCACTAGAGTCTTTAATGCCAATTTCATAGGAATTGACGTTAAAACACCCATTACTAAAGCCTTTAACGCCAATTCTTTAAGAACTGAATTAACGGCCAAAATAGGACTAGGACAACTGCAATCTCTGATGAGCCACACAGGCTTATAACTTTCCACAAGGGTGGGCATGCCTTAATCCGGCTACATCTATTGAAGCAGCAACCATTGCAACCATTGCTGCCACTTCTTACAGTAACAACGGCTACTTAGAGAAGCAGTAGCTATTGCTACAGCTTCTTATAACAATAACTACAGCTTCTTACAACAGTAACGACTGCTTATAGCGGCCGCGACCATTGCTACTACTTCTTACACCAGCGACCGTTATTGTTATTTCTTATAGCAGCAGTAGTTGTAAATATTGCTTTTTATAGTGGTAGCTGCTTCTTACAGCAGTAACGGTTGCTTCCAACAGCAGCGGCTATTGTTGTAGCTTTTTACAGCAGCAACGGCTACTTACAACAGTAGCAACCGTTACTACTACTTCTTACAGTAGCTGCAACTTTGTTATTGCTATTGCTGCTGCCGCTTACTGTAGCAATGGCCGCTTACAGTAATAACCATGAATGTGGAGTTCCTCGAAGCAGAGTTATTCTTGCATGGACCGCATGATATAGGGCTTGACACCTTCGATCCAACTCTAGCCAAAGGTGGACCTCCTCCTATCGGTGCCAAGATGGGCAACCAAGCTTGACCCTCTTACATAATAAATCTAAGAAAAAGTTATGATTTCAAATTCTCTGACCTTCAATGCCAATTATGCCAGAACTAGCATTGAAGTTAGTAGCTTTCAACACCAGCTATGCTAGAACTGGCATTAAAATCTAACCTTCAACACCAGTTTTTCCATAACTGATGTTAAAGACTATCCCACCTTGCTTTTAAGGGATCTTGAATTCATCTCCAGAGCCCACCAGAGCCTCTTGCGTAATTTTTACTCTATAGATCATCCCTTTCTTTTTTGCTCTCTATCCAAAAGCAGTTAAACCAATTGTAAAACCACACTGCCTTTTTTTGGCCCTTCTCCTCTTTGCTCTCCATCTAGAAGCAGTTAGGGTAGCTGTTGGCAGTTGTAGTGCTTCTCTTCGGCCCTTTCCTCTTTGGTCTCTGTTTACAAACAGCTAGATAAGCTATTGGCATAACATCGACACTGCCTCTCTTCTGGCCTTTTCCTCTTGGCTCTCCATCCAGAACTAACTAGGCGAACTACTGACAGTGACACTGCCTCTCTCCTTGCTTCTTTCTCTTTCATTTGTCTCAATCTTCACAAGTGCAGCCGCATCATCCCCTTTCATTCGTTCATCTTTAGCATTCAAACATATGTAAGTATTTCAGTATAGACTCGAAATTTTTTTACAAAATTTAAGTTTCATAATTTTGATTCAGTTTGGTTAAATTTAGATTAAAAAATGTATTGAAGATGTATACTATTTTGAGAATTTTTTTATTAAGTGTGTTTAGTAATTTGTCATTAATTGATAAAATTTGAGTTTTTTTTTTGTTAGTATATTTTGATAAACATATTTGGTATGAATATGTGTACATTGATGCATTTATTATTTCATGATTATTAATATTTTTAGATTAATTAATAAATTAAGTACATGTTAATTAGATGAATTTATATTTTGATAAATTAATTATATATTAGGTGTAGATAAATTTATGTTTAAATTAATTTTTTTAGGTAAGATTAACTGGTATATTTTATCAAATTTAATTATATTGATTTTGTTGTTAACATAAATTAATATATTTAGTTAAATTTTAAATAAATAAATAATTAATTATACACTTGTAATATAAACCATTAAATGTTATTTAAATTTTAATCAATTAAAATATTAGCTAGTTAGATACTTGCGTAGTAATTAATTAGATAATAATTAATTTACTAAATTTTAATTAACTAATTAATTATTAATTATTTATTTAGCTAATATTAATAAACTAGATGCTTGTGAAGCAAAAAATTACATGTTATTTAAATATTAATTAGGTTACTAGCTAGTTGAGGGCTTATATAGTAAATAATTCGATGTTAATTAAATATTGAATATATCTTAATTAACTAAATAGTTATTAATTATGTATTTAAATTTTAATTAATAAATTTGATGTTTGTAAAGTAAATAATTAACTGTTATTTAAAATTTAATTAATTTACTAGCTAGTTAATTAAATGTTTTTATAGTAATAAATCAAATATTAAGTAAATACTAACTTTCTGTATCAATTAATTAAATAGTTATTAATTGTTTATTTAAATTTTACTTAATATATTAGATTCTTAAAAAATAAATAATTAAATGTTATTTAAATTTCAGAATGGATAAAATTTGGATGTTTGATGATAGAAGATCAAAGGCATATGATGAAGGGGTGTAGATTATACTATTCAGAATAGTGATAACCCTGAATTAGTTTGGTGTCCATATATTAAATGTGGTAATATAAAGTGTCATACTCCATATGAGATACAGAATCATTTATATGTATATGGAGTTGATAGCAGCTATCAAAACTGGATATAGCACGGAAAAACTAGTATTGTTAGGTCTTCTACTAGTAAGAATGCTAAGGTTGTTAAGGAGGTAGAACACATCAAAGAAGTCGATAACACTATAAAAATGGTATAAAAGGCATTTGCAGCGTATGATAGTAATCCTAACCACTTTGACAGATTACTTTATGATGCTGAAAAACCTTTGTATTCTGGATCAGTAAAGTTCACTAAATTATCTGCTTTAGTTAAATTATATAATTTGAAGGCAAAATATGGTTGGTTCGATCAAAGTTTTAGTGATCTTTTAAATTTGATTGTCAAAATATTGCCTGATAATAATGAAATACCTACATCCATGTATGATGCCAAGAAAACATTGAATGCATTAGGCATGGAGTATCAAATGATTCATGCCTGTCCAAATGATTGTATATTATATCGGAAGGAGTTTCAGGATGACATCCAATGTCTAGCTTATGGACTTTCAAGATGGAAAGTAATAAAAGACGATAAAAAAATAAAGATTGGTGTGCTTACTAAAGTGTTGTGGTATTTTCCATTAATACGAAGATTTAAAAGGATCTTCAAAAGTTTTGAAATACCAAAATACCTTACATGACATTCAAATAAAGGAGAAATTGATGGTTAGTTGAGGCATCCATCGGATACACCATCATGAAAATTGGTTGACTACATGTGGCCAGAGTTTACTTCAGAGCTAAGAAACTTAAAGCTTGTTATATTAGCAGATGGGATCAATCTACACAGTACATTGAGTAGTCAATATAGTTGTTGGCCAATGATTATGGTGAATTATAATTTACCACCATGGTTAACAATGACGGGAAAGTTCATGATGTTGATGTTACTAATATTAGGTCCTAAACAACTTGGTAATGATATCGATGTCTACTTGGCTCCACTTATAGAAGACTTGAAAATGTTATAGGACATAGGTATAAAAGTATATGATGTATACCATAATGAGTCATTCAACTTAAAAGTTGTTTTGTTATAGACAATTAATGATTTTCCTGCATATGGTAATTTATCTGGTTACACTGTTAAAAGATATTATGCTTGTCTTATCTATGCTGGGAACACCTAAGCTAGTCATTTAAAATATAGTAAAAAGGTATCATATGTTGGACACAAGAGATTCCTACCATGGCATCATCCTTACCGTAAATAGAAAAATGCCTTCAATAGTGAACAAGAAGTTAAAATTGCTCCTCAATCATTAAGTAATGAAGAACTCTTTCACAAAATTCAATGTTTAGTAAATTCATGGGGAAAGTCGAAGAAACGAAGTACAATGGGTAGAGAAGATGTTGTTACATAGTATTGGAAAAAGAGGCTGATTTTCTTTGACTTACCATATTGAAGTCCATGCATATCAGACATAGTCTAGATGTCATGTACATTGAAAAGAACATTTGTGATAGTCTTCTTGGGACATTGTTTGATATTCTTGGAAAATCTAAAGATGGATTAGCTTCTAGAATAGATTTGAAAGACATGGGGTTAAGGTCTGAGTTGGAACCACAAGTTCGCGGTAATCGTACATTTTTACCGCCTGCATGCTATAATTTATCTAGGGAAGAAAAAACTATTTTATAAAGTTATCAGTGAGATTAAGGTCCCAGATGGGTATTCTTCGAACATAAAAAATCTAGTATCTATGGACGCCTTGAAACTATATGGGTTGAAGTCGCATGATTGTCACATCCTAATGCAACAACTTTTACCTATTACTTTACAAGGTGTGTTACCCAAAAATGTTAGATATGCTCTTATTAGACTTTGTATGTTTTTTTCATTTGTTATGCCAAAATGTGGTGAATGTGTCAAAGTTAGATGAAATCCAAAACGAACTTGTGACAATACTTTGTTTACTTTAGAAGTGCTTTCCTTTCAGCTTCTTTGATATTATGATCCACCTTACTATTAATCTTATCAGAGAAGTAAAATTATGTGGTCCTGTGTATTTACGATGGTTGTACCCATTTTAAAGATATATGAAAGTGTTAAAAGGATTATGTTCGAAATCGTAATAAACCTAAAGGTAGTATTGCTAAGTCGTATATTACAAAAAAGGCATTAGAATTCTACGTTGATTATTTATCTAGTATGGATATTATTGGGATTCCTCCACGAAAGAATGTATTTGATCACTCAACTCAGAATGAAAAAGCTCTAACTAGTAGAACTATTGAGAAAGCTGATAATGTCCTCCTTCATCAAGTGCATTTGTATGTTTTGATGAATACGAGCGAAGTTCAACCATATATAAAATAATTGAATTTTACAACTCATAGTTCATTGTTATATCAAATAATATTTAAATTATTGTTTGATGATTTATTCTTAATATGCAATAAGCATTTAAATCAATTAAGGGTCGACAATTCTATTAAGTCAAAACGAATTAAATGGTTACATGATGAAAAGAGTCAAACCTTAAGTAATTGGTTACACACACGGGTAAGAATACTTATTGTTGTCTAGACATTAAATTTATTTTTAATATGGTTCATCTAATATATGTTATGATACAGATTGAGAATGAACTATTGTTATTCAATCATAATGTCTCATCAACATTACGATAGATTTCCCATGATCCTCGATCTATAGTAATCAAGTATCTTGGATATATCATCAACGATTATCGCTTTTATACAAAGCAACGAGATAACTCAAGTATCCATCAAAATAGTGGTGTCACTCTAGTTACCAATACCATGCAAATCTCCAGTGCTAAGGATAAAAATCCAACATATGGTGATTTGTTATTCTATGAAGTTATACAAAAAATATTAGAACTAGATTATACAACGTTCAGAGTTTTAGTTTTCAAATGTGATTAGATTGAGAATAGTAGCAGTTTTAAAGTCGATGATCTGGGAGTTATGCTAGTTGATCTCAATCGGATTGGACATAGAAATGATCAATTTATATTAACTTCACAGGCAAGACAAGTATTTTACATTGAAAATCTAATTAATGCAAAATGGTTCATAGTATTGTCAACACCTCCAAAAAACTATGATGAAAATGATGGTTTGTGCGATTTTAGTATGGAGCATATGTCTTTTTGTAATAATTTGCCACGTGCTGATTTATTTGACCAAATGGATGACCATCATCTTGCATATGCTCAAGACAATGGTGAAGGATTATGGGTTTGAATATTTTTTAAGGTAGTGATCAATTACCTCATGTGTCAAAGTTATCGTTTTTTTTATAATTTTATTTAATTTTTTTGGTTTTACTATGTTATATCATGTTTTACATATATGATGGTAACCATATTTTGTTTTTGTTTATAGATTTAATGGATCATTCTGAACACTCAAGTGGAAGCTTTTAAGGGCCAAAAAAATGAGGTATCACCAGTATGGCTAAGATAATTAAGAGTCGTATTTTCGGAGTTAAGCTCACAATAAAGGTAAATAATAAAGGCCAACCAATTGAGAGGAATGGCATCCAGTTCAATAGCTACATTGGAGTGGTGGTACATAATACAGTGCCCATAAATATCATGAATTGGCACTCAGTAAGCATTAAAATGAAAAATAAGATTTGAGAGACAATATTGGTAAGTTAAATGAGACACAACATATTATTGCTTTTCAATTAGCTTATTGCTAATTAATTTGATTTGCACTAATCTACTTTTTTATAATATGTTTTAGGAGACGTCTGACATTGATGCGAGCATGAAGAGGTGCGTACTTCAGTCTGCTGCAAACAAATGGAAGAATTTCAAGACCAATCTTACATCAAAGCATATATTCGTCCACATTGATGACTTGAAATTTCTATCATTTCCACTTGAAGAATATAGCATTGTCATACATGTTGGAGTGTGGTAGGATTTTGTGAACTCTCGTATAACAAAAGAGTTTCAAGTATACATTTATAATTAGTAAAGTTGTTTGTTTGCATAAATCTCTTCAAATGTTGTTGTGTATTGATCTTACAGCAAAAGAGACAAATAGCAAAAGAGAAAAGAAAAAAAAATGTGTACCACCATCATCTATCCAGAAAGGGATTTATAGGGCTGGAGAGTGAACTTGTAAGTTTTTTTTTTCATTTATTATGTTTATAATTGATAATATATTTATTTAATAGTACGTTTTAAAAATCTAACATGTTCACTATTTATGTTAAAAAAAGAAGTAAGCATTAGGTAGCGATGCTCAAATTGATCGTGTCTTACTATGGAAGACTTCAGGACAGAATAAAAAAGGAGAATATATGAAGATGCGAGCTAACTGTGTGGGAAAAGAATTGTAAGTGTAGTTAAACTTTTTTGTAGCATTTATAGTAATAAATTTCATCTCATTGATTAATTTTATTATAACATTGTAGGATGAGTTGATGACACAAAGTACACAGGGTAAATTTACAAACTTCGATCTAAAAGATGTATTGACAAAAGTTCTTGATACACCTAAGCACTCCGGACGCATTAGAGATCAAGGATCTGGGGTAACTATCATATCTTATTTTAGAAAGCCCAAAAAATTGATTGTCCCTCAAGATATGCAATTAGATCAATAGCAATTGGCAGAGATGATGAGGTGGTTCACAGAGTATAAAAAAGTTTTGACAAACATTGTTGCGAATAAAACTGATGATGTCTAGCAAAAAAAATCTGCAATGCAATATCGTTCGAGTAAAGCTAGCAACAATATAACTGGATTATTGGAGGAAAAAGAATCTCCAATACCTCAATCACCTATGCCAGTCACACCACTAGCAACTGCAACTGCACCTGCACTGGCACATATGGTAACAAAGTTTGTTACATGTTAATCATAGTAGATATGATATTAATAATATTACGAATGTAACTTTTGTTTTTTTTTTTTGGATTATTGTAGTGTAAGCCATGCCATATGTTCATCCAGTCATCAAACTATATAGTGGCAAGTGGGTTATCTTTATGGATCATACTCCTAATTAGATGATCCATGGACGTCCATTATTTTCTAGTGATGTTCGGGTGACAGTGGACATAACGATTCATGGTGCTGCACAGTTGCCTGGTCCAAACCGAGACGGTGGATTGACAAATTTTTTTTCTGCACTTGGTTCAGTTATTGCTTGGCCTCGAGATTGGGTTATTGTTGGTATACATGAGGTAATGTTTTTGGTAAATATATTTTATAAAATAAACCTATTAATGTCAATTAAGTTTGTAAAATTTTTTTAGCTATTGATTATAAAGCAACAAGGTAAGTTGTCAGTTAAGAAAGCACTAACATTGACAAAACTACAATCATTGCAACAAGTATCTTCCGTTAGGCTACCACCAGAATTACAAAAGATATATAATTATGTGAATAAGGTGATGACACTTGATGAAACAAACACATACCTTTTACTGAAGTCTTTGCTTCTGATAGACATCTATTTGTGGCTCAAGAAGATATCATGCAATTTTGTGACATGGAAGAGCTAAGTGTTACCATTATTCAGGTTTACATTATGTACGTATGTGTTTTGAATTTGTGTTTGGTTATTTCTATTTGGCTACAACATATTTATATTTTTCATACTCTTTATTATTTTAGTAAACTTTATACAGATTTAATTGCACTTGACTTGGGGAAGTATTTTGTATTTGCTGATCTGTCAACATTGTCATATGAAGGTCTATAAGTATAAACACCTAAACCCATCACTTAGCCAATAGAATGATAGATCCATGTGACGGAGGAGTAATGCTATTTTCTTATAACTTGATATAAGTTATAATACAAGTTAAAATTATTAATAGTTTTATTCACAATATTTTTAACATTTATTTTTCATAATGTAGGTAGCACTGTTGGTGGTTGTCGAGCCTCGTAATTTTTTTTACAGTATTTTTGATCTTTTGAACCATGGTTCTCGTCAAGAACTAGATCAACTTATATTCAGGTAAGTGAAAATATTTTCATTTATGTTAGTATGCATTTTTTTCTTACTCTTAAGGATATTGATTATTTTCTATTAGCAGCTCTTTTAAATTGTTCTAAGCTTTTAAAGAATCAGGCAATAGGCACATTCCTAGGAGTATTCCTGCTAATGTATGAATATTTAAACCTATATGTGATGTTAGTTTTATTTATTTTACAAAATATAACAATTAAAAATTTTTAATGCATTGTTCACATCAGCCTTTAAATACTGAGTGTGAATATTATATTATGCAATTTTTAAAAGACATCATTGATAGACGTGATAAAAATATCTCATATACAAAAATGGTAAGTTTTTAAGCATTTGCTTATGTAAATACTTAAGTAATTAATTGATGTGCTTATTAACTTTAATTAGACTAACTTTTTTTTTATAAATATAGTTAGTGGACATAGATATTTACACCCAATTGGATATTGATGAAGTTAGAAAGGAGGTTGAACAATGTCTTTGGAGTGTCATGTTAGAAAGTTGAACCTTGAAGATTTTTGTACACATGAACATCATTGAATTTATATAGTTGCATTTTTAGGATTGTGTATGATAATGTATATTTAAACTCATATATCATACATATAGAGTTCAATTATGACATCAAATTTTTTTCTTTTTTTTTCATCTATTATTACTTTTTTTGAATTGAATTATTTTGAGTGTTTTTCAACATGAAAGAAGTAATGACGATCTCAGTGAGAATGGTATTAAAGTGTATAACAAGAAACTTTTGGTTGCATATTGTGAAGAATTGTATTGATGTATATGGTTGATGTGAAAGAGATGAAAATTTTTATATATGCAGGTTTTGGATAATTTGAATATATAAACTTTGTATTTATTTCGAAATAAATACTAAAAATACTTTTAATGACAGTTTTATAATAATTGTCATTAAAGATCTCATTAAAGGGCCTCCCTTGAATGACAATTCTGTTGGAACTGTCATTAAAACCTCTCTCCTTTAATGACATGAACAAAGATGACAATTTTACAATTATCATTAAAAGCCATTTTTAACTGTCATTAAAACTTTTATTTGTTGTAGTGTCAGCTTTGGCCAGAAAATTCTTTAGCCTTTCAATTTTAGTTGCATAGACATGCACTTTGTTCAGTACTGCATCAATGGCAAATTCATTAGCAACATTAGCCTTATTCATGAAATAATAGAGATTGATGCTAATATGGTTGTACCTGTTTACAAGTATAACCATTCTTTGGGCAAACTGTAAAAACAAGGAAAGCATTGATTAGAAACCTACTACTACAGATTCATTATTAAAACCACAAAATTAAGCAGATTGATACTTAACTCCTTAAAGCACATCATCATGTTGCTGAAGAAGGTGCCGTTATTTTCCTCCTTTAGCTTTTTTAGGTCATAAGAAAGGATGAGGTTAGCTCCATGATGTTTTTAAGCAATAAATAGCTTAGATTTTAATGATAATAAATTCAATTATGCATGATCTAATGAAGTTGCCAAGTATGTAACATGATGAAACTCGAAGATAGCAAATATGAAGCCTAAAAGTAAGCATAACGATCCAAGCAAATAAATGATAAGTTAAATCTTAAATAAGATTGGACTTTAATATGTAATAGATTACTTTGCTCAAATAGATAAGAAATCGCACATATACTTCATGCATCTTCTTGTTTAAAGTTTTGAACTTAAAACAAACGGTTTTGATGGGATTTATTCAAAAGATTTTCAAGAAGGCTTTTACATGGATTTCAACTTAGTAAAACACATTTAGGAAAATGGTTAGGAAGGAAGTCTAAAAACCAAATAATATGAAAGCATAAATGAGGGAAATGAGTGGTACTCTCGGTATTAAGCAATACTATAGCCGACCGGTACCATCAAAAGAGAACTGGCATAACCACTAGGCTTACTACCTCTTTGAGGCACATAAGTTTAGTACTACAATCATTATCGACACTACTAATGGTTTGCATTAAAGGCACTACCACTTGATTTACTGCCTCTTTGAGGCATAAAAGTCCGATACTATCAATCATTACTGGTACTATTAGTGATCAGCACTACTAGTGAACTACAAGCACCATCATTTGACTTACCAGACCTTTGACGCACAAGGGTCTAGTACTACCGCTTCTTTATCGATACTATCAGTTAATTTAAATTTTTGAATGTAAATCAATCAAGCGATACTATTAGTTGTCAAGTGGTACTATCCGTTCAAGATTTCAAAATTTATGTTTTTGAATATAATGACTATCTTTTTAGATCTGGATATAAATACTTTTTTGGAATTAAAAAACATAACTCTTTGCATCTCTTTAGCCATCTTTCTTACTCTTTAAGCTCAAAAAAAAAAAAATCTATTGTGAACTTCATTGTACTTGAAATATTGTTGTGAAAGTTCATTAGTGCTTACAACATTTTTCTTTTGATGAGAACTAAGTATAAAAGGCTGTATACACCTTATTGTATTAGATTTTGGTAAGAAAAATAGCTAAGAAGTGTCTGCAAGAAATTGAAGTAGTAAAATCTTTAAGCGAAGACTTGTGACCGTGGATATAGGTAAGATTTGATCGAACCACATAAATTTTATGTTTAATCTCTCTTACCCTTCTATAGTTATTTATCACAGGTACTAAATTTTTTATTTGTGTTATATTATTGAATAGTTACTTAGATTTATTTTATTAGTTAAGTAAAAGAAAAAAATAAAAAAAATATACAATTCATCCCCTCTTGGATTGCCATTCGTAAGGCTAACAAGTAGCATTAGAGTTTAAGTACTCTAATTAGTTAAACTTAAGTGTTTAGGAGTTAAAAGAACCCAACTGACAACAACTTTGGAAAATAATATAGTTGAGAGACTCTCTACAAGTAGCATTACTACAAATAAGTCTTTTAATAATAGTTAAAAATGATTTTTAATAACAGTTTTATAACCGTCGTGTTTATTCATGTTATTAAAGAGGATGTCTTTGTATTGCTAGTCATGAGACACACACATACACACACACACACATATATATATATATATGTGAATTATCTAGGTCAATTTTCTCTCTCTATATAGACATATGAATTAAGTTAGTTTACCTCGCTCAAATCTTCTTTTAAAACCAATGTATATCCAAACTAAAAGGTAATCTCATTGCAAATTCAAATAAAAGACCAATCCATCTTAGATTATAATTTAATCTAATCTATTAAAATTCAACCTAAATCTAATAAAATTCAATCCAATCCAATCCAACCTAAATCAAATTATCATAAAAATATATAAGAAAAAAAAAACTGAATTACAAAAACAAGTAAATGCAGGACCTAAGATTTTTCCTTTTCATCCACACTTAACATATAATGAGATAGAGATGAAGAATGCATTTACTACAGGGATAGGGAGCTGGAGACATCTTGTCCCACCCGTTTACATCCCCAAATGAGAACCAAAGTCACAACCCATTTGCTACGAACTCTCATTTGTTCAAGAAATCTTGCCATAATCCCATTAAACCTTGAATCAGATAATCACTTTTGGTTTAATTCAGAAATGAGCAACAAATAAGTTTGAGCTTATGCAAGAAATCTGTCACAAGGACAAAGCTATGGATGCACAATATATAGTTGCTTTTCTGCCATACCACCAAAAATTATATATAGTGTATATATACTATATATTGGAACATATACCTCCGTGGGGCCTGCAATTACCATTCCATCAGGAAGATGAGTTGGCAAATCAAGCCACCTTATCTCTTTTATTGCAGCCAAAATTTGAGCTTAAAATTGGCCTTTACAATAATGTATAACTGATGGTTAAGATGGCAACTCTATTTTATGCTAATAACCTAAAACACTAGTGTTCACATTTGACTATGACTTCGCTCCCTTTCTCACAGGTGCACGCACATAGGTAAAGCACAATTCTTTTCTCTTTAATGGATTCCTTCTTTAATGGATGATGAAGTCTGTTTTCGTAATTGTTAAAAATAAAATGTCCATATCAGATGATTGTTGAAATAAAATTAAGCTGTCACGCATATAGTTAATTTATTATGTCATATATATATTTGTATCTGTCTGTGTATGTTTGAAGGCATTGTTCTATGTACTCCAAGTTAACTTTGACACCTCGATTGTTTAAACACCATTTGCAAACTAATATATGTTAAGTAATGACATGCATAAGCCTTAATTAGTTTGTTGCCGTGCATAACAGCCTTGATTTGGTTGTGAATTAGCGTAGGACTTGTAATCTGTTACAATCATATATCAAGAAGCAGGAAGTAAGAGAAAGAAAGGTAATAATTAATGGCAATAAGATGTATTGCAACCTCTAACCAAATTAATAACCTTATTTACTATGTCCGGTAATATATGGTTGGAAATTTCAATGGTGCCGAGGGTGTCTTCCTTCATTACAAATAGCCCCAAGCAACTTACAGAAGGGAACGTGCAGCATTGATCAATTAAACACAAACCAATAGAGCGAGGAAACAAAATAGTGTACGTGGGGGGGCAAAACATGGCAATGAAATCAAACACAGTAGCAATAACGTTGTTGTTATTGGTAGCATCTTCTGCTGTAGCACATGCTGTTCGCAATGGCGTTTATAACGTGAAAAAACATGGTGCAAGACACGATGGTTCGGCAGACATTTCACAGGTAATTAATAAGCAAATTGTGATTAATCTATATACGACAATTAATATTGCAAGAATAGGCATGCATGCCTGTACTACTAATTAATTGTTAGCTAGTTAGACGTAATAAAATTGTTTGGTCTTGCTCAAATTCAGATTATGTTGAGTATTTGGGGAAAAGCTTGTGCATCTGCCACCCCCTCCAAAATTGTGATCCCAAGGGGGATATACTTGCTGGGTCCAGTTATTTTTTCTGGACCCTGTAGGGCGCGTGTGGAAGTTAGGGTTGAGGGCATCTTGAAGGCCTCAGAGAACATTAACTTGTACAAGCCTAAGGGGAGTTGGATTACTTTCAGAGACATTGATCAGTTTGCACTGTATGGACGTGGAACACTGGATGGTCAAGGACCCTCTGCCTGGGCCAAGTGCATCCAGTCGGACACCTGCACTAATCTCCCTGTGGTACGTAAGCTTTTTCGATTGCATCTTTAACTATGAAAGGTTTAAAAAAGGCAAACCGATATTTCTTCTGTAATTAATTAACTTCGACTGACGTGTGCATATATGCTTTTGTTTTGGTTGCAAAATAAACAGAACATAAGGCTCCTACGGGTATCGAATGCTTCGTTGCGAGACATAACTTCATTGAACAGCAAACACTTCCACATGTGCATCAACCATTGCCAAAACCTTACTATGTCCAACTTGAGCATCCTGGCACCTGCAGAAAGTCCCAACACTGATGGCATTCACATCGCGTATTCAACAGGAGTGAGCGTCTTAGATTCGCGTATTGCCACTGGGGATGATTGCGTCTCTATCATTCACAGCAACCTGCAAGTAAGAGTGGAGAGAGTGACTTGTGGACCTGGCCATGGCATCAGCATTGGAAGCCTTGGAAAGTACGACCATGAAGGGCCAGTTAGGGATATCAGAGTCATGAATTGCACCTTTATTAACACTGATAATGGGGTGAGAGTGAAAACTTGGCCCGCTTCTCGTCCTGGGGTTGCCTCAGATATTCACTTTGAGGGCATTCTCATGTATAATGTCAGCAATCCCATCCTCATAGATCAAACCTACTGCCCAGATAACCAATGCAATGCAAAGGTAAAAACTTGGTACCCACAATCTCCTCTGCTGCAATTATGCTCATCAACACCACACCTTAAACTCAGCCTATTATTCATATGCATATATTCTCATAAAGTTAATTTCTTATCTTTATTCTTTGATTAATCTTTAATTTTGCATGCAGCGTCCATCCCTTGTTCAGCTCAGTAATATCTTCTTCAAAAGGATTCGAGGCACATCACCAACACAGCAGGTGATCAAGCTTGCTTGCAGTAGCAGCAACCCATGCGAGGATGTGGAGCTTTCTGACATTGATCTTCAATACACTGGAGCCACTGGCATTGCTAAATCTTTATGCGCCTTTGTTAAGCCCTTATTTTCTGGCAGGCAAAGCATACCTCTCTGTACCTTCTTTAGCTAATTGTCTTTTCTGATCCAATACCAATTCAGTTCTTTCTTTCTTTCTCTGGTTTTCAACGCGCTTACTAAAAGAAGATGAGCAGTTCGTGCACAGTAACATACCAATTCAATTTTACAACAATATGAAAGCCTATTTAGGACTAGTTAGCTCTCATGTTACAACTCAAATGCCTTTTCCTAGCATTTTTATTTCTTTTCACATAAAGGCCTCTTTTGTCAATTTTATTTTTTAATTGTAAGAAGGAAAATTAGGAAGCAAGAATTGATGGATGAAATTTAATTACAAAGGTAAAATAAAAAGTTTAAGCAAGTTGAGATTACCAAGAATTAAAATTTATTAAAATTCATTAAAAATTTAAAATATTTAAATAAAAAAGTTAACTAATTACAAGTATAGATAAAAAAAATTAGCTTTTAATTTGTACAATGCATGAAATAATTAAAACATTATATTTAATTATCATTAAAATATCTATCTCAACGAGGATTTGATGGAAAAAATTTTGAAGTGATTTAAGAAAGAGAGTTTGCCCCGATAAAAATATGAAGTGATTATTATCAATTTTTTTAATAGTGTAATTGATCACAAAAAATTGTATATTTTTCAAAAATTATTTTAAAAGTAAATTAGAAATTAAAAATTTAAAAATTATCAATTTTTTTGTAGTATAATTGATCACTGAAAATATTTTAGCTTTTGATCCTCAACTTTCTTTTTTTTTACTGATTTATGAGAATAACTTGTTAAGATTTCGTTAGAATGGATAACAAAATTGGAGTGGAATAAAACTAACTTAGTAACGTCAACATTCATTAATTTAATGATCAATTAATAAGATCCGAATTCACAATACAAACAAGAAATGGATTTATTTTTATGAATTTAAAATTAGGCTTCAAATCCGAATGAATCCCGCTAGTCAAGGATAAAAATGGATTTAGGCCATGCCCAAATGGACAAAGGATTTTCATCCATTTTTATGGAGAATCATTCTATTAAATAATATGAAGACGTTGACCTAGAAACATCTTTATATTACTGAAAGAAAAAACTGAAACATTTTTATTTCTAGAATAATTTTTTATTAGAGAGTCAAAATATTTTTAATTCATTTTTGAAATTGATTTTTAGTAAAACCATGTGAAAATTACTTTAACGTTGGTCCCGCAACAAATTCTCTATGATATTTTTTATCTAAGAAATAATATATTTTTCTTCATTTGCTCATCTTCTATTTTCCTCTGCATTCAAGCTATGAAATCAGGGAACAGGAAAGGAAGTGTCAATGGTGGCATGTTAAGAAAATAAACAAAGTCTTGCTTACGATGGATCCTATTTTTTATCATTTAAGACTGACTTTATTATTTTATTTATATTATTAAATGTATCACGTAATTGATTAGTTATTTTTTATAAAAGAATAATATTTTGAATTTTTAATTCACATTGTTTCGTTTTTGGATCAAAACATAACAATGATAATATATTTCAAGATATATCTTTTTTCAGCTTTTTCTTTTTTTTTTTTCTCCTAAAATTAGGAAAACTGTCTCATCAAAGTGATAGTCGATAACTCGAGCCATAAAAAGATAATCCATAAAGGGTTCAAGATACTTAATAACAGAGGGTGGTTCATATCCAATATATATTCTTAATCTTCTCTATGGTCCTATCTTTATGCATTGCCATGGAGCAATTATAACATATATTACACAACCAAACTTTATAAATGAGAAATATTAGGTTATGAACCAATAAAAATCAATTATAATGAGAAGTGTTTGTGATTAGTTATAGGCATTCAATAAAAGATTCAACTAAACCATTCATGTACGTGCATGGACGATTATGTGTTCAACGACTATTCTTACTGTCATACAATAATCATTAAATGTTTGGGATGTAAACTCACCAGCATTTTCAAGACAAATTGTCTTAATTGTATGATTTGAAAACTATACTCGTAATTAAATTATTTAAACAAGCAATTTTGTAAATGTCATATTACGAGTAGATAACAAACAAATGTGAGATCATCGAGTTGATGCATCTATTAATATCATAAAATATCTAAATTATTTGCATTGTAGATGAATAAGTCCACATATGTCACCTTGGATATGTTCTTAAATGGTTAGAAAATTCAGTAACAACTTTAACTAATGATGATTTAACAACAATTTTTCCTTTTGAACAATCACCATATATGAATTCATAAGATTAATAAAGAATCTTCTGGTCTTTTAATAAATGCTTATGTGAATTCTTAAGAATACTCTTCATCATGGTTGATCCTAGATGGTCTAATCGATCGTGCCAAGTAATAAAGTGCTTGAATATGTAAACTTTTGGTTTACTATAATATTTGTTTCAACAGTATTAATATATGCATGAGATTTAGCGACAGATTGAAGTTTATCCTAAAATATAAGATTTAGTGACAAATTAAAATCTATCGTTAAAGTTTAAGATTTAGTGACAAATTAGAATAAGTTGCTAGATCTTTTATTTAGCGACATATTTCTTAATCAATCGCTAAACTAATATAATTTTATAATAATAAAATTAAAAGTAAATATCATTTAAAACTCTTAGCTTTACCCTCTCTTTCCAATCAAATCCTAACTTTCAAAATGTATCCAAACAAACCTTGATTTATTGATTTTGTCTAAATTAAATCTTGATTCAAAATAGTTATGAAAAATTAATGATTTTTTCATTATTAAAAATGATTGAAAACTTCTCGAATAAATTTTACACTTTATTTTGATTTTATCCTCCAAATTTAAAATTTTTTTTACTAATTAACTATTTTTTATAAATTTTTTAAATTTTTGATAGTGTATTTTTTAAGAAAAATATTTTTAGTATTTAAAAATTTTTTAATTTTTTTATAATGATAGCTTAAATATTTTATTACATCCCTAAAAAATTATAAGTCAAAATTTATTATAAAATATATATAATTTAAATATTTTTAATGTTTGAATTTTTCAATAAGGTTCAATTTTGATAAAATTGAAATACTAAGATTTATTTGCATACATTTTAAAAGTAAAAGTTTGATTGGAAAGATGGGGTAAAACTTAAGGTTTTAAATGATATTTATCTTAAAATTAATTTTTATACTATACAATAAACGAAAGCAAATTGAAATTACATATAATTCATAAAAAAAAATAAGTACACCATATTATTATATTTTCATCAAATACAATATCTATAGGTGAAAATGAATTTAACCATTAAAGGAATCATTAGGTGGTGCTGAAGCTGCGCTTCTTAAGAATAGAGTCTTTATACTACGAATGTACTCAATCATATTAGCCTTCTTGCATCTCAGTCTCTCATAATAGGTAATCATACTCCCTTATCAATCCCTAGTAATCTAATCTAATTATAACTAATATCTAATTACATCTCTACTAGCAATTAATATCTAACTATTTACTTTTAATAAAAATCTCATTTATTTATTTACAATATCAATATTCCCATTTACAATTACTCTTTAACTAACATAAAATTAATTTGTTAACACCTGAGTACATCCAAAACATTTAATTAACATATACACGGACAATAATTAACAATTGAAAATCAAAATCTAATTCAACAAACATCTAATCACATCTATAATAGCAATTAATATCTAACTAATTCACTTATAATGAAAATTTAATTTATTTATTTATCTCAAATTAAGATCTATTAAACTATTAATTTAACTAATCTAAGTAATCCAACCAATTAACCCATTAATCTTGATAAACATATACTTAATTAATATATTAATAATTAAAATTAACAATATAAATATTCTCATTTATAATGTCTCTTTAACTAACATAAATTGATTTCTTATCTAATAACAATTAAAATATTTAATTAACATACTAAAAATAATTAACAATTAAAAATTCAAATCTCATTACAACTATCATCTAGTTACGTCTATACTAATACTTAACATCTAACTAATTTACTTTTAATCAAAATCTAATTAACTTATTTATCTCAACTTAAGATTTAGTTAAACCATTAATCTAACTAATCTAAACAATCTAACTCATTAATCCTAATAAATGTATACTTATTAATTTCTTAACAATTAAAATTAAGAACATGAATATTGTCATTTATAAATACTCTTTAAGTAATGTAAAATTAATTTTTTTACCTAATTATAATTAAAATATATTAATACATACTAAGAATAGTTAATAATTAAATATTTAAATCTCATTGCAACTAATATCGAATTACATTGATATTAACATTTTACATCTAACAAATTTACTTTTAATGAAAATCTAATTTATTTGTTTATCTCAAATTAAGATCTAACTAATCGTGAATCTAATTAATGTAACCAATCTAACTCATAATAAACATGTACCTAATTAATATATATCTTAATAATTAAAATTAATGAAATTAATATTGTCATTTATTACTCTTTAACTAATATAAAATTAATTTGTTAATATCAAATTATAATAGTTAATTAGCATACTAACAGAATTAACAATTAAGAATTAAAAACTAATTACAACTAACATATAGTTACATCTACACTAATAATTAACACCCATATATATTAATAATTAATTAATTAATAATTAATCATAAATTAACTCAAAATCTCACCATGGCAGTGGTGATATCGGATGGACAAATCGCGACGAACGATGGCCGATGGTGACGACCAAATGGTGATGCACAACCCTTTCAATGGGTATGGTATATAAGCTAAACGAGTATGGATATATAACAAATACCCAAAGAGAAAGAAAGGGAAGGGAATGGAGATGATCTTTCGGCCGATAAAAGCTTTGTCGATGACCTTTTACTAAGGAAAAAAAGGGGAAAAGATGGGGGAGAAAGAGCTGCACAAAGAAAGGTGGGTGACACTCGTGGGAAAAGAAAGTAGGGCAAAAACCCTAGTTTTCTGCAAATATAAGTGATCATTATAAATGATAGTCACTAACTAAGGATCACCTATGAAGGCAATCATTAAAAATAATGACCACTATAAATTGTGGTGGTTATGCCGTGGGTGAAAACCCAAGACTTGCGATTGCCTTTCAAGGTAATTGCCAATTTAACAACTGCAGTGATGAGCGGTCGTTAGTCTAATGACTGCCTTGAAGGGCAGTAGTTAACATTGGCAGCCACCAATTAAAACGATGACTAAGCCTTAGCGATTGCCACCTTAGTGCTTAATCATGTTAACTTTTCTTTTTTCAATTTCAGTGGTTGAACTCTTATATGTTGTTAGATTTTTAGAAAAAATAATAATAATTGATTAAAAATTAATTTAACTATTGAATTTTTGTCTGTTACTAAATTTTATTATTATTCTATTACTAATCAGTTACTAAGTGAAATTTTTAATTTTATAACAATTTTATCTCTAATCTGTTACTGTCTAATGACGGATTAATTTGGTTCCTAATTTCTATCACTATGTTAATAATTTTTTGTAGCACATTTAAAGTGAGACATTATTCAACAAGCAACCACCAGGCAAAGATATTCCACATTCGTGAAGTAGGAGCATAGTCCGACAACTCATTTGGCAAGACAAGGCACCTCCAGTAGTTCAATATTTTACCTAGCGCATCATGTTGATGTTGCTTTTCGGGATAGTTCTAGCACAGCCACACTGCGAGCAATGGCTAGAAACCATGAAGGATAAATTCTTTGTTTTGCTGCTTTAGTTATAGCTAGGTATGGTTTACTCTAGCGAGTTGATGGTTATTCAGTTTAGCCTCAAATTTGGAGTTCAAATTAACCATCAAAGACTGGAGGAGGTCTACAAAGGCAATGAATCACTGTGTGCATGGGGTAAGGTTTATACAAATATCAATTACCTTGCATCAAAGTGAGATAATTGTGCTTTTACCAATGTTTCTGGGAAGCTTAATGAGTTTGCTCATAAGCTATTTAAATTAAATATCACTAACAAAGGTAATCAACTATAGATTAATGAATTAACCCCAAACTTTTGTAACCTTAATATTTGAGTAATAATATAACACTTTTACTAATAAAATATAGTATGAAATATATCAGGTTTTTTTTTTTTTTAAGTTACTCTTTGTTTTTAAGTAAAGTAATAATGGCATATATAAGTTTTTAATTCAATTTTTAAGAGAAATTGAAAAAAAAAAAAAGGTACTCTAATGATAATAACGAAACAAAACAACCATTAGTGAAAAATATAAACTATTGATGGGTAAAATATTCGTTTGAAAAAGCCAAATATTTATTGATGAAAGCAAATATCTATCAATATATATGCAAAATGTAATGAAAAAACAAATATAAATATGTACTACGCATTTATTGATAAATATTTTATTAAAAAATATTACTTGATATATAAAGAAATTTAATAATAAAAAAATTAGTCAAAATATGCTAGACATGAGAGTTAATGATCAGAGAAGAACATTTGGTCGGTTCGATTTAAAATTTTAAAAATTAAATTAACTAAATTTATTAAAAAATATGAAAAACTAATTAAATATAAAAAAATAGCTAATTAAATCGAACCAAGTTTTTTTTTATTGGTTTAATCAATAATAGAACAAGTTGAAATTTTATTTAAACTCAAAATTAATATTTTTAAAAAGAAAAAATAAATTATTATTATTAATACTAATAAAATAAATTAATTATTAAAATTGAAACTGATTTAAAACTAAAAAAATTGAAAAAAAAACTGAATTACCAATTAATTTAATTTTTTAAAATTTTAATCAAATTATGCTCACCCCTATCCATGATTATCATTTTATATATGAGATAATATTAACAAATTTTTTGGCTGTCAATAATTGTTGTGCAGCTAATGACAAATTGAAAAGTTGATTACTATATGAATGCATATATCTGACCAATTTTGGCCATAGTGAAAAATCAAGTTACTTAAATTAATTTTAAAATATTATATATCATGAAATTTGTTTTTTTTTATTTTAATGTGTATAACTTAAACCTTATTAGATATTTATTTTATTCACATATCTTTTAGTGTCTAAATCTTGTAATAAAACTGAGGTAGATTAAGCTCATTAACCTTGAGAGCTTAATTTACCTTAGAAAGTTTAATTATTTGTACAAAAACATAAACAATGGAGATGGCGGTATTGTTAAATAAAGGCTATTTTTTTTAATGAGTAAATCTCCCATATTTATATGATTTTCAATATAAGAAACATGAAAGTTTTTTGCAGAATAAATGAAAGGAAATCATTTGTTAATGTGCATGAACTGCTCATCTTCTTTTAGTAAGCGCGTTGAAAACCAGAGAAAGAAAGAAAGAACCGAATTGGTATTTCATCAGAAAAGACAATTAGCTAAAGAAGGTACAGAGAGGTATGCTTTGCCTGCCAGAAAATAAGGGCTTAACAAAGGTGCATAAAGATTTAGCAATGCCGGTGGCTCCAGTGTATTGAAGATCAATGTCAGAAAGCTCCACATCCTCGCATGGATTGCTGCTACTGCAAGCAAGCTTGATCACCTGTTGTGTTGGTGATGTGCCTCGAATCCTTTTGAAGAAGATATTACTGAGCTGAACAAGGGATGGACGCTGCATGCAAAATTAAAGATTAATCAAAGAATAAAGATGAGAAATTAACTTTATGAGAATATATGTATATGCATAATAGGCTGAGTTTAAGGTGTGGTGTTGATGAGCATAATTGCAGCAGAGGAGATTGTGGGTACCAAGTTTTTACCTTTGCATTGCATTGGTTATCTGGGCAGTAGGTTTGATCTATGAGGATGGGATTGCTGACATTATACATGAGAATGCCCTCAAAGTGAATATCTGAGGCAACCCCAGGACGAGAAGCGGGCCAAGTTTTCACTCTCACCCCATTATCAGTGTTAATAAAGGTGCAATTCATGACTCTGATATCCCTAACTGGCCCTTCATGGTCGTACTTTCCAAGGCTTCCAATGCTGATGCCATGGCCAGGTCCACAAGTCACTCTCTCCACTCTTACTTGCAGGTTGCTGTGGATGATAGAGACGCAATCATCCCCAGTGGCAATACGCGAATCTAAGACGCTCACTCCTGTTGAATACGCGATGTGAATGCCATCAGTGTTGGGACTTTCTGCAGGTGCCAGGATGCTCAAGTTGGTCATAGTAAGGTTTTGGCAATGGTTGATGCACATGTGGAAGTGTTTGCTGTTCAATGAAGTTATGTCTCGTAGCGAAGCATTCGATACCCGTAGGAGCCTTATGTTCTGTTTATTTTGCAACCAAAACAAAAGCATATATGCACATGTCAGTCGAAGTTAATTAATTACAGAAGAAATATCGGTTTGCCTTTTTAAACCTTTTCATAGTTAAAGATGCAATCGAAAAAGCTCACGTACCACAGGGAGATTAGTGCAGGTGTCCGACTGGATGCACTTGGCCCAGGCAGAGGGTCCTTGACCATCCAGTGTTCCACGTCCATACAGTGCAAACTGATCAATGTCTCTGAAAGTAATCCAACTCCCCTTAGGCTTGTACAAGTTAATGTTCTCTGAGGCCTTCAAGATGCCCTCAACCCTAACTTCCACACGAGCCCTACAGGGTCCAGAAAAAATAACTGGACCCAGCAAGTATATCCCCCTTGGGATCACAATTTTGGTGGGGGTGGCGGATGCACAAGCTTTTCCCCAAATACTCAACATAATCTGAATTCGAACGAGACCAAACAATTTTATTACGTCTAACTAGCTAACAATTAATTAGTAGTACAGGCATGCATGCGTATTCTTGCAATATTAATTGTCGTATATAGATTAATCACAATTTGCTTATTAATTACCTGTGAAATGTCTGCCGAACCATCGTGTCTTGCACCATGTTTTTTCACGTTATAAACGCCATTGCGAACAGCATGTGCTACAGCAGAAGATGCTACCAATAACAACAACGTTATTGCTACTGTGTTTGATTTCATTGCCATGTTTTGCCTCCCCACGTACACTATTTTGTTTCCTCGCTCTATTGGTTTGTGTTTAATTGATCAATGCTGCACGTTCCCTTCTGTAAGTTGCTTGGGGCTATTTGTAATGAACGAAGACACCTTAGACACCATTGAAATATCCAACCATATATTACCGGACATAGTAAATAAGGTTATTAATTTGGTTAGAGGTTGCGATACATCTTATTGCCATTAATTATTACCTTTCTTTCCCTTACTTCCTGCTTCTTAATATATGATTTTAACAGATTACAGGTCCTACGCTGATTCACAACCAAATTAATGCTGTTATGCACTGCAAAAAACTAATTAAGGCTTATGCATGTCATTACTTCACATTAGTTTGAAAATATATAATGTATCAAAATAAAAAAAGAAATGAAAATTGATTTGATTTGGCCAAATTTGACCCTAGAGAATGGGATTAAATCAAACGATAAATGCTAAAAAACATTACAAGAAGTGTTTTATCATCACTTCTATTATTGAATGTGTTGTAAAATGTATTAGAGATTCAAATGTAAAGAATGAGATCAAACTTACTCGAAGATGCATTATTATGCTTTTATGATCTTTCATCCTAGGAAATTTGACTTTCAATTACTAATTGTGAGTTAATTTATATCATAATTTGAAGAGCATAAACATGAAGGAATTTATATCATAATTTGAAGAGCATAAACATGAAGGAATTTTGAGTAATTACTTGTTTTTTGATGTGAAGCTTTTGAGAAGAAACTTTTTATTTTGACTAAATCAAATAAAGCTTAACCTTTAGCAATAATCGAAATAGAGCGGTAAATATTTATTGTAATGACAAGAAATATAATCTCGCAATATTGGTTTTAAATGAACTTTTAGCAAAACAAATTATAGTAATATTGTTTCGTTAATAAATATTAGTTAATTAGTTACAAATAATTTTATATATATTTAGTGAATTTTATTATTATTCATCATACAACATTCTGTTAAGAAAACCTTAGATTCATGCAGTAGGGCGGTTCCATCCACACTACACTAAAATGTCAAAATAGTCATGGATGAACAACTCATCATCATAAAAGCCGAAGATACCCTGATTGCGTTTGTATCAAAAGATCATCCCTATATATTGAAGCCTCGAAGTACCTCGGAGTGCGATGGATCCTCATTCAGAACATTCGAGTTTATGAACATCATTGAGTGTAGCTAAGCTTGGCAACATAAATTTCCAGATAATATGATCTTTCAGTTGCGAAAAATCTTGGGAAAATGTTGCCAAACAGGGAAAGGACTTGACATAAATCTGCAAGGAATTGCCCAAGCTTTAGAGATCAAGGGAAAGAAAAATTAATTAGGCTTGGGCTATGAGCCAATAAGAGCTTGCAAGAAAAGAATAGAGAGGAAAAGGAAAATAAGGAAAAGCAATAAGGAAGAAATGGATTCGATCGACTATGTTGAGTATGTGTGGAGACAATCTTATCTAAAAAGGGAATATATTTATCTGAAAGTGCATATACTCATCTAAAAAGGATATATATGCTTATCTGAAAGAGAATATACTCATTCAAAAGAGTATATATTTATCAAAAAAGATATCTTGAGATTTTCACACATCTATTTTTGGCATTGGGCTCTACTATATAAAAGGGGGACTTCTACTCATGTAAACATCATTAAGAGAAAGTGTGAGCAAGAATCCTAGGGTTTTATTTTAGTAGAGTAAGGGCTAGGAAAACAGTTATCTCTCTTATAATCTATTTTCATAGTGAAAAAGGTTTCTTGCAGTGACTGCAAAGTGGATGTAACTCTCAATTGAGGGTGAACCACTATAAATCTTGTGTTCTTGTGATTGTTTATTTTTCTTCTTACTTTATTATTGTTGCTTTCAGGTTACATGGATTTGATATTTGATCCATCAACTAAGGATCTAGTTGTCAAATTCACAACAACTGGTATCAATGCTTCGGGTTTTGAGATTGAAAGCAATGGGTAGCGAAGAAAACTTATCACATGGGATCATCAAGTTCGATGGTACAGATTATGCCTTCTGGAGAATGCAAATCGAGGATTATTTGTATGAAAAAAAGCTGCATGAACCACTTTTGAGTCAAAAGCCTGAAAAGATTTCAGAAAGCGATTGGGATCTCCTTGATCGACAGGTACTGGGGGTTATTCGGCTGACACTGTTAAGGAATGTTGCTCACAACGTGGCAAAGGAGAGAACAACTGCAAGTCTGATGAAGGTGCTCTCTAACATGTACAAAAAACCTTCAGTAAATAACAAGGTTTTTCTCATGAAGAAGCTATTTCACTTGAAAATGAGTGAAGGTAATTCTATGGCAACTCATCTTAATGAGTTAAATACTATTGTTAATCAGTTATCTTCTGTTGAGATTGACTTTGATGATAAGGTACGTGCCTTAATACTATTGACATCATTGCCAAATAGTTGGGAGCCCATGAGAGCAGCGATGAGCAATTCTGTTGGAAGTTCAAAATTAAACTTCAATGATGTTTGTGATCAAGTTCTTGCAGAAGAGATTCGAATGATCAATTTAGGTGAAACATCAGTTGCAAACTTTGCCCTAAATATTGAAAAACAGGGGAACAGAAAGTGACAAAAACTCTGATCGCAACAAGGGCAAATCTAAGTTAAGGAATGGAAGAAGAAAATCAAGATCTGGAAGAAATCTGGAATACTGAATCTGTAAGAAAAAGGGCCACATGAAGAAAGATTGTCGCTTACTGAAGAAAAAGGGTGAGAATAAAGATGACACTGCAAATGCTGTAACAAATGAGGTAAATGATGCTTTACTCTTGGCTATTGATAATCCTCTTGAGTCTTGGGTTTTAGATTTTAGGGCATCTTTTCATACCATTGCATATGGCAAAACAATGAAAAATTATGTTACTGGAAATTTTGGGAAGGTTTATCTTGCTAATGGAGAACCTTTGAATATTGTTGGTATAGGTGATGTTAAATTGAAGATGGCAAATGAGAATATCTGGAAGATTCAAAAGGCGAGACATGTGCCAACATTAATGAGAAATCTAATTTCTGTTGGACAGCTTAAAGTGAAGAGCATAAGGTGATTTTCAATGATAATTCATGGAAAGTTATCAAAGGTGCCATGGTTGTTGCTCAAGGAAGCAAAACTGGAACTCTCTATATGACTTCAAGTTGCAAGGATACAGTGGCTGCTGTTGACACTGGTATGAACTCTGACTTATGGCATTACAGACTTGGGCATATGAGTGAAAAGGGGATGAAGGTCATGGTAGCAAATGGTAATTTGTCGGATTTAAAATCTGTAGAGCACAAGTTGTGTGAAAGCTGCATCCTTGGCAAATAGAAAAAGGTCAGCTTCTCCAAAGCAGGAAAGCAGTTGAAGTAAGAAAAACTAGAGTTAGTTCATACAGATGTATGGAGGCCTTCGACTGTAACATCTCTTGAGGGATCTAGCTACTATATGACTTTCATTGATGACTCAACCAGAAAGGTATGGATTTATTTTCTAAAGAATAAATTTAATGTATTTGATGCTTTTAAGAAATAGAAAGCTATGGTTGAGAATGAAACTAATCTTAAAGTTAAGTGTTTGAGATCTGATAATGGTAAAGAATACATTGATGGGGATTTCAAATAGTTTTGTGCTAACAATGGGATGAAGATGGAGAAGACTACTCCAGGTACACCTCAGCAGAATGATGTTGCAGAAAGGATGAATAGAACACTGAATGAGCGTGCAAGGAGCATGAGAATGCATGCAGGGTTACCCAAGGTATTTTGGGCAGATGTAGTTAACACTGCAGCCTATTTAATCAATAAGGGTCCTTCAGTTCATTTGAATTGCAAAATACCCGAGGAGGTTTGGAGTGGCAAAAAGGTAAACCTGTCTTTTCTAAGAATATTTGGTTGTCTGTCATATATTTATATTGATGCTACTGCTAGAGGTAAACTTGATCCTAAATCAAAAAATTATTTTTTCATTGGATATGGTGACAATGAGTTTGGTTATCATTTCTGGGATAGCCAAAACAGGAAGATCATTAGGAGCAGGGATGTAATCTTCAATGAGCAAGTTCTGTACAAGGATAGTTTGGGCAAGAGTTCAGAAGTAACAGATTCTGAGGTAAAAAGGCCTGAAATGATCCACTTGAGAGACATTCCAGTGAATCAGTTGCAACAGAATGCTCAAGAAGTTGAAGATGACATTGCTAAGGAAAATCAGGAAAGTATTGCTCCAGAGGTAAATCCAACCACTCCTGTGACAGAAGTAAGAAGATCTTCCAGGACTGTGAGACCACCACAGAGATTTTCACCATCTCTGAACTATATCTTGTTGACTGATAAGGGTGACCCAGAGAGTTTTGATGAAACTTTACAGGGTGATGAATCAATCAAGTGGGAGTTAGCCATGAAAGATGAAATGAGTTCTCTTATGAGTAATCAAGCATGGGAGTTGGCAGAGCTACTACAACGAAAAAGGGCCTTGTAGAACAAATAGGTTTATCGGATAAAAGAAAAACATGATGGCAACAAGCAGTATAGAGCAAGGTTAGTAGTTAAAGGTTTTCAACAAAAGGAAGGTGTTAACTACACAGAGATTTTCTCCCCAGTGGTTAAGTTGACTACAATCAAAATAGTGCTTGGGTTAGTAGCTCAGGAAGATTTGCATCTGCAGCAAATGGATGTAAAAATAGCTTTTCTTCATGATGACTTAAAGAAAGAAATTTACATGAAACAGCCACAAGGATTTGAAGTCAAAGGTAAGGAGAAAATGGTATGCAAACTTATGAAAAGTTTGTATGGGTTAAAACAAGCTCCAAGACAGTGGTACAAGAAGTTTGACAACTTCATGGGTGACAATGGTTTCTTAAGATGCCAGGCAAATCATTGTTGTTATGTTAAGAGGTATGATAACTCTTACATTATACTGTTGTTGTATATTGATGATATGTTAATTGCTGGAGCTAATTTGCATGAGATATAGGAATTAAAGAGTAAGCTTTCAAAGAAGTTTGCTATGAAGGATTTGGGTTCTGCCAAACAAATCCTTGGGATGAGAATCACCAGGGAAAAGGGAATTCTCAAGCTATCTCAGGAGAAATACATCAACAAGGTGCTTACTAGATTCAGAATGGATGGTGCCAAACCAGTGAGTACACCTTTGGCTAGTCATTTCAGACTATCCAAAAGTCAGTCTCCTTCAATTGATGATGAAATTACGTATATGGGCAAGGTGCCTTATGCTTCTGTTATTGGGAGTTTAATGTATGTCACAGTATGTACAAGACCAGACATAGCACATGCAGTGGGAGTTGTTAGTAGGTATATGAGCAATCCAGGAAAGCAACACTGGGAAGCAGTTAAGTGGATCTTCAGGTATTTGAAGAGCACTGCAGACTTCGCTTTGTATTTCAGGAAAACAGATATGAACTTGTATGGTTATGTTGATGCTGATATGGCTGGTGATATCGACAGTAGAAAAAGTACTACAAGGTATGTTTATACATTGAGTGGTACTGCAATTAGTTGGATGTCTAAACTACAAAAGATAGTTGCACTTTCCACCACAGAGACTGAATATGTTGCTCTTACATAAGCAAGCAAGGAGATGATATGGTTATTATCTTTTCTAAATGAACTGGGGCATAGGTTTGAAAAAAGTTTATTGCATTGTGACAGCCAGAGTGCCATTTACCTGGCAAAGAACCTTGTGTATCATGCTAAAACAAAGCATATACAAATTAGGTATCACTTCATAAGATCAGCTTTGGAAGATGGTGTCTTATCACCTGAAAAGATACAAGGAAGTCAGAATCCAGCTGATATGTTAACCAAAGCTATTGCAATCGAGAAACTAAAGTTGTGTACAACTTCAGTGGGGCTTCTCAGCTACTGATTGGGAAGTCATGGTCATTGCAGGTGGAAGAAACAATTGAGATAATGAATTAGTCTCCAAGTGAGAGATTGCTGAGTATGTGTGGAGACAATCTTATCTAAAAAGGGAATATATTTATCTGAAAGGGCATATACTCATCTGAAAAGGATATATATGCTTATCTGAAAAAGAACATACTCATTCAAAAGAGTATATATTTATCAAAAAAAATATATCTTGAGATTTTCACACATCTATTTTTGGCATTGGGCTCTACTATATAAAAGGGGGACTTCTACTCATGTAAACATCATTAAGAGAGTGAGTGAGCAAGAATCCTAGGGTTTTATTCTAATAGAGTAAGGACTAAGAAAACAATTATCTCTCTTGTAATCTATTTTCATAGTGAAAATGGTTTCCTGCAGTGGCTGCAAAGTGGATGTAACTCTCAATTGAGGGTGAACCACTATAAATCTTGTGTTCCTATGGTTGTTTATTTTTCTTCTTGCTTTATTATTGTTGCTTTCAAGTTACATGGATTTGATATTTGATCCATCAACTAAGGATCTAGTTGTCAAATTCATAACAGACTATAGCAGACCCTTTCACTTAATTTTCAAATCAACTTGATTCACTTATAGAGGATAGCCTAACTGAGTTGTTCTTATAATAGATTTAAAAAGAAAAAACTGTCATTTTCAATCCTAATGTACTTTTGTATAAAACAGATAAGTCAATAGGGATTAATATAAATAGATAATGTTGCTTCATGTATCTTTCTTTTTACATCAATAAAATTGCTTGTTTGATCCTATCTTTATTCCTTCTTCTTTCTGAAAGAGTATGGCATGCTTTCATATCCATAAATTCTGATAATGAAAATTTTAATAACAATTAACCTTAAAATCTTTTTAAAACTCTATCTTAGGAACATTGAGGCAAAAAATTATGAGATACCTCAAAAATTTTGTAGCAAATTAAGCAAGAAGAAAAGTAAATAAGCCCACATAAAGAAGAAACAAAGATAATTGGTTTGGTAAACAAAGAGGATAAAAAGGAGATTAAGATCAATGCTACACTCATATCAAAAATAAAAGTTGAATTAATCAAACTACTATGAGAATACATAGATATATTGGCATGGTCTTGCAAGGACTTGCCTAGGCTTGATAGAAGTATCGTAGAACATAAATTACCACTAAGACTAAAATACTCTCCGATCAAACAAAAACCTTGAAGGATAGAGCTTGATGTGCTAATAAAGATAAAAAATGTGAAGTTATTAGATATGGAGCTTATCGAGGTGGTAAAATATCCCAAATGGCTAATATTGTCTTTATAATGAAAAAAGATGGATGCGTAAGAATGTGTGTAGATTACAAAGACTGAATAAGGGCAGCTAAAAAGATAATTTTACTCTACCACATATAGATACATTGGTTAATAATACTATAAAAGTCAATATTCTCCTTTATGGATGGTTGTTCGTGTTATAATCAGATAATAATTGCCTCATAAGACATGAAAAAGACAAATTGTATAACTAAGTGGAAAACATTTTGCTATTACGTGATGCCATTCAGACTCAAAAATGTCGGGGTAACATATCAAAGGGTTAAGGTAACATTTTTCCATAATATGATGCACAAAATTATAGATGTGTACATTGATGATATGATAGAAAAATATAGTAAGAATGATAGCCATGTGGGAAGCTTGTAATAGCTTGTTGAAAGGCTAAGGTAATACAAATTAAGATTAAATTCAAATAAGTGTACTTTCGAAGTATGATGAGGAAAACAATTAAGGTTCATAATCAGTGAACAAAGAATTGAAGTAAATCCCAACAAGTTAAAAGACATCTAAAAATTACAACTGTTGAAGATTGTAAAAGAAATCGAAGTATTTTTATGCCAACTCAATTATATTTTGAGATTCATCTCTCAATTGATTAATATATAAGACCTGATATTTAAATATTAAAAAAAATGATCTTAAAGAATGGAATGAAGAATGTCGATAGGCTTTTGATAAAGTATCTAACACGTTTGGATTTCATCTCAACTAATAATATAATAGAATATGAAGCATCTATCATGGGACTAAGTGCAACAATCAGTAAAAGGATAATCCATCTAAAAGCATTTTGGTGATTTAGATTTGGTAATAAATCAGCAAAAGGGCAGTGGATAGTTAGAAACTAAGAAATAGTAAAATATTATTCCTTGGTAAAAGAATTGATCAAGAACTTTGATGAAATAATTTTTCTTCATTTGTCAAAAAAAGAAAACCAAATGGTTAATGCTTTGGGAATACTAGCATCCATGTTTAAAGTGAATGATCCTTCACTGGTATTACTAATTAAAATGAGTATCCAAAAATCACTAGCATATTGTGCTGCGATTGAAAAACAAAAAGCGACAAGAAAAATCATGGTATTATGATATTTGAAGATATTTGAAAAGCCAACAATACCCAAAAAATGTTAAAAAAATGTTGAGATGACTGGCTGTAAATTTCATTCTAGATAATGAAATTCTATACAAGAGAATTTTTGACCAGATGCTACTCCTATATGTAGATAAAAATGAGTCCATCATAATAATAAAAGAAATACATGAAGGGTGTGCGAAACTCATACTAGTGAACCAAAAATGGCTAGGCAATTCATGAAAGCATGATACTTTTGGCTAGCTATGGATGGAATTATAATAAGGAAGAAAATGCCACAAATGTCAAATTTACAAAGATAAAATACATGCTTTACCATGTCCTTTGCATGTGATGAATTCATCTTACCCTTTTTATATGTGGGGCTTTGATGTGATCGTACCTATATCTCTAAAGGCTTTTAACAATCATCAGTTTATTCTAGTGTTTATAAATTATTTCACCAAATGGGTAAAGGCTGGGTCTTATTCCCATGTTACGAAAGCAACAGTGAATTGATTCTTAAAAAAAAAAGTCATCTGTAGGTACGACCTCTAAAAAAAATCATTTCAAACAAGGCAAAAAACTTGAATAACAAACAAATGCGCTTAGTTTAACATAAAGCGTCACAATTCAGCTCCCTATAGGCCCAAGATGAATGGTGTGATAGAAACTACCAATAAAAACATTAAAAATATTATTTAAAAAGATGAGAGTGGCTATAAAGATTTGCATGACATATTACCCTTAGCCCAACATACTTACAGAACTTCAATAAAGACTTCGAGCACGATCAACCTCATACTTCTTGGTATATGGTACAGAAGCAGTATCACCAATAGAGATGTAAATTTCATCCTTAAAAGTCTTGATGGAGACTTATCTTGAAGAAGTTAAATGGATTAAATCATGATATAAGCAACTAAACATGATAGATAAGAAGAGATTAAGAGTTATTTTCCATGGATAACTCTATTAAAGCATAATGAAGAAGGCCTATAATAAGAAAATGAATCCCAAGCAATCTAAGGAAAGAGAATTGGTGCTGAAATGCATAACTAAGGATGTGGTAGACATAAAAGGGAAATGGCCACTTAATTAGAACGGACCATATGTGGGGAAAGAAGACTTTCTTTAGAGTAGCTCTCATTCTACAAGAAATGGATCGAGAAGAGCTACCAAGCCAATGAATTTATCACAAAATATTATACATGATATATGAATCCAGTAAAGATTTTTTCTTTTAAATAGGGAAATCTAGTGTATTAAAGTGGTCATTATTTAAAAAAATGGACCTTAATAGTGAGGGAGTGAAATTTTGATTCCTTCTTGTACATACCTTCATCTAGAATAAAAATTGCTCATTATATCTCATTGATGCATTGTATGTCATTTCTAAGGACACATGTTTGACTACCTATTCAAAATAAATTCAACTTTAGGATTCCTAAAAAAGAAGATCATTTTGATAAAATCAAAAGAAAAGATCATTCTTAAAAGGTTATGCCTCTATTGAGAGAATCCCAAGTCACTAATTGGATTGATCACTTTTCAGTAATAATATTTTCCAAGAAAGTTTTAAAAGGTTGAAAGAATCCATTATTCCTGAAAGAGAGAGAGAATGGGAGAGAGAAAAGAGAAAAAATGAGGAAAAAGCTTCAATTGACAAGTTATATGCTTTGATAACCAAGAGATTAAAAACCATTTTAAAAAAAGAGGAAAAAAATCAGGATATGAATATATCATTCCTTACAATGTCGAATGTCAAAGAGATCTCGACAAAAGATAAGTTTTGTTGGTATGTTGAAAACAAAAAAAGTGATAGCCACCTATCGAACATCAAGGAGGAATCCAATGGATGACATAACATTTTAAGGCTTTTAAGCTCTTGCCAAACGTCGAAGCAATTTCAATAAAAGATGAATTTGATTAGACATGTTAACGAAAAAATTTCATGAACCAATTCGTCATTCACCAAGGATGGTTATGATGGAAGATGGGTCATTTCACAATTTTATACTGACAAACGTCAACTGTCATGACAATTTCACTAGGAGATAATGTCCGTACGGTATGTTGAAGAAAGAATTCTAGCAGCCAAATTGTCATACATAAAGGAAAATTTCGATGAAAGATGAAACCTTTCAAAATATTTAATCGTGAACATCGAGAAAGATTTCGATGAAAGAAAAAAATCTGACTTCATCAAATGTTGATAAGGCATTTTGATAGGAGATAACAGTCACTCAATGTCGAGGAAGAATTTCAACAGTAATCGGTAAAATTGAAAGATTTCTTATCATCAAAAGAGGAGGGAGAATTCTATCACAAGATGAAAGGAGCAGTTTTTAATCAAAAGTCAAGGAAAAAATTTTTGATAAGTAATGATAGCCATCTAATGTTGAGGAAGAATTTCGATAATGAACTGTAAAATTTATATTTTTACTTGGCATTAAAAGATGAGAAAAAATTATGTCATGAGATGAAGCATCAATCCTCCGCCAAAAGTATAGAAAGAATTCCAATAAAAGGCATTTGGATCAAGAATTTTTCAATCATAAGCGACACGTTTGTTGTCAAAGATGAGGAAGAATACCGTCTTGAGTGATGAATAATAGCTATTAAATCAATTTCAATAAGTAAATGTTATTTCTATTGATTGTTTGTACAATTTACCTAAAAAAAACAAAAAGAAAGGAAAATAGAGAATGCTTAAAATAGAAGAATATAAGAGGAAATAATTGAGAAAAAAATTGTAAGTAAAATTTGTTATCTTTTAGTCTTTTATTTATTTTTTATTTTCAAAAATAATAAAAGAAGGCAACTACTGATTCCTAAATTTTACCCTAATTGAAAATATAAAAATCAGGTAAGCCACTGTGCGTATGCAATGTGAAGAACAGTAGCGTCACTTTCTAAGAAGAATATGTTAATACGGTCGGATGAGGGAGAAATTGGACGTGTGAGGGAGAATTTAATAGGCGACCTCCCAGTAGTAAAAGGTAGAGTGTCAAAACTCTCATTTTGCAGTTTTTGACACTCATCAGGGAGAGTTTGCTTGTGACTATAGGTGGTTTACTTATGAGTAAAAAGAGTCTAAAAATAAAAAATTAAAAAAAAAGCTGAAAAAGAGTCTTTCTAAGGAAAGAAAATAGGTAATAGAACGTATGGATCTTGAATCTAAAGAAAGAAGAGTGTCCAGATAGATCTCTAGCTTTTTTTACATCTTCCCTAATAGAGTTTGCCTATAACTAGAGAGAGTTTGAAATTTTTAAGAGTAAGTAATAGAGAGTTTACCTAAAGGTGCAAAATAATGTTAAGACAGTAAAATCTTATTTTTAGTAAAAGTAAATTTTCCAATTTTTCATTTTTCATTTTGTAGCATTTTTTTAGGAAAAGTCTAACTTTCGGTAAAGAAAGTAGACTATCTCCAAGTTATAAGGATCAGTGATGATGAAAGATAGAGTTTTAAGGTCTTCAATGGTTCTTTTATGCTTTCATCTTATGATGTTGTCCATGAAGAGAGAATGGACATGAAAATGTAAAAAGAAATCTACTTCATTTTCCACAAAAAAAAAAAGATGATATCAAGTTCGGAAGAAAAAAATATATTTAATCAGTTTTCTCCTTAGTATCAATAGTGTCCTTATTCAACTCTTGCAAAATCTAGTTCATAGAGTCAGCAGAGATGAAAACGAGACTCCTTATAAGGTCAGGCACTATTGGAGCAGCTTGAGAAAGCGAAGAGGTGCCAGAAGTAATAGTGATGAAGTCCAAGTTGAGGTTAGGATATTCCTACAGCACTTTAGCCTTAGTATCCTTATCCTTCCTAACCTCTCAGAAAGCTTCTACACATTCCTCTAAAATCACCTCATTCAGCTCTTTACTATTTTTAAAGGCTACTACAGCTTCCTCCTTAGCAGCAACCAACGACTCCAAATGTTTTATTTTAGTTTCTCCTACTGGAACTCAAAATCCACCTTCATCTTTTCCATTTGAAATGGGAAAAAAACTATATGGATCCCTTATAGCAAGTAAAGTAGAGACAATTTTACTACATCTTCAATTGTCAAATTCCCTCATGAGCAGTCTTTTCTCGATAGAATTTGTACTAACCTCACCACTCCATCAAAGTTTATGGCAAGTATACCAAATGATTAGGCCTCACAGGCGGTTGTGTTAGGTAGCTCATCAAACTTCGAATTAGTTATTAAAGAGAACTCCATGTTACTTAATCAAACCTTATGATTCCTAGCAAGAATCATATTTCATCCACAACATACTGCTCAATCTCTTATAGCAAAAAAATTGTGCACAATCTGTTAGAAGAAATTTATTTCCTTTTGCATTTTAAAGAAATGCCCAAAGCAAGTCCTACAAATACAAATACAAAAAAAAAAACATGTTAAAGACAAACAATTAAAGGCTACAAAATGCTAAATGCATACATAAACAAGATTGGAAAGTACATAATTAAAGCATGAAAGAATATAGTCACGGCATGAAAGTACAAAGTAAGGCACAAAAGTATATAAATATGGAATGAAAATGCACAAAAAACAAATGAAAGTACATAACCAAGTTAAGAAACTATAAGCTGAAGGCACAAAACTATTTTAAAAAACTCCAAGAGTGTAAAAACAAGTCCCATAAGGAGAAAATAAGTCAAGAAAGTATTAATATGCACAAAATTGAAAACAACAGATAATATATGAAACAAAACACAATTCTACATAAACAAGAATGAATATTCAGGACTAATCATTATTGTACAAAATAATACATGATTGTATAAAGCAAGCAAAGATTTAACCAACATGACACAATTTTTAAACACCAAGCCATGATTCTCCAAAATAACTCATGATCACATTCAGCAAAGCCACGAATTTATTGACTTCATGTTACAAAACTCAATTTTCTAAAGTCACAGATAATCCAAATAATGCATTTTGACAAAAATAAATTTATTTTGCACTTCAAAATAGCAACAAAAAAAAAATCATAGATATGAACCTATCTTCTTGGATGTATAGATCACAAGTAAAATCATTAAAATATGAAATGAACTTATATTTTAATTTCTACAAATAGAATATCAGTTTGAAATGCAAACTATTACTCATGCAAATATATTTAGTAGCATACATTAAAAAAATCACGTCATGGAACAAAATAAATAATTTAAAAATATATGCTTATTTATTTTTAAATTTAAATAAACATTTAGATGAGTTTTACCGATTGATTTGAAAAAAAATGATGAAAAATTGATCATCAAAACTATGATCAATATATAAGTGAAAACTATAAAGTGAAAAAAAAGGACATCATCTACGGTTTCTTTTCTTTCCAAAAGAGACATTGACTTTTACCTTTACATTTTGTATACTAATCAAAAGTGTAAAATGGCAATAGATCATAAGAATAACTCTCATATTTTTTATTTATTTTTATTATAAAATGGGAATGAAACTATATATAGATCGAAGTAAGAAACCAAGCCTCCATACTGAGTTGGCAACTCCATTCCTGAATCTCAAATTAAATTATTATTTTACCCTCTATATTTTCATATGTATAATTTAGAACTTATTTTATATTTATGATTTAAAACTTTATTAATGAATGATTATATATGGCCACTTATTCTTATGTTGATGATGATATTAATTCTTACTATTTATTTAAAAAATTATTAATTATTGTGATAAAAAAACTTAATATTTAAATTTCTATTTTTCATATATTTTACAAAACTATAATTTTAAATAATATTTATTTATGTTTTTCAATATTATAATAATTATTAAAATTTATAATATTATTTTTTAATTAAAAAATACGAATCCACTTAAAAATTTATAGAAGTAAATTTATAATAATTTATTTTGTTCTTATGTCAAAATAAACGTCTGAATAAAATTCTCATTTTAATTCTTAGAAGTCAAAGTAAATAACTTTTTTAAATTTAATTCATTATTTTTTGTTATTTCACAAAAACTCTCATAAAGAAGTTCTCCTTTAATCTCTTACAATAATCTCAACTTAAAAAACCAGTGAGAACAATAGCAAACTAATGGACATTCAGATTGTCACCAGCAAGACAATGCGATCAAGATTACAGCATAACAATGTGAATAAGCAGAAAATATGATTCAATAAAATAAGAGAAAACTCAGACCACATGGAATTTCCAGTGCTTCATATCATCACAGTTTGAAATAAATAAAGAAGAATGAAACAAGTTGGGGAAAAAAATCAAAAGTTACAGCAGCAAAAACCTATAGAGATGCCTTACAATTACAAAAGAATATAAGTATAGGGAACCGAGCTATAATTAACAAAAGATATTATTGGTAGCTAATTCTTTGACCAACCAATTTCAATTTAAGCTTTCTTAGCTTCTATTGAACAAACTAATTTTCTTGTATTGCAGTATTGGGCCTCTCTGCTTTAGCCTCCGGAATCATAGATATACCCAGCTCCCCACAGGGACTTCTAGCATCATGATTCTGATTTCTATCTTGAACTTTGGTTAGAGGAATACCAGAGTTTCTTCTGACAAATCAGTATCTTCTCCTTCTCAATGGCATACTCGGTGTCTTCTTTGCGGCAGCTCCACCTCATTCCCTTTGCAATGGTAGCAACAGCATCCACAAAATAGCCAGATTCCCGTATAATTGCGTATCCGCTAGGACGCAGGATTCTATCCATCTCCAGAAGCACATACTTCATATCACACCTACACAAGTACCAATCACTGTGAGAACAAAAAACCAGCTCCCAACAATTTTCAGTCAGTTTACATAAATTTTAAGCAAACCAGCTCCCAACAATTGTGTTGTATCATTTACACAAGTTTTAAGTGAGTCACATATGAGGCACCATTGTTCTTTTCTTTTCTGGTTTTCTTTATGGGTGAGAAGAAAGCACGGTTTTTATCTGCAATTTCCCAAATGAACTAATGGTTCATTAGTTGCAGTGCAACTTTAGGTATCTGTGTCAAGTAACATGAATATTTCAGTCCTCTAGGTTGATATATACCTTCCTCCTACAAAATTCAATTATTTTCCGACTGGAGAACTTTCAGCAGACACTAAGAAGGCTGATTGTAGGAAGCATATGGGAGGTCAAGCCAACTGTATACTAAGTCACATGGTACTTCATTAACCGTTACTTCCAAAAGATTTCAAGCTCAAGATATTAATATTCAAATGTAGATTTCTTCTTAGTTATTACCAGCCATTTAGATGAACTACTTTTACTTTTATCATGACAAAAGTCAGTTCCATATGAAATCAAGCGGCAACCAAGATAATTTAAGCCAGTGTCTTACCTATGACTTTCTGCAGTAAACAGGCCATCTAGGTGAAGGAGATCATAGGTTCGAGGATATGTTGAGAATGCTTCACACCTACAAAAAAAGAAACATATAGCTCAATACACATCCCAACACCACTAATATGCATAACTGAAGTTGCAATGCCCATTCAAATGCACATTTGAAATTACCAGTCATGGAAAGTTCCAACGAGGCCCCGATCATAGACCACAGGAAGCGTGTTAGCAGCATAAGAAGAGACCACATTCATGACCCACAAAGGATTATCAATCAGAGCTGCAGCTAAACCTCCATAAACTGTATTCATATCCATTACATTTCTGATCTTATCAGTGCCAATAGCAGGAAGCAACTTCTTGTAGTGCTTTGCTCGCACTTTCCACTTGCTGTCATCATGCTTAAAAGAACTTTCACTCCCACCATGAACATCTGAAACGCGTTCAGGGGCAACATGCAACCGCTGTGGCCACTTAGAGATGGATTTCAAGACTGATTTCTTAATTTTGGGACTTGGAGCAACAACACAAGGCCGGAGAGGAGTGTACCATGCTGAATCAGGTTCAAGACTGTCATCACACTTGGGTGGGTAGGCATCTGGATTATTAGCAATTTTGTTGTAACAATCATTATCTGAAGATTTCCGCCACACGGCAATATCATCTTTTTTCGCATGCAATTTAAAGCACATTGAAGTCAGCAGTTCTTGCAACTTTTCGTAGTCTGCCCTCTGCTCATCCACAGTAGTGTTCCACCCTCGCCAACGGTTCTCATAATTGACTGGAGGACCAGACAACACCCAGAAACCACCAGGACGGAGTATGCGGTGAACTTCAAGCAGATAAACTCCACCTAAACAGAAAATTTTCATTGTTTAGCAACTGCAAAGAGCACCATATAATGAATATGAGCACTTCCATTTTGTCGTGGAGGATGATGCATGGATCAAAAGGCAACATGATGATATACATTTGAGCCTAAAGGGAAAACATAAGCAGCTAAAAGCTTCCACACTATAGGAGATTAATGATGCATTCACTCAGTGAAATGTCAAAAGGAGGGTGAAAAAAGCTATGCGATAGAAAGCACAAAATTTCAAATATTAACCCAAGTTTGAGATAATAAATTACCAAATTCTGTCCATGGTATAAGGCATCTTGAACAATGAGCCATATCAAATGAATTCGAGGGGAAAGGTAGCCGCTGTGTAGAGATTATGCCTAGGATTGCAGGAATCCCACGTTCAAGTGCAAACTGAACCTGAGCTTCATGATTATCTCTTGGAGCAAGAGAAACTGTTAAGATACCACGATCTAGTAGATCACCTCCCCAACTTGCAACCTGGAAACAAATTACAAATTAATTGATTATATAAATTGAGACAAGGAAAGGATGGTTTCAGAAAGAAAGTGGATTTGGCATTTGAACCATCCAAGAATTGACTAAAAAAATTATCTCAAATAAACAGGACACAGGAAAATAGATGCAATTAGTATACACCATAAGATCAAAACACAACTCACCCCACACCCAGTATCAATGGCAGTTCGAATGGTCCCATCTTTCATTTCAGGGATTAGATCTTGCATCAGATCAACATAGGCACTAACCCCATGGGGGAACATAGTACCTCCACCAGGAAAAATGAACTTCTCACCCTCTTTCCTCAGCCAGTTTTGATTAGACTTCTGCTTGTTAATCCAATCATATGGCACATTCCTGAAACCAGATTGACATGGGAGGTACAATGAGACTTAGAATAGAAATTTGAACCTGAGATTCCAGGACCAGGAAACCACTTTGTCATTAAACAATTAGCACCAGGAACAAGCTACAATACCTGTACCAACATTCATCCCTGCTCTTCGGCCATCTGATTGGTGGCTTATATCCATCTGGGGGAGGAATTACACATTCCTTCCTCTCAAATATGGGAGGACAATGCCGCTCCATGAAAGTCAGGCGATGCGAACCATACTTTCTCCACCTCTAAACCAATAAATACAAAGCATAAATTTGGTGATTTGTTAACGATTAGTCTTGTCACAAATAGCACCACAAGACAAAACATTAAAGCATACCTTCGGATCTGTGCATGGTGTGTAGTCTTGATAGTCGATGCTGCATTCTGGGAATGCAATGGCTTTAATTTGGAGAGGGGTGCTCACTGATTCTTTTGGGGTGGGGACTGATTTTGCAACATCCTTAATATCCTCAACTTCATATCTGTTTTTCTCTGAGCAGAAAATCCCACCAAGGTAGAACGAAAATCCGCATAGTACAAGAAGCAGGATTGTCATGGGAAGAATCCTGGAACCTTTATCAGGTTGAGAACTTTGTTTTCCATCCTTATACTTCATGATTTCAGATAAACTTAACTACCTGCACAAGCAAATCCAGTAACAAGTCACAACAATGAGAAATATATTTCATACTGTCTCATTACAAAACCTCACACCCATATACGTACGTTCCCGATAAAACTAAAGGCAATCTTTTTCTTTTAAAAGAAATTAGCCATCCAATCAATCTCTAGATTATATAAGGCCAATATATGCAAAGAATCCAAGAGAAGAAAAGAAATTCTCTGTATATACACCAGCCAGTCAAATCAACTAACTCAACCTGCAAATTATCATATCTTGAAGATTACATGATTCTGGATCAGATCCAGGTATCCAGCTAAATATAGTGGCCCAACAAATTCCTCCAAAAGATTTTCACCCAGTAAAGGAAAGTATTTGATCCAAAAGGAAAAAGGAAATTAAAGATACATCAATTTAAACAAAAGCTATCAATCCAAAACACAGGAAGCACGTACGAGTAACTTAACTGTGAAAGCTGGAAAAGTCTGGGTGACTTCAGGAACCAGATCAATAAACTAAACTCTGTGTTTTAAGAATCATCTGTTTGGGTACAAATTGTACCTATCAACCCAAGAGAATAGAGAAAGGAAAAGTTCCACCAACTTGAAATCGGCTTCAAAATTGAAGAGAAAAAAAAAAGACAAGATAAGAAAAGGAAATGATTTGTATAGGCCCTACAGGAAATAATAGACCATTAAAAGGACCTGGAAAGAGCTGTGAACTATAAGATCTGAAAACCCACCACAGACATGTAATACTTTCAATGTTGATATGCCTTCATATTTCTCACATGTAATTGGGACCCAAACTCCAACAAACCTAGGGTCCTAACAGAGTCATAATCTCTCTTCCCCACTAAGTCAAAAAGGCGAAAAGGAACCACCGGATCTAACACCAAACAATGGAAAGCAAAAAAGAAGGAAAAGTGAGGATCAAAGAAAAACCAGTATCCATGAAAACATTTCTTGAAATAGAAGCAAGGTCTCAATGATCTGATTGTGAACCAATCAGCTATTTTGGCACCTGAATTAACAATCTCTATATATATTGACCTCATAAACAACTTCAATTCCACGGTAACAACCAAACGTAGCATGAATTGCATCCAATACTAAATTTTGTAGCGAATTTGCTAATTCTAGACAGAAAACCAGAACAGCAAGATACGTCATTTTCTTCCGTTGAAAGCCACCACCTCCTAACTAACAATGTTAAGGACAATCGTTCTCTAAAAATAGCAATTCAGGAGAAAGATTGTAGACGGACAGGTAAACTAAGACATTGCCTAAAAAAAAAAAAAAGGGTAAACATATTTGGCAATTATATCCATATGGTAATAACAAAAATATCTGCTGAGTAACTTCTCTGGAAAGAGGAAATCAGCAGAGAAAAATAGGGGCCTCCAGATCTGCTTGTGCAAACTGAAGCAGAACTCTTGAAAAAGACAAGTTCAAAACTCAAGGTAAGTGGCATGAAACAATAATGGCTATCTTAAGAGCACACAACGAGCAGCAGAGAGATCTGGCAAAGAAACTAGACCACCAACAAGAACTCAGTAGGCACAAAGAATAAACAGTACGATATACACGCAAAGAGGCCCAAAAAGATGAGAGCATGAACTGTACCTATCTCTCTCTAGCTCCGCTTCAAAACAGTTCTGTTATTTCAGAACCGCTAAAGAGATACTAAGATGGGTCTTGAAAACTCTGTCAAAATAAAAGAAAGAGAGAACTGAAGATGAGAAGAGCCTCAGGATAAAGGAACATGAATCAAACTGAGATCTCTTGCTCTCCCTCTCTCACTCTCTCTCTCACGGACACAGAAAGAACTCGAGCACACACAGATATACAGACGTTAATCTTATAACAGTTCCCTGCTCGTGTCTTGCCTCTGCCTCGCTGTCTGCCCGCGTTGTCCTTTTTATTTATTACTTTCACACAGACTCTCTCTCTCTCTCTCTCTCTCTCCTGTCCATTTCTTTGCCTCCCTAATTTTCTTGACAAAGATTTTATCTCTCCCTCTCTCTTGCTTTCTTTCCTTTTTTTTATTTCTTTTTCTACTCTTTCAATGTTATCATCTGTAAGTTTTCTTGCCTGGGCCAGCTTCTCCCCTCTTTCCTTTATTTATTTCTTGTTCTGGCTTGTCCTTAGTTCTTCCCCATTTTCACTTTTTACTTGGCCGTAAATATTTCACAACGCAGAGTAAAAAAGGCAAGACGGCAATGATTTCCACCATCCCGTCGAGGGAATTTTTAATGTGGTACTGACGTGCATGTCCTCATTAGTTTTTAAACCCAATCATCATCTGCCACGTATGCGCTCAAAAGTTGCAAGCAAGTCTTGACCTTTTGCGACCAGCTACGTGGAGCAGACTACTAAATAGTGTATAGTGTATAACTAAACTGACAGCAACACTTTTCCAACTAACAAAGTATGATTAACCTACTTCATGACTTTTTTTCATAGAACTTTGGGTAAGATTATCAATTAAATTTTTATATTTAAAAAATAATAAATTATATTTTAATTTATTAATTTAAAATTTAATTAAAATTTATTAAAAATGTTTAAATTAAAAATTTTAGATAATAAATTTTAATTAAAAATTTTATATATATTAAAAATATATATTTTTAAAAATTTATATTATTAAAATTTTAAAATTTTTAAAAATATATATATCTTACATCAAAAATTATTCAAATTAAATTAAAAAATCTAAAATAAAGTAAAAAAATTTATTTATGTTATTTTAAAGTATTTTAATCATAAATATATTTTTAATTTTTATAATTATTTAAATTAAAGTTTAATTTGAAAAAAATTAATAAATTGATATTTAATTTATTACTTTTTTAATATAAATTTGATTGATAGGATAAGTATTAAGATTTTATATTTTTTATTTTTTTATTTTTTATTTTTTATATTCTTAACAAAACGTTTTCATTTTATTTGTATTTGTTAATTTTTTCAAATATTTAATTTAATTTAATAATTTTACTAGATGTCAACTCTAGAATTGCGCCAAATACATGTGAGCATGTTTTGTTTTTATATATTGATGTAGGCAGAGGTGGAACAATGCCACATGGGCAATTTGGTCCTTTCTTGGCAGCTTATGAAGTCACCCTTCATGTAAATTCTCTTAACAATATGCATTAAAAAGGATTGAATTGGTATCTTGAATAATAATAATAATAATAATAATAATAATAATAATAATAATCGATAATCAAATATCAACAAGTTCAAAAAGAATAAATCATTTCAATAATAAAAAATTATCAAGGTTAACAAACAACTCTTGAATTTACAGAAGTAAACATAAACATTATCATAAATTATAAGATAAATATAAAAAAATCTTGAATTTAACGTATTTTTAATTTAAATTTTGATTTGATTTAATTTAATTTTAAAATATTAATTTAAATTAAATTAAACTTGATTCGTATTTACTATAAAAATTAAAAAATATATAGTTAAATATTTAAAAATTAATTCGAATGAAATTCTTACTCTATCTGAAATTACTCATTTAAATTTGAATAATTTTGACCTTACAAACTATTTTTTGTAAATTTTATAAATATTTTATAACATATTTTAAAAAAAAATATTCTAAAATTTAAAAAAATATATATTTTTTATGATAGTTTGAGTGTTTCTTTACATTTGTTCCACAAATGTTCTTAATTTTTATTTTTTGTGAAATTTAAATTAAATCAAATTTAAAAAATTAAATATAAAATTGAATCAAATTAAAATTTAAGATTCAAAATTTTAAAAATGAATATAATTTAATTTTTTGATATTTACCTTAAAATATATATACATAAATATCCTTTTTATTTCCTCAAAATTATTATTAACTTTATAATACAAGTTTTTTCAATTAATTTTTATTTTTTTGTCTTTATTTGTAATTTTGCATCTTTTCTAAGCTCATCATCCATCCAACTTGCTCAACTAAATGTAAAATATGATATCCTATAATCAGAAAAATCAAAATGCAAAGACTATTGCTTTGTATTATGGCGTGGACGTAGGCAATTATCCCAACACAGGACCCGCGTGGTAATGAAAAGCTGTCACCGCTAATGTACTGTCACGTGCGCCGTATGAAAGATGAGAAAGAGTGTGGGAAACAGGTGACGTGACAACATAATCCGTTTAAATGAAAACCAAACTAGGGAAGAACCTTCCCCGCATAAGCCACTCCCTCCTCACTCTCACTGCAATTATTTCTAACTGTATTTTATTATAATAAATTAATTTTTTATTTAAATTATATTAAAATTTTAACAATATATATTAATATGTATTAATTTTACAAAATTAAATTACAAAAAATTAATATTTAATGTTATCATTTAATTCTTACATAAATTAAGTATTAATTTATTAATTTAATTTAAATTAAATTTTAATTTAAATAAATGTAAAAAATTAAAAAATTGTTATTGAAAGATCTCTAAAATAACTCAAATAAATATTTAATTTTATTTTTAATATATTTTTTAAATTTAAATAATTTTTTATATAAAATTTATTTTTTATAATTTTTTAATATTTTAACAATGTAAATTTAAAATATATATGTATTTAATATTCAAAAAATTTAAAACTTTTTTTGATGGTTTGAATATTTTTTTACTTTTATAAAAAATTTAAGTTAAAATTTATTGTATAAGATCTTCAATTTAAATATCCTCAAATTTTAAATTTTAATAAAATTTAATTCAATCTAAATTAATAAATAAAAATTTAATTGATTATTTTTTAAATATAAAAATTTAATTAATAATTTAAAATAAATATTAAAATTTTCTGAGATTTTTATATAAATATAATAAACTATAAAAATATATTTTTACCTTCTTTTGAAAAAAATTTACAGTGACTTAAATTAACAAATGAAGATCATCTCATTATAATTTGCTTCTTCTTTTTATTTATAGATAATTTGAAAATTTTTATTAAGTTAAATTTATATTAAATTTTTTCATATAAATATAAATATTTTATAATTTATAATCTAATATAAAATATAAAAATGAATTTAAATAATTAATAATTTTTTTAATTGACAATCCCAATCAACTAAAGATTCTATCCTTTATTCATATGCCTACTCCTTTCTCTTTCATCTATTCAAAGTAAGAATAATAATCTACAAATTAAAATCCCACTGTTTTTTTTTTTTTTTTGACTAACCATAATAATGGATGAAAGAAGACGAACATTTTTTTTTTGACTTTGACCATTAGTGATATTTCTTAGTCATTGCTTTCCCTTTCATATTAAATTTAAATTAAAATGTAGGACTGTCGGTTGGATTTTTTATTTAGTCACAATTTTGTCCATTTTATCACTTGCGCGTTGAATTTGAACTAATTTCAAGATTTCAAAATCCACGAGTTGCTAATTTGTTTTTTAAATTAATTTTGACTACAATATTAAATTATATTGTTAAGGTTTGGAGGTAAAAGATTTCACCGTAAAATCTTGCATTAAATTTGGACTCAAAAATTTATAAGAGGATAGACTTAAAAGACTAATTATATATATATATATAATCAATTCATTAATCATATATTTTATCTCATGTTATACAGTATGATAGGTAGTGGGTATTTGAGATTAAATCTAATGATTTTTTTTTTTTGTGGGTAAAATTTCTTATTGTAGTCCTACACTAAACAAAAACTTACCAATAATATAAATATAAATATAATGGTTTCTTATGAATATTTAGTATTAATATTGGTAGTCTATGTAAATTAAATGTTTGTTAGTGAAAGATTAAAATCATTTATTAATTTAAGATATGTTGAATTCTGATGAGATCCCGGTACATGATAATTCAATAAAATTAATGATTATGATTATATTTATTTATTTATTTTATTATAATAACATAATAAATTATAATTTTTTGAATAAATATTATTTAAAATTTTATAAAATACCCTTTTTTTAATCTTTACTTTAAATTTTAAAATATTTTTAAATAGATCTTAATTAATAAAAAATAGTCAAATTGAACTTTATCTAAAAATTAAAAAATTAAAAATATTTAAATTGAGAATCTTGCATTATAAATTTAAACCAAATTTTTTATGGACGTAAATAAATATCGAAGCTACCATCATTAAAAAAAATTAAAATTTTGTAAATACTAAATTTTTTAAAAAAATTTTACTATCAAATATCTTTAAAAAAATTATAATAAATAACTTGTGAATTTAAAATTATTTAAAATTAAGAGATTGACTTAAAATAATAAAATTTATTTGTGTAATTTTAAAAAATATTTTAATAATAAAAATATGTTTAATTTTATTGCAATAATTCAAACGAAAATCTAGTTTGACTTTTTTTTATTAATTCAAAATTTATTCAATAAATTCAAAGTAAAATTATGAAAAAAATATTGTTTGATATTTTAAATAATATTTACCTCAAAAAAATTTTATTTTTTTAAAAAATAAAAAAATATCAACTCATATTAGTAAATAATCTTTATATGTTAATAAACCTCTTCATTCTAATAGCGTATCAAACAAAATTTTACTAATAAAATGCATTCATACATACATAATTAAAAAAATAATAATTGATAAATCGATTTTATTAACCAATAATTTAAGAACCAATAATTTCCAAACACATTCATAAGACGCACATAATCAAAATCTTACTATAGTTATATATTTCTAATTAATTTTCCAAATGAAACATGCATTGTAGATAAAGAGGGAGTTTACTTGTAAAGAGTGAAGAAAGACAAGTCTTGGCTTAGGCTCCTACAATTAAGAAACAAACTTTTTAAAAGATCACCACCGACATTTGTCTCTTTCGGACTTTATTCTTACTTTATTCTTACCTTTGGTGCTGTCGGCATTAATTCATAGATGCTTTGCCTATCCCTTCCGACTACCAAAACTTTAATTATCAATGCCAATAAGATGTGGGTTTTCAATATTTAAATTAGCATATCAGAACAAGCGGACCGACACTTAAAAACAGCATATTTAGGAATTTAATCTAATCACTATATTATTAGGAGCAAGCAAATTGAAATATTTGGCATCTTTTGTAAAGTTGACGGTTCTTATTATATTATTTTTGTCTAACTGTTTTTAGATTAGGATCGAAGAAACATGAGCCATATGTCAACCATATCTCGTAACAAGATTTACATTTTTCTAAATAAAATAAAATAAAAAATATGTGACTAACTTTTAAGTTATAGAAATTTTAAATTCACATTTTTGTGTAAATTGAAAGTTGAAAAGTTTAGATGATGCCACTATAACATGGGTCAAAACTATAAATTTTAGATCACTTAAAATTCATGTAATTGCATAATGTATAAGGTCTAATTATTTATTTATTTATTATAGATTTGTTATGAAACTGTAAAAAGTATTCTAATAGATAAATTTATAATAATTATGACTTACCATGAATAATAGTTATAATACGAATGAATGCAATACCATGTCAATTGATACAAATTAAATATTATATGATTTAGATTTTTATTTTTAAAGATGTTATGTAAAAATTTAAAATAAGATCTTATAAAATTTTGATATTTATTTTATATTATTAATTAAATTTTTATATTTAAAAAATGATAATATAAATCTTAAGCTATCAATTTGGATTAAATCAAAATTTCTCAAAAAATTTAAAAATTAAAAATATTCAGATTGAAGATCTTATATAATAAATTTTAACTTAAAATTTTTTACAGATATATAAAAAAATATTTAAACTACAATCACAAAATATTTCAAAAATTTTTGAGTACTATCGATATATATATACTATTAATATTTTAAAAAATTCATAAAAACAGATTTTACATTGAAAATTAATCAAATTTAAGATGTAGACTCAAAATAGAGTGAAAATTTTATTTAGATCATTTTTGAAATATTTTCATTAAAAAATATTCTTAAATTTTTTATAATTATTTAAATTTAAGGTTAATTAAAATTAAATTAATAAATTAATGTTTAATTCATCATTTTTAACATAAAAATTTGATTGATAACATAAAATAAATATATAAATTTTACTTGAAAATTTAATATTAATAATTTTTTTTAGGTCACAAATGATAAGCTTGTATTTGTTATATGTAGCAATTTTAAGACATAAGACGTTGTTCTCTTAAAATCATTTTATCTTACCCAACGCCACTTTGTATAAGAGACGTGAATGCAACTTAGCTTAATTCGCTAACCTAATTAATGAAATGAGATTGCTTCCTAAGTCATTTAGCAATGGCAATCATCACATGCTGCTGCTCCAGAAACATAATTAAATTACTCTGTTGTATAATAATAATAATAATTAAACATATAATTTTTCTATGGACCACCTATGGCTATCTTTATTATATTTTTCTTTTTTTTTGGATCTAAAATTATTGTTTCACGCTACAAATTTTTTTTACTTATTTTTTTATTTCTTTTAAGACTTTCACATGTGCTAGCCATCTAAACACACCTTTCATCTTATCAATTATAAAATTTTCAATTTTTAAAAATAATTTAAGAATAAATTATTCCTATTAAGAGAACAAATACTTCTTTTTTGAGAAAAGTAATTTATTTTTAACTAAATGTCTCAAATAAAAAGGAGAAAAAAACAAAAGTCGACATCTTGCTTGCTTTGTTAAATAAATCCAAAATTTTTAGTATTAGATCTTATTGTTTTAATAATTTTATTTAGAAAAATAATTTTTAATTAAATAATCTCATGTTATTACAAAAACTCTATTTTATTAAAAAATTGGCTCTGAATAATGACCAAAGATATTTAGGATACAATATAATTACCTTAAATTATTATAAATAAAAATTAAATGTATATACCACTGAATTTTGTACATTTTTTATTTAAATTTTTTCAATTATATATTCAAACTTTTAATTTGAATTAATTTAAAATTTGTAAAAAATTTTAAATATCAGAGGTAGTCAAGTTTGAAATCTTAGATAACGAATTTTAATTTAAAATTTTATATAGACATAAAAAAAAACTAATCAAGCTACCATAATAAAAATTTTAAAATTTTTTAATTAATAATTTTTTTTTAAAATTACATTATCAAAATTTTAAAAAAATTACAAGAATATAGCTCATGAATTGAAAATTATTCAAATATGAAAAATAGATTTGAAATGAAGTGCAAAATTTATTTGAATCATTTTTGAGTTACTTCAATAATAAACATATAATTAACTTTGCATAATTATTTAAACTAAAGTTCAAATTAAATCAAATTAAAATTTTAAATATATAATTAAAAAAATAAAAAATAAAATTTAAATTGACATTTAAGTAAAGTTCAAGTTTTTTCTTAAAAATATTTTATCTTAAAAACTAGATTTCAATAAATGTGGACATGCCTAACAAATTGCCTCTTTCATCATGACTTAAAACATTGATAACGACTTATAACGGAAAACTTGGGTAGAAAAATTGGCATTATTGGTGTGGTGTGGGTAAATGAGTTAGACAAATTTTTCATGAAATTGCAACATCCATTTAACACACTCCCATCACAATCACTTGTATAAAGGACTATCATATTCATAGCCATGTGTCGTGTTCTATCATTAGCAAAATATCAATTAACCCAACTCTTTACATTTAATATATATCTTAATCATAAATTAGGGCAATTAATGAAACTTATACACCATTACTATACGAGTGATTATAATGAACATAAGAACAGATGAACGGTTGCTTTTCTGAAAAGGTTGAAAGGAACATTCGCTTTTATAGCTCTTTAGAGCTCTTATATTTGTTTTTAATATACATGTAAACCCTGACGTATACACTTGAATTTTTAATAAATAAAATATTTTATATTTTATCAATTTAATGGATCTATTTTAAAACTCAATTGAACAGATGATATGATTTTATATTAATTTTAAAATAATTATATATATTTTTAAATATATATAATATTTAAAATAATTTTTATTATTGTATTAAATTTGATAAATTAATGTATAAATAAGTAAAAATATTAAGAAAATTGTTAACATTGTATTTATTAGAGGGGTTAATAAGAATTCCTTGCTTTATTATGAACAAAAATATTTATCTAAGCTACAAATTAAGGCAATTAATGAGTGTTGGTGCAAAGAATTAATTAGAAATTTACCATAAATCAAACTTGAGATAGGAATTCCTTACCTTATTATGAATAAGAATATATATCATACATTTTGTTGAAGAAACAATTTTCGAAAAAACTTGAATTCCTAGGCGCGAAGTATTGATAACATTCGAATATAATAATTCAAAATTCAATATGTGATATGTAAATGATTATGAGTACTTGATAGTAACTCTTCGTTGATGTTTATTTTATGTCATGGATATGACTATTGTATCTTGTTGACCTAATATCGTGTTCATAAATAATTATTGTTTTAAAAATTTTAATAGCTTCAAATTTATCTTATAAAAATATTTTTTATGATTTTAAAGATGTTTACAAAATATAAAATAATCAAAATTCTATTTATTGCCTAGTAAAATAATTTATAAACAATACAAATTTTAAAACGATAAAAGTTATTTTACATTTTACATTTTTTTTCTTCAATCAAATTTTAATTTTTAAAATGTTTATAAATAAATTTTATTATATTAATTTTATTTAAATTGAATCTTGATAAAAGTGATTGTAAAAAATTAATAATTTTTTATTAAAATATTTTAAAAATTACTTAAATAAATTTTACACACTTTATTTTGATTTCATTTCTTAATTTTAAATAATTTTTAATTAAAATTATTTTAATATTTTTTAAAAAATTTTGATAAAGTAATTTTTTAAAAATATTTTTAATATTAACAAAGTTTATTTTATTTTTGTGATAGTAGTCTTAATATTTTTTTATATTTATAAAAATTTCTTATTATAAAATCAATAAGATTTAATTTAATTTAAATTCATGGATCAGAATTTATTTAAAAATATTTTAAAAATCAAGATCTAACTAAAAAAAGAAAGTAAAAATCAAAATTTTAAATCACCTTTACCTATTTTAAAATTTTGTTCATGCGTACAACATCTTGAAATTTTGTAGGACTCCTTCATCCCATATATCTAACATTCGTTCCCTTATAGTCAAATTTGGAATTCGGAATATGAGAGAGAGAGAGAGAGAGAGAGAGAGAGAGAGAGGAGTTTGAATGAGTTCACATGGTTTAGTGTCCCCCACCCTCTTCAAAGAAGAATAAAATTCGAAAAATATTAAAAACAGGTAAGGTGAGCGGTGACGGTGTTGCCATTGATTAGGGCATCCGAGAAAAAGACATGGGACATAATTTATTAGTATGCTATGGAACTGTCTCTATATAATTTATTATTAAATTAACCCTAAGATTTTTAGTATATGGGTGCATAAAAATGCATGGCAAGTGCATGTGCAATGCCATGTGAGAAAGGTCCTTCAATCATTGCCATCTTCATGGACCGACCCCTCCCTTTTACATTGACTAACATATAATGAATTCAAGTGAGATGGCGTATGCTAATGTGCTAAAGGAAAGTGACAAGGAACATGTCCACAAGTCTTTAGGCACTTGTCAATTTTCATGCCATCCACAAACATTTATTGAATACAAGCTTTTTCTTTTTCTTTACTTTTATATCATCTTATCCATTTAAGATGATTTTTTTTTTTTTTAAAAAAGGCCAAGTTGGGTTGTAGATTTGATGGCCCATAAAATCAATGGCCCAATTAAATAGTGCTTTTGCTTAAGGAAATTGGGTTGCATATAATTATAATATATGTTTTAAAATAAAAAAATAAAATAATTAAATAAATATTATTTAAAATCTTAATTTTTTATTTTTAATTAAATTTTAATTTTTAAAATGTATCCAAACGAATCATGATATATTGATTTTGTTTAAATTAGATTTTAACTTACAATAATTATGAAAAATTAATGATCTTTTTATTATTGAAATGGCTAAAAATTTACTCAAATAGATTTTATATTTATTTTAATTTTATCTTTCAAATTTTAAAAAAAATTCAATTTTATAAATTTTTTAAAATTTTGATAGTATATTTTTTTAAGAAAAATATTTTTTAGTAATTCAAAAATTTTTAAACTTTTTTATGATGATAGCTTAAATATTTTTTTACATATGTAAAAGATTATAAGTCAAAATTTATTGTAGAATATCTCTAATTTGAATATCTTTGATATTTAAAATTTTTAACAAGGTTTAATTTAAACAAAATTAAGATGTTAGTGTTTGTTTGGATACATTTGAAAAGTAAAAGTTTGATTGGAGAGAGAGAATAAAACTTAAGGTTTAAAATGATATTTACTTAATAATTTTATATTTGAAATGATACAAGATTAAAATAAAATAATATAATATTAATGTAAGATGGGTCAAGATTTTTATTTAAAATTATAATATTTGATCGATTTTTAATAAGATCTTTTTTCTTTTAAGACGGATCTCCTCACCTTACTATGATATTTCTCTTAAAGAATATCTATTCAAGAAGGATAATGTCATCAAAATTTTAACTGTGCAGCCACAAACAATCTTTTACACTAAGAGGTATACTACAAGCTAGTGTCGAATAATGGATTTTATTATCTCACTTGCAAAAATGATAAAACAAAACGATAAACTCAAATAAATATAAATGTAACATATATTCAATGTTGAATTCAACATTCTTGTAACATGCACCTTTTTTTTTAGATAAAATGAAAAATCATATTAACTTTAAATAGTGTTGAGGTTACAAAAATGTAAAGGAGTGGAATTACACCATCCTTTTGTTAGTAAGGATTTGGACTATCTTATGTGTATAGACATTAGCATCCTTTGGGATATATAGCTAAAAGAGCACTAAGCAAAATGTGTAGCTAAAGATATTATATCCATGCAGAGACTACTTAACGCATGCATTGGTTCAATGTACCATTTGTAGTTCTGCTATGGTCGAAAAGCATACATAGTTCATGATAAGCCATCCCCTTCCATGCCTTAAAGCCACTTCCAAGCCAAACATGATAGTCATCAGTTCACTCTACATAGGGGATGAAACTTTAGAAGCTTTAGATATGGCTCATACAATCACTTTACCGGCTTCATCCTTGACCATTATCCTGATCTAAGCCTCCTTAGAGCCTTCAAAATATAAGGCGTCCATATTAATTTTAGTTAAGCCAGCTGAAAAGGGGTTGCCATAGAAATTTGTTGATTGGTTGAGGTCGATGAGCTTTCACCAGTTTGGCTTCCTCAAGGACTTCGCATTTTGTTCATAGCATAGTAACAGGTAAACCACAAATTTAGTCATGAGGTATCCTATTTCTTTTCTGCCATAGCTCCCAAAATATAGTGAAAGAGAGTTCTGCTTATTTAAGATTGGGTAAGTGCTTCCCAGTTACCTTCTAAAAATCACCTTGTCTTGTGTGACTGATAAGAAGAAAACCCAAGCCATTCCCTAGAGTTTCTCGAATCTTTTGATTGAAAGTGCATTAAAAATAATACATGGTTCATGGACTCAAGTGAGGCTCTACGGATACAATATATATTCTCTACAAGTATACCCTAATGATTATTGGGCTGACATGAAATTAGTAAAATGTCGTGAAGCATACACAAAGTGGAAGTATGAACTTTCGATGGTAGGTTGCTCTTCCACAAAGTACTCTATTTCCTATTTCTGGTTTACGGAGATGGAACCATTTTACCCAAAATTACTCTGACTATATAACAACTAGACTCAACAGCATATGCACTGTGTTTCTATTCATTTCAAATGAACGCATTTGGCATTGGGCTAAGGAATAGCCAAAATCGTCTAGCAATTTGCTGATGTAAATAGTTCTTAAACTAGAAGAGTTAGCCATTGCCTTGTTGCAGTATCTATAAGCATGCTAACCTTCATTGTGGGAGGAAATTGATACTCTAAGGGATCTATTTATCTTTCCATATATGATAACGCACTCATCTTCTGTTCTCCATTAAGAACCTTTAAAGAACATTGATTTGCCCATTAACAAATTATTTCATGCGTAAGAGCTAATGTGCATCTTCTATACTATGTGGGGTTATTAGAGGGCAAATATTTAGTCATCTTGAAAACGCTAGGCAAAGAGAGTTTTCCTCTTGGATTAAACGCGACCATTGCTTACCTCGTAAAGCTTATTGGAAGCTTTCAAATCTTTAAATCCGTATCCACCATGGAGCTTTGAGGTATACAAACTATCCTTTTTTTTTCAATAAATTTTTTTAGTCAAGCATGGGTTTGTCTATCATCGAGGTTTTTTTGTGTTGGGCTTAAACGATGAAATTTGATCGAGGTTAAAAGAGAAAGAAACGATTGGGATTACATTATTGTTGATTAAGATCAAGATTTTCCACTTGACTATTAAAGTTTATGTAAATTGATATGGACATAATAATAATTCATTATAACATAAAAAATTTTTAACGGTAATTATTTAACAGCAATCGTAAATCTCACAAATACAACATAAAATTAATATAACTATATTCTGTCATCTTAAAGTGCCAACATTATATATATTTAGTTATTTTACTATTTGATTAACTTAAATTTATAATATTAAAGACTAAATTCAAATTTAAAATTTCTTAAATACAACATAAAATTAATTTAACTAAAATTATCTAATTTTAAAGAGCTAAGATTATGATATCCAATTCATTAACTAATTTATAAACTAATTTCTTAACACTAAAAACTAATTTAAAATCTAAAAGCACAAAAACACAACACAAATTTGCATTATTTTTTTTTTTTTAAGAAAACACTAACTAAAATTTTGAAATTAAACGGTTTGCCTCAATGTTGATTCCCAAATTAGCCTTTAATTTTTGCTTGTTGTACAAATTAAAGAGGAAAAAAATAGTAATATCATAAATATTTCAAAATTTTTTAAAAATTAGAAAAATATATAAATCAAACTCAAAAATGATGAAATCAACTTATCCAAAATGAATTGTATACTTCAAATTAAAAAATATGAAAAATAATATTTTTCTTTAAAGAATGCATGATGAGTTTAGTTAAATATGAGAAGAATTTTGAGTTTTGAATATTGATTAAATGAATGAGTCATATGTGCATAATACAAACACTCGTACGATAATATGGAGAGTTACCCAAAGCAGGAAAGGAAGAATGAGGAAAAAAAATTGTAAGTAATTTGACTTTCTAAATTATGTGCATATGGTGTACCAAAAATAAATGATTAATATTAATTGATTTTAAAACAAAAATTTTAAACTAAAAATTTAATATAATAATTTTTTTTGCAAATTTTAATTTAAAAATTTTTAAACAAATTGCATGAATTTATAATGTAATTAACTCTTCATATAATTAAATAAAATAAAAAATTATCTATATCCGTTTGATTTATTATAGTACAATGAATACTTATAGAAAAATCATAAGTATTATGTTTTTCATTTCACGGCTAAGCTATTCCAAACATATTTAAGATTATTTTAAAAGTAAAAGTTACATAAAATTTTAAATTATAACTCTTGTTATTAAATTTTAATTTATAAAAAATAATAAATTAAATTTTAATCTATCAATTAAATTTAAATTGTTATAAAAAATTAAAAATATTTTTATTCTTAAAATATTTTAAATGTGAACTAAAAAATTATATATTTTATTTCATATTTATTTTTTAAATTTAAATAATTTTTATACTCAAACGACTCATTTTAACCAATTTTTTTATATTTTTTATAGTATAAAATTTAATATATAAATTCAGTACTTAAAAAATTATATAAAATTTTTTTTGATGATAACTGATATTTATTTACATGTATAAAAATTTTTTAATTAAAATTTATATATTTAATTTAAATATTTTATATTTTTAATAAAATTTTATTTAATTTAAATTAGTTTCGAATGATCATTTTTAATATAAAAATTTGTTTAATGATCAGATTATATAATCCTCAGTGTCAAATTAAAATTTAAGTGTTTCCAAATATATAATATAATTATATTATTTTATATTATATTCAAAGTTTGCTTTTATCTTATTTTTAGACGGCCAGGAGGTCAAATAAAAACTTCAAGAAGAAATCCTGACCGTTGAGTGACACCGCTCATAAGATACGGCGTGAGCAATCTTACAGAAAACATTTAGTGGCTTGACTTCTTTACCATGCCAGGAAATCTAACGGCTCAAAGTTGCTGACCAAAGGCGCGATGACGGGCACAAAACGTGCCATTTTGCTTGCTGAGCAGGCCACTCCATCTAATTTCCACACAAAGCCCCGATTTTCGCGTAGGTGTCTGTGTTCACCACACGTCCTCGCAGCTCTCTGGTTCAGATTTTCCGGTGAATCGGGAAAGAAAATCCTTTGCGGTAATTTTCTCCCTTGTCAAATTCCCCCCCTCCTCCCTTCAATTCTCGCTGTTATATTCTATTTCTAGTTTTGCTTGAAAAGAATTTGAATGATTTGTTTTTTCTGTCTGTCTCGGGGTTATTTCATAGATTTTTTTTTTCCTTATGTTTTCTACAAATGAATTTTATTTAGATACTTGTTCTTTTGAATTTTCTGATTCCATTACTGAATATCGACCTGTATTTGGATGAGCCATTCATTTCAAATTTTTTATGTAATTTTTCTTCGTTCAACATAGAATTGTGAACCCATTTCAGGGTAGCCATGCACGAGATTTTCCTATCTTATTTATTGATCTTGATTGGAGTGAGAATTATATAGCTATGTACTGTTACCATCCAGAGACGTGATTTATCTTTATCCCCACAAAATTTGATGCTATATGTGCGTGGACCCATTCAAAGATATCTAATAAGGAGCAACTGAACAATGCTACAGAGCATATCAAGAATACTTGGGTCTTGTATTCTGTTTGTGCTTCAGGAAACTTCTGGCATTTGTATTCTGATACCTGAATTAATTCTTACAAACAGCCCTGCAAATTAGACTGGAAATCAGAATTTCCATCCTTGCTCATGAAACTGGATTTTCCATCCTCGCTCACAAATCCAGAATTTCCGTCCTTGATCATGACTTCATCCATGAACTTTGATTGTCTTTCGCTGTGGCAGATGGAACTTAGCCTTCTATATTTGCTGATAAGGATTTTGAGCATGTTGATTTATAAGATATTCAATAATTCAAGGATATTTTCCAGGGATTTTCAACTTTATGGAGTGGAGAAGAAGTTCACTTATCTCTTATTTGTTGTGGAGTGACAGATTTCTTTCCTGGCTCCCTTGTGGAGAAGGTGATTGCTATGGCTACCTTGTATTTATTTCAAAAGAACCTGCTTGAATGTGAGGACAGAAAGTGCTGAAAATATCCCAGTTGGAAGGGGGAAAGATTGGTCTTTTAGCTGGTCATTGAGTTATGTAGTGGCATATAATTTTGTATTCTTTTTCATTTTAATGCCTCCCTGTTGGAGCATCAAGTTGTTTGGAAAATCAGATGAGATGTGCATGGTTGATGTTTTGCATAGGTTTAAGATGGTAGGTGATGATGTTCGAAGTTAGTGGCAGGGACCTTGTGTCAAAACCATGCAAGGTATTGTCTGCTTTGGTACTGACCATTATTGGCACACATCGCACAGCTTTGTTGCCTCATTCACTCTAAAAGACGCCTTTTGTGGTTAGGTGTGCATAAACTTTAGATAGCATCTTGTTGGTAAGTTTGTATTCGATGTGGGGTTGGATCCGCCTTTTAAGATCCTAGAAATAAAGGAGTATCATCAGCCCTCAAGTCTACACATTAGTACTATAGACGGTGTCATTGATGATGCTCAAAGTTAGTGGCAGAAATTTAGAGTGAATGAGGCCTCTAAAGACAAAGCCGTGTGGTGTGTACCAATAGTGATCAATACCAAAGCACACAATTCCTTAGGTGGCTTTGACGGAAGGTCCTGTCACTAACTTTGAGCGTTATCAGTAGGCTTAAGAAGTCAAAGGAATGTCTCAATTTGGAATTCTTTGTGAAGGGCTGTAGAGCAGGTTGATGTACTGTACTATTGATTTAAGGTTGTGAGTTACTAGAATTTATCTTGTATAGTGGTTATTTTGGTTTGTCTTTTTAATTTTTCTTGAGCTTTAGCTCCATAAAAGATCTTAGTTATTGATGTTTGCTCAAAGGTATTATTGTAGAAAATGTATGGTTGAATACTTCTAATCAGAAGTGACAAATACAAATAAGACCCTTTAGATTTGTTGATACCCTTCCTATTCATCTTTTTTAGGTTTTGCAAAATATTAATAATTATGGTTGCATTTTATGGGATTTATTGAGTGTTTTGATTTATTTTGGGTCACCATGAATGGTTAGAAGGATTATAGTCTACACTTTTCTATTTGAACTACCTGTTAAGAAGCATAATTTAAGAATCTATGTTCACTTTCAAGATCTCTAATGCCGAATATTGATAAACAATACTGGGACAGTAATATAATTAGGGCCAATTGATTGAGTTTGGAATATCTTTTATACTCTTTTAAAATGTAAATCACTATCCAAGAATACATGCATTAATTTAAAAGCTTTAAACTGTTAGCTGAAGTATCTTGTGCTTGTGACATAAATTTTTTCCCTGGGGATGGGGTTGCTGGGCGTATAATATCTTGCTTTTTTGTTAATTAATGAGATTATGCTACACTCATTTTGTTATTTGGCTTCTGTCTCTTACATGTCTTATACTGTTTAGTAACTAAGTACAAAATTTTCATTTTTTGTTTGAACTAAGTGTGCAACTACAAATAGTTGTGGTCTTCTGTCATGCAAGCTTCCCTTGAAAGACTAGTTGGATGCATTGAACTTAACATAATCCTATATTAATGTCCACCTTCAAGATCATGCCAGCTAAGTTTGTTCTTTTAGTACTACATGTGTGGAGTATATGCCTTTCAGATGTATGCATGAGAAGTAGAAATATAAAAACCTTTCAAGTAGTCAATATTTTTGTTATCAAATAAAGACTCTAAATCTGTGAAACATATTCCTGTCAGTCTGAGTTAATTAAAAGTTCTGTTGGCTATTTCTTACTCTCACGAAAAAAAGAAACTTTGCCATTTTTCTTTTTTTCCTATTCCTCGTCTTTCTCTCTTTCTATCTCAGCTCCTGAGTTTTCTCTGTGTAGACTTGAATGTGCATGCAATGTATGAATTTCATTTAGATTAACTTTTCATGTCCTCTAGTGGTTCTGGCCTCCAAAATTTTATAGATATTAGTGTGTTATTCCTACTTCTGGCTTTATAAGTAGGAGCCATGAAAAAACTGATGTTAGGTGGAAAACTGAATCAATCTTGGAGCATACTAGGAAAGTGATCCTACCTTTGGATCTTCTGGAGGGGGATCAGATTGAGAGTTGCACGGTTGTTCAAACTGGGGGAAACAAGTAAAAGTAGTATTTAATATGCGAGTATAATGTCAGAAATCCTGAACTTTTTTAAATGTACATGCTTAGTTCTCAACAAAAGGATTGGAAAACTACAATTTGTTGTGTAGCCTCAGTTCTATGATATTGGTATGTATCTTAGGATGGATGGATTGCTTACAAGGGCTAGTTTCTAAATTATGACATATATAAACGAACTCCTGATTCCCTAGTGTTTTCAGTGGTTGTCAATCAATAGATTCCATTCTCTTGTTTCTATTATGTTATGACACTTTGTTTCAAACATGCCATATGAATTGAAGGATTAGTTTAGGTACTTGGATTTCTTTCATGTCTGTTTGTATATTCTGCTATTCAAACAATTTCATCCTGCAATCCCAGCTCTGTCCTGCATAACTGCAATTATTTGCGTAAGTTGGATTTTTTGCTGAGATTTTGCAATCTAAAACACGATTTAGAAATGATTAGTAGGTATTACACAATTTCTTTGTGATAAGGGTATATCCTATACCATTCTGAAATTCATATTAGTTGTCTTTTCCTTTCTTTTCTTTCCCATTTTTTCTAGGATTTATTACTCTGTAATGTGAAGTTAGGAGTTGAGACAGTGAATTTCATTCAAATTTGCTACAAAATGGTGCTGTTGGTTAGGTTCCTCTAGTGTAGCTGAATGTGAAACGGTCAGGAGTTAGCTTTGTTGTTACTGTGTAAGAAGAAATGTACTAAATACATGCACTGGTGCATGGACGTGTTCTGTTGCCTTCACTGTAACATAAAAGATTTCTTATGTCAAGTTTCTTACTCTTGTCAGAAAGCTATTAATTTGATGACTTTATTGCATGTATATGAGCAACAAGGTTTCACCACCTTGATTTAGAAGTACATTAGGATTATTGGTAGTTACACTTTTGAAGTCTGTCTTCTTTTCAGGTGAATTGCTTTGACAAAGGGAAGAATGGATTTTCTATCTAAGGGAATGCATGAAGATATATTTGAGTGTGCCTCTGATGCAGGCGACATTCAAAGATGTCCATTCCTGAGGAATATTAACAAGCCAACAAACTTTTCATTTTCCTCAGTGAATTTCCCCATTCCTGTAATTTCACTGTCCTGTCAGTGTGGTTATCTGTTGATGTTTATTTGTTGATGCTAATCTGGTTTTTGAGATTAGGTCATTTTATTCTGGTCTTTTCTGTTTCTTTTCTATAGGTACGGGGAGCCAGAGGTCCAATATTTCAAGATGGTCCAAATTTTGACATGGCATTTAAACTCTTTCATGGGAAGGATGGGGTCATACCATTGTCAGGAAGGTCAAATTCTTTCAATGAGAATCCGGAACCTGAGCCTGTACCCCAGTTCAACCCATTAGCAGCAAAAGCCGCCACCATCAGTCTGTCAGCATTTGGTCCTGGAGGGCCATTTGGCTTTGGTTCCTTGCCGGACAAGTGGAAGAAACAGGCAAAGAAATCTGAATCATCTAAGAAGAAAGAACCTTCTTGTCAGGTAGATGCATTCATTTGTCTAAACATATGTTTTTGAAAAGAAAGTGACATAAGGGAGAGTTAATTACAGGAAGTTATTTGCATGGAGAACAGGCTTTAGTCTGCAAGTTCAACATGGTGCTGTTGGAATATTTAATTATGTGGATGGATCAGTAGCAGCATGTTGAGAAAGAGCTGCTATCACTACCCTGCATTATCACCATGATTTCCTAAAAAATTTAAACTGCGTTTATGAAGGTGGAAAATAATTCAGCAGGGTATTGCTTTCTAATAACAATGTTTATAGAAATGCAAAATTGATGGTGTACAGTGCTTATTGTTGAGTAGTGAATATGCTTTTTGAATCTGCCTGCAATTAGAATATATATATATAAATCATTGGAAACTCTAATTATGTTGTATTTTTTCATCTTCAAGACTGAAAATTCATCAAAACATGAGGCACTGGGAAACAAGTGGTTGGAAACTGGAAACTGCCCAATTGCCAAGTCCTACAGAGCTGTGAGTGGTGTCTTCCCATTAGTGGCAACAGCTCTCCAACCACCACGTGGCATGAAGCTTAGATGCCCACCTGCTGTAGTTGCTGCAAGGGCAGCACTAGCACGGACTGCCCTAGTTAAGACCTTGCGCCCTCAGCCACTGCCTGCCAAAATGCTTGTCATTGCTCTCTTGGGGATGGCTGTTAATGTTCCTTTAGGAATGTGGAAGGAACATACTCAGAAATTTTCACTCCAATGGTTTGCTGCAGTGCATGCCGCTGTCCCCTTAATAGCCATGCTCAGAAAGTCAGTGCTGATGCCCAAAACAGCTATGGCATTGACCATTGGAGCTTCTATTTTAGGGCAGGTTATTGGCTCAAGAGCTGAGCGTCATCGGCTGAAAACAGTGGCTGAGAGAGAGAGAGTAACAGTTGAGACAGCAATTGCTTCTGCAGGATATAGTCCAAGCCAAGCCAATGGTGTTACTAGTGTTCGCTGTGGAAAGGAGGGAATGATGTGGGATCTGCTTCCTGTCCAGGCAAGTAGGTCCACTTCATCAAGTAGCATCTGCTTTTGAAATCAGAAGGTGCTAGTAGGGGATTGAAATAAGAGATACCTTGTCATCGTTGATATCAAGAATTGGAGATAGGGACTCTCGATGGGTTACAAGCTTATTCTCTCTCTGTCTATATATTTACATATATATTGTAAGAATGCATTCTGGTTGATTGTGATTACCTAATTGCAATTAACAGTAAGTGTTGTGCATGTTGAAACGTATATCATAATTCTATCTTAAAACCTTTGGAGTGTTTTGCAGTGAGAGTTGATTCAGCTTGTCTCAATAATAATTACATTATCTTTGCTGGTTTACTTGGTATCAAAGTTTTTGACCAGATGAGATGTTGTGGAGACCTTAAAGTCCTTGGTAGGCAACTGGGTTTCAGATTTTTGTTTGGCTGTGACTGGTTTCATGATGCTCTTCAGATGGCAGCATGTGCTGTGTTGTTGCACTGTTCTCTCCATCTTCAGTGGAACCTTTAAGACAGCCTTGGGGGCTGATTCATGGAGCTGCATTTCTGTCACTTGATGGTTTTGTGTTTCCTTGTTTGACACAGCCTGCCCATTTTTGTTGAGACCAGAGAGGTATCTTGGTTCTCTCAAAGCAAATCAAGATGTTGAAATATGGTATTTCATCTTTAGGAAAGGGCGTCTTCTTTATGTAATAGAGAGAAAAGCAAAAACACTCTTAAAAGAGCCATCTTGGTAAAAGCCCGTGGAAAGATTTCAAAAATCTTTGAAAAAGAATTTTGCAAAAATTATAAATAAAAGGAAAATATTAATATAAATGAAAAGTTAGTTAGGGATGGTAACCGGTTGGATTTATCCGGGTAGTCGATTTGATTAAATTTTATTGGGACGGATTTGGATATTTTTTAATCGAGTTTGGACAGATTCGAGTTTTAATTATAATATCCGAATCGGATTCGAGTAGGTTCAGATTCAAGTATTAAGGCGTTACTTGAACTAGTTTAAATAATCAGGCACGAATAAAAGGTATCCGAATCTAATACCCATTGCCCATATAATTAAACCAAAATGATGTTGTTTTGGTTTAATTAGGGTTTCATTTAAACACAACTACAACAATGAAGTCTCAAGCCCTTTTCTACTCATTCACTTCTCTCTCACTCTACCAGTACCAGGAGCTCTCTCTTGAGTAGGGATAGTAACCAATCGGATTTATCTAGGTACTCGATTCGATTAAAATTTAATGGAACATGTTAAGGTAATTTTAAAAGGGTTTGGGCTAGTTTGGGTTTTAATTATATTACCTTAATCGAATTCGAGTAAGGCTCGAGTTCAAGTCTTAGGAAATTCGTTACTCGAACGTGTTTAAGTAATCGGATACGGATAAAAGGTACCCGAATTTGATACCTATTACCCATAATTAAACCAAAATGATGTCGTTTTGGTTTAATTAGGCTTTCATTTAAACATAACAACAACGATGAAGTCTTAAGCCCTTTTTCACACACTCACCTTTTCTTACTCTACTAGCACAGCAGCTTTCTTGCGATTATAGATGATGACAAATTCTCCGAGTCATCCCTAACACGTGTTCATCTCGTCATTACTTCCTTCATAAACATCTTCACTCTTTAAGATATTCTTTTCATCAGAGATGCGAAACTTTTGCTTGATTTCAATGTCAAATTTCTATTAGGTCAAGCTATAATTCATGTTTAGGAACTAGGAATTGGGTAATGTTTCTCCAAAAAAATGTCATTTTACTTTATGTTTATGTAGAACCCTTTTTATTTTTTGTTTTTGTTTTTTTTTATCTTTGCAGCATCTACTTATCTTTAAATTTAATAAAAAACACTAAGTTTGAAAAAGAATTACAAATATTTTGAGTAAGAATCACAAATCTATTTGAATTGGCTAAATAGTTTGTCTAAATGATGAATTAGGACTTAGGTAGTGTTTTTCCAAGAAAATGAATCATAATCTATATGTTATCTTCTTGTCATTTTACCTAATGTTTTCGTAGAAACCCTTTTTAGATTTTTGTTTTTTGTTTTTTTTCTTTTTTGTTTTCTCAGCATCTTGAAAATTAGGTTTAGACAAAGGTGAATATAAAGGAAGTTATAGATACGTTTTTTCTTTGATGAAAACATAACTGGGATATCCTTATCTAATTTAGTAATTTTATAGTAATTTCTTTCAAATGATTAAAACACTATCTTATTTTTGGAATGTAGAATAGCCTTTTACCAGCATATATTAATTTGTTTACATGATGTGCTTTTTCAAATGAGGAAAAACATGTTGATTTCTGTAGTGATTAGTTACACTATGATTCATATTCACTTTCAAAAGAATCAACTTCTAATTTATTCAATAGCTATTATGATTGATTTATTAACTTGTTGAAATTTAACTATGTTTAGGTTCAAAATGTCAACCGTGGATACCAATGAATGTGTTAAGAATTATAAAAGTACTAAACCATCCGATAGTAATTTCAATGTACCAATTGCTCCTAGTATTCAAGCCCACCAATATTTTCAAACTTCCAAACCTACTATTGCTTTTGAAAAACAATCCCTTCAAGTATGAGAAAAAGAAAGTTAACATCTTTCGTTTGGGAGTATTTTGATAGAACTAGCGAGGGTGAAAATGATTGGGCGACTTATTATTTGTATAAGTCAAAGCTAAAATCAAATAGTAAAAATGAAACCAAGTCTTTGCACAATTATTTAGAGCAATGTGAAAAAAAAATGCAATCACGACATAATCAAATGTTTGACAAGTGAAAGAAATTTTCAGTTAATAGAGATAATAATGGGAATGTTCAATTTGGAAACTTCACTTTTCATAAAAAAAGAATCAAGAAAAGAATTGACATATGCAATAATCTTACATGAATACCCTCTTTCAATAGTACATCACGTAGAATTTAGGAGGTTTATTTCTAGTCCCCAACCTCTCTTTAAGAAGGTTTCTCACAACATTATCAAAAAAGAAATTATAAATATTTATGATATGAAATTTGAGAAGACATATAAAGAATTTGAGAAGCTCAAGAGCCAAATAGCTATCACTAGTGATATGTGTACATCAAATCAAAAGAAAAATTACATGTCCATTACAATGCATTGCATCAATGAGTTTTAGGTGCTACAAATCGTATTTTGAGATATATTAATTTTTTATTATTTATATTTAATATAATTATACATTAATTTGTTACTCTTAAATTATTGTATTCATATTTGTTAATATGCAGGTTTGTTTATGTGCCGATTTCTCATATCAAAGAAGATCTAGCAAAATATTTGATGGATGATTTAGTAAAGTGAAACATTGAGATCAAGATTTCTACAATTATAATAGATAATAGTTCTTCTGATAATGGTATGATTTCAATATTCAAGGAAAAATTATTTGGTGATCTTTTATGTGATGGGGAGATTTTGCAAATGAGATGTTGTGTGCACACTTTAAATCTCGTTATGAAAAACGGGTTGTCTATTATTAATGATGCACTTTTGAGAATTAGAGACAGTGCAGTATATTGGTAAGTTATTCCTAAAAGAATAAAAAAGTTTGAAGAAATGACTAAACAATTAAATATTTCATGCACTAAAAAGTTATATTTGGATTATAAAACTCATTGAAATTCGACATTCTTTATGCTTCAAACAACAATTATGTATGAGGATGTCTTTCATAGGTTTTAAAGAAAAACATTACTCTAATATACTTACTAAGGATGACTGGGTTATTACTTCAAAAATTATTGAAAAGTTGAAACATTTTTATATTGTTGCTTTGTTTCTATTTGTCAATTAATCTTTAGTAGATTGGATGGATTGTGATGATAAGTTTATTATACAAATGTCTAAAAAAATATTCGATAAATTTGAGAAATATTAAAGTGTTATGCGTGTAGTTTTGACTATAGTTATTGTTTTGGACCTTGGATACAAATTGAGAATGGTTGAATATTATTTTCCTTTAATATATAGTGATAATGCACTTAAGAAAATTAATCAAATTAAACAAACTTCGTATCAGTTGGTTAATGAGTATCAATCTAGGGTCAATCCAAAACAATCTCACCGTAGCAATGTAATTCCTTTAGTTTTATTGATAAAAGGTCAAGTTTCTCAAAAGAATGACTTCTACAACTTGGTTGCATTTCTCAATTGTTCTTCTAGTTGTGTATATGTAAAGAGCAAGTTGGATTATTATCTTGATAAGCTAGTTTTACATTGGAGTCAAGAGTTTGACATTTTTAATCAGTGAAAGAGTAAGTATCCAACATTATAATTAGTTACTAGAGATTTTCTAGTGGTGCCAATGTCTACTATGGCTTTTGAAACTGCATTTAATACTGGTGGAAGAGTTGCTAGTATTCATCGCAGCAAGCTTCATCTAGATACTTAGAAGTATTGATGTATTCACAGAATTGGTTATAGACAAGTGTTGAAGGTAATAATAAATTTATTTTAATGTTTTAATTAATTTTAACTAACTTTTGTCAAATATTTATGCTATTATCTTTTTTTTAAAAGGTTCTTGTTCAACTATGGATTTTAGTTGTTTATGTGCAATAAAAGAAAATGTTGACTGATGATGTATTTTTCAAGAGCTTGTTATTAAGTTGTATTGATTTTTTGAACATTTAATTCGAATTTGAATATCTTGCATTATCATTAAGCTATATTTTTTTTAATTACTAAAAAATTATATGCTTTTGAGGTGTTATTATGTTGTTTTATTAAGAGAAGATTATTTTTGGTTCTGATGTTATATTATTAAGTTTCATTAATAGATGCTTTTGAAGTTTTCTTATGTTGTTTATTCTTATTTTGTTATGATGTTTTACTATTAAATTTTATGTTAGATGCTTTTAAAGTTTTATTTGTTATTTTATTATTATGAGATTATTTGATTATTATATTTGATTATTAAATTTTATTAGTAAAATATTAAAAAATATTATGCGTAAATATAATAAATAAGTTTGAGTAATATATGAATAATTATAAACAAATTTAAGACGAGTTCGAATATCAAAAATAAATTTTTAAATAGGTTTGGAACGAGTTCAAATTTATAAAATTTTAAAAAATTGGGTTTTAAATTAGCTAAATGAGCAAGTATCCGATCCGTTGCCATCTATAATGGCAGTAGTGATGGGGGGTGAAGTTCATGAAAGATTGATATGAAAGATAATACTAAAAAGGAATTAGAACTTACAAAAGTAGAAAAAGAAATAAACTTTTGAAAAATGTTTTAATGCTTTGATAAAATGATTAAGTTTTTCATGATTAAAAAATTAAACTAAGAAACACATACTAATTAAACTTTTAATTTTAAAAAAAATTGTTTAAAAATATTCATCAGACAATATGAGAATAATTATTTATCATACTAACATTATTGAGTTATATTACTCAAGATACAATAAGCACAAGCTTGATAGGGTCAGAAAGAGGACATATCAGAACTAGATCCAATGGCTCTCACTAGTAGACCAGAAGAGTCAGTACAGCAACCAGGATGGAAGCAGCTCAGTTAATGAACACAATAACACAAAAGCCATTGTTATGCCCAAAACAGAATCAATCATTATAAAACCATTTAAAAAAATCATAACGGATAGTGATTTCATTCTTCATTTCTTTTCATAATTGATAAAAGATAGTGACTTCATAATAAGAATCTAGAATCTCTCTTCATAGCCGAAAAGAAAGAAAAAGAAATGTTATAAGTTCCATTCCTTTTGGGGGAACAGGGGCAAAAGGAGCGGTCAAGCACAACGATAATGAAACAGAATGAAAGTAAGCTATATGTACCATAACATTTAAATGCCAAGTTCTAACTCATAGGCTCAGAGAAAATATGATACAGGAATCTCTTGAAACGGGAACAGAAGGGGGAGAAAAAAAAAAAAAAAAAGGAACAAGTCCATAAAAGCTGCTGCACAAAGGGTTTTACCAAAAGAAATCTGAACCTTACAAAATTAAACAAAATTTCACAAATGATTTGCTCTTTCACAGGCTGCAAATCATATGTGAAAGGTCCCTGAATGATCCCCTGACTGCTGTACATGCTTTCAATAACCACCACCAACATGTTGCCTAGAAAAACCTCCATATCTTCCAGGGGAAAGGCCATTTCTTCCAACACCTCCACCAGGAGATACTTTATTTGCATAAGCCCCACCTGTAGATTGTGTTGGGCCATTCATGGTATTTGGGCAATTTGTGGAAAAATGACTGCTACTCCCACAATTCTTACAGCCAAGAAGTACACCAGATGTCCCAGTTGCAGGAAGTTTAGAACCACCAAACTGGTTTCCATGATGACCCACTTGGTTTGCTGTTGATCCATATCCTCCACCAACAGCTGATGCAGGTTGACCGGTTCCAAGGTTTCCCATCCAAGCCTTATTTATTTGTAGATTTGGCATGACACTCTCTGACTTGAAAACAGAAGAACTAAGATCCCCTCTTTTAAGTTTGTCCATCATATCCAAAAGAAACCTGGACTCAGATGAATAATTTACCTTATCTGCTTTCACCACTGTTGCCTTTACACGCTGTTCATCACTGAACGTTTCCTCTTTAACTTTCAACTTAAATACATATTTTGTAAAAACAACCTTACGAATTATTTCTGCAAACTTTTCATCATCACAATTTTCATACTTCAAGTAATACAGATCTTTAGCAGATATGCCCATGATCTCTTCACCAGCCTCTTGAAATGCAGTAACCCACGTTATGCCAGTGTGATCCTGTATCTGGAACTGTATTATGTACCTGTAGTCACATTCATCAACACGTTGGTCACACCTATCACACCGCCACTTTCCATCTCCATTATTGGTAATCTTTTTGTTGCATGGCCGATCCCCAATCATGATAGGACAAGCTGTATAGCAGAAATTGTCAGACTTCATGAATGTAATAGTTGCACAGATTGTGATCCAATCTGGCTTCTCAGAAGTCCCAAGCTTCTCATCCTTTATTTGGGTAATCGTTTTTCGAATATCTGATCTACCCACACTAGATAATTCCCTAGAAATAGAGACAGCAGGGATGTTCCTGCCTTCCCTGTCAAACCATTCCTTTAACTTCTGAGATTCTGGAAAATCTGGATCTATAAATAGCTGGCTCGTAGAAATAGTGCCCACTGCCTTCCCATTAAAATCACTAACCCTGCCTGATTTTACAGCCAGAACTGGGAATGCACCAGAATCACACAAATGTTGCAGTCTTTGTCCTTCTGTGTTGCAAAAGTTTCCCCATAGAGTTAATTCAACGCTTCGACCAGATGTGTCCTTCAACTGAAGGGTTCTCTTCTGAGTTTCGGTACCATTTTTTCTCATGATGGAAACAGTGGGACTGATAAAGTATACCACACCAATTACATCCACAATGCTATTGTTGTCCATGCCTTCAATTTCACTTATGAGACGGAAATGAAACAGCTGCTTTGGAATTGAGATGTCATCTTCAGAGCATGGTTGTACCATTGAAGTGTTATCCAAAAATATTTCAAAATCATTTTGGAGATGGTTAAAATTTTTTTGAGCAGGTCTCAAACTTCCCCTTGAAAACAAATAAACTTTACTAGCTTCAATCTGGTTATAGAATTGATCAGCCACAGAGTTAAAGCATGTTACCCGTATTTCTCCACCATCAGCATCAAGAAGATCAAAAGAGAAAACTTTCCCGTCACCACGAGGATTGTTGTAGTGCCTGAGTTCTCCTTTTGTTGTAACCCTAGCCTTAACTGTCCATCTGCCTTGGTAGGGATTGAGAGCAGAAATTGGAATTATCCGAGGTGGAGCTTCATTCCTAGCCACTGGCCCTCTATTAACATACATCGGTCGTGATGGTGGCTGATAGACTGGCTGAGAAGGACGGCCATACGTGGTCAGAGAAGGCCGTGAAACCTCTGAGCTAGAGTTCTGAAAACCTACTTTTTGATCAACGATTAACCCATTTATTTGTGCTGATCCACTAAAGTCAGAATCAAGTTCTGCTTTAGGGTAAACAGGAGGTGCACCTATAGCAGCATATCTTCCTGAGTCAGTATTGCTGAACCTATCGTGCAATTGGTTCATTCTCGGCTGCCCACCCGCACTTGGTTTATCAACCAAACCTCCAGGCAGTGATCTTCCACCAAAAGATTGGGCATTCGCAACCACTTTCCCAGGTTGATTATTGGGCAATTGTACAGGTTCACCAGGTCTTGGCATTGGTACAGGATTTCCAATTATGTCACACTTTTCAATTATCACAGCCAACTCAACAACAATAACAATCCTGCTCCATGTACATGAACACCATGTCATCAACATGAATTTTTGATTAGTATAATATAAATGGAAGAACTGGTTTGAAAAGGCCTTAAAGTAACCATAAGAACCCTGCTCCATCATTGAATTGATTACATAAATTAATTGTAAGGACTTAAAGTAACCATAAGAAACCCCCCAGGCTAATAGTCACATATAACAAAAGTTGCTTGATGAAATCCAGAAATATAATATTTGAGGAAAATATTGACACAATTGACAACATAAACCAAAAAAGTGGGCATATTTGAGTCTCTTGATGGCACCTTAGTATGTAACATATATAGAATTTTAAAAGCCCATACATGATGGAACTTCATCCGATACAACTTTCAAGCAACATAAGATAAGATATGGATGAATCTAATGGTAAATAACCCCTTAAACATTATGAAAGCAACTACAGTGTGGTTCCACCTGAAAGCTATGTCTCCAAGAAGGGGACTGCTCCTACAAACTTATGAAAATACTATTACACTGTACCATCTCAGAAATACATTCTAATGCGTAAAAAAAAAAAAAAAAAAACAGAAGAAGGGAAACTATCCCCAAGGACAAGTTGAACAGGCAGTCACTGTTGGAAAAGGAAGAAGAATCATTGTAAAACACTTAAGCTACGAAGGCTAATTCATTTCCAGGTCCAAAATCTTCTATCAGGCAGTTAGCTACAACCTCCAACCCATCATTCATAAAATAGAAAAAAAAAATAGATTTTTCAATAACCACCAGTCAATCAATGTAAAAATAATAATAATAATTTTTCTGTGCTTGCATCCTTCAGATAGCCAAAGTAAATCTCTAAACAATAATACTAACAGAAAACTTTCCACGAAAACAGTCAGAATAGTGATTCAAATGGGCGTGCTGATAACTTACCTGCGGCCTTGGATGACGCTGCAGACGAACTGAGTCAACTGAATGATAGAACCAATCTGCAATTTGCCAGTTTTGACGAGTTCATTCCTGCTAGTGCCTAGCATCCCTTGCTGCACATTGGTCCCATCCGATAGCACTAGCCTGAACCTCTCCTTGGGTTGCTCCTGCTGCTGCTGTTGAAGCCTACTTTGAACCGGCTTCAGTTCCGTCACTTGCAGCACTGGGGTCATCTCCTTCTCACTCGTCACCTCACCCTTCGCCATCTTCTCCACCGTCCCTTCCGTCAGATTCACCGCCATCGAGAAAATCTCAGTAACCTACCACCTAGAGGGCCAACGATAGTCAATAGCAGATCCTAGAGGGAAACTGAGTACGCGGACGAGGAAAAATTGGGAGGAAACCTACAATTGCTCGACTTCCGTGCTTGGATAGCGAATATGTACAGAGAAATTGGCTAATCGCTCCTGATTGTCCAGAAACCCAAGGAAAGGTGGGGATTTTTTAGCGATTTGGTGCGTCTTGGTCGATCGAATCGATAAACTGAGTGCTTGGACGGTAAGTAGCTGAAAGAAAATTTTCAGTTGATCGCTTAGAATCCGAGAGACGGTTAACAAGAACAAATCAAGCATTCAGGTTGAGAAAAGCCCTAAGGAAAGAGGGAATGAAGCGCCAGTTTTTGAGAGGGAAACTGCAAAGTCTAGAATTTTGGACTTTTTGAATTCCGAATTTTGCCGACGGGAATATATGAAATTCAGGACGTGTCCCTAATCACTCGTGTCAGGATCGAAGACCTCCTTGGTACGCTTGCACACATTGTGTGCCGCACGTGGTAGTTCTGCTGTGTGCTTCTGTCCACCTCAGCAAACCTGAAGATCTCCATATCTTTTTTTATATTTTTGGCCTCTTTAATAACTTATGTTTTAATTAAGTTAATCAATAAATTGAAAAAAACTAGCCTCTCACAGCAATGGATGCCTTTGTGGCATTTCTCTTTTTATTATATTTGATAAAATTATAAAATATTAATGCTTTCGAAAATTATTTGATGTTCATAGACTTATTTAAACATCCAATTCTTACTTATAAATTTTTTTAAAATAAAAAAATATAAAATAAAAAATTCACGAATCAAATGACATGTATAATTTTTAATATTTTAAATTTATAATAAAATAACATATGACATGATATTAATTTGTAATAATTATTTTATTATAAAAAAGTTTTTGTTTGCTTTTTTACCGATTACATCTAAAACATTTGCATTTTTATTTACGATTTTAAATTAAATTTTTTTGAAAAACTATAGCTATTTGATATTTATATTTTTATTAAATTCTCAATATAAGACTTTTATTTATATTTTTTTAATATTAATAATTATATAAATATATGTAATGTGAATATGATTTTTACTTATGTAATTATCATAATATTTTTTAAAATATTATCAAAATAAATAAAATATTTTTATTTTTATTTTTTAAATATTTATATTTTGTTACTAAATTTGATATTAAAATGATTTTTTTATTTTTATAATATTTTAAAGTGATATTGAGATAATTATATAAGTAAAAATTGCATGCAAATCACTTATGTGCATAAAATCATTAATATTAATAAAAATTAGACATGAATCTCTTACTTTAAAAATTTAACAAAATTAAGTTTCAAATAATTTTTTATAAATTTTAATTTAAAATAATGAACAAAATATGTTCTACTGATATAATTAATTATTTTTTAATTCATTCATATATTTTTTATTTTTTATATATTATAATTTTTTTCTTTACTTTAATATTTTAATTTATTTTTCTTTACTTTTGATTTTTAAATTTATAAATTTTTTTAAAATTTTTATTTGAATTTTTATTTTATATATGTCTTGAAATATGAAGGAATAATTGGCGGCAAATGGCCATAAAGCACTTTGAAAGGTGTCATTTTGATGTTGCTATGATAACTAGAATTGTAACAAAACTCTGCCTAACCCAAGACCATGCTGCAGGATGATCTTTTGAGTAAATTCTTGCAAATACGATTCAAGAGCTCGGTTGACCACCTCATACGAGCTATTTGAGGGTGGTATGCCGTGCTATGATTCGAAGTTGTTTCATTTAATTCAAATAATTTCCTCCCTCAGTTACTCAGAAATGTTGGATCCTAATCAAAGATAAGGAAACTTGAAAAAATAGGGAGTTTAACTAATATATCTGTAAATAACTCTGTAACTTTAGCTCTGCAAAGGCTCTAAATTATGCTGACTTAGTGCAGCGATCGATGACTAATAAAATCACAATGAACCGATGGAAGGAAGGTAAACTTGTGAAAAAATCCATGGTGACTTCATCCCAGACAAGTGATGGCACTAATAATGGCTGGAATAAACTTGTAAGAGCTTGAATGGAATTCTTGATTGGTTGACAAGCCCTTAATCAACTTTTTCATGATCATGATGCTCTGTTACGCTCTTTAAAAGCTAATCTTCACCAAGCTCAACATCGAATGGAATAAAAAAACAATAACCATCGTCAAGAATTGGAATTTGCAGTTGAAGATAAAGCGTCGGTTCATTTACAACCTTGTCACCAATTATTGGTAACTCATTATTCTTCCCAAAAATTGCCAGAAAGTATTTTGGTCCTTTCTTTATCTTGGAATGCATCGAACTAATTGCGTATCGATTGGATTTACTTCAATCAATCCAAGATACACTAGTGTTTCATATCTCCTTGCTGAAACTATTTCGTGGCGTTGATAATGTCCAGTCGTACTCACTCCCAGATGACTTAAAACATAACAAATCCTTATCTATTCCTATAGCTATTTGTGCTTCTCGACAAGTGTTGAAACAGGGCACCATCAAACGATAGGTCTTAGTTTAGTGGAATGACAGCTCCTACAGAATGCAATGTGGGAGCCACTTCAAGACTTCTACAAGGTCTTTCCAAACTTTTACCTTGAGGACAAGGTGATTTCTCAAGTTGGTGGGAATAGTACAACTTCACCTTGACTAAAGAAAGGCACCTAATCAGCTGAGAAACAAGAGCGAGCTCACAGTAATGGAAGACCCAAGCGTGTCAAGAAAAAGCCAATATGGTTGGTTGATTATATTAGTTGAAGGTTGTTGAAGAAGTTACGTAATAAGTTTTCACATATAACAAATTGCTATTACTAGTTCTTTCCAAAACTATGCACATTAGAAAGAGTATAAATAGTTTGTTGGTTGCCTGAAAACATGATTGAATGTATTCAGAGTTTTCTCCTCCATTATTCTTCTATTTCATCCTTTCTGTCTTCTACAATTCTAAAGATACCACTCATTCGAAGAGTTTCTTTCTCACTTTCGTGGTTTCTTAAAGCCTAAGGGCATATCAAAGAGTGTGAATCATAAGATGAATTAGCGAGAGAAATCAAGGATGTAGCATGGGTTTATTTAGATATGAGAAGAATTCTAAGTTTTGATTATTGATTAAATGAATGAGTCATATCTACATAATACAAAAAAACTCGAACCAGAATATGGAGAATTACCTAAAGAAGGAAGGAAAAATGGAAAAAAAAATGTGCCTAATTCGACCTTCTAAAGTTATATGCATATCATATGCCAAAAATAAATGATTAATATTAATTGATTTTATAAATAAAAATCTTAAACTAAAAAAATTAATGGAATACTTTTTTTAACAAATCTTAATTTAAGATTTTTTTAAACGAATTGCATGAATTTTATAATGTCATTAACTCTTCATATAATTAAATAAAATAAAAAATTATTTATATCCATCGATTTATTATAATACAATGAATTCTTATAGAACAATCATAAGTGTTATGTTTTTCATTTCACGCTTAAGCCATTTTAAATATATTTAAGATTATTTTAAAAGTAAAAATTACATAAAATTCTAAATTATACCTCATGTTATCAAATTTTGATTTGTAAAAAATAATCAAATTTTGATTTATTAATTTTATTTAAATTAAAACTTAATTCAAATAGCTAAAATAAATTAAAGATGTTTTAAAATTGAATTAAAAAAATTATATACTTTATTTTGTATCTATTTTTTAAATTTGAGTAATTATTTACTAAAGACTCACTTTAATCAATCTTTTATATTTTTTGTAGTATAAATTTTAATATATGTATATATTTAGTACTTAAAAAATTATATAAAATTTTTTATGATAACTCATATTTCTTTCTATATATAAAAATTTTTAATTAAAATTTATTATAAAATTTTTTAATAAAATGTATTATGTAAATTTTTAATTTAAGTATTTTAAAAAAAATTATTAACCTAAATTAATTTTAAGTTGCTACTTTTTAAATATAAAAATTTGTTTAGTAATCAGACGGCCAGGAGGTTAAATAAAATCTTCAAGAACAAATCCTGACCGTTTGAGTGACACCGCTCACAAGATACGGCGTGAAGTGGCTTGACTTCTTCATCATGCCAGGAAATCGAACGGCTCAAAGTTGCTGACCAAAGGCGCAATGACGGGCACAAAACGTGCCCATTTGCTTGCTGAGCAGGCCACTCCCTCTAATTCCCACACAAAGCCCCGATTTTCGCTAAGGTGTCTGTGTCTACCGCACGTCCTCGCAGCTCTCTGGTTCAGATTTTCCGGTGAATTGGGAAAGAAAATACTTTGCGGTAATTTTCTCCGTTGTCAGATTACCCCCTCCTCCCTCCAATTCTCGCTGCTATATTCTATTTCTAGTTTTGCTTGAAAAGAATTTGGATGATTAGTTTTTACTGTCTGTCTGAGGGTTATTTCATAGATTTTTTTTCTTGTGCTTTCTGCAAATGAAGTTTCATTTAGATATACGTTCTTTTGAATTTTGTGATTTCATTACTGAATATCGACCTGTATCTGAATGAGCTATTCATTTCAAATTTTTATGTAATCTTTCTTTGCTCAACATAGAATTGTGAACCCATTTAAGGGTAGCCATGCGCGAGATTTTCCTATCTTATTTATTGATGTTGATTGGAGTGAGAATTATATAGTTGTGTACTGTTGCCATCCAAAAACGTTGTTTATCTTTATCCTCATAAAATTTGATGCTATATGTGCGTGGACCCCCCATTCAAAGATATCTAATAAGGAGCAACTGAACAATGCTACAGAGCATATGAAGAATACTTGGGTCTTGTATTCTGTTTGTGCTTCAGGAAACTTCTAGCATTTGTATTCTGATGCCTGAAGTAATTGTTACAAACAACCATGCAAATTAGACTGGAAATCAGAATTTCCATCCTTGCTCATGATTTCATCCGTGAACTTTGATTGTCTTCCACTGTGGCAGATGGAACTTAGCCTTGTATATTTGCTGGATGGGACTTTGAGCATGTTGATTTATAAGGTATTCAATAATTCAAGGATATCTTCTAGAGGATTTTCAACTTTATGGAGTGGGGAAGAACTGCATTTATCTGTTATTTGTTGTGGAGTGACAGATTTCTTACCTGGCTCCCTTGTGGAGAAGGTGATTGTTATGGCTACCTTGTATTTTATTTCAAAGGAACCTGCTTGAAGGTGATGACAGAAAGTGATGAAAATATCCCAGTTGGAAGGGGGAAAAGACTGGTCTTTTAGCTGGTCATTGAGTTATGTAGTGGCATATAATTTTGTATTCCTTTTCATTTTAATGCCTCCCTGTTGGAGCATCAAGTTATTTGGAAAATCAGATGAGATGTGCACGGTTGATGTTTTGTATAGGTTTGAGATGGTAGGTGATGATGGCAGGCACCTTATGTCGAAATCATGCAAGGTATTGTCCGCTTTGGTACTAACCGTTATTGGAACACACCGCACGACTTTGTTGCCTCATTCACTCTAAAAGATGCCTTGTGTGATTAGGATGTGCATAAATTTTATATAGCATCTTGTTGGTAAGTTTGTAGCTGATGTGGGATTGGATCCACCCTTTAGAATCATTGAAATGAAGGAGTATCATCAGCCCCCAAGTCTACACATTGGTACCACAGACGGTGTCATTGACAACACTCAAAGTTAGGAGCAGAAATTGAGAGTGAATGAGGCCTCTAAAGATAAAGCCGCGTGGTGTGTACCAATAATGATCAATACCAAAGCAGACAATTCCTTAGGTGTTTTGACACAAGGTCCCCGTCACTAAGTTTCTAACTTTGAGCATTATCAGTAGGCTTAACTTTGAAATTCTTTGTGAATGGCTATAGAGCTGTTTGATGTACTGTATCATTGATTTAAGGTTGTGAGTAGTAACTAGAGTTTACCTTGTATAGTGGTTATGTTGGTTCATCTTTTTTTTATTTTCTCTTGAGCTTTAGCTCCATAGAAGATCTTAATTATCGATGTTTGCTCAAAGGTATTATTGTAGAAAATGTGTATGGTTGAACACTGCTAATCAGAAGTGATAAATAACAAATTGGACCCTTTAGATTTGTTGACACCCTTCCTATTCATCTTTTTTAGGTTTCCCAAGATATTAATAATTGTGGTTGCATCTTATGGGATTTATTGAGTGGTATGATTTATCTTGGATCACCATGAACGGTTAGAAGGACTATGGTCTACACTTTTTACTGCCAGGAAAGAAGCATAATTTAAGAATCTATGTTCACTTTCAAGATTTGTAATGCCAAATATTAATAAACAATACCGGGACAGTAATGATAATTAGGGCCAATCGACGGAGCATTGTCTTTGCTGCATTGTGTTCCTTTCGCCTGCATCAAAGCTTGCCTTTTCTAATAGCACTTGTTGCATTAAAATTAACATGGACCTTTTAAAATGTAAATCACTATCCAAGAATACGTGCATTAATTTAAAAGCTTTAAACTGTTAACTGAAGTAGCTGGTGCTTGTGACAGATTTTTTTTTTTTTTCCTAGGAATGGGGGTTGCTGGGCATATAACATCTTTCTCTTTTGTTAATTAATGAGATTATGCTACACTCATTTGTTATTTCGCTTCTGTCTCTTACATATCTTATAATGTTTAGTAACTAAATACAAATTTTCCATTTTTTGTTTGAACTATGTGTGCAACCACAAATAGCTGTTGTCTTTTGTTAGGCAAGCTTGCCCTGAAAGACTAGTTGGATACATTGAACTCAACATAATCCTATATTAATCCATGTCCAAGATCATGCCAGCTAAGTTTGTTCATTTTAGTACTACATGGGTGAAGGAGTATATGCCTTTCAGATGTGTGCATGAGAAGTAGAAATATAAAAACCTTTCAAGTAGTCAATATGTTTTGTTATCAAATAAAGACTCTAAATCTGTGAAACATATTCTGTCAGTTTGAGTCAATTAAAAGTTCTGTTGGCTATTTCTTTCTCTCATGAAGAAAAGAAATTTTGCCATTTTCCTTTTTTCTTATTCCTTGTTTTTCTCTCTTTCTAACTCAGTTCCTGAGTTTTCTCTGTGCATACTTGCATGATGCATGCAATGTATGAGTTTCATTTTAAATCAACTTTTCATGTCCTCTAGTGGTTTTGGCCTCCAAAATTTTCTGGATATTAGTGTGTTATTCCTACTTCCCCCTTTATAAGTAGGAGCCATGAAAAACTGATGTTAGCTGGAAAACTTGATCAATCTTGGAGCATACTGGGAAAGTGATCCTGCCTTTGGATCTCTTTTTTTTTTTTTTTTTTTTTTTTTTTTTTTTGGGGGGGGGGGGGGGGGGGGGGAGCGGCACGGTGTGGGGTGAGGATCAGATTGATTGTTGCATGGTTCTACAAACTGGGGGAAACAAGTAAAAGTAGTATCTAATACACAAGTATAATTTCAGAAATCCTGAACTTTTTTAAAGCACATGCTAAGTTCACAACAAAAGGATTGGAAAACTAAAAAATTTGTTGTGTAGCCTCAGTTCTATGATATTGGTACATAACTCAGGATGTGTGGTTTGCTTACAAGTGCTAGTTTCTAAATTATGGGATGTATAAACAAACTCCTGATTCCCTAGTGTTTTCAGTGGTTGTCAATCAATAGATTCCATTCCTTTTGTTTCTATTATGTTATTACACTTTGTTTCAAATATGCCAAAGTATTTGAAGGATTAGTTTGGATACTTGGATTTCTTTCATGTCTGTTTGTAAATTCTGCTATTCAAACAATTTCATCCTGCAATCCCAGTTCTATCCTGCATAATTGCAATTATTTGCGCAAGTTGGATTTTTTGCCGAGATTTTGCAATCTAAAACATGATTTAGAAATGATTATTATGTATGACACAATTGATTTGTGATAAGTGGTATTTGTTACACAATTCTGAGATTCATATTAGTTGTCTTTTCCTTTCTTTTCTTTCCCTTCTTTTCTAGGATTTGTTACTCTGTAATGTGAAGTTAGGAGTTGAGACAGTGAATTCTTTTCAAATTTGCTACAAAATGGTGCTGTAGGTTCGGTTCCTCTAGGGTAGCTGAATATAAAATGGTCATGTAGTTAGCTTTGTTGTTATTGTGTAAGAGGAAATGTACTAAATGCACATGCACTGGTGCATGCACGTTTTTTGTTGCCTTCCCTGTAATATAAAAGATTTTTTATGTCTAGTTTCTTACTCTTGTCAAAAACCTATTAACTTGATGACTTTATTACATGTATATAGCAACAAGGTTTCACCACCTTGATGAATAATGATTAGAAGTACATTATGATTATTGGTAGTTAGACTTTTGAAGTCTGTCTTCTTTTCAGGTGAATTGCTTTGACAAAGGGAAGAATGGATTTTCTATTTAACGGAATGCATGAAGATATATCTGAGTTTGGCTTTGATGCAGGCGACATTCAAAGATGTCCATTCCTGAGGAATATTAACAAGCCAACAAACTTCTCATTTTCCTGAGTGAATTTTTCCATTCCTTTAATTTCACTGTCCTTTCATTGTGTTTATCTGTTGATATTTATTTGTTGATGCTATCTGGTTTTTTGAGATTAGGTCAGTTTATTCTGGCCTTTTCTGTTTCTTTTCTGTAGGTAGGGGGAGCCAGAGGTCCAATATTTCAAGATGGTCCAAATTTTGACATGGCATTTAAACTGTTTCATGGGGAGGATGGGGTCATACCATTGTCAGGAAGGTCAAATTCTTTCAAGGAGAATCCAGAACCTGAGCCTGTACCCCAGTTCAACCCATAAGCAGCAAAAATCACCACCATCAGTCTGTCAGCATTTGATACTGGAGGACCATTTGGCTTTGGTTCCTTGCCGGACAAATGGAAGAAACAGCCAAAGAAATCTGAGTCATCTAAGAAGAAAGAAACTTCTCCTCAGGTAGATGCATTCATTTGTCTAAAGATACTAATATGTTTTTGAAAAGAAAGTGACATAAGGGAAAGTTAAGTATAGGAAGTTATTTGCATGGAAAACAGGCTTTAGTCTGCAAGCTCAACATGGTGCTGTTGGAGTATTTAATTATGTGAATGGATCAGTAGCAGCATGTTGAGAAAGAGTTGCTCTCATTATCCTGCATTAGCACCACGATTTAAACAATCCTAAAAAATTTAAACTGCATTTATGAAGATGGAAAATAATTCAACAGGTTATGGCTTTCTAATAACAATGTTTAGAGAAATGCAAAATTAATGGTGTACAATGCTTATTGTTGAGTAGTGAATATGCTTTCTGAATCTGCCTGCAATTAGAATATATATATCATTGGAAACTCTAATAATGTTGTATTTGTTTTCATCTTCAAAACTGAAAATTCATCAAAACATGAGGCACTGGGAAATGAGTGGCTGGAAACTGGAAACTAGAAACTGCCCGATTGCTAAGTCCTATAGAGCCGTGAGTGGTGTCTTGCCATTAATGGCAACATCTCTCCAACCACCACGTGGCATGAAGCTTAGATGCCCACCTGCTGTAGTTGCTGCAAGGGCAGCACTGGCACGGACTGCCCTAGTTAAGACCTTGCGGCCTCAGCCACTGTCTGCCAAAATGCTTGTCATTGCTCTCTTGGGGATGGCTGTTAATGTTCCTTTAGGAATGTGGACGGAACATACTCAGAAATTCACTCCAATGGTTTGCAGCAGTGCATGCGGCTGTCCCCTTAATAGCCATGCCCAGAAAGTCAGTGCTGACGCCCAAAACAGCTATGGCATCGACCATTGGAGCTTCTATATTAGGGCAGATTATTGGCTCAAGAGCTGACCGGCATCGGCTGAAAACAGTGGCTGAGAGAGAGAGAGAGGGTAACAGTTGAGACAGCAATTTCTGCTGCGAGATATAAGCCAAGCCAAGCCAATGGGGTTACTGGTGTTCACTGTGTTAAGGAGGGAATGATGTGGTAGCCACTTCCTGTCAAGGCAAGTAGGTCCACTTCATCAAGCAGCATCTGCTTTTGAAATCAGAAGGTGCAAGTAGTGGATTGAAACAAGAGATAACTTGTCATCATTGATGTCAAGACTGATGTCAAGAATAGGAGACGGGGACTCAGAGATGGGTTACAAGCTTATTCTCCTTCTATATATATATATATATATATACATATCTATTGTAAGAATGCATTCTGGTTGATTGTGATTGTCTAAATTGCAATTAACAGAAGTGTTGTGCATGTTGAAATGTATATCATAAGTCTATCTGAAACCCTTTGGAGTGTAGCTTTTGCAGTGAGAGTTGATTCAGCTTGTCTCAATAATAATTACATTAATCTTTGCTGGTGTACTCGGTATGAAATTTTTGGCTAGATAAGATGTCGTGAAGACCTTAAAATCCTTGGTAGGCAACTGGGTATCTGATTTTTGTTTGGCTGTGACTGGTTTCGTGATGCTCTTCAGATGGCAGCATGTGCTGTGTTGTTGCACTGTTCTTTCCATCTTCAGTGGAACCTTAAGACAGCCTTTGTAACTGATTCATGGAGCTCCATTTCTGTCACTTGATGGTTGTGTCTTCTCATTTGACACAGCCTGCCAATTTTTGTTTAGAACATAGTGAGGAATCTTGGTTATCTCAAAGCAAATCAAGAAGTTGAAATATGGTATTCAGTCTTTAGGAAAGGTTGTCTTCTTTATATAATTGGGAGAAAAGCTAAAAACTCTTAAAAAGAGCCATCTTGGTAAAAGCCCATGGAAAGACTTCAAAAATCTTTAAAAAAGAACTTTGCAAAGAATTATAAATAAAAGGAAAATATTAAGAGTGAGATGTCAGAAACAATGTTGCAGTTTGATATTCACTTAATAAGTTATACTGGTAATGCTGTCTTTTTCCAGGTTATAAATACTTGGGAATCAGAAAAACACTTCCAATAGCTTTCACTAGTAAACCAGAAGAGTCAGTACAGCAACTATGATGGAAGCAGCTCAGTTAATGAACACAATAGCACAAGAGCAATTGTTAGGCCCAAAACGGAGTCAATCATTATAAAACCATTTAAAATAATCATATCGTACAGTGATTTCATTCTTCATTTCTTTTCATAATTGATAAAAGATAGTGATTTCATAATAAGAATCTAGAATCTCTCTTCATGGCCGAAGAGAAAGAGAAAAAGAAATCTAACAATTTCCATTCCTTTTGGGGGAATAGGGGCAAAAGGAGGGGTCAGGTACAACAATAATGAAAAAGAAGGAAAGCAAGCTATATGCACCATAACATTAAAATGCCAAGTTGTAACTCATAGGCTCAGAGAAAATATGATACAGTAACTTCTTGAAATGGGAATAGAAGAAGGGGGGAAACAGAACAAAGTCCATAATACCTGCTGCACAAAAGGTTTTACCAAAAGAAATCTGAACCTTACAAAATTAAAAGAAATTTCACAAATGATTTGCTCTTTCACATGGGCCTCAAATCATATGTGAAAGGTGCCTGAATGATCCCCTAACTGCTGTACACAGTTTCAATAACCACCAACATGTTGCCTAGAAAAACCTCCGTATCTTCCAGGGGACAGGCCACTTCTTCTAACACCTCTATCAGGAGATACTTCATTTGCATACACCCCACCAGTAGATTGTGTTGGGCCATTCATGATATTTGGGCAATTTGTAGAAAAATGACTGCTACTCCCACAATTCTTACAGCCAAGAAATACACCAGACGTCCCAGTTGCAGGGAGCTTAGAACCACCGAACTGGTTTCCATACTGACTCACTTGGTTCGCTGCTGATCCATATCCTCCACCAACAGCTGATGCAGGTTGACCGGTTCCAAGGTTTCCCATCCAAGCATTATTTATTTGTAGATTTGGCATGACACTCTCTGACTTGAAAGCAGAAGAACTAAGATCCCCTCTTTTAAGTTTGTCCATCATATCCAAAAGAAACCTGGACTCAGATGAATAATTTAACTAATCTGCTTTCACCACTTTTGCCTTTACACGCCGTTCATCACTGAATGTTTCCTCTTTAACTTTCAACTTAAATACATATTTTGTAAAAACAACCTTACGAATTATTTCTGCAAACTTTTCATCATCACAATTTTCGTACTTCAAGTAATACAGATCTTTAGCAGATATACCCATGATCTCTTCACCAGCCTCTTGAAATGCAGTAACCCATGTTACGCCAGTGTGATCCAGTATCTGGAACTGTATTATGTACCTGTAGTCACATTCATCAACACGTTGGTCACATCTATCACACCGCCACTTTCCATCTCCATTATGGGTAACCTTTTTGTTGCATGGCCGATCCCCAATCATGATAGGACAAGCTGTATAGCAGAAATTGTCAGACTTCATGAATGTAATAGTTGCGCAGATTGTGATCCAATCTGGCTTCTCAGAAGTCCCTAGCTTCTCATCCTTTATTTGGGTAATAGTTTTTCGAATATCTGATCTACCCACACTAGATAATTCCCTAGAAATAGAGACAGCAGGGATGTTCCTGCCTTCCTTGTCAAACCATTCCTTTAACTTCTGAGATTCTGGAAAATCTGGATCTATAAATAGCTGGCTAGCAGGAATAGTGCCCACCGCCTTCCCATTAAAATCACTAACCCTGCCTGATTTTACAGCCAGAACTGGGAATGCACCAGAATCACACAAATTTTGCAGTCTTTGTCCTTCTGTGTTGCAAAAGTTTCCCCATAGAGTTAATTCAACGCTTCGACCAGATGTGTCCTTCAACTGAAGGGTTCTCTTCTGAGTTTCGGTACCATTTTTTCTCATGATAGAAACAGTGGGACTGATAAAGTATACCACACCAATTACATCCACAATGCTATTGTTGTCCATGCCTTCAACTTCACTTATGAGACGGAAATGACACAGCTGCTTTGGAATGGAGATGTCATCTTCAAAGCATGGTTGTACCATCGATGTGTTATCCAAAAATATTTCATAATCATTTTGGAGATGGCTAAAAATCTTTTGAGCAGGTCTCAAACTTCCCCCTGAAAACAAATAAACTTTACCAACTTCAATCTGGTCATAGAATTGATCAGCCACAGAGTTAAAGCATGTTACCTGCATTTCTCCACCATCAGCATCAAGAAGATCAAAAGAGAAAACTTTCCCATCACCACGAGAATTGTTGTAGTGCCTGAGTTCTCCTTTTGTTGTAACTCTGGCCTTAACTGTCCATCTGCCTTGGTAGGGATTGAGAGCAGCAATTGGAATTATCTGAGCATTCACAACCACTTTCCCGGGTTGATTATTACGCGATTGTACAGGATCACCAGGTCTTGGCATTGGTACAGGATTTCCAATTATATCATACTTTTCAATTATCACAACCAACTCAACAACAATAACAATCCTGCTCCATGTACATGAACACTTTGTCATCAACATGAATTTTTGTTTGGTATAATATAAATGGAAGAACTTGTGGGTTTGAAAAGGCCTTAAAGCAACCATAAGAACCCTGTTCCAACATTGAATTGATTACATAAATTAATTGTAAGGACTTAAAGTAACCATAAGAAACCCCCCAGGCTAATAGTCGCGTATGCAAAAAGTTGGTTAATGAAATCCAGAAATATAATATTGGAGAAAAATATGGACACAATTGACACCATCCCCAAAAAAGTGGGAATATTTCAATCTCTTGATGGCACCTTAATATGTAACATATATAGAATCTTAACAGCCCATACACGACAAAACTTCATCGGATATGACTTCCAAGCGACATAAGCTAAGACATGGATGAATCTAATGGCAGATAACCCCTTAGACATTATGAAAGCAACTACAGTGTGGTATTCCATCTGAAAGCCATGTCTCCAAGAAGTGGACTGTTCCTATGAACTTATGAAAATACTATTACACTGTACCATCTCAGAAATACATTCTAATGAGGAGGGGGGAAAAAAAACAGAAGGGAAACTATCCCGAAGGACAAGTCGAACAGGCATTCACAGCTGGAAAAGGAAGAAGAATCATTGTAAAACCCTGAAGCTACGATGGCTAATTCATTTCCCGGTCCAAAATCTCCTATCAAGCAGTTAGCTACAACCTCCAACCCATCATTCATAAAAGAGAAAAAGAAATAGATTTTTCAATAACCACCAGTCAATCAATGTAAAAATATAATAATAATTTTTCTGTGCTTGCATCCTTCAGATAGCCAAAGTAATTCCCTAAACAATAATACCAACAGAAAACTTTACACGAAAACAGTCAGAATAGTGATTCAAATGGGCGTGCTTACAACTTACCTGCAGCCTTGGATGACGCTGCAGACGAACTGAGTCAACTGAATGATAGAACCAATCTGCAATTTCCCAGTTTTGACGAGCTCATTCTTGCTAGTGTCTAGCAACCCTTGCTGCACCTTGGTCCCATCCGATAGCACTAGCCTGAAAATCTGCTTGGGTTGCTCCTGCTGCTGCTGTTGAAGCCTACTTTGAACCAGCTTCAGTTCCGTCACTTGCAGCACCGGAGTCATCTCCTTCTCACTCGTCACCTCACCCTTCGCCATCTTCTCCACAGTCCCTTCCGTCAGATTCACCGCCATCGAGAAAATATCAGTAACATACCACCTCGAGGGCCAACGATAGTCAACCGCAGATCCTAGAGAGAAATCGAGTACGCGGACGAGGAAAAATTGGGAGGAAACCTACAATTGCTCGACTTCCCTGCTTGGATAGCGAGTGTGTACAGAGAAATTGGTTAAACGCTCGTGATTGTCCAGAAACCCAAGGAAAGGCGGGGATTTTTTAGCGATTTGGTGCGTCTTGGTCGATCGAATCGATAAACTGAGGGCTTGGACAGCAAGAAGCTGAAAGAAAATTTTCAGCTGATCGCTCAGAATCCGAGAGAAAGTTAAAAAGAACAAATCAAGCGTTCAGGTTGAGGGAAGGAAGCGCAGGTTTTTGAGAGCGAAACTGCAAAGTCTAGGATTTTGGACTTTTTGAATTCCGAATTTTGCCGACGGGAAGATATGAAATTTCGGATGTGTCCCTAATCACTCGTGTCAGGACTGAAGACTTCCTAGGTACGCTTGCACACATTGTGTGCCGCACGTGGTAGTGTGTGCTTCTGCCCACCTCAGCAAAGCTGAAGATCTCCCTTTCTTTTTTTTATATTTTTGGCCTTTTTAATAATTTAAGTTTTAATTAAGTTAATCAATAAATTAACAATAACTAGCCTATTTTATTAAAATAAACGAGAAGATATTTTTAAAATTTTTATTTTTTTAAGTTTTTACTCTTTGTATTTTCTGATAATAGAGCAAATATATTTTTTCTCCTCTCATAGCATTGGATGCCTTTGTCGCATTTCTTTTTTTTATTATATTTGATAAAATTATAAAATATTAATGCTTACAAAAATTATTTGATGTTCATAAATTTATTTAAACATTTAATTCTTACTTATAAATTTTTTAAAATAAAAAAATAAAAAATAAAAAATTCATCAATCAAATGTCATGTAAAATTTTAATATTTTAAATTTATAATAAAGAAATATATAACATGACATTAATTTGTAATAATTATTTTATTATAACAAAGTTTCTTTTTTTATGATCAATTACACTTGAAACATTTGTATTTTTATTTATGATTTTAAATCAAAAGTTTTTAAAAAAATTATATTATTTGATATTAATATGAGATTTTTGTTTATATATTTTTGTCAATATTAACGGTTTTGTGCATACATGTGATTTTTATTTGACTTTTATTTGTATAATTATCATAATATATTTTTAAAGTATTAATAAAGTAAACAAAATATTTTTATTTTTTATTTTTTAAAATATTTATATTTTGTTATTAAATTTGATAAAAAATAATCTTTTATTTATTTTGATAATATTTTTAAAATGATATTGAAGTAATTATATAAGTAAAAGTCATATGCATATCACATATATGTATAAAATCATTAATATTAACAAAAATTATAAATAAATCTCTCACATTAATAATTTAACAAAAATAAATAAATTTTAAATAATTTTTTATTGACATTAATTTAAGACAATAAATAAAATGTAATTAATTATTTTTAATCTATTCACACATCCTTTATCCTTTTTATATTATGATTTTTTTTCTTTACTTTAATATCTTACTTATTTTTTCTTTGCTTTTAATTTTTAAATTTATTAGTTATTTTTTGTTAGAAATTTTATTTAAATTTTTTATAATATATAATTTATAATTTATATGTATATAAGCATAACAATAAAGTCGTACACGTAAAATCCCACTTCTTCACCACTTTATTTACTTAGTAATCTCAATACATATTGCAATTCATGTAATTCAAATTTTAATCAATATTAAAAAATGTAAAAATATAAATAATAATCAATCTTATATATACACAAAATTGGATATTAAATTCACATTTGATTTTTTAATATTTTAAAAATTTTACAAAAGTTTTAATGCGAAAAAACTTGATTTTCCATTTTGTTACTGAAATCTTTTGAAACTTTAGAAAGTTTAGGTTGTTTTATAAGAATCACATCCACGGATAGTAAGAAACGACGTATAAGCAAAATTGTTGTAATTTAGTTTTCATGTTATAAGAAACCTAATCTTTTCATCATATAATTAAATTATTTAATATTATCATAAACTTTTATTATTTACGTCAATATATATCATCTTCAAAATAAATAATAATAATTATTATTATTATTATTTTGTAATTTTCGTTCAACTTTTGAAATTGTTTTTCTCTTTTTTCTATTTGGATAGATTAAATGAGATACTAATTTGTGCATGTATTTTTTATTAATATTTACTTTGTTAGACAATATAAATGTTAGTTTTATGATATATTGAAATATAATTAAAAAAATAATAGTTAATTGATGTATCTTTTTAATATTTGAATAGTAAAATAAACTAAAATAATAAATCATATTATTAATATTTTATAAAACTAAAATATTGTTAAATGATAAAAATATGAGATTAAATGTTTTTATAAAACAAATATTGACATATTAACACTATAACAAAATAGGCTTTCAATAACACTTAATAGGTGATGGTTTTATAGAAATCATCATTGAAAGTGAAAAATTAAAAACTGGAAGCATTTCATGGTGGCTATATGAAAAATTGATGAGAGAAATTTGATGATTCTTGGTTGGTTATTTATGAACCAAGAGAAATTATGAGAAATTGTTAATTTTTCTCATCAGTTAAAGACAACCGATGAAATCTCAAATTCAAAAAGGATTTCTGGTCAATCATAAGAGAAACGATGAGAAAACTTCATTTTAAATACACAATTGTAGGATATACTATTTTGCATCATAATGGATAAAACTTGGATGCTAATAATAGAATATCTAAAAAGTATGATAAAGGAGTAGAAAAATTCTTGAGTTTTGTGATTCAAAATGCTAATAATCACGATTCATATGATGTCCATGCATTAAATGCGGTAATATGAAACATGACATTGTACGTGAAATACAAGATCATTTGTTTATCAATGAAGTTGATCATAGCTATTAAAATTGGATATGACATGATGAAGAATCCATATTTAGATCTTTTACAAGTAAGAACCTTAGAGTTGAGCAGAAGGTTATATATGAAGGAGAAATTAATAGTAAAGCAGAAATGATGCATGAGGCTTTTGCAAAACATGATGGTAATCCAAATCATTTTGAAAGATTGCTTAGAGATGCTAAGAAACCTTTAGACCCTAAAGTAATGAAATTCATCGAATTGGCCACTTTAGTGAAACTTTATCACTAGAAAGCAAAGTATATTGGTATGATAAGAGTTTCAATGAACTATTACAATTATTTTTTGAAATGTTACCTATAAATAACAAAATACCTGTTCTTATATATAAGGCAAAGAAACATTTAAATGTATCGAGTATGATTATGAAAAGATACATACATGTCCAAATAACTATATTTTATAGCGAAAAAAATATCAAGATAAGATTTTATGTCCGGTATGTGGTGTTTTTAGATGGAAGGTGACAAAAAATAGTTAACAAATCAAGCGAGAAATGCATGTAAAAGTTTTGTGGTATTTTTCATTAATTCTTAGATTTAAAAGCATGTTTAGATGCTCTGAAACATCTAAACAATTTTCATGGCATTCAAGACAAAGAGAATTAAATAGTCAATTAAGGCATCCATCAGATATGCCATCTTGAAAAAATTTTGTGGTCAGATTTTACATCTAAACATCAAAACTTGATACTTGTCATTTCGACGAATGGAATCAATCTGCATAGTTTCTTAAGCAGCCGTTACAATTATTAGCCTATAGTCATGGTAACGTATAACCTACCATTATGATTGACAATAAAGAGAAAGTTTATGATGCTTATATTATTAATATCGGGTCCTAAACAATCTGAAAATGACATTGATATATATTTGGCACCCCTAGAAGATTTGAAGATGTTGTGAAAAACTAGTGTTTAAGTTTATAAAGCACATCATAAAGAGTCATTCAATTTGAAAGCTATGTTGTCGTGGATGATTAATGATTATTCTGCATATGGCAATTTGTTTGGTTATACACTAGAAAAATACTATGCATGTCTAATATATGGTAAAAACACACGCGAGTATCGTTTATTGCACGATGTCATTTACAAGACAAAAAAGATTTTTATTCCAAAATCATTCGTATAGAAGATAATAGAAGGCATTCAATGGGGAATAAAAATTCAGAACAACCCTACCTTTATTAACTAGTGATGAAGTGTTAGCAAAAGTTTGCGAATGAAGACAAAACTTCTGTGAATAATGTTGTTGATAGTGCTTGATTGTTAAGGTCTATGATTGAATGCATTACAAATTAGATTTATGCCTATTTTTTATTTTTTCACTAAACATACTTTATTTATTACTCACAGATGTCAAAGAGAAAGAGATATAGTGCTCGTGGTGTTAAAGGTAGGGGCAAATGATCTTACACATTGGACATATCTTCTACAGCTTGTGTGTCTGTTACTCAAACATGATCACCTTCAGTTGATGCACCATCATTCCCAACTCATAGAATGTCCTTCTCATTTGATGCTCTATCACCTCCAATTCATACACCATCACTTGCATGTTATATACCATCATCTCGATCATCATCATCACACCATATACCATCATCTCGGCCATCATCATTGGACTATACATTATCACCTAGAGATGTTGCAGTTCATATACCATCGATTAAATCGACGTGTGTAATACGAGATAATAGGCTATACATTGGAGAAATAGTATAATAACTTATCTTTTTTCGTTATACTATGCTTATCTTAGTATTACTTATTGTGTTTTAATTCTTATATGATACGTTTTATGTTTTCAATTATTTTTTACAAGTTGTTGCCTATATCTAGGACAGTTGCCTTTATTTCTGAAATCATCACTGCAAAGTTTGATTAGCCATGAATTAGATGGCATGAAATTCGTACTAAGGTTTCAAACTTGTGGTAGGCTGAATTTCAGATGATATGTATAACATGTTGTTCAATTTATATATGTTATTTTCTTATAGTTATAGTTAGTTTACCTACTTAACTAACTCATTTGAGGTTAACACTATTGTAAAAAAAATATAGATGAGATCTGCTTATGAATAGTGTAGTTAGATGGATCTAGGACTCTAAATCTACAAAGGTCTTCTGAACGACTCTTGCATCAATTCGAACCAAGAAGTCAAAAGGATGTATATGTAGTCAGCCATTCGAGAAGCATTATTTGCTAAATGGACAACGGACTTAGCCTTTCAAGTTGTATCACAGAGGAACGAAAACAATCGATCTCTCAGTGAAGCCATTATGCATCAAGGAGGATTTATTTTCATTTTTGAGCATAGAATGAATGAAAAGTTTTTAATTTAATTAATTATTTTCATGTCATTATCATATATTTAGTTATATTTGACAGATTTTTACTTTTCATTTGTTAACTATTAGGCTAACAAGCTATGGAGGGGTCCAGCATGCCAAAACTGTCTCAAAAGTGAAATCATAACAAAAAGATCGATACATGGGCCACACAGAGAGCTGCACAAACTTATGTGAGTACTTAGAGTAGAATATATTTATTTTCAGTTAACTATGTGTTGAATGGAATAAATTGATTAATGATTTTTTGTTTCTATTGAGGTTTTGGATTGGTTATGAATAATACAATTTTTGATTTCAACTTTTGTTTGGAGATTGTGCATCTTGATGTTATGTTTAGATTATTTGACAAAGAACTGCCTTATATTTATCTTGCATTTAGTAATTGATTATTTTTAACAATATGCTATTATGGTTAAGTCAAATTTGTGTTATTGTTGGAAGTTGAGGCATTTTTTATTGCTTTTATAAATGAATGCCTATGTTTTTCTATTTTTTGTTATCATTAGGATACACATCACTTTTTTTTTTTGGTTGCATTTTTTTGTCAGTTTGATTCTTGTGTTTTCTTGAATCATACCTCATAAATTATTATTTTATTAGCAATAAGCATCACTTATATAGATCATCTTTTTAAAAAAAAAAATTAGGCAAAGTTAATTTTTTATCATAGATCTCATCATATTTTACGCATACATTGTAAACTTGTCATTAGTTTTATGTAATAGTGTTGAATATGATATGTGCTACTAATTCATTAGATAGTGCAACCATACATATAGAGGATTTGAGTTAAATTTTTTTTATTTTTTATTTTTTTATTTAGATTCTTTTACTTCTTGTTATTAATTTTTTACATTGAGTTTTTTAAATTTTCAAACAAAAAAATTTTTTGTATAAAAGTAAATATATTTTTACAAAAATATTTTTGTAAAAATTTTTATATTTATTTATTAATTTAAAATTTTAATAATATAATAATAATAAATATTTCCAACAAATATTTTGTAAAAATATCATAGGAAACTTGCCACAGAAATATCGAACATAATTCTCAAAAGATTCCTTCCGTAAAAATTTTGTAGAAATGATAAATCCCACGAAATTTTTTTATTTTTTCATGAAATTTTTTTGAAGAAAAATACTGAGTTTTTTATGAGGCTGGACCAAAGAACTTAAAAGACAGGCCCTCTTAAGAATGGCATACCTGATATTTATAGGAAAAAAGGCGGCGGCATGAAGGTTAGCACGTGGGTTGTCAAACCGTTGGAAATCTAGCATGCATCGCCGAGATTTCTGTTGAGAGATACGCTTCTCGTCAATTTACTGTTGGACCACTCAACTGGAGGATAAAGAAAGGGGCATACCTGTCTTTTCAAACGAGGCAAAGCTTCTTGAAAAAACTTAAGTCGAAGCGGTAATGGAGTCTGATACGTGGATCCAATCCATGGATCGGGTCGTGTAATCGGGTAGCTAATCGGATTTTTTTTAATTTGGCCATTTTTGAATGCATTTAATGAATTTGGGGATTGGGCAACTCATTTTACCATATCAATTATATGGGAATACATCAGGATTTTCTGATTTCAATCAACAAGAATATGAAGTTCAAACCTCAATTAATTTTTTTAAAAATATATTAAAAAATAAATAGTTTATTATATAAATACATAAAATTAAATAATAATTTTATATATTATTTTTTATATTTTAAAAATTTTACAAAAATTTTAAAGTGGAAAAACTTGATGTTATCCATTTTATTACAAAATCTTTTAAATTTATAGAAAGTTTGTGTTTTTTTATGAGTATCACTTCCATGGATAGTAAGAAACCCATATATAATCACAATTGTTGTAATTTAGCTTTTATGTTATAAGAAACCTAATCTTTTCATCATATAATTATATTATTTTTTAATTTTTTAATTTATTATTATTTATAAATATTAATCATTGTTAAAAATTATCTTCTTCTTTTTTTTTTTTTTTTTGCTTTTATTATCACTATTTTTGTCATTGCAACCATAATCATCTTGATCGTTTTTGTTATCATCATCATTGTCATAATCTTTTATTATTTACTTCAATATCATCTTAAAATATATTATTATTATTTTGCAAATTTTTCTCAACTTTTGAAATTATTTATCCCTTTTATATATATATTTTTTATTAAGTTAACATAAATTTTAATTTTATTATATATTGAAATATAATGAAAAATAATAATAGTTAATTGATGTGTTTTTAAAATATTTTAATAGTAAAATAAACTAAAATAAAAATAATCATATTATAAATATTTTTTAAAACCAAAATATTGTTAAATGATAAAAATATAAAATTAAATGTTTCTGTAAAAAAAATTATTGACATACTAATCATAAATATCGAAACTAAATGTGTACAAACTTATTTAAATATTTAATTTTTACTTATATAATTTTGAGTAAATATCGTTTTAAATTCTTATGATTTTTCGAACTAACTCTAACTATGTCTCCAAAAAATTCATAATCTATTCATTTTGCCTCAATTGAATATTGATGAAAATGATGGTAAAAAATTTATAGTATTTTTATTATTAAATGCCTAAAAAATTATTTAAATCGATTTTACATTTTATTTTGATTTTTTTTCTTAATTTTAAATAGTTTTTTGAGATATTTTTTATAAATTTTTAAAATTTTTGTTAATATAAATTTTAAAAAAATTAGTACTAAAAATATTATACATCTTTATGATGATAGCATAAATATTTTTTTACATCTAAAAAAATTTTAATTTTAATTTTAATTTAAATATTTTTTAATAAATTTTAATTTGATTCAAATTAATATATCATGATTTATTTAGAGATATTTTAAAAGTCACAGTTTGATCAGAAAAAACGAGCAAAACCCAAAGTTTAAAATAACTTTTATTTTAAATTTTTTTAAAAAATATAAAATACAAAATTATATAATCAAATATCATGATATTTTATTAATATTTAAATTTTATAATAAAATAGTATAAAACATGCCATTAATTTTTAATAATTATTCTATTATAAAAAAGCTTTTATTTGATTTTTTTAAATTTTTAATTCATTCAAGCATTCTTTATCATCTTTTTATTTTGATTTTTTTTTTTACTTTGAGATCTTACTTCTCCTTTCTTTACTTTTTCTTTTTAAATTTCTTTTCTTTTGAAAGTTTTGCTTGAATTTTTTTGTAATATATATAATACATAATAATGTATAATAAAAATTTAAAGATAATAACCAGTAAGGGATAATGTAATATCCATTTCGAATCCAATTGTTAATACTCTACACTATCTGAATTTTTTTAAATTCATTTAATATATTTATATATATAAATATATTTTATAAATTTTAATCAAACAGTGGGTATGTACTCGGCTTATGTGAATGCATTGGGTAATAAAAAGAATATTTACTTATCAAACTTTTTTAATAATAATTAAATTTTCAAATAAAATTAATATGTATTAAAAAAATTAAAACTTAAAATTCAATAAAAAGAAATTAAAAACTAAATTAATTATTTCAAAATTAAAAGTTCAACATATTAATCTAACCCAAGCATATAATCTTTCACTTAAAAACAATATTTTTAATCATCAATCATATAGATAGATGTAATGTTTGACTTTCCAAATTCAATTCATACATTTTCAAACTTCAAATTCAAAAAAGTGCTCGTCTACCACATTAATAAAAATAGAAAAATGAACACGTTATGATTAAAATATTAGACATTGAAATCATATATTTTATTATAATAATTATTAATAAAAAATTCAATGCAACGTACTTTATAACATATTAAAATGAATTCGTTTTAATCTAAGTAAACGAGTATTGGATATTGAACTTTGATTTCTTGTGTCCTAATCCAATCAAATAATCATATTCTGAGTAGCAAATACCGAAAATTTGAACATAAACTCAATTCAAATATTAAAATTTAAAATCAAACTCATTCAAATTTTGATTAAAAACTACCCAAGTGACTCGGATATTCCCATCAAGTAACTTAAAAAAATAAATATCATATTGCTTATCATGTTGAAAAACATGGGCTTAATATTTAATAAGTGATCTCTAACAATTTGGTCTCGTCATTTATAAAATATATCATATCCAATATATAAATCCTCTAAAAAACGTCAAGACTATTTAGAATTTATCGCATATATGCAAAGAATAGAACAATCTCATGTTCATTAGTATCTATTATATATATATATATATATATATATATATCTTAGTATTGTACACGTTAATATTAAAAAAGTTAAAATGTATTTTTAAAAAATTATTTTCCAAACATTTTTTAATATTAAAAACACAAAAACAATAATATACCCATCAAAAGTAATTTTGACTCAAAGAAATACTTTTAAGTAATACTTTATTTTTTCTATTTAAATTGTTATTCAATAGCTCAAGTATAAAATGTTTTTCTCTAATCATTTTATTCTTATTGCTTAAACAAGTTAATGGGGTATCTGAATTTTTTAATTATTTTTTTTAAAATAAACATATTTTGAGTGAAATAAAATTATCTAAAAATTACAATTTAATGAAATTAAACTATATATTTCATGAAAAAATTATTTTATCTTATTATTAATTGAACATAATCGTGTTTCTCTTTTTGAATATGACATCTTAGATTCAAAAAATATATAAAAGTGTTAACTATGTTATTAGTGGACAGATTCAATTGCTCAAAATAATTTAAATAAGATAGACATGTCTCATGAATATGCTTTAATGAGAAAAGATAAAGATTTTTTATTAATCAACATTGGTGCCAAATTTTAATAAAGAGTTAAAAAATAATTTAATATATTAATGTAAAAAATAAATAAATAAAATTTAAATATTAATTGTATTAAATTATCAAGTCCCATTATTTCATTAAAAGTTTAACACAATTTATATTAATAAAAGATCTAAAATCAATTAAAAATTTAAAAAATTAATAAATTAATGTCATGCAAGTAATTTGATAATCTTTAACTTTTTCCATATCAATCTGTTGTCAACTTTTACCTATTTAAGAAAGTGGAATATTTTTTATTATTGTATGTTTTTTAATAAATATTTAAAAATTAAATTTTTCTTCAATTTAAAATTTAAAGTTAATTATTTAATGGGATATGTATTTTATTTATTATTTTAAATTAAAATTTGTAAAAAATTATATTTATTAAATTTTTAATATGAGACTTTTGCATATATTTTTTTTAATATTAATGATTTTATATACGTGATGTGCATGTGATTTTTATTTATATAATTATTCAAATATTTTTTAAAATATTATTAACACAAAAAAAAATTACATCAAACTTAAGAAGAATATATTAATATTTAAATATTTAAATAAAATATAAAAATATTTTTATTTATTTAAATAATATTTAATAAGTATTAAGATAATTACATAAATAAAAATCATATACACGGTACATGTGTATAAAAAACTGTTAATATTAACAAAAATTATAAATAAAAATCTCACATTGATAATGTAAAAAAAAACATAAATCTTAAATAAATAAATAAATAATTTTACATGATCTAATTTAAAACAGTAAGTAAAATATAGATTTTTTATATAATTAATCTTAAATTTTAGTATATTAATTAAATTAATTTTAAATATAAAAAAATAATTTCAATGGATATGTTAAGATTTTATGGTTGCTTCATCTTCTTTTTCTTCAATCAATTAAGAAGAAAATCATAATTACAAACTTTTACTATTGTTTGATTTCTCTTTCTCTTATCTTTCTTCTATTTTTATTTTTATTTTTTTTTTAGCATTTTACAACATCTTCAAGCATTAATCCAAGCAACGTCTCTTTTTTTTTTTTAATGCTTTATCATCTCTCATTTGGATTTCATCATGATCATCATTCCTATTTTGAAATAATAGTAATTTTTAATAAATAAAGAATTTTATTCAATGGAATTCAATGAAGATGCAATTTTGAGGATACATGAAAAAATATATATATTTTTTTTATCTTTTGAAAATAATTTAACAAGATTCTCAATTTTAATAGCACTATTTAAAAAATTAAAAATAAAATTTAATTTGAATCAAATTAAAAAATTTAATATACAATTAATTCAATACATGAGGATTTAAAATGAAATCGAGATTAGTTTAGTCTAAAGTTTTTTGTTAAAAACATTATCTTTAATAACTTATGTTTTAGTTAAATTAATTAATATATTACTCATAAAAATTATTTTTAAAAAATAAATTTAAAAATATTTTTATTACTTTTTATAAAAATCTAAGTTTTTACCTTTTTTTTTCCCTAAAAAATAGAGCAAATATTTTTTTAAGCCTCTCTAGTCATTGCATGCCTCATGGCATTTCTCTCCGAGTTATACTCAGATGAAAACTATAAAATGTTGATGATTTGAAATTTGGATTTTTTTTAAAGAAAAATGAGAATTTGTAAGTAAAAAAAGTTATTAGTGGATCATGACATTTTTATCAAACAAATCAGTGTATATTATGGCGCAATATCAATTTTAAAATTTTTATGAAAACTTGTTTGTTTCGATCTGCTAATGTAATCTTTTAATTTTTTTAAAAAAATTAGGTTTTTCCAGGCATTAATTTCACAAAACGTGACAAACTTATGTATTATCAAATCTCTGAGTATTAGAAATTAAAAAATCTTGAACTAAAATTAGAAATTCTAAATTGATTTCTTATTCTATTTTTCATATTATTATCTATTTTCATTATTTTTTATTATTATATTAATAATATCATATTAATATTTGTTGTTTTTTATTTTAATTTTAAAATTATTAAATAAAAATTTTTATTGGTAAATTAAATTAAATATTCACTATATAACTATATTATGATTATTATATTTATCATTTTTTTAATAAAATCTTCTCTTTTTGTTGATATTGATTTTGCTATCCTCTCTTTTGGTTATTGTAACTATTATCATCATTTTTTTATTATTATCATTATTCTAATATTATTTTACAAAAAGTTTTTCTTCAACTTTTAATATACATTTTTCTTTGCACTACATTAAAATGAAGTTTACTTATTTATGCATGTTTTAAAGCATTTTTATTAATATCTTATTAATAACATGATTTAATATAAATCTTAATTTTATTTAAACAATAAGATTATGATAAAGAAAATGCAAACATAATAGCTAACTTATGTATATTTTAAATACTTGAATAATTAAAAAAACTAAAATGTCAATAAATCATATCATAAATATTTTAACAAATCAAGATATTATTGAACAATAATAAGAATATAAAATTAAATGCTCTTTAAAAAAATTATTAATAAAATAATCATAAGTATCAAACCAACTATACATAAATCTATTTATCCAAGCATTTGATTCATACAATGTCTCTTTTTTATAAAAAAAATACTAGCAAATTAAAATTAAACACTATGGACCTACGATAATCAAATATTATTCATTTAAAAATTTTAAACTATTTTTAATATATAATTAACTAGTACAAACATTATCTATATTAAATTGTGAGAAAGAACTATTTTATTATTAAAACAAAAGCTTTTGTATGCTTTTTTTTTTTCTTTACGGATTCAAATTTTCTTTATCCTCTTTTTACTTTGGCTAATCGATTTTGCTTATTCTCTCTTTACTTAAATTTTTTTAATTAATTTATATATATCTTTTTTATTTTGAATTTTAAATATATAATAATAAATAAGTAATTAAGAATTGTTATTTACAAAATTATTACCTTAATTATTTGAAAATTTTGTCAAGATTGATTGCCGTATAAATCCATTATTTTATGTAAACGAAATTTCCTTAAATAATCATATACTTATGTGATCCAAACTTTTCATTTATAAATTACTTGTCCCACTTGAATAATCAATGCAAGATTCACTAATAAAACATATGATACGGCAACTCAACCAATACCACCCGCTTCAGTTTTTATCTAGTATTTAATGTAATTAATTAATAATATTATTTTTGTTATGTAATTATTTATTTAAATAAAAATAAAATATATAAAAAATTAAAAATTATACTTACTTTTTAATTCAAATTTTGAGGTATGAATTGTTTTTAATTTGATTTAATTTAAATTTTTTAGAAAGACAAAACATTAAAAAGCTTATATAAAAAATTTTGATATGCATATTATCATCTCAAAAAAATTGAGTGTTGAAAATAATTTTTTTTAAAATTATATTATTTTAAAATTTATAAAAAATAATTTATGAATCAAGAATTATTTAAATTTAAAAAATAAATTAAAATATAAAATTTTTTTATACTATATTAGATAAAAATTTAATTTTAAATTAAATTAAAATATTTGAAATAACATTCATTGATAAAGAATACAACATGACAACTCAGCCATCCTGCCTCATAGTTCTTATGTAATATCCAATATAACTAATTAGTAATTATTATCTACACAATGTTTTTAATTTTTATATAAAGTAATTAATTATATTAAAAATTTTATATTTTATTAATTATTTTTAAATTAATTTTTTAAAAATTAATTTATTTAAAATTTATATTTTTATTAATTTTTTAATGTGAGATTTTTATTTATAATTTTTGTTATTATTAATAGTTTTGAATATACACATGGTGCATATATGATTTTACTTACACAATCACTTCAATATTATTTTAAAGATTACTAAAACAAATGAAATACATATTTTTATATTAAATTTAATAAAAATATATAATACAAAATAATTAAAATAAAAAATAATTTTTATTTATTTTTATAATATTTAAAAAGATATTAAAAATAATTATATGTGCATCAATTATGCATAGAACTATTAATATTATTAAATTATATTAAAATTTTAATAAAAATATAAAATTAAAAAATATATATTTAAAATTTTAATTTTAAAATTATAAATAAAATAGATAACTTTTTGATATATTTAAAAAAAAAAACCAGTTGGAGTTACTATACTGACTATGTTGTAAGATCCACTTCTGAAATTCTTAAAGGCAAACTACCAGCTTTTTACATTACATGAGTACAGATTGTGGTGCACCTAAATGATTGACCAACTCATCATAACCAATGTCCTCCAGCTCAGACCTTTTGGAACTAGATTCCAACTAGCTGTCGAGTATGGGCAATCCAACCCAGAACCAATCAAAATAGTATCAGCAATACCCCAAACACATGGCCTCACAGAAACACCGGCCCAAGACCTAATTTTCCTTTCGGCCACCCAAGACATGTTTCTAGCCCATCCTCCTCAAGAATTCCATGAGATCAACAACTAAGACTTCTATCAACATCTCATGCACCATCAAAACCTTCGAGTTCCTCCATACTGGTGGACCCACAGAACCCTAATTGCAGAAGGATGCACCTACAAGATATGGGGCCCTTCTCACATTCATATCAACCTATCCTTCTCGGGTAATGAAGACTTCATGGACGCTGATGATATCCTCTTCAGCCCCAATCTCCAAGATCAAGATGATGATAATTCAAGCGTTAACTCAATGCTCCAAGGCCGGAGCCCATAAAAAAAAAAGAGAAAAAAGACAAAAGAAAAGAGAAAAAAGAAAGAAAAAGAATTTTTCAATTATATGCAGGACATCCAAAGCACAAAGGGCAATGGATAAGAAGGAATCCAAGGCCATCAAGCGAGAAGGACAAAAGACCAAACACCTGGCCAACCAAAGAATAAAAGGCAACGGATAAGCAAGAATCCAAGGCCATCAAGCGAGAAGGACAAAAGACCAAACTCCTAGCTAACCAAAGAATAAAAGGCAACGGATAAGCAGGAATCCAAGGCCATCAAGCGAGAAGGACAAAAGACCAAACTCCTAGCTAACCAAAGAATAAAAGGCAACGGATAAGTAGGAATCCAAGGCCATCAAGCGAGAAGGACAAAAGACCAAACACCTGGCCAACCTTCACTCACTACTTTTCCGTTGGAAAAGAAAAGCTGAGTTGGCCTCCACTCAAAAACAAGACAAGACTCTCCACCATCTTCACTACCAAAAAGGAGATTCCACCCAAGAAAAGGAAACTCCACTCACAAAATCATCATCCAAAGAAGGACACCTCAAAAGCAAAAGATTCCCACTTAAGAGATAAGACACCACCCAAGAAAAAGAAGAGAACAATCAAGAAGCTCTCCTCACTATAAAAGGAGAACATGAAGACACAAGAAGGCAGAAGTTATCTCCTCCGATAACTCACCCCCAAGATTCAACACTTGAATCTTACAATCTCCTTTAGTCCCCTTAGCCTTATCATTTTGGCAAGGAATCAAATGACTACTGGATTGTAAGTATTCACCCCCAAAACCAAATAGTGGCATTCGTTAACTTGTAACGACGCACTTTATCAAACATATGTTTTATGTTTCTTTATTTTTATAAGTTTGCATTAGACCATCTCCAACCCAAAACACCAAATTTAACACCAATTTGGTGTTAAAAAAGAATCTTTTTAGAATATTCTAACACCAAATTTTTTTCATCTCCAACCCATTGACACCAAATTGGTGTTATAATATTATTTTAATAATATAAATAATAATTCTTAATAAAAATATTTATAAATATTAAATAATTTATAAATATTTTAAAATAATTAATATAATTTAAAATTTTTATTTTTATTTATATATTTTTTTAAAATTAATATTTTATAATAAATTATAATTTTTAATAATTTTAAAATTAATAATTTATCAACTAAATTTTATAAAAAAAATTTTTACCGTAATTTTAACTTAATTATTTTTATGAGTTACTTATATTTTTACGATAATATATAATTTTTTGATAGAGTAATTTTACATACATGATTCAAATCGATATTAAAATTTCATTACATAATTGGTACAAGATAAAATAAAATCACTAACACATTACAATATTTAGTTTTCTGAATTACCATGACGATTCCACAGATGTTCAATCAATGCATCACGAAGTGCAAAATGAGCCTCTTTATTTTTGACTTTCCCACATTTTAAATAGTTTTAAGGTTAGTTTATTATTGTTAAAGTATTTTAATTTTAATTAATGTTGTAATTTCAGTTTAAGTTGTAATCGTTAATGTGTTGTTATATTTATTGTACTGTGTTATCAATTGAAAAAAATTTATTTTTATCATGTTCATGCAAAAATTTAAATTATATCATAAATTATAAATTATTTTAAATTTTTATATATTTTTAAATAATAATATTAATAGTATATATAATTTTATTATTAATTAAATAAATTATTATTATTAATAATTTAAATAAAACAAAATTATATATTGAATATTGGTCTTATTTTGAAGATCTTGATGAGATATTCTTAATGGTATAATTTTTTTTCTAGTAATATCATATATTTATTAAATTATTAATCAAAAATATATTTGATTTAAAACCTTTAAAAAAGTAATTTATAAAAAATATATATATTTTAATATTTCACCAATTTGGTGCAGCTACAGTATTGCACCAAATTTGGTGCAATACTGTAGCTGCACCAAATTGGTGAACCTAATTTACCGTCTCGTTGGAGACGGTTTCACTATAATTTTGACGGCAAATTGCCGTTTTCTCGTCTCGTTGGAGATGGCCTTATAGTGCTTTTACTATACATTGTTTTAATACCAATTCTAGTATTTGTTCTTCATATTTGTTCTATTCTTTATTGTTTCATTTCTATTATGCTATTTATTTTCCATAATTCATCTAGGTAGCTCCGTATACCGCCAATCTAGTAGATTCGACCCATCCTAACCAACTATAGTGGTAAAGGGACCCCAAAATGGTATCAGAGCCAAAGACTGGCATGATGAATTGAAGTAGTAGTTTTATTCTACTAAGATTTTAGTGAAATCGAGGATAATTACAAAATCCTAGAAGTAGGTTTTAGCTGACCATACTTGGTTAGTACACTGAGAAAACTGCTAGTATTTTAAAGGTAGTGTGCTTAGTACTACTGGTATTTTAAAGGTAGTGCACTTATACTGCTGGTGTTTTAAAGATAGTGTGCCAAAGGCCAGAAAGCTGAGGTAAACCCGCCGTAAGACCTAGGAGGGGCAATAGGGTAAGTTAAGGCAGGAAGGTCGAGGCATTAAGCACTATCCAATCCGGTGTAGGCACCCAGCGCTACCCAATCCGAGCTAGGCAACCAGTGCTACCCAATCCGGGGACTGAAAGTGTACTAATCAGGGAAAATAGGTTAAGATTTTCCCATAGGACTAGTAATTAGAGTTGAGATCACTAGGATTAAGGCTATGATAGAATTATTATTAAATTCAGAATGTCAAAATTGGTAAAGAAACTATGTTCAAGTTCTTGCCCTACTAGAACTTGGTCAGGGGAAGGAGAGACCTCTATCTCTAGTAGTAATACAGATTACCAACACGATATGAAAGATATAATTAATAGTGTAGAAATGAATATAGCAAAGATAGAACAAGATCTACAAAACTGGAATATACCAAAACAAGATGTCAAAACCATATACCAAATAGGAAACTTTGAGTTAAAACAAGATTACTCAATCAAGACTGTAGAGAAAACTATCTCTATAGACAAAGAAAATCAAATAATTCAACTATTCAACAGACAAACAATAGGCCAACACCTACCGAACTACAGGTACCTTCACGTAGGACTGGTACAAGTAGCTATCAAACCCCTACACAGATTAGGATTAGATATTCCTATTCTGTCATGTCTTAGAGAAGCTCGGCATCTTAGATTTTCAAACTATTTATTGGCAACCATTCAGTCAAATCTGGCTAATGGCCCAATATACTTCAACTACTATCCGAATTTTAAGGTAGATTTACAAGATCCACACATCTTAGATGTGTTAACACTCAATATTCAAACAAAAAATCTAGAAGTCAAAGATAAGATGAGAGGGATCACTTTTGTCTATAGGATTTACTACAAGGTCATGACAACCACCCTAAATCCTAAAGCCAAAAGAGTCACCAACCAGGAGAAACACTTCTCCTAGAAACCAACAGTCAACATGCAAATAGCATGACCCCCAAGCTCATCAAATGGTCAGAACTGACATTTCCAGAAGACTGGGACCTTGTTAGGATCCAACCCCCAAAAGAGATCAAGAACACCCAGATCTCAAGAATAGAAAAACAATCTGATGGGAATGTTCTTATTAGATTCCACTCCATGAGGGAACCTAGAGTAAGGATAGAAGAAATTCTTCCTCCAAGACCCTCAGTATCAAGTGTCAAGTCAGAACAGTCAAACTTAGATATAGACCCAAGTAGAGGCAGGCCTCCAATTCCATCCGAGATTTGGGTAGATTGGGATCCTACCATACCTAGAGCATACTCAGATAATCTTTCTCTATCCTATTCGGAGATGAGGGATTACGAGTCACAACTCGACACAATCATCCAAGAGTTCTAAATAGACAAAAAAACTCCTTAGAAAAGATTTCAATTTTAGGGAAAACCAAAACCAAAAGGAATGGTTTATGATAACCTTTCCAAAAACCCAAAGAGACCAAATTAGAGAAACCTATTATGGTCATATGACAACCCTTAGATAAAATATAGGATTCTTTACTTGATTCCAAGAATATTGTTACAACAATAATATTGAGAATCCTTTTTAAAACAAAATTAATGTCATAGGAATAAAAACTGAAAAATGGCATACTATCAAAAATACAGAGATTATAGGGATACATCTTCCCTTAGAATAAATAGAAATCCAACACCATGGGAGCACCATTGTGGCTTCACCCTTCAAGAATCCAAGAGAATTCAAGAGTCAAGGAGAACCTGCAATATACCAAGATGTTGTTAGCTTACAATAACAAAACAACTATACCAACTAGATTCTCCACACCATATCCAAACAAATAGACAGGATAGAAAGCCAAAATTCAAAATTAGATCAGGAACCCTTTAGCTTAAGTTCTCTGATCCAAAAACCCTTTTTCAAGATTTACAATACTCCTAGGGATCAACTTCCAACTCTGTCGAAGAATAGCGATATTCTTCTAGAACAAATAGAGTCTAGACTACAAGCCTTGACAATCAAAGAAAACTAGGGCAAAAGTCAAATTAATACAATAGGACAAGTAGACTCAGACATAGAGTTACTTGTAGAACAATTCCAAGAGATAAGTATCAAACCTCATCAAGAGGTAAATACCATCTAGCATTCAAGACCAAAGATCAGTTCCTATTACCCAAGACCATCCCTACCAGATATATGAATGGAAGATAGGATGATCCACACCCAATCAAGGTTTGATGCGGATGCTATCTATGAATGGAACATAGATGGCGTAGCAGAACATCAAATCTTAAATGTCCTCCAAGAAATGACAATGGCTGCTACAGCTTACAAAACCAAGCCCAATAACACAGACCAAAGAATAGCCAAAACCCTCATAGCAGGATTTACTGGTCAACTCAAAGGCTGGTGGGATAACTATCTCACTAAGGCCCATAGGATGGAAGTCCTACAAGCTGTCAAAAGGGAATTAGCCCAAGACCAAAATGGTCAAATCCAAGATAGGTATGTGGAAAACTCAGTGGAAACACTGGTGTTAGCCATCACCAAAAACTTCATAGGTGACCTGACCACCTTTCAAGAAAGGACATCTGAGATACTATTGCATCTCAATTGTCCCAAATTATCAGACTTCAGATGGTATAAGGACATGTTCCTTACCAAAATTTATACAAGATTAGACAACAATCATGCCTCTTGGAAAGAGAGGTTTATAGTTGGATTACCCAAATTATTTGGGGAAAAGGTTAGACAAAAACTAAGGGATGTCTGTGGAGGGATAATCCCTTATGAAACCCTATCCTATGGAGAGATAATCACAACCATCAACCAAGTAGGATTATCTCTATGTACCGATCTCAAATTAAAATCAAAAATCAAATCTGAAATGTCCCAAAGTAAGGCTGAAATGGGAAACTTTTGTGCCCAATATGGGTATGAGAAAATTAGGGCACCATCAAGAGTCAAGAAAAAGACTCTACAAAAGCCCAATAGATCTTATCCAAGGTACCCAAAGCCCATCAAAGACCAACCTAGGCCATTCAAATCCAAAAAGCCTTTTAGGCCCAAGAAAACAATAGACAAATCCCAAGCCAAGTGCTACAAATGTGGCAAAAAGGGACATTATGCAAAAAATTGCTATGTCCAAGATCAAATCAACCAATTAGATATCTTTGACGAGATCAAAGCCCAAATACTCAACCTGATAGAAAAAGACAATAGTACTGAAGAAGATTATGAGGATGATCTTCTTAGTTCAACCCAAGACTCTACACAGCCCTCAGAACCAGAGGACACGTGTAGCCAAGATATATGCAAATGCAAAACCATTGGTGTCATTAGCAAACAGGAATTACTGGTAGACATCATAGACGACCCAGATATTAGAAAAGAATATCTGGTCAAACTCAAAGAAATCATCACCATAAATAAGGGCAAGAAGGAAATTCAACCCTACAACTTACAAGACATCTTAGCTCAGGGAAAAACCTTAGTCAAGACCCAATCCATAGAATCAAAGGTCCAAGAGCTGCAAAATCAAGTCAAAACACTCTAGGATAAGGTAAGGAACCTCAAGATAGAACTCCTAGAGTTAAGAGTAAAACAAGAACCAAAAGAGGAATTTATTAATATTATTATCAAAAAATGGTATACCAGGATTACCCTGGTAATCAATGATGAATTCCACCTCAATACTATAGCCCTAGTAGATTCTCGAGCAGACCAGAACTGTATCCAAGAACAGTTAGTCCCTAGCCAATATTATGAAACCACAAAAGAAAAATTATGTGGTGCAAATGGCAAGAGACTATCAACCAGGTATAAGCTAACCACAGCCAAAATCATCCAAGACTGAGTATAAATCAAAACTGATTTCACTCTAGTTCAAGATATTCAACAATGAGTCATATTATGAACTCTCTTTCTATCAAACATTTACCCCTTTCGGGTAAACATTCAAGGCATTCATTCTAAAATATCTAACATTTCATTTAAATTTATCTAGTCAAATTTGCTGTTTTGCAGATGGCATCCAGCAGCAGGAACAGTCAACATCAAGACCAACCCATATACCAATATGGCCCATTTCAATTTCAACCCTTTTCAACTTATGACCCAAGAGCCTTCAGGCTACCCGCAAACACTTCCATAAGCCCAAGCCAAAAATGCCTGCTAGACCATTTATGGAATAGCAAAACTATCCCAACTAGGCTGACCAGCCTCAATGCTTTATCTTATTATTTTCATGAACAAAACATTCAAACATCTAACCAAGAAGCATCTGATTACACAGATGAATATGTTTTTTCAATCTTACAGGAAAATCAAAGGCTCAAGGACAAACTCCAAAAGGCCCAAACACTTCTTCACAAAACTAAGGACCAAATGTCTTACCAAAGTCAGTCCCTGACAGGGTAAGTTAAGGCAAGAAGGTCGAGGCATTAAGCACTATCCAATCCGATGTAGGCACCCAGCGCTACCCAATCCGGGCTAGGCAACCAGTGCTACCCAATCCGGGGACTGAAAGTATACTAATCAGGAAAAATAGGTTAAGACTTTTCCATAGGACTAGTGATTAGAGTTGAGATCACTAGGATTAAGGCTAAGATAGAATTATTATTAAATTCAGAGTGTTTATAATTGGTAAAGAAACTATTTTCTCGTTCTCGCTCTACTAGAACTTGAAAAGGAAGGGAAAAGAGATATAGGATTAGTGGTAAACAGGATACCAACATGGAAGATTATGAGTACAATGAGTGTTATAGTAATGATTGTAGTACTATTTATGATTATGAATATTGTAATTTTAATTACGAATGTGATAATGGAGAATATTGTGATAATTACGAAGAAGATAATTGTCCCAGTACTAATTACGATTATATAGAATATGACAGCCAGGAATACCATAGAGGATTTAGGGAAGATCCAGAAGATCAATATGATACAAAAAGCTTAGATCAAGAATATCAAGATTATATGCAAGATAATTATTCTAGTATTAGGTATTTACCTAAGCCTAGAAGAATAGGAAAAATCTTAAGTGAAAAGCCTCACTATTCAAGAAAGGAAGATAATTTACTTCAAAAAATTAACAAAATACTAGACAAGGAATTCAAACCCAAACAACCAAAGTTCCAAATAGACAAAGATTTTCTCAAGACAGACTTCAACTCAGAAACCAATAAACAAAAAAGAGAATGGTTTATGACCATTTTCTCAACAGAAAGAAGAAGTCAAATTAGAGAAACATACTATAAAGAATTAGAAGAAGTACAGAAGAATATAGGATTCTTCACGTGGTTAGAATCCTATGCATAACAGTTAGGCATAGAATATCCCTTTCAAACTCAACAAGAACCCCAAATGATCACAAAGAAAAGAAAAACCAGGATTAGAAAACCTAGTCCTCAAAACCAGGATGCAAACCCCGTATCCACAGACTCTCTGCAGGAGTCTCAGACTTTTTGCAAAAAGCCCAAAAGCCAAAAAGGCTATATAAGTCTATATGGCCTAACCCAAGATCAATCAGTCCAAGTTAACCAAAATCTAAATCAAGACCAAGAAGACTATGAAAGTCTATCTGGTCCAGCCCAAATCCAAATCCAAGAAAACCAGTCAAAAAGTCATCTAGATGACAAAAGCCCACAAAGTCAAAAAACCCAAAATGACCAATTCACTGGTCCAATTGTCCAGATACCTCTGTAAGAGGAATCAACTCAGGAATTAGATAAGGAATCTAATCCCTTAGTCAACAATCCTCAAGGGCCTCTTAGAAATACCATAATAAAGGGACCTAGGATAAAAGGAATTCTTCCTTCAAGACCATTAGACATTAGACCAACTTTAGATGAAAATCTAGAAGCCCAAAACAAGGCAAAATGGAATCTGACCGTTCCAAAAACCTACCAAGGCATACAACCCAACAAGGATCTCTTTAAGTTACAAAACCAAACAAATCTGATCCAATCAAATCAACAAAGCCAAATTAGGATCCAAGATTTATATTCAGAAATCAATAGGCTCAAAATTGAGATAAATCAATATCCGAAAGACAATCAGATACAAATTAAAAAATGGTATGTTCAGGTCACCTTGGTGATCAATGATGATCTTCATCTAATTACCATAGCCCTTGTAGATTCAGGAGCAGATCAAAACTGTATACAAGAAAGGTTAATCCCAACCAAATACTATGAGAAAACAACTGAAAGGCTTTACGGAGCCAATGGAGTAGAACTCCAGGTCAAATTCAAACTTACAAAAGTCAAAATATGCAATAAAGGATATTGCATCAAAACCCTTTTTATCTTAGTACAAGACATACAACAAGGACTAATCTTAGGAAATCTTTTTCTTACAAAAATATATCCTTTCTCAGTAGACCAGGAAGGAATAACCACCTCCATACTAGGAGAATCTGTCAAGTTCAAATTCATTAAACCACTTCAGGAAAAAGAAGTAGCAAGACTTCAAGAAAATCCTGCGATACAAAACAAACAAACCCAAATCAGATACCTCCATGAGGAAATCCAACAAAAGAGGATAAAAGAAAAATTAAAAAATCAAAAAATCAAAGAAAAGATCAAATATACAGAAACAAAACTCCAGAAAGAAGTATGTTCAGAAATACCCAATGCATTTTGGGATAGAAACACCTATAAGATAACTCTGCCATATGAACCAGACTTCAAAGAAAGTCAAATCCCAACCAAAGCTAGACCCATACAAATGAACCAAGAACATTTAGAATACTGCAAAAAAGAAATACAAGAATTATTAGACAAGAGATTGATCAGACCAAGCAAGTCACCATGGAGCTGTGCTGCTTTTTATGTCTATAAAAATGCAAAAGTAAAAAGAGGAGCTCCAAGGTTGGTCATAAATTACAAACCCTTAAACAAAGTACTTAAATGGATTAGATACCCAATTCCAAACAAAAGAGACCTGATTAACAGGTTATACAAAGCTAGGATATTTTCAAAATTTGACATGAAATCAGGATACTGGCAAATACAAATATCAAAACAAGACAAGTACAAAACTGCCTTCAATGTACACTTTGGGCAATACGAATGGAATGTAATGCCCTTTGGTCTCAAGAATGCCCTGTTAGAATTTCAAAACATTATGAATGAAATCTTCGATAGTTACACATCATTCACAATAGTCTACATAGATGATATGTTGATCTTTTCAGAATCAATAGACCAACACTTCAAGCATCTAAATATCTTCTTAGAAATTATCAAAAAAAGAGGGCTAGTCGTCTCTTCAAAGAAAATGAAGATATTCCAAACCAGGGTTAGTTTTCTAGGATTTGAAATCTCCCAAGGGACTATCACTCCGATATCCCGATCAATAGAATTTGCAGATAAATTTTCAGATGAAATAAAAGATAAAACCCAACTCCAAAGATTCTTAGGATGCCTAAATTATATTTCAGACTTTATCCCCAACCTTAGGTAAACCAGCAAACCATTATTCCAAAGGATTAGGAAGAATCCACAAACCAAAGAATGGACCCCCCAAATGACTGAAATAGTCAGGACCTTGAAAGCTAAAGCTAAGTCACTTCCTTGTTTAGGAATTCCCAACCCTGAAACATCCATAACTGTGCAAACAGATGCCTCAAAACAAGGATATAGAGGTATCTGATTTGGGTTTGTTTGTTTTGTATCGCAGGATTTTCTTGAAGTCTTGCTACTTTTTTTTCCTGAAGTGGTTTAATGAATTTGAACTTGACAGATTCTCCTAGTATGGAGGTGGTTATTCCTTCTTGGTCTACTGAGAAAGGATATATTTTTGTAAGGAAAGAACTTCCTAAGATTAGTCCTTGTTGTATATCTTGTACTAAGATAAAAGGAGTTTTGATGCAATATCCTTTATTGCATATTTTGACTTTTGTAAGTTTGAATTTGACCTGGAGTTCTACTCCATTGGCTCCGTAAAGCCTTTCAGTTGTTTTCTCATAGTTTTTGGTTGAGATTAACCCTTCTTGTATATAGTTTTGATCTGCTCCTGAATCTACAAGGGCTATGGTAATTAGATGAAGATCATCATTGATTACCAAGGTGACCTAAACATACAATTTTTTAATTTGTATCCGATTGTCTTTCGGATATTGATTTATCTGAATTTTGAGCCTATTGATTTCTGAATATAAATTTTGGATCCTAATTTGGCTTTATTGATTTGATTGGATGAGATTTATTTGGTTTTGTAACTTAAAGAGATCCTTGTTAAAAAATACAACATAACAACTCAGCCATCCTGCCTCATAGTTCTTATGTAATATCCAATATAACTAATTAGTAATTATTATCTACACAATCATTACTTTTTTTATAAATTAATTATTTATATTAAATATATGTGTTATCAAATATATAAAAATTACTTATTAAATAATAAAATTAAAATTCTGTAAAAATAATAAATAAAAAATTTTAAAAAATAAAAAATAAAGATAGTATAACATTTATTATAGTACTTGAATCCTTTTAAATTCAATTATTAGTACTCTACGCCATCCGAATTTTTCCAAACTCCTTTATTTTATATATAAAAATTTTAATCGAATAATGGGTATGTGCTCGTTAAATAGCCGTTTATGTGAATGCATTGAGTAATATAACAAGTATTTGCTTATCGAACTTTTTTAAATTTATTAAATTTTAAAATAAATTAATAATTCTTAAAAAAATGTAAACTTTAACTAATAAAATAAAAAGAAATTAAAAAATTAAATTAATTATTTCAAAGTTGAAAGTTCAACATATGAATCTAACCCAAGCATATAATCTTTCACTTAAAACAATATTTTAAATCATCAAACATAAAGTTAGATGTAATGTTTGACTTTCCAAATTCAATTCATACATTTTCAAACTTCAAATTCAAAAAAGTGCTGCTCTACCTCATTTATAAAAATATAAAAATGAACACGTTATGATTAAAATATTAGACATTGAAATCATATATTTTATTATAATAATTATTAATAAAAAGTACAACGAAACTTACTTTATAACATATTAAAATGAAATCGTTTTAATCTAAGTAAACTGAGTATTTGATATTGAACATTGATTTCTTGTGTCCTATTCCAATCACATAATCATATTTGAGTAACAAATATCCTAAGAACCCAAATTTATTCTTTTTAAAAAAAAAATTTCTGCAACTTTTACTATATATTTTTCTTTCCATTGCATTAAAATGAAGTATTACTTTTTTATGCATGTTTTAAAGCATTTTTATTAATATTTGATTAATAAATTGATTAAATATGAATATTAATTTTATTTAAACAATAAGATTATGATAAAAAAAATGCAAACATAATAGCTAACTTATGTATATTTTAAATACTTGAATAATTAAAATAAACCTAAAATATCAATAAATCATATCATAAATATTTTCAAAAATCAAAATATTATTGAACAACAATAAGAATATAAAATTAAATGCTCTTTAAAAAAATTATTAATAAAATAATCATAATTATCAAATTAACCAACTATACATAAATCTATTTATCCAAGCATTTGATTCATACAATGTCGTTTTTTTTTAATATTAACAAATTAAAAATATAAGCTACGGACTATGGGAATCAAATATTATTTTAAAATTTTAAATTAATTTTATTTTATAACTAAATAATACCAACTTGATCTATATTAAATTATGAGCAATAATTATTTTATTATTTAAAAAAAAGCTTTGGTATGCTTTTTTTTTTTCTTTATGGATTCAAACTTTCTTTATCCTCTTTTTACTTTGACTAGTCTTTTTTTTTTTCTTATTCTCTCTTTACTTTTGACCAGTAATTTTTTTAATTAATTTATATATATCTTTTGTTATCTTGAATTTTTAAATATATAATAAAAAGATAACAATAAATAAGTAATTAAAAATTATTATTCACACAATTATTACTTTAATTATTTAAAAACGTGTCAAGATTGATAACCTTATAAATTCATCGTTTTATTTAAATAAATTTCCTTAACTAATTATATACTTATGGGATCAAACTTTCCATTTGTGAATTACTTGCCCCACTTGAATGATCAAATATGGTAAGACAACTCAACCAATACCCTCTTTAGTTTTTATCTAGCATTTAATATAATTAATTAATAGTATTATTTTTATAAAATTATTTATTTAAATAAAAATAAAAAAATTAAAAATTTATACTTGTTTTTTAATTTGATTTAATTTAAATTTTAAAAAAATTTAAAATTAAACATTTTTATATAAAAAAATTTGATACACATGTTATCATCTCAAAATATTTGATTGTGGAAGATAGTTTTTTAAAAAAATATATATATTATTTTGAATTTTATAAAAAATAATTTTTAAATTAAATAATTATTTAAATATAAAAATAAATTAAAATATAAAATTTACTTACCTATATTAAATTATAATTTAATTTTAAATTAAATTAAATTAAAATATTTGAAATAAGAATATTACTATTCATATATCAATTAATAATTATCCGAATTAACCTCATGGAAAAAGGATATTATTTTATTTTATTTGCTGATTGCACTATCAAGGCGTGAAGTGCTAAAACGGACGACGGGGCATATGTAAAAGCGGTACATCAAAGAACACGTTGAGTTCATGACCATAAAATAGAAAATGAAAAAAGCAAAAGCCGATGATACTTTTCTCTTTAGCCAGTGAAATCCTCTTGTTAAAAGAGAGAATCTTCAGGCTTTAATTCTATGAGTGCTTCCTTAAGTCTCTCTGCAGGTCACTTTCTCTTCTATTCCTTCCGTTTCTTTGTGTTCCGATCCTATTGGCGTCGGTATGCACGACGCGGCAGAAGTTTCCGGCGGAATAGAAGCAACAGAACCAACTGGCTGTAACGCTGTAACCGCACAAGATCATTCTCCGTCACCGGCCAGAAGCGAGAAACCGGCTCAGAACGGCACCGATAACGATGAGGTAAGCCTCACCGTCTCTTCCTTCTCTCTTCATATGAGTCAAAACCGTTAGGTGTAGAGAGCATGTTCTGTGTTGACCGCCGAGTTAGGAACTTATCGCTTTCACCAGGCTGTGCAGGTGTCCCTTTCAATTTCATTAGTTTTCTTTAAAAATATTATATTTTTAATTTAAAGGATTTGTTCCTTTATATGCTTCATTGCAAATTGTATATAATATATCTTTACAGGGGGAAAAAAAGTAATTCCACTTTCAAATATAATTTATTTTTTATTTGAAATTCTTATGAATATCAATTTTATAAATAATTCAATAAATTAAATATCTTTAGAAAATTTATTTTAAAATATTATTTTATACCATGAAGTCAAAGAAAATAAAAACTATTTTGTGTGGCAACATCCACGGCCCTCATCCCACCAAATAAATTTCGAAAGTGGCATTAATCTTTTTAAAAAATATTATCTTAAATTTGAAACTTTATTTTTAATTAATTTTTTTAAATAAATATTTTGTAATAAATATATAATTATCTAAAGAATATAAATTTATTAAGATTAAATTATATATTTCAAAAGAGAGAATTATTTTATCTTATTACCAATTAGGTAAAGCCACCTGTCTTTTTAGCCATACGGAGTGAATGAGTTATTTTTACTATAAATGAGAGTTCTTTACTTATCATAGCTATATTTAAGGAGACGTTGACATATATTAATTTAATAAAATTTAATAATTATATTTTTATTTTTATTATATAAATATAATAATTTATAAAAATATTATTTCCAACAGCTTAGATTCTAAAGAATTTTTCATCCTTTTTCCATGATCCTAGGCACAAATTGTTTATAAAAATGCTGACTATATTTTTAGTCAGGCAGATTCAATACGTAAAAAGAGCCTAGATTGTGTGGCATGTTTCATTGACTTCCCGACATCCTTGGTCGCCTCTCTTTACCCACCACATGCTTATTTAATGCAATTAATGCATATATATGGCTTGCGGTTGGCGGCATGCACCTCATCTTTTAAAAATTAAAAATAAAAAATAAAAATTTTTGATTGATGAATCGAGGGCGTGCATGTAATTCACAGTCCAGCTCTTCTTCAACAGTCGTGTTGTTGTGCCTCTGCTCCATCACATCTGTCTCCTCCATGACTCCCCAACCCATTCCCCACCGTCCTTCCAATAACATATTTTATTAATTATTTTTTGTTAAATATGTAATTATGTAATTATATAAATTTATTAATAATTTCTCTTTGATTAATTACTAGTATAAAAGATATGAATTGAAAATTTCACTTGTTTTCTTATTTTTCTGAAGAAGATATAGTGGAAATGCGAGCATGACTCAGCCACTCACGAGGTGGATTATGCATAAATAGATCTATCATAATATATTTTAAGAAAAAGTTAAGAAGTAGCAAAAAGAAAAAGAAGAAAAGAAAAAGAAGCAGATCATGGCATCCGACCATGAAAAAGAATAAAAGAACACAAGAAAAGGAGAATGATTTAGCACCAGAGGGAAGCAAAAGGGGTTTTCACAAAAGTAACAAAGGGATATTAGTCTCGTCGGACGGCGGAGAGTTGTTGGGCTTGTTTGTCGAAGTTCACCCTAATTTGTTGCCTTGGTTTTTATTTCTTTCTTTCCTACGGCATTACTATTTTCTCTACTTTTTGCTGAGAGTTTTTCCTTTTGTTTTCCCTGTATTACGGAGTACTTTTTTCGGTTTTGCTCGCGAGTTGGCATGACGTGCTGTCATATGGGAGCACAAACATTTTCTTTTAAATATTCTCTTCTTTCTGCGTGGAAAAGTAAAACAATTATCAAAATGACAAAAATTCTTGAGGGTTACTATTCATACTCGTGCATAGAACTTTGCGTTCTTGCGGGTTAGTTGGGGAATCCTTAGGAGCAAAGGGTAAAACTTCGAGCTTTGTTTCAACTGCTGGTTCTACAATTATGGAGCTTATCCTCTCGGTAGCAAAGGAAGTTTCATTTGTTCGATGGTTTTTGCCCCTCTATCTTCTACTTCTACTTTAGTTCTGTTAGTTTTCTTCCTTCTATCTATTTTTCCTTGTTAACATATGCTACATCCAATTAAGATTCATGCTATCTTTCCTCTTTCCAGAACACTTAGTTTCAAACTTTTTTTTTGGGGTATTTCAGTGTTCTGATTTATTTCAATCTGCAAGTGAATTTTCTGATTTAATTCAATCTGTAAACGACTCATGTCTGTTTCGGGATGTTTCTTTTTCTCTCTTTCCTTTCTATTTGTGTGCTTTAGTGCAGTTTGGTAATCCAAAGATATCTATATACGCTATTGGGTTGAATGATACAAGGATTTTGCTTTCTTTGCCTTCTGGATCTGAAACAAACCCAAATTCTTAGTATGCTGAGAACTTGATAATTATTGCAGAAGTTGAGGAACACAACCAATCGGCAAACTTCTGTTGCAATGGGAGAGCATGCTGGCATTGCATATGTCAATGTTGGTGAGGTTCCTTCATTTAGGGCAGATAACTTCAAGAAAGTATCAGTTCTACCGCTTATTTTCCTCATCTTCTATGAAGTTTCTGGTGGTCCTTTTGGCGTTGAGGATAGTGTTAACGCAGCTGGCCCCCTTCTAGCTCTGATTGGGTTCTTGGTCTTTCCATTCATTTGGAGTATTCCTGAAGCATTAATTACGGCCGAGATGGGCACCATGTTCCCTGAAAATAGTGGTTATGTTGTTTGGGTGTCCTCCGCATTGGGTCCTTATTGGGGGTTTCAGCAAGGTTGGATGAAATGGCTGAGTGGGGTTATCGATAATGCTTTGTACCCAGTTCTGTTCCTTGATTATTTGAAGTCAGTTATCCCAGCTCTCGGCGGTGGTTGGCCAAGAATCATGGCAGTCTTAGTTTTGACTGTCATGCTCACTTACATGAACTACAGGGGTCTAACCATTGTTGGTTGGGTTGCTGTTTGTTTAGGGGTTTTTTCACTCCTTCCTTTCATTGTTATGGGACTCTTGGCAATACCAAAGTTGAGGCCTTCAAGATGGCTTGTGGTAAACCTACACCAGGTGGACTGGAATTTGTATTTGAACACTCTCTTTTGGAATCTAAACTATTGGGACTCTATTAGTACCCTTGCAGGAGAGGTGGATAACCCAAAGAAAACTCTGCCAAAGGCGCTCTTCTATGCTCTCATCCTGGTTGTTCTTGGGTACTTCTTCCCTCTTTTGATTGGTACGGGGGCTGTTCCTCTTAACCGTGAATCTTGGACTGATGGGTATTTCTCAGATATTGCCAAAATGATTGGGGGAGTTTGGTTGACATGGTGGATCCAGGGTGCAGCTGCAATGTCGAATATGGGGATGTTTGTGGCTGAGATGAGCAGTGATTCTTTCCAACTTCTAGGAATGGCTGAACGTGGGATGCTGCCAGAGTTCTTCCGCAAGAGGTCTCGTTACGGAACCCCTCTAGTTGGAGTACTATTCTCAGCTTCTGGCGTGGTTTTGTTATCATGGATGAGCTTTCAAGAGATCGTAGCAGCAGAGAACTTCTTGTACTGTTTTGGAATGATTTTGGAATTCATAGCATTTGTACGGCTGAGGATAAAATATCCAGTTGCATCTCGACCTTACAAGATACCTGTGGGAACAGCTGGAGCCATCCTTATGTGCCTTCCTCCCTTCATATTGATCTGTGTTGTGTTGGCATTTTCTACTCTCAAAGTTGCTGCTGTAAGCCTTGGTGCCGTGGTTATTGGTCTTGTAATGCAGCCTTGTCTCAAGTATGCGGAGAAGAAAAAATGGATCAAGTTCTCGAAAAGTGCTGATCTTCCAGATCTTCATGACAGTCAGAACCATTTCAGTGATTCCTTAATAGAATAAAACATCCTGGTAAACATACATGATCCTTGTATGATGGTGAGAAGGTACCAACACTCCCGACCAGCTAGCACCAGACCACATTAATGGAGCTTGAAGAGGCATTTATGAGCCAGAAGGCAGGTACCCCATCGGTAGCTCATGAGCTCAGTTTTTTCATTAGATGGTATGTTGCCAGGTAACTGTTTATCATTGTCATTTTAGAGCGTTGGTTGATAGATAGAAGCGATGATTAAGAATAAGCATTAATGATTGTGTGTGATTTATAGATAGAAGTGAGGATTAAGAATAAGCATTAAATTTTAGGAGTTGAGATTATGTCTTTCAAGTAAGCAATCTAATTTAGTTTGTTTAAACTACAAATAAAACTCCACCAGTTGTAACGTAACTTTTGGTAGACATTAGCATTCTTCTTTTGTTAATGAACTTCTGAATACGGTTGCTGTATTTACCGAGTTCATCTAAACCCAGTAAGATTTCGATGTCTGGGAATGACTGAAGATGCTAAGTATGTGGGTCTGTGTGGAAGAGAATGGCTAGTTAAGAAACATTGAATTTAGTTCAACCTGAATAACAACAGGTGGAAATATTAAGATGTTTGGTGGTGATATTTAATGTACATGGGCCATGTAACATCACATCGATGAAAATAGATGTTCTTGTTCATATAATTCCAAGTTTTCATAGTTTTCTTAAAATTGATATTTAGTGGACTTTTGAGTGGTCCAATACATGCTGATATGATTTATTTATTTTTTTAAAAATATATATTATGATATTTTATAAAATATGCGTATAAAATTTTAAATTATATCAATATTAGTAATCTATATGTGCATAATTTTAATTTTAAGCTTAATGATACTTATTTACAAAATTTTTATCTTGATAATTTTTCAAATCTATTTTTATATTTATAAATTTTTATATATAGACAATGTGTGTGTGAATTTGAATTTAATAATAACTTTTATCTTAAAAAATTTGAAATTTAAGTTATTATTTTTTAAAAATAATATTCTGCAAAATTATATGTTAATTTTTGTATATATAAATTACAAACTTATATTGGTTTGATAATTTTTATGAAAATGTTTCTATTGGAAATTAAAGAGACTTAAACTTATAATAATTTATAGTTCAAATTTTAAATTTAATGACAAATTTAATTTTAAATGTTAGTCACTGCCTACAAAGAAATTTGGAATAAAGTTGAGAAAATGCAGGGATGTTTGTTATATTTACTTTTGATTTGTCTTTTGTTTTAGATTTTTGTTAGATCAAAATGAAAATGAAAAAGGAATGAAAATCATGTCTTAGAGCATAAGATTTTCTTTTTCTATTTCTAACTTTATAATTTATTAATTGTGTTACTTTATATTTTAATGATTAATTATTTTATTTTACTTTAAAAAATTATAACATCAAACTATAACAATGACAAACATAATTTGACAAGATAATTTTTCTTATTAAAAAATCAATACTTGATTTGTTAAAAAATATTTTCTTATACAAAATGATGTTTGTTAGCTAATTAATAATTTATCTACTAAAAATTATTTACTAATGATATAATGATAACATAAAAAATTAATTTTTAATATCACAACATATGAATTGTATTTTAAATAATAATAAAAAAATACATATTTATTAAATTTGAAATATAGATATTAAATTATTTTTGTGTTGCACAAGTTTTGAGTTTTGATGGTTTAATTGAAAATATTAAAAATCTAATGAATCATGAATGACAGATGTTAAGGGGATGAAAATCAAATTAGTGAAAGCAGGTAAAGTCATGGACAAATGAGTGGATATGACATGACATTAAATAGAATTAAAATTTTTTATTTATTTAAATTGTAGTAAATTTTTAATTAAATTATGACTCATAATAATTTAATAAAGTTATTTTATTTATTTGTTGTTTTTAAAATTAATATTATAAAAATATTAAAATATTTTATAATTTTATTAAAAATTTTAACACAAAATTCAAATTAGGAGAAATTTTTTCCAATTACTAGATTATTCAGTGCACCATCTCTAAGTACCATCACTTTTATGAGAATAAATCTTTTTGCTTTTATGCCATCACTTTAATGAAAAATAAATCTTTTTTGCTCATATGATTTCAATTTTTCATAGGTCTCATAAATTTAAAAAAAAAGTCTTAAAAGTTTTATTTGATTAATCTAATTTAAACATATAAAAAATGAAAATTTTTACCGGATTCTTAACATATTCACATTAATGTATCTGTGGTAAGAAGCGAGGATTTTATTTTTCATATATATTATAAATTTAATAAAATAATACTATAATATTTCTAAAAATATTAATATTATAAATTTTAAATTTAAATTATAAAACTATATTTTTAGAAATGATTTTAATGTACATAATTTAAATTTAACTTTAGTGATATAAAAAATTTAATTTTGAATTGACTTCTATATTTCAAAATTTATGTTTAAACAACTTGATTTTCAATTTTGATGTAGTAAATAATTTATGTTTAAAAATATTTTTTATTTAATTTATAAATTTGAAATTTACACTTATAGTAAAATAAAGGTTATATAAAACCTTACTGTTTATTTTATGTTATCCATTAAAGTCTCATATTTAAAAAACAACAAATCAAATTTTGATCTATCAATTTATTTCAAATTAGATTTTATTTCATGTGATTTTGATTAAAGATATATTTATTATTAAAATACTAAAAAATAACATAAGTAAATTATTTACTCTATTTTAAATTTATTTCTAAAATTTGAATAATTTTAGGTTCAAATTTTATTTTTAAATTTTTTGAAATTTTGATCATTTAAATTTAATATATATATATATATATATATATATATATATACACACACACACACACTTAGGATTTAAAAATTTTAAAATTTTTTTAATGGTAACTTGAATATTTTTTTATTTTTAAAAATTTAACAATGAACTTAATTTTAAAAATTATAGAGTTTTAAATCAATAAAAATTTAAAATTTAAAGTTAATTAAATTTTAAAATATTGATCATTATATGTGGATGAACTTTTAAAATAAAAAATTTGAAATATTTTTATGAAGTTGAAAGTTTTCAAAATTGTTTATTATATTTAACATTGATTTATGCCCTTTGCTTTTAATTTTTTTAAAATTATTTAAATAAAAGTGAAAGAATGAGAACTGAAAATCATGTACTATAGAGGACTAGTTTTTTTTTTTTTTTTAAAGAATGTTTTTTTTCAATTTTTTTTCCATTTGTAACCTTTATATACTATTAATAGCAATCACTGAAAATAAATATATTTTATTTTTTTAGATGTTCATGAAAAAAAATTTAATCATTGCTTTTATTAAGTATATCTCATGTTATTTCCTTCTACATTTAATTTTAGCAATATATATATATATATATATATATATGCAGTGAGATTTTTTTAAAATTTATTTTTATATACCATATTAATATTTTTTAAATTTTTAATATTTGTTAATTTTATTTTTTATTATTTTAAAAAATTATAAAAGTTGCAAACTTATTGATTTTGATATTCGTTTAAAATTTTTACTGATATCATGATTGTTAAGAATCTTTTAAATATAATAAAAATAATTACATCATTGTTTTCTATGTTTATTAATTAATTTTTATTAATATTATTTTTACATGAAAAATTATAATATCAATTAAGTAATAATGCAAATGACGTAACTTAGGAATATTTTTGTTTTAGCAAAAATATTTTATTTTTAAAAAAAATATTTGTGTCTTAATCTAATGATTTAATTACTATAAGTTATTCAAGAATAAATATGAAAATAATATCAAAAATTAAAATTTAATATAATAATATACAAATTTATTTTCAAAAATATAATAAATAATTTTAATTTAAAAATAAAATATTCTAAGCTAATTAATTTAACAACGAATGTTATATAAAATTTTAATATTTATTTTATATTATTAATCAAACTCTCATGTTTAAAAAATGATAAATCGAACATTAACCTATCAATTTGATTTAAATTAAATATATTTTATTATTAAAATATCTAAAAAATATTCAAATGAATTCTTCTATCAATTTTTCAAATTTGAATAATTTTTGATATAAAATTATTTTTTATAAATTTTTTAAATTTTGATAATACAAATTTTAAAAATATATTTTAGTACTTCAAAAATTTAAAATTTTTTATAATAATAATTTGTATATTTTTTATTAAATTTTTTGATAAATTTAATTTAATTTAACTTAATAATTGGTTTATTATTAATTAAATATAAATATTTAATTAATAATATAAAATAAATATAAAAAATTTATGAAGATTTTTTGTTAATGTATTTTAAGTTAATTAATTAAATTAAAAAGTTTAAAAATCATTTTTAATCCTATAAAAATGAAATAGATATACCACATCAAATCAATGTCAAATAGGTTGTCATGCAACATCATATAACCTTAAAAAAAACAAAAAGATCAATAAAAAAAGAGAGATATCTTTCAATTGGTCCCTTTTATGTGGGAGTCAAAGAATGTCCGCTGTCTCGTCCTCGTTTCCAATATTCATTACTTCAAGAGGAAGGAAGAAGAAAATGAGGTCTCCTTTCTCTTTTTCCCTTTCAGCTTGACTTGTACCACACACCCCCCCCCCCCCCCCCCCCCCCCCCCCCCCCCCCTCTCTTTTTTTTAATATAATTTATTTACGTCCAAATTTGACTTTTTATTTGAAAAAGGGTTGGTTTTTCTATTATTTATTTATTTATTTTATTTTTTACTTTAAGTGCAAACTTTAATTTCTTAAAAATAAATCAGATTGGTCTAATTGGTTTATTTGTTACAATCTAATTGATAAAATCAGAACCATCAAATAACTGAAATCACCAATAAATGAAAAAAAAAAAACAACAACAACCAATTTTAAGAGAAAATTTACTCATACAATTGAATCGGTTATAAAATATGAAAAATTAAATTGAATAAGATCGAACCAAAAATTAAATAAGTAAAATATAATAAGTATTTAATACTTCTTGTTAAAATAAATTAATATAAAATTAAAATTAAAATTAATTACAGTAACATTGTAACATGTGAGAGAAATGGCTACTAAATTAATTAAATTTCTTACAGATAATTCGATGAATTGGATAATAATTAGAGTGAACCTAATTGGGTAGAGAGTCTGCAATTGCCAATTGGACAGTCTCTGATCAACCCTCAATTATTTCTCTAAGATTCATTCAAGCCAAATTCTTTAGCAACTTTGACATTTTTCAAGCAAATGATTCAGTCATAAGGTCGGCCCTGGACTTGTGCACAAGGGCTGATGGCCCAGGACCCCAAATTTAGGGCCCTTTAATTTGGAATCCCATTGATTTGATTTTTTTTTAATAAAAATTATGAGCTTAAATATTTAAAATGGATTGATTTTAAATGAAATATAACTAAAATAATTAAATTTTTAATTACATGAAAAAGTTTTTATAATTGGATAATATCTTCCTTTTCTTTTAGAGTTCATTTCTTTTTTTATTTTTATTCCTTCTTTTAGATTCAATAAATATAAGATTAATTAGGTTAAAGGGATCCGTATTTTAGAAGCAATATTAGATTGAGACCTATATAAAAAATTGCATCAAATTAGAACTCATATAATGTGCAGTTTATAATGCGGGACTTTTGTTAACTAAATCCGTTAGAATGAACTGTATAACTTGCTTAATATGTGTTTAAACATAGCCACGTAGACCTTATTTTTGCAAATCCTTAATTGCCCACAGTCACTCACACTCCATACATTTCACTCACATTCACCATCCCCCGATAATTTCTCCTCAGTTTTCTCTGTATTTCTTTTCAAAACAATTAAAGAATCACACCAAGCATCAAAGTATTTTTTACATCCATAAGTTTCTATCGTCCTCCACAAATTCACAGATCGGTATTGAAGACAAACATCGAGGTGATCTTAGATTTTTATATGCTAATTTGATTTAAGTAGTTTTTGTTATTTTTTATATTTTATAGATTTCGAAAACCTTATCACCTATTTGATGAATATAATATGCATCAGGTTCAAATGGTGGATTTCGAAAACTAAAATTTTTTAATTTTGAAAACCTAAAAAACAAAACATTTATTTATGATTTTTATAAATTCGATGTTGAAACCCTCTCTATGCATAGTATTCTATACATTTGTTTATTTCAAATCGGTTTATAATATCATGTGTGGATCTTTTTTAGGTTGATTGGGAATTTATAAAAAATTTTTAATTATACATTGCTTACATTATTAGATACTTAAATTAATTAGTTTTTTATAAGATTAGGTAGTGTTGCACTATTATTTTAATAATTGTTTGTGCTGTTCTTTTACAGTGATAAATTGCATAAAATTTAAGGTGTTTTATGATGGATTAATGAAGGAAGAACCTGAAGAGTATGTTAATGGCAGAGAAAGCCCTATTGAGCGTATGCATTTAGATTATGTGTGTTATTTTAACTTAGTAGTCTTGTGTAAGGGTTATGGCTACATACATGGTGACAGTATCTATTATTTGTTACCAACTAGTAATACTGTGAATGATGGTGTTATATTACTATATTCTGATAAAGATGCATTGGACATGTTAAATCAATATAAGAAGGCAAGCAAATAATTAATACAGCTTTATATTGTGTCAAATAATGCTCACATGGACAGTACTAATGATATAAGTTTAATAGGCTCCAGTAATGTAGATGTGCATGTGGATGATGAGCTGCATGTGGATAATGATGACTTGAATGATGAAGATGCATCTGAAGGGCATATGATAGAGTAATTTAAGAATGAGTCATCAGATGATGATCTCATGGAGGTTGGGATAGATCATGAAGTGATGGATGATGTTAAGTGTAACATTAAGTGCAGAGCTTCTGCTAGTGGGGAAAGGGTTGAGTTTCCTAGTGATGAAGACGTTACCAGTGATGATATTGATATTCATAAAATTTGATCGTTTTGACCTTAACAAGGATATAGCCCACCTTACCTTTAAGGTAGGAATGTTATTTTCTATTAAATAGGTTTTAAATGAGGCAGTTAGACAGTTTAGTAGGATGGTTGAAAGGAACATTAAGTTCCTTCATAACACAGCAACTGAAGTCATTGTTTACTGTAATAAAAATGTGGATGGAGACTACATGCTACTAAATTAGATGGAGAAGATACAGTTCAAGTAAAGACATATTTTGCAGATCATAGTTATGGAAAAGCTTACAAAAACAAACAAGTCACTTCTAGTTGGTTGAGTAAACAGTTTGTGGAGAGGGTTAGAGATGATAATAACTATAAGGTGAAACTTATAATAGGAGAAGAGAGAAGAGAGTATCACGTGGATACCACTAGGGTTACTACATACAGAGCTAAATCACAAGCCCTACGGATGATAAATGGTGATGCTAAGGAATTTACAATTCCTTGTCTACATTAATGCAAAAAACTTGTGAATTAACTTGTAATAGTAATTAACACTAAACTAAACTAAATTACACTAAACTAAATATTAAGCAATTTCAAACACTAAACTAAATTAAAACTAAATTGCATTAGATATCTAACATAAGAAAGCTACAACGATAGATTTTTCAAGATGGCATATTTCCTCTTACAGATTATGCTTTTGAATTCCTAAGATGAGTAATATTGCTCATGTTGTCAAAATAAAGAAAATAGTGAGTTCTCATTTTCAAAAGACTAGCCCAATAATTTGCAGAGCCACAACCTAGAAACCTGTAAGAATGACAAGCTTGAGCACCCACGAGACCAGAAACAATGTGGAGGATCAGGCAAGACCTAACAACCTGAAAATGACTTGAGCTACAAGGGTTAAAAAAAAAACAAGTCTATGAACTATTGTCCTGTTCTTTGTCAATTTCTTCCATATAATTGCACAACAATAAACACATGCATTATAATATCTCGAAGTGTTAGCATCCCTAGCAGTATCAAACAATTGACTTATACAAATTATTGTAATATCATAAGTAATTAGTACAACATAATAAATAAGGAATTAACATAAGCAGTCAATCTATCTTACAGTAGAATCATAACTAATTTTAGCAACTGGTGTCAAAATCTTCTTTGATAATAATTTAAAATCAAATAAAAAATATACTACAGTACATTAGGTATTAGGCAACTGAAAAATCTCCTCCCAAGATTCAAAACAGTCTATGCTATCCTAAATGGCACATTGATTCCACAAAACATTGAACATCTTCAATTTCTTTAATTTTTGCTTTTCTTTTGTTTAATTGATATGAATTTGTAACTGTTTTACTCAATCGATGAGAAAAAAAATAATAAAGTGAAGGAGTGAAAGGATGCATACCTGATAATCTCGGATTTCAGCAATAATCAATGCTTGAATTTGGTAGATGAAGAGAGAAATTTCACAAATTCATTTATAAGCCATTTTTCTTCATTTTACAGTGATGAAAGGGTCTTCCATGTAATTGTACACTTAACAAGCGTACACTTATTATGTGAGCGCGCCATGGAGTTAATTCTAATGGGTTTTATGGACGAAGGTCCCGCATTGCAAACTGTATGTTATGTGAGTCATAATTTGATGTAATTATTTATATAGGTCTCAATTTGATACTACACTTAAAATGTAAGTCCCTCTGGTGCAATTAACCCATAAATATATCTTTTCTTTCTTTAGTTCTTTGTATTTTTTTTTCACATGCCTTTGAGAGTGTTATTGACTGATTGAAGCACCATTGAAAAAGGAAAAAAGAGTGTTATTGAATATTCTTTTAGCGTATGATATTATTTTTTAATTTAAATGTGTTAAATTCTCTAAATGATAATGAATAATATTGTATCAATATTAAAAGGAACTTTTTTTTGTAGCCATTCATAAAGGGACATTTATGTAAACAACCAACATTAGTAATGTATGTTTTTTTATTACTTTTTAAACTTTTTGGGACAAAATTACCTTTCATAGAACATGTGCAATTACTTCCAAAATAAAACATCAAACATCTCAATTATCTCTTTTTCCCTCTTTCTTCATTCTCATGCTAAACTTACCACTTAGCTTCATCTCTCTTCATTCGGTGTTTATTGATTTCTTTGCTTTCATTGTAAATCGACCTTTGAAAAATATTCGCAAGTTATTGAATCACTAAGGAATCAATCGGGGTATTGTTTTAAATAATATATTCTGCTTAAATTTTGGATTTATTGCTTGTTGAATACCCACAAATAAATCCTCCCTTGATATTCGATTCGTCTTTTTTTTTTTTTAATATTTGAGCTTACTTTATGGGTTTGGAAGCTTAAATACATATTTTTGAATAATTTTTTTGATTTGGTGTTGATTTATGAATCTGCGATGTTTAGGTACATTGCTGTGCATTTTTTTAATTTTCTTTTAATACGTTGAAACCAAAAAATTAGTTTGGGTATATGTATCGGTATCACATCTTTAGCTATTCATTTTTTAGTGTATGAGCTTCAATTTCTTGGTTTGAATGCATTTATGTGCATCGGTTTGTCACATTCATGACCTATTAATAAGAACCGTATCTAGTTAATAAAAATATAACATGTTGGCTAAAATTGTAATCTGTTTAATTAATTGTATTGTGTTTTATGCAATCCTATCTTATTTAAGCAATCGTATTATACTTTTTGAAATCATAAACTATTTATTGAGAATCGTATTTATGTTTCTTAATTCATAACATGTTTATACACGAATTTTGACATTTTTTTTTGCTCAAGTGCAGATGTAACCATTGAAACTGCTTATAAGCCATCTGTAACCCCCAAAGAGTCCTAAAAGACTAAGAAGACAATAAAGCACTATAAGAATGATGTTATCCCCACTCTAAGGAAAATTTTAGATGACTTTCAGAAGGAGAAGTTTAGAGGGACATGCACGAGGAATTTCCTACATGTGCACAAGGATTTAAACTTTTTTTGGATTATTGTCCATAATCTTTTGCTTTGGAAGATTCAGGAAAACGATGAGAGCAAAATGTGGTTCAAACATAGATAGAATGATATCTGTTTTAATGAAGTAGAATTTTACTTAATCATTGGGTTGAAGTTTGGTGAACTATAAGACATAATTAAAATTGAAGCTAATCTATCTAGTGTCCTCATCAAATACTTTGGTGGGAAGGGGGGGGGGAGGAGAAGGATAAGGTCAGTGGTAGTAATATGAAGACAAGGTTACTAGAAAGAGAGTTTAAGGGGGAAGATGACAAGTTGAAGTTAGGGTTACTGTATCCATTGAATGGCTCCATCAAAAGGCATGACGAATGCTAACAAGTCTCGATATGGCAGTTTCATTTGGCAAATAATTTAAAAGCTTTCAATAGCTTTCCATGGGGCACATGGGTCTACTACAACTCCTTGTTGCATTTCAAGAAAGCAATTACAAATAGAATGATAGATGTTGATGGGGTGAGCTATAATGCTTGTGGCTTTATATAGGCACTGCATGTAAGGATCTTACTTTTTCATTTTTTTTAGTTTTATTGAATTTTTTATTAATCACGCATAACCTGATTTTCCTTTTTCAAAAGTTTTAGCCTTCAAAATGGTACCTGGTACCAACTTGCATAGTACTAGGTTATTAGGTTTTGACATGCATTGCCTCAAATTTATCGATGGAGGTTCCATTGTAGGCCCCATAATAGAGACTGCAAGAAGATCTTCACAAACAATGTAAGTTGATTTCATGTCTTCATTTTTATTTTGTACCTTTATTTTTAATTTCAAATCTTCATTTTTCATTTCCTCTTTTTTTTCATAAGTTCGTATCTTTATTTTCATTTCATACATATCTTTCTCAATTTTATATCTTTATTTTACATTTCATATCCACATTTTTCATTTCATATCTTCATCACTAAATTTGTACCTTTATTTGTATTTTTAGATGAGGGTCAAGCTAAAACTAGAGCCAATTACTGTTGAGCGTTAATCCACATACTATGTTGGGGTTGAAGACATTGTGCTACCGTTGCAGCCATAAGCTTAGGCTAATATGCTTGTTACACGATCGAGTGGGCATAATGACACAGTCGAGATTCCCAGTCAGAGCAAATCTACAAAATTGCTAGCTTATTTGCCAAAAACATATAAGGTATGTATTCTTCATATATTATATTGGTTTTGTTCTTGTGTTTTATAATTAACAACTTTCATTAATTATAGTGACAAGTTGGCTTTTTTCTTGTCAAGTAGCCAAAGGATGATCAATCTGTTGAAGTCATTAATGACAAAAAAAGGTTGAGAGGACAAAGGAATGAAGAAAATGTAGGGAATATTGAGAGGTTGAAACTGAAGGAGAGGGAAGAGAATGTCGAGAGAGAGACCTGGAGCTAAAAAGATTGCATAAGGTCTAGATGTTTACCATCGTTTCACTACTATAGAGCAAAATTAAATGTCATCAAGGTGAAAGTAAACCTCATGGATTCCCTTAACAAGGGATGTTGAGAGGAGAAAATAACTATCCTAAAATCCATTTAGTTCTTTTTACAAGGATATGGATTTGGTTGTTGAAACCCATCTTGTTTGATGTTAGATCCAGTTCACGATGAGGTAATTATGTTTATATGTTTTGTGATAAATTTTTGAAAATTGTGTTTTTGAGCAAATTGTATCTTTATCATTGAATTCATACCTTAATTCGTATTTTTAGATGAGGGTCAACCTAAAACTAGAGCCAATTACTGTCGAGCGCAAAGCCCTATGCTATATTATGGTTGAAGATGTTGTGCTGCCATTGTAGCTAGAGGCTCAAGGTAATATGCTCGTTACATGATCGAGTGGGATGATGACACAGTTGAGGCTCCCAATCAGAGCAAGTCTACAAATTTGCTAGCTTTTTTGCCAAAAATATGTAAGGTATGTATTCTTCATATATTATATTAGTTTTTTTCTTGTGTTTTATAAGCAATAACTTTCATTAATTGTAGCAAGGAGTTGGGTTTCTTTTTGTAAAGCAGCCAAAGGATGATGAATCTATTGAAGTTATTAATGACAGAGAAGAGTTGAGGGGACAAAGGGATGAAGAAAGGGTAGGGAATGTCGAGAGGTTAAAACTTGAGGAGAGGGAAGAGAATGTCAACAAGGAGGCACCTATAACTAAAAGGATTGCATGAGATCCATATATTTATCATCGCCTCACTACTATAAAGGCAAAATTAGACCTTATCAAGGTGAAGGTAAACCTAATGGCTTCTCTTAACGAGGGACATTGAGAAGACCAAATAGCTATCCTAAAATCCATCTAGTTCTCTCTACAAGGATATAGATTTGGTGGTCAAAAGCTATCTTGTACTATGTCAAATCTAGTTCACGACGAGGTAATTATGTACATATGTTTTGTGATAAATCTTTGAAAATTGTATTTTTGAGCAAATCGTATCCTATTTATGCAAAACATAACTTACTTTTTAGTTGTGTCTTTGTTTCGTATCTTAATTTTGTATTTTTTTAATTTTTTATATTGTTAGTAATCGTATCTTAATTTTGTGCATTGTTATTACAAATCATATCCTAATTTTGTACATTGTTATTGTAAATTACATCCTAATTTCGCACATTGTAATTATAATCATAGCATAAAATCGTATCGTATCTTAAAATGGAATCATATCCTAATTTTGTATATTATTTATGCAACTTGTGACAAGAAATTGATGTCTTTAATTAATTTTTAAGGTGTCAAACAGGCTCCACATCACGTTGTCACATCATTAAGAAATCTTGGGAGTCGAAAGACCCAATTGAGGAGGTATTAGTTCTTGTAGGGAAAATCCACAAAAAAGGTAGCCACAATAGGGCTAATGAGGGAAGAAGTGGCTGTTCCAAGGCTAATAAAGAAAGAAATGCCACTGTAGAGCCAAAAAAGGAAGTGTAGAGCCATATAATAAGGAAGAGGGGGCTCTTGTAAGGCCAAATGATGAAAAAGTGGCCTCCACAAGACGAAGCAAGAAGAACCCAGTAGGAAACTTGGCTATTGTCCCAGTTAATAAGATCATCAGTGAATTCAACGAGTTTAGGGCCAATAATAGTAAGTAATTTTTATTTTACGTACTATTAGTTTGAATTACAAATTTTTTACACTTTTTTCTCACATTTTATTTTTCATTTTCTTCAACCGCAATGTAGGTATTGGTCATTCAGTCAGGGCAAGCTAGATTAAAGTCTTAAACAACGATGATGAGTGGATCATGACTCTTTAAGTTGGTCATTTTTCACTGATTCGTATACTATTTTCCATATTCGTACATTAATTGTGAAACCAATTTCATAATCGTGCCTTAATTTTGTATATTATTTTCCAAATTTGTACATAAATTATGTAATTAATTTTATAGTCGTGTCTTCATTTCTTATATTGTTTTTCAGATTTATATCCAAAGTTTATCATTTTGTATTTAATTTTCGTGCATTGTTTTAATATTTCATATCTTAATTACATATATTATTTTTGACTTTTCTGTCTTATTTTTCCACCAGCACATTGATGCATATCTGAATCTCCTTTGAAGAAGGCAAAAAGAGCCTGAACAACATGCGTAAGATGTCTGCATTTGTGATCCTTTACTCTTTATAAATTCATTGATCATTAACTGCTTGGATGACTTTCTTTTCAATTTGTTTGTTGACTTTATTTTCATGTTCAAAATTGTAGACAATATTTCTTACATTTACAAAGATTATCAAAAGGATCTAGATGCTAATTATCCTTGTCCACACTCGAATTATGAAGTGCATAAGCAGGAACAAGACTTTCTCAATCGTGTGTGAGGTAAATTTTGCCATGACTGTCCAGCTTGGCACGTTATGAAAAAGGTGATTTATCTTTATTGCTTTTGCTTTTGCTTTAATAACTATACTATTGCAATGTTAACTCAATACTGACATTCAAACAATGTCTAATACAGCTGATAGTTTCATGCCATATTGGAAGGCTTCATTGGTTGGTTGTTATTATAGATTTGAAGAAATTTTTATTATGTATTTTTGACTCTTTTCGTTAAAAGGTACCCACCGAGGTGCGTATTTGATGACAAAACCCATTTAGATTTATGCTCACCAGTTACATGGTGAGTGGGGGATATTTAATGCAAAAACTAGATGCTAACTTCCATTCTCACGCACACTAGAGCCGAAGGTCAAGGTCCCTTAGCAAAGACAATCGTAAGTCTTTTTTCAAGTTTGTGTTATTACTAAAAGTTTCCTAAATGTCTTTTTTTTTTTAAATTATGTTTCTTTATTTTTTTTTGAAGTGGTAATTGCAGGCCTCTTATGCTATATATCATGAAGTATTTACTAATTAGAAAGCTTTTAAAATAAACTAATAAGGATATGCAAGAGATCCGAAACCACATGGCAATATATGTATTCGCCAACTTTACTATAAATGACAATCATTGACTTGTTTTTGCATAATGTGTTTATTTTGTATATTCATTTGAAAATTATATATAAAATTTTCTTTTGTCAATATAAATATAATTTATGTCAACATTGTCTAATCATCCAACTTATAAAAATGTGTATGATTTACCGATCAAGTTACAAAATCATATTTTAGTCACATTTTCATTATAAATGTGTGTACGATTTACAATCAAGTTACAAATTTAAGTTACGAAATAAAGATATGTTTACATCATAATTTCTATACGATTTATAAATCAAGGGACGATTTTATTACATGATTTATAAATCAAGTTACGATTTGTGCTGAAAGCATTGTCAAAGTGTCAGTTTTATTACTAACATTAAACTAATTGACCTGTACGTAACAATTTAGACCATATAAAAACTCAAAGTCTCAAATTTTATACTGATCTGTAATGAAAAAGAGTTATAAATCAATAATGTAATCAAAATATTATGATTATCATAAGTCAATTATATTATCATTAAATAAAGTTGAATGGGGAGACATTTGACAAGTTTCTGAATTATACCCAACTTAATTATAATTGCGACATTTGCGATGCAACTAATCAAACACATTTGACGATTGAAAATGGCTTGCTCCATCATAATACTGTGGAGTCTGAGCAAGTCAATTGATTATGTCCATAGTGATCGCATCTACAGAACTTCTTTTACCGCGTTGTCTCCTTATCAGAGGGTATTTTATGCTTTCTCGAATAACCTGTTGGCTTACCATTATTCGATGATAATACCACAACCCTTCTAACTTCTTCAAATATATCCTAATCAGACTTATCACTAACTAGATATATTGGCTCAGTATATGCTACTACTAGCTGCTCGTATTTGCAGTAGTTAGAGTAAAGAGTTATGAAATCAATATTATATTCTTTATAAAGAGTATGCAATTTATAAAATTGATGCAAGAAGTAACAATGAATAATAAAAATATAATAACGAAATCATCAATGTCAGTTGAAAGCTGCAAGTACATGTGCACATGGTAAAAGATTAGTCTAAAACTCTTTACAAGTGCAAGTATGTTTCATAAGGTTTACAGCTGCCTCTTTACTCTTGTACTTAACCAAAAATATGTTCTAATCAACATTAAAAGTTGTCATCTATAATGAAACTTTTTATCTCAGTCATCAATGAGTGAACCCATTTTATTATCTGTAACTTCAAACCTTAGCTTTCTCAAGTCGGTTATAAAACTAACATTATATTATGTCTCGAATGACTTCCAATAGAGCCATCAAGGCAACTCACATGCAAATTGAAGACATGAATTCAAGCTCTCGACAATGTTAGTAGTTATGAGTTGATATCATTTATGAGGGCAATACACAAGTGATCATTTTCTTGGATCTTCTTTTATTATATATTGAAAGGCTTTAAGGTGATTAGCTTGCAACGCAGTCATTAATTTATTAAATTTTGATTTCTAATATGCCCTAATCGTACTATAAAATATCTTAGACACGTCTTTTTTTTTTTGAATTTATTCTTTATATTTTGGGTCATATGCCAAGAACATAAACTATGACAAGAATCAGGAAAGACCTTTATGGTGGCCTTTGTAATACTAGTATGATGATTTGATATAATAACCAAGTTTTCAACTGAACCAATTACTTCTTTTAGTTGTCCTAAGAACTACTTCCATGCTTCATAGTTCGTCGAGTCACCATAGTCAAATGCTAGTCGATATATCTGTTCATTCTCATCTTTGCACGCACTACAAAACATTATACTTTAGAACCTCTCTTTTAGGTTAGTAGCATTGATAACAATGATCAATCTGATTATTAAATGAAACCCCCTTAATGATTACCTAAGAGCCACAGAGAAATACTTAAATTGATTAGTTCCACTTTGATGCATATGTGAGCCCTAGTTTTTGATCAACTATTTGCAATATGTAGTAGTATGACGACAATTGTTGATATAACTCAATTGAGTTAACTATATGTAAGAGATAATGCATACTTTTTAGACTTCTAAGTTTTACTATATAAAATTTGTATGTCATATAATTCTTTCATATCACTCATGATGTCTTTCAGCTTAATGATTCTATCATTAGTAGACAACTTCTGAACAATAATTTCTCCAATAATGGTAAAACTTACTTATTGATGCCCATCAATGCAACTTTTTAACTGTGTAAGTACGTGTGAAATCAAACCTTTTAATTTGGAAGAATCGCCCTTATGCAACTTTCATAGCATGAACATTTCATGTATAATTTTCTTCTTTACAAGGAATCTCAAATACTGATTTGTTAAACCTAGTAACTCTAAATTTACAGTTCTCGATCAATGCATGCATACCCAAAAATCGCTTCAACTTTTTCTTATTTGGAAAAAATTGACCTCTAACAAGGTGTTAATCAAAGTCACTAATTTCATAGTAAAAGTCAGAGTAGAACTATATAATTCAGTACTTAACACATTATACCTTCTAACAACACTATCATTTGAATTATTATGTATTTCTGGACATGCAACTAGGATATGAGGTGGATCAAAGGTGGAATAGGACACAAATTCTCATTATTATTGGGATCTACTTTCGGAATGGGTTCACATTGATCTTCATTAGTAGATTGCGTAGGTTAAATTTCTATGATTAGGTATTCACACCTAACATCATAATCAATTTGCTCATCCAAATTGATCTTATCGATATGCTGAGTGTTAAGAGGAGTCTCACTATGGAAGAATGATTTAGTGGTGTAAACGTCTAATTGAACAATTGGATTGCTCCTAGTACAAGAATTAAAAGGATTGATTCGTCTTGAAATTTCACCATCACATAAACTTGGTTTATTCTTAACAAAATTTTTTTCTACCAAATCAACAATTACACATAGTATTACCTTGTCATCATACAATATAAACTTAACGTTGTTATCATTTACTAACTCAATTTTGATACTAATTTTTTTAGATCTTACTATAGTATGCAGTACAATATCAGTCTTAGAGAAATTAGCCTCCATAGAAGATTTAATCAAATCCATAACTGTATATATATCAAACCCCTTAGAACAATATACTTTTTAGTTCTGATAGCTCTGTCAATATACTTAAAATTTTGTTCAAACTTGGACTACTAATCATTTCAAGTTACAATGATCGATATTCTGTAATAACAATGAAAACATTTTAAATAACAACTGAAAAGAATTATCTATTACAAAGAAGAATATATGATTTTGCAAAAGAAGATATGATTTCATAAAATAAGTTACAATTCATAAATTTGCAATAATTTTATAATGAAGTTGCGAATTGCACAATGATGTTATGATTAACTAGTTAAGATACAATTTTCAAATATGATACAAATCTAAGATTAGGTCACGGTTCTTCTATCTAAGTTACGAAATCTAACGAAGGTCACGATTTAAAATGAAACAAATGAAAACTTCACGGTTTTAAGTTACATTGTTATTCAAAGATATATCTATCACTCTTTTAACCCATTCAAGCACTTTCTGTTTTGATAACCAATCAAAAATATCAGTGATTGCATTTGATTCATTTTTTGGCTCTTGATTTGATAGATCTTGGATACAAAGGTAGGAAGAAAGAGCTTGAAGGGAGAGTAAAGAGAGACAGAGCTTAAAGAGATATAAAAGCCAAAGAGAAAGAGATCAAAGAGAGAATATCTAAACAAATCTCTTGAATTTTTTAATTCATTTAATTTCAAGGGTATCATTATCTTTTGTAAGGGTGTTTTCGTCTTCTCATTACATTTAAGTGCTAAAAAAAAAAAACCAATACTTGAAATTTTAGAGTTTATAAAAATTTTAGGTTAATATCCTGATATCTCAATTTCTTATAAAATATTATTGACTATGCTTAAAAAATTTTTTTAAATTAAAATTTTTAAAATCTTATTTTACGATCAACTATGTTACAAAAAAAATTAAATAAATTAGCAATCTTACGTATTAAAAAATTATATTTAAATAAATTGATTGTAAAATATCATTGATGAATTTACTTATCAAATTACTAAAAAAAGTATTTCAAATAATTCCTTGATACTATTATGTTGTTTATACATAATTTTATCTTTCGTATGCCATTACAATTTTACATAAAGGAAGCCTCGCTTTTTATTTTCGCTTCCAACCTCCAAATGATCAAGACCGGTCCTGTTAAGCCAAGTTAGATTTTGAATTCGATTGTGCTGAATTTATCTCGCATGTTTAAGCAAAGAATATTTTGAGTTTTACTTTTCACCAAGATTTGGTTGGCATTTTTAAAACTCGTTTTGGTTCAAAAGTCTTGATGATAAAACTCAATCTTTGTTTCTTTTTTTTTGTTTGAAAGCTACCCACATGTAAGATATGAAAAGTTTTAATCTTGAGTAAATTAAATAGTATATATCTTAAGCCTTTTTTGGTTTCTCATTCATTATTATTATTATTATTTTTCGTTGATGTATGTTTTGCCTTTAGATCATTTGAACTCAACTAGACATAATTTAATGATCTCGTCATTAAAAAAAAAAAAAAAAGAAGCTGAAATTAGGCAACGGAATATTTCGTTGCCAAACTGAAAAATTTTGTCGATAAGAAACTTAGCGACGGAAAAGTTCTGTTATTAAAATTATCATCGTAAAGGCAACTGAAGACAGATGTCTCCATCACTGATTGTTTCTAGCTAGAAATAGACACGAAAATTTTAGGGAGGCAAAACCTAAAAGCAATTTCATTTCTGGATGAAAGCCAGAACCACAACTTGGACACTACATTCTAGCGAGATCCCTGTGATGATAATAAGACAGCAAATAAGCAATATTTTCTGATAAAAAAAAGGATAATAAGACAGCAAAACAATGATTATTTAAAGAAAAAGGGTTGTTTACAGATATGAGAAAATTTATTAAAGAAAAAAGGGTGTCAGATGAAGAAATGAAAGCTCATAGCTATGTGCAGAATAGACATCCTTCAATAGGAAAAATGCAGTAAGTTGTATCCTTCATTCATTTGCTGAAATTGCAAACCTTGAGAAATGCAGTGAGCATTAGTAAGCATCAAAAAATGTCATGAACTCGGGATTTACTTACTATGATGACTTACAGCAGCCCTGGATCTCCAATCTCTGGCAATTATAGGATTCTTTTGGTTTAAAGAAACCCTGGTACAATATTAATTGTAGCAGATGCAGCAACAAGACTAGATCAGACAGGCTAAAGGTCTTTCTCCAATTTACTGGACTACAGCCCAGAAAGCTCAAGGTATAGCTCTACTGCATCTCTTCTTTGTTTCAACATCTCCAGACAGAATTAAATGTTCTGCTGCAGACACGTGGATATGATGAATTCACCATTATGACTCAGTCCTAATGACAGATCACACCCTTGCTTCCACACATTCAATTCTCAGACATTTAAATGGGTTCAGCTGGCTAGCAAAAACAAATTGTTAGCTGAAATAAGGTCCCATAACACATATATAGCAGGTGAAGTCTGTCTGTACTGGATAACTAACACTAACAGGACAAAAGGGCCAGTGCTGCAGAAGTCTTAGGATCCAGAAGATGAGGAATTCAGATACTTGAGCAGTATACATATTATATCATTGAGGAATTGACAACCATGAGTCTCAAGCAAGGCAACTGTCAGAACAGAAGATGCAGTGAAGGCATGTAAAGTGAAATCAATAGCATGAACCAGTAATAAGAAAAACATATGGGATTCCCGAAGAATTCATCTTCATTCAAAAACGTGTAGTTTTACAACCTGAAAGAAAAGAAAGCATAGCTATCAAGTTGTAAAGAAAGAAAATCAGTAAGAGTAGACATATTATGATTTGCAATGAAATGCAAAGGTTAAGTTCATTCTGTGTGTTTATTGATGAACGATCATCCAAAAACAGTAAGAAGTCCCTCTAAGATAGGTCTACTAAATTTGAACTGTTCATAATTTATACACGGCGCTTCTTTGGGAGCCTGCACCCATTATGCGGACGTCGAGTTGTGTCCTCAATGTATACAATAGGATTCTGATCTGAGCGAGAGTTAGTGAAGCCCTCTCTGAAGCTCGTGATTGCTTGCCTCTTCTTCTTGAAAAAAGTAAACCCATTCACCTTCATCACAACTGACTTCAAGCCCAAGTTTTTGGCCAGTCTTCCAACATGTTCTGCAGTTGCTTCAGCAGCATATCGAGACAGTTTTGGCCCGCCTTTCAGCTCTGGCAAGCATCCTGATGAGGCCCCGCATTTTATGTTTCCTTTAGAATCCGTCACAGTAACAAAGGTATTATTTCGCATCAGCTTTATGTGCACAAAATCAGCATTCTGCTCAACATTGTACCGAGACAGCGGAGGAACCCCCATCATTTCCCTCCCATCTGCCTCTAATGTTCCCCTAACAAAGTCCATGAACTTAAGGTTTTCTGGTTTATCGACATCCTTCCATCCTCCAGAATGGATGAAACTCTTGAAATTCAGAGCATAAAGAGCAGAAACATTCTCCTTAGCATTAACTGAACGCAAGTTTGTTCCCAACACTTCTCCTGTAGTAATATGCTCAAAAGGGCAAGAACCATTAGTAAAATTGACGAGACAAATAACTTTTTTCATCAATTAAAATACATCCATTCCATCAAAATTGCTATACTCCACAAGTTTGATCTCCCCCAATACCCAACTCATCTTCATTAGAACATTTCAATGGTTTCTGGTCAACAAAATGTTGGCCAAGAAAATCCTAAACTTGCAGTTTCTAAAAACTCTTTTGAAAATGGAAGATACTTCAGCAGAGTTTACATAAACATTTACCAGGTTTTTGTATTCACAATGGAAAAGACCAAGCTCAATTTAAATAAAAACACCAAGGTTCACCACCTCTTCTTACCACCTTTAAACTGTGACCTTGGGATCAAAGAAAGCAACATTTAACCATCAAAGGTCAAAAAGCTTGATAAATCCACCCATAAATCAAATCCTAATGATTGTACGCAGCTGAAGTACTCCTGGAAAGTGCACTTAAGTAGATACTTTTATATGTTATTCAAATGAAACTAAATGTTCTCATCTCTGTAATAGTACTACGAGATAGAAAGGCGAGAAAGAAGTTACCAAATCTGAATCTGAACTCAAGTTACTAGTCAAAAACTACAAAGATTAGATTTTACCTTGTTCTGACAAACAAAATTTGGATCTATTTGTAAAATTTCTATCTTCCACGCCAAAATAGCAACCAATCGAATGATTCAAAAAGCAGGCCTGACCTAGCTCAGAAGCTAAATTGGATCATCAAAGCAAGTCAAACCATTCCAAACTTTTATGCAGGCAATTTTTTCGAATCTCCAGCAAAAATTGAAAAGCAAGAAGATAATCAAACAAAAGAGGAAAGAGGAAACTTGCCTAGAAAACCACCAGATTTTGAGGAAAACTGAGAAACCCAATTGAGGCCACCAATGCAGCGAAGCAAGGAAGAAGCAGAGAAACGGCGGGAATACATCTTCCTAGGTTTTTTCTTTGTCTGTGTTACTTCCCCAATGCTTTATCCGTGACGACAACGGCCAAGGGCATTAATGTAAAGTTGAAGTAATACGTCGAGGGCATTGGTGTAATCTTATAAATTCCTGTATCTCTGTTTCAATTGCACTTCTTCAATTTCAGTAGACTGTGTTGTGTTCAAGATATGTTCATCCGCTGCAATGCTGCAAGTCGTAACTAGTAATGGTTTCAATGGTGAGACAGAAGAGGATTAGCATTTTGCCTGCTATTTTCTATTTTATGCTGCATGTAGTTTCTTTTTAATTTGATTTTTTTCTTTATTTGTAATACAACTTTAATTATATTCAAAGATGAGAATTACCTTTAATTACATTAATTTTATCGATAATGTTTTTAAAATCAATTGTATTGCTAAACCCACAAATAAAAAGTTGAAGAAGCAAAATTGATAATGCAATAAATCATTATAATATTTTAATATATTATTTAAATAAATAATATAATATAAACTAAAATAAATATTAAAAAAATTTAAACTAATTATTTTTTAGAAAATTAAACTTATGAGTTAATTATACTTTTAAAATTTTAATTTGGTGTAATTCAAATGTTTTCGTTAGTTTTTTTTATATGTCGTTAATCTGTCTTAAGGAAAAAATAGGTTGTAAATATTATCATTAACATATAAAAAAATAAACAGTTAATAGATAGCTGGATTTTACCTTACCCATTATGTCTTAACTTAATACGATAGAAGCTCTCAGTATTATCTCACTCTCATTCTTATTTTCATTTTCACTCACTTTTCATCTTTTTATTAACCTGTGAGCAAATTTAAAGGTTTTATGGTAATTTTTTTTTTTTGGGTATGTAGTCTAATCTTATTTATTATTGACTTTATATTTCGACAAACTCATATGAGAGAATGAGTCCCTTAAGCTCAAGTATGCATGTGGTAAAGATTTGCCAAAGTGTTTTAATTTGTTAATTGATATATTTGTTTTTAATTTTTTTTGCATGAATGGTTGACATTATGGGCTCTATGTAGAATATGTTTATTGGTGATATCTTATTGAAAAGTATTATTTGATATAGTTTTAGGGAACAAGTGTTGTATTGTGGAAAAAAAAAATCTCTTTGTCAGTGCATGTGAGATTGACCTTATCTTGCAACTTGTATATGTTGCTTTGCATACATTGAGGTAAGCAATGTATATAATTTGCTAACTTGATATGTTTTTGGTTTCTTTTTTTCTACCCCCATTTTAGTTGGATATAAGTTGTATCAATGATATCCTTCTTTTTCACGTACCACTTGTATTATGGTGATCAGTTTGTTAATAAGCATTTTAGAAAATATAGCTCTGATAATGTACTTAGTTTTGAAAAAATTAATAGTGATAAGTTTAGAACTATTGAAGTGCTTAATGAAGCTGATTGGGGAATCGACCAAGGCTTGTTACTAGTTTTTGATTTTGATGTCACAAGCATGTTTAATAATATGTATGAAAGAACTACTATTGTGGACATTTATGCTGTTAATGCCATGGCAACTCAAAGATCTATTAACTGTATTAATGCACTTAGTAGTTGTGTAACTACCAGTTTTGGACATCGTAAAAGTAAGACAAGTGTTGGGATAACTAGGCCTTTTTATCGTTGTAGTAAACTTCTTTCTGTTGGTTGTGGACATTAATTCGATCAAGCACACAACATAGAGCTTGTACATTTAGATAATATTAATGAGGGTGTGATTTTACCCAGTCATAATACTAATGTCACCGTTGCTCTTTTTATGGTGGAACCAACAATGCTACACCTAAATAATATTACTAAAGCTAGTAGTGTTGGGACCAGTAATACAGAACCTAGCTTTAGATAGAAAATTCTTGATGAGATAATTGATGAGGTGATTTTTATTGATAATGGGGGAATTGGTAAAGGTAACAATTGTGTTGAGAGTGAATAAGGAAATTCTTTCTTTGATAGTGATTATGAATTGGATGAAGAGAGTAAGGTAATGGATGATGCTAAACCTAACATTGATAGAACCATTTTAGTATTTGGTAATGTTTATACATCAAATACTACCTTTGATAGTGTATCTTACTTTGATTCATTTGATAAGGTTTTTTTTTTTTTCAGATGATTTGCATAGTCCACATGACTCTGATGATGATGTAACAAGGAGTAGTGTTGAGCTCAACAAGCGTGTTGACATGCCCAACCCAAATCTCAATGTTGGTATACTTTGTTTATCCCTTCATGTTGCAAAGCAAGCTGTAAGAGAATATGCTATTTAGGGTGGGCGTGTAATGTAAAGTTTGTTAAAATTGAAGCTATAAGGTCACAGTTTATTGTAAAGAATGATGTAATTATTCAATACATATCTCATTGATAGGTTAACAACAATCTTTTGTAGTTAAGACTTACCACCTAACCCATTCTTGTAGTAGATCCTTCAAAAACAGGCATGTGAATTCAAAGTTCATTGTTGAAAAATTTATGGAATTTTTAGGAGGGAACTTACATTACAGTTCAAACAATTGCTTCCAAGAGCATATGTATTAAGATAAGGGCAATTGCATTGCAGCAAATAAATAGGCTAAGGCTATATAGTATAGTAGGATAAGAGACTATTGTGAAGAAGTTAGAGATTGAAATCTAAGCACTGTGCTTGTGGTGAATGTCGATAGGGTCCCACTTAATTTTCAATGGTTTTTAGGAAGTTATATATGTGTTTAAATGCATGCAGATAGGGTTTTTTATTTGATCAACAAAAGGTATTCATTACTTTGTTATTTTATGTAAGATTCTATAGTTTATGTAATCAATGTATGCAATAACATATCTTTATTACAATGATTACAGGGGATGGTGCCAACATTTGAAGAGGTTGTCCTAGATGTTGACATAATTTTGTGTAAAGTATCTTTATGCCAATTATTAGAAATTATTCGAAGGTAGGTTGTTGAAAAGTATGTACTCTACTGCAAAGGCAACTACACAGTGCAAAGCACCTACATCTTAGCCCTGCTAAGTTGCCTAGTATAGCCATCATCATTTTCCATTTGTTAGATAAGTTGCCCAATAGATCAAATATTGAACCCTAAAATCAGGTTGGCCATCGCTTACTTGGGCGATGGCTAATGATTATCACTCTCTCTTGATAAGTATAAAAAAAGGTGGGAGGATTTGAATAAGGGATACACTAGGAAAGAAAGAGAATAAAGGGAGAATAAAAAGTTAAAAGGAATAGAGTGAAGAAAAATTAAAGAAAAGCTTACCGAAAGAATAGAATTCGGAGAAGAAACAGATTCAAAGACAGAAGTCACTAATTCAGGTAATTCATCATTGAATTTATAAATTAATTATGATTTAATTAAAAAAAAAAGAATCAAAGGAATGAAGGAGAGACGAGAGAGGTAGCCATGGTAGGAGGAAGTGGAAAGAAAGAGAGAAAGAAGGCTATTACGAGAAATAATAGAAAAGAAAAAGGAAAAAAGAGAAAGAAAAAAGAAAAGGAACATGCTCTGACACTATGACTAACACAGCACATGAGAAAAAGATTATTTATATATATACATGAGCAAAAAAAAAAAGGTTATATATAATGTGCCACCTAACATCCACATATATGGCTCAAGTATCCATCAACAGATGATATGCAAATGAATTGTTAACTCGTATATTGAAAAAATCATGCTTCATGAATTTTTGAATTAGATACATTAAAAAATGCATAGCATGCAATTTCGAAGTAATACAATCAGGGGTGTAAGAATAGTGTTTTACGAGATCCTAGTCTCATGGTGTTTCCTATATGTGTTCTTAAGCCCTACTTTAGATAGTTAAGGATAATATAGGCTTAACATATCAAAAATATATGGAGTAAAAAGTGACACCACTGTAAATGCATACTTTTGGCATAAAAATTGCAATAAGATCAAGTGTCTAAGCATTAAATTCCCAGTTGTTTGTCCTTTTCAGACCCAAAACATATAAACAAGTACCATAATAAGGTTATAAAACTTATAATTGACAGAAGACATACTCACATATCTAGTAAATTCTAGCAAAATCGATTATTAACATTTAAATGCTTAAATAAATTCCATGATAAGGAATATTATTCTGTCTATCATATTTCACAGCCAATATCATTCCTTTCATATTGTGATTTCTAAAACCATTAGGAACCAAGATGCATTTTGCACTCTGCACATGTGAATTTTGTAAAAGAGTTGTCGCATTTTCAGTGCTATCACACATGTACTTCTTAGTAATAAGTTTAGAAGAAAAACTAACCACAGTTCTATGGCTCTATAACAACAATAGTACGAGCTTAAATGAAAAGTCATAAGAGTCACCTGTCCATTTATTCAACTCTCAACATAATTAAAGCTTAAGAACTAGTTAAAATCCCCATGCCCATTATAGAGAAACAAGATAGGAAAAATAGTCATACAAACTCCCCATCATCATTTTAACAACCTAACATCATAGCTTTTTTCATTATCTTCTCCATTCAACACATATGATTATGTTGAGAGTATGAGTCTACATTAATCAAGTCCTTTCACCAAAATCTATCTTCAGTACTTAGTGAAAAGATCTAAATTTGGCTAAATCCAGATAAAAAATAACCTTCAAATTAATACTGTATTAGTTGTAACATTTCTAAATGTTGCTAGAAATAAGTTCTAAAAGCTGATTTGGGCAAATCTTTATCTTTTGGCAGATGATACAAACAATAAGATTTCGATGAAGAAAAAATTCTAAATTAATTCTTAAGTTACATAATCGCATGCACAGAAATATAAAAAATAAACACTAAAGATGATAATAAAAGTTAGAAGCTAAATGAAATAAGGAAAAAAAAAACCAAGTAGATGGTTTGAAAAGGAAGAAAGGGAAATACCTAGGGTGTTGATTGGATAACTAAAATGGTGGGGCTACTTAGTTGGATAGCTATGGGCAATAGGGTTGCTCTGTTGGATAGATGCAGGTGATAATAAGGGGTGCTGAGAGAAAGAACTAAAGGAGAAAAAAGAAAAGAAGATCCATAAGGCTACTGCTAAAAAGATAAAAGTTCACTAATTCTTTTATACAAGCATCTCTCATCAGTCATAATTGAACAAATGAGATAATGGTTACCAAATTATTAACTTTTTGTTGATGATTGGCCAACCAATAAGAAATTAACCAACCTTTCCTACTTTCTTGTTAGTTTTTCATTGGCCATCGAGAAATTAATTACTTTTTTTATTGATCTTTTATTTTGAAGATTTTAATAATGATTTTCATAAAACCATCATCTATTATGCGTCATTAAAAGCTTTTTTTTTTTTTTTTGTAATGTGTGTTGGCCATTCAATTACCAAAAACAAGATCTTAGGATATATGTAAACCAATGTTACTACAAGGATGCAGACATGCTCGTATACTCTTACCTTATAAACTTATGTAATGGTCTTAACTTGCGGTCCAATAGTAGATTGTAGCTAATACACCCAACTATAATTAGAAAACTCCTTTGCACACTAAGGAAGGTTAGAGCAAAGGATGTAAATGAAGATGTAAACCCATATAATATGTCAAAGAAGCATAATATTCTGACTTACTATAAGTCCAAGCAAGCTGGCCACAATAAAAGGTTTTGTAAAGGTCTAGTTAGGTAGGTAGAGTATAATTTAAAACGTGCATTTATTTTATATTCACATGTTAAGATGTATACTAACATCCTTTCATGATTTTTTGCAATTATTGCAAATAAAAGCATAAAGTGATAGAAATGATGTGTTCAAAGGGCTTAGGATGCTGAATGTACCATCTTCACAAGTACACACCATCATTTAATATGTTATTAAGTTGAATCACTCATATAAGATTCAATGCATTTGGGGCTAACATTATATTAAGTTGGTTGATATGCAGTCCAAAACTGTCAATTGGTGGTGGAGGTTCACATGATATAAATAAGGATAAGGTACATTACTATATAAATATGTTAATGTATTTTAGTTGTGCTGAGCATAGAAATATGTATTTGTCATTGGTATATAAGGGGTTGAGACATTGAGCCAAAGATCATCATTAACTCAATGTGTTTGACATAATTAGATGGTACATCAACCTATCTAACAGTGCTGCCATTGATGTTATGGCCACATCCCTCCCAGTTAATCAAGAAAGGTTGGTCACTGCCGTTATATGCTCTTCACTCATAGCCACATCATATGTTCCTTCAACACATGTAGTAGTTATCTCTGCCACTGTGCCCATAACTATCACAACCATAATCCAAATAAATGTCACTTCATTATTAACTTACACTTGCCTTTGTCAATCCTGCACTTCCCCTTACTTGTACGGTTACATTCCTTGACATTAGTCTTCTTCCAAAGATCAAACAACCATTAATGAGACCCTATATAAGTTTAAAGAAAACATTACTTAGACCCTTCAATCCACCAATGAGATTTGGTCAAATGTCCAATCCTATGGGTTTGTCAATTTGTAGTAATATAGCCAATACATAAACAACAACTACACCAGCAACACCAACCATAACTACATCAGTTGCTAGTACTATACCTGTATAAAAGGTGTTTCTAATCCATTTATGTCGACAATGAGAATGAAAATAGTAGGAAAAAGATTATGGCCAAAATCATCCAAAGGGAAAAGTGAAGTTATTGTGTTGAGAACCTATGAGTTGCGACTTTCATGTGATTTAAGTTTATGTACTGGTTGATATGTATTTTAATAATTTTTAGGTCATATAATATTTGCTAGAATAAGTGTATTGTTTTGTATAAGATATAATAATGGATTTAAAGATGTTTTTACTAGTTGAATTTTGAATGAAGAAACAATTTATGTCAATTATGCAAAGCGTATTATACATGTTAATGTAGTTCCAAGTTGTTTGTAAAATATTGATGAAAATTATATTGCACATGTTAATTATATATAAAAAAATAGGGTAATGTACACAATACATTAAAATCATTGCAAAAATAGTTAAGTATAACTCATACATATATTATTATCATCCTCATAAAAAATACAAATAATATACATATGAAATACCATACCTTGACTACATTCCCTACGACACTAAACACTTACACCTTTATTGCTTCAAAAGATTTTTGTAGTTCTTTGCACACTCCTAAAACTCTCGGTACTTTAAAGTATTAAAACGAAATAATAAACATGAAGATAATGCATGATACTATCAAGAGTCATTTGTAAAACAACATTTGATTTTGCAACTTCGTCAGCTCACTAAGTAATGTAGGCAAGACTTACATTCCCTAACTACACATTTAAGCATCATACCATATGAAGCAATTACAGAAGTCATGTTTTTACAACCAAAGAAAAGTGGTAGGAAGTAAAATCCAAACAATTACACTCACTACAATGCTGACATGTTTGAGTATCATAAAATCGGCCTATCGACATATGTAAATAACCAAAATTAATCTAGCCTGCTTATAATAAAATCGATCAACTGTTTATGATATATCGATAACTATTCACCCAAAATCAACTCTAAATAATTTAATACTACACTCTCACAGTGATTTGTAAACCCATTAACCCTTGGTTAATTTTCCTTAATTGATAATCCTTTTTGAAATCATGCAACACTTATTTCAAGTCAAATCATGCAAAACCTACTTTTCTCCAATAGTAATCATTCTTCCCACCTACAACACATGCATATTTGTGAGCATAAAACCAAAACTTAAAACAAAAACACCAACCCCAAGTTATTGCAATTGAAGAATTTCCTTCCTAGATTCTTTTGTGTCCACGAAATCCATGGCTTTGGACAGACACCATAGTAATGAAACTCACTTCATGCATTGATCCTTCACTAGCCATCTTTGTCTTTTTACTGATCTTTGGAGAATCTAAAGAAATCCCACCTTAATTAACTCAATCTCACCTTCAATCAACAATACTTCAAACTCGAATGCTCGAATCTCACAATAGATTCCTTAAATATGTTTTTTTTGTACTTTTTTAGAAAAGAAAAACTATGGATATAATAAATACACTGAGCAATTAAAGATAGAGGGAAGAAATAGTTTGACAATAATGCCCTTGACTTCATGGTCATTTTTGATAGAGTTTGTAGTCAAAGTTTAAACCGAACCAAATTGAAATACAACTGACCCAGTCAAAACTTTGAGGTTTAATTTTGAAAATGCAATTTTGTTTAAATTTTTTTAATATTTATTTAATAAAATAATAATTGGTTTTTAAAAAATAACAAATTTTTTAAAATTATTTTTTATTTAAATTTTTCGATATTTTTAATAAAAAATTTAGAACTTTGATAATAAAATGATATTGTTTGTCATTTTAATAATACAAAAAAATTATGATGATTTTAAATGATTCAGATCATTCAAAAGTTATCTGCATAGTTCAATCAATTATAATCCATCTGATTCAATTTTTAAAAGCTTGAATTTTAAGTAAAAATATATTTTTTATAATAATGGTGAGGTTTGATATTGATGATGATTTGTTGATACAAGGGTGAATAAAATGGTTAATTTCTTGTTTTATTAAAAACTCATAATCATGTATTCTGTCGTATTATAATTATAATTATTGATTTTGTCAAGATTAAAGCACCTCGTGCACTTGTGTTTTACGGTTGATATTGATTAATTGTGAGTTATATACCCTAAGGACAACTACGTGATGATTTTCTCTCTTCATAACATTACTTCATTTTGAAAAAGAACATAAAATAATTTAACTTTCTTTACTTCTCTAGGAGACTCAAATTTGCACATTTTATAAGTTATATTTTTGAAATATAATTTTATTTTTTTGCAGTTTTAGTGGCAATTTTTGATTATCCTTTTGAAATATATTTTTAATTTATATTTTTTTAAAACATTATTAATATTTTATATTTGAAGAATAAATCCTATGTATTTTTTATTTATCGATATAAAATCAAGTTGAAATTCACAAATTTTTGAGCTAAATTTAGTTGAATTAAGTTAATTTTAAGACAAACCTTCATTCATGTAAACCGATTTAATTTGAAACTGATTGAAAGACGAATTGAGTGTAACCTATTGACTCCCTTGATGAGAAAATAAATATATTAAGAATCTTGCAAGCACAAATGATCAAGTTAATGAAAATTTTTAGGATAAGAATTTTTATTATTTTAAACTCAGTGATCAATTTTTATATACGAAATTTAAAAGATATTTTTATAATTTATATTAATTGAATAAAATATATAGAAATAATTATTTTAATTAATAATTTTATTAAATTATTATGTTTCATCATTTTTTTAAATTATCAATAAAATATTTTGATTCATTCTTTTAATGTAAAAATTATATTAAAAAATAAAAAAGTATAAAAATTAATATCTTACAATATTTAAGTAATAGATAATATTTTGAAATTTATGGAGCTTGGTTTCCTTCAAATATTAATATTTTGGTAAAATAATTTCTCAAAATAAGATTCACAAATTCTTTTTGAAAAAAGCATTTTACTGTCACCATTGATTTATTATTTTATATTCATAGTAAATATTAAAAATTCTGATGTATTTTAGAAAAAGAAAAAGAAAAGAGAGAGAGGAAAAAAAAGAAGCTCTGTTAGGGTTTAAACATGGGAGAAGCCCTCGGGAGTCCTATATAAACCCATCCACCGAAAACTTCGATTAGTTAATGCGACCCTTTCCCCTCCACGCGGTACTCTGGAAGAAGAGCTTCGCGTCCACAGCTCTTCTGGGTATAATGTTCGCTCTAAGCTCATGAACATGGCATTTCGTCTTCTTCTATTTTCACTTTTTACTCTTTTTGTACTTTCTATGAATTACTTGAAATTGGATTCTTCTTATTTGGTTTTTGTTTTTTTGCTGATATTGTTGTTGCTTTGCCGAGGAAGCAACAATGGAAAATGGCAAAATTTTGAATGTTTCTATCGATTTCGTTAGTTTCAGAATTTGCCAAAAACAGAATCGTTAATTCTTGAAGTTGAATTCATCTTTCTTGGATTAAGGGGAGGGCCTTTGTTTCCTAGTGTACTTCTGCAGCAGAACTATGGTTCTTTATTTTTTGATTCACTGGATCTGATCTGCACTTATATCAAAGGTCTCTCTGATTTTGGTTTGGTGCGGCCTGAGCTAAGTGCAGAGAGTAAAGCGGTCTTACCCAGTGGGTATAGAGCTGTGGTGATGAATCCACAGGTGGATGGCCTGCTGCGCCATTTGCCTACTAATTTCGTCTTACATATTTGAATTTTGATCCAAAAATCAATGGTATGTTTAATCTGCACCTGTTCTTAGACCGCCGTAAATACGATTGGGTGGCTTTGATCTAGGATGCTTAGATCAAGGGCTGTTAACTCAGCAGATGGCCAGACAACTGTCGGGATGGATCCACAGGTGATTGGCTTAATCGGCTGCTTGCCTACTGATTCCATCTCTTATTCTTCCCCATTCGTAGCTCCAAGCTCTGAGAAACTCTCTTATTTGTTTCTTCTCTCCCCTTTCTCTTTCTGATTTTCCCTATCTTTTAACAAAAAAGGATGGATAATGATCAGCTCTGTTGCAAGCAATTGCAGCCCTGGTTATTTTCTATTTGATTTGGGTTTTTGAGCAAACAAGTTAAGCTTATGACTAATGAGTAACAAATTCTAAAACAATAAGTTGCAATTTGAACTCTGAAGAAAATTTTAACAATCAAAAGGAAACCATCCAATCCATGCACAATATGAATATATGAAATGCAGTATATTTCAATTGCTCAAATTATTCTTGAGAGATTGGGTTGAGAAAATAATATACACCGACTGTTTTATTCTTGTGTGACCAAGAATACATATATTCATTTTCACACTTGAAAATGTGAAATTAATATTGCAGCTGAGTCTAATATTATTCAGACTGATTATTTAAGCAATGCAAGTAACATTAGAATAAAAATTGCATTAATACAAATAAGATCAGAATAAAAATTGCTGAAAGAAACCACACCATTTTATATAAACATCTATCTTCATGTCTTAACAATCATTTCTGTTTGGACCTATCTCTATACACTTTCAGTGACCAACTCTAATTAATCTTGCAATGATCGGGTAAATTACTGTACATAATAGCACAAAAGTAGGGTAGTATCCATGTCTCTTTTGATGGGGGATTCTACATGTGCATTCAGTTATCATGTGACAGTATTAATCCTCATAAGACAAAAACAGAACTAAACCAAATACAGGATCAGATGCATTTCACACAATACAAGAGAATATTATAAAAGAAAAGAACTGTAATCCTTTCGATAACTCTAATTCTGGAACCGGGGAAAGGAGGTGCCCCAACTATGTTCCTGTACTCAGGGATTGCGATGCTAGGCTATAGTCAGTCTTTCACTACACCTTTTTTCACAATTCTTCATCTTCTTGAGTGTCATCAGCACTCAGAAGGTGATGAAGTACAACTTTTGCCTTTTTGGGTCTTGGTGAGGCTTCCCTTGTATCATCTTCATCGCCCTTCCTTTTCTCTGTTTCATCCTCTTGTTCATTATTGCTCGTGGCAGCAGTAGCTCCACCAACAGAATTCTCTGTTCTATCTGGCAAAGTTGGCCTTGGATCAGATTCTTCAGCTTTCTGTTTATCACTCAGATTTCCTTTCTTGGATGATATTTCATATTCTTGAAGAAGCAAACGGATTTCATCAGAGCGTGCAAGATCAAGTGGGGTTTTTCCGGCTTTTGTTTTGGCACCAAGATTTGCACCTTTCCTCACCAAGTATTTGACAAGATCCAGATGGGACCCCTGAGCTGCATAATGAAGTGGAGTGAGGCCCTTGCGGTTGGAAGCTTTGACAGAGACCCCAGATGACAAGAGAATCCGGACAACTTCTATGTGTCCCTTCTGCGCAGCAAAGTGAATTGCTCCCATATCATCCATGGCAGCAGCACCAACATCAGCCTTCTGTTTGCAGAGATAGCTCACCACCTCCGTGTGCCCCGACCATGCTGCTAAATGTAGTCTATGTACAGAGTTGCTTATGTCAAGGAAACAACTATATAACGCTGGGAATCCTGGGACGCTAGCAGAAAGTTTTTACAAGCTTCTCTCTCTCTCTCTCTCTCTCTCTCTCTCTCTCTCTCTCTCTCTCTATACATCCTTCTCCCTTCCCCCTTCCCCCCACCCCCAAAAAAAAAAAAAAAATCTTCATCTCATGTCTGTCAATAATCTTAAATACGTATAAATAATTACATATCAGCCTATTCCCCATGCTGACATGTAAAAAATTTTGGGTGATCAGAGAAAATAATGAATTCTAGAGTAAAGACACACGGAGGAATAGACAGCATTGCATTACCATAACAGTTTAAAGTGGCAAACCAATAAACATAAAATGAATTCTGTTACATTTGATCTTTCTGATTCTATAATGCACATAACTTGAACTTGCAACCAGTCCACTTTTTTACATGCATGATAATTGTCTTATGATGTCCGTTTGATATTACAGTCAGAATCCAATCCATTACTAATTAATGGCTGATTCCCCAAGGGAAACTGTGTCATCGAGATCTGAATTTAATTTTGCTAACAATTAGCCCATTTTCATACCGAATGCCTTGAAGGAGGCTACAGAAGTCGAACAACCACTAAATCTATCATGTCATTTGTTAAAGAGGCCTCTGAATCAAAACTACTATGAATTCCAAGCATCATTTCCAAGTGCAAAGAACATAGAATATCATGAGAAACAGATAGGTACAACGTCGTTCTGGATCCAGTAAAAGCATCTTTCATAGGTAGGATTCATAAACTGCTAGTATGACCTTAGCTAGTGACCCTAACATTGTGAAAATACAGAACTCTTTATTGAAAAGTAAGGATGAGATATTTATATTTTGTGGTCTTTGCTAACTCATGGCTATACACGCACTCTACTGCTTGAGTAGATGGTGATGCTTGACAATTTTGGTAGACCATTACCACCAGTACTGGTTCCTTAGGTTTGATCTTCTAATCAATTCTTACTCAATTCAACTCCAGCAAAGCTTCTCTCAATTCAATTGGGGACTGACAGTGTGAATTCTCTGGCATCCAGCTTTGTTTAAGGAATTTTCTAAGATTGCTGAAGAGTAAATCTTTCTGAAGGATCTAGAACCAAGTTTCCTAACCTCTTTCCCCAAGCTTTCTAATAGGACCATCTTCTATTGAGCAAAGTTACAAGTGCATCAGTGGACCTTTGCGGATATACAAACCACCTAATCTTGTTTCCCTTATTTTCTGCTTCCAGCCACTTTTCACTCAACTGAAATGATGCCAAATCTTATCTTCTTAGTACACCCACTCATTCCTCTAAACAATCCAATCCTTTTTTTTTTTTTTTTTTCCGGGGGCAGCAGGGGGCCCGCCAGGGGGGGGTGTGTGGTGTGGTTGGAGGAGGAGAGATATCCTGGTTGTTGCGTACACATGGTTGCAACTTTATCCTTAGCATCTCAGAAAATGATCAGTTTCTACTTGAGGTCATTGTTCTGTCACCAATTCAATATGCTGAACAGAATTACCATGTTTGATATATGGTCATACAACTCAACAAATAAAGAAGAAACGGAACTGTTAGCCAGCTTACTGCTTCAAGGTTCACCCTCACTTCACAGACAGAGGCTGAACCATCAAAGTTCAACCTGCTTTTCAAGATCGAACTAAATATATCCAAAGAATATCTATTTTATCATAGTAGAATTCTAGCTGCTTCTCTTCTCATGGTCGTAGGCAAATTTCTGAACCACTCTTTGTCTTACTTCCTATTTTTCACATTAAATTTCTATATACACTAAAGATTAACTACCTAGGGCTGCAAAAATTGATTCCAAAAGGGTAACAAACTTATTTCATATTTCTTTTTTTCAAAAATTGTTATTTTGGGCATATTTTAGGCTTCATAGCGGTTCCAAGGATTTTTGCATTCAACATTGGGAGATCCATTTGGTGTGAACAAGCCTTTTTCTTTAAGTAGTATTTACTTAATTGAATGTGATTTGCATATATTTTATGTAATCTTAGTTTGTAATGGTTTTTATTGACTAGAAAGCTATATCATGCTTGAATTTTCAGCTTATTGCTATTGCTTTTAAACAGAAAAAGAAACCGAAGGAAAGAGTTAAAAAAATGAACCCAACTTAATTCAGTTCCATTATCTTTACTAATTCGATTTAGTTTGAATCTATTAACATATCAAAAGCAGTTCGGTCATGGCTTAAACTCTAACCAAAGTAAATAACCTTAGTTTTAGTAGGATTACAATGTCAATGGTTAAAAATGTTTTATGATTCATAAAGCTATGACATTATAGACAATGTTGAGGTACATCACCTAAATATCTTGAAAGTTATATATCATCCACAAAACATATATAACTCACACAGAAGTAAAAACAACCATGACTAAGATATTATACCACAAATTGAACTGACAGAGCTAATAACAGCGCTCAAACAAGGCAAACGGAAGTGCGTCTGTGTGTGTACGAATACAGCAGGTAAGTACTAGAGCTACAAAATCTACAACACTGCAAATCAAGCAACCAAGCGTGTGCAAAATCGCTTCAGGTAATGAAAACAAAGAACGAAAAGAGTAACTTGGGATTGAAACGATCTATTGGATCAAGGATCTAAAGCGAAATAAGGGGGAGAAGGGGGAGAGAGGGTGAAGAAGAAAGACAAAGGATACGGAGTTCTTGAATGCTTATCTCTATAGTTGACAGCCAAAGGATTAGAGCTGAGAAAAGTCTGAACCGCATTCAGGTCACCGGACCTCGCTGCTGCATGAAGGTCCTCTGCTCGGCTACCCATTCCTCTTTCCCCTTCCAGTTCTCTGGCTCAGCAAAGTAAAATTATGGAGACAGCTTAACCGCGTAGACAAGATGCCTGGCTTGGGTCAAGTCGGCCTAATTACGTCGTCGTCGGGTTTATCAAAAAGGGTTCCCAGAGTCGGGTTCAAGCCACCAGCATAACCAGTAAGGCCCAAAGGCATTTCTTTTCCTTTCTTGGTTTTTTTCCTCTGTAGTTTGATTAATTCATACTCTGTCCCACAATAATAAACAAATAAATAAATATATGTATATAAATTAGTTCATCGCTTTTGTCTCTAACTCTATTAAAATTTAAAATAAAATATGTTATTGATAAATACGAAATATTATGAGTATTAAATTTTTATTTTATGTTAAAATAATATGATTTTGATAAAATTTAAAATTATTGTCTCACATCTTGAGCCTAATTTTCTTTTATTTTCTAGAAAAATGGCTAAGGAAAACTATTTTATTATATAGTATTATAAAAAAAATGGTTGGGAGGCTTATAGTGCATGCCAAGAGTGGAGTCACGGAATAGCCTAAACTGAATTAAATAAAAATTAATATCTTAAAATAAATTATAATATTAAAATAAAATTTCATTTATCAATTCATGATGAATTTTTTTAAAAAATTGACTTAACTATAAAATCAAAAGAAAAAATATATAAAATAAAAAATGATTACTATTACATAGTTTTAACTATATTTAATATTTTTTTATTAAAATCATCAATTATGAGGTACATATCAATACAATTAGTAATTTCTCTTTTAATGTTAACGATCATACAGTTTGTAAGAAAATCATTATCCATTTTATTGTGAAGTCTTGCCATAAGGAGATTCATGGCTAGCAAAACTTTCTTTGTTGTTAATGTAGAAATAGGAAGAATAACACTAAGAGAATCAATCAATCAATTAAGAAAAAGTATTAAAATTTTCAATTTTAGCCAATACTTGACATAACCTGAAAAAGGAAGCAATAATTTGAAATTCTAAATGACAAATTACTGCATACTCGCAATACTTCAATTGTCTTCTTAAAACAACTAATTCATTTCGAGTAAAATCTTAAGAATAAAACTTTTAAGCAATGGTACAAATGTCGTCAATTTTGAATGATCTGAACCCATTAATAGGATCAAAGTTAAACTAAGAGTAAGCAATTTCATTGATTATTCAGTGAATTTACTATTTAATTTCATCAAGTGGGAAACTATCACAACATTAAATATATTGATGTGATAATAATATTCAACTGTGATATGCTTTTTCTATTGACAAGAGCATTTTGTACCTTCTACATATGTATTATGCACTTATGTTATGCATATCAATATCATTCATTAAAAAATATATATATCAATATCACATATTTTTTTAAAAAATTAATTGAGAAAAAATATAACAATTATACATTTCATAAAACAACTCCACATCTTTTAAAAAATAGTATTCCATCCATCTTTTGAAGAAGTATTTTAGTTGTTAAGACTAGAGAGATCTAGTATATTCAATATGTCTTGAGATTTTATTTGTAATGCTTAACAAAGTATATTGGAGATTCCTAAAACTTTATCCATCAATTATAAGATAAACACAAACTCAAAGATTTCATCTCTTTATAAACACCTTTACCTTCCCCATGTATATTATTAGTAAGTCCATTGTCAATCATATTTTCAAGAAGGATAGAAAATTGAGTTAAAAATTCCAATTAAGCCAACTAACTAAGGCAAAATGAGAGCTCTAATGAGTAGATCCAGGTCATTGTAAACTATGAATCTAATTAGCTTTTCTACTACTTCAAACTTCCTTTGAAGCTAATAAATCAACTATTTCATCTTTTTTGAGATTTTAACTTAGAATTACATTGAAAGTAAAACTAACAAAGTTGAAAATGATACTCAATTCAAAAAAGAATAGCCATACCTTATGTCCTTCTTTAGATGTTACAACTAAAGCAAGTTGCAGTCGATGAGTAAAGCAATAGACATGATATGCATATTGGTAATCCTTGAGATAAGACTTATAACTTATTCTATTCACCTCTCATATTGTTCGTTCCATCATATTCTGGACCCCTCGTGTTTTCCAAAAAAAAAAACAGAGAAAATTGACAAAAATAGCACTTCTTGTTTCTTGTTTTGTAAAACAAACCATTTTTTCTAACTTTTTTGTTTTTAGCACTTTAATGTACTGTGAAGACTAAAATACCCATGTTAAAGACAATAATACCCTTAAAAGTAAATAAATTCAAAAAAAAAAGAAACAGTACACAGTATTAGTATTCTCTCTCATTGAACTTTCTCTCTCATCGAGCTTTTCCCTCTTTGTCCAGCCTCTTTCCCCAAATTTTTTCTTCATGTTTGTACCTAAGATCTACCTACGCAGAAGCTAGAAAAGGAATCAAAAGCAAAATCAATTGATTTTGGCTAGTTCTCTTCACGTTATAACTAAGATTTACACAACCAAGCTCGTGTTTTTGGTAACACATTATTCTCCAAAAGTGAAAAGTGTTCGGGTGGGTCAACAGACTAACAGGTATGTATTTAAAAGATAATATATCTTAATACTGCGAAGATTTTATGTGTTTGAAAGTTCTCTTCACGTTGTATCTAAGATTTACACAACCAAGCTCATGTTTTTGGTAACACATTGTTCTTCAAACGCAAAAAGTGTTCGGGTGGGTCAATAGACTAACAAATATGTATTTGAAAGGTAATGTATCTTAACACTGTCAAGATTTTATGTGTTTGAAAGTTTTCTTCACATTGTATCTAAGATTTACACAACCAAGCTCACGTTTTTGGTAACACATTATTCTTCTTCAAAAGCAAAAAGTCTTCGGGTGGGTCAATAGACCAACAAATATGTATTTGAATAGTAATGTATCTTAATACTGTGAAGATTTTATGTGTTTGAAAGTTCTTTTCACATTGTATCTAAGATTTACACAACCAAGCTCACGTTTTTGGTAACACATTATTCTTCTTCAAAAGCAAAAAGTCTTCGGGTGGGTCAATAGACAAACAAATATGTATTTAAAAGGTAATATATCTTAATACTGTCAAGATTTTATGTATTTAAAAGGTAATATTCTTTAATGAAATCGATACATGAGATAATATCGTTACTTATTTCGTGACATAGACAAAAAATCGTGCTATGTTTGATTAAATCGTGACTTAGTCATCAAATTCGTGCCATCTTGAAAACCATCGTGACTTCATTCATAATTGATATTCTGTAATGAAATCGATACATAAGATAATATCGTTGCTTATTTACCTAAATCGTTATTTATTTACTGAACTTTAGTTTTGTTCTTCTTTAAACATGTTGCTTCTTTTTTTAAAATGTTTTCATGGTCATCGCAGAATGCGTGTTATTGTAACTTGGAATGGTGAGTGGTCTGAGTCAAGAGGAAGTTTTGAGTATACTGGTAGGACTATCAAAACTCGAGGTTATGTTGTCCAAAAGGATTTGATACATGCACAGTTATTGGGTTTAGTTAAATCTTGCATTGATACGGATTTCTCTAATTATGATATTACACTGCACACCATAGTGAGATCCGAGAAAACTGCCATGAAAATTGAGTTAGTGAATGATGATGATGTTGAGTTCATGTTGTATGATGATAACATAGTACCCCGTGTAATTGTGGATTTGGTATAGCAATATAATGTTGAGAATACACATGGTATATGTGAAGGTGAAAATTCAAAATGAATCAATCAGTTAAACTCTTGTATTGGGAGCAATGAGGTTACTGATGCAATTCCCAATGTATAGACCCCATCCAATTGTTCAGGGTAATAATTTGGGCATGGAACCATTATTCCATCATGAGACTCTCCAAAACACTCAGAATACTGATGAAATCAACTTAGATGAGTCGATGGACTATGATATTGGGTGTGAGTATCCAGTCCCAGATATTGAGCCCACTCAACCTATCGAAGAAGAGCAAAGTGAACCCGTTATGGAAGTTGAGCTTAATGATGACAACTTGCCTTCTGTACCACGTTCGATTCCACCTTATGTGCCACCTGCATGCCCTGAAGCACATAATAATATAAGTGATGGTGTTAATAAGAGGTATAGTGTGTTGGGTGCTGAATTACACTGCATTGTTTCGGCTTTTACCATGGAATCAGTGACTCCGACTGACACTCTTATTAGAAGTCAATTTTTCTCAAATAAGAAAGAGTTGAAGCGATTTTTGGGTATATATGCATTGACTGAGAACTTTGAATTTAGAGTCACTAGATCTAACAAATCAATATTTGAGATTGCTTGTAGAGAAGAAAACTGTGCATGAAAGGTCTGCGCTGTAAAAGTTGCACAAGAACAATTCTTTGAAATTAGACGTTGTGATTTGACCCACACTTGCACAATTGAGGAGTTGTATCGACGACATCGACAAGTAACTTCTACTATTATTGGAGAAATTATTGCCCAGCGGTTATCCATAAATGCTAGAATTATTAAGCCGAAAGATATCATAAGTGACATGAAAGAGTTATATGGCATACAAATTTTATATAGCAAAGCTTGGAAGGCGAAAGAATATGCATTGTGTCTTACTTATGGTGACCCAGTTGAGTCATACCAACAATTACCATCATATTGTCACATGTTACAAATAGCTAATCCAGGAACTAAGGCTCACATATGCATAGAAGATGAGACTAATCGATTTAAGTATTGCTTTATAGCCCTTGGACAATCATTAAGGGGGTTCCATTCAGTGATTAGACCAGTTATTGCTATCGATGCCACTCATTTGAAAGGAAGATTTCATGGTGTCATGTTTGTAGCCATGTGTAAGGATGGAAATGAACAGATATACCCACTGGCATTTGGTTATGGTGACTCGGAAAACTATGAGGCTTGGGAATGGTTTTTGGAGCAACTAAAGGAAGCTATTGGTCATGTTGATGACTTGGTTATTATATCGGATTGTCATGCTAGTATTGCAAAGGCCATTGTAAATGTCATCCCCGATTCTTGTCATGGGTTATGTTCTTGGCATATGGCCCAAAATATAAAGAATAAATTCAAGAGAGAAGAAGTGTCCAAAATATTCTATAGTGCAGCAAGGACATATCGAGAGTCTGAATTTACTCAATTTATGACTGAATTACAAGCTAATCACCCTCAAGCATTTGAATATATCATGAAGGAAGATTCGAAGAAATGGTCACGTGTGTATTGCCCTCGAAGACGATACCAACTCATGACCACTAATATTGCTGAAAGCTTAAATTCATGTCTTCGATTTGCCCGCGAGTTACTCGTCATGGCTTTATTGGAATTCATTAGAGATATGATGCAATGTTGGTTTTATGATAGGCATGAGAAAGCTAAGATTTGGAAAGCACAATTAACTGAATGGGTCCACACTTTGATGAATGAAAGACAAAAAGTTTCATTACATATGACAGCTTCTAACATTGATTGGAATTTATTTGTAATCAAGCATAAGGGTAAAGAGGTGGTTGTTAACCTCATGGAATGTACTTGCACTTGTAGAGAGTTTCAGACTGATTTGTTGCCATGTGCACATGCACTAGCTGTATCCAGGTGACATTTATTGTTTGTTGATAACATTTTTTTATTTTTCATTATTGTTTTAATAATTTCGTTATTTTTCATTTTTTTCTAGGGAGCGTAACATTGATTTTATAACACTTTGCTCTGACTATTACAAGCAAGAGTACTTAGTAGCAGTATACAATGAGCCAATCTATCCAGTGGGTGACAAGTCTGATTGGAATGTGCCTGAAGACATCAAAAATGTTGTTGTATTACCGCCGAATAATGGTAAGCAGGCAGGTCGTCCAAAAAAGCAAAGAATACCCTCCAGTGGGGAAAGAACACGACAAAAAAAATATTCTAGGTGCAGCCAATATGGACACAATCGGTTGACATGTTCAAATCCACAATATCATGATCAAGGAAATCAATCTCAATCACCGAATGTGTCTGAATAGTTGCAACGTAGATGTGTGGCTGGACATAACTCACAGATTTGCACTGCTGCCCCTTGTTTATCTATAATTGATAATAATATCATTAACTTATGATATATAATATTTTTTTTATTATTGTTAATTTATTGTACAATTGAAAACCAAACTGTTGATTTGTTATCTTTTGATACCGTCGACTTATCATGTACTTGAGATTATCATAGGTAATGCACGTAGGAGTATACCAGAATCATATGATAATAACTTATCCCGTTAACGTGAGAAATCTCATATATCGTGACATTTTTTTGATGAAATCGTATGATGATTGTTAGTAGTTCGTACCATCATTTTAGTAGAAATCGTATCATATTGTCTGATTTCGTGACATCTTGCTTATTATTATTTTTTATCATCATGTTGTCTAAGTTTTGTAATGTGTTTTAGTTAAAATCTTATCATAATTACTCCTATCTCATTCTTTTTTTTTTTAAATATAAGATTGACCTAATTTCATAACATCTTTCATATAAATCATATGATAATTGCTGTCATTCAATATTGCTTTCTATATATATAATATACATACAAAAATATAATACAAAATAATTATGTGAAAAATAACATAAGCTGTCATTGTGAGTCATCGTTCTCATCAGTTGAGTTAGCAAATACATAAACAGTCATATGCTTCCTAATTTTTGGCATTTGGGTATCGGTGTACTTCAGTGGCTTGCCAGCTAATAAATGCTCTATGGCATATAGCATATGAGGGCCGCAATTACCACTGTATAAAAAAAGAAGAAAGTATCCAAATTAGCATGTGTTAAAAAATCGGTAACATTATAAATGTAAATAAATCAATATGACTGAAACTTACGATGTTTTTTGCTGAGGGACTTGAGATTTTGGATGTAATGTGCATGACAATGGAACCGTAGGAATTGCAACATCAGGTTTGGCGATGAAGTAACCCCCGCTTGACAAAAAACTAGGAAGCATGAATCTGAAACAATTTTATTGTCGAATTCGCACTTCTGGTGGCACATGTTGTCGATACGAGTCATAAATGTGCAAACTAAATTTTTGCAGATTGATGACAACAACAAGCCAATGAGCTCCACTAATATGGCGTGGCACTAATAGCTGCAATTGCTCATATTTCAGTGAAATGAAAAATTGCTAAAATTAATTACTTAAAATGATGAGGATAATTTTTTTTTTACCTTATTGACAGTGTGCCATGGTGGGCAGCCATCACAAAATGTTTCGCGCACACGCTCTAGAAGACCATCGTCCCATTGGTGGGTGTCCCATTGTGAGTTTGATGGAGGACCATCAGCATCTAAATCTACTTGATACTTATTATATATATGAAAAAAACATGTCTCCAAAACCATTTGAAAAAAAAAATGAAGGAGATTGTCAAACAATAAACAAAATGCAGTGTAATCAGAAAAGACCAATGGAAATTATCAAAACTTACATAAAGTAAAGGGTCACAAATGCATATATCCTGCTTATATGCATTTGAAAATTTCTTCTGTCGTTTTCTTAATAGGTATAAATAAGCATCAATGTGCTGTAAAAACCAAGTGAAAATGTCACAAAATATTAAATATAAACAAAAATCATAATACTTGATACGAAATCATATAACTTTGGCACGAAATGATGAAATCTAGGCACGAATCATAATACTTGACACGAAATCTTGGCACAAAATGATGAAATCTAGGCACGAATCATACTACTTGACACGAAATCTTGACATGATGCAATCTAAGCACGAATCATGAGACTTGACACGAAATTATGAAATGGAATAACGCACTCTAAGCAGGAATCATAATATTTGACACGAAAACATAAATATAGAGATGAATAACTACATATAAAATTATATTATATAAAATGAAGCATGAATCATAATACTGAGACGAAATCATATAAATGGACACGAATCATAATATGTAATATGATAACATATAAACTAGACATGAATCATAATACTTGATACAGAAGCATATAACATAAGCATCAATCCCAATATTTCATACAAAATATTACACCTATGTGCAAATCATATAAATTAGATATGATTTAGTATGATGGTGACATACCAAATCATCGATCCATTGATCATTGACCTCAAATGTGCAAAACCACTCGATACTGACAGAATAACCAATATGTACATTACGACTGAATTAAAGAAGTCAGTTTGTTATTTATATGATATTTATAAAGAAAATATATGATATCTATTAAAAAAAATTATATATAAGTTAACTCACTATGACATTGATGATCCCTTCATAAACGCTTCATATTCATTGCATATGTCTTCATCCAGCTACAACTTTGAATCAATCATTTGCTCGGACCTAGGCCGTTTATGTTTAGTGGAGTCAATGTATGGACTACACAGCTGTCTAGACCGCTTACACGGCCTACAAACTGGTATCACATTATCTTCCCTCAGTGGAATGGTCGCTAAGTCCGCTAAACACGCAATAGCCTCTCTTTCAGCCTCAACGGCTTCATCTCTATCCACTACGTCCTCACTGCTAACCTCCCTTATATTAATAGGTTCTTGAGAATGTTGGCCATGAGCAGCTGGGGGGTGTGCACTGGAAGTTGCATCATTACCACCCTACAAGAGACGAAAAGTTAATTTTGCAATGAATTATATTGTAACGAAACTTATGATCTTGTACATTAAATAAGGATAAAATTACCTCATTTTGGCGTGTGCCAGTCTCAGTGCGTGTAGGATCTCGATCAGAGGAGACGACAACTTGTTCCAGTGCTCGTTGGATAGAGTATACGACAAGCATAAGCTCGGTGTGATTGCTTATTATTCTTGCATTCAAGAGATTTACCTTTGCCTCTAAGTCATCGAGACGACGGTAAATCTCAGTATCTTTCTCTACGCTCTTATTCTGTGATCTCTCAGCTTGGGATTCTACACCTACAGCTGCAGTTCTCGTTCTCGTATCCTCTACCCTAACCTCCTCCTTGAAATCTGTATGTGCCCTCTCCTCTTGTTCTCCTCCAACATCCTCCCTTTCATCTCCCTCCATATCTTCAACCTTAACCACATCCTCATCCTCATCTCCATCCTCATCTCTTAGTCGTGAAGTGGCATTGTGTCTAGATCGTTGCTACATTTAATCATCGATCAAATAAATTAATTAGTCATCAATTAAAAAATTAAATAATAAAAACATAATATACATATATATATATATATATATTAACATATAACTAATATTAATTAAATATTATAAGATTTTGTATACATTGTTTACCTTTGATAAGGCAGTCAATTTTATAGGATTTTTCCTTCTTGTAGCCACGAAATTCTCATCATCCTTATCATCTTCACTGGTCGAAGCATTGCTATGCTTATTGAGCCGATGCTGTTTTGTTGCACCAAGATGCAGAGGCAACGCGCTCTCATTAATTCCCAGGTAATATGAGGCTTCACATTCAGTAGGAGTCGGCTCAAGTTTGACCTTCACTACCATCTAAAACAATAATCAAATGTTAATTCAAATAAAAATTTTTATAAATAAAATTAATTACATATTAATAATTTTAAAATTATAAAAAATATAACTAAAAATGTGCAAATGGTGTCACGAAAGTCTAAATTGAAATGAGTTTAGACTTTAAAAGATGTCACGTAAATAGTAAAACTAGGCACGAAATGGTGAATCTTGGCACGAAATAGTTAATCTTGGTACGAATATGATAAATCTTGACACGTTTATGTAAGAAAAACAAAGACTTCACTATTGTTATAACGATTTCTAAGTGTTGTCACGATAGTGTGAATGATGCAATGAAATAATATATTGCATATGAATTTAATCAATAACGATACGAATTTAAACGTACCTTATTTGTAAAAATTCTCTTACAGTGGCCACTATGTGGCTTATGATCAAATTTCCACCAACAAATTCTAGGCAATGGTGATCTTACTATTCGTGTAGCATGCTGCTTCGTGCTAGGTATCACCTCAAATGCAAAAATCTTAGAATAAAAAGATAAGTTAGGTATTGCAAAGTCTTTGAAAAAGTAAATAAAAACATAAAAATAAATAAACATAGATACCAACGAGTTTAATACCTGTAGTGCCCGTACAAAACCAAATATGTTGTATGATAATTCTCCACGTTGAGTATTTCGAATGGTTAGAGCGTTTTTGAAATACCTCAATGAGTTACAGTAGACTAAGGTACCCCAGGGAAAGCTATTGAATGCTTCCAAGTTATCAATAAGATGAAAATGCCACTGGAGGATATGTTGTCACTCATCACTGCCTTTGATGAAGGCATTGAGTAAGTAAACCAATGCAAGCTTCACTGCATCATCAGAATTTTCATCAAATTCTCCTTCAAGTAGTTTTGACTTAACAGAACTAGTGGTAACCTTGTTCTTCCTATCAAAATACTTAGCATGAATGCCAAACTGATTTAGTGCAATCAAATTTGTGTCTGGTAGCTCTCCAAATCTCAACCCGGTGATTAAACAAAATTCTTCCTTACCAAAACGTACTTCGTGCTTCCCAAGTCGAAACTACATTTCTTCATCATTAGGTTGCTCAATCTGTCAAAGTAGTAAATTGTGGACGATTAAGCCAGAAAATATGAAATCCTCATTCACTTCCAAGAAGTGACCAAGGCAGGTGGTATTGAACTTTTGCCTTTGAGAGTCATTCAAAACACGTTTTATATTTGATACAACATCAGTATCACAGTGCTTTAATACTCTGGCTGAAAGCTTCCAACTCTCTTTAGGAATCAAATATTTCTTAGTAACATCTATCTGTACAGGAAAAAAAATAAATAATGGATGAACATATTAAGAATTTATAAAATGTTGATACGAAATTTAAAAAATTGATACAAAAACTTAAGATGTTGATACGAATTTATGAAAGAAGAAATAATTTCCTAAAATTTATTATGATTTTTAATAATACGTTTAGATTCATATGACTAAAACCCCTGGTAGCAACATTTGTTTGTGAAATTTTACTTCATAATAAGGCAATAAGGTTGAACGTAATAGATCTTGTGATGGATAGTATAAATTTATCATCTCTTTTCTATCAAATATTTAACAAGAAAAAAAGTACAAGCAGAGAAAAATTCTCTCATGCTAAGTTCACTAGAGTTTATTAGTGCAGAAGATCAAGTAGATATTGAAGTGAGAAATTATGCCTCCCATATGGTTGTTTTGATTGTGTTTTCAAAATATAATTAAAGAGGTTGTTTTACTGGAAAGCACTATATACCATATTCAACAATTTTTTAAAATCTTCTAAGCCATAGAAATAAACATTCATATATGAATGATTAAAAATATGCAGATTGAAGACATGTTATGCCACTAAACACGCCATGTAAATGAGTATTATTTTAAGTAAACCAAGTATGATTTTAAGCTCAATGAGTATTATTTAAGTTAAATATATTAATTAAATTTGATTTAGAACAAGAATATAGTAGTAGTAATATTTTATGGTTAAGGGGATAAAGGGCACATCAAAAGTTAAATGAGGGGGTGTGTAATGCATTGTTTGTTGATTGCCCTATTTTTTAAAAAAATTTTAGTTTAATTGACTTTATTATATATAGTTATTTACTAGTTAGTTATTTTTATGATAACAAATCATTTGGCTCAAACAAAGAGCTATTTATTTATTTATTTTGTCTATAAATTATGATAACATGTTAATTTACTAAAAAATTTAAGTTTAAAATTGATAGTTTTTATGCTTCTAATGAAGTTAAAGATTGAACACTAGTTTGTACTAGTAGTGGACCTATTTCTGAAAGTTAAATAGATCCAAACTTTACCTTTCTTACCATATGTGGTGATGAAATTAATAAGTCTCAAGATAACAAAAAAAAAAAAAAAAGAAAATTGCCATTTGTGGTTTGCTAATATTTTAAGAGAGAAAATTGATTAGTTCAAAAGGCAATAAGTGATTATTATTATAAAAGACTGAGGTAGCAAGTAAAATGGCACGAAATACTTATATGATCAATCTAAGATATATGTTATCAGAAAATATAAAGATATAAAATAATCATCATTGAATTCTAGTAAAGGAGGTGACATGAAGAACTTATAATGAAATTGCAAGAGTTGATCACTACTAAAAAAATTGTAATAAGTGACAATAATTTAATGACAGTTATTTAAAGAACTGCCATTAAAAGGTTCATTAACACTTTAATGATAATTTTTCCAAAACTATCATTAAAAATGAGGTTTTTAACGTTAGTAAAATAAGAATTGGCGTTAAAAAACTCATCACTCGACCCTTTAACGCTAGTTCCTCAAGAACTAGCGTTGAAAGACCCATCATTAGAGCCTTTAACGCTAGTTCTTAAGGAATTGGCGTTAAAACACCCATTATTGAAGCCTTTAATGCCACTTCTTGAAGAACTGGCGTTAAAAGCCAAAATAAGACTGAGATTATAGCTACCATCTTTGATGAGCCACACAGGCTTACAGCTTTCCATGAGGGTGGGCATGCCCTAATTCGGCTGCATTTATTGTAAACAGCAGCAACAGCAGCAACGACCATGAACCTGAAGTTCTTTAAAGAGAATTTATTCTTGCATGAAGCGCATGGCATGGGGCTTAACGCTTTCGATCCAACTTTGGCCAAAGGTAGACCTCCTCCTATTAATGCCAGGATAGCCAACCTTGACCATTTTACTAGCCAGATCATCCAAGAATTTGGTTATTAAGAAATCAGTTATCTCAGGTCTTCTTCGCCATTAATCTTTCTTATTATCCGATAACGTTACTTAATTAATGTTAGAAGTCTGTGTTGAAAACTAGAAGCAAATCTTTCCTTTTCAGGGCTATTAAGAGAAGAGTAGGAGGAATTCTAAGGCCATTTTTGGATCTCAACACCGAGAGCTTCGCTAGATTCTTCGACTAAGCAGTAGGTTGCCACTTGAATCCTCAATTCGAACCTTACTCGAATTCTCTTAACTTTCTCTTAGTTTTTTATTTTGTTCCTTACGTCGATCTCATTTGTTACGTTGGCAGCCTCCCCAACCTCAAGCACTACATTTCTCAATGTGTAAGAACCCTATCTCTCTCACATACACCATAATCGTCAATCTCTGGATTTTCTTAAATCAGCTTGTTACATCTCTCTTGGGTATGGAGGCAGGACAAGACGCATTGATAAGAACCATACTTTATCCGAGAGCCAACGAGATTGTACGATCGTATAACTTGACGGTGGTCGAGCTCATTAACGATTTGTCCATACTGAATAACATTCTTGCCATGTATGGCATCAAAGACAAAGGCATCATAGTGTCGCCAAAACTTAAAGCTGAGAATCGCACAGAGAGTAACATCTTATCTGTAGATCCTGAATCACTTACCTACAGTTGGATGCCACAAAAGATCCTTAGGATTTTGTATGGAACTGGCAATGAATCTTAGCACGAAGGGTTATTTCTCCTCGACACAAATAGGAGGATCACAAAACAACTCCTAAACAACACTTTTATAACTAATTCGTATGTACATCTCCCTGATCAGCTTCATTACACAATAAATCAAACAAAAAGTGATGATTTCAAATTCTCTGGCCTTCAACACTAGTTATGCCAGAACTGTCGTTAAAGTTAGTGGCCTTCACCGCCAGTTCTTCCAGAACTGATATTAAAGGCTATCCCACTTTACTCTCCATGCAGAAACAACTAGGCTAGCTACTGGCAACCGTACTTCTTCTCTTTGACCCTTTCCTCTTTAGTCTCTATCCAAAAGCAGCTAGGCTAACTGCTGGTATAGCAGCGACATTGCCTTTCTTCTGACCTTTTCCTCTTTGCTCTCCATTTAAAAGTAGCAAGGCCAACTACTGGCAGCGGCACTGCCTCTCTCCTTACTTCTTTCTCTCTTATTTGTCTAATCTTCACAAGGGCATCCACACCTTCATTTATTTTTGGCATTCAAACATGTGTAAGTATTTCAGTATAAATTCAAATTTTTTAATGAAATTTAAGTTTCATAATTTTTATTCAATTTGGTTAATTTTAGTTTAAAAAATGAATTGAGGATGTATATTATTTTGAGAAGTTTTTATTAAGTGTGTTTGGTAAATTATTATTAATTAACAAAATTTGAATTTTTTTGTTAGTATATTTGGATGGACATCTTTGGTACGAAAGAGTGCACATTGATGCATTATTATTTTATAATTATTAATATTTTTAGATTAATTGATAAATTAAATAGATAAAATTATATTTTGATAAATTAATTATATACTCGATGTAGAGGAATTTGTGTTTGAATTAATTTTTTAAAAAATAGATGAAATAATATTTTGATGAAATTAATTTATGTTTAAAAAATATATTATAAAAAATTTTAAAAATTCATAAAAAATAGTTCATTAGTTGAAAATTAATCAAATCTGAAGGATAAAATCAAAATAGAGTCTAGAATCTATTTGAATAATTTTTTAGACATTTCAACAATGAAATATCATTAATTTTTTATAATCATTTTCACTAAGATTGAATTTAGAAAAAATTAATGAATGAAAGTTTGTTTCAAGATATTTTAAAAATCATGGTTTAATTAGAAAGAATGCAAAATCTAGGGTTCAAAACAATATTTACCATAATAATTATTAGATGCTATATATAATAATAATTATTAGATGTTAATTGATAACAATTATTATTAGATGTTAATTCATAATAATAATTGTTATATGATATATATAATAATTACTGTTAGAGGTTAATTCATAATAATTATTAATTATTATATCGTATATGTAATAATTATTGTTAGATGTTAATTAATAGTAATTATTGTTACATGGTATATATAATAATTCTTGTTAGATGCTAATTAATAATAATTATTATTAAATGTTAATTAATAATTATTATTGTTATATATTAATTTATGATAATTATAGTTAAATGTTAATTCACAATACTTACTATTAAATGTTAATTCATAATAATTAGTATTGTTTTGTGCATATAAGATTTATCACATAAGAAATCAGTAATTGATCATATTTTCCACTAATGTCAATTCATAATATTTATTGTTAGTTTAGTCTTAAATGTCATTGATCACTTAAATACTATTTTAGAATTATTAGCGAATATTTATTATGATTCACATATCAAAATAAATTGCTTACCAATAATTCTTGATTTATTCGTATAGATAGTTTAAGAATGTAACATTTATGTGAAGCAGATGATATGTAGATTATTATTGATTTTTCTTTTTGTAAAAATTTTGTGTAATATCTTATTGTTATTCAAGTACATACAAATAGATATGAGTGGATGTTTTGATGAAAGAACACTTCCTCATATCTGTATAAATTATGTTTTTGGAGAACTATGGAATATGCCATTGAAATTTTTATAAAATAAAATAAATAATAATTTATCATGTATTTCATATAAATTTATATTCTTGAATAGTATATGACATCAACTTTAAAATTCGAAAGACATCTATAGTTACAGCTATGTATATATATATATGTACTTGTAGGATAGACTCTTATACATAAGAATGGTTTCTGATTCTCATGTGTTTCTTGTATACTAACTGCACTACAGGGGATGCTTCAATGCCATCTCTGCAATTCAATAATATTTTGTCGTTTAAGGCAATGGACTAATTTGAACCTCCATATGTGGATTTTCAACATGTGGTTGTGTTAATTAACACACGTTTGCATAACTTCAATTAGTTATACTAATTAATTAGTTAATCATTGTGATGTGAAAAATCTATATATTTCTCTGCATCTCAAAAATTAATTTTTGACTTTTCATTAATAACTATATTGTCAAGGATCTTTTGTCTTTCTTTTCTTTTTTGCGTTTTGCTCATTCATAAGTTAATTTAATAATTTATTTAAATTTTATTATGAAAAATGATATATTTATAAGTTAAAATGTTATGATTTAGTTAGTATAAATCAATTATTAGTAATAGATAACAATTTTTTAACATCCAATTAATTATATATGTACTTAGATTTTTGAGAGAGATATCTATACATATCAATATAATTTTTTATTACACACAATCATATTTATAAGCTATTATGATAATTTAATTACTAAAGATCATATATTTGTAATACGCATGTGTATAATGTTTTAGAATGAATTTTTTTTAAAAAAATAATATTATATCATCTACATATTGTTTTTAAACAAGTGAATGACAACTTAAATAAAGAAAAAATTTGTGAGCTTTTATTATTTATAAAATTGAAAATGACTTTATGCTTACTTTGAGGCCAAAAGATTTAATATAGATAATCTTTTTTTTTAAGGTACCTATGCTTATTGTAATTTCTTTTAATATATTGTGAGATACAATATAATAAAAAAGTTCGCTTAACTTATGATATTAGATCCCTTAGATATCATTTGAGAATTATAAGCGATTTTTTTTTTCATAATTCATATGTTTCAATATATAATAAATGTGAAGAGATGTTTTATATATTTATTATTTTTTTTAAATACAATATTTTGATAGATAAAGACGCATATGACGACAAAAAAAAAAAATGAGTTGAGGAAGGATTTTGTGATTTCATGTGAGGTTACTTGAGGTATGCAACAAAAGCTGAATGAGTTATTTTGTGTATTATTTCGAACTTTTGTAGATTTGAAATATTTTGCACTTTTGTAAATATATTGGATTTTTTTTAATGTTAATGAAATTTTTTTTTGGTGTATTGATGTTAGTTGATATGTATTTGTTGTATTATAATATTAAAGAAGTATAATGATCTATTGATGTATTGGTTGAAATTAGTATTGGTTAATGGATATTGGTGCACAAGTCTAATTTTTGGATTAGTTGTAAATATTAAAAAATTATATTTAAAATATAACATTATATTATAGTTTTAAAAAACTATCAAGAAATCTTCAAAAAAAATTAAAGATGTTCCTTGATAGTTTCACAAAAATTATCAAGAAACAGTTTGCTTTAGCCAAGTTCGTTGAGTTTCTTTAAAAACTAGTATTTCCATCATTGAACCTTTTTAAGACACCTTTTCTAGGGTCTGCTTAAAAAAATATATGTTCTTCAAATTGCAGACAAACTGATAGTGATATCTTGCTCAGTTTATTTTTCAGTGAGAGCAAAATTTACATATCAACAATAGGTAGTCATTGTGTGTTCCATAAACATTTCATCTTATTCAACAGAGTTTTATTTGCTCAAAAACGTGGTAAGAAATGGACTTTCTAAAAGCTTGCATGGTGTGCCAACAATACAACGTAAACTGTATGAAACCTTTTAACATGTTACAACCTTTTCCTATACTTTATGAATCATGGAAAGAAGTGTCCATAGAACCATTGATCTATTGATCCATTGACCCATGAGAATTTTTTTTTTTTAATCATCCGTACAAGGATATTTGCGTAAATAACTAATATTAGTAATGTATTTGTCTTTAACACTTTTTAGATACTTTGAAACAAAATTATCTTTTACAAAACATATGCAATTACTTTCTTGTCCAACTATAGAATATGAAAAGTCAAATATCTCAAACGTTTTTATTTTTCTCTCTCCTAATTCTAGTGCTAAGCTTTACTACTTAGCTCATTCAGCTTCAACTCTCTTCATTCGGTATTTGTTGATTTCTTTGCTTTCATTGTAAACTAACCTTTGAAGTATATCCGCAAGCTACTGAATCACTAAGAAATCAATAAGGGTATGATTTCAAGCATATATTTTGCTCAAATTTCTCTGGGTTTTTTGCTTATTCAATACCCACGGATGAAATCCTCCCCTAATTAATTTTTTAGAGTTTACCCTATGGGTTTGAAAGCTTCTCCAATAGTTTTTGAATCATTCTCTTTGGATTTTTTATTGGTTTTAGAATCTGCGATATTTAGGTATATCGCTACGTATCATTTTCCATTTTTCTTTTGATACATTGAAATCAAAAAATTTCTCTAGGTATATGTAAGGGTATCGTATGCTTAAGTCCTCATTTTTTGGTTTGTTGGCTTCAATTTCTTGGCTTAGATGCATATATATGCAACGGTTCATCACATTCGTGATCACATAATAATAATCGTATCTAGTTAATGAAATCATAACTTATTTTTTTAATCGAACTGTTTTTTTTTTGTGCAATCGTACCGTGATTGCTTAAATCATACCTTGTTTGCTTAAATCGTACCTTATTTGTTGAAAATCGTAACTTGTTTGTTGAAATCATACCTTATTTGTTTGAAATCGCAACTTGTTTGCTTAAATTGTACCTTGTTTAAAACAATCATATCATAATCTTAAAATCGTAAACTATTTTTTTTTTTCACTTTTTTTTTTATCAAATGTAGATGGCAAGCAGTCCTGTTTCTTACAAGCTATATGTGACCCCCAAAGATTCGTGGAAGACTGGTAAAATACTCAAGCACTACGACAATGATATCATCCCCACTCTAAGGACAATTTTGGATGACTCTGAAAAGGAGAAATTTAGAGGGACCTGCTTAGGGCATTTCCTACATTTGCACGCCGATTTTAACTTCTTAGGGATTATTGTTCATAATCTTCTACTTCAAGAGATTCAGCAGAACCGCGAGAACAAAATGTGGTTCAGTCTTGGGTAACATGAGGTTCGTTTCAGCAAAGTGGAATTTTACCTAATCACTAAATTAAAGTTTGGCGAGCTACCGGATACAGACAATATTGAAGCTACTCCATCTGGTATCCTAGCCAAATACTTCGGGGGAAGGACAACGTTAGTGGTAGTAGCATTAAGATGAGGTTGTTACAAAGAGAATTTGAGGATGAAGATGACTAACTAAAGTTGGAGTTGTTGTATTTGCTGAACGAGTTCATTAAAGGCCACGATGAGTGGCAGCAGGTTCCTACATGGTAGCTTTATTTTATAAAAAATCTAGAAGCTTTCAATAGCTTTCCATAGGGAACATGGGTCTATTGCAACTCCTTATTGCATTTCAAGAAAGCAGTTGTAAATCGAATTAGGGATGCTAATGAGGTGAGCTATAATGTTTACTACTTCATATGGGCATTACATGTAAGGATTTCATTTTGTGTTTTATTTTTTTTTTAAAGTTTCATTGAATTTTATATTAATCAATTATAACTTCATTTTTCTTTCCACAAATTTTTGCCTTTGAAGTGATTCCTGCTACTAACATGCATGGCATGAGGCTGTTAGGATCCAACTTGCCATTACCAAGAATTTGTCGATAGAGGTTTCATCGCAGGCCCCATAATGGAGATTGCAAAAAGATCTTCACAAACAATGCAAGTAATTTCGTGCATTCCTTTTCCATTTCGTGCCTTTTTTCTCCATGTCGTGCCTTTTTCCTTCATTTTGTGCCCTTTTTCTCCAATTTCCTATCTATATTTTCATATCTTCATTTTCATGTTGTGTCTTAATTTTTTATTTTCGTATATTCATTATTAATTTCGTGAATTTATTTGTATTTTCAAATGGGGCTAAGCTAAATTTGGAGCTAACTGCTGCTGAGTGTCAAGCCCCATACTATGTTGGGGTTAAAGACAGTGTTGTGCAATTGCAAGCTGTTGTGGCTAATGTGCCTACCCACAATCGATTTGGGATGACAACATCGTAAAGTCTCCTAATTAGAACAGGGCTACAAATTCATCATCTTTTTTGCGCAAAACCTTCAAGGTAAGGGAGAGGATGCCTACTGAAGAAGAACGAATTGTTAATGAGTCAAAGCCGGACCTAAGGGAAAGGGATGTTGAGAGGGAGGCACCTGGCGCTGAAAGGGTTGAACAAGATTCAGATGTTTACCGTCGCCTCGCTACTGTGAAGGCGAAATTGGATCTTTTCGAGGCGTGGGTAAATCGTATGGATTCAGATAATGAAAGATGCCATCAAAGGCAAATGGTGATTCTAAAATCCATCCAAATATCTCTACAACATATGGATTTGGTGGCCGAGACCCGTCTTTATCTTTGTCAAATCTAGTTCCTAATAAGGTAGTTGTCTAATCTATTTTAATTATATTTTTTGTTTTATGTATTGTTAATAATCACATTTTTCTTTCTTTCATACATTATTAAATGTAATGTTTTAATTCAATACATTGTTTTGTTTTTTTAGGGTGTTATTACAGACTCAGCCCAAGAGGCTTTGGCTCCTGCAGGGCAATGCCACGAAACATAAGCCACTGCAGGGCCAATGGAAGAAGTTGTCACTACAGTGCCATGCAGTGATAACTTCAGGTCTCTTGTTGGGCTAGATGAAGAATTGCCATCTGCGGAGTCAGCCAAGAGGACTTCAGTGAGGGACTTGGCTCTTGTTTTAGTTGAGGTCACCGACAATGTGATGTCGATTGTCAGGACTCATAAACAGTCAAGACAATTGTGCAGTCCATATGTCAACCTTAACACTGGGCATAAGAAAGCCAAGTCCACTCACATGGTGAGTACGAAGTTGAAAATCTCAAATAAGATCATCACTGCATTCAACGAGTTCATGAAGGGCCAATCATAGTAAGTATTACATATATATTACATACTATTGGTTTGAATTTCTTTTTTTTTTCACATTTCTTTTCATTTCCTTTAGTCGCAATGTAGGTATTGGCCATTCAGTCAGCGTGGACTGGTTTAAAGTCTTAATTGACAATGATGAGTGGATCGATAACTCTGTAAGTTTATAATTTTTTACATTATATTGCTTAGATGTTTTGCCTTTATTTCGTACCCTGATTCCTAGTTTTGTTACCAAATTAGAATTTGTACATTCTTTTCGTAACACGATTCATAGTTTCATAACCAAATTTAAAATTCGTGCCTTCATTTCGTAACATGATTCATAGTTCTGTAACCAAATTAGAATTCGTACCTTCATTTCGTAACATGATTCCTAGTATCATAACCAAATTAGAATTCGTACCTTTATTTCATAACATGATTTCTAGTATCATAACCAAATTAGAACTCTTGCCCTAATTTCGTACCCTTATTCACTCATTTTGTAACTTACTGATATTATCACTTTTCTGATGTCTCCATTAGCATATTGATACATGTTTGCATATCCTTCGGAGAAGGCAAAGGGAGCTTCCTGAGCAATATGCACAAGATATTTGCATCTGTGATCCTTAGCTCTATGTAAGTTCATTGATCATTAAGGTGATTTATCTGATTTCCTATTCAATTTGTTTGTTGACTTTGTTTTATTGTTCAAATTTATAAACAACATTTTATTACATTTATAACAAATATCAAAAGGATCCGGATGCTGATTGTCCTCTGTCACACTCAAACTTTAAAGTGCATAAATGGGAAGAAGATTTCTTTGACCATGTGCGAGGTAAATTTTCAGGTGATTGTCCTGCTTGGGACACTGTAAATAATGTGAGTTATCTTCATTAATTATGCTTTATTAACTTTTTTTTCAATATTATGAGTACTCAATAATGATATTTAAATAATATTTAATGTAGCTAATGGTTCCTTGCCACGTTGGAAGATCTCACTAGCTCTTAGTCATTATAGATCTAAGAAAATACTCGTTGTGTATTTTTGACTCATTTCGTCAAAAGATACTAACTGAGGTAAGGATTCGGCAACAAAACCCATTCAGATTTATGCTAACTAGCTATGTGGCGAGTCGCGGATATTTCATTCAAAAATTAGATGTCAAAATACCGGATCTTCCACTTTCATACACCTTAGAGCTGAAGAACGAGGTCCCCCAACAAAGAAGAATATAAGTCTTTTTTCTAGTATGTGTTATTATCAAAAAATTTCTGCTGAATATCTTTCCTCAATCTTAATTACGTTTTTTTTTTTTTTTTGCAGTGTCAATCGTGGTCCTCACATGTTGTATATTATGGAATATTTACTACTTAAAAAGCATTTAAAATACACCGACAATGATATATCAGTCATTAGAAATCACATGGCGATATATATATTGGCCAACTCTACTATAGATAATAGTCATTGATTCAATTTTTTTTCTTTTTATTCAATGTATTCATTTTATATATACATTTGGCAATTGTATATAATATTTTTTTAATTCATTAGAAATTATACAATATATTTATTTTGTATATACAATTAAAAATTTTATGAAACATTTTTTTTATCAATAGATGTATGATGTACTAATCACGTTACGAATTTTGGTAATAACTCCTTCATAAGTTTCTAACTTATCAATCAAATTACGAATTTTAGTCACGATGTATCATAATTATGTAGCATTTTCTAATCAAGTTACGAATTTTACTCATGCTTTTATTATATAAGTTTGCACGATTAACTAATCAAGTTACAAATTTCAGTCACGATGTCATTATATAAGTTTGCACAATTTTCTAATCAAGTTACGAACATTACTCATGATTTAGTAATCAAGTTACGAATTTAATGGATGAAAATAAAGTACACTAACATTATGATGATTACACGATTTATAAAATATGAGACAATTTATTATACGATTTGCTAATTAAGTTACGATTTATGGTGAAAACATTTTCAAAGTGTTAGTTACATTATCAACATTACATCAATCGATCTGCATGTAACAATTGAAACTATACAAAAATCTAAAATCCGAATTTGTAATGACATAAAAGTTAAAAATCATCAATATCATCAAAACATTACGATTTCTCATAAGTCGATGGTACAATCATCTAGTGAAGTTGAATTGGGAGGCATTTAACAAGTTTATGAATTATGACCAACTCCACCATAATTACGGCATTTACGATGAAATTTATCAGGGAATTTGATGATTGAGAGTGGCTTACTCCATCAAAATATTGCGGATTCGAGCATGTTAATCGATTGTGCCCATATTGGCCGCATCTAGAGCATTTTTTTTTAACGTGCCCTCTTCCCACCAGAGGGTATTCTCTGTTTCTTTGGATGCTCTACTGACTTACCATTATTATGTGGTAATATCACAACTCTTTTGACTTCTTTGGGTATATTCCAATCAGACTTGTCACTAACTGGATATACCAGCTCAGCATACATGCTACTACTAGTTGATCCTATTTATAGTAGTTGGAGTAAAGAGTTATGAAATCCATATTATGCTCTCTGTAAAAAGTACACAATTTATGAAGTTAACGAAAAAAAACTATCATGAATAATGAAATTAATAAAACCATCAGTATCATCTGAAAGCTGCTAGTGCATGTGTACATGGAAAATGATCAGCCTAAAACTCCTTACAAGTGCAAGTACGTTCGATAAGGTTCACAACTGCCTCTTTACCCTTGTGCCTAAAATATGTTCCAATCAACATGGAAGTAGCCATTTGTAATAAAATTTTTTATCTCTCATTCATCAATGAGTGAACCCATTCTGCGAGTTGTGACCTCCAAGCCTTAGCTTTTTTCAATCGATCATAAAATCAACGTTGCATCATATCTCGAATGAATTTCAATAAAACCATAATGGGCCACTCACGAGCAAATCGAAGACATGAATTCAAGCTCTCGGCAATGTTAGTGGTCATGAGTTGATAACGTCTTCGAGGGCAATACACACGTGACTATTTTTTTAGATCTTCCTTCATGATATATTCAAAAGCTTTATGATGATTAGCCTGTAAATCAGTCATTAATTTATTAAATTTGGATTCTCAATATGCCCTAACCGCACTATAAAATATCTTAGATACATCTTCTCTCTTAAACTTATTCTTTATGTTTTGAGCCATATGTCAGGAATATAAACAATGTCAAGAATTGGGAAAGACCTTTGCGGTAGCCTTTGCAATACTGACATGATGATCTGATATAATAACCAAGTCTTCAACCGAACCAATTGCTTCTTTTAGCTGTCCTAAGAATCATTTCCATACTTCATAGTTCTCTGAGTCACCATAACCGAATGCTACTAGATATATTTGTTCATTCTCATCTTTGCACGCCATTACAAACATTACACCGTGGAACTTTCTTTTTAGGTGAGCAACATTGATAGCAATGATTGGTCTAATTACTGAATAAAACCCCTTCAATGATTGTCTAAGAGCTACAAATAAATACTTAAATCGATTAATTTCATCTTTGATGCATATGTAAGCCTTAGTTCCTAGATTAGTAGTTTGCAACATGTGGCAGAATTAAGGCAGTTATTAATATGACTTAATTGGATCACTATATATAAGAGACAATGCATATTCTTTAACCTTCCAAGCTTTACTATATGAAATCTACATGCCATATAGTTTTTTCATATCACCCATGATGTCTTTCAGCTTTATGATTCTAGTATTAGTAGATAATCTCTGAGCAATAATTTCTTCAATAACAGCAGAACTTACTTGTCAATGTCATCGATGTAACTCTTTAACCGTGCAAGTATGCATCAAATCACACCTTCTAATTTGGAAGAATTGCCCTTGTGCAACTCTTACAGCACAAACCTTCCATGCACAATTTTCTTCTCTACAAACAATCTCAAATACTGATTTATTAGACCTAGTGACTCTAAATTCAAAGTTCTCAATTAATGCATGCATACCCAAAATCGCTTCAACTCTTTTTTGTTTGGTAAAAACTGACCTCTAGCAAGGGTATGAATCGGAGTTACTGATTTCATAGTAGGAATCAGAGCAAGACTATATAATTCAGCACCTAACACATTATATCATCTGACAACACTATTATTTGAATTATTATGTACTTTTAGGCATGTAACTGGGACATAAGGTGGGACAGTACGTAAATTCTCATTTAATTTTTCATTGTCGAGTTTTATCTCTATAGTGAGTTCACATTGATCTTCACTGGTAGGCTGAGTAGGTTGAGTTCCCATGATTCAGTATTCACACCCAATATCATAGTAAATCTACTCATCCAAATTTATCTCATCAATGTGCTGAGTGTCAAGAGGAGTCTCACCATGGATAAATGGTTCGGTGCCATAGACGTCTAATTGCACAATATGATTGCTTCCTGTACAAGAATTAAAAGGATTGACTCCTCTTGAAATTTCACCTTCATATTAACTATGTCTATTTTTAACAAAATTTCTCTCCACCAAATTAACAATTATACATGGAACTATACTATCATCGTACAACATAAACTCAACATCTTCATCATTCTTTAACTCAATTTTAATAGCAGTTTTTTCAGATCTTACTATAGTATACAATACAATATCAATATTAGAAAAATCAGCCTCCACGCAAAATTTAACCAAATTCAACAACTGTACATATTTAAAACCCCTCCGAATAACATATCTCTTAGTTTTGATAGCTCTGGCGATATACTCAAAACTTCCTCTAAACTCGGACCACTCACTATTCCAAGTTACAATGATCCATATTCTATAATGACCAAAAATACATTTCAAATAACAACTGAAATGAATTACCTATTACAGATACGAATATAAGATTTTACATGTTACGATTTCATCAAATAAGTCACGATTGAAAAACTTTTTACGAAAACTTGTTACGATTTTATGAATGTTACAAATCGCATAATGATGTTACGATAAACCAAGATACAATTTTCAAACATGTATGAAACTAAGATTATGATATGATTCTCAACCAAAGTTACGAAATATAAGGGAGGTCACGATATAAATAGATACAACTAAAATCTTCATAGTTTTAAGCTACACTACAGTTTAAACAGTATACTTGTCAATTTCTTTACCCATTCGAGCACGATTTGATTTTGAAGAAGAATATATTGTTAAAAACACGAGCTTTTTTCTCTGCGCAGGATAATTAGCTTTCGATTCCTTCTTGGGATCTTGATTTGATAGATCTTGGATACGAAGATTAGAAGAAAAAAACTCAAAGGAAGAGTGAGGAAAGACAGAGCTCGAGGAGATATAAAGGCCAAAAGAAAAAGAGAATTTTTCTCCAAAAAGAAAATTCGTTACAAATCTCATGAATTTTTTGAGTTCATTTAATTTTTTAAGAGTATCATTATCTTTTGTAAAGATATTTTTATCTTTTTAAAACATTTAAGTGCTAAAAAAACCAAACTTAATAAAACATGTTTTTTTCACAAAAACTCGATGTCGAAGTGCCAATTTTGGCAATTTCCTCTTGAGCCCATGACATCTTCCATGTCAGTGTCCTACACAAATATTGAGAGCCTAATTCTCCTACCTCTTGTGATCTCCCTCTAGTCTACTATTCTCTCTCAACAAAGAATCTCTGTTGACTAGGTGAAAAGTATAAAAAAGAAAATACCATTCTGACATCCGAGGTTTTAATCAAATGGGTTGATGCTCCAATAGAAAATGCTATTTGGAAAGCTGAATGGTGATTTTGAAAGGCCTACCCAGTTTTCGTTCTTTAAGGACAAGGAAAATATGAGTAAGGCAGATTGTTATGACCTGCTAATCCCTCCCTGAAAGCCACGTAAAGGCCTTTGAAGGAGACAAGGAAATTACATAGTTTATTGATGTTTGTTCATATTCATTAGCCATTCCATGATTTTCTCTATTTTAGTAAGAGCGTATTCTAGCGCATTCAGTATAAATACAACCAAACATACCCAAATAACAATCATCACCAAAATTAGCTCAAGCGTCTTTCTCTCCTCTCCTCTATGTTGCATACTATCTTCCTCTTCCGCAAATTCAAGCTCAAACAAGGATAAGAAAAAAAAGATTACCAATATGAGCTTATGCCTAAATCTTTTGATAATAAATTAGAAAGATATTTTTATAATTTATCATACTAACATGAAAAACTAAATTTAAAAAAATTAACTATCAATTTTGTTAAATAATTACATATAATTTCTTCAAAAACTTAATATAATATTTTTAATAAATATAATATTAGTTTTTTTTTGTCAACTTTCAATTTGAAAAAATAATGAAAAGGCAAGTATCTTTTGTGTAACTAACAGGAAGCCAAAGCATGGTATTATCATTTGAAATATCTCCTCTAATTAAGACCAGAGATCTTAAAGCCAAGAGGCGATTGACAAATCAATGAATTTCTTTTAGTTCTGCGTTGAAAAGAAATTCATGCATTAGCTGCTCAAAGTGAACTAACAGTTTTATAGATTTCGAAGGAGATCATCCGACTTCATATCTGTCAAGGTTTGGAGTTGCACACATGCCCTTTTGGCGGAGGCAAAACATCTTGTAATTTCTTTATCATCCTGTTGAGTTCCTCCAATCTCTCGGTCTCTCCATATTGCAGTAAAAATCTCTGCAACATTCGATATGCTGCTTCACTTACATGCCTTCCCCTCTCCAACATCTGCTTCGAGCACTCAAAAGCGTCCTGCAACCTTCCCCTGGAGCACAATCCTGTCACCAGAAGATCCAGTGCATGAACATGAGGACAACACCCTTTCTCCACCAGGTACTTCCACAAGTTCATACCCAAATCAAGCCTTCCATTTTCACAAAAGAATTTCATCAGCATCACCACTGTGCGCGTTTTCGGCACAAAGTTGCTCTGGATCATCCTGTTGTAGAGCTTGCAAACACCCTCTAGTCCACTTGCCTTCATCATTCCCAGAAACACGGTATGATACGTCACGTTATCGAGCCCAATTTGTTTCTCTTCCATCTCGTCCATCAACGCAATTGCAGAGTTCAGATCTCTGGACCTGATAAGCGAAGTGATCAATGCGTTGTAAGCTCCAATATCAGGAAGAAGACCTCTTCTAGGAATTTCATCGAACAGCTGCCGTGCCTTTTGCGTGTTTCGAGCAAGCCCTGCGCCATGAATCAAGGTAGTGATTGTTTCCACCGTAGGGAAGCAATGGACACGATCCATCTCTTCAAAAAGTCTCAAAGCGTCATCGAAGCATCGTTTCTTACAGTAAGCGTCGACTCTGATGTTATACGTCAAAGTATTGGGCTTAAATCCTCTTCGAACCATCTCGTGGTAAAAGAGTTCTATGGCGGTAACATCACCTGATTCCTTGAATCCCAACAGCAGTATATTCATGGTCTTCGTGTTAGCAGAGAATCGAGAATGCATCTTCTGAAACACAGACTTTGCCTCCTTCATCTCTCTCTGAGTGCAGAATGCTCGAAGGAGTGCATTAAACTCATCAGTTCCAAACTCCCTTCCTACAAAAATCTCCTTCTCCATTCTCGCAAACGCCTCAAGGGTGTCCTCATAGGACTGGAACTTGGCAATTTTGCAAAGCAAGATGCTCATCGATTTGACAGTGAGCAAGGTAGGGTATGTTTCTCGTACTTGCGCCATCAACGCCCAAGCTTCATCGAAGTAGCGCATCCGGGTGAGAATGTGAAGCGTCTTCTCAAAAGCATCTGAACTGGGGCCACACGGGGAATTATGGAGGCAATATTTGAAGAACTCCAGAGCTTTGAGCCCGTTGGAATGGGCTGCAAAGAGTCGACCTAGGACATTCTCCACAAAGGTTGTGGAGAGAGAAGCTGAAGGAGCATGCCTGAGGAGAGCAGGTTGCAGCGGTTGATCAGGATAGGGATGATCGTTAATGAATCTGGTGATTCTCTCTGTTTCAGCTTCGATTTCAGAGAGCAAGGGAGAAGTGCTGCATGATTTAAGAGCCTGAGAAAGAAACAGTGGGAGATTCTGCGTCTTCTTTTCAGGGATCTGAGTCAAAGCGTGGCATAACCTCCGTCTGGTCCGAAGGAGCATCTTCCTCCCTCGTCACGATGAGCAGTAAATCTAATCATAAGTGCAGTAGTGCCTTTGCTTTGCCCTTCCCGCTTCTTGTTCTTGGCAGAAACCAAAAACTGTTTTTTATTTTTATTTTTTCCCTCAAAATGAAATTTTTAAAGATAACTATAAAAATAATTCTGAATTAAAAAATAAGTTAAATTTCATTTTAAATTCAGAGAAATACTTTTTTAATCTTTCTCATAAAGTAAAAAACATATTAATTGATAAAAAAATAATTAAATTAAAATTTTTTGAAAACTTTAAATTTTATATTTAAATTAATATTATATTTTAAATTTTAAATTGAAATTTTTAATATAAAAATTATTCAAATTACCTCACAAAAATTTTGAATATTTTTGAATATTAAATATATATTTAAAATTAGAGTAAATATCATTTAAAACCCTGACCTTAACATTATCTCTCCAAATAGACCCTTACTTTTAAAATGTATCCAAATTAACCCCAAGTTTTCAATTTTGTCCAAATTGAACTCTAATTACAAACGTCATTTAAATTAACTATTTTTATGAGAGCATCATCGTCCCTTCTTTCCTTAAATTAATCCGAGCTTCTCTTCCCTTCCTTTCATAAGAGAAAACACAGAGCTCTATTGCTCGAAAAGATAGAAGAGAAAGAGAGATAAGAGAAAAAAAAAAGAAGTTGTAATTTGATCGGGATTTTCTTGTTGAAGAATCGAGTGTTAGTTATCCATATACTGATTGAAGTTGAATTTGTTAATGGAGAGTGAAGGCTCGTCTTTTCATGTTTCCTTATGTCATTGCGGTATTAGGGCAAAATTGAGTACCTCATGGACAACAAGAAACCCAAGAAGAAGATTTTAGGGTCGTGGAAAGTGCATCGTATGTAATCCAAGCTTAACTTATTTTTTTCATTAATTTTCTTTATGAGTTCATGGGCATGATCGCTATATTATGATTGTATTTTAATATGAATTTAATTTTTTATGATAAGAATGTATTGTTTGTTAGGAGCTTAAGTTGTTGTTTTCATTAGTCTTTGCATGATTGTATGGATAAGCACTTGATTTTCATGCACATATAGGAATGATTATGTATGTAATCTTTGATTAATGAGTATCTGAAAATAGGGACTGTATATTTTCTTTAAGTTTGATTAGCTAGCAGTTTGGCTATGAACTTAATTTATCAATTTCATTGTTTTTTTTTTCACATTTGTATGCATAAGATGTTGATTTTCATGCATAAATCAAAGGGTTTTCCATAATAAGATTGTATATAATTTTTAATTAATGGGTCTAAGAAAATAAAAGTTGTACATTTTTAAGTTTTTTTATTTACTATATGGGTTCAATCAGACAATATTTTCAATTTACATATGATTTTGTTTATTATAGATTTAGTTTCACGGCCTTATGTAATAATTTTACATTGTATTGTATTGATGTAGAAACATCATTACTATGGCTATTTTGTTTGGTTTGATGGCCCTATTTGTAATCGAGGAATGCAACTTATTCCAAAGTTATTAACTCAAGTCTAGCAGTTACAAAATCAACTCATTTTTTTATTAGAGGCTTGTTATAATCTTATGGATTGTGACTACAATGACATTAATTTTATATTACATTGGAACAAGATATAGCAAAATAATGTTGTAGATTGATATTACAAGTTGATGTTGTAGGTTTATGTTGTAAGTTGGTTCCATATAATGTATGTGACAATGTAGTTAATTAACATAATGTTATTATGTTAATTATATTTGGATGCACTTTACTTTTATTGTAAACAATTAAGTATTGAATTATAATTTTTTGAATTATATTTACTTGTCTGGATGTATTCTAATTTATTCTTGATCAAATGAACTTTAGTTGAATCTTATTTATTCAAGCATTACATAAATATCTCTTCATAACATTCTTGATAATATCTAACAAAAAATATTTTAATATAAAGTTATATGCACCAATCATAAATGTAGAAAATATTACTTTGATTATGAAGTTCTAATACAGTGGTGAAAATATCTAACACAAATACATAACAAACTGCCAATTATTTCAAATGTTCAAAGTACACACACTAATGTCATTACTTCTCCAATTACATTCCAAACAATTATCTTCAAGTCTTGTAGGTTCCAGGTGCTACTGTCCTCGTTTTAGATGATGTTATCTTGGATAATGGTGATGTTGTCCTTAATGATGGTGGATGCACCATTACTGCTGGGGATAGGGATGGTCCCATGAAAGTTGGAGGAGCTGATGCTGTCTCAGATGTTGTTGAAACTTTGCAAGTTGTATTTGATGGCTGTCGGGTCCTTGGTGGTTTAGGTGATATTATTGTTGCTCTAGGTGGTTGAGTGGCTGACATAAGTACTGCTGTGATTGTCCTGTGTGGTTGGGTGGATGGTATAGGTGCTTGGGTAGCTGAGACATCATATAAAAATTATTAAATACAACACACCAAAGAAGATAAAAAGTTTGATTTAACATACTTTGAGCAATTTACCTATTTATGGATGCAGAGTTATTATACCACCTTACAATGAATTTTCCCTTAGCAGATGTTGATGCCTCACTTGATAACTGCTGACCCTGAAAAAAAGTGAAGAAACATTAATTATTCATGTACAAAATGATATGACTGAAGTAACTAAAATGTAAACAAAACTCATACATTGCCACTGTCATGAACCGAAGCTGATTCACTTATTGCCATGGAATGTTGACCACTTGTATTTGACTAGCTACCATTCTACAAAAGCATATATAAGTTAGCATATCTATATTAATAAGTATAATTCAATTGAATACAATAATTACCTATCGGGATGTTATAATTTGTACCCTGAATCCCATGAATACTGCTTTAGTTCCACCCCCACTACCTTGCCTTTTTTTCTACAAGAAATTGATATACTTATTTTGTAACTAATAAATAAACAACAAGTTTCATGATTATTATTGAACATACCTATTTCACTTGACCTTTGCATGAACGAGCATTATGCCCAGTTTTTTTTTTTTTTGCATAGATTACATGTGACATGATAGTTCTTTCTGGACATCTTACTTTGATTTTGGGCTGCTTTATGAATGTCCATTCTTCTTTATTTTCTAGGTCTTCTAGGTGGCCTTCTGATAGCAGGTGGCTGAATTGGATCTAACTAAGTTTGTGGCCACAAATTTGGGCCATTACATGGATTGACTAAGTGAGAATAACACCGAAGATATGTGATTTTATGGTAGTAATAATCAACATAATCTTCTGGTCTTTCTTTCTGATAGTAAATTGCACTAACTGCATGTATGCATGGGATACCTGTAAGATTCCACCTATTGTAGCTGCAATTTCGTGTAGCTAAATCAACTACATATTGCTCTTCATAGGATTTGACTTGATATTTCACTCCTCCAAACCAAATAGGAACCCATACTCTAGACCTGATCTTGACCTTCTCTAGAAAACATTATATTTTAGGACACAACAAACCTTCATACTCTTGCATTCGATCCCTATTAACATGGATCCTTTCCATCAAGTAATTTCTTGTCTCCTCTAACAATTGCAAAATAGGTTTATCCCTAGCCTTCATAACACATGCATTAAACGTCTTAGACAGATTGTTTAAGAGCATATCGCACTTAGGTCTGCTTGAGAATGCATACCTAGACTAGTGCTTGGTTGGTATCTTAGATAACCACTTATAAGCCTTCACATCAAAAGATTTAAGTGTATGCATGATGGTATTAAACTCAATATATATTGTGGCCCTTGCAATGGAATACATTAAGTTTTTCAAGAACTTACCTTTGAATTGTTTTTGAAAATTACCATACAAATGTCTGACATAGAAGCAAACATCTGCTTTTGGGATAATTTCTTCAAAGGCAGGTACAAGTCCTTACATAAAGAGAAAAGGTTGTTAGGTATGAAAAAGAAAAAGTTGTATGTATATAAGTCTATACATATAGTGTATATATGTTAAGCTTCAAATGATACTGCAGAATACTCAGTGAGCAGAATACTAAGTTAGCAAAGCCACATGCATAACTATAATTCTATAATCTGTGAAATAACAGTAAGCAATTAAATACATAGCTTTGTTGGTTAATTGCATATTTGTACACAGTTGCATAATCTTAAAATAAATATACACGTACCTTTTGTTTGTCAGACATGAATGTCCACCTGTGAGTCCTAATGGATCCAATATTCGCTAATAGCAATTGAATAAACTATGTCCAACTGTCTTTAGTTTCAGCATCAACCACTACATATGCAATAGAATATGTGTTGTTATTTGCATCAATTCCAACTGTAGTCATTAACTGTCCTTGTGTCTTTCCTTTTAAATGACATGCATCCACACTGATAATAGGTCTACATCTATTTAAAAAACCCCTCTTACAACCATCCAAACAAATATAAAACTCTCTAAAAAATAAGGTCTGATGTAAGAGTCAATCTATCCAAACTTAAAATTAATGAACTCCCTGTATTCTGTGTTGTCAATTCTTCACAGTAGTCTCTCAGCTTTCGATACCGATGTGCTTCAGTTCCATATATCTTACACATAGCAATTTGCTTAGCTCTAATATAAAAATCTCTTGAAACATCACAAACTAAATCTACCTTCACTACCTCTATCAAAGAACTTATCTTAACTTCCGATTCCCTTCTAAATAAATATATATATACTTATCTGTAATAAACCTAGCAGTGACCAATTTGTTGCGAAATGATTTATTACAAATATGTGTCTGGTAGTATGTCTTCAGAGTAAATAAATGTGTTTTTCCTAACCGAAAGACCAACAAGGTCCACCCACACCCATTCCTACATATCACTCTTAGTCTATTAGCCTCACTCTTACAAAACTTCAGATTATAACCTCCCTTAACCCTATACTGAGTAATTGCTTCCCTAGCCTCATCATGTAATCCAAATATCATGCCAACCTTGAATACTGGGTTGGCCATGTCAGCATTACCATTAAACTCACATTTGCTTTGGACTTCACCATCTTCATCGGATCCAGGTGGTGTATGAAGCTCATTTGAGTAATCAACATCAAACTCATCAAACCTTGGCTTACTGACCCTAGCAAAACGAGTTGACTCCATGTTATGCATAGGGACTTCAGGATTCACATTATGTATAACATCTTCTTCCATGTCAACCTCATAATCACTATCCACCAAATTCCTCTCATCGTCATCCATTTCTATATCAGTATTCACATTTTCAACTTCTATTTCAACATCCTCAGCCTTATTATGCATATGATCATTACTAACAACTACATCAGCCAAATCATCTTTAACATCAGAAAAATATATATGAATGTCTCTGGTGGCTCTATACATCATATCTAACATGTCCATAAGTTCAACATCACTACTTAACTCTGTAAGCCCATCCAACATTGTAAGTCCAGGCATAACATAAAAGAATTTACCTTTGTCACTAACCACTGCCTCTTTCAACATTCATTCTAATTCTACCAGTGAAAATCTGTCACTATCAACATCATCAAATACAACCACTTCATCTAAACTGTAACTCTTATCAATATTGTCAGTGAAGTGTCTACCATAATGCAAGTGACATGTGAAGTAAAATGAAACCATTACAGCGTCCCAAAGACAAATCAAACAGACAGACACCTTAGATAATAAAATAGTGTGTAGTTGATAATGCATGCTAACTTCAAAAACCCCTATGTGAAAGTATTTTATGCATACAATCTACATTTTATACACATAGAATGTATATAAATTATAATAAGACATACATGTGATCCAACATGTTATAAAAGCCACCTAATCCTTTCCTATCACTATCGATTCAGTATTCACTGTCAAATACCAAAGTACCTCAATTGAATCAAACACAATAATGCAGTCTTAAAGTAATTGATGTAATTATTTTAACCATACAAAATTATTAAGAAACTCAAATTGGCCCAGAAAAAGAAATCCCTAATTTGATGATAACTAACTATAAACATACTTGAAAAATTTATTTTCGAACTCTAATAACTTTGTGGTTTGCAATGATTTTAGGTTAATCATGCATAGCCAACAACTAGATAATGACAATTCATGCTACCAAAAGCATCGATAATTTCAAAACCATTAAAAAATTTTAACATACTCGTGCTTCTCGAACTTAATACCCATGCTTCTCAATGACATTAAATACCAAAAAAAGACAATTTATGTGCAAATATAGTGTGAATCAGTAAAATAACATACCTTTTGTTGCAATTTCAACAACCAAATCTTCAGATTTTTCGATACCCAGTGATAAATTGAGATAGGAAACGAGTTTTAGATTTCTGAAATTGGGAGAAGACCAAAATGGGGAGGACATTGAACACTGTCATTTACTTTTATATATTCTACTGGTGTGATTTCTTTTATGCCCTTCAATAAACAAACATCGTTTAATTGGTTTAAACGAAAGGTTCAATTGGGACAAAATTAAAAAATCGGGGTTAATTTGCATACATTTTGAAAGTAAAGGTCTGTTTAGAGAGATAATGTTAAAGTCAAGGTTTTAAATGATATTTAACTTTAAAATTATTATAAATTTTATAATAAATAATTATAAATAAAAATTACTCAAAATTACGTTATTTACTAGAACATATAACATAAAATTTATTTAAATTATTTTTAAATATTTTAATATCAAAAGTATATTTAATTTTTAATTATCTTTTAAATTAAAATTTAATTCGATTATTTTTTATTAGTTGACATTTATTTGAAGACATTGTGAAGTTCAAAGTTTAAAATAATTTTTTTTAAAAATAATATTTTATTAAATTAAAAAGTATCCAACTAAATCAATTATACATTCAATAATTTAATTTAATTTATATTTTGAATCAAATGAGTTTTTACATTTCATATTGAATTCATCCATCAATTTTAAACAATTTCCAATTGATATATTATTTTATTCATCAATTTTTAAATTTTTAGCAATGTAAACTAAAATTCACTATGCTAATAATAAAATTTAAATAAAAGCAAATTAAAATATTATTATACAGTTGATTCAATGAATACTTAAAAATACAAAATGGAAAAAAATATATGTTATTAAGAGTTTTTTTTTATACTTACCAAAAGTTTATTATTAATAACAGCATAATATTTAAAATTACTAGTGAAACTATCTCTTAAATATTAGCATTAATTAGTATACAATATTTTTATCTTATAAATTTAATTTAAAATATAAAAAATTTTAAAAAAATAACAAAATAAAAATATTATAAAATTTTAATATTTATTTTATATTACCAATCAAACTTTTATATCTAAAAAGTAACAAATTAACTATTGATTTATCAATTTGATTTAAATTAAAATTTATAAAAAAATAAATATTAAAAATATTTAAATTGAAGATATACAACGAATTTTAACTTAAAATTTTTTACAAATATAAAGAAATATTCAAGTTACTGTAACAAAAGTTTCATAAATTTTAAGTAATTATGTTATTTTTAAAAATTTTAATATTATAAATTTTTAAAAAATATATTTTTAGTACTTCTTGAATAATTATTTATATCTGTAAAAAATTTTAAATTATAATTCTTTATATAAAATTATCAATTTAAATATTTTTAATTTTTTAATAAAATTCTATTTAAAAAAATTGATACATTGAGGTTTAATTTATCACTTTTTGAATATGAAAGTTTGATTAGTAACATGAGATAAATATCAAAATTTTACAGGACCTTTATCTAAATAATATTTACGAGGTAATGTGAGTGAACATATGTTTTCTCTAAGAAAAAAAATATGAGCAGATATAATATTATATCTATTATTTTTGTTAAAATAAAATTGAAAAATCAGTTACATTAATAGTATAATATGATATCTATTATTTTTGTTCAAATAAAATTAAAAACTATGAGAATCATAAAAAATTTACATTTTTATTTTTATTTTATTCTTAACATAATTTTTTTATTTATGTAATTAATTCAATATGCCATTAAAAAATATCAAAACAAAAGGTAAAGATTTCATAAAACTTTGATGTTTACCTTATATTATCAATCAAATGCTCATATTTGAAAAGTAATAAATGAAACTTTAATCTCTCAATTTAGTTTAAATTGAACATTGTTAAAAAATTTTAAAATTGAGAATATTCAAATTAAAAATATTATATAATAAATTTTGACTTGAACTTTTTTATAGATATAAAGAAGTATTCAAATTATCATCACAAAAAGTTTCATAATTGTTTGAGTAATTATTTTTTTAATTTTTAATACTATAAATTTAAAAATATATATTTTTATTATTCAAAATTGTGAAACTTTTTGTGATGGTAATTTTAATTTTTTATATTTATAAAAATTTTAAATCAAAATTTATTATATAAGATATTCAATTTGAATATTCTTAATTTTTTAATTTTTTAACAAGACTTATGAATTAAGGTTCGATTATTATTTTTTAAACATAAAGATTTGATGAGTAACATAGATGAAATATTAGGATTTTATGAGACTCTTAATCCAAATAAATTTTTTTCTTTTTATTCCCTTCAAACATTAATATATTGTATGTTCTTATTTAATTTGATAAATAAATATTTTATTTATTTTAATAGTATTTAAAAAGATGTTAGAATAATTACAATAGTTTCATATTAAAAATTTAATAAAAATATAAATATTAAATTAATATATATTTTTATAAATTCTAATTTGATATTGTAAAAAAATACAAATCTTTTATATGCAATTAATTTTAAAATTAAATTTAAATTTACTATATTTGGAGTAAAATTTAATGGATAAGGATGATGTATAAATTAAAATTTTAAATTTTAAATCATCTAAAATACAAAAGCTTAATTTATTATATAATGTGTCAAAATATATACACAAATCTAGAAATATTTGGTTAAGTCCCATAAAATAATCCAATAGTTGAAAGAGCAATACAAGTAGTATTGATTACTGTTTCGTTCAAATTGATGAATTGAATGATAATTTTAAAATTTAAACGAATCGAACGATAACTTTTAAAATTTAAACAAGATTAAAACAGTTTATGACAATTTTAGTTTCAAATCAAAAATGAAATCACTTTAAATATGGTTCATATAAACTTTGAATAGCAATGAAAACCAACGTTCAAAACCTATGATTTCGATTTAATTTTTAATTAAATTAATTAAAATATATAAAATAATTTAATTTAAAAATTTTATAAAAATAATTTAATTTATAATTTAAAAAAATATAATTAATATATTTTTATTGAAAAATTTTATTAAAAATTTTAATTTAATTATAAAATATTTTTATTAAAAAATAATTTTTTAAACCAAATCAAAATTTAAATTAAATTTGAATCTAAATTATTTATGAAGTAAAACTTAAATTTAACCATTCCAATTTTAATTTATTTTTATCATAAAATTTGAATCGAAACTGACCCTAGACATACAAGTTCATTAAACGTATCTTGACACAACCCATCCCCCTCGCTGACGTCATTTGGGGGAGGATTGGCTCCTTGCCCCTCGCTTCTCTTCTGGGTTCTACTTTGTAGTCCTTACCCAAATCTTCTTCTCTTTCCCAAGTCATACGAACGCACACGCCAGGCAACAGAGAGATCGCCATGGAAACACTCTCACTCTCGTCGTCTCTAGTCCCGCAGATAACCTCTCTCAGACCTACTCTTTCTTCTTCCAGACCCAAACTCTTCTGGAAACCCCTTTCTTTCTCCGTTAAGGCGCCGCCACTTTCCAAATCCAACTGTACCCCAACATTCTCGAAAGCCCTTTCTTATGAATTATCGGCTCCTCAAAGCCCCGCGACTGCCATGCGGGGCGCTGAGGCCGACGCCATGGGCCTCCTCCTCAGAGAACGCATTGTTTTCCTGGGTAGCCAAATCGACGACTTTGTAGCCGATGCCATCATCAGTCAGTTGCTATTGTTGGACGCTCAGGACCCTAAAAAAGACATCAAGCTCTTCGTGAACTCTCCTGGTGGCTCTTTGAGGTAAATGCTGCGGGGTTCTTATTTTCCAAATACTTTCTCTAGTTAAAACTTGAGCTTTGAGGTTTGCTATTTTTTAAAATAAATTCTTGTTCTTGTTATGTTTCTAATTTGTAGTGGTGAGCTGTCTCAGATGAGTTGGTCTTTGAAGTGATTTCTTCATGATATTTTCGGTTATGTTGTTTTGCCCTTTTGTTAAGGGGAAGTATAAAATATATATAGAGGAAATCTTAGATTACTAGGTCATCAATTTTAGTTGGTTTCCTTTTCATTTCCTTAATGATCTTTTTTCTTTTTTTGGTTTCATATTATCTGTTTGAGCTTCCTCTGAGCTTTTAGCAACCAAGGTCAACTTAATAAGTTTGGATTTAGTCTTACTGGTGAAGGGCATTATAGGGTGCAGCGTTAAAGGTTAGTAGTCTGAGTATCTGGTAGTTACTCGAGAGGAAAAGTCTTTGTAGAGGCATCCAACTAGCTGTTAAATGGCATACATAACAGAAGGAGTGTCAACTCTTTGCCTCCTTCTATGGGAATGATTTGGGGTTCTTGTTCTTTATTGATGGAAAAGAGAGAGGACAAAAAGTGAGAGAGAGAGAGAGAGAGAGAGAGAGAGAGAGAGAGAGAGAGAGAGGGAAAGGAAGAAATCTCACAACTGATAAGGGCCCATCTTGTGTGGAAAGGAAGTTCTTGAGTAGCTGCACCATCTACAGGATATAGAATTGCTTCAAAATGATTATCTGTCAGAAAGTGTATAGAGTTGCTTATACTGTCTTCAGAAGATGTTAAAGAAAGAAAAGGAAAGAAAAGAAAAAACTATATATGTTTGTCACTAGTAGTAACCAGTCATCAAATGTAACATGGCAGTTTGCAGTATTGGGCAGAGCTGTTTGCAATATTGGACAGAACTGTTTGCAGTTTTATTATTCCCTTGGTCCAAATTTTAAATGTGCTGCATTGCTTTCATGCAGTTGAATAGAAGTAAATGAACTTGAAAATGTCTGGCTTCCTATTTTTCCTTATTTTGGTTGTTGATAACTTAAAACATACATTTTAGATCTCATTGCACTGCTTTCATTTGTGTGTAAATTTAAGGTATCAGAAACCTTCTTGTGTGTTAAAAGTTCTGTTCAATTTCGTGATATTGATTTTATTTTGCTTTCTTGGCAGTTTGTTGCTTGTTCTATCGCTTTTTCTAATCTACTTCTGTTACTATTTTCTTCAGTGCCACAATGGCTATCTATGACGTGGTGCAGCTTGTGAGAGCCGATGTTTCAACAGTTGCACTTGGCATTGCAGCATCAACAGCATCCTTAATTGTGGGTGGTGGCACTAAAGGCAAGCGGTTTGCGATGCCCAACACACGGATAATGATTCATCAACCTCTAGGAGGCGCTAGTGGACAAGCCATAGATGTTGAAATTCAAGCACGAGAAATTATGCATAACAAGAATAACATCACTAGAATCATTTCAGGCTTTACTGGTCGTCCTTTTGAACAAGTCCAAAAGGATATTGATAGAGATCGATATATGTCTCCAATTGAAGCTGTTGAATATGGAATAATAGATGGAGTTATTGATAGAGATAGTATCATTCCCTTGGTTCCTGTACCAGAAAGGGTGAAAGCAAGATTAAATTATGAGGAAATCAGTAAAGATCCGAGGAAATTCTTGACACCAGATATCCCTGATGATGAGATATACTAGCCTGGGGCATCTGGATCAGGTAAATGATCTTTATGGTTTTAATTTCATTTGCTAGCTGCATTCTGGTTGTATAGTAGTGAGTAATAGTTAATGACCTATATTTAATGAGTTGTGAAGCCTTTCCTTACTTTTAACTGGAGTTTAGCTAAAGATGGCTACAATTATTGATGCTGGGTTACCTAGTTTGTGATTGTGCTTATCTGCCTGTTATCTGGAATGTTTTTGAGTTTTCTATCGGTTAAACTTTGGTAACATGGTGGATTCTACCTTTAAAAATTAGTTGAAAAATATTGTGGTAGAAGAATATGTGTGGTCTAGATCTTTCCATCACATAAACTGGTCACTTCAATTTTTAAGAAGGTTGCGGACAGGGTTGTCTGGCATTCCAGGTTCTTAATTATTTGCTCTTTGTGAGATCCTAAACCGGCCTGATTTAATCATCTGGTTGCTATTGTGAGAACATAAAAAATAGTGCAGCTTTAAGGGGATTAGGGAAAGGTTTTTGTCTTCAGGCACCTGCCATTTTTCGGCTGATCTACTATTGGTATCATAATTCTTCACCTTTTTCTTGATCTAAGCTGGATATGGCATCGTGAGATCCTTACATTCACTGCATTTGCATTTTAACACAAGTTTCTAGCAAATTACATCAGATCTTTAACTTGAATTTTCCCATGCCACTAAATTTTGGTTCATAGGAACCCATTAACCCTATGAAACTGCTAAACTGAATCTCCTCATAGTATTTGTTTGATTGCAGTAAGCAATTATGCTATCAAAAACGTCTAGTTTCCTTCTATATCGAACTTTTTAGATAGAAATGTTAACCTACTACAGGCTTTGTGTGGGTTATCGATTTCCCCAATACTGCAGGAAGTAGCTGCCCTCTTCTTTTCTTTCTTTCAGAAGAGTTAGAAAGATGTTGAATTGCATGACCTTGCCTTTCTTTTTCTCCTTGGGTTCTTAGATCTGATGACTCCTGGAAACCCCACAAAGCACCATCAATACCTTACAATATTCAAAATAGCTACAAGATCTTGTCTTCAATAACTAAACTTTTCATTCAATCAGAGTCAATTAGAAGGGGCATTCTTTTGCTGATGCTCTGTGAAAGTCACAACTCTAATTACTCTTTGTAGATACATCTGCATGATTAATTAGTATGCAATATTGAGCTGAAACTCACTGATATAAATGTATGAATCCCGTTGATGCTTGCCCTTGATTCACATTCTATTAAAGCTTATCTCTTATGTTGCGAATATGACGTTCACTTAGTTCACCATGCACCCGCCCTTGGTGCTGTGCAGGAAGAAGTGGATAACTGGTCTGACACATATCTGGTGATACCAACACTCTTTTGATGCTCTATGGGCAAATTTGAGCTATCTAGAAAAACTTCGAAACATCAATGTTTAGTTACTGAAGTTACACCAAGAGTGCAAATAAGGCATCATAAGCCATTCATTATTCTTCACTTGGTATTTTAACCTTTGAACCTCACTTTTAGACATGTTATTGACCAATATATTGTGCACTTACATTTATCACACTACAGCTAGGAAGGAAAGGCAGCCATTTGTCTTAATCTTAATTTGGCAGACAAAGATTGAAAACTGAAGATGGGATAGTGGATAAATTACAGCGAAGAGGACTTTTAGCTCTTTTTTCTTCTTTTGCTTGTTTTTTTAGTTACTGAAACACCTGAGACACTCCAACCTGCAAGAAGCATGTACGTTGATTAGCATTCCCTTGATTAATCAAGCGCCTTTGTTTCCTCTTGTCCTCTGAAACTTAATGATAACATGCATTCTTAGCTTTGTGTGTTCGATGCCAGGGAACTTCGAGGAGATTCTTTTATCATCATAGTTGAGTCCTGAATATGCATGTGATGATTGCGGAGGTGTCTTGGCTAATAATTATCTTCCCCTTCAACCAGGCTTTGTTTATGGCTTAGAGTTAGCTGGCTTCTTCAATCATTTTGTCAATTTCTTCCTAACTGTGGAAAGTTAAACTCAAATATACTTCTCCATTGGCAGGGAGAACCGCCACAGAACTTGGAATGTCAAGGTGCTTGGTGATCCTTCTGTTCCTATTTATATGAAATTGATTGTTGAATTAAAGGTACTCTCTCTTCTCCCCCTTTTTCTCCCCATTTTATCTTCTTTTTACCCAAAAAAAAAGAGAAAGGGTAGTGTATAACTTATGTCTTTTTGGATGTGAAAAGAAGGGAATCTGGTATTTAAACTACTTTGAAGTATTTTTAATGTCAATTCAGTCACAATGCTCAAATATCTTCTGGTAAAAATAGACTCGCCGCTGATTGTGACAGTGTTTCCTTCCATAATCTGAATTGAGTATGTATATATATACACACACACACACAAATAGTGAAGGCATAAAACGGTGGCTTATTTAGTGTAAAATTGAATTTAAATGACATAACATATAGTTATTTATATAATTTAGTATATTATTGTATAAATGCTAATCTTGTATTGTAATGATCAGTAAACCCTTTCAGCCATTATGTTATAGCTAATATCAAATGTTAATGGTATATTGAGCATGAAAAGTAGTATCACCTGTCATCATAGACCATGTTTAACACATTTAATACTCTTATTTTTAATAATATTTCTATTATTCAAAATATATTGTTTTGACTTTTTGTATTAATCAAATTTCATTAAAATCTTATTAATCAATCATCCTTCTGTTTTTTTTTTTTTTTTAATTATGTCTCATTATTTGGGTAAAATTTGCATCAACGGATCTATTAATCAAATACTAAAAAGTAACACAATAATACAATATCACATTTTAATCATATCAGGAGGTATGAATTAAATAAATATCATTCATGAGGTCTGAAAAAAGTTTGCCTTTTCAAATTCAAGCCTGTTAGAACATCCCACATTCACTTCTTTCTATAGATATTTGATAAAATGAACAAATAATCATACTTGCGATCATTAATCCTAACTTTAAATCTCTCAATTTGATTGAGACCATCAATTGTTCAATATGAATTCTGTTTAACTTATTCTTTCTACTCACAAGTTATTCAACTACACTTCATTTCCCACTTCCAATTTATCCCTATGATTATACCATAATTGTTACTGTAATTATTGTTATGATCGTCACGATTATTTGTTCGACAATTTCAAAAAAAAATTAAAAAATTAAAAAATTAAAAAAATTAAAAAATTAAAAAAATTCTAGAAATAAAGTGATATAAGAGATAAGAGGAAGTATGGAAGAGGAGTGATTTTAGGGATGCAAAGATTATGAAGATGAGGTGGTTAACTTTGCTTGTTCTTGTTGTTTCCCATTTTAAGATGTCTTGAATTTGAAAGCTATGGCAACACCATTTATTTTTTAAAAAAATTATTATCATTTCATTTGAGATATTAAAAAATGTAACAAATTTTTGTGACATTTACATTATTTGTTGAATAAGAATTAGTACATTGAAGAATTTGATATGTAGGAGTTTGCATTTTGAGAATAATGACACACATGATATCATAATATAGTATAAAATTCCAAAATATATTGTTATATTTTATGAATCAATTTTAAGATACACAATAAATGAACATGTGATAATAAGATAATTCTAAATTTAATTTTTTTTATTTATCTTTCTTGATTTTTCATGATTTCAAATGATTTGGTAAGCTCATAAAAACATTTTGCACTATTATATTTAATTTTATGATTTAAAATATACATAAAACAAAAAATTAAAAACATATTTGTTTTGGAATTTTTTTCTAAAATATATGATTTATAACATTTTGCGCTCATTTAAAAACATTGTTGTTATATATATATATATATGTAAAATAAAAAAGTAAAAAAATTATAATTTCAAAAATGAAGAATGTTTTAAGTTTATGAGAACGACTTAAGGGAGTAATTTTTATAATTTTTAATAAAAATTATTTAAATTTTTTATTTTGTAATCATGAAAATGATTCAAAGGAGTAATTTTCATAATATTTATTGAAAAATAAATTCTCAAAAATAAAAATATTTTGTTTTAAGATTATGAAAACGGTTAGAGTGAGTAATTTTCGTAATCTTTTAATGAAAATTTGTTTTAAAAAATTAATCAAAATGTGTTTTTATTCTTTAGGCAAATAAATAATTAAATCAAATGAAAAATAAATTCAATAATAAAACAAAATTTTCAATAATCTCTCTTTTAAATTGATGTTTACTCATATCAATTTATAACCTTAATTAAATCTGAGTTGTATAAACTTAGTAATTCTCTAAGCTTCATAAATAATTCGATCTCGAACGCCTTACTAAATTATGTCAGCAACTTGATCTTCACTTTAATAATGTATCAAATCAATTGTCCCATCATTAGAAAGATCTCTCAAAAAATAAAACTTACATCAACGTGCTTGCTTTTTCCATATAGCACTAAATTCTTCGACAGCTTGATTGTAGAGTTATTATTAGTATTTTTGTAGCTCTAGATTGTTTGAATCGCAACTTTTAAGTGTTCTTCTCATCTATATGACTTGGCAAGTGTAAGCTGTGATTGCAACAAATTCAACTTCTATATTAGATAAGGTAACAACTGATTGCTTTTTAAATGACTACGAAACAATATTTGTTCTAAGCATAAAAACATAGCCAGAATTGCTTCTTTTATCATTTCAATCTCTTACATAATCATTGTCAATAAAACTCACCACATTAGATTTTTTACCCTTCTTATAATATATTTCAAGGTCTTAAGTTCCCTGCATACAATGAAGGTTCTCTTGGTAGCTAATAAATACAACTCCATGGTATTTTCCATGTATATGTTGATTAAGCTCATAGAATACATTATATCTGTCTTATTGTAATAAGATACATCAATTTGCTTATAAAGTGTGCTACCAACCTTCTTTTCATCATAATTTTTGTGTAACATCATGCCATACTTAACATGAGCATTTACAGAATTACAGTCCTGCATTTGAAATCTATCTAGAATTGTTCTCACATGTTTCTTTTGAAAGAGAAAAATCCCATTATCTAATTGCATCATTTTTATACCAAAAAAAAAAATAATGCATCAAAATGAGATTAGACATTTCAAATTCATTCATCATGGACTTCTTAAATTCACCAAAGATTATGTCACAATTTCTAGTAAATATAAGGTCATCAACATATAAGCAGACTATGACAATTTTCTCTCTGTCTTCAATCTTAACAAGCATAATATGCTCATAAGGACATTTTATAAAACCAACCTTAAGAAAATAAGCCTTAGTACGACTACACCAAGCCTTCGAAGCTTGTTTAATTCATATAAGGCTTTCTTTAATATATAACTTAATTCTCATTTTCAACCTTAATATAGCTATGAGGTTGCTCAATAAATACCTAGTCCTCCTAATACCTATGCAAGAATGTCAACTAGAAATCTAGTTGAAAAATAGCTAAGAATTTTATGTTGTTAATGCAACCACTAACCTGATCATGTCATATCTTACAATTGGAGAAAATACTTTTGTAAAAACAACCCCATATTACTGTTTGTATCCTTTTTTCACAAAGTGTGCTTTGTACTTGTCAACATCACATTTTTGTTTAGCTTTATTTTGAAGACCTATTTTACACCAATGGTTTTGTGCCCCTTAGGAAGATCACACAACTCCCAAGTGTCATTCTTCTTAATAGAATTGATTTCATTATCCATTACTTTTTGTTTTTTTTTCCTTTAGCAACACTTTCATAGGTTGTAGGATCACAACCTGCAAACAAAACAAAATGAGTAATTAGATTGCTTAACCTAGTTATCTCATAATCTTTCATCCAAGCATGCTTTCTTCTAACTCGACCAACTGGTTGGGCTCTTTCTTCATTTACTTCTTCAACCAGTGGTGAAGTTCCTATGGCTATTTTAATTATTCTGATGAATTTTTGGACTTAGCAAGTGTTGTAACTTATTTATGTTCAACATCTTCATCATCATAAAGAACGCATTTTGGTTGTTGCTCGTTTCAATCCTAGGTGTTTTTTTTTTATAAAAAATAACATCCTTGTTTGTCATAATCTTCTTCCTTAGTGGATTAAATAGTTTATATGTTTTGGGTGATTCTCTTACATTACAAAAGATGCATTTCTCTACTTTGTCATCAAGTTTCATCATTTTTTTCATTTGGGATGTCGGCACGAGTAATACAGCCAAAGATTCTAAAGTGATCTATATCTGGTTCTTTCACTCTAAGACGCATCATTCATATGTGAGTAAGTTAATGGCTCTTAATGAAGTGGTCACTATTCCATTTATAGTAGAGGTTTCTTTTTGGGGCAAGGGTGGGGGGGTGGGGGTAAGGGAACCATCTATGTGATACGAGATGATATATTATAATTTTGTCATATAAAAAAGATAAATGTCACCATCTTTTAAGCTTATATCATATATGTATCTTTTTTGTACTTAGGAGATTATTGATCTTACAATTACTTGTATTTTTTTTTTATACTTTTTATATTTTTGCTGAACTTCATGCTAATTTGGTTGCACTTCACTTGAGTCAATATTTTGTATTTGTTGATCCATTGCTAGTATTTGTTAGAAGTGGTATAAGAGTAAAAAAGCAAACCTGCCATTTATCATGTAGATTGACGCAACCATGTGACAGAGGAGCAATGCTCTTCCGTTTAACATTGCTTTAAGTATTATCTTAATTTTTAATGGCACTCTTTAGATAAGAAATAGTTTAACTTAATAATTTTCATAGCATTAGATATTGGTGATTATTAGGTCAAAAGTGTTCATGTACACAGTTTTTAATCCTTTAGGGCATGGTTCTAGAGCCGAGTTAGACATCCTCATGTCCACTTGATTTAAGTTATTTTGACTTATGTTAATAGCTAGATTGTCAAGATTTGTGATTATTTTATGATGTCAAATCTATTCAAATGTTCTTTACAATAGATATACCATCAAGTACCAGATGAAAATTTAAAACTCTCATTGCTAAGGTGTATACACTTAAAACTATATGTGATACTGGATTTACTTTTTGGATAACATATAATATTTAAATTATATTATGTAGTGTATGCATTACCCTTTCAACCATGAGTGTGGATGCTATGTTAAGAAGTTTATGAAAGATATCATCAATCAAAGTAATACTGATGTCTCATACTAAAAAATAATAAGTTATTAAGTAATTATTTAATCAAAATAAATATAATAAATTTTAATTGTACTAACATTTTTTTTTTAATTTCATATAAACTATTGATAGACATTAATATTTACACTTAATTTGAACTTGATGATGTTAGATAGGAACGTGAGCAATACATATAAAGCATCATGTTAGAGTTCAAGTACAAAGGTAGAACTTGTACTTGAAATTTTGTAAGGATGTTATAAAATCCAAGAATTGTAATCGTTTGTATTTCAACTTGTATTGTAAAAATAATTTTAATTTATAAATTAATTCTCCTCCATATATTGGATATATGTATGAATTTTTCTTTGAATGTGAACTATGATTCATTATAGCATAAAGAGAGATGTGTTATATTAAAGTGTGTTATGATGGAAGAAGTGATTATTGGAGTATTTGTTTGTTGTGTTAGTACATTGATTTACTTATGAAATTATTAGAGTGTTGATGCATTAATTTGTTTATGGAATAATTAGAGTGTTGATTTATTTATAGAATTATTGATATGTTGGTTTGCTGGTGATATGATGATATATTTATTATCGTTTATTGATATGTATGTATGTGATGGTGTTTTGGTGTATTAGAGAAAGATCAACGGGTATGGATATGTTGGTTTATGTATATGTTAATGTGATGGTTAATTTGTTGGTTTATATATATATTGGTGTGTTAATGAAATAGATATGTTTAATGTGTTAGTTTTTTCTATATATATATATATATATATATGTTTGTGCTTTGGTGTGTCAGAAAAAAATTAATATTTATGCATATGTTGTTTTATTTATAATATATATTAATGTGATGATTTGTTGACTTATAAATATATATATTTTGGTGTGTTAATGGAATAGATAGGTTTAGTATGTTATTTTGTTAGTTTGGTATATTAGAGAAAGAATTAATGTATATGTATATTTTGGTTTATATATATTATGATTATGAAATTATTATTATTTTAATTAATATTATTTAATATTTTTTATTTATAAAATTATTACTTATTAGTTAATATTATTTTATATTTACATTTTTATTAAAAATTATTATTTTAAAAAATAATAAAAAATTAAAAAATCATGGTTCAAAAGAAATTATGAAAAAAATTTGAGAAAAAATAAATAATTTAAAAATTATGAATCTTTCTTCATGGTTGTTTAAGAATGGTAAAGAAAGATTAGCGTAATATTATTTAAATAACATTTAATTATTTTAAAATTAATAATTTTATAATTTTAATATCAAATCTTTATTAATGATTATTAATCATGAAAAAATATTTGAATTTTAAATAATTACTAAATAATAATATATTTTTATTCAATTAAATTTTTCTTTATAGTTTTTTTAATCGTGAAGAAAGATTTTAGTGAATTGTGAAGAAATAATATATTTTTTGTAATTTATGATTTTTAAAATAATTTATAATAAAAGATTGATGTTCTTTGTTTAATTTTTTGTATAAATTGTTAAATTTAATTTTTATAAAAATTATATTTGAAAATAAATTTGAAATATAGATCAAAAATTTATCGGCATAAACTTCGTGACCTAGCACGATTAAAATGTGCTTAGGCCAATGTTGCGTTGAATCATATGTTATATAAAATTTGACACGCACGACACAACATGCTACTCATGTGTCCTCTACATTCAATTTGGCATGACTTGAATTTGAATTATATCAATCTAACACGATCCACTTGCTATCTATAAGTTTATTAATCACTTGTTCAAGATTACCTAAGAGCTCTTCATCGATAGTTAAGCTAATTCAAATGAACTGTGAATGATAATATTAAAATGAGATTAAAAATGCTGATAAGTACGAGAAAGAGCTATGATTCTTTTTTAAGAGATTAAAAAAGATAAAAAATATATTAAAGTTATTTTAGTCTTTAAATATTTATCACATTTCTTGTTTTAAAGATTTTAGGTTATTTATATATTTATTACAAAAATTTTAAAATTTTACTAAACAATCAAAAATTTTATTTTTTTCTTAAAAAATTCCACCAATGATCCCTAATTGTTTTGGTTGGTAGTAGAATAGTTTAATTATATCTTGACTTTAACTAATAATTTATTTGCTTTAAGCATACTTGAAATATATAATAAATTTTTTATGACAATAATACATCTATTGCTACAAATTACACAAAAAAACAATAATTCACATAAAAGAATTATAAATTTTAAGATAAATATCATTTTAAACTTCAAATCTTATTCTCTCTCTCTAATCAAATTTTTTACTTTTAAAATATGTCCAAATAAAACTTAACATTTCAGTTTTATGAAAATTAAACTTTGTTAACAAATTTAAACACTAAAAGTATTTAAATTAAAAATATTTTATAATAAATTTTGACTTATGATTTTTTATATATGTAAATAAATATTTAAACTATTATTATAAAAAAATTTAAATTTTTTGAGTATTGAAAATTTTTTTAAAAATATACTATCAAAATTTTAAAAAATTCATAAAAAATTATTGATTAGTTAATTTTTTAAATTTAAAGAATAAAATCGAAATAAAATATAAAACTTTTAGCCATTTTAATAATGAAAAGATTATTAATTTTTTCATAATTGTTTTGAGTCAAAGGTTTAATTTAAATAAAATTAATATATCAAAATTTATTTAAATATATTTTAAAAATTAAAATTTGATTAAAAAAAAAGATAAAACTTATAATTTTAAATGATATTTATTTTAAATTTTAATATATAATTTTTTTTTTGAAAAACTATAAATGAAGCTCCATGTGCTATCATCCGGGCCAGAACTACTATCCGGTCGGGTCAATTTGACCATTGAATGCGTGTCGTAGCAGCAAAATAATGCGGCAGCTTTCCCTCCGAGCACAACCCCAAGCATAAATGGAGCTTCCCGAACAATGTTGTTTTCTCTTATAAGAAGAAATCACTATTCTCGTTGTCGTTCTTATCTTTCTTATTCATCTTTCCCTTCCTCCTCTGCTCAAACCCTAATAGACCATGTTTCTAATGCATTCCACCTGCAAAACCCCACTCTCTTAAACCCTGATATTGTCGCAGGCTTGCAACCGCACCTGGTAAAACACATCCTAATTACCCTCCAAACCGACCCTCGTTCCGCCACTCAGTTCTTCCGATGGGCCGAGAACTTGCTTGGTTCGGCCCACAGTGCACAATCTTTCTGTGCACTCATTAACGTTTTGCTTCGCCACCGCGTGTTCGATGTCGCCGCAGAGGTATTCGATGAAATGATTGTTCGGCTCGGCAAGGAGTTTGACGTTTTTGCCGCAATTAGTGATGGTTTAAGGGATTTTGACTCGAATAATAGGATGGTTCATGAGTTCCTGATGGAAAGTTATTGTAGAAATAGAATGGTTGATAGGTCCGTTGAGTTGTTTGTGTACATTACTAAATTGGGTTCATTTGTGTCACCAAATTCACTGTACAGGATGTTGAGTTCTTTAGTTGATTCAAATCGTGTTGATTTGATTATCAATAACTATAACATATTTTGTAGAGCATTGAGAGGTCAAGGTTCAAGCCTGTATGCAGTTGTTATGGATGAGTTTTTGAAGAAAGGTGAGGTTGAAAAGGGATTGAATTTTCATCGGGCAGTGATTGAGACTGGGTTTGGCCTTGATATTGTTGCTTGTAATAAGATTCTGAAGGCTCTTTGCAGAAAAAGTCAAATAGAAACTGCTTTTTATTTGTTTGATAGGCTCCTAACTGTTGGTCCAAATCCAAATGTGGTGACATTTGGTACATTAATTAGTGCATTCTGTAAGGAGAAAAAGTTAGATAAAGCATTTGAGCTTTATAGACTTATGATAGAGAGGGGAGTGGAACCAGACTTAATCATCTATAGTATTCTCATTGATGGTTTTTTCAAAGTAGGGGCATTTGAGGAGGGAAATAAGCTTCTCTCACTGGCATTTGACAAAGGTGTCAAGTTTGATGTGGTTTTAATTAGCTCACTTATGGATGCATACATGAGATTAGGGGATTTAAGAATGGTGGTTGAGATCTATAAGAGGATGTCGAAAGAGGGAATCTCACCTAATGTGGTCACTTACAGCATTCTTATTAGTGGGATGTGCCGTAATTGTAGAATTTCTGAGGCTTATGGGATATTTGGTCAGATTGTGAAATATGGTTTTGAGCCATCACTTTTAACTTACAGTAGTCTCATTGATGGTTTTTGCAAATCAGGTAATTTGATGGATGGTATTCGATTATACAAGGATATGGTTAGAAAGGGAAATAAACCTGATATTGTTGTTTATAGCGTGTTAATAAACGGTCTTTGCAAACAAGGGCTGATGGGTGATGCTCTAAGGTTCTTCTTTCACGCTGCAAGTAGGGGTGTACAACCTAATATCTTTGTTTTTAATTCTTTAATTGATGGTTTTTGTAGATTGAAGTGTTTTGGGGCTGCTTTAAAGGTTTACAGTTTGATTGAGATGTACAACATAAAACCCGATGTAGTGACTCTGACTGTGCTTATTAGGGCTATTGCTGCGCAAGGGAGATTGGATTTGGCATCATTGATTTTCTTTCAAATGCTGAAGAGGGGTTTCAGGCTTGATGTTGTTACATATTGCACTCTCATTGATGGATTTAGCAAGCAGAGGAATCCAACTGGTGGATTGAAGATTTTTGAGCTTATGCAACGGAATGGAGTAGTTCCTGATATTGCAATATATAATGTTCTGATCAATATGCTCTTTAAAGAAGGCCGATTGGAATATGCGCTGGATCTCATTGGGCAGCTTATTGAGGGAGGACCAAAACCAGATATTGTAACATACAACACATTGATATGTGGATATTGCTCTTTGGGAAGGTTAGATGAGGCAGTCAGGGTTTTTGAGAAGTTGGCATGTGGCCCTTTTGGACCCAATGCTATTACTTTTACTGTATTAATTGATGCTTTCTGTAAAGAAGGTAAAATGGATGATGCTATGTCAATGTTCTCCAAAATGTTAGAAAATGGTGGTAAGCCCAATGTGGTCACATATGGTTGTTTAATTGATGGGTATTTCAAATGTCAGAGTATGAAAAATGCATTTGAGCTTTACGAAGAGATGCTTGAGAACAATCTGTCTCCAAACATTGTCTGTTACAGCATCCTCATTGATGGTCTCTGCAAGCGAGGATTAATGGATGAAGCATCACTTGCTTTTTGTCATGCTATGGACAACCAAATATTGCCTGATGTAGTTGCATATACTATTCTGATTCGTAGTTACTGCAAGGTTGGGAGATTAGCAGAAGCCATGTCATTGTATGACCAAATGTTGATTAATAGAATCAAGCCAGACGATTTGCTGAAAAGGACCCTTATGGAATATAATCTTCATCATATTGGGGCGAAGGAGCTGAATGGTTAAAGAAAGCATGTAGAAAGGAAATCTACTGTCTCATTTTTCCACCAATTTGTGCATAGTCAGATGATTATTCATTATGCATTTTCTGCTAGGCAGTTACTAACTTGCTAGTATAAATCATAGTAGAAGTGTTCCCTGTAAAAGATTTTAATGTGGTCTTGTGCGAGTATTGTTTTCTCTCTTTTCTTGGGTTTTATGTATTTGTTGTGAACATAAACCCCATCTGCACTGCAGAAAGAAAATGTATATGAAACAACTTTCTGTTCCTAACTACATAAAAAGTACATGAAGGCTATTTAGGGCATTTTTGTCTTTATATTATATTGGGTCAGCTTTAGCTTGCTGGATCATCTTGTTTTTCATAAATATATATATATATATATGTATATATATATATATATATATATCAAATTAGGACTCACCTTATTTGTCAATTGGAATGTGGGATTTTTGTCAACAAAACTTGTTTAACTGCATTGTTTACTCATGTTATTGGTTGCTAAATGTAGAATTTTTGAGGTAAATGATTGCTGAGCAGAAGTCTTAGGGGTATCAGAAGATATACACTTGCTTTTACATGCATTTTTTTTTTTTTTTTGGCATTAGGATGGTCCTAGAGTTATGTTCCGATCGATCACAATTGGATTCATATATTAATTTATGTTAGCTTTAGGTTCATTAAGGTCTTTTTTTTTTTTTTTTCTTTCATGTCTTTCTAGTGCCTTTTTTGAGTTTTAGGGTTTAAGTCTAAGCAGTGAGTTTTCATCTCATTGTTCTTTGCTTGGAACAAGGTAGAATTAAGGGCTCATAAGTTTTAACATACATGAAGGTATTCTATCTCGTGTTGAATGCAACAAATAGCATGTTTGCATGAGATGATAGATAAATCAGATTGCCTACATGCATATGTCATGATTACTAGATTTGCATACAATCCTTCCTCACTATAAGTTGTCATACAATTTTTTGTATCTAATTTATTTGACTATAATTTTTGTTGAATCTTAAGGGTGATTCTACCTTTATATCTTTTAAGGTTTTCCCCTCTTAACTTGAAATCTTTGCATATGTTTTTCTTTACATTTCTATCGTTGTTGTTGTTCGTTTATTTTTACATATAATATGTAAGCATTACGATTCTTTGTCAAACAATAAATAATTAAATCACACTTGCAATAACATAATTTAAATTTGATAGGCTTAATAGGGTTTTTTTTTTTTTTTTTGTCATTCACATACTTTTTAGGTTGTTTCTTCAACAACTCATTACAAAAGTGCTTAAAACTTACACAATTTATTATTGCAAAATAACAAAAATGAATAGTAAATAACAATGCGATGCTATCTAATCTTATAAAAAAATATTAACAAAATTTAAACATCTAAGTATCCAAGCAATATGATACATATATATATACCCATCTTTATAAATCTTTATATTCAAATGATACATGAACTTATTTAAGCATCAATTATGTTGTTCCATAATGTTATTAATGCAAATTAGTGTATAATCAAAGTTTTACAAATTTTCAATCATCCTGAAAAAATTTCACAAATGATGTTACAAAAGAGTTTCAAATACACAAATGTATAAAATAATATGCATAGAGAGGATTTTAACATCAAATTTCTAAATTTAATAAACAAATTTTCTTTTCTTAGTAGCATTAGCGTTTTGAATTTGGAGAATTTCAGTTTTCAGAATTCATAATTCAAACTTGATGCAAATTATATTCGTTAAATGGGTGATTGGATTTTAGAATCTATCATAAAATTACTAATAAAACATAAAATATAGTGAAAATTGCTCAAATCAAATCTAAAAAAAATTCAAAATTATTGAGTGCTTTGCCTCATTTGATATAGTTCATTTCAAATCTCGCTCTATGGATGCATTAAGAGCAATAGAAACATATAAATGCAGAGAGCAACTGATTGAAACTTATTGATGTGTGATTTCTTGGTTGATTCAAAGATAATTACAAAGAAAACTTTGGGATGGGTTTGTTGGAGAAATGATAAGTCTGAATGGGAAGTAAATAAAGCGAGAATAAATAATAAGTAGAATATAAGTGAAGGGTAAACAGTGTATGAGTAAATGGCACCCAGTGCAATTAAGGATATATATCATGTACATGTACTCATCTTCAAACCCTGATTAAGTGAGGAATGAATTTAACTTTAACAAATTTTATTGACAAAAATTTCTCATTGTAATCAACATGTAACATAAATTTTAATTTAATATAATTTTTTTAAAGAAGATTTCAATTTGATACTGTGTCCAAGATTTAGATTCCTTTGACGTAATTAATTAGAAAGTTTTTAATTATTTTTTAATATATTTTAAGGTAAACATAACAATGAGTTTTAAATTTTATTTAAAAATTAAAAATATTTAAAATAAAAATCTTGCATAAATAATAAATATTCTAAGTTACCACTATAAAAAATTTTAATTATGAAAAACATATATTTTTAATCTATAATATTAAAATTTTAAAAAATTCATAAAAAATAAGTTGTGAGCTGAAAATTATTTAAATTTAAAAAGGGATGTAAAATTTATTTAAATTAATTTTATAAATTTCAAAAAAAAATATTTTTAATTTAATTTAAATTAAATTAAAAAATTATATATAATTGATTTAATTGATATATTAAAATTTAATTTTAAAATTACATATATTTTTAAGTTTTTATATTTGCTTTACATTTTATGTTACTTTATTTATTTATTTTTACTACATGATCTATCAATATAAAATTAAAATTATCATAAATTATACACTGTAAATGAGCTTAGGAAAAATAGACATGAAGACTGAAGTTCAACCCATAAGAGCGAACACTGATTTTCATTTAAAGGTAATGTCCATTGAGAGATAGTAAAAGAAAATAACTAAAATGATTTTCCCCCATGAGAAGGCCAATAAGTACTAGAGGTGATTACGGTTCGATTTAAACCGGTGAATCGAACTGTAATTGTTAAGTTTTAAATCGAATCGAAATCATTTATACTAGTTTTGGTTTTGAACCGTAAATTAAAATTATTTTAAAAATGGTTTGGTTATGATTCATAAAAATTTTGAATCAGAATCAAAACTGAAAGTTCAAAATCGACGGTTACGATTCGATTTCTAATTAAATTAATTTCTAAAAAATTAAAAAATTTAATTTAAAAAATTATTAAAAATTAATTTTAAAAATTTTAAAAATAATTTTAAATTTAAAATATATATTTCAACAAAAACATAAATATTTTTATTTTTAATTTTATTAAAATTTTATAATTAAAATATTAAATACTAAATTTATTTTAAAAAAATTATTTTATATAATTACACTAGTGTAAAAGAAGAGATTATTTTCCTTACAAAGTTGTACTCTTTCTTTTACACTAATGTACGAGTGAGGTGACCATTTTCTTATTTATTAAAAAGTACCTCACCCTTATTTATTCAAGAGAAAGAGAGATTCTTTCTCTTTTACTAGTAAGAGTGAGATGACAATTTCGGTCATCTTAATCTTATTTATCAAAAAGAAAGAGAGTAATGTAAGAGAAAGAGATTCTTTCTCTTACACTACTCTATTATTAGTGTAAGAGAAGAGAATATTAGTATGAGAGAAAAAAATTTTTTCTCTTACACTACTGTATTATTAAGTAAGGCCTCGTTGAGAGAAAGAGAATATCTTTCACTTATTGAAAATTGAAAAAAAAATTAAATTTAAATTTGAATTTGAATTTATTTTTAAATTATTTTTTATTAGTTTTCATCTATAAATACTTAACTTTTTTCTCCTTTTTTTTTACACAATTCTCACTTACAATTCTCATTTAATTCTCTCATTCAATTATTTGATTATTTTATTTATTTTTATTCTTACTTACGTTTTACTTATTTTAATTTTTTTAATTTTTTAATTTATTTAATTATTTATTTTTAATTATTTTAATTCTCTATCATTAATTCATTCATCTATCTGGTTTACTTTCTCAATTATCATATATTTTTACATTTTTATACTTAAATTTTTTATCGTTATTATTTTTTATAATTAATTATTTTATTTTTTATCAATAATTTTTTAATGGCAAGTGGTAATCCTTCAAAAAAATCTATCTCTTCTAAAAATAAAGGTGTTATACTCAACAGAAACATGTATCTTGATACCGATGCTTATCATGAATTTCTTCATCATCAATCTTTTGTTAGAAATCCTCGTTTTAGAATTTACGAATCAAATTTCAAAAGCTAATCTGTTTCAATTCTTCCTCATCTTGATATTCAAATTTTTGATGAAAATATTGAAGAAATTCAAGAAAAATGAAAAAAATGTGATTTGTTCGAAGTTCATATGAAAAAGTTTAATAAATCGGATGAAACAAAGGTAGTTGTTTGTAATTATTGTTCAAAAAAATTTAAGTTGTCAAAATCTGAAAGACATGGCACATATTGAAGGAATATTGATAGCAAACATCCTACAAAAGCTGGAAAATCAAAATCATATGGTTAGCAACAAATAGCAAGGTATGATACTTTTAACAATCAATTATTTAATTATGCAGATATAAATAATAGAGAAAAATTAGCATAGATGGTTGTTGTTGAGCACTTATCTTTTAGTTTTAGTGAAAAAGTTAGTTTTATTAATTATTGTCAAAAAGCATTAAATCCTGTTGCATGTCATGTTCCTAGATCTACTCCCACACATACATTTTTTGATTTTTATAAAAAAATAAAAAAAGATTTAATTAAATATTTTAAAAATTATCAAGGTCGTGTTTTTGTATGTACCGATATATGGAGTGATCATTGGCAAACACATTTTTACATGGGTTTAACTTGTCATTACATGGATAATGATTGGATAATACAAAAACTAATTCTTGCATTTAGAATTTTTGATGAGGCTAGTACAGCTAATAATATTTATTTAATGCTTAAAAATATTTTTGAAGAGTATAAAATTGATAATAAAATCTTTTTCAATTGGTTTTGATAATGCTTCTAAAAATACTGTCGTTATTCTTCAATTAATAATTTTATGTAATCCTTACATTGGTGGTTAATTTTTTCATCAAAGATATGCTTGTCATGTTTTAAATTTGTATTTAAAATGGGTTAAATTACTTAATTATACTATCGTACCTATTAGAGAAGTATTATATTATTTATAGAAACATCCAAAAGCAATGAAAGTATGGGCTAAATTTTGTATTATTTGTGTTGTGCATCTCATATAATTTTCACGTGATATTCCTACTCGTTAGAATTCTATATATAAATTACTTTGTAAAAATGATACATATAAAGAATTACTATGAGATTTTATGCGATATAATGTTAGTAATATTATTCTTTATCCTCAACAATGAAATATGTGTACAAAAATTTACCAATTATTAAAATTTTTTTATGATGCTACTAATTTTTTATTGGATATATATTATTCTACTATCAATTTATTTATTATTAAGGCTATTAATATTATTGCTCACTTCGAAAAATGTGTAAAAGATAAAAAAATTACTTAATTGCATTCAAGTTATAAAAGATAAATGATTAGAGTATTATTTTAATATTTCAATTATATATTTGCTTGGGTTAGTATTTGATCCACCCTGCAAATTAGTTTATTTGAGTGAATATTTATTTTGTTATTATAATTGTTTACAAATAGATGTAGATATTATGGTTATGATTGTAAATATTACAAATTTATTTTATTCAATACATAATGAATATAATATACTTTATGATCAATTTTGATAATATTGGTGTTATAGAAATTGATAATTCATATCAAGTTTCATCATCAAAAATTAGTGAAGGGTATCAATTATTGTTTCAAAAAATAAAAAAATTACGGGGTTCATCTTCATCAAGCCCAAATCTTAAGCTTGAGAATTATTTAACAATTTCTTTTGAGTTTGTTGATGAAGATAATAATTTCAATATTCTGCAATGGTGAAAAGAACATAAAAGATATTTTCCAATTTTGGCTATTGTAGCTAAGTAAATTCTTACAACACCGATTTCTACAGTTATTGTGGAACAAGAGTTTAGTACTGTTGGACATGTATTGGATTAAATGTGCTCATGTATGGGTCTAGATTTAATTCAAGCTCAAGTTTATGTTGATGATTTGACAAAAGTATAATTTCGAAAACAAGAAATAAATCAAAAATTAAATTATGATCTGTTAAAAAATGAACAAACTACTGAAGGTACTGACAGTAATTAATGAACATTTCAATTTTCAAAAAGTAAGAGAACTACGTAGACTTTGATTCCTCTAACATAAGAGGATACGCAAGCAACTTAATTTTGATAAAAATTAAGTGCAAATCTAATTTAAATTATTTATTTTTTAATTAATCATTTAATTTAACTTTATTAAATTAGGTGTTTTTATTTTCTAAAAATATATCTTCATTAGATTAAGTATCTTTTATTAAATTAGCTACTGAATTTGGTTCAAGTGTATATGAATCGAAACTTGAATTTATTTTGAACCAAACTTGAAACGAATCGAAACCCGAATTTATTTTAAACCAATCTTGAACCAAATGTGAACCAAACTGAAATTTAAATCGGACCTGAATCTGAACCTGAACTTGAACCGCCTATGAATCTTAATCGAATTTGAACTTGAACTGCTTATGAACCGAAACTTGAAGCGCTTTTGAACCAAATCTTAACTAAAATTATAATTTAACGGTTCAAGTTATGGTTCATTCTAACTATAAACCTTGAATCAACGATTTAAAACCAAAACCGAACCGAGTAGGAATGGTGGTGAGGTCTAGGAGGTACCAACCAAAAAATGGATGGCAGCGAAGGCATCCACGCGTGGAGGGGCCCGCAGCAGAGACACGCGCACGCAGGGAACCATGCCCGTGATCCGTCGGCTACAAAATAGCACCCACGCAAGAGCCGCAAGGAAGATTCCCACCAACTGTAATCAAATCGATCCAGAGAAAATGACTCGAGGAAAGCAGAAGATTGAAGCACAAAGGAGAAATGCAGAGAGGAATCAGAAGCCAAAGGGCTCTCAGCTTGAGGCTAGAGCCGTTGCCCTCAAAGTCAGCTGCCCAATCTGTAAGGTACTCTTTTATTTTCTTTTAACTAATCTTTTACTTTCTTCTTTTCCCTATTTTTGTCGGCCCGTATCAAATGTCTCCGCCATTTGTTTTCTATCTGTTGTTTGGGGATTAACTTTGAGATCTCTGTTAGCTGTTGATTTTTATGTGTTGAAGGGTTTATTTTCTGTTTCTCCTTCATTGTGTTTATGATGGGTCATATTATGGTATCGAGCTTGTTTTTCTTTGGAAATCAAACATGCATATTCCATGGAAGCATGTTTATGAACTTGATGCGGCCAGCTTAGATCGTTTGCTATTCTTTGCTTCGGGTGCTTTCATAAGATCATAGACCATGAATTTTCTACTTCAAGGAGACAATAAAAAAGTTTCAGATTGATTCTCTGATTTTTCTTAGGAGTAATTATTTCATTAGAAAGAACAACGAAAAAAAAAGTTGTAGATTTAGTATGCCCTGACAAAAACAAGTGTTGAAGGTTGAGAAAAACAAGGACGAAGGCAAAGGAAACTTCAGTACTGAAGTGTAGAATCTTGTTTTTATCTAAGAACGAAGCTAGAGTTGGAGAACAATTTTCAAAATTTAAAATGGAAGAGTGAAATTGAAGGGCTCAAGAATGATTAACTTTTGCTTATGTAAAGGTGTTTGCTTTTACTTTTCCTGTTTTAGTCTCTTGTCTCATCATTTTCACTTAAATAAAAGTTATTGAGGAGCTTTAGATAGAGCTCTTGTTGGTCACTCTGCTTTACAGTCTTCTGTTTTTTTTTTTTTTTTTGGGGGGGGGGTCATTCTTGTGAATCTCTTGCACTAGAATTCTTGATTTCACTATTCCTCTACTTGTTCATTTTTTACGTTTTCCAATATCATTCTTTCTCTCTTGATTTCAAGAGTGCCTCTGTGGTGTTACAGTATATGTTCTTCGGGCAAGTTTTGGCTGAATGTATTATTAGTATATCATTCTTGTACCTGGGCTTTTTTATTTTTTTGGTGGCTGAGGCCATAGGCATGCCTCTTTGATCTCTGTATCTTGAGGTGAATAGAGAGATAGAGCTCTCTCTTTCTCTCTCTCTCTCTTTTCAAGTAAACAATTTCATTTTGTTAAACCAAAGATCACTTCTAGATTTTGAAGAAAACTAATTTGAAATGTTTTATGAAGTCAAACATAAAACATGACGATGAACATAGAAAATGCTTTTGTAAACTATCAGTTCTGTAGTGTTTTGCATTGGTAAGGAAATCTGTACGTGTTTTTGTTAATAATTGGATGTGCTGCCGGAGTATATTAAAACAAAATATTGGCTTTAACTTTTATTTTTTGATTAACTCTATTTATAAGAAAATATGAGGGAGAGAGCCAGGCTTTGTGTGTTCCACACTTATCTATTCTGCTTCCAGATTCTGTTTTCATTTACTATCTAATATCTTAACGTGGTAATAGAGCTAATGAACTCTAGGTGATATCTGAAATCCTATTTTATCTTTTTGTGTTTCTTGCTTACATGTTTTCAGGAATTTTTGGTTTCCCTTCATCCAGGTTTTGTTTATGAGATCTTCATTTTTTTGTTCTCTTCTCTTGTTCTCTGTGTGTGTCAAAGGTGGTGATGTGGGTGTCACTTGAAAGTATAGTGTCTATAGAACTTGTCAAAGACCTTTTTTTGTTCTCTCTTGATTCAACATGGATATTTATCCTTCAGCTCTGCATATTTTATTTTCTACTCTGACCTTAATCAACAATGAACTTATCTAGTTGGTTGACTGACTTCGTGTTTGAAATACTTGGTATTTTATCTCATATAGGATCTAGAAATTAATATCTCAAACTGACAAATGATCCATTGGTCTTAATCCATGGACTGTAATATGATATTAGGCATGTCTAATGTGATTTTACTCATACTTATAACCTCAATAAAATCGAAGCACTTGCAAGTGTATTTTTTGGGCAGTAGTCATATAGATGGGCATCAACTTTCAACATTTTATAAAGTATACTGAGTTGTAGAAGAGGATGCATGGATAACATGGAACCAAATACTGTAGTCAGGAAAATGCTGCTAAAGACTGCTTTGATTTGGAAAACTAAAAGGCTTAGGAACTTGAAAGAGAAGTATTAGATTGCATTACCCATATGAAAGAATATACAATAACTATGTATTTGGTGATCCAATATCACGGTCTAATAAGGAATCATTTCATCTAGTTGATAATTTAGTTGCTATTTTTGTGAAAGATTCCTGCAAAAAATTTTCATTTGATTAATTCTAATTTATGTTTAGTACACTTTGTTGTTTTGTGGCCTGAACTGTTAAATTTAAGAGGTTTAGGGAGCAAACTTCCTGTTACCACAAAGACTGAAGAGCAAGTTTTGGAATAACTCCAACAATTGTGTACAAGTTCCAAGAATGTAACAGGAATCTACCAGGTGTCTCAACTATCCTTCAATACTGAACAAGGTGATTGAAGCCTTGAAGAGTATTATCCAAAGATGTCTAGTGAACTTTTGCAGTCAAATGTCTAATTGGCTTTAGGCTAAATTAGAACTCATTTAGATCTCAAAATTCTGGGGGGTTAAGAGCTCCCACCCTTAGGAGATGTGTTTGCTAGTTTTTAGAGAGTTGTATTATCGGATCTTAGTTTGATTGATAAATAAACTATTTTAGCCTCATATCATAGTGTTAGTGGACATAGTTGTGGACATTTGATGGCAATGGAGAATGGCTTGAGGTTGTGGTGGCCAAACTAGTAGAGGTACAAGGCATGAAATAGGCAAGTTGGGGGTGCTGGAATTGGTAACAGTGATGCTGGGAGGAATAGTGGTCAGTATGGCATATCTTGGTGGATAGTACATATATTTTGGCCACTTTTAGTAGTTTGTGGTTAGTTTGATTGGCTTTAGAAGTAGTTGCTCTTCATTTGAAGAGCAATTTTCTTTAACCCATGATTTTAATGTATATAACCACTACCCCTCACAAAAGAACTATTCATTTGTACTCCCTCAAACACTTTCCTATTTCTACGTCCTTAGCATCAACTAAGAGATCGCAAGGGGGATAACAGCAGAAGCTTGTTTCACTATCTTGGGTCCCTTTAAACTGACCATGCAACTCTATGTTAGTAGTTCTGTGACTACCCAAGAAAATCAGATGGATTGGGCCATTCACTGTGATTGTCTTGAACATGTACACATTCATAGACATCTATAAACTCCTGCTTGCAAATATGACATGGAATTATCAATATTGTTTTATCAACTTTTAAGCTAGTACTAGCAGAAATATTTGCTAGTTGCTTTAAACGGTGAACAAGTTAAAGTCTGTATTCTGTTGGGCTAAAGCGGAATTTTAGAGTCTATAGATGTCTGTAGTTCCCATCTAGTGAGGATTCTGTCATTAGAAATTTCAGTTCTATGAGTGATGGAGCTACTGATTTCCATGTTCTGTTTTGCTCCTCATCCGCAGTTATTATTTTGAGTTTCATTAGTTCATTGTTTTGGTGTTTTTGTTGTAACACTTGCAGTAATTTGTTGGAGCTTTTTAATCTTTTAGTTTACATTTAGATCACTATCTTAAGAATTTTAATCATTGAGAAAAAAAACTGTGAAAATGGCATCTCATGGCTAAAAGACCTAATGTGAGGTTCTAAAATGCTTTTGTTTTTGCTGTTTGGAAACCGTAAGACTTATTCCTCAAGAAATTGTCAACTTCTTGCATCATACAGTGTTAGATTTAACTATTGCATCCTTACACTACAGCCTTTGTATGAACAACTACATTTTAAAATATTAATTTAGATTAATGCTGCTAACCTTAAAAATTCTATACTTCGTTGTGGCTATAACCACCAAAAGCACAGTGACTAGGTATGAAATGGAGTTGCTTCTCCATATATACTCCATCTTGTATCATATTCGATATATTGGAAAAAATATATATGAAACTGTCCCCGCCCACCCAGGGTGAAAAAAAAAGGTGCAGAACCATTCTGTAACAAAGCATGATCCTTGGAGGTACATCACTACTCAATGGATGAATCTTGCAAATCAAGTTAAGAAATGCCAAACGTAGCAGGTAATCTTAGGTGAAGGAGTCAATACTACCAAGGAACGTGAGGCTTGACCATATGTGATCTGCTGAAAGGCATAACTGTTCCATTCTGTCCTCAGTCTCTTGGCTTGTTTGGATCATTATCACCAAATGAACTTGCAATAATTTTTTCATGTCTACCAATGACAGTAACAGATCCAAGCTCTTGGGCCTAGCCTCTCTAATGTATTTAAGGGGTGTGCAATGTTTCGGGGATTTAGGTTGTACAATCAATCATTCCAATAGCTGAAACCACTTTGATACAATTCTACAAACCAGTGTAACAGGCCCCAGTTCCTGTGTCACCGTCGGGTTCTGTTGCTTCACCTGGTTTGCAAGTATTGGGGGTTCTGAGTCAGGCAGAAAAATTTATGATTGTCAACACTCCTTAGCAGGGACAGACATATTTTCAGTTTGTTAAAAATTATCTTTATTTCAATTGTCAGTTATACCTATGTACTTACATTGGCATGCATGCACATTTGTGAGCACATACAATTGTGAGCAGGGCATTTTTGGGTCTTTTCCTTTTCATATTTTTGTCTGTCATAAGTTTTATTCTTTTGTCGTGGGTCTGAAACAGTCTCTCATGTTAACTAGATAATAGTATTCATTTAATTTTCAAAATCATCCATTACCTTTTTTGACATGCCAATGTTCTTGTTATGGTAATTATACTGAATGAAGCAGCTCCGAATAAGTTCTTTAATTGTCACAAAATGCGCCACTGCCTTTAAGAGAATCATCTCTAAGAATGCTGTTTATGCTTCCGCGTTAGACTAAGCTTGAACTTATTTGTGCTTTCAGGTGCAACTAGCGAATCCAAATCAACTTGGTGATCACTATGCTTCAAAACATCCAAAAGAGAAACCTCCTACTGTATCAAGTTGATCATTTTCTCGTCTTTGTAAAAATGCAGAAGAAAAAACCAAAAAGAAGGGACTCAAGTAAACTTGTGATATGTTATTTTAGACCCTTGAATTTCGTTGGAGTAAAGTGATCTTTGATATTTGAGCTTCTGTGGTATGGCTCCCATCGATGAATGCGACGCCAGGAGATCTGACTAACTTGTAAGTAGTCTTGTTTGCAACTATTTATCTGTTCTTGTTACTCTTCTGCCTTACTAGTTTCACTTCTTTTTTTTTTTTTTTTCTTTTTTCATTTTATAGTTCTTTCTGGAAGGCTTTTACAGGCCTATCTGTTGGAAAAGTAATGGTTGGTGGTTGAATGGAAATTTATGTTTTTCAAAAGATGCATTTACTCTTGTAAGGGCTGAAGAACAATTTGAAAAGACTTCTTTCTAAAGATGCATTTTTTAAAGCTATTTTTTGATATCAATAAAATCTTTTTCTCAAACTTAAGTTTAACCATTTAAAATTTTTATTCATTTTTCTTTTGTTCATAACAAGATTTTTGTTTTAAAGAAAAAATAATCATAGATCAATTTAAAATTTTGGTAAATTGTAATTTTATTTTACAGGAAAATAAGGTTATGTTTTGAGAGGTTCATCAAGATATATTTATTAATATTATGCGTAGAGTAATTTAATAACATAAAATTAAATTTCAATCTTGATACATCAAAATAAAATTTTAAGTGTTATATTTTAGGGTGAGTGTTCTTTAATTTTTCTATTTTAATTTATTAAATATGTTTTGTTTATGTATATTCAGAATAATACAATTTTGTTGTTTATTGTTAACTATTATTGTTTTAGGCTTTCAAAATATTTTGGTTTGAAATGGAATCCCTTTTGACAGCTCTAGTTTCAATTACAATTTCTTGAAGGAAAGACAACCAGATGATAAGATGGCTACAGCTCCAACAACTGTAATAATTTACTAGGCAGGATAAAATGTGCCATTCAAAGAGACAATTTTTTCTTTTTTTAAAAAGGGAGTGCTATCTTCTCTAAAATTATGCTAAAAAAGTAAATTAATATAAAAACTAAAAAACTACCATTAAAACAAAAACATATGTATATATATACACACTGTTTATGTTTACTTGTATATGTTATAAATTTATTCAAACTCGCTATTTATATATATATATAATATTTTATTAAAATTTTAATAATAAAATAATTTTATATTTTAAAAAATAACATAATAAATTTTAAAAATATATAACTTTTGCTAATGCAATTAGCAAAATTTATGATTTAGCAATGAGCATTAAAATAATAATAAGTCATTAATCACGAGCATTATTCTTATGAGTATTATAAAATAAAGTGATAAAAGTAAAGAAACTATTACTAAATAGAAAAAGTAGAAGAAGAGACTTACAATACAGTGATAAAGAAGAGTAATGTTTTTTTATTTGTTTATCTTTGTTGTTATCAACTTACGATTTTACATCTTTTATTTATAGACACTTTTATCAACAATTAAAAAAAATATAAATTAATGGTATCATCAAATAATATAATTAATATACATCATGGAGAGATAAAAAAGTATGAAAAGGGAGAGAAGTTACAAATACCAAAAGTTGGTACACCAAAGGGTTTCACTTCATAATGAAGGAGATGAATGGATATTCATAAATTGATTATTATATTTATAGTATTTTTCCTTTGATGTCCATATATAAAAAATGTGTCTCATTAAAACCTTTATTTAGAAGAAAAACTTCGTGGAAAAAAAATTTAGTGAAAGAGTATATCATTCTTGGGTAAATACGCATTGACAATCTGCCTCATTAAAAAATTTCAGTGAGACAAACCATGGCAAAGAAAAAAAGAGTATAGTGCACATTAAGTCCCCCTTATCATTATATAAGAGCTTTATTTCAACGAATACATGTACCATAACTCAAATTTTCAAACCTTGAAGTCGATAATGCTTTAGTAAAAAAATTTGTCAAATTATTATTGGAAAGAATCTGTTGCATATTAATGTCACTATACCTTTGAAGATCATGAGTAAAAAACAATTTTGGCAAGATATGTTTTATTCTATCTCCTTTAATTTATCATCCTTTTAATTTAGCTACACATGCATCATTATCTTCATATAATATTATAGGATTGATGTTGATTTTTAATAAATCACATATCTTATGTATATGTTGAATCATTGATCTCAACCACGCACATTTTCGACTTGCTTTATAAATTACAAGAATCTCAGCATGGTTTGAAGAAGTGGCTGCTAGTTTGTTGAACGACATGATATAGCAATACCATTGCAAATGAATAAATAACTTGTTTGAGATCGATCCTTGTGTGGATCAAATAAATATACTGCATCTGCAGAACTTGTTAATTATGCCACTGATTTGTTAGAACAAAATAACCTTATGTTAATTATTCCTCAAAGGTAAAGAAGTATGTGTTTGATTTTATTTCAATGTCTTCGTGTTAGAAAAGAACTGTATCTTGCTAATAAATTTACTGAAAAAGCTATATGGAGTCGTGTATTATTTGTAACATACATTAATGCATCGATTGCACTAAGATATGGTACTTAAAAACTTAGCATTTCTTCATTATTTTCTTGAGGTTTAAAAGGATCTTTTTTTACATCGAGTGATCTAACAACCATTGAACTACTTAATGGATCTGTTTTATCTATATAGAATCGCTTTAAGACCTTTTCTGTGTAATTAGATTAATGAATGAGAATTTCATTTACTAGATGCTTAATTTGTAAATCAAGAAAAAAATTTGTCTTCCTTAAGTCTTTCATCTCAAATTCTTGTTTTAAATAATTTACTATCTTAGGGAGTTCATCAATGGTACCCATAATATTTATGTCATCAAAATATACTACAATTATAGCAAACCCAGAATTAGACTTCTTATAAAAAGGCATGAATAAATAGGATCATTCTTCTATCATTCCTTTAATAAATAATCACTAAGACGATTATACCATATGCGTCTAGATTATTTTAATCGTATAAAGACTTTCGTAGTTTAATGGAATACATTTTTCAAGAACTTGAATTACATTCTTCAACCATTTTAAATCCTTCAGGGATTTTCATATAAATATTACTATCAAGTGAATCATATAAATAGGCTATAACCACATCCATAAGACGTATTTTTAAATTTTCACAAACTGATAGCCTAATAAGAAATCTTAGTGTAATTGCATCCAACACACAAGAATGTCTCTTTATAATCAATTCCAAGTCTTTATTAAAAATCATGTTCAACAAGTCATGTTTTATTCTCATAATCTCATTTTTTCTCATTTCGCTTTTGCACGAAGTTCCATTTGTACCCCATTGATTTTATACCTATTGGTCCAATACTTCACGTTTCGCAAGTGAGTCTAACTCAGTTTGAATTGCGTTGTTCCATTTTAACTAGTCATGTCTACATTGATTCTTTAATAGTCTTTAGTTCAAGATCTTCATCTTTTGTTATAAAATCTAGTGCTACAATATATGCAAAAATGTTGGCGACAATCATGTCTTTTTTATTCCATCTTTTTTTTTTTTTCTAGTATTGGTATAATTTATTGAGACCTTAGTATTTTCATCATGATTAGGTAGTTGAACCTCTTTTTGGGTTTTACGATTGTTTATAACTTATCTAATATACCTTTTTCTTCAATTGGAATGTTTTGATCAATAACTCGTCCTCTTTCGAGGATTTTTACCTTTTAAACCAATTGATTTGCCTCTTTTCAAACAAGGGTGAGATTCATTTATGGTGATTGGTACTATAAGGACATCAATTCATGTTGGAGTATTATAGCTGGAATATGTGATTTTGTCACTTTATTTAGATTATTAAATGCTTAAGGCAATTGATTGGCTATCTTTGGTAAATAAATGATTTTTTCAACCTCTAGTTCACATTATTTCGTTCTTGGATCAAAATGTAATAATGATAATACATTCCAAAAGATATTTTTTTAGCTTTTTCTTCTTCTTTTCTCCCTTTAAAGCTGGAAAAATTGCCTCATTAAAGTGATAGCGACAAATCTAGCAATAAAAAGATCACTTATGAGGTTTTTCAGATACTTAATAATAGAAGGTGACTCATATCCAACATATATTCCCAATCTTCCTTGTGGTCCTATCTTAGTGCATTGTGGTGGAGCAATTGGAACATTAACCATATAGCTGAATATCAATAAATGAGAAATATTAGATTTCTGACCAAAAACGACTTGCAATGAAGAGTATTTATGATATGATGTTGGCCAAATGTGAACAAATGTTATTACAAGCAAAATAACATGTCCCCAAGCAGATGGTCTAGTGATTAATTATAAATGTTTAATAAAAAATTTAGCTAAACCATTCTGTGTATGTACATGACCAATTGGGCATTCAACGACTATTCCAACTGTCATACAATAATCATTAAATGTTTGTAATGTAAATTTACCAGCATTGTCAAGATGAATTATCTTAATTACATGATCTGAAAACTATGCTCATAATCGAATTATTTAAGTAAAAAATCTTGCAAATGTCATATTACGAGTAGATAACAAACTAACATGAGACTATCGAGTTAATGCATCTATTAACACCATAAAATACCTAAATGGTCTACATGGTGGATGAATAGGTCCATCTATGTCACCCTTAATACGTCCCAGAAAGGCAAGAGATTCTGTAGCAACTTTAACTAGTGATGGTTTAGTAATCATTTTTCCTTGTGAATAAGTAACACATGAGAATTCATGTGATCAAAGAATCTTTTGCTTTTTTAATGAATACTCATGTGAATTCTCAAGAATTCTTCTCATCATAGTTGATCCTAGGTGACAATCGATCATGCTATGTAATAAAATTACTTGGATTTGTAAACTTCTTGTTTACTATAGCATTTGTTTCAAAAGCACTAATATATGTATAGTATAAGCCTGAAAAGAAATCAGTTACTTTTTTCAATACACATTTATTTTATAAAGTAATAGATGTGATGTAGAGATATTCTTGACTATCTTCTTTGATTATCTTAATATGGTACACATGATAACGTATATCTCTAAAACTTGCTAGGTTTCTCTTAGATTTAAGAGAGAATAAAGTATTCTAAATTATCAATTTTGTTTCTCTATGCAACTAAAAGCTAGCTCTTCTGGAGTCTCAATGATGTTAGTAATGCTTAAGATTATGCTAAAAGTAGCTTTCTTAAGTGTCAAACTTAAGAAATATTTTTTTTGTTTAAAGTATTAAATGCACCGTTGCACTATCTGGTAATTAAAGATCTTCATCATGGATGTTTAGACCAATATCCATGATTCTTCAAGTATATATAAAATAATACGTAAGCCTTAAATCATAGAATGAAAAGAAACAAACTTGTATTGTGAAAGTAAAAGAAAACACGCAAAAAACCAAATGTTCAAAGAAAATAATCATAAAAATAAAAGAAATATATACTAATAATCAAACGTTAATAGTATCATTGAAATGCTCATTATATTCCTCATCTTGTGCGAGAAAATATGTGACATTTAAATGTGTTATGTCTATCTTGCTATATTAAGGATTAACATTTTGATATGTCAAGTTCACTTCTATATTTTTAAGATCATTGGTTTGGTATGTCAAGTTTGCCTCCATGCTTTTGCCTTTTACTTTTTAAGAAGCTTGATACATATCAATCAAATGTTTAGTCATACGACACGCATGAGACCAATGTTCTTTCATTCCACATTGATAGCATGAAGTCTCTGTAAAGTGATGTTGCCTTTTTCTAGCTTCTTATCACCAGATGTGATTTTATTAAAGTTAGGCAAATCATTATTGGGTTTACCATATCTGTAAAAATTATTTTGACCCTTACCCTTTTCTCGTCCTTTTCCACGACCACGACCTTAACCATGACTATTGGTTTGTATAGCATTTACTTCAAAGAGTGTTGTAGAACCAGTTGGATGGGAGCAATGATTTTTCATCAAAAGTTTATTATTTTGCTCAGCTACAAAGACACATGTAATTAACTCAAAATATTTTTTAAACCCACGTTCTCGATATTGTTACTATAAGAGCACATTTAACGCATGAAAAATAAAGAACATTTTCTCTAATTTATGCTCTTCTGTAATCCTTTCTCCGCATAACATAAGCTAAAAAGTAATATAGAATAATATGAAGTTATATTCATTCATCGTTTCATAATCTTGTAAATGTAGATGTTGCCAATCAAAGTGAGCTGTGGGGAGAATTATTGTCATATGATGATCATATCGCTCTTTTAAACCACGTCATAGTTCAAAAAAATTTTTATTATAAGATATTCATATTTTGATCCCTCATGAAGATGATAGCGAAGAAAAAATATGGCTTTGACACGATCTTGATTAAATGTATCATTATTTTTTTAAAATGATGTCTTTAAGATCCATAGCATCCAAGTGTATTTCAACATCCATCGTCATGATAAATAGTTATGTCCCATAATATCAAGAGCAATAAATTCAAGTTTTGTGAGATTTGCCATGATAAATCTAACATACCAAACACAGCTTACGTTAACATGGTCACAAAAATATATGCTTGAATAGATGATATATGAAGGCTAAAGTTTCATTCAATATATAATGGCAAAAGAATATAAAAATTTATTTAGCATATTCTAGTAAATTGAAATAACTTGATAAGTGAAACATAATATGAATAAGATAATCAAAATATATAATATATAATAATGAATGCTAGTAATTGTAATATCCATAATAATAACAAATTTTATTGCAAAAGTGTACAATCATGATAGCAAACATAAAAAGCATAGACAAATAAATTAAATAGGCAAATGAAGACATAATTGATTATAAAACCTTGAATATTAACATAATACAAGAATAAATGTATAATTGAGAGATTAAGATAGCATAAAAATAATAAACATATGATCTTAATTTCACAAGTATGCTTACTAAAATAATCAAGTATATAACAATAATAAAAGAAGTATAAATAATAAATTCTAGAAATTGTAATACCATACTAATATATCAACTTTAAAATGATAAAGACAAGTGCTAAACAATGGCATAACAATTGTACAATTACAAACAATCTAGTATATCAATTTTTGAAGGTAATAAAAGTAAATTGAAAATGACTAAATCATTACAAAATGAAAAAGAACACATAGTAATTTTTCATAAAATTTGAGTATATCCATTAGAGATATGAAAAGTAAAAGTATATATATAAAAGATAAAGATAAAGATGTTAAAGTATAAAACAACAATTATGTAACATTCTAATGCTAAAAAAAAAACTTCTCCAAGCATCCAATAGAACTTTGTGCATCTAAAGAATCAAATATAACAATGATAAATAACATATATAATATCACTTAGCAATTCAGAAATTAGTTTAGAAATAAAATTATTAATTTTCAAGATGTATTTTCATTGTTAAGACAAACTATAATATACAATTGACAATTAATAAAGGAATATTATCTCAACTATTACTTAAAAGAATTCAATGATGTGTGTTGATAATGTGCTATAAAATAAAGTGATAGAGTAAAGAAACTAATACTAAATAAAGGGAGTAGACAGATAGACTTACAACACAGCAATAAGGAAGAGTAATCTTTTTTCATTCATTTATCTTTTTTGTTATCAACTTATGACTTTACATCCTCTATTTATAGGCAACTTCATTAATAATAAAAAGATACAAATTAATATATCATCAAATGGTGCAATTAGTACACATCATAGGGAGATGAAAGAGTATAAAAAGGTGGAGAAGTTTTAAATGCCAAAAGTTGGTACACAAAGGGGTTTCTCTTGGAAATGAGGGAGATGAATGGACATTCATTAACATTAAGAAACTTTTCGTTCTTTTTTTTTTTTAAGTTCCTAAGCAATAAACAAAACAAAAACAACAATCAAGCGTATGATAAAAAAATTATGATCTTAACCTTGAACAATTGTCTCTTCAGCCTCGCAAATGACTCCTTAATTGCAAATGATTTTTGAGTTAATACTTTGTCTTGGACTCCAAGACAAGAAGGATTAGCCCACTAAATTCAGCTTGATATCAAGGCTTCTTACCTCTGGTAACTTCACCGTCAATCTTATGGGACTAGAGATCAAAGATTTCACCAAAAAGAAGTAATGATCAACAAAGGTGAAGAGCGATTTATAGTGCAAAAGCTAACTCCTTCATAAAATTTTATATCATAAAATGCCAAAACTTCACAAACCATGTACTTTCCCTAATCACTTACATAAAATCCTAAATATCTATTGGACCTTCCTCTTATCAGAAATGCAGTGCAAAAGCTATGTATTACACAAAAAATTAAAAAAAAAACTATATGTTTTCAATAATTTAAAAAAACAATCACAAAGACTACATATGCATCAAGAGAGGAAAAAGGACTCATAAAGAAGTCATCGTTGAGAGAACAAAGGAGACTCGCGTAGAAGATTAAAAAATGCAAGCTTTACTCAATTGTATGAGTTCAACTACCTTGTATCCATATTCGATTACCAAAGGCAACATCTTTGTTCATATTTTAGTTTATGTATTGAATAAAAAACAGAGACTCACTGCTCTTCTCATGTTAGCTCTTGGATCTCTTTATTTAATTTCTATGAGGTATTGCATATTCTAGGTTTAATCTAAGAGTACATGATTTATACTAGTTTTGATTAAATTTATTTAATTTTTTGATTTCTATCATCTCTTTCCGATTCACTCTATTCAAGAATAAATAAGAGATCACATTTGGTGCATTATGGAATCAATAATTTAGTAGATGTTACTTTGTTTCATAAGCAAGTGGGAATTTCCTAATGGATGACTAATTGTTAAATGTGTTGTGAGATGGGCGCTAATGTTTGTTTAATGGTCAAATTATTATCGGATTCCATAAATTAATGAGCATTTATTTGGTATGTTTAGCTTGTTTATACTATATCAATGAACTACCATGTTTTGATTCCTATTCCATTTAATAAAGCAGTTATTGAGAACTTGTTAAAAAATTTTGTCTAGAATCTTGGCATAACAAGCCAACTCGCCATCTATATTGAACTTTTTGACATTAGAAATGGATCATAAAGTTTTATTGTTTCAGCTAGTGTTTCATTATCCAAAATTTATCTGTTGAAAAATAGAAAAATATGGAAGTTAAGGTGACCATTTCGCCTTTTCAGATGCTAATCTTTATATCATTATGAGTTCGTCATCTGGGCTTCATCCTTACAACGCATTAGTTAACCAAAGAACAAATTATTAGAGACTCTACAACTAAGGCTTTGTTTATTCTTCTTTAGGCATTGTTAGTGATTGAAAGATATCAAGACTATTATTCCATTCTTTATATAAATGTTTGTTTGTTTGTTTATTATTATTATTATTATTATTATTATTATTATTATTATTATTATTATTATTACTATTATTATTATTATTATTATTATTATTATTATTATTATTATTATTATTTTGTAGCTGTTTTGATCCTTATTCTCTGTTTGAGCAAAGGATTTATTGCAGGTTCAGTACTAGCTTTTCTCTTGTCCACAATCAGTTGATGGCTGAAGGATAACTTCAAGAAAATATTCTATTTAGTCCTCATATAATTTCATAAGACATATCCTTTATCCATTTTTTATTTGTCAACATTATATTATGATGTATAATATGAGTTTTTGCTTATAATATATATATATGTTATCATATTTTTGTAAAGAAGAAGAAATTTTTGCTTACTTCTTTTTTCTATAGGAAATTGCATTTCATGCTTTGATGGAATAATGCGTCCATACTCATTTATATTCACTTAAAAGATGCATCAGTAATTACCAACATCACTTATAAATGCAAACTTTCTCGAGACAGATTGGATCCATACTAAGGATTAACTACACTATTGATTAGATGTTTTATATTATTGATAGAACGTAGATGTATCCATGCCCATTATGCATATAAATGGATGATATCCTTTTATTGTTTTTTATAGTTTAATATAACTCAATCAATATGCTTAAATCAGTAAAGAAAACTTATATGAAAGTCCATTATCACTATGATTCTACTTGTAAAAGAAGATGATCATTAGGACCTCTAGTACTTGAGACAATTTCCTTTCTTATTCGTAACTTACCAAAGAAAGTAACATCTACTTTCATCTATTCTTAATCAAGACATTTGCTTTCTTTATGTCCCATATTATAATCCATTCACTTAAATTAGTGAATATATTTGTTATTTTCTTATGCTCTCCTTACCTCATCAAGATTAGAAATAATTTAACTGATTTAATTTCATAATACATAGGGACCTTAAATGCTTACACTCACATCATTTTGTGAGTTCCTATAAGTGTTATCCTTTTATCCAGTCATATATATAGTTAAAATCATCGACAAATTGGTGAAATTGGAATGAATTATGAAATATCATCTTTTCACAAATACAACAGATGTATCATTTTATAGTCGCATGCTTTATAAATTTTCATTTTTAGATTTTTTTCAGTTTAGCTAGAGCATAGTTTAGCCATCCAAAGTATGGTTTAGGAGACTAATTTAATGATGTAAATAAAGTATTTAAATAGAATGATATTTGTTTGTTGTATGAAGTGGTATTGACTCTTAAAAATTATGAGACCTTGTTAGGTCATAGTCGCAACCTTTGGATGACATTGTCAATTAGTTAATTCCTTTTAGAGTCTTGCTAGTAGATAGAGTTAAAGTTGTGTCATTGAGAAAGTCTTCCAGATACTTAAGAAACAAATTCTTCTAAAGACCAATTTGAAGGTCTTTAGAAGTGGGATTATATAGTAAGTTATTTTTATTTTTTTATTTTTTTCTTTCTTAGAAAAGTTGACAACTTCAAAGATTTAGTGTTTGTGATTAATAATAAGTCAATTAGTGATGTTTTTGACTAAATGTAATTTGTATTTATTCAAAAGAAGATATTATTATGAGTTAATTTATGGAATTAACATTGAGGTAAACATTATTTTTTTACCAAATTTCATTTACTGCTCTTTAAATTTAATGTACATTTATATTATACTTGTGTAATTTTACATTTAAAATTTATTTGATCAATTGGAAAAATAATTGATTTGTCTATGCAATGTTAGCAATTTAAATTTAGTAGATGTGACCTTAAATACCATTTGAGAATTATAAATGAATATTTCATTATAGTTCATATGTTTCACTCGTGGATTGAATTAAATTGTTCATTTATAATTCTTGAGTTACCTTGTTTGGATAGTTTAAGAATATAATATTTATGTGTAGCGCATGATGCATAAATTATGATTTATTTTATTTCACAATAAATTTTAGCAACAGATACTTCGTTCTTTGTGTACATACTAATTGATATTTGTTAGTGTTTTGATTAAAAAAACACTAAACAATATCTACATAAATCACGTACTTAGAGGACTATAGGGATATGCTGTTGAAATTTTTATGAAATAAAATGAATCATGATTTATCATATACTCTACATAAATGTTACATTTTTGAATGGTATAAGATCATCTTACCTATGAAAATCGATTGACATGCATACACAAAAATTGATAGACTCAAGTTAATGTGCTAATATATGAAGTTTTAAATATCAGAATAGACAAGACTTAGATGTTTACTGATAAAAGTCAAATGAGTACGATATAGGCATAACTAACTTCTTAAAATATGCTTTACAAAATTTTGATAATCCTAACCATGTTCGTTGTCCAGTATTAAATGTGATAATACAAAATGTCATACTCCACATGAGATACAAGATCATTTATTTGTCAATAGAGCTTATCGAAACTGCAATAATTGGATCTGACATAAGAAAGCATGTCTTGGTGGATCTTCTGTAAGTAGGAATGCTAGAGTTGATAGGGAGGTCATGCAGGTGGAAGAAGTTGATAAAACCGTAGAGATGACTCAAGAGGCATTTGTGGAGTATAATGATAATCCTAACCATTTCACGAAGTTACTTGGTGATGCCAAGAAACCTTTGTATCATGGAACAATGAAGTTCATTAAACTATTTACTCTAGTTACACTTTATAATTTGAAGGTGAAGTACAATTAGTTTGAGTAAACCTTCAGTGAACTTTTAAATTTAGTATCTGAATATTGCCCGAGAATAATGAAATGCTTTCATTTATGTATGATGCCAAAAAATATTAAATGCATTAGTCATGAAGTATCAAAAGATTCATGCATATTCAAGTGACTGCATATTATATCAAAAAGAGTTACAAAATGTGATTCATTGTCCAACTTGTGGTCTTTTTATATGGAAAGTAATGAGGAACAGTAATAAGATATAAACGAGGGTGCCAATTAAGGTGTTATGGTACTTCTTACCAATACTGAGGTTTAAAAGAATGTCCAGGAGCTTTGAAATATTGAAACATCGACATGGCATTTTAGTTAAAAAGAAGTCGATGGTTAGTTGAAGCATCCATCAGATACACCATCATGGAAAATAGTTGACTACATGTGGCCAAAATTTGCATTAGAACCAAGAAACCTAAGGCTTGTTATTTTGGCCGCGGGATCAATTCTCATAGTACATTGAGTAGTTGATACAATTGTTGGTTGATTGTTATGGTGGCTTACAATTTATTGTTATGGTTAACAATGAAGATAGAGTTTGTGATGTTGACACTATTAATATTTGACCCTAAACCTAACAAATACATTGTAATTGAGGTACCACAACGCTTTTTAAACTCATTTTCATGTCAACTAAGTATCAAAGCCCTAACAAAGCAAGTATCAATAATATTTAATAACAATAAATAAAAGATTAGTGTGATAATGATGTACTTACACAAATTTAAAGTTGGATCATTCAGTGAGAGGTTAAGGGATTTTGATTTTTTTTTTTTTTTTTGTTGAGTACATGAGTCAATGATAGTGAAGAAAAAACAACTTTATCTTAAACTCAAAATAAGTTCATTTAATTGTAATCAAAATGGTGATGTACAGTGCCATTTTGATCACACAATAGTGAAAAAATCAAATTGCATGTCAACTTTTACGTTTTAACTACATTGACAAATTAAAAACCCAACTTTACCCTCAACTACCCATTAATACTGTCGACCATTTGTTAATAGAGGGTTTGTATCAGTTGAAATAGTAATATTAGGGTTTGTATTGTCACTTTTTGAACATAAAAGTATGTTTGGTAACTTGAGTCAAATATCAAGGTTTCATGAGAATATTATCCTAAAAGTATTTAATTAAAATAATAATATCAACTTGATACAATGTTTCATAAAATAACCTCATAAAATAGCCAATAAAAAATATTATCTTAATAGAAGTTTCGATTAAGTTTGATTTATAATTATAAAATTTCATGCTGCTAATGTGTTTCAAAAACAACTTAATTAAGATAATCTTGAGCAACAACGAAAGAATGTAAAATTCAACTAGAAAAGCCTAGGTGGTAAGAAAGAATGAGACTCCAATTTTTTTAATTTTTCTTTCACCTTGTATTATTCTCACATTTCAAAATTCAATTTAAAATTTTGAACAATTTTTCTAAAGCATCTATACATTTTCATTAGATATGGATAAAAAAAGATACAATCTTTTGAAAAAAGAATCACGTTAAGAAGTTTTGAAAACTCTTAACATTTAAGGGCACCTAAGATACCAAGGAAATTAAAATGGGAAGTGAGAATTCAACTTAAAGTGATCTTATTTGAGAAGCTAACTTAGAGCAAATTCCTCACAATTGATAACTTGCAAAAAATAAATTGTCATGGTTAATGTTTTAATTTTTTTTACCAAAAAACAAAATAAACCATCTTTAATGCAACTGAACTAAAGAGATTTGAAAGACCATTGCATCTATCCTCCAATAATCATTGATAGTTGCGAATTCAATGGATGCAGAGCTAAAAATATGAGTAAACTTCTTTTTTTTTTTTTTAAGACAAACGAGAAAATTAATGACAATGATTTTATTGCTTATTTTTAAAATTAACATAAAAAAATAAAGTTTTTGAAAAAGTTGAGATTAATATGTACCTCGCCAATTTCATCAATTCTCAATAGACTTTATATAAGAGCTCCTCATTCTTAGTTTTAAAAAAAAAATGCCTAAAATTTTCAATTTTTACGAAAGCAAAAATTCTTTTGTGATTAAAAATTTTTATAGAGTTCATGAAGATCATTACTTCAAAATAGTTACTACATGTACCATATGAGATGAAAGACACCCTTGTTGCTACTTTTAGCTAATATATAATCTTTATTTTTAATATAAAAAAACTTCTATCTAAAAATTTAAAATCAAATCTGTTATAAAAGAAACATAAACTGAAATATTACAAAACTTTTTTGATAAATTAAGCTAACTAACTTCTCAAACAAATTAATTAATTTTTATTTTATTTATATACTCTCTTTTGTATGCTGTGTCTAGTTTGTTTACTTCACAAGTTTATCTATAAATAAACAAAAAAAAATTGGCAATAGTTTAATAAATGTTTGATAGAAAAGGTCGATGTGCAATCAAAACATATCCTGAACAGTGATTCATGTTAAATTTTTCCCATTATCATTCGATTGGGTGCCATTTTCTTTTTCTGCAAAGGAATATCCAGATTCAGGAGAAAGCAGATAAAGCAGTTCCATTTCTATCAAAGTAATAGTTTCTTCAGGTGGTGACAATAAGTTTAGAAACAAGCAAAGAGATTATCATTCTCCAATCTCAAGATCTCTTCAAATCAGAATAAGTACATTTCACAAAACAAAAGACCAATCCAACCACTGAAAAGTTCCAACAATATACCTATCATTCTTCCTTGTATGGCCAGAAGCAACCATACCAAAGCACAGGCTGGGGAAAAACCAGAAGAAAACGGCCAACAAGCCAAGATGAACAATAAATAGTAATACTTACAATTCCCAGTTGTATCTATCCCTGCAGTACCAGGTTGAAAAGTTATGGGAGCATCGAAAAGAAACTGTAACATCAATGAGTCCATATCTTCTCTAAGAGCTTGAAATCCAAGGGTATCGAATTCCTATATCTTGAAATCCATGAAAGAATATTTGAACTATGTATTCAAATCAGAAAATATATGACTGCTCTGTGTATCAAATATACAACAACCACGATCATTTTTCCTGTATACATCTAATCTGTTTTTATCCCTTTTGCTTTTTTGCTATCATCACTTTTAGTGGTTGCATTTTTCACAAGGAATCAATCACCTCAGATATTATTTTCATTAAGGAGCTTGTTTAGGAGACTCGTCAACAGGGCATCTCTCTTCTCAGCTCGACTCTCTTCTCTCATCCTCCTCTGTTCCTCCCTCTCTCTCCAAGCCTGCTCAACCATTAATCTCTCCCTCTCAAGTTTCTCCATCGACTGTCGCCATTCCTGCTCAAACAACTGGCGCTCTAGAGCACGCCTCTCCATCATCTCTCTCCACTGCATCTCCATCCTTTGCTGCTGCTGAAAGAATTCCCTCAGCATTTCCTGAATATCAGTACTAACACTACGCCCAGTGTTCACAGTATTGCCTGCTCTTGCTGACTTCTCTGTTACATTTTTCTCAGTCTTCCTCTTCCGTATATTGCTTCTAGCTGGCCTCTCCTCCTCACTTTCATCATCTTCATCTTCATCTTCAGAGAATTCATCTGAGGATCTATCTCCACTGGTTCTCTTTGCTCTCTTCTTTGCCTGAGTAGAGCCTACCTCAGTTTCCATGAGTAACCGCTGCATGTTCTTCGCCCTTTCAGTGAACACTGCATGCAGTTCCTCAAAGAATGGGCATTGCCGACCATTTTCAGGATCAGATGTCTCTTTCCCCTATAGAAGTGGATCAATGTTACTCCCCAAAAGGAAAAAAGAACATGGCTTGTAAGAAACCAACAAAGGTGCTAACATGTAGGAATTGAACAAATTAACGTGTATCCAACACAACTCTTGGAAAGTATAAAGTTAGCAACAGTCAGACCAGTTGAGAAAATTGCAACTGAACCTTTGCATCTCTATTTTACAATATTTGTCCCACGTAAATGGTTCAGTTGCTTGATATTTGCACATAGGTCCACCAAACACCAAAATTCTCCCCCAACCCTTGACCCCCTTGACCAATGAGGAAAAAAATAATGGCCCCAGATTTTCACCAAGCCATCTAGGCAATCAGAAGAACACATTTGTTATAATAAACAAAACCTACTGCCAAGTTAGCTTCACGAAAATACTCATAATAGGGTAATTTAGGCAGTTTCTGACATTCCTAAAGGTAATTCCTTAAGTGCTTTAAGAAAAATCAATAAATTAGATTCCTATAAAGCAAGCTTCAGAATTCCCCTTTTGCCACAGTTGGTTGTCCTCTTTAATATAAAAGGAAGGGGTCCTAGAGCAAGTAAAAGGAGTTTGTGCTTCATCAAACTAAATTAAAAAGTTTGCTTGATCAATTTGAAGGTAGTATTTCAAATGATTATGATAGTCATAACTTTGCTAGGTGGGGGGATTTTCCATGTTTGTTCATCCAATTGTTTCAAATTCTGTTATCTTTTTCACATGAATTCTTTTGTATGCGGTTAATTTAGTCAATGGCAAAATGTGAGAAATGAGAAAAAAAAAAATTTACGCAGCAATTGAGTTTGGCGCTTAGTGTAAAGTTTTGAGTGCAGCTTGAAAGTAGATGAAGTAACATGCTGAACAAAAAAATAAGTGCCTGAAACCCAAAAAAGAATTTAGTCAAATTCATTTACCAAATATTTTGACTAAGCCAAACACAAAATATTAGATATTTGACTCAAGTTAGTCGATTTTAAACCTAACCCCTTACCATCTAAAAAACAAACAACACAAAACATCTGGTTCAATTTCCATCAACATTTTTGTTCATAATAAATATTAAAGAAATTATTAAAACTAAGTCCGAAAGTTCAAACTTCTAAGGCCTTAACAAGAATGAACATAAACAATGCGGACCAGACCAAGCACCTGCATCAAACAAATTTTCAGCTCTTAAAATGTCTCATAAACCACCTTTTAATTAAATTTGGGGTCACATGTTCCAAAACATAAAAGCCTTAATGCTGAGCACTTCACACACGGTCTAGGGAATCATCACTAACAAACCAAATATTTCATATCCTTAACAAGTTGACACTTAATTTTACAAGGGGCACAGGTTCTGTGGTCAACTTCTGGTGTCCTAGCAGCTTCCCTTTATAACCACATCTCTTGTTTATTTTTGAATTTCATATAACTAAGCACTAAATTATTAGCTGACAGGCGTAATTCAAAATTCAGAAACTTCATGTGCACATCTGTATACAAAGACAACCGAAAGTACATATCTATAAACACACAAACACGACAATCAACAGGTACAAAAAGGAAAAAGAAGCTTGCCTTGTAGCGATTGACGAGGTTTTTCCACTTGCATTTGCACTGATCAGGAGTCCTAAAGTACCCTTTCTCCCTCATTTTTGCACTCACAATCTCCCATAGTGTCTTGTTCCTCTTAGCCGCGGTGAAATCCTTCTCCAGCTCCGCGCGGATTGCGATGAAATCCCTCGTCTCCTGATGCCCCCACTGCGGCTGATTCTGGGGGGCTCTCTCTTCCCTTCCTTTCCCCGGCGCAGTAGCCGGCGACATCTCCGCCGGACTCAGCAGCGGCGACGACATCATGCTTATTCTGCGCAGAGCCTCATTATCTCCGCCTCCATACATCACCCCTGCAAGATATTGTCAGACGTCGCCCAGACCAAACCGCTTGTAGATTAGGGTTTAGAAGTGTCCTCGGTGCACGGCTCTCTCTCTCTTTCTCTCTCTCTCTCTCTCTCTCTCTCTCTCTCCGCTCTTCCCCGTGTCGCGCTGGAGCGTTCTTCAGACGTAGCGTGCCAGACGCTGTTGAAGATCTATTTTATATCACGGAAAAGGTCTAGCAAAATGCCTATTCTTTTCATGAAATTTACATTTAGGCCATTCAATGGACTTTGTCGGTTGCCGAAATTACCCCTGGCAGGTCGGCGATCTCAATCGCAGCTTGTTGTCACACAGTTGCTAGATAAATTAAACCAAGGGAACACGACAGACTGGTCCTGCTGACATGAAAAGCAGTAAAAATGATAATTTTCAGTAAATTATATTTACAAGGGATACTATAATGCATAATTTTAAAATTACACCAAACATTCATATTATTTTAAATTATAATTTCAATATAATTTTTAATATTAATTTAATTAATGTAATTTTATATAAATTTGATTTGGAAGGGAATTTGTGTTCTAAAAAGTCCCAACAACATAAAAATAAATTCATATTCAATAATGAGTGTAAATGAAAGTCAGATTTGCTTACGTAAGTAACGTTCTTAAATTTTTTATTTTAAAAAATTAAAATATAATAATAATAAGATAAAAATTTTATAAAAACTTTAATCTTTATTTTATCTTATCAATCAAATCCTTATATTTAAAAAGTGACAATCGAAACTTAATTTATCAATTTAAATAAACTGAATATCGCAAAAAAAAATTAAAAATTAAAAATATACAAATTAAAAATTTTATATAATATATGTTAACTAAAAATTTTTCACAAGTGTAAAAACATATTCAAACTATTATTACAAAAAGTTTCATAATTTTTTCGTATTCAAAATATTTTTTAAAAAATTTATAATATAAAAAATTTTTAAAAATAACATAATTATTCAAAAAATTATGTTTTTTACATTTATTAAAAATTCAAGTCAAAATTCGTAGTATATGATTTTAATTTAAATACTTTAAATTTAAAAATTTTATAAAATTTAATTTAAATCAAATTAATAAATTAATATTTAATTTATTATTTTTAATATAAAATTTTATTAGTAATACAAAATAAATAATAAAATTTTATAAGGCCTTTATTTTGAAAAATATTTTGATAGTTATGAAGACATTTAATAATAAATTATGAAATTATATAAAAATTAAGAAAATAATACAAGTATAATAAAAAAATAATTTTTACAATAAATTTAATAAAACATACTCTATAAGACATTTTTTTTCTCATTTGACACATCAACCTCCTTCAATAATATAACATATATGAGACTACCAAATATCTAAATAAATTGAATATCAACCTATTAAAGATAGGCTTTCTTAGTATAGGTTCTCTTCTTTCTCTCATCTTAATTGGAAAGCATTTCAAATTACCAAATCTTAATTGGAAGATGTTGTTATGGGTGGCTCCAACAAAATGAAATATCTATTTTGATATTTCAATGACATCTATCTATATAACAACATAATATTTATTATTAGAATAAAAAACAAATAAATCAAATACTATTACAGCATATTTGATTAGTAGGAATACCAATTCTTTTCTTACTTTATTCTGTATGAAATTACTTTTCCAATATTTGGTTTATTTTTATCACAAAATTATAATTATTTAAGGAATTTCTATTCCTTGAAAACCCGGAACTGCTGTTCCGAAGTGAACCCTCAAAATAGCTATTCCATGAAAACAAAGAATTGCTATATTTTTTTATTCCCAATGTATCCTTAATAAAAATTTTAAATTACTATCATATATAATAACTTTATTTTTTAAATAATTTATCAAAAAATAAAAAATAATAATAATATTATTAAAATATTAATTAATATTAAATTTAATTTTATAATTTTAATATTTAAAAATAATAATAATTATTAACATATTATTTAATTAATATTATTTTTATAATAATAACATTTTTTATTTTTACATAATTTACTAAAAAAGAAAAAATTAAAAAATATTACTTTTATTAAAATATTAATTAATTTTAATCTTAATTGTATAATATTAATATTTAAAAATAAAAATAATTATTAATATATTATTTAGTTAATATTATTTTTATAATAATTTATTATTATAAAATATTTATTAATTAATATTATTTTAATAAAAATTAATTTAATTATAATTAATTTAATTAAAATATATACTAATTTTTTAAATTTGCTTCAATTACTTTTCTATCTTATTGTTTGATGAATCAAACATATGGAAATGAATTCATACTCTATTTAATTCTAATAAACCAAACATAATAATACTTATTCTTTTCTATTCCTTCTCTTTTTTATTCTCAAAAAATACTTTTTCTATTTCTCATCTATTTCATTTCATGAACCAAACATGCCATTAGATATCTCGTTTTTTATTGCATATAAAAACTTTAGACATTATAAATAATTTATTTTTATAATATTATTAAAATTTAAGAAATAAAAATAAATTTTATAAATATACAACACGCAAACTAACATAATTTTTGAAAATAAAAAACATATTATTACCCCAACAATGCTACAATGTTTTTAGAGTAAGTAGTAAATTTTGTTTTATAAAAAATATATATGTTAACGACATTAAGATGACTTGGACTAAACAAACCCAATCTAGCCATGATAATGTTGGATCCGACAGACACTATTGTAGCAAATGGCCAAATCTGGTCTCGTCATCAGAGTGCTCTAGTCGTGGCAATGTGAAAAAGGCCAGATGGCCTGGCCAAGCCGTGGTAGTGCGAGAGGGAGGCTAGATGGCGTCGTCTGGTCATCGCCACCACCTAGCCACCTGTGCAGCGTGCGAGAGACGACCAAACGCAGAGTGCGAAGGCTCCACCCTCCGCACTCTGTGCATTTACAATCTCCTCCACTGATGCGGTCATTGATGACTCCTTTAACTGCTTCTTTGATCACCAAAACACAGAGGACTAAAACTCTAGTTTGCTTAAAGAGATTTGTCTGTTATGAAGAAGAGTGCATCCCGAGATTGGTTTTATACGAGAAGCCGGTCAGGTTGGATAGATATATGGTGTGCCTTTTATTAATCGCAAAAACCAATTGAATCAGAACGGCTCTTGAAGGAAAAGAGAGAAGAGGGGAGGCAGAGGGGAGAGAGAGGGGCAAAGACTTCTAAGGAAAGAGGGGGAGATGTTGTAAGGGCAAACACGTAAATTGATAAATAATTTGTAATAAATAATTTTTGTATATATATATTTAATTATTTATTACATCATCATCACGGTTTAATATTTGACTAACTTCGATTTATTTTCTATGCTTGATTTTTTTTTGGGTTCAATGATTTGTCTAATTTTCAAAATATTGGATAAAATGAATTATATATAAAGATATTTTTGTTTAAAAAATAATTTTATAATATAACAAAAATGATATTTAAATTTTATTTTTTATTTTTTAAAAAAGTTATTGGATCATAATTTTTTAAAAATTGTGCAAGAAAAAATAACCCAAAAAAAAAAAAGAAATTGTGGGAAGTCGAGACCGATAAATAATAGCCCTTGTGCATATTAAACTTGCCCCTCTGAAGTCTCTTCTTTGCATCTCTAGGGTTTGCGAAAAAGAGTAGCTCTCCTCCTGCAGATTGCCTTTATGTTCCCTGCAAATTGTCTCCAAATCGATCCAGGATTTGTTTACTCTTAATCCTTCTTATAAGTCGCACGCGTATATCTCACGGTTCCTCTTATCTCTTTGGATATTGATTCTCCTTGGGGTTTTTCACGACAAAATTATGTTTTTAATCTCTTCATCGTTTAGCTCCCTTGTTGTAATCTGTCAGAATCTTCGTGTTTTTGGCCCTGGTTTGAATCCTTTCTGCCCCTATTGCATTGCTCATCACTCCGCATCTCGCTAATTTTGCCCTTCTCCGTTCCCAAAATTTTCCCACGTTTGACTCAGCCGGATCATGTAAATCCGTGGTCTTCTTTGTCATTAGATTCTTGTTTCAGGGGCTGTGGTGATATTTCATTCTCAAAATCAGTTAATTATCTTGGTGAAATTCAAGGGTGTTGCAAAAGAAAATCATGTAAAATTTTGTCGTGTTGTTCTTGCAAGGGTTTTCTCTTGTTTCTTGATAGTCAAGGGACTTTTTATTGATTGTCATAGTTGAATTTTGAGGTCTTTGCATATTTTATTTGAGTACTGGGGATTTTCATCAACTGAGGAATTCTTGTTCTTGAAAGAAAAGAAAAAAAAAAAAACTATGCCTCAAGAACAATCAGTTTCAAATCCATTAAGGCGCAGTTTGTCAAGAAGGAGATTCTTGCGCTCTGGGATTGATAGGGATGACAGGGGTTGGACTATGCTCCATATTGGAGCTCGAAAGGGTGATCTCAAAGAGGTAAGTTTCGTCTTCTTGCTTTGTTGTGCATGTTCTTTATCTTTTCTCTGAATGAATGCATACACATGTTCTGTTCCAGTGTTGTTTTTATTACTTTGTGGTCTTATATTCATCTACCTTTTATTGTTAAAGTACAAATGTTAAGTATCAGCTTTCTCTTATTCTTCTTGATATATGCATTCTGTTTCCAGCTTGTCTTTATATCATGCCTTACTGTACCATCAGATGCTGTTGGTGTAGAAGACATGGTTATGTCATATTATGCAATTTTCATGTTGTTTACCATTTTCTTCCTCCTTAGTTTGCTTCTTTATCATGTGCTTTTGCTTCTCTTGTTTACCCAATTGGGTCCTGGTGCCAAAATCTTGGCAGTGGTCTTGAACTATTTGATAACGAGACCTGATATCTGCAATTATAGATAAAATGACATATTTCACAAGTCCTAGGATGCAGTATGCAGTTAATGTGCTGAAGATGTAGCAGAAGTTTGTGTTCAGAAACATTAACACATATTTCACAAGTTGTAGGACGAATGTGCAGTTAATGTGCTGAAGATGTAGCATAAGTGTGTTTAGAAACATTAATAAATTTTTTTCTTAAAAAAATTTGGCTGTAGTTAGTATAGGTGGTTGATAATGGCCCTGAACTATTCATAATAAGTTCAAATGTCTGCAGTTATAAGAAAGAAATGTTTTATTACTTGCCAAAAGTTGTACATGGAGTATGAAGTAATATTGCTGAGAATATAGCGTAAGTTTATGTAGTTAGAAGCATTAATGAATCTTAAAGAATTGTGGCCACAGTTAGCTTATGGGGTATTTCCACTGAAACGATTATGTGCTGTGGCTGGAGTTGGTGGGGGTTATTTATACTGAAACGAAATTGTGCTATAAATGTGCTACATAAGTAGTTTAGCCTAACTGGACCCACGTGCAGAGGGAGATTTTTTTTTTTTTTTTTTTTTTGGGGGGGGGGGGGGGGGGGGGGGGGGGGGGGGGGGGGGATAGATTTATTAGCTTTAGAAGCATTGTTATTTTAAAATGTTGATCCTCACAAGATTGGAGCAATTATTGTTTGATCCATTGCTTGATAACTTTCCACTGCATGGAGAATAGATGTACCAATTCTTTCTTTTCCCTTAAATTCTCATCTGGTTTCTTGCAACTCAGAAGAGAGTTTTCAAGGGGCATCTTAGCTTCACGGTTCTATTTTAAGTTCCATTACTTGATGTATCAATAGCTTCCAGTGGCATGCCTGAGTGAACCCTATCTTGTAATGATGTGGCTTGCTACCTATATGCTTCCATGGTCGCACCGGTCCTCTGTCGTGCATCCTGTTGATCTGGGATTTATATTGGTAAATTAACGCATATGTAAGAACCTTTTTATTCGATGAAGCTCATAATTCCTTATGTATTATATTGTTTTGGGAGGGTTAACTTATAATTAAGGTTGTTCTGGATTTTCATTGCTTTGGAGTAAAAAAAGTGAAGTGACTGGGTTGCACCAATGAAAATATTTCTTCATTTGTTAGTACTCCTTTATAAAAATAATTGTAATTAGTGCTATATACAAATCATATCTCTGTACTTTAGAGTTAGTCTCAAATTGCACCTCAAAATTTTAATTAAGGCAAATTGCACCTAAACTATCGCATAAATTCAAACCAAAATTTTATGGTTGAATTTGACTGTCGAATTGATGTTGATATAGTCGTTTAGATTTACTCTTATAATGCCTATTTCTAGTGTGAAAAAAAATTGTAATTCTTGCATGCTTTGAAATTTCATTTAGAATATTTTAGACAAATTTGAGAGGGAACCTTTTAGATTACATGGTAGCTAAAATGCAGCTTGCCAGTGGAATTTTTTGTTGCAAATTCAGATTGGCCCTCAAGTAGATGGATTTAAGATGTAAAAGTCCTCTGAAATTTCTGACTAACCTTTCCCATAATATGCTAAGGTTACTGATATATTAGTGCATTTATGGATGGGCGTAATTTATGTCCTTTGACTGCATGGTCCTCAATCCTCATTTTGTTCTATAATGAATTAACACCATATTCCTCTGATCCCGCAAGTTGAGTTTTGCTGAAGCCATGTATTTTACATCAAATGGTATAAGACGCATGACTTTGTTGGTCATGTTAAGAAAACCTAGCTATCCTTCAATGTTTCTTTTTACGTTCAATTGGTTTGAGTCTTTCCTATAAATTTTTGACATCACTGTTAACTAATGATTTGCTGTTTTCATCTGAACAGGTAAAGCGACTTCTTGATGAAGGTATGGATGTAAATGTGGCTGCATGGGGCCCCAAATCAAAAGGTGTTACTCCTCTACATCTTGCTGCTGAGGGTGGCCACCTTGAAGTAATGGATGAATTGCTTGAGCGTGGAGCTAATATTGATGCCAGAACCGGGGGTGCATGTGGCTGTAAGTAAAGAAATCATGCTTCTCTTTCACCTGTAAGTAGCCCAAGTACTAACTGCATTTTACATGCTACTGATATTTCCTTTTGTATCTATAACCCAGGGACACCACTTCATGCTGCTGCCAAGGAAAGGAAGAGAGAAGCAGTCAAATACCTGGTGGAGAATGGAGCATTCTTGCCAGATGACATCAGTGATAACAGATTTAATCCACCGGTGCATTATTGCCCTGGTCTTGAATGGGCATACGAGGAGATGAAGCGTCTTCAAACAGATAACATATCATCAGGGGAGGCCTCGTCCTGTTCTGAAAGCTAATGATGTTCTATGGCTCTATCGATGCTATGATCCTGTTGCTTTGGTTCCTGATAGATTCTGTGTTGAATAATGCTATAAATCATGGACAAATGTGATTTTTCGTCATTGGAGAGTATTGTATGTCTTGTGTGTCCGATATTTGGTCATGTAATATGTTATCTTAAAAGACATGTCGAAGCTTACTCATCAAACTGGTTGTGTCCGACATTTGGTCATGTAATATGTTATCTTAAAAGACATGTCGAAGCTTACTCATCAAACTGGTTGTGTCCGACATTTGGTCATGTAATATGTTATCCTAAAAGACATGTTGAAGCTTCCTCATCAAACTGGTTGTGTGCCTGATATTTGGTCATGTAATTTGTTTGTACTTGGTTGTGGCAGTTGTGGTCCATGATATTTCATAAGTACTGAAGGAGCAAAATAGTAGAGTTCTCATAAATGAACAGGTTCTCTTCATATTTCCAGAAAGATTAAGACTTTTATTTTTTGGAATTGATTTTCAAATTATTACAATTGTTTATAGTTTTTGTAACTTTGTGTAACCCTGTTAACTGATTGAATTGAGGTCTTACCTTCCTGTTCTTAATATTGATGAAGTTGTGACAAAGAATGAGAAGTTATAGACATTTGTTGAGTTACTCCTAACTTGTGTTTGATTAACATTTATCTATTAATAAATAAATTTAAAATAAATATAAAAAATTCGAGTGAACTCAGTTTTCTAATTTAAATTTTAATGTATTAGTGTCACTCAACTTTATAAGTTAATTTTTTATTTAATTTTAAGATAAATACAAAAAAAATTGAACTATATTTGTTTTTGTTTTACATCATTACGATATGAATTTAATGTTAGTTTAAATCACATCTTGTTAAAAAATTTAAAAAATTAAAAAATTTATATTTATATTTGAAATTTTTTAAGGATGCAAAGATATATAGAAATTACTTTCATAAAAAATTTAAATATTAAAATATTAAAAATATTTTTAAAAAATTTATACTATCAAAATTTTAAACAAATTAAATAAAAAAATTATGAGTTAAAAATTATTCAAATTTCAAACATAAACTCAAGTGTAAATTTTATTTGAGTTATTCGCTTTTAATTTTTTATAATAAGTTGTAGATCTCAACTTGAAATAGTAAATGCATGATTAATTTAATCAATACATCAAATTTTAAATTAAAAATTAAATATAATTCATATTTTTTATATACTTTCTTCAATTTAAGTTAAATTTATTATCAATTTTTAAACAATTTTAATAAAAATAAAATTTTTAATATTTTTGAGATATTATAATAAATTTTTTTTACAATAAGTATTATAAAATAAATTATATCTTACATATAATAGTATTAAGTATTAATTGCATCAATGAGATATGCATTTTATTCACTATATCAAATCAAAATTTATAAAAAAAAATTACATTTATTTAAAACTTGCAACTTAATACTTTTCAAAAAAAACCTAAATAATAAATCATTTTTTCAAATGAGTTGTTTCCAAAATCAAAGATTTTGGATTCACGTTCTCTAGATCAAATCATATGTGGATCCACCTTTGCTCATTTACCAAATTCAAAGATGTTTATATAAAAGAAAAAAAATTCCATTTTTGGCATTGATTTTCAAATTATTACAATTATTTTATAGTTTGTGTAAGTTTGCATAATCCTATTGACTTATGAGTTGAGGTGCTAGCTTCCTAGTCTTCTTAATATTGACTAAGCTGTGCTAGCTGAAGTTGCCACTGAGAATTAACTTAGGTTCAATTAACATTTATCTGTTAATAAATAAATTTAAAATAAATATAAAAAATTATCAAATGGAGTGATTCCAAAATCAAAGATTTTGGTTTCACGTTTTCTAAATCAAATCATAAGTATCTTCCGTTGGTTTGTTTGTTTACCAAATTGGAAGATGTTTGTATAATTTTTTTTTCTTTTTTATATATTTTGAAAATACTGAATTTTAAGGTGAGGCAACACGATGGATTTTGTCAACAGAAGAAAAAAAGTTTTTTTTTTTTTTGGACCAATACAACACCATAAATGCCATTTGCCTCAATTTTTATTTTCCAAGGGGCACCCTATCACCACCTCACGGTTCCATTGCATACAAAACGACAAATTTTCACTTTCAGGGATTTAAATAATATCATAGAATAAGTCAAAAAATGGACCAACGCCTTGCCTCCTCTCAAAATTCCCATTTTTTCATTTCCCGTCTACCAAATCAAATTTAAGAAAATTAGTGGATAGGATAAGAATCACCGGCAAATCTCGGCAGTATATGGAGACCCACCGCTTCTAAACCCGGAGGCGATTCGACCACCCAGACCCTGGCTGGTGGAGCCACCACATCCACCGCCACAATCCCCCCGCCAGCGGTTATTGCGCATATTCTCCCACCGGCGGCTGCGATTTGCTGGGCTCCTTTTAGCTTCTCTGACTCTGTTATGTCCTCCCAGTTGTCTATCTTTTCGTTGTACTTTCTCAGGACACCGGCGGATTCATCAACCATGTACATCACCTCCTCGTTCATGGCTGCCACCGGGCCCTTCCACCCAGCAACCATGCCGGCAGGCATCTCTTCCCATGCGTCGTTGTTTATGTTGTAGACAAGGCCTTCTTTGGCTGCATCTCCTTTCACGTTGACCATACAAAGCTTCCCTCTCCACCCCACTGCGTCTACGGCGTCTCTGCTGAACCTCCCGTCTTTGAGTCCTTTTACCTTTTCCCATTTCCACGCTGACCCACACTTTTTGCTGGTTTTCCCGTTGCTCAAATCCCACTTTTCCACCGATCTCGCCACATCGCTCGAGAACCGGGACCCGATCCCGCTCGCCACATAGACCACGCCTCTTGAAGAGCCGGCGGCGCACCACCTGCGAGGAGTATCGAGCTGGGGGCCAAATGCCCAGGAGCAGGAGAGAGGATCGAAGACGAGAGGGCGAGAGAGAGCAGGAAAGAAATTGTGAGCTGTGGCAGCCAAGAGAACAAGGTTACCAGAAACAGAAAGGGATTGAATAGGAAACTTCCGAGATAAGAAGGATGGATGGGTTAGGAGAAGGTAGAAGGGCGGATCCGGCGGGGGCGGCGGGAGGGCCACCCACCTGGAGGAGATCGGATCGAAGCTGAAGAACTGAACTGGGTTTGAACGGCAGTGGTCATCCGCCACTGATGGCGACGAGAAAAGGACGTAGAGAGAGAGAAACGGAGGGAACGAAGGGGAGTAAAGGAGGCGGCGCCACGAGCGACAGACGGAGTAGAGGACAGAAGGGTGCAGATGAGAAAGGCAGAGCTGGGCGACGTGGTTAGGGAGGCCCGGCAACAAAGGCTGCTCCTGGTGGTGCAGCAGCTTTCGGCGCTTGCTGCCGGAGTTGGAGGGGGCAGCAGCAATGGGATTAGCCATTGAAGATTGATGAGCCCAAAAGGCTAAGCAGCTCCCCTTTTCATGTTTTGAGAGAGAGAGAGAGAGAGAGAGAGAGAGAGAGAGAAGTTTGGCCGTTCGGGTCTGCTTCCCACGTTAAAAGGCAAAAGCTGGAATTTAGTTGTCCTCTTACTTCCTTTTCTTTACTTATTATTATTTAAAAAAACGAAAAATAATTCACCACAAGTGACAACACCTGTCTTGTAGGGCATTGATTTATTGGTCAAACTAGTTAGTCTAACAGACTAATTAAAATTATTATTAATTATTTTTATTAAATGAATCTAAGATTAAATATTTTATAAAATTTTTATATTTATTTTATATTATTAATTTAATTATTAATTTAAAAAATAATCAATTAAATTATAATTTATTAATTTAATTTCTTTAAATTTTATTCAAAATTAAAAAATAATAAATAAAATACATAACTTTTTATATTTATTCAATATAAAAAGTAATTATATTGTTGTCAAACAATTGTATAAATAAGTATAAATAAATAAAATTACATTATGAAGGTGAGATAATTCGTGCTTACATTTATAGTCATTTGTTCATAAATTAAAGAATAAATATCATTTAAAACTTTGACTTATACCTTTTTTATTAAAATTTTAATTTTTAAAACGTATGTAAACAAATTTTGATATATTTATTTTATTTAAATTGAACATTGACTCAAAATAATTAATAATTTTTTTTATTAAAATAATTAAAAATTATTTAAATATTTTATATTTTATTTCGATTTTATCAATCAAATTTAAAAAATTTTCAATTAATCAATGATTTTTTATAAATTTTTAAAATTTTGATAGTTTCTTTTTAAAAAATGTTTTTAGTATTCAAAAATTTTTTAATTTTTTTATGATGATAATTTAAATATTTTCTTACATATGTGAAAAATTACAAGTTAAAATTTATTATAAATTATTTTTAATTTGAATATTTTTAATGTTTAAATTTTTTCAATAGGTTTAATTTGAACAAAATTAAAATGTTAAAGTTGTTTGCATATGTTTTGAAAGTAAAGATTTGATTGAAAATGGAGAATAAAATTAAGATTTAAAATGATATTAACTCTAAATTAAATTAATAAAAAATTATAATTATTTTAAATATTGATAAAATATAATAAATAAAAAATTCATTATTTTTTTTTGGACGCAAGGCACACGCTGAATACGAAGCGATAACGATGGAAGGTTACCAAGAATAAAGAAGAAGTAACCTATCCATATGAGGACTTAATGGATCCATTTGTTAGCAGGCTCGACCAATAAGTTTATAGCCGAGCTCAACCAATAAGTTCATAGGCGGACTCGACCGATCAATCCACCAGCGGACTCGGAGCGACCTAATTGCAAAGGGACTCAACTAGTCCGCAAGGAGACTCGACTAGTCCATAAGCAAACTCAATTAGTTCGACCACAATTGGGCTTAACCTAGTTAGCATATAAACATGATTAACCTGCTTGTTAGAGGGCTACATGGTCAAGCCTATAAAAGGCAATATATCATATCGTTAAGGTGTTAATTGTAAGGTTAATGACCAGCGACCTAGAAATAGAAAAGCAGACCATGCTTACTCCTTGACGTCGAAATATTCTAGCAAACTCTTTCAATTAAAAGAGTAGGAGACTTTTAATGTAGAGAAGTTCCCTTAAGTCCTTAACACTCAAAACTAGCCTGCCAGTGAAAGGTTCAACAAAGGTCTAACTAAAAATCAAACATCTTAACACGTTTTCTTATAATATTAGTCTATACTAAAAAAGCGACAATACAAAAAAAAAAAACTAATATTATGTCAGCACAAAATGATCAAGTGAACCAAAAAACAATCATGACCGTCGATATCTTATGATACGAAGCTGCTAATAGATACTCTAAAATCACAAAAGAACCTAAAATTTCAACTATTGCAACGATAAATCATGTCTTACCTGTTAAAGTTTTACAGAGATGAAATGACGAACATACCTCTGACATATTTATAAAAGAAATGTCTAAGATATAATTCAAACAAAGTCTAATTTATCTCGAAACTCTACTAAAATTGCTACTAACTTAAACATCAAAGGGTACTTCGATCGCATAGTAATACTCCTTGATCATGCTTTCACCTTGTAAGTTCCCCATTCACATATCATTTGAAGATTCCCATACCCATTTTGCATTCCTAGCACAAGTTACTTTTGGTAGCACTGGTTACAATAAAATTTAAATAAAAAAACTTAATATAATATGTATATGTATGATAAATAAATTAAATTAAATTAAAAATAATTAAGGCATTTTATTTTACATTTAACACTGATATTTTTATTATTGAATTGTTTCAATCAAAGCAACCACATTAATTGGTCGGTCGGACTGACTTTTTAGTGATGCACCTATCTGAAATCAATGCCTTTAGCTACTTTCTCACTTTTCAATTTAAATGCTTTTTCTTTTATTGTTTTGAAAACACATTATATTAAATTAATTTATTTTTAAAATTTATAAAATTTAATTTATTTTTATATAAATATCAAAAATTGAGATATCATATGTTATTTATAATTAAATTAACTAACGTATAATCTGAAAAGGAATATGAAGTCAGTGGCACAAACATCCTGTGCACAGGAAAATTCGTCGAGAAGGTTGCGTGGCGAAAGGAAAAGCGCGGGGACCACAGAGGAGGATATGGGAACCATGCATCCTTGGGAAGGGGAGCCTTGGCCTCTAGCAATCAATAGGGCAGAGAGAGAGAGAGATGGACAGAGAGAGAGAATTGAATGAAGAAAGGTGGAAGTGGTTGGATGCTTCGCAATGCACAGCTTCCTGTGAGCCCCACTGCCTTTATGTGCATTTAAAGCATTTTCTTAGTTTTGGTGTCTTCAAAGTAAAATGGCACGACCACAAGCTTGTTTCCTCTTTTTTATGGCATCAAACCCACCTTTTTTTGATATTTTTATGCCCTCCCCCACTTTATATGTAAACAAAAACTTACTTTTTTCTTTATTTCTTTTGTATTTATGTTTAAATATGTAGTTTCCTAATCTCTTTTTATGGTATCAAATCCACCTCTTCTTGATGTTTTTCTACTTTCCCCACTTGATAAGAATTTCTCTCCATCATGCTTATAACATAGACCAAGTGGTAGCTTTGTAATCTCTTTATATGGCATCAAATCCACCTCTTCTTGATATTGTTCTATTTTTCTCACTTTATATAAATATTAAAAATATTTAGCACAAAAAATTATAATTTTTTTAAGTTCTTAAATTAAATTTACAAAAAATTACATCAATTAAAAATATTTATTTTAAATTTTTTAATGTGAGATTTCTTTTTAATAATTTTTAAGATTAATCACAAAAGAATAACTTATAATTTTATATAAATTTTCAATTTAAAATTTTGTTAAAAAATTATATTATTTAAAAATTAAGTGAAATGCTCTTATTTCTTAAGACATAAAAAATGATCATACTCATGCAACCTTTTATTTATGCTTAAAAAAGGACAAATTATTTTCATATTTATTAAATAAAATAAACATAGTTATTATTTTTGTTTGATATGTTTATTTAATTATTATATACAAGAAAATAAAAAATAAATGAAGATTAATTTTAATAATTATAATTATCATTTCACATCAAGTTATGTATATTGTTCATTTTAAATCTCAATAATTAGGTAGATATACTTTACTTATATCAATTAGGATAAAAGTAAAAAATAAAATAAAATCATATATTAAGTTCTCGGTTAAATTTAAATCATATTGATTATTGTATCAGTTGATTTAATTTTAGATTTAAACTCTCAATTTAGATCCACAAAATTTAAAAATTTTGTGAAGATGATTTGTCAATAATGAGAACCGTTATTTATTAAAAAATTTCGAAAGTTTAAATTAAAAAACAAAATTCTCTCTTTTTGTTTCATCTTCCTTTTCTTTTCTTTTGATTTTTTTAAAATTAATTTTAAATTTTTTTAATTAAAGTTAAACTAAAACATTAAATATAAAATTAAAGATTAGTTACATCAAAAAATTTATATTTCACTTGTAATTTTAAATTAAAATTTTTAAATAAAAAGTATAATTATATTTTTATTAAATTTTTAATTTTTATTTTTAATTTTTATTAATATTAATGATTTTACACCTATACGTAATATGTATGTAACGTTTATTTATACTCTAATATCTTTTAAATATTATCAAGATAAATAAAATATTTTTTCACATCATATTTAACAAACATATGTAAAATATAAATATTTAAAAAATAATAAAAAATATTTTTTTCTTTTAATAATATTTGATGGGATATTAGATTAATTGAATATTAACAAGAGTTAAAAATAAAAAAGTTTCACATTAAAAATTTAATAAAAACATAAGTTCAATTAGAAATTTTTTATTAAATATTAAATATGTATATATATATATATGCATGTGTATATATACATATATATATATATAATGTTTAGTGCAAAATTAAAAAAACTTTTCTTTTCAAAATTTTATAATTATTTACTTAAAAATTAATATAATAAAGTTAAATACAATTTTCTTTTAGTAAATCCCTTTTCAACAATTTCATCATGATAAAACGAAAGGTTACTTCTAACAAGAATAGAAAGTGAAAACTTATCTATTCCTCCTCTTGTTATGAGAACTTTCCTCCATAGATTTCATGTAACAGTTTTATGAATTTATCCTTGTAGACACCAAATTTGTAGAAATTACCTATATCGAAGACAAAAGTGATCCATCCAAGATTGCTTACTTTAAATACAAAATCAAAAGAGTTATTACTGAATTACAGTGAAACCAAAATTTATTCACTTCAAAGCATTTTTCTCAAAAATTTGTACCACACGCTTACAATTATTAAGATTACAAAAATACGTGATACAATATGTTTTTAATTAAAAATTTTGATCATTCATAGTCTTTCCAATTTGATTGAAATTGTCCAGAACTATTTTCCAACTAGTTTAGAGTAGTGGTTTTACATGGGAAGTCTCTTTGATGTCCTTCCACCTCTAGTTTTGCAAGAATTTAAAGAATTTTAAAAAAGAATCGATATTTCAAAAAAAATATATATAGTTTTTAATGTTCACAATAGTTTTTGCGTTTGCATGGATATTTGTTGGGATTATGTAGTAATCCGGCAATTATCAATCCTTTACAGTTAAACTTTGGTAAGACAGATCAGAATTAAAATGGTAGAGTTCCTTTAAGATTGAATTAACTGAAGCACTTGCTGTACTCAAGTAGCTAACAGATAAATCGGACAAGACCAATCGATCCACATAGGGCTAATTTTTTATATCAAAAAGCAAAATACAGAGTGATCTATCCTCAACATCATCAAAGAAAGAATATAAACAAAAATTAAAAGAAGCGTTATTTAGGTTAAGAAGTGACACAAAAGAAGAAGAAGACAATAAACCCGCAGAAAGCATGTCTTCCCCGAAATCATATAAAGGACAAATGTCACAAGATCCTTTTGAATTCTGAAAGCATCAAACAGCTTCTTCAAAAAGCTCAAAAGTAAAAGTGTAGCAAGTTAAAAGTAGACAATCAAGACAGATAACATAAGGCAGCAGATAAGATTACCTAAGACAGCTTAAAAGTAGAAGCGCAAGATAAAAACAGGCAGCACAACAAGTCAAAAAGGAGAGTTCAATAAAAAACTACTTAACAAAAGTAGCAAAATCAAGATAAGATTGTCTAAGATAGCTCAAAAATTGATGAAGATAAGATCGAAAACATACTCTAACAAGTCAAAAAGAAGAGTTCCATCAAGACATATAGCCTACCTAACAAAACAGCAAAATCACAATAAGATTATCTAGGATAGCTCAAAATTCGAAGTTTAAGATAAGATTAAGAACCAAAAGTCAGAAACCAACCTCTATATAAGCATAATTCAAGAAAGAAGTGACAGTTCAAATTCCAATCTCGATTTCTTCTTTAGAAATAACCTCTAATTTGTATGAGCAAGCTTTTCTTGTTTTGTAAACTTAAAGATTAGTATTGAAAAGCTTTTTGTAAGTATTTTCTTTAATCAATATCAATATATATTGTTTCAATGTTTGAATCCATAATTTTTTGTTCACAATATTATTAGAAATTTCATTAATTAACTTTTCATGTGTATCGATAAATTTTGATGGTCATCTCTAATGGAAACTAAATCGATCTGCACTTGAATGTAACGACTGATATGAAAGAGGTTCATGTTAAAATTCATATTTTATTATTTTACTATTTTAATCATTCTACTTTACTATTATTTTTACTATTTTAATTATTTTACTTTACTCTTATTTTTACTATTTTAATTATTTTAATTTTAACTACGTCGGTAAACTTGGGATAACAAAAATTAATATAATAAAGTCACATACAACTCTCTTTCAGTGAACCCCTTTTCAACAATTTCATCGTGATAAAATATTTTGTTAATATTTTTCAAACAAAATTTTGCATATTTTTTGGTCTTATTTTATAGAGTATTTTTAGGGTCATTTTTGTAATTTAAGTTCAAAAAATAGTAAGACAATTTAACTCACATAAAATAGTAACTGGAAGTTAGAAATATGTAGTCTTAATTTTATGTTATTTATAAAACAATTTTTTCATAAATCAATATTTTTTAAAGTAAGTATAAAAAATACCTTAGATTATATTAATTTTAAATTTGAACCATGAAATATTGATTAATGTAATTATATTTCTTATATTTTAATTTAATTTGATCTAGATATTAATTTAAATGATTATAAAAAATTAATTTATTTTTGTTATTAAAATATATAAAAATAACTTAAATAATTTTAAATGTATCTTCAAATTTAAACAAGTTTCACCTCACGAATAATTTTAAAAAAATTTTAATAGTATAAAATTGAGAAAATATATTTTCAATGTTCAAAAAATATATTTATCAATTTTTAAAAAATATATCCAATTTAAATATCTTTAATTTTTAAATTTTTGATAAATTAAATTGAATCAATTTAGAAAATTAAAAAATCAATTAAACTATATTTTAATATTTAAATTAAGAAAAATTTTGTAATTTACATTTTTTGCATTTACCTTATTTTTACTAGACTTATGAATGAAAATAATTTTAAAATGATATAAATAAATATACAATTCTTTATGATACATTAGTGAGGCTTCTTAATTAAAATCTGTATCACCAAAAGTTAGATAATTAAATAAAATATAAGATTCAAAATTTTTATAATTTGTAAATCTATTTTAATATTATTGAAGACAATTTTAAAAAATAAGTTGATATAATAAAAATATAAAAAGTAAGTAATATTTACAAACAATGTGATGAAATATTAGTATGCTTATATTTATAAAAATAAATTATATATTAATTATTTTAAATTGGAAAGATATGAGGATGATTTTGTTTTATATATAAAAAGTTTTAAAAATAAAATAATAGTTAAAAAGACAAGTGGAGTGATAAAAAGGCGTGGGGCCCGTACTGGCGAGGCGGTCTGTAGGGACCACTTGCAAAATTGCTTTGACACCCATGACAACGCGTGAAGCCACAAAAAGGTAATTTTGTTTTTTCTATGATAAAAATATTCCTGTACGTGTCGTCCACTGCACGCTTTTCATTCCGTCAATTAATCACCAACTTTATCAGCTTTTTGACAGCTTTTGGTTTACTTATTTTATTTTTAAGTTTGGTGTGGGTTGCTTCCATGTATAGATGAGAGGCTTAGATTCTTATATATTGAAAAAAAATTATTTAATTTCAAGTAAATATTAGATAAAATTTTAAATTATATATTCAAATCAAATTAGATTTTAATTTAAATAATTTTTAAAAATTAAAAATATTTCTATTATTAAAATATTTAAAAAACAACTCATATAAATTTTACACTTTTTAAGATTTATTAATAAAATTTAAATAATTTTCAACTCATAACTTATTTTTTATAGTTTTTATAATTTTTAATATTATAATATTTTTTAAAAATAATTTTAGTATTAAAAAATTTAATTTTTTTATGATGATAATTTGCTTTTCTTTAACATATTTAGAATATTCTAAACTAAAATTCATTATATAAGGTCTCTCATTTGAAAATTTTTTATTTTTTAATTTTTTCATAAAATTCAATTTGATTCAAAATGATAAGTTATGATTTGATTTATCATTTTTTAAATATCAGTGTTCGTTTAATAACATATGATATAGTTTGCAGTTTTACATAGTCTTTACCCTTTATTATTTTAAATTAATGAATTAGATTAAATTTAATTATTTAAAAAATAAATATGATTTGCGCTTTTTTTATCAAGTTTGAAAGTGAATTTAATTCAAGTTAAGAAAATTTAAAATTTTAAGGTCAGAAGTCTAACTGATTTGTAAAATTGATGAAAAAATTTGGATTCTTAAATTAATATTTTGCTCTTAAAAATTCATGGGCAAGAGAAAATAAAAAATACTTATCGGGTTTGAATAATGACGAAGTATCTTAAAAGGGTTATTTTTGATTCACAAGTTTTTTTTTTATAGAAATTTTCCTTATTTTTTAATATTGGTCTTAAAATACTAGAAAATAAGTATTGAAAAAGGTCATTTCAGCTCTATCTTTCACTAAATCTGAGTTAAGCTAGTCAAGATGTGCTTTTTCAGCTAGATTAATTGTGTAAGGCCAAGTTGATCGATTCAACTTTGTTAGTTTGACTTGATGTGACATGTTTTGTTGGTTGAGAGGATTGCTTTTGATATCGTATTCTCCCTAAAATAATTTACAATTGAGCTAGTTTAAGAAGTCAAATGTCAAGTCATTCACGAGATAAGTAACATGCTAGGTTGCTGCTTGTGATATTTAAGAGAGATGGTTGTGCTATGAGGGATGAAACAACAATGCATTGTTTTGATTTTCCAAAATAACTGTTTATCGTTTAATTTTTTGTATCCTCACATTTTTTAGTTTTTTAGTGATTACTAGTTGCAAAAGAAGAGGACTTATTTGTTTTTGCCTTCACTTCTACTTTCTTTTTTCTCTCTATTATGGTTGTGTTTTTTTCTCTCTCTTGTTCATGTTTCTCTTTGTTCTTTTTGATACTCTACAAGCTATCCTTATCGCCATTATTCTCGATCTTTATTGTTGTCATTCGTGCTCGTTTTTATGTTCGGCTCTAAGTCAGTGCCCTTATTCTTGTTGTTTTACCTTCCATTATCATCTTGTGCTTCTAGAGAAATCATGGCATTATAAATGTTAGTTTTGTAGATACAATTAGGTTAAATGTAATTATGAGGGAATTAATAATGATCCTTATATGTATTTATGTGGAAGCATTAACGCTTGCCTCTGATTACCCCTTTTAACTTGTTTTGATCGATGCAAACTCATCTATCGGGCTTTAACTTGGCAAATAGGGTAGAGAGATTTTGAAAGCTTGTTTGACTAGAAAGCTATAATGAAGGTTTACCGGCATTTATCATGTCGAGAATTGATCTCCTCCATTAGGGGGTCCCTAAAAATAAAAAATGCTTCAATAAAAGAGTTGTCGAAAACTTAAATCCCACCTCTAGAAGGTCGATGCCAAAAGCAAGTAGTTTGTCAAACTCTAACGATGACAGGATTGTTAGGTTGTTGGACTTACTGACCATCTAACCAATACTAAGAGTAAAACTTCTAATTAGTTTCAAGTTTTAGGGGATGACTTGTTGCATTGCTTAGTAATTAATATAATCATTTTTTTAATTAGATAAAACCTCCTTCATGTACTTTATATAGCTCGACATTTGTTCCCATGCATTCGAAAAAGGAATGCTATCATGCAATTTTTTAATTATATTAAGAAATTTGAAATTGCTTAGTCATTTATTGAAAGATATCCAATAATGAAGGTTAATTGTTAGGTTGATATTCAACAACAAAGACTAAATTTTTATTAATAAAAATTGGATATTTAGTGTTAATATTTAATAATTAAGAGAAATAGTTATGGTGACTCATATTAACACTTATTACAATTAAATATTTCTTAAAATAAGGGGTAATTACATTAGATAGACTTACATTTTGCTTACAGTATCAAATTAAAATCTGTATAAAAAAAAAACTCAATTTTAAACATACATTATGTTTCATTCTCAATATAAGATTTTCATCCATATATCCCATTAACCTTAACAACAAGGTACATATAACATTCATATCAAGTGTAAGAAAATTGTCACATGTACATAATATATTAAATTTCTAAACTATCTTAATGCCTAATGCACACTCAATAATTGCGCTATACATTCACTCACTCTCCGACACACTCACTCTTACTCACGATCACTCAATTAATCCATTAACATTGGTTGTTATTTTATATGAATCTATTGAAAATCATGCACCCATATGCTTTGAATCAGTCTTTTGTTCAATTATTGAATTGTGATATTTAGTTCTTCCATTGATCTAGAGACTATACCATCCAAAAAATTGAATTTTGAAGCAAATAACATTGATCAAGATAATACACTCAGTCGTTCACTTGATTTAAGCAATTTATTTGTTGTTCCATTGATAATTTAAGGGATTGATTTCGAAAACCCACTCACTTATTTGAATAATCTAAAATTCATTGTTTTCAAATGGTGGATTTTGAAAACCAAAACTCTTTCAGCTCGAAATCCTAGTTTTACTTATGTGAGGAAGAGAAGATTGCTTATTATTTTATAGATTCATGTTGAAATATTTGTCATTGTAAGACTAAGTACTAATTATTTTATAGATTCAATGTCAAAATCCCTTTATGTTTTAATTAGCTTTAGAAGTTTATGTTATAAGAGCATCATTTCTGGAACATTTATGAAGTTTTCTTAGATTGAATATTTGTAGAAGGTAAACTAATTTGAATTAATAATATTAGGTACAAAATAATTAATTGTAAATTGTACTTTTTGTATCCATGTATCATTTGTGGAACGTTCTGAATTTTTATATTAGTAATTACTCTAATTTAGTTAATGATTCAATAAGGTTTGAGATCATTTATAGAAATTTATTTACATTCTTACACGTTTATTGTAGTTGAATATATATTCTTTATGGCTAATTATATTTGTTTTGTTTGTTTCTTTCTTTCCAACTATCGAGACAACCCATAAGGAGAACAAACAAGTATACAAGCAATATAGCCATTGAGCAACCCGTAGGACCATATCATATAAAGAAATGATCCATACTATAAACCATATTTGGATTGCTTCATGCTTGTATTTAATAATGCTTGTCTTGGATAACTTAAGTTTTTTTTTTTTTTGGTAACTTGTACAATGTTGAGTTTTTTGTTTCATACAATAAATCACATTTGGATAATTTAGAATTTAAAATTAGATCATTTTGTTGAAAGATGTGTAATATGATTTGTTGTAAATGAAACTTATTGTTATGAAAAAATAGTTGCTCTATGTGACTTATTGTTCTGAAAAATGATTATTTGGTTCAATGTGACCTTTTGTTATAGTAAAACTTCTAATTTGTTTCTAGTTTTAGGATGATGAAATGTTGCATTCCTCAGTTGAAATAATTATTTCATATTCTTCTCAATTTATTTTTATTAGATAAATTCTCCTTCATGAACTTTACATAGTTCGACATTTATTCCCCTGTACTGCAAAAAGAACATTATTATCAATTTTTTCTAAAGATATTAAGATATTTTGAAATTTTCTTAATTATTTGTTGAAAGACATCCAGTAATAAAGGTTGAATATCAAGTAACTAATATTCAATAGGAACAGCAAAATATTTAATGTTAATATATCATTCTCACGAGAACCATTTTAAGTCATTAAGTGTTAAGATTAATTAATCTTACAATTATTTGAAGAAATCGATGAAAGAGGATTGAATAGGAAAAAATTGAAAAAAAAAGCATATGCTAATTAAACAAACTAGATAATTAAAATAACTAGAACATCAAGGCATTTAATTTGACTATAGTTATTCAAATATATATTCTTTGTTGGGTTAATCAAAATTATAATTCATGTTGATAGTTGGAGGACCCTAATTCTTTTAGTAATCTTGCTCAAGCAATATCAAAAATACTCACACATTAATTCATTATATCTCCATATGAATTGAAATATATGTTCATTAACATCAATGATCATTTATATTGCACTGCGCATGTCGTGTGAATATATCTTTATCCCCAATGTAACATGTGACATTCATTGTATATATATATATATATATATATATATATATATAAAATACATAAATCACCCCTTGATCACATTATGATTTTCAAATCAGTCCTATATTGGCCAAATATATTAAAGTGTTAAGGAAATGATTAACATTAAAATGAAATTATGAACTTTGAATAACATACACAAACATAATTAAATCTTTTTAACCAAGTTACATTGTAGCTCTAGTAAGTGAATTAGTTCATAATCAATGTAAAAAAATTTACAAATAAAAATAAGAACTATGTATAGGAATCTAAGAGATGAAAAAAGAGTAAAAGAAAACTCTATTTGTGAGAATTCCAAGCTCTTTTCAAAGCCTACTTGTTGTTTGCTTCATTTCCTCCTTTCTTTTCTTGTTGAGTTAGTGTTGTTTAGATATAGGAACGTAGTTTGCTCTAGTCCTTGTCGACACAAGATGTTCATATTACTAAATTTTAACTTTATGTTTCATCTTTATTTAGGAGTAGTTGACTTTCTTTTTTTAATTGGTATATATTTAAGTTCTATTTTCTTAGATATTTCTTCACTTGCTTAAATTAAAAGATACTCTAATAAACTTATTAGAAATCATATTAAAGCATGAAATTAAGCTTGAAAAGTATGTGAAAATGGTATAAAATTAAGTATATCATACATTGGGCTTCAAGTTATGAAGGTTGGGACTCATTTAATGCTACATTTGAACAATTGTACTTCTAAAAAAGATTTTGTTTTTGATTTTTCTTTTAATGTTATAAGGATTGTAATAGCATTACAACAAGAGACTAAGAGTCTACCCATTAAGTGAAGATAATGCCTCTTGACAAAGAAAAAGTCCTAATGCATGAGGTGACGAAACCTTGATGGTTGACGAGTCATTCGTTGCTAAGACCAAACAAAGGTCATAGCAATTATGAAACTTCTATGTAGATTTAATAACTTTGAAAAAGTTCCTAGAAGGGATATCAAATTTTAATTGAACAAAAATTAAACTTGGTAACTAATTGTTGATTTTTTTTTTAAATTGTTAGACAACTTATATTTATATCATAATATTATGTTACAAAATTTCAAAATTTAAAACGTGCGTCTTGCTTAATAGTTTAACTTTGATGATTGCAATCGATTCATTAGTCTCTTAGAAAATATTTATAATCAATATTATTTGAGATGATAAGGAGACATAATGAATTATTAAATGGTATAGTAAGTATACCTTACTTCATGGTACTATGCAACTCTTATGCAGATTTAATGGCTTTAAAAGACTCCCACGAAGGTATATCAAGTTTTAGTTGAACCACAAATTAAACTTGTTAACTAATTATTAAATAAATGGTATTTAAATTGTTAGAAAAATCATATTTATATCATAATTTTATGCTACAAAATTTTAAAATTTTAAGCATGCATATTGCTTAATAGTTCAATTTTAACGATTGCAATCGATCCATTAGTCTCTTAGAAAACACTTGGCCAATATTATTTAAGACAATGAAGAGGTATAATGAATTATTCAAAGATATGACAAATACACCATATTTTATAGGTAGCAACTAACTTGTGTTGATATATGTTATAACATATAAGCTTATTTTTTAAGCAGTAAAAAGATAGCAACATTTATTTTATGATGTTTATGTGCCAAACATAGGCATAATTGATCCATAGCTCTTTGTAAGTAAATTAGCCTCCATGTTGTGACATATCTTGAGATTTTTTTAACTTATGTATTTAGTTATCATTACACTAACATTCTTAGTTGTTATCACTTTCTTCTTTAAACAAATGGTGATTTACTGCATACCAAAGGCTACAACCGTAAATGCACTTATAAAATAATTTGATGCAATCAATTATCAAATACTGCAGTATAAGAAAGAATTAAAAATGTCATGACATATATAGTAAGTAAGACAAAATAATAGTTATTTTGCTCAGTATTTTCAAATTTATTTTGCTTAAATATTCAAACTAATTTTAACTGTTCATAATTATCTTTGCATATTACTGGTTGTTGGTTTCACATAACATGGATTTGTACCTCTGTGTTATAATATATGTCTAACTTACACAAGATGCAAATTGAAGTATATGGTTTGTACCAATAACTTGCACATGTCGATACCTAAATTTTTTCATTATTAAAAATTTTATTAAAAATTTGGAGAAAAAGTGCCATTGTCACCTTACAATCAATATATTTTTTATCACTTTGGAAAAAAGTATTAAAAAGGGGCCTGATGATGAAAAAAATAGAATTTATTAGATGAACTCAATGAATTAGGTTGAATTATATTTGAAATCTTTTGAAACTATCACTGAAGTACTCCACCTTTAGTAGCATCCTTTAAGGTTGGCATTAACTCAAGATCAGAAATTCTCCAAAGTTGGAATTAATTCAAAGTCTAAAATTCTTCAAAGTTGAAAATTCTCCAAGGTTGGGAGCTAATTTAAGTTCGAAATTTAACTCAAGGTCAGGAGCTAACCTAAGGTTAGGTTTTCTTAAGATCAAGAGTTTCTTAGATTGTGGTTCAAAGTCGAAGATCAAAATCAAGATTTTCTTCCTTTACCTCAAAGTCAAAAGTTTCCTAAATCTGGGTTTGGAGTCGAAGATCAAGATTGGATTCTTGTCATCTGGATCAAGGTTAGTAATTTTCTTGATTGAGAATTCAAGTTCAGGATTTTCTTCATTCAAGTCTAGTTCGGGAATCATTTCATTTAATTTTAAAGACCAATAGTATTCAAATCGATTTTTTTTATCAAGTCCTAAATCAAAATTTTGTCTATCATCACAATCTAAAATTCAAAGCTCACAGATTCTGCCATGAAAATATTCTTTCCAAAAGGTTCACCATGTTGACAGAGCCAAAATCAACAATAGAGCTAATGACATGGTATGTTATCATTGGGCAAGTTGACATCATTGGATGAGCTTATGAGTTGACATGGTTGGGCGAGCTAACGTGGCACTATGTTCGAAGGCAGTATATGTAATAACGCACTGTACAACCCAATGAGGCTTGATTCTCCAACAAAATTGATAAAAATTTGAGCTAAAAATTACACAGAGAAGAACAAAATATTGAAGCAGACTGTAAGCTTCCTTAAATTATAAAGATTGAGCTAGAATTTAAAAAAATTGAATGATGCAACAGTAGCTCACTCGATGAACTTGTTTTTAAGCTATCTGGATGAAAATTGGAGAAAGTGAAGGTGGTCCCCACTAAGATGAGGTTGACAAGTGTGGAAATTGAGTTGGAATCAATGAAAACAGCAAAAAGAGTCTCAAGTGGACTTTGCATAGTAAGGTAGAGCGTGCTGAGCTTGAAGGTAGAGGTTGCTGATGCACTACACCTTTTTCTTTTGCTCACCATTTAATACTAACGTATGCTATCGAAATCCTATAAATAGGTAGGAGTATTTTGGCTTCAAAAAGGAGAATGGTAGAAAGAGGAGAATGGAAGAAAGAGGAAGAGGTAGTAAGATTTAAGTGAATACGAGAGACACATTGCATCACACAAGGCTACACACACAGACACACATTGCAAGAAAATAACAAAATTCTTAAGGAAAATTCTCACATAAATAAAAATCATGAGAATTTTTGAAATCTATTACGTCAGTTGATACGAAAAAGTTATGTAATGAGAAATCATTATTTCAACAAAAATTCCATCAAAATTTCTAACATGTTATTTCTTAGAAATATTGTCGTAACAAAAGCCGTAGTAAATTTGATAAAAAATATTCATTTACATTTTTGCTTTTTAACGTTAAGGAATTTCCAACGAAAAACCATCATGGTAGTTTTTATATAATTTCATTGATATTAAAAAAATAATTAATTTAATTACCATGAATATTATCGTGATAATTGTTTTAACTATATATTCAAATTTTTAAATTTAATTAAATAAAATTTATAATGCAATTGTCACGTTATATTGTCATGAAAATTAATTGTTACTTTTGCCATGGAAGACGAAATCGTGGTAATCTATTGAAAAAATATATATTTCAATTTTTTCATTATTTAAGCAATAATATTTTCATGGAATAATATTTCAATTTTTGGTGTCAATTTTGTTAAATTAATTTTTAATTTAACATATTAAAATCATTTTTTGTTGTTTTAATCAATTGCCACGGTAGTTTATCATTACAATATTTTTTGAGTATTTGCCATAGTTTTTTTCGTGAAAATTTTTAAAAAAGCTTTTTAATATTTGATATGATATTTAAATATTTAAATAATAAACATAAAAATAATTTGTAATAATCATTTATAATAATTTGTTACGGATAATATCTGTAACATTTTTGTTATTTACCACGATTTTTTTCGTAGGAATCATGGACTGAATTAAAATTTTTAATTAATTTTTAAATATTTTATAAAAAATTTTTAAATATAATTTAATAATATCTGAGAAGGTAGATTTTTTTTAAAATAATTTAGTATTATTTTTATTATTTATTTATTATAATTAAATTTTTAATCATATTTATTTTAATTATATAATTATTATAATTAAAAAGAGACGAGTAATCAAATGTGTTTTTTTTTAAAGTTTTGACAAATTTAGTTAATTGTTTAAGGTATAATTAAGTGTTGTTTTATATATTTTTGTTGTAATCACAAATTTAATACATATAAAATTTATTTTAATTTTGATAATATATTATTGCCAATAAAAGTAAAATTCAACTACTTGAATTAATAATTATATTTACTAAAAAATAAATAATAATTTAATTTACATTTGAAAACAATACTACACTGGGTTGTTTGTTTCAATAGTTAAGGTCTTATACTTGAAAGTAAGAGAGCATAACTTCAAGTTTGCATTCTTGCATTTTAAGTATATAATATATGATTTTTTTAAGAATTTAATTTAATTTATTATTAAAAATATTATCATATCATATATTTTTTAATGTATTATAAAATGTATAAAATATAGTAGTGCATTTAATAAATTAATTTAAACACTTGTAGATTATAATATGTAGTAATATATACAAGAAAATGTCACAGTATATATATACATCATGATAAATATTTGAAACCCAATTTAAAACCATGAATTTAATTATCTTGTATTTTCATAATATGTTAGATATAATATAGTGAACTTGAAAGTTATAACTAATTTAGGATTGAAACAGTGGTACACATAACTATGATTAGCTATCAATTTTGAAACAATTACTTGTTTCTAGTTGTATTGTTTAGTGAAAAATATGTATGATTAGGCATCAATTGATAAATAATTGCTTGTTAATGTAAATTGTAATTATTAGTCTAAATTGCAATATATGTGTTGCTAATTAATACTGATTAATTTAAATTTCAATTAATACATATCAATGATTAAATGATTTAATTAAAATGAATTAATTAAAAAATAAAATACTACATCAAAACGACGTCATTTTGAGAAGGTAATCTTGGATTTGTAATTTCTCCAATCTTCTTATTACTTGATCTTTACGGGAAGATCAAATCTAAGCATTTTGTAAATCATCACTAGATTTTAAGAAGGTAAACTTAGATTTTGCCCACCGGATATGCTTAAAGTTAAGCAGTTGTGAAAAACTCTCTCTCTTTTTCCTCTTTGCTTAAAGTTACGTACCACCTCCATTGAATCTCACTGAAAAATCATTTCTTCAGACTGACTTTGTAGTGAAAATTTTAAAGCTTTTCTAACTACCTAGGTCTCTGCTTCCTTTGGCTTCATATTCCCTTTTGTGGACTTATATATTAAACTATACTTTAGACAAAAGCACCTTGCTTATCTCTGATTACCAGTGCCATGCCTACCAGATTTAAGTCATGAAAAAGAAAGGTTCTCCTTTTAGGATCGATTACAATAAGCTCACCACTGTAATATAAAGAATCGATAAGCTCTCTACTTCTTTTGGCTTCACATTCCCTTCCGTGGCTTAAACTACACTTTTGACAAAAGTATCCTGTTCATCTCTGATTACTAATGCCATACCTGCTAGATTTAACCCATGAAAAAGCAAGGTTCTCCCTTTAGGACCGAATACAACAAGCTCGCCACTGTAATAGAAAGAAACGGTAAGCCCTTTACTTTCTTTGGTTTCACATTCCATTCTGTGGACTTAAGCTACACTTCTTATCAAAGCACCCTACTCATCTATGATTTTCAGTGCCATGCCTACCACTTTAATAGAAAGAGACAGTAAGCTCTCTGCTTCCTTTGCCTTCATATTCTCTTCAGTGGTCTTCACCTATACTTTTGACAACAGCATCCTACTCATCTTTGATTACCAATGCCATACCTACCAGATTTAAATCGTGAAAAAGCAAGGTTCTCCCTTTAAGACTGATTAAAAGCTCTCTTTTGCTCTATTTGCTCGCGATGTTATACCTATCAAAGTTGACGAACGTTGCAGCATCCACGTTCCTTTTCAGCTGTCTAGTACCAGGTATTGTCCATTTTGTGGGTATTTCAGATCCTTCTCTACTTCTTGGTGCACCAGCTAGAAAATTAACAAAGTTCCTCGTGCAGTCTTTTTTCATGCCTTATTTTGACATAGCTTTCCACAAACTGAACAAGATTCCTCTCTTTTGTCGAATATACAGGGAATTAGAGGTAGCATTCCACCAATGTTAAGCCATGGACTGGCTCTTTCAGCCATTTTTCTATGTGTTGATGTTCTATATAACCGACATAAGACTCGAATTGTTAAATATTATGAAGGTTTAATGAGCACCATGCCGAATCTCTCTGCCATTTCCTTTTCTTTTACTTTGGCCAATATGAGTTCGCCTAGTACTAGCAACTTTATCAGGGAATTTCCCATCTCAGTAGGAGCTTTCTAAAGAAATAACTTAGTAGCCGTATTAGCCTCGCTCTTCTAATAATAAAGAGCAGCCTGCATGTTTATCATCTTCTAGTAATGACCAGTTGCTTTGCAAAAACACACACAATGGACTGAACGCAAACAAAAGAAAGAAGAAAAGGGCCATACGTCCATACCAAAACATAAGGCAAAGAGGAAAGTGGGTCACCTTACTAAAGTCCCCTTGGCCTCTTGATACCAGTATGATTCTAAATGAATGCAATCTAGTTAAAGAGGTATTAATAGGAGCATTTAACTTGGAAGTAAGGTTTCTTAGGAAATAATATTTTTATTTAAATATATAATGCTATAAAAATTGGTTTAAATTGAACCTTAAAATATTTTATTAGTATTTTAACTCTTTGTTTTTTTGGTTTTTTTTCGTAGGCTGTAGATTTTACAGGGGAATAAAATCCAAAAAGTGTTTTTTAAGCCAAGGTTAATTGTCATCATCTTAGTGGTAAGAATAGATTCCAAAGGTAGTGTAAGTAGATGCTTAACCATATTGCTGACACATGACTTTAGAGTAATGCAAATATATGACATGCACATATGTGGACTGAGGCAGCTAAAGCACACATTAAGGTGTTCATATTAGAAATAAAACAAGTAATAATACATTTTTCTTTTATGCATTACATTTTATTAAAAGTTGTGGGAACCTAGATGCACCATGTAAGGATTTGAGGCTATGGTATATTATTGCGACATTCCAAGTGATCATCTTTATTAGATTTTTTTTTCTAGAATTAATAAAAACCTTGATTCCACTATTTGTTATTATTTGATATGCTAATAGGAATAACAAGGAAGAAAATTAATTTGAACTTGATTGTAATTTATAAAAATATGTATTTATCAATTTTTGTGAATTATATTAAATGTATATTTTGATATGAATTAAATAAAAAAAATATTTATTTGTTTGATTATAAAATAAAATAAAATAAAATAAATTTATTAATTAAAAATTTTGTGGCAAAAAAAATATTATCACGGATTTTCTTCCGTGGCAACAATGGATCAATTGCCACCGCATTTCTTCTGTGATAATAAGAGATTAATTGCCACAAAAAATATTCCGTGGCACAAGAAACCAATTGCCATGAAAGATATTCAATGGCAAAAGTAACATATTGTCACGGAATATCTTCCGTGGCAAAAGAAATCAATTGTCCGCAAAAGATATGGATTGCCACGGAAACAATTTCGTGGCAAAATATATGAATTGCCACATAATATTGGCCACAAAATATGTTCTGTGATAAAAGAAAACAATTTTCATGAAATATCTACTGTGACAAAAGATTTTATTACCACGAAATTTCTTTCGTATTAACAAGAGACTAATTCCCACGAAATATTTTTGTGGCAATTTTTATGTTCATTTATTGATCAAAAAATTTAGTAACATAACACTAAATATTTTCAACAAACATTTAGTAGGAATGTCATTAAAAAATTACCACGGTAATAAATTCCATGAGAGAATTAACATTCTAACGAACATAATTCTTACAAAAATTATTTCATAAGAATTTCCTTAAAAAATACAAATTCTCACTGAAATTCTTCATTTTTCTACAATATTTTTTCGTTAAAAAATAGTAAATTTCTTGTAGTGACAACAAAAGGAAAAGAAACTCTCTTTAGAGTTCTCTTAAAACTTCTCCCTGTAATTTTTTAGTTTCCACTATAATTTTTATTTTCTTTTTAAAAGAATTTTTATTGAAATTTTATAGTTGATCATATAAAAGAAATGAGAAATTCTACCAAAAATATAAGGGACTTCAGGAGGCATCCAAGTTCTTTTATTATAGCCAATTCAATTTTTTGAAAAACAATTTGCTTGAGTTGAATTATCATTAGATTCTTTGCTAAATTATTTATTTTGGTCTAGTTTATATTTAAGAATATTTTTAACTCATGTTATAGAAAAAATATATTTCTCACAAAAATTTATTTTTTATAATAAAAAATATTATATATATATTTATATGATTTCTAACACTTATTTTAGAGAAGAAAAGAGGTGAGCAAGTGCAAGTTATTCTTTTTTCTTTGAAAAATGTTTTGGCACATCAGAATGGAGTAAGTATGAAGTTTCAAGTATTGTGATGAAAACATCCATTAAAATTAATTTGTAAAAAATGAAACTAAAACTGTACCAATTATTGGGCGTTTTAGGGGTGCTAATTATTTCTTACAGGTAATTGACTTAGAATCTCAATATTTTTCTTACTAATTAGCCTTATTTTAAGATGGTGGTTAATTACACAAAAAATTGGTGGCGATTCCAAATTTTTTCTCACATTCTAGGTTTTCTCGACTGAAACTCCGATCATGACAATTGGCTTTTTTTTTTTTTATCAAAGCAAAAAAGAATTTTTAAAACAAAAAAATTCTCAAAATCGAGAAGGTATTTTACATGAAAAAAAATCTAATTGTAATAGTGCATATCATGATATTTGCTAAAAAAGCACATATCATGCATGCTTTCCATGCTTGTAAGGTTAATACACATGGCAAGGTATTTCAAAAACTAACAAAACATTACCTCACTTACTATGAAAATTTCATGTTTTACAGTCTTCAAGAAGAAGATTATATGCTAAACTAATTAGGGGTATCTTAAAACTGGAAAATTAATTTATGAGTTTGTGTTTTTATGATTTAATGTTTAAGATTTTTATGAACAATTAACTAATAATTAGATTTTATTTTTATGGTTAGAATTGTATACATGTTTCATATTTTTTAATCATTAACAATTTCATATTGCATCAATTTGTAGGGGCAATTGTGTAATATTCATTGAATTAACAAGCTTGTCCTTCAACTTCATTAGTGATGGTACATCCATTAAGATAAAAAAAAGTTAAATTTAGCTCGCTTACCTAAAATCTCTTCCTTTGCAAAGGATCTTGCTTATAAAAAACTCTTAGAAGGTGCTATCATGGGGATCTGAATGCTTTTGTGACAGTTTAAACTTAGCAATAACAATTTTTAACTAATGTTTCTCAAATGACTAACTAATGTTTCTTCAAAATCTCTTTGCAATTTTTGTATATCTCATTCGATTTAAGTAGTGCAGTTTTTCTCTTTCAAATAGAAATTTTCATGCTTCAATCTTGATATAAGTAATATTTTAAGTTTTAGTGTTTTCCATAGAGATAAACTTTCCCTACTATTGCAAAAAGTTAAAAGGATTAAAAGTAGTACAGAAAGCAAATAACTTCTATGCTTATAATAACTTTGTGATATAACATGCACAACATACAAAAAGAAAAATAATATATCATAATGATAGACACGAGAGCCTTAGTTATGGTAGCATCATTACCAAGTTTAGCTTGTCATCATAATTCCTTAAAACGTAAAGCCATAAGTGCTTAAGTGAGATCTTTGAGTCATTGCAAGAATCATCATAGCCTACCTTTCAAGTGCAATGATAATGATTCCTCAAAGAAATTGTGGAAACGTTGAAAGAGATACCAATAATGTCCCCTTTCCCCCCTCCTCCCAAAAAAAAAAAAAAAAAAAGAAAACCTTACGCATAAACAAGTTTTTTTCTATACAAAATTTAAAGTATGAAACTATTTTGTTTTTTCAATTTAGAATTAAAAGCTTTTAAGGCATTAGTAGTCTTTAAAGGATGAAATAGTGTGGAAGGTTCAAAATTGGTGGCCTTTATTTGTTGCAAACATTTCATCATACTTTAAAGGTCAGAATGAGATAAAAACTTCATTTTAAAAAAAGAATAAAACTATAATTTAAATAATATTTAAAGCATATAGAGTTCAATAATATGTGAAAGATTACCTAAATCTTTAATACGTATAAAAAAGGTAGCCTCATTAACTCTAAGTAATATATAGATGCCAACAAAAGATTGAACCATAGAGAAATGCTACTCAATAGAAGAATAATGAGAAAGAGAATTCTTAAATAAAGGATACAAGCTACACTTAATCAATTTCGTTTCATGGGAAAGATTTTTGAGATAACATTTACTTATGTCAAAAGCTTGTTCTTGACTAAAGAAGTGAGATAATAGAATTCTATGGAAATACTTTTTATTGCCATGCGCATCCTCACAAAAGCTCAAAAGAAAGATTCATGGAGCTCTAGGATAAGAAGAAAAATCAATATTTCCAAGTTAAAATGAATCAAAAGAAGTCATAACACATGCTTCCCATTAACCAAGTCAAGAGACCAATAACGACAATTATGAGAATATTATTTCAAAACAAGGAACTATTAACATAAACAAAGAAATTTGTTCAAAAAGTGATAATGCAAAAAAGCTAAAATACTTATGATTGATCTTCAAGACTTAAAACTAATTTTGGTAAGGGTAATATTACAAAAATTATACACATCATACACGAAAAAATAACTCTAGAATCTAAAGTTATCAGGAAAGGCATATTTTTAAAGGTAAATAGCTCTAAGTAAGAAATATGTTATTATGGATACGGTAATGACAACTTTATATATGAAAAATAAAAATTCATTGTCCAAAATAATAAAAAAATCCATATATGAAAAAATAAAAAAATGAACATACCTTATAAAAAATATAAAATAATCAATAAAAAAAAAGAAAAGAAGACATGAGTAAAATACTAAAACTAAAAAGTGTAAACAAATAAAAACACAAAAGAATAAAAAAATATTTTTTTCTTTTAGAAAAGCAAAGAATCTTTCAATAAAGAATTAAAAAAATGTGAACATTAAATCTATATTGAAAACTTACACACGATAAATATAATGGTAAATAAATCCCTTATGAATATCAAAGTCACGTCCAAAAAAACAAAAAAAAATTCAAATCTTTATAAAGTGTGAACAAACCTACATATGAAAAAAGGAGTAGAAAAATTTATGATAAAAAAACCTAAAATTCAATGCCTACATAATAAAACTCCATGAACCAAATTGAAATTGTCTCTAAGCAACCATAAAAGATCAAATTAACACATGGCATCGAAGCTAAACAACATAAAAATGAAAAAAAAAAGTGACGAAGCCATATAAATTACTACAAATTGAGGTGTATACCTCATAAGTATGTTAATTCCTCCCTTTGAACAATGAATATCATCAATTACAATACAAATTATGTGTTTTCTTTAAAGTAAGTATTAAAAACTTGTATTGAAATCTATTTTATTAATTATTTTGTTTTTATTTTAATTAATTTTTTTAACGAATTGATGGTCAGGGTTGTTATAATTTTACTTTAATTTTTTTATGCTTGTAAATTTTTGTTTAATAGTTTCATAAATTTATGTTAATCCTTATTTTATTTTTGTACATTTAATTTATTTCTAAAAATTTATGTATTTTGTAAGATAATTAAATTATTTATTATTCTATTAAGTTAGACTTGGATCCTCTTTTTTGATCCTTAAACTCTTTTTTCAATCAAATGATCACTTTAATTTTTAATGGATAAAAATTATTTATTAATTTGAGTTGATGCTGAGTTTTTAATACAAAGTAAAAATAATATTTTGATAATAATTTGATATGTTAATATAAAATATTTTAAAACTAAATAAAAAATTTTATTTATTAATTTTATTAAATTATAAATTATTATTATTTTATTAAAAATTTTATTATAATATAAATTAATAAAGAATTCAAATCCATTTTCAATGCAACCAAATTGAGCCATCTTGTGGGGGACACGGAGTGAATAGAGTTGCATTATTTAAATTGTTTTGCATTCCTTCTAACAATGACAGTGATGATTGCAGGCCCAAACCAGTTGAGGTTTGAGCTTCATTCTTTCCTTCCAAGTTCAACCTTACCACTGTGCTGCTGGGCTAGTAGCCCATGCTTCCGAGATGAGTGGCCCAAATTATTGATGCAAAGGCCACTTTGAGAATCTTTCTTCCCCGCCACCTTCTCGGCCCTCCCTCCTTCCTTTCTCCAGTCTCGAAAGTGGGATTTTGCAGAGATAACCAGTGGAAGAAAACAATGGAAACAGAAGCCATATCAGAGGAGCTGCAAAACGTAGAGCTCGAGATTCAAGATATTCAAGGTGAGGCCATTTGCCTTGTAATTAATCTTTTAATTTTTGCATCGATGATCATGGTGGTTGTCAGATTGTGTTTTTAACATTTAACGTTCTAATAGAATCCTTGGGGTTTACATGGGGCCTATCATCGTGAAAATCATTAGCCTCAATAGGCAGAAAGGCATTGGAAATTACTAGTATCCGTGAATGAAAATGCAAAATTTACAATTTTAATAGGCTCAAGTAGAGCCCAAGTCTTAATAAAAAAATGAAAACACTTTCACCAACATTAGAATGATTTTGTAATCTTTATAGATTGCATATATGACTCCAATTGAACTAGGACAATTGAGTTCAATTAAAATGAAATGAACCACACAAATAAAATCACAGTCAAATTACTGCATTCTCTGTTGATTGTGAACTTTCATGTTTCATTTTGCTGCTTACTGATTTCATTTTTGCACCAATTTTTTTGATTCCATTTTCGAAATATTGATTTTCTTAGAGCGTGTAGTCTTATGGTTGATTTAATGCGACTAGTCTGATGTTTCATGTATGAAGTTTTAAAATCAACTATAAAACATTTCGTTTGTGGGACTATTTACTTGTTGACTCTGGGTGTACGATTGATGCCAATAAGAGTCCTAATTACAGTTTTTGGAAGTCCAAAGTGTCATCTTAGCTAGTTTTATGAATGAAAAGTTTGCAGTAGAACATTTTCTTTTAATCTTATAGAGGGGTCCAATGGTCATACTTTCTGGTTTTTATGCTTTTTGAGCTGCCGTTTTTCTGTTGTACTCCTTGGTTTAATTGCAAGTCAATGCACTTTCTAGGGATTTTGAAACACACACACACACACACGTGTGTGTGTATATATATATGTATTAGCTTTTTGTTATTAGTGTCTAACAGGCTTTAAGTTTCATTTTCTAGACCAGATAAATGTATTGCTTGAGCAGCAAGAGAAGTTGTACGAGAGGAAATCTGAATTGAAGGCCTTGTTGGAAGCATGTAAAGCATCAGGACACCTTGTTGAGGATGGTGGTCCAAGTGCTGCAGAAAACTGGTCAGGGCCATTTGAGTGGGATTCTCGAGCTGATGATGTTAGGTTTAATGTTTTTGGCATATCCACATATCGTGCAAACCAGAGGGAAGTATGTACTGTCCTATCCTATGTAATGTTAACTTGTAACAACTTTTCAAAACCTGCATACCCTAGTCCTGACACCTAAACCTGCATGCTACCAAAACAAGCATCTAGATTAATCTTTTTTAGCAAAGAGTTGTACCAATTTGTTTTTGTTCATTCATGGTTTGAACTTAAAAAATTGCTTGCAATTATTAGATAGTTAAGCCATTCTCATTTATGGGATGCTTTCTTATTGTTAGTTGTTATCATCACTGTTATTGTCTGCTCATGGTTTTCAGGGTCTTGAGGGTTTCTTGTTTCCAATTTCGATTATTTTCTTGATACTTAAAATAGAAGAATATAGTGCTTTTGTTTTATGTAAGGCCTACGTTTTATTAATTATTACTAGATCATTCTGACAAGAAGTTATTACTAGATCATAAATGCTATTATGGGTGGAAAAGATGTGCTGGTGATTATGGCTGCTGGTGGTGGCAAGAGCCTCTGTTATCAACTTCCTGCTATCCTTCATGATGGAATTGCTCTTGTTGTTAGTCCATTGCTCTCGCTAATTCAGGATCAGGTTGTTCTTCATTTTGTAACATCTGATTGACTTAAAACATGCATGTTTTTCTGTTCAATTATGCACTTTCTCAGCAACGTGTAATGATTCAGGTGATGGGTTTGGCTGCTTTAGGCATTCCAGCTGCTATGTTGACATCAACTACTAGTAAGGAAGATGAGAAATTCATATATAAAGCCCTTGAAAAAGGTGAAGGAGAGCTCAAAATACTATATGTTACACCAGAGAAGATATCAAAAAGCAAGAGATTTATGTCAAAGCTTGAAAAATGTCATCACGCTGGTCATCTCTCTCTTATTTCAATTGATGTGAGTTTATGCTTAACTTTAAGTCGTAGTTCTAGTGGATGGTTGTTGATTTTACCAGCCTGTGATACTTGTTGATATTGTTGACTGTATTTGAAATGTAATTTGACTCCTTGACTACCTTTCGCAACATGTGGAGCTACAGTTGGTGGTGAAAGGCTAGGGCACTAGAGTAGGTTGGTGGTGAATTGGTCTACAAAGGCGCTATAATGGCGCATTGTCAAGGAAGTGGAAGTCCAACATTTCCAAATAGGGTGCAGTTAGTAGCCTCAGATAGAGTGTTGAGAAACATAAGTAGACTATACAAAATTTTTGGTGTCACCTAGATGGGTTAGAAGATCAATCGTTTAGGATGTTTGAAGAGATGAGGAGAAATAGAAAAAGGAATTCATTGGCAAAGGGTCAACGGATCTAAGCAAGGAAAAGCGATCGACGACACTAATAGAGCACAAGTGATCGGAATTTCTATTGAACTATGAAGATGGTTATAAAGGAAGCAATCTTGATATTGAGAGATTCGGTAAGGAGGTAAAGGAATTTTTAATGGTTTCTAGAATAGCCTCTTGGACTGTGGGAGGACTAACCAACATAGATAAGTGGGTAACAGGCATGCTATAAGGCAATGGGAGGAAGATGTGGTGTACCTAATGAAGGCCGAGACTATGAATGAATATTTGGAATGGGTTTAAGCATAAGTTTATGGTAGATTGATCAAGAGGTTTGGAATGTGCTTTTGCTGGAGCTAAGGCAAATACGGGGGAAATACTATGGGTACTTGTGGGTGATTTTGACATGGTGTTGTGTCACATGAACAATAAGAAGATGGCAATGGAGTTGTATGTTCACAATAATTTGTTCATTGATGATCATAGCTTAGTGAATTTGCTGCTCATGGGGGGGTCCATACAAATGGACTAATTTTTGTGTAAGCCTTTCTTTCTCATATATTGATAGGTTGCTCATCTTTACATGTTGCAAGGTGAAATTTTTGAGTGTGATACAAAAATTGTTGCCTTGGCCAACTTTTGACCACTATCTAATATTTGGAGTTAAATGGTATGGGTTAGGGATTAATTCTGTTTAGATTTGAAAATATGTGGCTAAATTTGATTAAAAAAAGAAAGAAAATATGTGGCTAAATGTAAAAAGTTCCCGGTACATAGTGAAGGGGTGATGGGATAGTGCAAAGGTGGAGAGTGATGTTTGCTATATTGTTGCTTGCAAGCTAAAGAGATGGAACAAGGGAATGCCAACTTCAAGAAAGAGAGACTTTTTTAAGAAATCGCTATATTGGATGAAAAGGAAGTGAATGACGACCTTACTTATTTTAAGGGAAGGGCATTAGGAAAAATGGAAATGAGATTATGTTTGGTTGGAGGAGATTTCTTGAAGGTAGATTTCAAGGGTATTATGGCAACGAAGGGTGACTAAAATAGTAGATTTTTCCATCGATTAAAAAATGCGCACCAATGGTTCAATTATGTTAGCAAAATGGTTAGTGAAAGGAGAGATGTAGAAAGGGATGGAGGAGGTAGTTAAAGAGTTTTGCAGCAATCTACTTACTAAGCTGTGTGAGTGGAGACCTAAGCTCCATAAGATGACCTTTGTTACTATTAGGAAAGACCTTAAGAGTTGGATTGGAAGGCCTTTTGAGGACGAGGAAATGCTAATGGCATTACATGATTGTAATAGAGATAAAACATTCACGCTAGATGGTTTTGCGTTAGCATTCTTACACTATAGTTGTTGTCACTATTGAAACAGATTTGTTGATAGTGTTTGACAGTTTTTTCGAGAATGGAGTTTGTGAACTCTTTCAATTATACATTTATGGTATTGATTCCAAAAATGGTAAGAGCACAAAACGTAAAACATTTTTGGCCAATTAGCTTCATTGGATGCAACTACAAACTGATTGCCAAAGTATTCACTCTAAGGACGAAGGTCACTAAACAAGTGATCATCTTAACACTAATAGCCAATGAAGTGGTGATTTATCTAGGCAAGACCCTATGAAAGGGATAATTTGCAAGCTAGATATTGAAAAGGCATATGATCATATATCATGGGACTTTGTTCTTTATATGCTCAGGAGCATAGGTGGTGGTAAAAATTGGTGCAAATGGATAATGAGAAGAGTAAATAATGATTTTGAGGAGCATTTTAGTATGTTTTGAAGTGGTCTTAGGTCTAAAGGTGAACCTTGGCTAGAGAGAGTTCATTCCTTTAGGGCAAAGAAAGATTGAAGGGTATATTAGCCGATTCTTAGGATGCAAAATGGGCTTGTTATCGTCCAACTACCTTGGGGGCAATGTTTAAGAAACTACTATGGAATCCAATTATGAAGATGTTCAAAAGGAAGTTGGTTGGATGACAAAGACATTATAAATATTGGCTCTCATTAAGATCACCTTATCAAGCTTGCTTTTGTACTTTATGTTGCTATTTCCAATTTCATGCAAAGTGGAATGTCGAGTAGCCACATTGAAAGACAGTTTCCTTGAGAAGACATGGGGGATGAGTGCCAATTCCATTTTGGTTAGATGGGGTCTGATCCGTCAGTCATTGGAGAGGGAGGTTTAGGCATCAAAATGCTCACCGTCTTAAACAAAGCTTTCCGTGGTTAGTGGCTATGGCGGTCAATAATAAAGAGACGTAGTCTAGGGAGGAAAGTAATAGTTCAAAATTTGGTGACGATTGTAATGGTGGACTATTGGAATAGGGAGGGAATCATATGGTTTTGGAGTATAGAAATAGATCATAGATGATTACGTTAAATTTTCAATTTTGAGATATTAAGTTAGGATTGGAGAATCTTTATCCTTAGGCACGATGTATGGTGTGGGAAGGCTCCAATAAAAGAAACCTTTATGGACCTTCTTTCAATTGCTCGAAACAGGGATGTGTTGGTGGTTTAAAATGCATCATGGTATGAGGAGGAGGTGTCTTGGGACGTTGCTTTTAACTGAAATGTGCAAGGATTGGGACGTCCGAAAAGTGGAAGGATTTTGTTGTTACAATCTAAAAGTCAAGGCCAACTTTAAACAAATATGATAAAGTGTGTGCATGCCTAACAAAGATAAAGGTTTTGAGGTGAAGTATCAGTACAAGGTCCTACTAGAGAAGCTTATAATTGTAGATTGACATAACTTTCTATGGTGGGGCCATTTGAAAGACTGGGGTACCCACTAAGGTGGTTTTTTTTTTTTTTTTTCCCTTGCTTGGGACGCAACATAAGGAAGAATCTTGATCATAGATAACCTAAGGATTAGAGGGAAGACGTTAAATAGGTGTTATTTGTGCAAGGAAGACGTTGAGATGGTCAATCATATCCTTTTATGGTGCCTTTAATCGAGGCGACTATGGGAGCTAGAATTTTCAATCTTACGACTTAAACAGGTGGTGTCTACATCAATTGCTAATGAGTTATGGGTATGGTTTGGTGTTAGAGCTAACAAGTAGGCAAACAGAGTAGTAGAGATGATTCCACTTGTTGTTTTGGGTTATTTGGAGGGAGGGGAAAAACAGGCTTTTGAGGGTGTGGAAGCACATGTCTGTATACTTAAAGCCAATTGGTTACACAATATGTACTTCTGGTCCTTACAAATATATTTCTTTTTATAAATTTAGAGGAATTTCTAGATTTTGTGTAATTCCTATTGTGTAATTATCTATTGTAATAGGGTTGCTCCCCCTTGATGCTTAAAATATGTTTCTTATAAAAGAAAAGGAATGCAAAATATGTAGGTGGCAAGGTGGGGGATGCTAGGAGAATGTTACTTTTTGGCATGAAGTTTGTTTTATGAATGAGCCATTGAAAGATGTCCTCTTAAACTTGCCTTTTAGTGTAATTCTAATTTTCTACTTGGATTGGTTAGACAATATCTTGCTTGGGGGTCATATTTTTTCTTTCTTCTGAGATTGGGAGGTGGAACCTGTGTACCTAGTGAGTTGCATACGTCAATGGAGTAAAGTATTTATTATTTTGTTGACTATGTTCTATGTATGATGGTATGGTTTGTAGAGGAAAATATTTGAGTATTTGTGTCTCTCACTATTTGGTTGAAGTTTAATCTCTGCTCCCTTTTTGAACATTTGGATATGTCTGATTGTTCAGAATTTTATGATACTTTTATAGTTCTGATTGTTAACTTGTATACCACCCATGGGATGTGCTCCCCTTCGTTGGTGTCTTCAAATATTCATAACTATGAAGGTCCTAGCATCCAGATTTCAAATTGTAGTCAAATTCTTTTATGGTATCAACCCTATACCTTGGTAAACTTGATGTTTATTATCTGGGTTACTTTTCAGGAGGCACATTGTTGCAGCCAGTGGGGGCATGACTTTCGCCCTGATTACAAGAACCTTGGTATTCTTAAGACTCAGTTTCCCAATGTTCCTGTGGTGGCTTTGACTGTACGTATTAATTCTTTCTAGCACATGCATGTCAGCTCTTTCTATATGCCTATCTGTTTATGTTCTCATTTTTGTACGTGGATGCATCTATGCAGCATCCATGCATATGCATGTTATACCTACGCAAGTATGCGTCCATCTATGCATTTATCATACAAAGAAATAGAAGCGTCGCATACAAACAAAGATATATACTTTTACACCCTGTTCTAAGCTGCAATTTAAGGTAAAATTAATGATCTTACTTTCTTATCCATTTGGCAGGCGACTGCTACTCAGAAAGTCCAAACTGATCTTATAGAAATGCTGCAGATTCCAAGATGCGTCAAATTTGTCAGCACTGTCAACAGGCCAAACCTCTTTTATGCGGTAAGCTTATTGATAAAATTCTTTCTGGATTTAAAACTGAACTGCTGAAATATCTTTCCTTGAACTGCAGGTGAGAGAAAAGTCATCGGTGGGTAAGGTGGTGGTTGATGACATTGCTGAGTTCATACGTGAATCTTATCCAAACAATGAATCTGGGATTGTTTATTGTTTTTCCAGAAAGGAATGTGAACAGGTCTGCATCTTTCAACTTCGTCTGTGGGTGATACCTTGATCGGGAATTGTTCTGGTTTAATTATCTTCAGCATTAGTCATTATCTATAATTTGTTGGCTGTTTCTCTAGCGCGATAAGTTGGTTGAAGAAGCATGCCACAAACAGTTTGTTTATTTGTTCTTAGCAGTGTCAGAGACCTTTGCAAATAGTTTGTTCTCTCTTTGTAGTCTTGTCTAGGTCCTCGACATTTAGTCATTTACCTGTAGTAATGCTACAATGAGCTAGTTTTTACCATGAAAAGGTTGTTGAACTTATTTGTTCCTTTATTTTTTTACCTATTGTGAGGCACTGTTGACTTCTGTTATGCTGCTAATTCTATTAGGGAAATATAGTTGACAGCCCTGGGGGACGGTGCTAGGTGCTTTAAATTAACTAGTAAAGGTTTTCTTCTGTAAAACAAAATTTCGACGGGATATTGCTAAGTTTATGTATGCTTTTGCTCCCAGTGTTGCATTAGTTGTCTACGTAGTTGCTGATGTAATAACAATTCTTGTGTTCTTCTCATGCAGTCAAGAGTGTGATACCTTGATCGAGAATTGTCTTGGTTAAATTATCTTCCGCATTAGTCATTATCGATAATTTTGTTGGCTGATTCTCTAGTACGCTAATTTAGTTGAAGAGGCATGCCACAAACACTTTATTTCTTTGTCCTTTGCAGTGTCAAGACACCTTTGCAAATAGTTTTTCCTTCCTTTGTAGTCTTGTCTAGGTTCTTGGCATTCAGACATCTACCTGTAGTACGCTACAATGAGCTAGTCTTGGTGAGGAAAAAAAAAAATTGTTGTATTGTTTACCTGTTGCCAGGCACTGGCTTCTGTTATGCTACTAATTCTATTCAGAAACATAGTTGACAGCCCGGGGGGGATGTTGCTAGGTGCTTTAAATTAATCGGTTAAGGTTCTGTTCTGTAAAACAATTTTTCTACAGGATATTGCCAAGTGTATGTATGCTTTTGTTCCCAGTGTTATGTTAGTTTTATACCTAGTTGCTAAAGTAATAACAGTCCTTATGTTTTTCTCATAGAGTCAAGAGTTGTAGGTTGCAGGTGAGTTACGTGAGAGAGGAATTTCAGCTGATTATTATCATGCAGACATGGATGTAAATGCCCGTGAAAAAGTTCATATGCGGTAAATTCATTGTTTTCAATATAATCATATGTGCATGTCACTTTTTCTAGTTTTTTTTCTTCATTCTGTACCCTTCTCAGCTAGATTTTGCTGCCTGTACTTTGATTTGGCATGAAGTCACACTGCTACAAAGTTAGGGATTATTCATGATGGTTTGCAGCACGTTCTCTTTCTGCTTATCCTGCATCAATTCAACCTAGTCGTATATATTTCTTTCACCTTACATTGTGGGTTTTATTTCATCCATTTAAAAAGTAAATTTGTCGCATTGAAAACCTTTGTGCTTAACGAGGGTTTGATTATCCAAAGGGACTCAATTTCTCAAGGGTAATTCTTTTAGTAGGGCACTTTGAGAATGGGTTGCATGTATGATTTTCTTCTTGTTTCTATTGTTTCATTTACTTGGAAAAAAATTGGCTTTGAAGGACGAAAAGCAGTCCTTGAGGAGTTAAAGCTCTTTTTATAACAATGTAATGGATTCTTGTTGTTAAGCTTTGTGAAGTGGCAAGGGCAATCATTATATGAATTTTGAGGTAGCCATTAGAGGATAAATATATTTTTGGGGAATGATTTCTTCTATTGATACCAGTCTATTTGTAAAGGACAAATACTGGTTTCAGATTGTAAACTCTGAAGAAATAAAAAAAGAAATATTTATGGTATCATCTTTTGTCAGGCTATCGCCTATCATCTCCCAAAGTAAGGAAGGGAAAAAGGAGTTTTTTGGCAACTCAACATTCAAATGGAATGTAGAATCACCATGTTAAAGTGGTAATGAAGACAGATTCATGAAATCAGATTGATAAGGGTATCTTATGAAATTGATTGGAGGAACAGTTGTGTGAATGGTGGGGCTGATGATTAATTCATAAAGTGCCTACTTAATTAAACCTCGTGGCCCTTTATTTTGTTGAAAATTTTTGTCTTTGAATACTCTGTTTGCTCTTCAGCTGAAAAAGGGCTGTATATGGTTCAGAATTTTGCAATTAAGCACCGTGCTTAGTGGATGGATGGTTCTATCCCTCCAAAACGAGTTGGTAAAAGGGGTTTCCAAATGTTTAGTGCAATTTTAAAATTGATATAGCACTTGGAGACTTAAATGATCTCCTTTTTTAGGATTTTCTCATGAAAGAATATTTGTAAACTAATTTAGATGAAGTGGGGAAGATATTTTGTGCATGTCAAATGGTTGGATGTCCTGCTTCATTCTTAACATAAAAACTGTTGTTTATATTACATTTAGTGATACGACCAGAACAATTGATAAAAGTTTTGGCTCTTTATAAAAGAAATTATTTTTGATTAATTGAGTGTTATTCTTCTTGTCTTTTACCATCATTTTTTTTGCTCATTCAATTTTTTTTTTTTTTTGGTTTAGTTTTCTTTTCTTTTAGTATTGAATTTTTAAATGACATAGGTCCTACAAATAATTACATGGGCTTCTATGATTGGTTGAAACTCATCCTCTTTTGTTTGTTTTGTAAAAGTTTCTTGGGAGCCATACACTTTGTTACTTCAGAACTAACTTGTGTGATTTAATTGCATAATGAAAACGTTATGATGCAGTTTTGTTCCTTGCAATATGTTTTCTCCAAAAATTAACATGGGTGAAGGATATCGCCTAAGCCCTTTGAAGTCTACCGGTATACTTTATGTCTTTATTTCCTATTCCACGGGAAGTGACTAAGATTCCAGCAAATAAAAATGCGACGATATTTCGTCTAAGGCAACTTGTGTAAGGATTTTAAATTTCAATTGGTAAGGTGGGGGTTTGTTTAGCAATTGGTGGAAAAAAGGGGCCTTGGTATCAAGTTTCTTTCAATCTTTTAAGATAATACTTTTGGGGAAGTGGTTGTGTAGGTATATGGTGAAAAGAGATAGCCTTTGGAGGAGAGTGGTGGAGGCTAGATATGGGAACCTTATGAAACTAGTGTTTGGAAAGTTATTAGGAGAAATTGGGAGGAGTTTGTGCTGTGGGTGGAGTATAATGTTGGTAAGGAATGCTCTGTTAAGTTTTCGCATGATATGTGGTGTGGAAAAAAAATCCTCTTACGGAGGATTTTCTGGCCTTGTATTGTTTAGCTTGTAAGAAACAGGCTTTGGTGAGCGAACATGTGATAATAACAAATAGTGGTATGTCTGATTTAGAAAAAAAACAAATAAAGGTATGACTTGGGAGGTGGAGTTCATGAAGGACGCTTGTGATTGAGAGTTGGAGTTCATGAAGGACGCTTGGGATTGAGAGGTGGGTCTTTTTTGCTGTTCCTTGAGTTGATTTATGCAGCTAGACCTAACATAGGCAGTGAGGACACAATTGTCTGGACACGAGACTGCAAGAAATTTTCAGTACAATCTTTCTTTTGGACAACAGCGGGCCTTTAGTGGTAGCGGGAGAGAAACTAATTTGGAATCTCTCCCAAGGTGACATTTTTTTCTATTGGCTAAGCCTCTTACTATCCGCAACTTACAGAAAAGAGGCAAGATTATTATGAATGAATGTTTCCTATGTAAAGTGCAATTGAAATCAGTCATTCACATTCTTGCTGGACTGAACATATTTGAGAGAGTGTCATCAGTTCTGGGATCAAACTGGGCAATTTTTGGATCAGTGGTGGCTAGCTGAACACGTGGAAAGGTCTTCGTATTTTCATGGCTAAGAAGAGATGGTTCCTTTTACTTATTTTTTAGATAGTATGGAGGGAGAGAAACATGAGAGCTTTTGTAGGGTTGAGACCCTTATGTTTAATTAAGAACATTTAGGTTATGTTTTTGAGTTTTTGGGTGATAGTTGAATCTTTTTTTGAATGAGGTAGAATTTGTGAAGTTCATGGGACTTCTATCCTTTAACTAGCTTAACTATACTTGTATATGAGTGACATTCCCTTTGTGCTAACTGTATTTAATATAACTATATAATACTTTGTTTCTGAAAAAAAAAAAAGGGGATATGGCTATGAGTTAAAGAAAGTTTGTTTGGACTTCTGGTCCTTTGGGGGATTTGTGTCGTCACATCGTTCAAACCTGCAAATGTGAGGAAAACTAGTGTTCAAATAGTTCGATCTCAAGCAGTCTTAGTTTCGGTTATAGCTAATTTTAATGTTCAAATGTTGAAAGAACCGCATTTTTTTAATTATTTTAAAACAAATTTTGTGTTTTTCCGGATATTTCAATTTTTTGTTGAATACATGTGAGTTGGTGGAATGGACAATTTTTGGGTGTCGGCCTTATATTTGTCTTACACTGCCTGTGAAGGCCTAGCCACTGTATTCTCTTCTCTACCCCCAGTAAGTGATAGTAGCATGTTTTGTGGAAGTCATGATAGATACATTCTGCTGCTGATGAATCTTCACAATATCATAAACAAAAGAAAAGCATTTGGCATGGTTTTGCATCATGAAGTCTAATTTGTGTTCAACATTACAGGTGGAGCAAAAATAAGTTGCAGGTCATTGTTGGTACGGTACGTATGTTAGGTTGTAAATTATGGTCGGTATCAGTTTCAGTTTTTGGTTTTATCACCCTTGTTTGCATGGCAGGTTGCATTTGGTATGGGAATCAACAAACCGGATGGTCAGTATTGCAAACTTGTATGGGGTTTGTCATAGCTCTATCAGTGGTGGTCTAATAAATTGTTATTATCCTTCATTCAAAGCAAAGCAGTTTCAATAGTAAATTATAGGGTTTATTCTAGCTCTCTATATTTGAAGTAATATTATATTAGTTTGGAGTCAAAATCCTCTAACTTCATTCTTGTTGTTACGTGGATGCAAAACATTTGTTCTGTTGGTGCTCTATCTTTTAACAATTTCATTTATTTCTTTTTTAAGAGAATATAAAAAGCATATATAACATTAACGTTCATTCACATGGCACACAATGTAATACTTAAAAGGAGATTAGTAGTAATTGGAGCCAAATGATGACAAATATCCCTAAAAGTTGGATGGGAAGAATGACCAAAACCTTTTGGATGATTGAAAAACAAATAAACAACAGTTTGCTAGGTTGTGCTTTTTGTGTCTTTAAGCAGATTTTTACTCCAGAAAATTTGGAAGTTATTCAACAGGAGAGTTTCTTGCATCTGTTATGCCATAGCATTTACTGAATCTCTGTGAGGCTTTCTAGCTTCTTGATGTATTCAATTTTTTCATTAGCACAGTAACTCCATTGCCATTAGCAGCATTTGGCGTCATTTGGCACACTTGTCATGAACAAATGATCTACATAGAATAGTAAGATATGCTCAGCGTAGCTATTTATCTAAGCATGACTAATTTGACAGTGCATTTATTAGATCATCAATTGTATTTCTCTGAAAATTCAGGCAAATTTAAAAGGTTTTTGCTATGGCATGTTTCCTAGTGTTGTTTTTCCATGAAGGTCCATTGAGGTCGAACTTTGCATAAGATATGCTGTAGCTCAAATGATTGTTTGATTCACTTGACTTTCCAAGCAAAAAGGGTTGTTTGTTCTAATGAGTTTGAAGCCAAATCAGGTAGTCTGATTTCGTCGTCAGTTTTTGCACAATCTTTTCTTGCAGGTGTAGATTAGATATTGGGCACTTTGGAAAGAAGGGAAAAACGACATGATTTTCTTATTATGTTCTTGATGCCAGAAATATCTGATTGAATTTGGTGGATGTGTCTTGTATGGTTTGTATCTCATTGGTTGTATTTGTATCACTTGCATTCTTCGCTTTTATCTCAAAAACATTACTTGCTTTCCTTAGTGATTGGTGTTACTAATTCTGCTAATTCTTCAAATAGTTGCTTTCTTGAAAGATGTCCAAGCTGACTGGGTATTTGGTCTTCTGCTATGGAGAAGCTGAAGCAGGTTGTTTTAGCTTCTTCATAAAACTTGTGTGGTGCTTATGACTAAAGGCAAAAGCCATGATTTGTAGGAGCCCAAAATTGTATGCACTGTGCAGTCATTTGTATTTTATCTGTTAATTAAGTCAAAATTCTCATATTTACTCTTAATGATAGAATGAATTGCTACTTTTACCCTTAGTGGTACTAGTGCTTAGGCTCATGCTACATTTAATCCCTTTGTTTTGAATGTTCATGAATTCTTTTTCTTTGTTTTATTTCAGTCAAACACAAATGCAGTAAAACATTTTATTGTGGTGAGCATATAATTTTAATAAAATTGGTTTTGATACTAAATTGTTTTAATATTGTAACGAGCCTGAAATAAAAATTAGAAAAGTGTGTGACAATAGGCATTTGTGTATAAAAATTCAACAGATTAATATCCAATGCATTAAACTTACCAGATTCGTCCACTTCATGTCTTTGTTAGACAAAGGCCAGTAGCTTCTTCAGCTTTGGGCCTCTATGCGATTTGATACAAACACTTCTTATGTGCCAAATTTTCTGTCCATGAAAAATTTAATTACTTTATATAACTAATATTGCAAAGTTTGCCTGTTTGTGTGTGCACGGTTTTCTTTTCTTTTCTTTATCGTTCCCTCCTTTTACCCCACCTTCAATATGTGGTCATTTTCTCCATTTCATTATCTATATTTGCTTATTTAATGTGTTTGGCCTGCTTGTAGTCAGGTTTGTCATTCATCACAGCTTGAGTAAATCAATGGAAACATACTACCAGGTTCTTTTTGCTTTCTCAACTGACAATCTTTTTTGATAAGTACTTTCTTTCTTTTTCAAACTTTGCCTTATGCAGGAAAGTGGTCGTGCTGGACGAGATGGCCTCCCTTCTGAATGTGTGCTCTTTTTTCGGCCAGCTGATGTTCCTAGGCAGGTAAGTTTTCAGATCTACATACACAAACGCACACACAGACAGACAGACACAAACAGACAGACAGACACATACAGACATACTTAACTTACTTTCATTGCTAGTTTAATATTTCAACTTCTATCATGTTTGCTCTCTGCCTTCTTTAATGGTCAAGTACGACACTTGTTTATACAGAGTTCAATGGTCTTCTATGAGAATTCTGGTCTGCAGAATCTCTATGACATAGTACGGTATTGTCAGGTATGCGTATTATTCAGCACTTTATTTTTTTTATTTTTGATCATGTATTATTGAGCACTTTATATAGCTGCAAACTTCAGATTTTTTTTTTCCCCTAGAGATAAGTTTTTGTTGAAAATTGGAAGCCTCTGGACTTGTTCGGCTCACTTGTTTATTCATTTATTTATTTTCATTCTTTCTAGGGCATGTTAAATGTGCTTGAGCTATATTATTGTATGGAAACAATGGTAATTCAAGCATACACCTTATAATACCAAGGTGTACCTTGGAATTTCAGTTGGTACAACTAGCACGCCCTATAAACTTGCAACATTCTGTTTATAAATATGTTTGAAACCCGTGACCACTTGCCACATATTTGGTGCATTTCCTGGGTCACATCTTGCACTAGTAATTTAAGGAGTTTGTTTGGCGGTGGAGAACAAAAGAAGACTAAAATAGAAAATGTTTTTCCTTACATGAAATTATGAGGATGAACATGTAAGTTTCTTAATTTTTGTATGGTTTGGGATATTTAAGTAACTTTAGGATACTTTAGATTTTAAGATTATGTGAGGTTAAAATTCAGGAAGAAAATCAAGACAATCAGTAGAATTTGTTTTCTTTTTATTTTTTGATTTTTTCTTATGATTATGGTTACGGTAAAGTAGGGATTTTGCATTGACTTAGCCATGATCCTAGGAATATTCTAGGATTTGTGTAAATATAGTCAAAGGTTACGAATTAGGAAAGACAAATCGCTGTCAATATTTAGTTTTTATTATTTTCCTTTTTTACTATAATTCTTCTTCTACTTAAAAGAGGATCTTGTATTCATAATTAAGATATAAAAAGAATTACAATTTCTCAATCTCTTAGATGGTATCAGAGCAAGGTTGCCTTTAACGTGTCTAAAATCCTAACTTGCTTTTCTCCACTCCGTCGTTCCAAACTCATTAACCATGTTTGTAGCCACATTTGAAATCCATGAGAAGCCATTTGTTTGGTGTGATATTTGCAAAAGCCACGTCACACTCGTAAAACATGTTGAAAAATTCATGGCAAGCCTACCAATTGGAAAAGTAGTAAACCAGGAGAAAAGAGCAACTGTGGGGTTCCTATTGCCAATGAAGTCAACTCAGGTCCCTTCAACAAGGAGCAAATTGACTGACTCTTAAAGCTAAAACTCCAATCTATCATCTAGTATTCCTAATGTATATGTGGAAACAGGTAAAAACCTTAAAGCCCTTTCTTGTCTAAATTCCTTTACTTGGATGATAGATTTTGGAGCCTTGGACCATATGACTAGTTTTTCTCATTTGTTTAGCACTTATTCTCCTTGTTCTGACAATAAAAAAGTTAGAATTGCCGATGGTAGTTTCTTACCTATTGCAGGTAAAGGACTTATTAAACCGTCTGAGAAAATTAAACTCAATTTTATTCTACATATTCCTAAATTAGCTTACAATATTTTATCTATAAGTAAACTATCCAGTGATTTTAACTGTTGCATTACTTTTTTCAAATTACATTGTGTTTTTTGGGACCAGGCTTTAGGGAAGATGATTGGGAATGCTATAATGATTGAAGGTCATTACTACTTTGATGAAGTCCCTATTAGTAATAAAAAAGCTCAAAGCTTTAGTAGTACTAGCTCAATTTTTGTTAGAGAACAAATTATGTTATGGCATCTTAGACTAGGACATCCTAGTTTTTCATATCTAAAATATTTATTTTCTGATTTATTTAAAGGTGTGGATGGATTGTTCTTCATTTCAATATGAAAGTTGCTATTTGGCGAAAAGCAATTGTACTAGATATTTATAGAAACCTTACCAAGCTTCCTAACCTTTTTATTTAATCCATAGTGATTTTTGGTGTCCTTCTAGAATTACAACTATTTTTGGGACAAGATGGTTTGTTACATATATTAATGATCATACCCAATTGTGTTGGATTTATTTGATGAACAAAACATCTGAATTGAAGAACTTATTCAAAAATTTTTACACTACGATTGGAAACCAATTTCAAACCAAAATTGGTATTTTGCATTTAGATAATGGAAGAGAATATTTCGATGAGTACTTGGGTGATTTTTTGAAAGAAAAAGGCATTCACCATCAATCCCTTTGTTGAGATACCCCTCAACAAAATGGCATTGCTAAACGAAAGAACAAACATTTGCTTGAAGAAGTGCATGCCACATTGTTTTTTCCATGCATGTCCGAAAATATTTATGGGGTGCAATAGTATTCTTCTTATTTGATAAATAGAATGCCCACTAAAGTTTTACAATAAAACACATCACTTCAGCACCTAAAAGAATTTTTGCTTGAAACTAGATTGCATTCAGATTGACCAATCAAGGTTTTAGGGTGTACTGCTGTACCAAGTCAATTTCGTTCTACAATTGACCGATGTGCTGAAAATGTGTTTTCTTGTGTTATTCTTCAAACAAAAAAGGTATAAATGTTATAACCCTCAAGCAAAAAAGATTCATGTTAGTATGAACGTTTCTTCTGTGCAAACACTATTTTATCCAAAATTTTCTTCAGGGAAAGAAACATGAGATGGAAGGTAATTTTTGGGATACTTTGGTCTCATTCCCTAACATTATTTCGACACAACAGTTATATGTCTTTGATAATAATCATTTGGGAGAACTAGGTTCTTTGATGCCCAGTAACTACAGTTCTTATGTAGCGAGAGAAGTAACACAAATTGATCAATATGGTCTGAATTCTGAGCTTTAGGTTTATACTAGGAAGAGATTTCATGAAAGAAACAAAGACTCGAATGTCAATCGCCAATCTGAAAACCTAGGAAATTGTTCCATAAATCCAGATATTTCTATTCCAACTCCTAGTTTAATTTCTTCAACCATTCCTAATAATTTGTCTGTTGTTCTTGATCTTGGTGTTTTATAGCAATTAGGAAAGGTGTTAAATGTTGTATTAAACATCCTATTGCTAAATGTCTTTCCTATCAAAGACTATCAAAAAGTCATAAAGCTTTCACATCTAGGATTTCACACTTGTTTATTACAAGGAATATACAGGAAGCATTGGGAGATTTGAGTTGGAGTTAATAGTCATAGAGGGGATGAATGCTTTAAGAAGAAGTACTTAGGAGATAGTTGATCTACCCAAGATAAGAAAACAATGTGGTGTAAATGTGCATTTACAATAAAATGTAAAAGTGATGGGAGTGTTTTGAGAGATACAAAGCCAGACTGGTTGCTAAAGGCTTCACCCAGATTTATGGGATTGACTATTAGGAGACCTTTGTTTCTGTTGCTAAAAGAAACTCTATCGGAGTATTATTGTCTCTTGTAGTGAATTCTGATTGGCCTTTACACCAACTAGATATAAAAAATGTCTTTCTTAATGGTGATCTTAAACATGAGGTTCATGAGCTTGCCACTAGGATTTGAGAAGAAACTTGGTAATGACAAAGTATGCAGATTGAAGAAGTCCGTGTATGAACTTAAAGAGTCACATGGAGCATGGTTTGAACTTTTTGGAAAAACTATTACCAGTTATGCCTTCCTTCAGAGTTAGACAGATGATACTATATTTTATAAACACTCACAAAAGATGGTAAATTTGCAATTTTGATTGTTTATGTTGATAATATTATTTTTACTCGTAATGATGAGACAAAATTGGCAGTGCTCAAGAAGAGACTTGCAAAAGAATTTGAGATTAAGGACTTGAAAACCCTAAAATACTTTCTTGGAATGGAATTTGCAAGATCCAAAGAAGGTATTTTTGTCAATAAGAGAAAATATGTACTTGACCTACTTGGAGAGACAGGTTCACTTGGTTGCAAGGTGGTCGAGAATCCCGTCGAGCCTAATTTGAGGTTACAAGCTGATAAGGCCAAAGAAGTGAAGGATAGGGAGCAATATCAAAGACTTGTGGGCAAGTTAATCTACTTGCATTATACGCGCCTTGATATTGCTTTTGCGCTACTGTCCTTTCGTTGGGGGAAACCTTACTATATGTGGCAGTAAAAAAACAGAATATGGTGGTCAGAAGTAGTGTAGAAGCAGAATTTAGAGCCATTGCCGATGGAATTTGCGAAGGTTTATGGATCAAGAGGATACTTGCAGAGGTAAAGGTTCATGTTCTTCATGGTTGGACACAACACATAGAAGTAGATAAACATTTCATCAAGGAGAAACTTGATGATAGAATAATGTGCATGCCATATATCCCAATAGGCGAACAAATTGCTGATGTTTTGACTAAGAGGCTACACAAGAAACAATTTGATAAACCAATTGGCAAGCTAGCTATGGAAGACATCTTCAAACCAGCTTGAAGGGGAGTGTCGGAAATTCTGTAAAGTAGGGATTTAGCATTGACTCTATCATGATCCTAGGAATATTCTAGGATTCGTGTAAATATAGTCAAAGGTTACGGATTAGGAAATATAAGTAGCTGTCAATATTTAGTTTTTATTAATTTTCTTTTTTAATGTAACTTTTCTTCTGCTTAAAGAAGATCTTGTACTCATAATTAAGATATACAGAGAATTACAATTTCTCAATCTCTTAGAGTTTTTTATGTTTAATAGGGTTTGGTGCCTTTAAATCTAAATCTTCAGGTCTTGTTAGTGTTTGAATCTATGATACAATTTTTGAGAATTTAGAGTATTTGATCTTAATCTCCTTTGTTTGGTTTTGGGGGCCTTCTCTCTCTCTCCAAGTCTTTGTTCTTCCCCAAATCCTTAAATTTTTGTACTTCCCAAGCTGACATGCATCATTTATTTATTTATGTTTTGTCTTTTAATTGAATTTAAATCATTTTTGTATCAAAGAATGAGGGATTTTTTTACAATTGGTTCTTCAGAATCCATTAATGATTGGCTTCATCCATTGAGAACAAGCTGTTGTGCTCTCGGTGGAGGGGGGATGTGTGCTGTCTCTATTACTTAGGTTAGGTTAGGTGAAGAGGACTTAACTTCATGATTATAGGTTTTCTTGATCTATTTACAGCAAGAGGACTCTCCTATTTTTTGAAGTCATATAAGCTGCTTATTCTTTGTGTGTACTGTATTCATGCCACCTCAACTTCCAAGAGTTTTATTCTCAAAGGGATATTTATCAGGGAATTGAGTTGGTTCTGTCAGCAAGGGCTCTGCTATTGTGATATGCAAATGAATGAACCTAATGGTAAATGTGAAAATCGGTTGCCACTGATTAAGTGTCTAACAAAAATGTTACTTGTTTCTTTCCAGTTTCTTTTTGGTGCTGGTATTATGACATTCTTTGGCAGCAATCTGCCCTTGATTCTTTTACATCATAGTATGTGTGTGCTTGAGTTGACTCCCTTGGCTAATTGTTTGATATGACATGTGTTTGCAAGCTTCAGTTTTGTTTGCTGGCATTTCATGTTTAAACAGAAACCAGACAGTCAAAGTCTGTCGCCTATTTTCTTCTTTTACCTCAACTGTTTTTTGGCTCCCATTGATGGGAGTTACTGTTTATTATTATTATTATTATTTTTATTCTTTTTCTTGTGCCCTTGATTCTATTTTACTTATTCAGTGTTTAATTAATTTTAAGTTGCTTTATGTTTATTTAAACTTTTTTCTCAAATCGCTTTCTAAGTGATGGAGAACAAGATGAGAATAAAATAGAAGATATCTATCATTCAATGAAATTATAGGTAAAACTATGTAACTATCATTCAATGAAATTATAGGGATACATATGTAACTATCTTAGTTTTATTTATTTATTTATTATTATGGATGGTCAGGTGATTTGAGGATATTAAAGTTAAAGTTAGTTTACTTAGTAAGAGATAAGGACAAGTCGTGGAATTCTATGTTGCTCTTCATTGTTGGTTTGCTTTTCCTTTTGATTGGGTTCAGAGTTTCCAACTTCTAACAAGGTTTGGTGTTATCTAGTGTTTGACTCGGTTCTGTTATGATATAGTTTTTGAAAATGCAGAATATTTGGTATCCGAGATCCTTATTATCCGAGGGCTAAGGCTCTGTTTTGTTTTTTTCTTCTCATATCTTAAACTTTGCATACTATCCTAGTCATCATAGCTCAATTCGTTTACTGCTAATTGAGAGATTATAAATTTTTTTAGTTATATTTGATTTCCAAAGAATGTTTTACTTTCTTTCCCGCAGAATGTAGGCGGGGACCTTTGAGTAGATACATGCGTGCATGTTCAACAAGCTGCTTGATTTCAAATAGATTGACTAATTAGTTACAAGGTCATATCTGTAATTGAAACTTTAAAGTGCACATTGGTGTTCACAAAGAACAGGGTCCAAACTGATAAAACATTTAGAAACTATGTAAGCTCATATCTCTAATGACATGTAGACAAAATGTTACTTGAGATATGTGTTTGTTACTCTCAAACTGCCGAATACTTACACTGTTTCACCTTAAAGGCATTTTAATTATAATGGATTAGCCAGACAGCTACCTTGATCTCTTACATTCAAGCACTATCACAATGAGAGGTGTAGACAACCTATGATGAGCAGCTCTCCTTGTTTGCAGCTTGCTGTGGAAATTGACTTGAACATGTGACACTGCTATCTAAGCTCTACTTCATTTTAGTCTGAGAAGTTACCTGGATCCAATTTTAGTTTAAGTTATAAAAATGACTTTATTATTTGAAGGTTTCTAAGAAGAGAATTTTTATATATATTCTCATACTTTTCTATAGAATACAACATGGTATATATATGCAAGAGGATGGTGTAATCAGCCACCACAATATCAGGACTCAATCTCAACTAATTAGAGAATGAATCTTCACTAAACAAGGAAGAGATAATAATATACCAGAAATAGCTAAACCTGATCCCTGGAATTCCCAACTAACTTTCTGCTATAATTCTGCATTATTAGTTCCTTATGGCGTCCTTACTATAAGATGCTTAAATGCTAGCAGTAATTGGCTCTTATTGTGCTTTAGCATTCAATTATTTGGAGAAGAGGTATCCTTTTGATGCTAAGGACTTAGATTGTAGGCTTATGATATTTAAGAAGAATATATTATAAGAAAATGTGCAATGAGGTCACTCCCATCTTATCTGGGTTAGTACTGGAATTAAATGTGGGCTTGACAATTTACATGTTTGATATTTCATAATTCACAATTTTGGGCATCAGTGATTCATAAATCTTATTTCGGGTCTACTGGATTTGAAGTGTAGAGTTGCCCTGTTCACATTTCTTAAGCTATTGAGATAATCAATTTCTTCACATGGAGTTACTGCAAGAAGTCTTGTGTTTAAATCCTAGGAGTGTTTACTTTCATAGTAATATCATGTTTGATCATCATTGTAGTAACCTTCTTCCAACCTAGCTGGTAATCTACGGTTAGGTCGTATTTTCATTGATACTTAGTGATCTTGACATGCTATCAAGTTGAAATGAAAATGTTATAAAGCCAGCTATGTTATATGGAACAAAGTTGGGTGATGAAGAAATAAAAAATAGAATATGAATGTGGTTGAAATTAGGATGTTGACAATATGAAGAAAGATAGAGTAAGAGGCGAAATGATTCGCCAAAAGGTAGAGGTAGTACCAATATAGAATAAATTGAGAGAGAATAGGCATTGGGAGATGATAGTAAGATAATATAGGCTTGTCTAGGCAAATAATTTAAATACGATGGATTCGTGTTTGGGCGAAAAATAGAAGAATATTAGCAAATCTTGGGCCCTTAAAACAATAGAGATCTCAATTCAAGAATACTTCAACTTCTCAAATTATATCATCTGAAAATTGTCTCAAATATTGGGGTGGCAAAGTATCTATAGCCACCAAGCTTATTAGACATATGAAACTTTTACCTTAGTCATAGCAGGAAACTGATAAATGGAAAACTAGTTCTTCTGGTGATTGTCTTGATTATCTTCCAAATTTTAAAGCTTAACTGAAATTAATAATAAAAAAAACTAAGAAAATACTTATTTGTCTTTGTAATTTCTTGTGAGTATACAAGTCTTACATTCATCTTTTGTTCCCCATCACTTAGTTATCGAATGGAGAAATTTCTATCTTGGCTTGTTCCCTTCTCCAGCAGCTGTTATGGTCCAACTTTGACAGTATTACTAGGCTTTAGGACCTATGATAAACTTACAAATTTGCGCCTGAAGTCTGTTAATGAAGAATATTTTATTTCTAATTTATAGGTAATTTATCTCTCTATTGCAGTCTAGAAGACACTGTCGTCGGAGTGCTTTTTTCAGGCACTTTGCTGAGCCAGTACAGGATTGCAATGGTATCATTTACTCTTTGTCACTGCTAATTTAGTGTGCTGCTTTGTCTCTTTGACCATAATAGCATGTTTATATTTTGATTTTTTTTTGGGGGGATGTTGTCTTAGGAATGTGTGACAACTGTGCGTTCTCAAGTGAGGTCGAGCAAGTGGATGTGTCTGGTATGTTTCCACATAATTTATTTGTTCACTTACTTTTCCAACCAGCTCCAGACTGAATTGTACAATTTATTTTGTATTTGGTTGGATTTGGACTACAATCAAGAGCGATATAAGGGGTGAATATAGAAAGTGAATTTTGGGTTTTAGGGTCTGAAATTTGGGAAGGAAGACAAGAGAGGGCTTATGTATGCCCAACCATTTGTATGATTCCGAATCGCGATATTCATGTTTGTCCCCAAAAATTGGCACAAATTTATGCTAAATTTGGATGTCCAGATTTGTCATCATTTTCTGGTGTGATGTTTGTACCTAATTCGGATGTCTGATTCATGATTCAGACGTCCGAATTTGCCTACATTTGGTTTTTGAAGTTTGTATGTTTACAAGATTTGAGATGTTACAAATGCAGTCATATTCGTATGACTTTAACCAATCAATTAATTTATGGTATCAATGCAGTCATATCAAAACAACCAAAGAGCATTTCAAATTATGAACATCATGCAAATTGAACTAATATAATGTGGATTAGAAAACTAGGTAACCATTATGACAACTGTGATTTCAAAATTATTGTGCTTTGTCCCCTTTAATTTTACTAAATCTCTCTTTACGTAGTGACTCTGTACAGGTATCTACTAATTGGTCTTTTGTAGTTAGAAATCCTAAGTAAATATCTTTTTCTTTGTACATGAGCTGACAAAAATGATGTCTTACTTCTATGTGTTCAGTGCATGAGTGTTGTACTAGATTTTTAGATATATTGACTTGTATTGTCACATTTTATTGGTATGCTTAAACATACCAAATATAATTTTTACTAGCTTTCTTGTACAACAAAAACGTGGGAACTCAGATATAACTATCGAGGAGAGTGGAACAGGTATGACAAACTCTTCTACTTATGTCATTAATCAACCGAAGTAGGGAGTGAGCCCATGTTCAAGATGGAGAACCAGTCAAGATGAGACATTTAGTTAGGTACCAAATATAATTATTGCTAGATTTCTTGTACAACAAAAACATGGTAACATAGATATAACTATTGAGGAGAATGGAAGAGATATGACAAACTCTCGTACTCATGTTATTCATCAGCTGAAATAGGGGAGTGAGCCCATGTTCAAGATGGAGAACCAATCAAGATACAGTTAGTTGGATGCTCGTAGAAAAAATCAAATCTCTAGAGAATTTGGATGTCCATATTGGAAACTTTCAATGTCCGTTTTAGGCAGGAAGTTCCCTCAAGCTTTTGTCCAGTTCGAACGGTCGCTTCAGGTATTCTAAAGTCCGAATTGGGCAATATATTGACACTAATTTTGCCTGTTTCGGTCATTTGCCTTTGTACATAAAAGCCAGGAATCCTTGCTCATCTTCTATGATTCCTGTCTCTAAGTTTGGTTCACCTTACAATCCATTTTCAGGAAATCATTTTGCAATTTTAAAAACTCCATTTGATGTGTGTGCGTGCAACTGAATTTGGGCAATTTTACCAATGAAGTCTACTTTTGTCTTCATCTCTTATTATTCAATTCTTGCATCATTGAAGCAGCCTTGAATTTGCCAAGTAGAAAATATTCTCTCATCATAGTGCTTGCTTGTTGTGAAATTTCTTTAACTTTGATCAGTATTTGATTGGGCATGATAGATTACACAATAATACCTGAACATTGTTAGTTACAATTTGCTTGTTATCATCAAAATGTCTCATCACATTATAAGGATTATCAATTTCCCAAACGCTTAGTGACACCATGGGGCTTACTGTCTTCTCTCTTTGAGTTGGTCTATGCATCATTCATTAAGTCCAAAAGATCTTTGCCTTGGAAGGATCCTTCTCTGTTCTCATCACTTCTCTTTGTTAAATTCATGACTGAAGTTCTTTTTATCATACAACACAATCTACTGTTATACTTATGCAATGAGCATAGTTGAAATAGTGGCCTTCAATCGGTAGAAAAATAGCTTCGTAGTCAATGGTGTGGGTAGTTTTGTCTGATGAACCATGGGCATTCTTACAACACCTTGTAGAAATCGTCAAGTTGATAGAAGTTAATGAGTAAAAATAATCTGATCTTGGGTCTGTGAATTCCATCTCTCCTTGAGGTTTTCTATGATTCAGTAACTCTGAATAGCAGGTAATCATACCGGGCTTCTCTTACCAAACACCTGAACCATGACAACATAAGTCCACGTTCTTAATTTCCTCTCTTATCTGAGGCTGATAGGAGGAGTGCTGGGCTGTTCTCATGCCTTCAGTATGGTCTTCTATGTCAGATTCAGCGTATTGGCTTCAAAGCTGCCCAGAAAATTACAGATTGGGATCTCTCTTCATTTGATAGCCATCATGTCTCTATTAGGACCCTGTGATGCTGGTTGTCCTCAAGCACCAAGATCACTGCATGTGTTTTTTATTGTCTTGATACTTCTACTTAGGTGACCTTAATATGTTGCACTTCTGAGCTTTTCTTCTTTTTTTTTCCCCCCTCTCTCTGTCCTTTTTCTTTTTGGCTATGTTCACATAGAAGCATTCTAGTGAGTCGAGCTTGTGACATTGTTTGTGGTTGTTTTGTCTAAGTCATCTCAAGTTTGGTTTGGAATAGCTAGCCCTTGGTTTTCGGTCGCAGTTCCAACATCTGGCCACTACATCTCTCCCAAATGTAGAAACTAATTCTTTTTCTTCTGTAATAACTCTTTTTTTTTTTTTTTTTTTGGGTGCCTTTATAGCTCAATAACTTGATCTCTTGAACTGCAATCTGAAACCTATGTAATCAAATTTGGGTCTCTCTGGGTCTATGCTAATTTTCTCATTTCCACTTTGTTTTATTTTCCTTTTCATTTTGTAGATGTATTTAGCTCTTGCAAAATCCTCCTTTCTCTTAATAATGAAAGAAGAAAAAATTCAAATGCCATTGAGGTATGAGGAGGGAGAGATATCCTTGGAAAACCTCATCTTGGTCTTCTGAGCTAATATGTTTGTGTCCTCTTTCGTAACAATATAGGTATCCATGTAATATCCATGCATATTTGTGATTTTCATGTATAACTAGAAGGTCGGGCATTCATTTTCAGTTAACTCTTTCTGTTCTATTCGTCAAAGTTACATCTCCGGATGTCTTCTCCAAGAATTACTTCCTAAGGTTCAATGAGATTTGCAATGCTTCTTATGATGGTGACATGACCTAGCAACTGTTTGAAATTGGGAAACAGCCTACAACATTACATTTGAATCATCTCTATACAGTTGTCAATATGTCAGGAAAAGACACCTTTACACCTTTACATCATTACATAATCCTTGTATAGAAAGTTTTTAATGCTTTAAATTCCTGTCTATTCAATTGTGAGCTGAATATCTTACAGTTAATAAGATATATACGTTTTCCACAGAGAAAGGAAAGCAGGAAAAGTACAACAAATTAGTTTCATTTTCTGTGGAATTATTAAATAATTGCATGCTCAGAGAACCTTAGCATACATCGCCTTTTGGAGTTCTAGAATTTCTGTAGATGCTGTTCTGTTTAATTGTCAGTAGTCAATATACCTGTGGAAGTTGAGCCCTTCCCCATTTTTTGATTTTCAGAATTCTCTTTTTGGTGTGTGTTTGTATTGGAGGTGTCCATAGGTCAAGTTGGGTTGTAATCAAGGTCAACCTGTAGTATAATTTTGCAATGCATTGTATCTATTTTGATTGAGTTAGAACTACCAATAGAAAAATGCATTGCAAAAAATCAGCATATATATATATGTTCTAACTAAATAGAAAAAGGATTCCATCAAAAAAATATTAAATAAAATGAATTTGGGTTGACGGATGATGAGTTGGGCTAGGGTTTAAACAACTGCAACCATAAAACAAGTCAAACTTAATTCAGGGTGAGATTGTTCAACCCAGCCCAACTCATCTGAGAGAGCCTCATTTGAACTTGCTCAAAATTTAGGTTGGAGCTTAAGTTGGTCTCAGGTGGCTTATCCAAGCTGCACCCTTTGTTTATATGTATCTATGTGGCTTTAGAGTCTTTATATTTTTTCATATGAAATATTACTGTGGATATATGATTGTAAAGTCATAGGATAGAGTTGAGATTCATGTTAAGATGCATCTGTGTGTGCATGTATGTGTATATATATATAAACTTCTTAAGCTTGAGCAGTGAAAACCAATAAGGATTTGAAAAGGATTCAATAATAGTTATTATCTTTGTAGGCTTAAGGCTTTAGAGTCTATGTATTTGATCATTTGAAATATAAATGTGGATAATCGATCATAAAGTGTTATAGGATAACCAAGATGCCTGACGCATGTGTACGTGTCTTTTTGTACATGTTATCTTAAGCATGAGGAATGAAAACCAAAGGAATTTGAAAAAAGATTACAATGTGCGATAATAGGTATCAACATTATAAACTAAACTTAAATACCCTCCTTAATGTTTATCCTTATGCAGTTGTTTTATAATGTCATTTTTCTTATTGGCATCTTTATTTTGATTTTTGTTTTTTAATTTTTGTCACCACTGGGGGCCCAAGAACTTTTGAAGAACTTTTGATAGTTCTCCTTTTCATTGTTTTTCAATTGTAGATCAAGATGTTTTGAATTCACACTTCTGTCAGCTAGATTTTTTTTAAATAAAAAAATGGAACAGAAAAATAGAATAGCCATCTTGACCTTAAGTAAAGCCTAGATTTATGACCTGTATTCTTGACCTGAGAACAAAATTTTGTACCTTTTAAATCTTGTTATACTTGTTTAATGTGCTTGATACATGGCACATTATGTGTGTGTGCGGGCACACACATAGACATCTAATATGGATGCAATATTTAATATATCTGTGCTTCATAGATTAAACCACTAGCTTTATTCTTTCTGGCATTTTTTTTTTTTTCATTGTGATTTTTAAAAGAGCTACATGGAAAATATACATTTTGTTTTATATTTAACATATTTCACCATGTACTAGAGTTCTTCCTTCTGTCCTCTTCCAATTAAAAATCCTTTTTATTGCGAGTTTGATGCTTTATGAACATTTTCATTATTTGTAAATTTGGTTCTTAGTTAGTGATACTTTGTAGGTCCTGCAAGACTCATTGTTTCTTTACTGCAAGAAACACGGGAAAATGATCAAAGATTGACAGCATTGCAGTTGGTCGACAAAGTTAAGGGCAAGCAGAAGGAATTAGGTTAGTTTTCTGGCTCAGTGTTCCTCATCTGTATCCTATATGGATGATCTGCACACATAACAATACTGAATCCTCTTATATCATCTCATTCCTTGTTATTAAGTAGAATGCTTAAAATTTTCTACCCAGCTTAATAAGAGCAAAAGAAATTGTTTCGAAAAGCTCTCTCATAACCATCAGACAGGGACTTTTCATTTGATTTTTCTTTTCGCCTTTTTTTTTCATTATCCTTCTCTGGTTTTGGAAAACTGGAGAACAGGTCACTGCTTTTTTTTCCTTTTTATTTCTTTTCCTATTATACAGATGATTTAATTGAATTATCATATATCCATGTATAGCAGCAGTCTTGAGGTGGTGCTGGAAATTGGGGTGTCTACTTCACGTTTTTATGAGTAAAAACTTCTTGGGGAGGCTGATTTGTAAAGGGCAAGAGCGCCACTGTTTTGAAACCTAGTTGTTCCCTCCAGGAACCAAAAAGCAGAAGAAAAAACTCTTTCCTGACCAGTAATGAGTTAAAATACACATGGAGTATGTCATACTAGTTTTACATGATTAAAGCAAAATTGTTGTGCAATGGTGAAGATGTAAGAGGTTAAAATCTAATGTAAGTTACTTTTTTGACTAGAACCCAAAATATCTGATGATGATGATTTAAACTTAAGTGGAGAATATTATGATGGTGATTCTTATTTGGACTGATCTTGCTTTCTTTCTGTTTAAATTTTTCTCTTTAGTAGTTTGGTGATTTTTTTTTTCTTAACTACATCTATATGAACTTCTGTGTATGGTGTATCACAGGATTTCCATGTCTTAAGCTATATGCTTATTATCCTTATTAGTCCGTACTTTCATTATTTCTTCTTTCTGTTTAATACTCCAGGTTCTGATCTCAAGAGGGAGGAATTAGAACAACTTGTACTACAGCTTATAACAGACCATGTTTTGGTAAAATCCTGAACCTTTAACCTTGAGAAGAGTATAAACTTCATTCTAGTTAATTTAGGCACATATTTATGACAAATAACATTGTTTGAATATCGGAAGCAAATATAGGGAGCAATCTGTTCATAGGGTCATTACTTCAAATCAGATTAAAAACTGGTTTGTTAAAGTTACATTTTCCTTCTTATCTAGAGCAGTTTTACAATTACTTAATTGTGGTTTGGCTCATTATCCCTTTGAATCCTTTATCAGAAAGTGCAAAGTTGTTCTCATCAATTTGAAATGTACAACAGACAACAGACAACATAAATAGAACAGTACCATGGAAATAGAAGTGTACTACAATCACAATTATGTTACGCAAACTGGCAAAAGTAGAAATTGTCTGTTTTTCCGAGTTTAGTGTAAAACAGAACATGATGACCTTTTAACTGACTGTTTAAGGCAATGATATTGCATGCATCATGCCTATGACATAAGGTTTTACTGCTCCTGGATGTCAAGAAAACAAGCCTCTTGGACAGGAATATGGGAGGATGTTCAATTGCAATTATAATGCTTCCAGATGCTATGAGAATTAACAGTTTCCACTAATGATATAAACATTAGCAAATCAGTCATAATCTTGACTGCGGACAACCTAGATCAATGGTCTCTTTAGAACTCTCACATCTTCTCAGTCTGCTTTATACTTAATGTGGTATTATACTTGACCTGGGAAATTTTATATCATTGCCCACTTGATATATAAAGTTCTCATTATTTGAACGGTTCATCTATTTTCCACTTTCCTTTGTTTTCCTTTCCTTTAGAAGGACTAGAAATGCACAAGGAAAAGGCTGGTAAAAGCATATTTGAATCTAAACACTTGCCTAGGTGTCCTATTAATCTCGTTAAGGTTGTATAAGTTACTAAACTTGCATATTTTTGATCCCGTTAAAAAAAAGTAAAAAATGCTAAACTTGCATAAATGGGTTCTCTGGAAATCTCTTATCAACAAAATTTGGTAGTATGATATTGTCACATAACATAATTTGTTTATTAATCCAGAAAGAGGAGTTCCAGCATACAGCTTATACTACAAATTCTTACGTAACAATCGGACCACTGGCAAAACAACTGTTGCAAGGTATGGTTGCTTCAAATAGGATTATGCTGTGTACTGTTGTACCTTTTTATTTATATACACCTTCATACATTGCAAAAGTAGCTGTTTTTTCTTTCTATTATTTTCATGTCAACAGGTGCTAGCACTTTGTAATATCAAGTTTTGATGCATTTGTATGTTAGGATGTTCATCTCATTCTGACTGGTTTTGATTTGTGAACTTGAATGAGTCTTTTAGAGTCTCGTTCCTACTTCTTGTGCCATCTGTCAAACCAAAAGGAGACATTTTGATCTATCATTTATCCTATTTTTCTTATGTTTGTGAATATGTTTAGAACATCATGTCTAATATTTGTAAAATTCAGAGCTACATTTGGTTAGGGATATTTTGATTGTAGAAATAGAAATTAAAATCCAGGTCCGGAATCATTTTCAAAGTACTTGTGCCTGGGTCGGTCCATTTTGTTGTGGATTAGCAGGAAACAAAATGAAAAAGAAAAATTAATTTGTACTAAAATAGTGAATTATTTACAGGAGAATTTGCGGTGCCATTTCTTGCTGACATGCTCATTAAACCAGTGTGTGTAACAACTGAAAAGATGAGGCAGAGTTTGGGGGAAAAGTGCCACACTGCAGAAGTACTGTATTCTTAGCAGACTCTTGTTTTTTTTTTTTTTCCTCCTTTCTTTAATTAATTAGAATTGGAGTCAGAATGGGTGGATGGATTCTACTATTGTTTATCCATAGGCAGGATTTACCTGTATCTTGTTGAAGAGTAAAAGAAATCGGGTGAAAAATTTTCTGGATTGATATCGTAAGTTCCTAAGAAATACATCGTAGGATACTAATGGAAAATGAAGTTAAATATTTTAATTGTCATTAATCTAAGCTTTCCTAAGTAGAATACTCAACTAGAAATTATTGCATAAACCAAGAAGCAAGGCATAAAATCATAATTAAGAAAATAGAGGATAAAATTAAGGAAATGAAAGATATGGTGCACAGCCACATAACTTATGGTAGGATGTTACGGAGTGAATTCTGGGTTCTGGCTACTCGAATCATGAGGATTCTACCATATTTCTGTCTTGGTTTCAGACTACTAACTTAGTTGTCAAGTTGATGTGTCTTATGAGGATAATTCAGAAGGATATGGGATGGTTATTGATTTTTGATGGGATGCCTGGTGGAGACATTCCTAATAGATGCAACTTTTGCAAATTTCCATGAAATCTCTTATAAGTTTTTACATATTCATCCATATTATGCAAGGAGATATTGATGCCCTCAGATGAAGACTTCCTTTTTCTTATAGTGGATTATGTATTGGATACCAACCTTATAGATCTTTTGCTTTTATGTCGTGGTTATGTTTTATAACTACATTGATTTCTGCACATAGTAATTGTTTCCAAGTCCTTGTGGCAAGCATTTTTCTTTGTTTTTTTTTTTTTTTTTTGTTTTTTGTGTTGACTTACATCATAAAAGAGATCGCAGCCTGGCCCGTGCTGTAACGTTGTCTGTCGCTTGCTCATCTGTATATATTTAAGATGAGACAAGTTGACCTGAGATTTATACATTTTTTGTATTTTTAGTCTCATTAATGGAGAAAAGGGGCTGCTTACCGTTAAATGTTAAGTCATTACATTTCATTTTTCATAATCATGTTATTGTCCATTCACCCTCAATTTCGGGTTGCTTATTTTTTCTTGTATTATATAATTGGATTTGATATTAACTTTAACCATTTTGTCTATAGGAAAGAAGATAATTAAGCTCGAAATTCCAAGCCGTGAAAAGACTTTGACTGGCAACAAAAGATCGAAACATGGTCTTACATTTACTGGTTTGGAGCTGAAGCTTGATGAACTGCGGAAGGAACTCTGTTCAATTAACGTGGGTATATTGCCTCATTCTGTCTTTTCCAGCCAACAGATTGGCATGATAAGCACCCAGAAGCCAAGTTCAATAGAGGAGGCAAGTTACACTTACGTTTTCTTGATAAATTACTCTTTGAGTAGCTGATATTTTCTTGATCCAATGTCTAAATGAACTTCAAGTATACTTATGCCTGTGGTGCCTCTAATCTAGCAATAGCCAGAAGCGGGAAAGCCAAGGGAAGACTTATTTTTATTACCATATGGATTATCCTATGTATGATTTTCCTGGAATTGTATTCAGCATTTTTTACTGCAGAGAGCTACATCTCTCTAGTTAGATGCTTGTGTTTGGTTGGATGCAAGTCTGGCACTTTTTACACACATGCATGTCGCAACCACCCACTCCGATGTGCATAGGCAGGATGTGGACTCACACATCCATGCAGACATACACCTGTGCTTACTGTGACCTGTAAGAGTGCTACGCATGGGAGAGACTGCCCGTTAGGACATACTAGCATTTAATGTTTTCCACTTTAACTTGTAAGAATCTTTTGTAAGTTTTTGATCTTAAAGCCATGTATCTAATGCTTCCTGCAGTTGGAGATGATAATTGGAAAGTTGAAGACCCAAAAATATGGGGCTAGAATTCTTGAAGAGATAAAGAAATATATGGACACTGAAGAGCCTGCTGATAAGATGTTGAATGAAGAACAAGGCAGGAAAAACAGATCCAGGAAAAAGCTAAAGACTGAAAGAGCTCTTGTTCTCATAGAGAGCAGTGAAGATGAAGCATGAAATCGTAGATTAGTTAGTCTCTTCTAGTAGTTATCCAAGAGTCTCTTGCAGCCTACAAAGGAGAAAGAAAGATGGATGTGCTGTATTAAGTTATTATCTATCATTTTGATTTTGTGTTTCTTATATTTTATTGAAATTTAAGTATGTAAATGTTAGTTCATCTTAATTGTGAAAGGATGAAATTCATAGATCATTGGACCTGTCATTGTACACCATGTAGCTAAGGGCAGACCAAAAAAGGTGGACAAAATTCAAAAGGTCTTAGTGGGAAGCATGTTGCTCAAATGTAATGCAGTCATTCCATCATATCTATTTTGTGTTAGCATTGTGCTTTTTAGTTATTTTCTTTTGCATGTGCTGTGCTACTTTGTTATTAACTTGTTTGACTGTTCTAAGAATTGATCTGTTCCTTTGTCACAATTACAGCTAGAGCGAGAAGCTCAGAGTGCACGGAGAGGCTCTAATCTCGGGTTTTAGATAGGCGAAGCCTGCTGGCCGTGTTTGTAATTTTTTTTTTTTCTGATGGTATTTAGTTCAGTCTATTCTATAATCGAGTAAAACATGTTGAGTAGTAGATGTTAAACTTCAAATTGAATCGATTGAGAGATTAGTATTTTTAGATCAATAAAACGAATCAAATTGAGAAATGTGATTGTCTGATTAAGTTATTAAACCAGTCACGTAAATTAAATTATAAATTTATTTTGTTTGGTTTGTTAAAATAATATTATATGATAATATTTAATAATATAAATTTTTTTTGTGAAAATCAACATGATTTAATAATTTTTATATTAATTTTTTATTTGTAAATATTATATTACCTAATATATGTGTGTATTATAGAACAAAGTTTTTTTTTTATGAGCTCTAAATTTAGTTTGATATTATATTAAAAATATATATTTAAATTATATATTTATCAATTTTCATTTGCAAACATATTTTTTTAAAGAATTAATTCATCTTTTGCTTGAGAGCTTAATGCTCTAACAACAGTTTTTACAAAACAAAATGGTAGAGTTACAACAGCATTGAAAATGAATTTATATAATAAAAAATCAAGTTAGTGGCAACTTAGAACAGCATAAAGCAGATTTAGCTACAAAGAGATTTTATCAAATCACAAGTATTAATTTCTTCTAGACTTTTCATTTAGTCACCCAGTTCTACATTGTTTACATATATATATATATCATCACTAACAGTATTTAACAATTTTACGTGCATAATACCTCTTTCGATTGCACTCTTCAAAAAACTGTATATGTGATTCAAGTGTCTTGGAAAACATCTTTTAAAAAATTATTTTATGGTATCAAGTAAACTTTTTTTTTCACTTGGTTTTAATGGTCTTAGACACAACTTTATTCATTAGAAATTTTGTAACACTAAAGTAGACAATTCCCTTCTTTCACTACATCTTTGATTACTGTCTACAAACTTATTCATGTTTGATAACATACTCGTTAATGGTAACAACAAAACTTCAATCTTTAATTTTATTCATAGCTCCATCATCGATTTGCTTCCAAAAATATTTGCTCTTTACATTACTTGGACATTAAAGCTTAATGCTAAAATCATCGTCTTTTTCTTATCCAATGGAAGTACATCTTGTTAGAAATTTAGCTTCACACTTTGGGAATGCATCATTTTGAAACATAAAATTAAGTGAGATTTATTAATCATTTTAGCTTGATCAAAATAGGTTATTGTTCTTTGTTATGAGGAGATTACTTTTCTGCTACTATAGTTTTTAGGGAGAACTCTTTTATTTAGACTTCAAATGAGGTGATTCAAGTAATTTTACAAAGATAAGAAATAGATCTATAACTTTTACTTTCTAAGTCTCTAAAGATTCAAACTACGTTGGAGAACCAATTAGGTCATAAACTACATTATACTGAGATAGTGTGGTTAGTTGTGCTGTAATATTTTAGGGATAACTCTTTCATTTAAGCTCTAAATGAAGTGATTCAAGCGGTTTAGTGAAGATAAGAGATAGGGCTACAACTTTTATGTTGAGGGTAAGAGACGATTCAAAAACATCAGTGGTCGGTAGCTAGTTTACCTCATTGTTGGACTAAATCCTTGTGGCTGAACTCTCTTTGACAAAGCTGCTGGCAAAGCCCATGAGACAAGCTCTTTGATAGAGGTGCTGGTCAAACTCCTTTTAGCATAACCATTTATTAAGGGTACATATCACCTTAAGGAGCAAAGTGCACCTAATAACTTGCAAACCTATGCCACCCAATCCCCATAAATAAAGGTTTTATCTTCATAATTCTTCAACATCTTTAATCAATAAAGAAAATTAATATGAATCAAGCAATTTGGAGCTTTGAAATGTTTTACTAGGATTTTTGTAAGTAGCTTCTTTTCTCCCCTATTCAATTCTTGTAATAGTAAAATAAGGATTGTAAAGTAAATTTCTTTTCAATAAAATTGCTATTGATTAGTAGAAAGTGGCTTCAAATTTCAAGTATTAAATAGTTCTTACATTTGCTTATAGTCATGAGATAATTGTTAGTTATAGGAAGAAACATTAGAATAGTTTTTCATGAGTTATTTATCGGTAATATCAATTAGAATAGGAAATTAAGTAAAGTTAGAAAATGAAGGGGAAGAAGTAAAAGAAGGTTATTCAGTTCTTTACTTCTCATTATTGCTAGAAATAGAAATAGAATTTTCAATCAATGTAGGATTTAAGTTAAGTTCATGAAATCTATTTTTCAAAATGAATTTCAAGAAAAGTAAACAAAAAAGATTTTATGAAGCTCTTCATATCATAACCTTGTTTTGAGAGTGAAAAGCCGAGCAATAGCGAAGTTCTTTCATTTCTTAAAATTGGTGTCAAAATGTGTCGAATAGAACAATGCTGACGTTCCTGCATTTTCCAAAATACCCCCTTATACAATTGCAAACATAAAAATTACAAAGAAAGATATCCTTTTGAAACCCAATTTAGTTCAAATTCAAAAAATATTCTCGTTTAATAGATATCTATTTTGGGTGTTTGGAGTTCAAAAAATATTTGTAATCGACTTCCAAACTCTTTTTTTTTTTTTGGGAAAGATTTAGACTTGTACCTTTTCATTTTGTTTTTTGTTAATGGCCAATTACACATAAAAAAAAAATGGCACCGACTCTAATTTTATTTTCAAAATTTCCAAATAAGTGAAATTTCTCCCATTTTCAATTGAGAGTTTTTTTCCAAGCAGCACCTTGGTTGCAACAATACTTGTATTATCCACAGACTCACTGTATTATAATCAAATTTGGTTTTAAAATACAAAATAATGTTAAGAAGTGCATTTGCATAGGTATGGGTATGGGTATATGGTGGGCATTTCGTAGAGTTGATTACATTGGGTATGGATACTGTTAAGATGGTAAGAGGTATATGATTTTTGCGTACAATAGTGATTGATCATTATTTATAGTAAGTTTTAGTAGTTTATTGTTGATTTGGTACAGTAAATAGTACTTTGTACATAAGAATAATGAAATGTTTTTAATTCACTTATAGATGGCAAAAAAGACCCCATATAAGATTTTTATATTGTTTATCAATTGGCATAATAGAGAGCACTAGGTTTGAAAACACATGCTTTGACCACTTTACAAAGATGGACTAAAATCTACTTTTGTTAGGGTAGGTAATTCATAACATATTACTGAGGATGGTGGAGCACAATAAGCTAGTTGACAAGCTTAGGTTCAAGCTTGGCTGGTCCACTTGCAGGTTCTCTAAGGCAAAGTTTGCATTAATAGTAGGTTTGCATTTTGGTACCGTGCCCAATCTTGATAAGTTGTTAGAGGTATCAAGTAGCATTCACTAGAGATATGACTCTTGTCTAGAGGTATTACTAGAAAATTGATGGCCGGTGTTGTAATTGCCAGTGCATTTGATTCTGTCAAGGATGGTTTTAAAATTATATCTTCTTTATTTATTACGTAGTTTTTTATTTAGTGAACAAGATTCGATAGAGATGCCAACTTAGCACTTCTACCTTGTCGATGATTTAAATTTTTTTTTGAGTCTTTTTTATAGAGGATGATTATTTATTTTATCCATGCATACTAGAGGGTCTTTGGGAAGCTCAAAGTAACAAAAAGGTTCACATGGTACCATTAACAGCAGCTGGGTACTATTAGCACATACATTGTTTTTAATATTGACTTTTAACCATAAGTAGATAATGATATGTTATTCACAGAGTGATTTAGTATACTATTGTAATGCATTATTTATAGTTGATAGTGATATAAATGTTAGTGGTAGTGAGTTAAAGTGTATTGGTAGTGTTGTGTATTAAAATGTTATTATAGGTGATGTACAGTTAGTTATTTTCACATGCATATTTACATAGCTGTTGGCAATAATGAGTTAGAGTGTGTTGATAATGTTATATGTCAAAATGTTGGAATCATTTAAAGCATCATGATTTATTAGCAAATGGATTTTGATAATCTATGTGATGCATTGTTAGTTGTTTCATTGGCATAGTTAGTTACCTATCGACTACAGTGAACTATATATTGTACCTCATGAATTATATATTATGCATAGTTACTTATCTATTGGATATAGTGATTTATATGTCATACATAGTGGATTATGCATTATGCATAATTACTCATATGTTGTGATATATTTGATTTGTAATTATATATTTAAAGATATATGCCCTTGAGATGATTCCCACCTTTAGCATTAAAGGGTTTAAAAAAGGATGAAATTTCTTATATAAGTCGTGAAAAGCCAATATTCAATCGGGTAGATCTAAGATGATGGAAATATTCAATGATCAGCTAAGACAAGTATTTCATTATCTGCACTTATATATTGCTTTATGCTATCGACAATGACATTTTATATTTTGATAAATAATTACACTTCTTTATCTGACCTTGCTCCTTGTAAAAAGGAGGATGTGGTACTAGGTGGCATTACCAAACATCGACCAAGTACCATATCTTACTGATGTTGATGTAGTATGTTAATCATTCATCATATATTGTCCCTTTATATCAATACTTAACCATTTGAATTACTTGATTGTTATAACAAGGCGGTTATATTGGAGAGGAAGTAACATAATTTTAGCAACACATTGATGTCTCCTTGTCAGCTAATAGGGATAAAGATGATAATTTGATAGCTCTAGAGCAATTCCCTAGAATTTGATAATTTTAACACTATAGGAGAAGTATCTTAGGAATTTGATAATTCTGAGAGTAGTACCTGGGAATTTGATAATTTTAACACTATAGGAGCAGTACCTTAGGAATTTGATAATTTTGAGAGTAGCACCCTAGGAATTTGATAATTTTAAAATCATTGGGATCCATGAGGAAGAAAATGTTAAAACATCTGGGACAATGCCCATGTGAAAGAAAATGTTGAAACAGCTAGGCAGTACCATATAAGGAAGAAAATATAGACACATTTGAAGCAGTGACCCATAAGGAGAAAATGTAGAGACAATTAGACTCATGAAGAATATCAACAAGGTGTTTATTGATAAGGTAGTGCTTGTTAGCCCCATGGTCTCACATGGTTTAACATGAAGACTAACTCTTGAGAACTAATTGTTTAAGTAAGTATTGCAATATTTAGAGAATAAAGGGCTGGAAAGTGTACAAAGCGTGCATTGAAGTTCTTGAGACAAAAAAGAGAATTGAAGACCAAATAAGTATTCCAAGGGTTTTAAAAGATTGAAGAACTCGGAATTCTAAGGTTACTTGTAAATTTCCTAGTTTAAGTGCTCAATAGACATTTTAATGAATACGTAAAGACTAAATATTTTCATCAAAAGGAATCATAGACTTCAAAGATCTTCTTTTTTCCAACACTTTATGATTCCTTGGAATTAGAAGAATAAATGTGTTTTGAATCTTAAAAAGTTGAGACATACATAGCATACACAAAAGACAAAATCTAGTAGCTACCGTGGTACCACCTTGCTAAAGAGCAATATTACCTCGCCAGAAAATAGTTAGTGCAGTAACACCATGGATAAGGAGTGGTACCATCGCACCATAAGGCCAATAAAGTTACTCTCCTAAGAAGCGCAGTGGCACCTCGCCAAACAGTGACTAGCGTGGCACCACTATAAATAAGGGATAATACCACCGTGCTATGAGGCAACGAGATTGCTACCAAAAAAAGTACAGCGGCACCTTGCTAGGTAGTATCTAGTATGATACCATTCCACTGAGTTATAGTGCCATTATGGTATCAAGATAAAATATAAAATTTTATCTAATGGATTTTTGATGTCGTATCACCTCGAGAATTGTAGTACCACTATGCTGATTGGATGTGAAATTTAAAATCCTTTTTGTTGTGTCTAACGGATCTACTTTTCAAATTGGAGTTCAAAAAACATTCTCTATAACTTTGTGCATTTTGAAGAAACTTGGGCATTCACTTTTAAAGAGAGCTTTTATTCTTCATCTCATCTATTAAGCACAAAAGCTTATGAGATGTAGAGCTTTAATTGTAGTCATATCTATCATTTAAGAGAGTTTTCTTGGGTTGTAATAGTTTGTAACAAACATTTGAGTTTGGATTTTGTAGTGAAGGGCTTCATCATTTGTAAAGAGATTTGATTAGGGAAAATCAAGGGTTGCTTTGTGAAAACTAGTGAAAAATCCTCAAGAAAGTTCCTTGGGGGTGTCAATGAAGGTCAAAAAAGCTAAACCATGTAAAATCTTGTGTTTGCATTCCTTAACCTTTTTTATTTTAAATTTTGTACTTATATTTGTAAATATATTACTGTGGTAGTTAGATTCTTGCAAACAAGATTAAAATCTTGCTATGTAAGCCAAAAAGTTTTAAATACCCAATTCACCCCATCTAGGGTTACTTATTTAGGGCCTCCTGTGCCAAATGAATGTTTTGTTCATACCAGTAGTAGCATCGTTGAAGAAAGGGATGATGCAACTAGCACCACTTGCTGTTTTTCATATCCTATTGGCGATTGAATTTTTCTAATGAAAGAATGAAGGAAGACCATCAAGGTGATGTTGTTTCTTGCAAGGACAAGGCAAAAAAGGTGGCCACAATGCACCTTGTATGTTAACCCCACTAAAAAAAGAAAATAATTAGTTCACACATATAAACTAGACAATACCATCTACATTGCCTATATTGAATTCATGACCACGACTAACAGTTTTTTGAGTGCATTTGTCATAGTGAATTTTAATTTAAATGTAATATCTTTTTTTTACATATTTGTATTTTTAATGGACATTTATGTTGTAGTGTGGATGTCAATCTTCAATATCATGTTCGTCCAAATATTTTTAAAATCATTAAGAACACAAAATCTTGCTTAAAGGACTTGGTGAGTGCAGTTTACATTATTTTATAGATTTGTTGTCTTATTTAAATTAGTACATCTACAACACAACATCACGTATCTACAAGTGTTATGACGGAGGCAATTTGCATTTGCTTCTGGCCATGCTTATCATAGGATGTCCTAGTGGATCTTAATTTCTATATAAGTACGTTTAAACATACAAAATTTATGGCCATGGTGATTTAAATAGTGACTTAAATGTGACCAATAAAGTTTAAAAGTATATTGATTTATACCTAACTATTATAGTGAGTTACAATATCTGGATACTGAATTTAATGTTAAAAATAGTGAGTTAAAATGTGTTGACAATGTTATTCACTGAGAAGTTAAAAATGATTAACAATGACTTAAATGTGACCACAAATGAGTAAAAGTATGTGGTTAGTGATTTATGCCTAATTATTATAATGAGTTTATACAATATTTTGATAATGATTTAAAATATTGTATAGTAAGTTAGAATGTATTGATAGTGTTAAGTGTCAATGATACATGACATATGGTGGATGATACAAGCACATATGAGAATGACATATTGCACATTCCAAAAGGATGATGAAGTGAGAAGTCACCAAAAACCGCTAATCTAACTACATATAATTAGAGTGACTATGTAGGTCGTGTGAACTGAAAACTTTTAGTAGGTTAACATGCTTAGCATATGACTAATCATATATGGGCATATGGGTTTTAATAGAAACTTTAACCACAAAAATTGCTAACTTGATCACTTCATGTTGCTAGATATTAAGAATGTGCAACTTGAGCAAATATCACTAGATATTGCATAGCTTTAGCATCAATCGAATAGTGATTATAATGTACAATATGGAAAAAAACGTTATGCGTAACCTTAGAAAGCTCAAATGGACTGACTCTAATGGATGCTCCTTTATTTAATGGTTAGAGTTGGGTACTTTCAACAATAGCCTTATCTTGGCCCACTACTTTTAGCTATCTTGTGTAAGTTTATCCCAAAAAAAAACTTCTAAAATTGAAAAAAATTTGAGTTTCTTGATTTTATTTGCAATTTAGCATGATTTTTATCACTAAATAGTACTAATTTCATCCTATTTTGCCATATTTTCAAGGTCAACAGTGGAATCTTCCGCTTATGGTTTATTAAGCTGATTATAAAAGACCTCTCACTGAATTTCATTGAGTCAAACATAACATGGATTTGAAAATGCACTATCATAACTATACATGCAAATGCAAAAAAAGTCACTTGAGTTCAAATTACAATTGATGAACATAAATGAATTATAGTAATTTAAATTATTACTTTACACAACAATGCATAACAACACATGAAATGGATGTCATATAATGTTTGTATGGTTAAATGTATTTTATTGACGCAACATTTGATTTAAGAATCATGCTTGGTTTGAAGATAATTGTACATTTTCAATTATTAATAAGATATTTATTGAGCATTTGCATGCTTTTTTTTTCAACATAGATACATAATTTTAATAAGTTTTTTTAGATACGATAAACACATTAAAAATGGAATTATGGCTAAATATTAATTTAAAACAAGTTTTTTTAAACATTATCCCAACTGAAATTGGAATTCAATTTAGAATAAGTTTTCCGAGACAAATCATTATTACTTAGGTTAAGTTACTATAATGTAAAATATCTCACTTTAGGTATGATATGCATCATTATTAAAGTACTAATTAGATATCCCTTGGTTTACTGCATTAATATAGCAATAAATATAACTATGATAGTGCAAATAAGTAATTATCATGCTGTCATAATAATTACATTAGCATATTACCCAACAAAATAATTACAACAAAAAAATACATGACTAAATAATTACTATACAACCAAAAAATCCCATGACAATGCTAAATGAAAGCAAGGTATTTAGCATTGTACCTTGATTAGTTTGAAAAATACATGTGACATAGAATAGATAACCTGCTGAATCTTCGTGGTTTCTTTATCCACTAATCGCATTTTCTAATGATTATGTCCACTAACACCATAGTTACGACACTTTTGTCAATGCATTATGGAAGCAGGTGAGTTTGGTGACATGTCAAATGATTGTGATCATATTATTTGAATCTAAAACACTTTCTCTACCTAATTTTCTTCCCACCTGATAGAATCCTTCGTTTCCTTTTATTGTCCAAAAGTTTACCATACCATTAATAAGTAGTAGTATAATATTGTTTTTAATATGGTTCAAAATAATTCGATCATATTTTTCATCAACTAACATGATTGGCTCTAAGTATGCTTCAAAGAAATAAGTTTGTTTATAGTAACCTGTGCACAAAGACATAAAATTTATATTTCTTTCCCTTGATGGTTTAAATAAAATAACAAATTCAGTGAATTTCAAAAATATCACTTAATGAGTCAAATAATCAAATAGATATTTTTCAACTATCTTAAAAAATATATCAGTACGCATATACATATTTGTTAAGTAACTACGATACTAACTTAGTAAAAATTCTTATGGATTTTTTTTAAGAATAAGTAAAAATTTTTACAAAAATTTCTATTAGAGTACGTAAAAATTCTTATGGATTTTTTTTAAGAATAAGTAAAAATTTTTACAAAAATTTCTATTAGAGTACGTAAAAATTCTTACAAAATTATTTTGTCAGAATTCGTAAAATTTTTTGTGAAAATATATTTATAAGAATTTTCTAACCGAATACTATCATGGAATTAAGTTTCAAAAGAAATTTAATTTTACAAAACTTCTTACGAAAACACATTCGCAAGAATTCTTATAATACCATTAACAAATTTCAACAAAAATATTTTTCATTGGAATATTAGTTAGATAAATTAATTAAATTATTAATATATATTTTCATGGGAATACTATGAATTTTACGGATTTTCCAATGGTTATCTACATTGTTAGAAATTTTATATAATATTTTTTATACAAACATAATAATCTATATTACTAAATATACTAACATAACTTCCATTGGAATGTCATAAGAATATTCCAACAAAAAATTGAAACTATTACAAAATTGTTTTTCTCACAACGATCTTTCTTATGATAGTTGTTTCGTGGAAAATTCTATTGGAATCTTAGATTTTATCAGAATTTCTAAATATTCCAACAGTTTTTTACCATTAGAATATATAGATTTTGTTTGTAGTGAGAAAGAAAAACTCACGTGAAAGGAAAACAAAGTAGAAAATTGGCTAAAAAGACAAAGAATCAAGCAACAAACGACCAATAAAGCTCAAAAATCACGCATCAATTAGTGAAAAAAAAAAAGAAGTAAAAGTAGAATCACCATTAATATAAGAGGAACAAAGAAATCTCGGTGAGAGGAGATTGATGGAAAATAGTAAAAGACTAAAAATTATAAACAACGCATTGAAAGCTGGTAACTTAATCACCCATACCTGTTTGACACCATTAACCAATGGCTACCACTTTGAACTTCCAAATGAACAAGAGCCAAAGGAATGAATCAAAAAGCAAAATGCCATTGTATAACTCCTGACCCTTTATCAACAGAAATGGCAGTTACTCCTTGGAGTTATCCGGTAATACAAGTCCCAACTTAGCACAAGCACTTAATTAACCTATGCAGCTTTGCTAATCTAAGTAAACTTGCCCAGTTATCCTCGTCAAAGCCATCACCCAATGGCTTGAATGAACTATCGTTAAGCCAAAAAAAAAAAAAAAGGCTTGGTCTGAAAGGGTAAATGTTACACTCATAACATGCATTAACTATGAAGGCTCTTTCGATAGCCCAGAAGAACTACTATTAGGGCTCGACCAATCAATAGAACTGTTATAAGAGTACAACTTGGCCCATGAGGTCAATAATCACAAGGCCATAGTCTAGCTTAAAAAAAGCAGTGGTAAAAGTAAAGTGAAACCCAAATTGTCAAACATAACTCCACTCAGTCGTTACGGCCTTTAATGGCCCTCAACTCCGGTAGATAATTATGACCATTACAAGAGGCTCCATGATATTGTCCTTAAAAAGGTCACTTGAAATCCATCCACATAATAAAACCGCCCAGCATATAAAAAGATTAAGCGCATTTTAAAAATAGGACTCTTACTATCTTATTCTGTATGCAATCTTTTTTACTGATTGGCATGTAATGGTTGACTTGAGCATTAAAGGTATCATTTTTTGTGGGATAAGTGACTCTGCATCATCCATAGCTGAAATGAAGTAGATTTTGAGTAACAATAACATTTATTTTGATATTTAATATAAATATAATGGTAGTAGTATTATGTTAAAGTTCATTTTTGTTGTAGTTAATGAACTTGGGGTTGGCTGGTGTAGTTTTTGTACTTTCCTAGGCTATAGGACTTAGATTTGAGCTCATAGAATCTTAATATTACACTTCAGTATTTTTATAGATGGATGAGCATAGAAATGTACAAGACGAGCTAAACTCAGGGAGAAATTAATTCATTAAGGTAAAATAAAAAATTAATAGTACATTATGGTTTAAATTTATGATTAAGGGAATAAAATCAGTTAATCCAAAAATTTATAAGCTTAATGGACTATTTGGGGTAAGCTAACCCAAGCTCACCCAGATGAAGGGCCAACCCAGTTGATAAGGGTCAGCTCGAGAACAGGCTTAGGCCAATGAGGAAAAGCCTTATGGGTAATTTTATACTCTAATGAATGTATCTTTAAATTAACAAATGTGATTTTACTTTTTGTTATTCTTGAAAAAAAGTTTTTGAAACTATAATTATATATACATATATCAAAATCCTATTTTGGGAAGTAAAGGAATGGAATAAGTGAAAAGTTTCTAACTTCTCATAAAATTATCTTTTAAGGGTAACGAGATTAAACAATTGAGAAGTCTTAAAGCCTTTTCTAAAAAATACCCTTATTTTTTAATGTTTCCTAAAACCCTAGTAGTTATAGTAAAAGCAACTTTTGGTACCAATTTTGGGCATTCAGGGGAAGTTAATCGTTCCCTAAGCAATCAACTCTTGAACTTGGTTTTCTCTAAAAAAATTTAAAAAAAATAATAAGCTTTTATTTTTAAATGGTGATTAATCACACCTAGGCGGTTAATGGTAATTTCTAAGTTTTTTCTCATGCTGAAGGATTTACTAAAGTTAGGACCCCAGTTGTGACATAAGTTGTACACCTCATTAAAATGGGATGACCAAAGGTCTTATGTAACTTTTTCTTACTGTTCTAGTCTTTCTAATAGTTTATTTCTTAAAACATACTCTTCATTATCTCTGACAACTAAAAACCTTGTTAAGCATCTAAATAGTCATTGGTTACTTGGTAATCAATGACTAATATTTTTTAAATTGATAAAAATTATTTATTTTTTAATGGAAAAAAGTAATTAGTCGCCCAACAATTGACAACTTGTCTTACTCATTTAGTTTTTTATTTACGGTTGTTTTCAAAATCGACAATAATATAGGTATCATGTATTTATGTTTAATTGACAGTTTCACAAAGGATCTTGCTTCTTATATTATCTCAATTCATATTTGTTAATGGTTTTTAGTATAACTATTAACTATTAGGTGAATTCTAACCTTTTTTTTTTTAGTGCACTTACTTATCCTAAGCAAGTTTCAATTGTTGAACATTATCACTAAGTTAAAATAAAATGTTTTTAAAATAATTTACATTCATGTGGGGTTTGTTATTATAGTATGACAATGGACATCAATTGTGCTACTGAACTTTATGTGAAATGTCGACAAAAAATGTCTAAGGCAATTGCTCTTAAGGATGTCTAACATGTAATCATTATTATCCAAATTCTCCAACACATATCTAATTTTGATTAGTTCATTAGCATTGGAGTATATGTTAATCCTCTCTTTCCTCCAATTTTTTTTGGAATTTCGTACTTTGATTTAGTTTTGCTAAGGTTATCATCTGCAAGCACAAAATACATAATTGTTAGTCGAATTTTAAAACATGAAAATAACATACAAATAAATCATCTTAAACACTTTTTCTTCTTGATAATAAACATTTTATTTCAATAACGATTGACAATTTATCTCAATAACACATAAATAAATAGGTCAATAATACAAACTCATTCAGCTCTATAACATAACTAATTCAAATTGATAAAGCAAACTAATTCATCTCGACAACAAAAACTAATTCATCTAAATAACATAACAAATCTATCTCAACAACGTAAACTAATTTGTCTTGTAACATAAACCAATTCATTTTAACATGTAAAAGTTATCTAGATAATATGAAAATTTCAACTTAAAAAAGTATCTTGAGTACATTAAAATTGTACTTCGACAAAGTGAAATATTTATCTCAATAAAAAAAATCAGCAAAACAAAGTAAAAATTTTATCTTAAATATAATGAAAAATTCATCTTGAAACAAAGTAAAAATTTATCTCCATGAGCCAAAATTTAGCTTAACAAAAGGTAAAATGCAGCTCGACCAAATAGAACATTTTATCTCGATAATGTTATAACATATTTAGCTTGACCCATGCCCTAAGAGTCTTAATAATAAATTTTAGGCATAAGCCTAGCCCTGCTAGAAAAAAACAACACTAAAATGCATGCTTTATTCATTATTTATTAGTTTACCTTGCCAGAAAATAGTGCTAAAAGAAAAAAAAAAAACAAACTGTAGCTTCACAGCCAATTCAATCATCACGTAAAATGTAAAAAAAAAAAAAAAAACACCATTCAACACAAGCTCATGCATAGTTGCCATAAATGATTAAAAAAATATCCCCAAAACTTTTAAGAAACAGATGACAACCATTTTGCATATCCTAGACATCATCAAGACAAAATGAACGACTAAAAACTAGCCTTTTGTTGAATAATCTTGTTTATGAGGATAATGCCGTGCCAAAATAAAGTAACATGATAAAGTGAGAGAAAATAAGAAAGTAGAGAGAAAAGAATTTTTCGTGCATTAGAGAGAAGAAAAACTAGACATTTCAATGACTTTCAAATTAATGACATGTTGAGTAATTTCCTTAAGCTAGTAAGCATATTTTAATTTGAAATGAAAAAAAGCCTAAAAACACAAAATAGTATTTTTGGTTATTTTTTATTTTTTAAATATTAATGATTAACATATTTAATAAATTATAAATATATATATATTTAAAATTAATATCAATAGATTAAAAATATTAAATATTAGTTGTCTATCATTTTAAATTAGTCTATAAAATAGTCAAAAGTTATAATTTCAATCAAATTTCAATATAACTAAAAATTTTCAAAATTTTAGTTTTTAACAAAATAAAATATTAATCAAAACTTATCAATTCTAAATCATAAATAATACAAAAGGACTATTAATTCTGATATACTATTAGTAAAACTTAATAGAAAGATATGAACTTTAATTTCATTAAAAAAAAAGGTCATATAAGTTATTATGTAAATAAAATCTAACTCATATATATATATATATATATATAATCATCCTAATAACATCATAATCTTAAAAATAAATACATAAATTTAATAACATAATACTCTAAGATATATTATTATTAAAGACAATCTTGAGAAGCTAAACTAGAAGTAATATACTCTTTAGTTTTCTTATATCACAACAACCCATGGTTTTAACTAATAATATTTCTCATTTACACTAAAGTAAGACTAAAATTCTACAACTTAAAAATAAATTTAAATAGTGGGAAAAAAATGAATTCATATGATTGATATAGAGGCTGCACAAATTAAGAAGGATGAGTGCAATCCCTTACAAAATTGTCTAATTAGTAAAATTGCCAAATTAGTAAAATATGTCTTAACTCATGCTTGGGTAAGGTTATCACACTTTTTCCTTAACAAAGTACTGTGTTCTTCATTTTTCTCTTCTTTTTAAATACTTAAGAGAAATGGACCAACATTAGGATCTTTAGAGGAAACCATGACAAAAAACCATCATTCTTAATGCTTCTAATGTATGATATTAGTCAACAAGAAGCGCTTTTACAAAGAATCATAGTGCTTTAAAAAGCAAAAGGCTTTAAAGCAAAAGAAGTAAACCAATAAGCTCAATAGTTGAAGATTTCATACATCATCAAACTGTTAAACACATTTATCAATGATGAGTTTTTATTGATTCCTAAGCTATTTTTGTCAACATTATTTTGAAGATAAGACTCATGACTTTAGCGTAAGCACTTCTTTAAAAGATTTAAGTCATAACCTTAAGCACTAAGACATAAAACTAAAGTTATTATTTCAAAGACTAAGCATAAAACTTAAGCCACAACCTTTGGCACCTTAAACATAAGTCTTGAAAATCTCAAACAATCCAAAGATAAAACTCTTTATTAGCTTGGTCAATCTATCAAAAAAATACAAATTAAGTTTTAAGTGTAAGCTTAAGGCGCATAACATAAAACCATTGTTGAAGCTTAAGTAATACAATATGAGACCATAACCAACGGTTCAATAGTGTAGTGTAAAACGAAAGTCAAAACTTGGTAATGCAAATAAAGACTCAAACCTCAACTAAGGCAAATTGATCAAAAGACCTAAGTTAAGCTTGGTCGCAAACATAAGATCGAGTCATTGCTTATAAAACATAATATGAAATTTAAGCCGAAGCTTAAAACACAAGATAAAACCCAATCATTAGCCTTAGTACTTCCTTATATATGGCATAAGTGCTTGAATGTAAAACTAAACAATTTTAGCAATCTAAAAATAAGACTTGAGGATTCACAAGCACTTACTCATAAGACCCAAGCTATATCTTGGGTACTTGAATGTAAAAATTGATAATCTTGAGTAGTTGAAAGTTAATAATTGAGTCATACTGTGAGGATTTCCTTAGAAGATCAAAGTCATGCCTTGAACACTCAAATATAAGGACCTAAGTAAAGCTTCAATCTAAAGATAAGATCTAGCCCTTATATAAAACACTTCCTCATAAGTATGCCATAGCTTAAGCATTCCATCAAAAGCCCTAAATTAAGCTTTTGCTATCTAAATGTAAAAAATCAAGCCTTACTTCACATATCAAAAGTTATACTTGGGCTTAAGTTCAACTAATACTCAAAAATCTAGGCCAAGCCTTTGACATAAAAAGTAAGGCTCAAACCTAATTTCTAACAACTTAAAATAAGCTTCATGCATTAGCCCAATATTCCTTCAAAAGACCTAAAGCTCGAGAATTGTAAGTAAAGGCATGAATTTTAAAAATTAACATTTAGTCCAAAAAAACATTATGAAAATGTCAAGGCTGTATTTCCTTTGCCTTAAGCATTAATTTACAAGAAGCCTCTTGCAACTTTCATCAACCAACTAAGTGACTTATAGTGAATATTGGCTTAGGTAGGAGATGACTAATGAGCTAGAGTTAAACATGCTTAATCTCAATAAAAGACAAGGAAGCCCTAACAAGAAGGTGAGCCCAAAATCAGCTTAAGAAGTCCTTGATAAGTCTTCTTTTAGTAAAGTAACCTTAATGAGAAGAAACATTAGCTTGTGAGCATTGTCACGACATGCTTCAAAGTTCTTGTTGCGACCTTCCACCAGCTAGGTTGATTTCCCCTAACTGAGGTAGGTTTTTACTTACAACCAATAAGGGTGAACAAAAGACCAATTAAATCGATTAAACTGAACAAAACCATGAACTTTTGTTCAATTTAGTTTGATTTTTTTCCATAATTCATTTGGTTCAGGTTACAATTTCTTAACTCAAACTATTGATCAAATTCGAGTTAGATGCTAAAAAACTAATTAAAACTATGCCAAATCGAACATACGAAAAATATAATAAGTTTTCTTAATGATCAGTTAATAAATAATAATACTCTGACCTTACGTAATAATATCCGAGTAAACATTATTTTAATTTATCTAACGTTTCTCCATTTTTTCCATTCTTTTATTATCTATTTTAGTCAAGAGTTAAGTCTTTTTTCTTTTTTATAAAGTAAGGTTTTAATTTGTAATTAATTAATTATTTATTTTTATAACTTTTCATTTATGTTAATGATAAAAAACATTTTTTTTTGAATTCATATATCTGGTCTCTTTTTGATAGTAACTTATACATTATAAATTTTCAAACTCAAAATGTTTATTTATTTATTTTTACAATTTGAAATGATTAAGATGATTATTTCTATAAAATTTAAAATTTTTATGATTAACAATTTTTATAATTTATTATGATTGATTTTGAAAAAAAAAATTGATTAGAAAACTTGTTTAATTTAAAATTTACACTAAAATATTAGTTTCAATTTTTATGTGTTTTATTAATTAGAATATAAAATTAATGTTTGATGTAAAAGTAATATGTCCCTTATTTAGTAATCATCGTATATTATGTACTTAATTAATAATTAAATAAATATAAAAAACTCTAAATTTTAACTAGATTTTAATTTAAACATTGAAGTTTCAATTGATTTAATTTAACTTACAAATTTTAATTTCGTTCAATGTGAACCTTGGTTCAAACGATTATGAACAATAGTGGTATTTTTGTTGTTCAAATACCTCAAAAATAATTCAAATAAAATGTATACGCTATTTCAATTCTATCATTCAAATTTAAATAGTTTTTTGAATAACTTGTTATTTTAAAAAATATTAAAATTTTGATAATATAAAATTAAGTAAAATATTTTTAATATTAAAAAATTTTAAAATTTTTTATGATAGTGATCGTACTCTCAATTATTTTATGTAATTGGGTGGGGTAGTTGACACAAATCTTTTTTTAGATAAATATCAAAATAAAATCTATATTATTCATATTTTTTAATCAAAATTTTGTAATATTTTTTGGATCACTTTTACATATAATATTTAATTTAGTTTAAAATAACTAGTACTTTTAATTTTTTTTAAAAATAATTTAAATTAAATATTTTATATAATAAATTTAACTTAGTGTAAATAAAATATATAATCTATAATTATAAATAATTTTTATAAATTTTTAATAATATAAATTTTTTTAAAAATATTTTTAATATTAAAAAAATTATATTTTTTTATTTTTATGAAAAATTTTAAATTAAAATTTATCGTATAATATTTTTAATTTAATTTTTTAAAAATTTAAAAAATAATATAAATTATATCGATATTTTAAAAATAAAAAAAGACAATAATAGTGCATTTATTTTGATATTTGACCTTAGCTTCATGCTCACATTACAAGCCATTTCTTCCATACATCAAAGTTAACCTATAATTTTGCAAATTACGTGAGTTAATTGTTCTGTTTAAAGGCGAATTTTTTTTGGCCACCCAAGTGTTCCATTGTTGTGCAGACATTCATACTCTGTGCTAGAAGATAAGGACGTCACGAAGAGGAGAAATGAATGAACAAAATAAATTAGGAGGCGTGACCTTGATCACTGTTCTAAGGGCAAATGCAACAGAGTGCACCATCCCGGACCACCCTGGTGGAGGTCATGGCAGTGACCGTTCTCTCAGTTAACTGCCCCACCCATCATCGGAGCCTCCCTCTCCTCCCTGCCAAGACAAAACCCTACCTCCGAATGTCGCAGCAGCCGCCCTCTAGCGAGCGCATCCCTCAGAGCTTACTTCGCTACTCTGCCTCGGCGGTACTCTTTCTTGGCTTAAACCTTCGCCTATGCTTCTCTGCTACTGCTCAACACCCCCCTCCCATTCGCGTCCCTCATTTTCTTACGGTGCAGCAGCACCCAACAACACAAGGTACCTGCATACTCATTCACATATATAAGCAAATTGACGATAATTTGCCAATGCGGGTATTTCTTTTGTAGCCTTTATTCTAAGCAAATGCAATGCTGTGAAACCACCCCAATATGATGTTGAAACCTATGTCTATTTTAATTTCAAATTTGATTTTAGTGGCACTGACTAGCAAGGAATAGGACAATGCAGTGAGCAAAAACCGCCATTGTATTGTTCTATAAATTTAATCATTTTGACTTCAAGCACTAATTTTATTTGGCCTCCTAAACCTGTGATACCTGTGACATGGAAGTGTGAAGTTTCTCTTGCATACATAATCGGTCAGCAGCAATATTGTCTGATGGTTGTAACTCCACCAAGTCCTATGCCTAATCTTCGTGCCAGTTATAGAAAGGCTTATAAACAGGAAGGATTTGATATAAAGATCGGTTAGAAAGACAGTTGAAAATACATTCTGATGGGGAGCACCTGGTTTTGTTATTCACCTTCATGGTTGTGATGATGATACTAAAATCATATTTAAGTCATAAACAACTCTTTATCCCATTCTCTGAAAAGATGGAGGGTGGAGACAATAAAACACATTTATAATTCCCTTCTATTATCTCATTTTCTTTTCCTTGGAGTTCTTGAGAATGGGACTGGATTGCCCATCTCTTGTCATGTGACTCATATGAAGTTGGGTAGGGAGTTGGGGTTTAGATTAGCAACACTAAAGAGCTATAGACTTATTCTGGCTTTTGAAATATGTTCACACGTTCTTTGGATGCAGATGATTGTGGGGATGAAAAACATGACAATGTAGAGCAATTTGAAAATGAGGAGTTAAAAGCAGCATTTGAAGCTTACAAGTCTAAAGCCTATGCTTTGTCTGTGCCTCTAAAACTTGTTGCTCTACGTGGATCTATACCTCCTTCCTGGGTTAAGGTCTGTAGCACACTTTCTTTTACTATTGATTGTCCTTTAAAGTTGATGTTTGATGTTGATCTCTTTACTTTCACGTGAAAATTACTGTGATCTTTCTCTCTTCTTTTGCTGTCTTCCTCTTTATTTCTCTCCTTCTCGATGTCAGTGAGAAGTCTAGGTTTTGCAATATTACAATTATTATTGAGGTCTTATGTGGCTCATTAAACTTTGCACATGACATTCTACTAAGCCATCCTCACCGTAGTGAGAAGACTCGTTCACCACAAATTAAATGCAATATTTTGATTTCATTTGTACTGATATTAATTGTTGTTAATTATTAGATTCTTCTTGAAATGCAGGACTTCATAAGATCACAGGGGAAGAGATTAAAGTTTCATTCAAGATTTCATGGAAGCCTTGAAGAAATCTTCAATGATCTATCTATGGCCTTTAAGAAAGGAAATGTTGGGCCTACATCTACTGTGGCTGCTGATATGGTTACAGTTGGTGACTCCTGGCTTAATTTTGCCATTAAGGATGGTATCATTGAGCCCATAAGCAAAGTAGAAGACCAAGATTGGTATAAAGGCCTAAGCGACAAATGGAAGGTAATACAATGTACTTTCAAGTCTTCAATACTTTTTTCTTAGACAACTATGTTTTAACATTTTTAAAGGTCATTAGTGATTCAATGGATGCCTAATGCATTTATGAATACAGGGAAAGGAGGAAATTTAAGAAATTGTTAATTTGGTAACTAAAGATTTGTTCTTGGAAGGTATGCTCCAATGGGGGTATCCTTTTAAAAGGGGATTTAAAAATTCCACTTGCTTTGCATAACTACAATGAGCAGAGGATCTTAAACATTTGCTTGTATTGAGGGGCTCAAGTCCCATCCTGAAATCAGATCAGTTATTGCCATATCTTCACCTCTTCTCTTTATTCGTTTTTTAACCTTGACTCCCTCACTCTCTACATGAAATGCCCCCATCTCCTTCTTTCTCCTTTACTTTCTTTCTCTATCCTCACCTCTTTCATCATCCTGGATTGCAACCTGAAGTTCTATCACTGCAGTGCTGCCAATGATGGGGCAACCTGTATGCTTGGGGCCACATTTGTATATTTGACAGTAATACTATTGCCAAAGTAACCTTAAAGGGCATTAAAAATAAAATCTTCCATCATGAAAGAGATAAATGGAAGGGTTTAGGTGATGCTATGCTTGGCTGTCGTGGAAGAACTTGGAAGATTTTATGAGCTTGTTTGCTGCAAAAGAAACTCGCAATAGGGAGAGATTATATTTTTTCTTTGTGTTTGCGATGTAGATAAGCATTCACCATTGAAGAGTTATCAAAGACATAAAAACAGGAATCGGCTGATTGCTAGATTTTTTTGTATTTAAATTAGGATTACTTTGATTATCTTTTGTTGTTTTAATTAGTTGTATAAGATTTGAATTTGTAACTAGCCTAAGCTATATTATGATTATGTTAGTTTCACTATTCAATAAGGACTCTCCTATTATTATTCAATTGCAACTCTCCTTTTGATATTGAATTAGGACTCTTTTATTATAGTTTGATTAGGAATATGCTACATTAGCCTATAATTGGGCTGCATGAGCATCAAGTACGATAGAGTTGGAGAATAAAATAAAGTTTAAGCTTTAAGATTTTCTCTTTTTGTCTCTTTATCTCTTTCTGTCTTTTCTTTCTTATGTAATTCTTCCTCTTTGTTTCCCGCTTCTCCTAAATTCTTCCCCTTCTTCTTCCATTTATGCCATTCTACATCAAGCCGTATCGGAGCCTAGTTCATTTTTTTTTTTGGCCTATATCCAAAATATCGCTTTTGCATTCTGCATTAAGTGGACATTGCTGGAAAAATTCTTGCTGTTGCCCACAATACTGTTGGAAAGTGTTTTGCTGCTGGCCACAATATTGCTAGGAGGTTTCTAGATAGTGGTGAAGCCAGAAGACACCAACCTACATAGATTCACAATCAGTATTTAAAATTCTACCTCAAAATTGCATCCTTCTAAGTTGAGAGTTGTTGTCCACCGCAGTGCTGCTATCCTCAAGCACCACCTGACTGCTTGTTCGCATTAGATCAACAAGGTCCAAGCCTTCATCAACCAAATTGACCCATAATATTCTGCCTGCAGCATAGCAGCCTAAAACACACCACTAAATGATCCACGTTCCTCTCATGTATCAAGTAGGTAAAATTTTTTTCGCATTGACTATTAGACCGAAGATGAATTTTCGATAGGCTTATCATATGTTTATTTTTGGGTCTTACACTAAGTTCTTATTGTGTCTTATACACTCTTGCTTTGTTATTGGCTTCTTTCCATGTTGAATCCTATGCTTTCTATGTTCATGCTATCACTTCATTAGTCTTCTTTGCAACAAAAAACCAAAAAAAATTTGAATTCTGCATAATTGTTGCTTTGAATTTTTTATTCTTATTATGTTCGTTGATAGGATTTTAATTTTAGTTGCTCAAATTTTTTATTAGACTCTCAGCATTTGAAATTTAAAAGGACATCCTGGCTTCAAAGCCCTCAAATCTTAGGAAATGGTAACTTCTCACAACTCATAATAATTGGATCAACAATCATTATGCTAGTCATCAAATCACAATAATCAATCGAAATGAATAATAAAATAAAAGTTTAGATTGAAAAGAAGAAGGGAGCAATGGATTATTGCTATCCAATGAAATTCATCGTTGATGATAAGAGTTGAAAGCTTGAACAATAATCCAAAATAATCCCAAAAATGTCTATTGCAGTGATGAACTTCATTAAAAGCTACCTAACCTAGTTTGAAAAATGGGAGAATACTCATATTATTACTTGATCTAAAAATAGGGAAAAAATCCCCTAATTTCTCTTTCTTCGAGTTTAAATATTATCCAATTGAGTTATAACACGATCTTGTTGAAAAACATGGTTGCCCATGTTGTGTCATTTTGTTTGGGAAGATTCCATTAGATTCTAATTCAACACAGTCTTGGTACAGATACATGGCTACCTTGTGTCATCTTCTGGATGTTTCGTTCTTGCTCAACTTCGCCCCCCATTTACTCTAAGTGATGCTTCAATTGTTCACATCAGATCCAAGCCTCCAAAAATCACTTATCTGGCCATGAACCTTTACAAAAACCGAAACTAAAGTAGTACCTAGCCCAAATTGCTAAAATGAGCCAAAATGCAACAAAATGTAAGAATATCATAGAAATCCAGAAAATATAAAGAAAACGTAAGTAATATGGGATAGAAAACATGTTTATCAACGGTTCAACATAATATTGAGTGCTTAGACCATCCCACCATTTTCTTATGGCATGAATGAACGAAAAGTTAAAAGAAATTATTTATCAACTTCATATGAGGATCAATTCTTAAACCAACTGCTGAATTTTAGATAAGAACTTCAAGTGTCGAACAATATATAGTAAAGTTTGAGGAATTGTTTTTGAAATGTGGTATCACTAAGGAACCCAGGTTTAGTATCTCTAGGTTTACTAATAGACTTAAGGCTTGAGATTGAACGTGATATCATTTTGCACTCATTGGACTCGTTAGAGGATACCTATCATAAGACTTTAGAGTTTGAGAGATACCTTCAATCATTCTCTCCTAGATGTGCTCTTATTAGTAATCTTGACAATCATGAAGGTCGGTCTATTCTTTTTACTAGGTTTAATATTGGAACACAACAAGGTCTTCTTAGGACTAACACTACCATTCGCCTATTGCTTCTCCCATATTGTCTAATCTTGGTGTCATTTGTCCATTGAAAATCCAGACAGAATGCCATCATTGTCATGCTATAGGTTACATTGCCTCTTGACGTCTTCATTGCACTCTAGCCTTGGGGAAATTAGAGGAGATTCTTTGTGAGGACAACATTGATCTTATTGTTATAGCTCCATTAGAGGAGCATGATTGTGCGGAACTCTATGCTTATGAGAAGGGGTTTTACCTTGACCATCTCTTAATAATGCGTTGTATGTTGTCCACCCCGGTACAATTTGATATTTGGAAGCGCATTGATATCTTTCATACCTTTGTTCCCCTTGAGGACAAATATTGTAAGATAGTGATTGTTGGAGGTAGTACCATGAATGTAATATCAAAAGCATTTATTATTAGGTTTAATCTTCCACCTGAGCATCATCCCACCTGTTTTAAAAATCGCTTGGGTGGATAAGACTTCATTTGGAACAATGTTTAATGATACTTATGATTGGGTCACACTTTGAAAACCTTTATTGCAATATCTTGTTCATGGATGTGGCACACATCTTACTTGGTTGTCTTTGGTTATAGGATCATGAAGTTAAGCATTTCGATTGTGATAACACTTATGTGTTTGTCCATGAGAGTAAAACCATTTTGTTTCAACTTATCAGACCCTTATTTGGCCTTCTAGTGCTCTCCCTCAGAACCGGTTGCAACTCTTACCATATAAACAATTTGAGCATGAAGGAACTAAGAGTGGTCTAGTTTTTGCTTTAGACATTACTAATAGTTTTCATCTTCCATTAATTACTAGATTAGACCAAGATGGTTGTCAAGTTTCATTAGTTTCTTTTGGAAGACACTTTGGAAATTGTTTGGACCACCTTGAAATTCTTTTATGTCTTTTACCAACAATCAAATAAAGGTGGTTAATCGTAGTTAGAAAGATATACTTCGATATTTGATTGGTGAGAAACTAGGTACTTGAGATGCCATTTTAACTATTTTTACCTATGACAATTCTATCAATTGATCTACTAGTGAAAACTCTTTTGAAATTTTATATGGCTTGTCCTTAAATCAACACGTTGATCTTATCCCTTTACATACTAATTATCAATATTCTAACTCAAACAAAGTCTTTGGATATCATATCCATAGTTTAAAGACTAAGATTTGAGGAAAAATTGCTTCTAAGTAACAAAAATTGTGAACATTCTGCTAATGCACATTGTAGGCATAAAGAATTCAAAGTAGATGATAGTTCGCATTGCTCTTGAACATTTCCTAAAAATCACTATAGAAGTTTCATGCTTGATCCATCGACCGTTTCCCCAGCCTTCATCAATTGGGACCCAATACAAATGAGCTTGATTTGCCTCCAAATTTATCTATTAGTCCTCTATTCAATGTGTCAGATTTGTCTACTGATCAAAAACATTTAAGCCTCCAGTTTTGCCTTTTTCCATGTCTCAGGGTCACCATCTATTGCTATACTTCGTGCCCCAACAACTACGTCTACACCACCTAACGTGATTGTTGATGACAATGAATTCTGGCGAAGTTATTCAAGGTTTTCTTGTCCATTGGAAGGATTGACTATGCACTAATGATACTTGGATTATGGAGGAGGAATTTTACTTAACTTTTTCTCATTCTTTTGGATTCCTATTTCATCCGATAAAGCCTAAGATTTAGTAGTTGGTCTAGCAACTGATCCTCGTATAAAGATGACAAATAGTTTTCTTTCAACTTTTCCTTCATTTCATTCCATAGAGAAATGGAGACATGGACTTCCTAATATTGCTTAGTAGATCCAACTAATTTCATCTTGGTCAAACAAATGTGTTGAGCATTATTCATTTGATACTACTCAAAATAATCCTTAAAATAAAATAATCCATCTATAAAAGCTCTGAGATCTAGCCTAGTATAAAACTCGGGGGCATCTACTTTGACCTTTCTAAACATATCAACTATGTCGTCTTGATTATACCTAAGTTGGCCCAAAAAGTACTAACATTGTTGATCACAATAGTTACTTGTGAGTCTATGGGTGTGCTTAGCATAAGAGTACTCAAAAGTAACCTTCCTCAAATTGATGTTCTTCTAGGTGGATCATTGATATTAGAAAATTGTCGAGGGTTTAGGTTACTAATATTAAAAAGCTTCTAGGTGGGGTAGGCAACAACGCATCTAGGTTGGTCTTATAATCTTTATGACTGGGGTTTATTAAAGATTTTTGCCCATTAATTGGATAACTACTTGATTCTCTTATTGGACGCTTTTTAGGATCCTTACATGTAGCATAAAAGTCATCTCTAAGGAGGTTAACCGATTTAACAAAATACTTGATGTTGATGGTGAATTGGTTAAGTCGTGTTACTAATACTTCCCTCGGTTTTGATCATTCTCTCTTCAATATAGGTTTCTCGGCTCAATTTTGTGAACAACTATTTTGAGCTCTTTGACCGTCATGGTTGTTAATAGCCTTAGGAGAAAACTAAAGATAAAAGAGGTAGTATGGCTAAAATTTTTGCTTGCTTTATTAAGAACTTTTGAAATTTTTAAATAGGTAAAATACATAATTGAAATCTCAAAAATTAGGTCTTATATGCATAATCCAACCACTCCTAAAAACCAAGTCAATATAATTCAACTACTTCTAAAAACTAGGTCAACAAGCTAGTAAATGTGCTGACTAAAACTGCTAGACTCCAAAACAACTCCTAAACTCTAAGCAACTAAATGACTAAGTCAATTGAAAAATAAATTCAATAATAAGATAAATATATTTTCTAACAATCCCTCCCGTAAACTGATATTTACTAATATCCATTTATAACCATGATTGAATCTGAGTTGCATTTGGGATTGAATTTGGCAGTAACCTAAACAAGTTTTTTGTGATGATGATGCTGAATAGAAGCAAGTTCCAAGACTTGCTATGCCCGAAAATTCATTAGACACAATTCAAACAGCCAATGGAACTTCACAAACAGTTGGTGAAGTAAATGAAAAAGGAGTTGAGTTAGTTGGTTGAGTTCAAAGAAGGCGTGCTTGGATGGAAGATTATGAAGTAACTGGATTAAGCAATCCAATCACTCATTTTACTTTATTTGCAGTACTTTTGAAAGTGCTGCCAAAGAAGAACAATGGTGAAAATAATGGATGATGAAATCAATTTCATTAAGAAGAATGACACTTGGGAGTTGTGTGATCTTTCTAAAGGGCACAAACCATTGGTATAAAGTGGGTCTTTAAAACAAAGCTAAAAAATGGTGATGTTGACAAATACAAAGCATGCTTGGTGGCAAAATAATACAAGCAATAGTACGGGGTTGATTATGTAGAAGTATTTTCTCTACTTGCAAGACATGACACGATTAGGTTGGTGGTTGCATTAGCGGCTCAAAATTCTTTGCCTATTTTTCAGCTAGATGTTAAAACGACATTCTGGTATGGGTATTTGGAGTAGGAGGTATTTATTGAGAAATCCCTATGCTATATTAAGGCTGCAAATGAGAATAAAATTTATAAATTGAAAAAAGCCTTTTACGAACTAAAACAAGCTCCAAGTGCTTGGTGTAGTCGAATTGAGGCTTATTTTCTTAAGGTTGGTTTTATAAAATGTCCTTATGAGCATACTATGTTTGTTAAGATTGGAGATGGACAGAAAATTGTCATAGTTTGCTTGCATGTTGATGACCTTATATTTATTGAAAATTGCGATACCATGTTTGGTGAATTTAAGAAGTCGGAGATGAATGAATTTGAAATATCTAATTGTGATTTGATGTATTATTTTTTTAGCATAGAAGTGATGCAATTAGGTAATGGAATTTTTTCTCTTTCAAAAGAAATATGAGGGAGAAATTCTGGATAGGTTTCAAATGAAGGATTGTAATTTTGTAAATACTCCTATTGAGAGTAGCATGAAGTTACATGAAGATCATGATAAGCAGAAAGTTGATAGGAACAAGGCCACATATAACATATTTTATGAGCATAATCAGTAGATATATGGAAAATCTCATGGAATTGCATTTGCTAGTCGCCAAGAAAATCCTTTGTTATATATAGGAAACTTGAGACCTTGAAATATATTACAAGAAGGATGAAAAATCTAATTTGGTAAGTTTTACTAACAGTGATTATGTAAGAGATCAAGCTAATAAAAGTTGCACTTTTGGCTATGTTTTTATGCTTGGAACAAATATTGTTTCTTGGTTGTCTAAGAAGCAACCAATTGTTGTTTTGTCCAATATAGAAATTGAATTTGTTATAGTTGCTGCTTCTGCTTGCCAAGCCATATGGTTGAGAAGAATATTTGACGAGCTATCGTTCAAGCAATCTAGAGTTACTAAAATACTATGTGATAACAACTTCACAGTCAAACTGTCAGAGAATCCAATGCTACATGGAAGAAGTAAGCACTTTGATGTGAAATTTATTTTTTGAGAGACCTTTGCAAGGATTGGAACAATTGATTTGATGCATTGCCAGAGTGAAGATCAAGTTGCTTACATATTCACCAAGGCGCTCAAGAGAGAATCATTTGAGAAGCTCAAAGAATTGTTAGGTCTATGCAAGTTAGATTCACTCAAGGTTGTAAATTGATGTTAGTAAACATGAGAGGGATTGTTCGAAAATTTACATATCTTATTGTTGAATTTATTTTTCAATTCACTTAGTCATTTAGATGCTTAGAGTTTAGGTGATGTTTTGGAGTCTTGCATTTTTTGTTTTAGTCAGTAGATTTAGTAGCTTGTTGACCTAATTTTTATGAGTGGTTTGATTACGGATATGGGACCTAATCTTTAGGATTTTAGTTATGTATTTCGCCTATTTAAAGACTTCAAAAATTTTAGATAAACTAAGCAAAATTTCAACCATACTTCCTCTTTATCTAGTTTTCTCCTAAAGATATTAACAATGGCATGAGAAAGCGAATTTCAAATATTGAGTCTGCTAAAAAATTTAAGCAACTAAAATTAAAATCCTACTAATGAACATAATAAGTATATAAAAAAGGTAACAATTATTCAGAATCTTTTTTATTATCTTTGTTTACTTGTGAGTGAAGACTAATAATGTGAGAACATGAACATAAAAGGCATAAGGTTCAACATGGAAAGAAGTCAATAGAAAAAAAAGAGTGTCTAAAGCCCAATAAAAATTTAGTGTAAGACCCAAAGATAAACATATGATAAGCCTACACAAAACTCATCATCAGTCTAATAGTTAATTGGAAAGAAAATTTTACCTGTTTGATACATGCATGAGAGGAACGTGGGTCATCTAGTAATATGTTCTGGGCTTGTATATTGTAGGTAGACTATTGTGAGTCAATTTGTTTGATATGAGGCCTAGACCTTACTGATCTTATGCCGACAATAGATTGGCAGTGCTTAGGGCAGTAGTATTGTAGTGGACAACAAATCCTAACTTAGAGGAAAGCAATCTTGAGGCATAATTCTGAATATTGATTTTGGACCTATGTAGGTTGATGTCTCTCGGCTTCATTAGTGCGTATCTTGCAATCGTTTGTAATTAAGATTTTGAGCTTTTAGTTTGATAGAACTTTCAGTGAATATTTTGTTAAATAACATGTATAATTTTTGGACTTCAAACAAGTGATGCCATAGCTTTTTTTTCTTTTTTTTTTTCTCTCTCTATCTTGCAAATTATTTTCTTAATTTTGGTAGAATAATTCGGGCAATGAAGTTTTTTTTTCTATTTTTTCAGAGAGACATACATAGAGAGAGAGGAGCAAAGATTAGAAGAGAAGAAAAGGGTTTTCTAATTTCCATGGAAGGAAAAACTCAAACAATGTATTTGCAATTGTTTTGTCTAAATCCAGAGATTAAACGCCTTCATTTTAAGAATCTAAAACAATTGCACTTACTTTTCGTCAAAATGTGCTTCAATTATGTTGCGCACATGCGTTGTGTGTGTCTTATCTTATGAATAGTCATACTATTATCCCTACCTTTTTTTTTTTTTTTAAATATCAAAAACACACCCAAGGCAAGACCACTTCATATGCTCACCCCTACATGTTAAACTCAGGAGGGCAAGCCTAACCCTACAAAATAACCTCTAGAAACAACATCGAGTTTTTTTTTTTTTTTTTTTTGACAATATTACCTTGGCAGCTCGAATGCAGGACCTTGCCCTTTGCTAGTCTGCTCCCTGCCATTGAGGCAGCCCCGTGAGTGTCATAGGATTATACTTCAATGGTGGTCCTTGCGTGCTTGTAACTCGTTATGATTTTCTGCAGTTAATATTTTGAACACATTTAAAATTAATAGTATTTGTCGAATATGCAATATAATGAGTGCATTTGTGCTATGAACATCCTAATAATGAATGATCTCATTTCATGGGAATGTAGCTAGCCTTGTAGCTGGTTTATCAAGGCATTACCTTCGTACCTCACCAACTCCTCCTCCATACATCTACTCACGCAAAAGAAAGGGAAAATTATTAGGCACGGAGGCATGGACAAAGCTTTTAGCACTCTGCAACTTTTTTGTGACTGATATAGAACTTATATACCTTTTCTACTATATGATTTAGAGTTCAGTAGTTCCATCTATATGCTTGACAATTTATATGGTTGTTTAGGAACTATCCATTGTGTTTTAGAAATGCTCATTGAAGATGGATATGATCATTACCACAGTATTGGAGGGTAAAAGTTGGGGGGGGGGGGGGGGGGGGGGGGATTGCAGGTAGGGGATAACATGAAGATAAAACTGAGCCAATGAGATGCATCCATAGGAACCTCTGTGGAGAATTGATCATGTGAAACTCTGGTTTGAGCTCCATGTTAGAGAGGTGCTATATTTGGCCTCTATGAAAGATGAGGAGTTTGTCACTATCTCCTATACCTGTTGTCTTTATCTCTTGCTCAAAATATTAACGTTGATTTTCTTTTTCTTTTTGTCTGTTTCCATCTTTATTGGTTTACTTCCATTAAAAAGGTTTCAGGTATATCTTCGTAGGAACCATGCTGGCAAAATAGATCCTGAAGGTGAAATGTGGGCTGTACCTTATCGATGGGGCTGCATGGTAATAGCATACAAGCAAAGTAAATTTCAAAAGCATAAATTGGCCCCTATAGAGGTAAATTTTGTTTAAATTTTATGTTCTGATAAAAAAATAATGCATGAATCAAGGCCAAGATGAGATGGACTTTGTTATATGATGTTGATATTGTTAACATGCCTATTATGCCAATATTTATGGAGTTTTCTTGCTATTCTTGAGGTTACTTTTCCTACTTTAAGTTCAATCTCTCTTCTTTACTGCCTTTTTGTGTGTCGTTTACACTGGATGATTTGAATTCAGTTTCAGCATCCTTTATTGGTTGTTAAATTTATGTGCATGGTACACTCATTATGATGCCAAATTGTGATGCAGATTGTATTGAGCTGGATTACCATTGGCTCAACTGAGATCCACTTGACCACTGACAAAATTTAACTTTTACGTGATATGAGTGAAGTCATCTTCCAGCTGTAGCTTAGCCCATCATGATTAGTAGGGGATGGAACCAAATCGACAATTAAATATTTTTTATTGCGCATTGCAACTGAGGACAAAAGGTTGCTACAAAGACTGACTCTTGTAATTTTATAAGGACAATAATACAATGTGAAATGACAAACTTTGAATAGTCTTACCTCTGTTTTGAGTACAGTTCTGATTTCTGATATCAGATTTGTCATTGTTGATATGAAATGTGGCACAATAGAATATTCTTGACCATTCCCTCTTTCGTATTCATCTAAAAAGTAAAACCGTGAGCAAGGCTTATCTGGGTGTTTTCTTTTGGAAAAAGGGTAATTACTGTAGGATTCCAAGTATCCAAGGCATAGTGGACTGATAAAGAAAATCTAATTTGCATTTGAAAATAACTAAAATTGAGTCCTTACTTACCATTTCTACATCATACATGCCATAGTTGGGAGAAAGCTCATTGATTTGAAGAAAGTGTCACCATAAGATTTGTGCTTTTCCCTACTTGATGTCTGGACTCTTTGGTATTGAAATGAAGGTAATTGTCCTGTCTGATTATACGAGTAAAGACAGAGATAACAAAAAATGATTAATAAATCGAAAAAAAGAAAAAATGTAGCTGGTGCTTGCTTTTTTGTTGCATGGAAAATGCAGGAATGTATATTATTGGACTGGATCATTGGAGAGACTATTGATGGACAGCACTTATAGCTTCTCGTAGCAGTTGTTCTAATGATTGCCGGCTATATACAATCCAACTTATACAGCAAATTAATTCTGATATCTGCTACATGAAATAATGAAAATTCTATTGAATCAACAGATTCTGGGTGGAATCTTATCTGCATTGGACTGTGGAGAGGTAAATAGCAGTCAAAGTTTCTCTTGGACAGTTTTGAGATACAGAGAACCAATTCGGATGGCTTGATTTATCTATTTGTATTTTGAGTGGCTTGGATGGCTAAATTAAGTGTACTATGTAACATGTAAAAGTGTGTTTGAAACATCTGTTATAATTACCAACATTTTACTGATGTCATTTGGTTATTATTTTATTGACTTTTCACATCTTTGTGGAGAAAGATAGAGCTATTATGTATACACGGTTATCTCTCTCCATATTAATACAAGGTTACAAGAAACTAATAGTTTGATTTGTGAAATGCAAAAGCGTATGACAGTTTAGGATCTTTGAGGCTGTAGTAGTTTTCTTTCCTTTCCTTCTCTGTTCTTTTTTTAATGATGATTGTTCTCATGGGGACTGTCCTCTATGGGGCCTGAATAACTCCTGTGCTTCATCATGAAATAAGTTGTGTGAATAAGTAAGTGCATTCTTGAAGTAAACTACAGAAATGGTGCCCTTCTCTCTTCTCTCTCTCTCTCTCTCTCTCTCTCTCTCTTTTTGGGAGTTAGATTAGTTTCTTCCTGTATGAAGTTCTTTACTGAAGGAAACTGTCAGAACAGTGTTTAATTGAGTGAAATTCTGATGTAGGATTGGGCAGATCTGTGGCGTCCTGAGCTTGCAGGGAGGATTTCAATGGTGAATTCTCCTAGAGAGGTTATAGGTGCAGTTTTGAAGTTTATGGGGGCATCATACAACACCAGGGACATCAATTTGCAGGTTGCTGGTGGAAGGAATGCTGTCCAGCAGAATTTGGCATTACTTAGAAAACAGGTACTAAGATAAAAGATGCATATCAGAGTCATCATATCTGATGTTCAGCACTTAAGAATGGTTAGTAGGTAGAAGTAACAAATGAAAGTTAAGAAAACAGAAGAATGTTTTCTTTTACAAAATTACTGCTATTTAACTAGAGATGAGGAGAAAGTGAAGTGCTTCAACGCTTGTCAATGTGACCAATAATTCTTGTCTGATGCCACCTCACTGGTGGCTATGAGAGTACTATGATTGGACCAAAAGCAATCCCATGTTTCTTGTGCTAATAGCTACCTGTTGATCTAATATTTGATCCAAGAAACTAATCCTGCCAATCATATTTTCTGTAACATCCATTATCTGTTTCTGGTGGCCTTTACCTAGCTAGGAAAAATAACTGGACGTTTATGAAAGAAATAAACTTATTCTAGCATGGTTGCTTTGCAATTATGTGTACCTTTAAAAGAAAGGGTAACTGTCAAAAACCGAGCAATCTTCACCTTCACTGGGCTTAAATTACCTGGTTTTTTTATAAAAGAAAAAAATATATCTGTAGTATTACTTTTGTACTTTATTAGGTTGCATGTATGTTAGTGGGAATCTGAATTTGATAAGTTGAGTTGCAGGATATGATAATTCTCCCAGCATGGCATTTTAAACATGTCAAGTGCTAGGATTATCAAATTGAGCTAATTTAATAAAGTATACTTACAAAATATTAATCACTCAACACGTCATCAATTGGTAAGTTTTCTTTTTGCCCTTCCCTGAACAACATGGCATGATTTTAGTGGGAAAATATAGGATGCTTCTAAGAAGACTTGTTGGTTCTCCTTGTTCTTCTTCTTCTTTTCTTTTCATTTTTTTTTTTGTTTCCCCTCCCTTTTTCACCAAATCAGACCTGATAGTATAGTTCCTAAAAACCCTTCCTTCTGTCATCTCTCTCTCCCTCTCTCTTTTCTTTGTGTGATGTCTCTTTGAAGACAAGTTGTATAATTTTCTACATACCTTGGCATAAAGTGGCGTGTTCATCATGCCAAGACCAATACTTGGGTAAGTCAATGGCAGAATGGGGATAATAAATACATTCTGTCATACACGCAGCAGCTCACAAATATCAAGCTGATATTTGTACTCAACCTGATAACTTTCAGCAGTCTTCAGGACATGCTCATTATAAGATATTTGGCTGATTAATTGCTGAAATTGATCTAACATATATGTATGGATTAGTTTGCCAGATTAGTAACTTATTTCATGTAGACTTTGATTAATTGAGATGTAATATGACCCAAAAACCTCCAATACAAGAACTGCCTTCAGAACTTGTCTACGGTAACTAAAGAATTACTTGTGAGCATTTTTCATGCATTAATTTCCCATCAATTTACATTTTGATCTTATTTTATAATCTTAAAAACTGAAAGTGATCATTAGATCAATAACACTCTCCCTTGGATGTATAGGCTAACTGGCCTTCTATGATTGCACTGCATGTCATGATTATTTCAAAGCGAAATCTATGGTTCAACATTTTGCTTGTACCATGCCAAAAGTGAAATTTTTCTTAGTACTTTTAGGAGTGGTGTGAAGCCAGAAGTATACTTTTTAGTCTCGTTTGACCTCTTCCTTGAATATCCGTACTTCACAAAAATGGGCATGGTAATAGCTTATAAGAGGCATGTGATTTCAGAAGAATATATTCCAAATATATGCATGGCAATGGATGCAGATGGCTGTATTTCTAGACTCCTTTCAAGTTTCGCCATTAGAAACTTACCAGGTTATTTAAGTTTCTGCTAATAATGAGAATAATTGTTTGTCATACTAGTTGCTCCATTGTTAAGGTTCACCTTGTCGAAGCAAACTCGCGTTTTAGGATCCAAACGCCAAAATACCTTGTGATACTGCATCTCAATAGTTACTCTTACCTATTGCTTATCCAGAAAGGATGGGGGAGAAAAGAATAAAGGAAATTGAAAGAGGAGAGGGCCGGGGGTTGGGTTGGGGGGGGGGGTTGTGGTGGTGTGAAGAATGGGAGTGATCGTTGGGTGCAGGTGTACTGTGTCAGAAGTGGCCATTGTGTAAGGTCTGGGTGCAATCATGCTTACATCTAACTTGCATGGATGAGTTTGGCTGGAGAATTGGCTGACTTTGCTAGAGGCCGGGATCACCAAATTCTCAGTTTACTTGGTGAAGGTTTGAAGTTTTTTGCAATTAAGCCTCCTAATGGGTCTTATGAATTCTAAGCCTTTTGGACTGAAGGGTAGCCCATAACTCTTGAATTAAAGTTTCCATTCTATTTATCAATTCAGGTTGTTTTAAGTGAATTTGAATCACTAATTTCAATAGCATTCAAATTGCATTGAGTTTTCACTTAACTGTTTGTTTAGATTAATCACTTCCAGCTTAATGAGAGGTCAGACAAGCAACCACTGCTTTGTTTTTGTTTACACGTTCATGTGAAGTGTCCTGTACTTTTTATATTATATCATATGGTGGTTGACTTTTTGATCACACTATAATATCTGTATTCATTGGTTGGATATAGGTTCGACTATTTGATGGCACGCATTATCTGAAAGCATTCAGCGTAGGAGACGTATGGGTCGCTGTTGGGTGGAGTAGCGATGTTCTGCCAGTTGTAAAACGCATGTCTAATGTAACAGTGGTCGTTCCCAAGTCTGGAGCTAGCTTATGGGCTGATCTCTGGGTATGTCCTGAATCATATCATTGTACTTTGACATTCAATTTATTATTCACTCACTTTAGTGTTTTTGAAGTAGAAATAGCTAGGATTCAAATGAGTGAAACCATTAAAAAAATGGATGATGAGTAGTCTAACAATAAATCAGATATACTCAAGAATGAAACTTCGATTTATATTGAAATAAGTGGATGTGCATTGCAAATTGATTTGTAACAAATCCTCTTTCAGAGATTTAAGTTATTTTTTCCTCTTTTGTAGGCAATCCCTGCTGCCTCTAGGCTTGAAACAAACAAGATTGGGGGGCGAGTTAGAGGTCCATCTCCATTAATCCATGAGTGGATAGAGTTCTGCTTGCAAGCTGCAAGATCAATACCCTTTGTCCATGAAGTAATTCCTGGTGCAGTTCCATCTGCCATTGACAGTTCTCCACATGAAGTGTCCAAAGAGCTATCATCCCGAAAACCAAAGCTGGACACCAACCTCATTGCTGGAGTACCTCCTCCTGAAATTATGGCTAGGTGTGAGTTCTTGGAGCCCTTACCTGATGCTACGTTGTCAGACTATCAGTGGCTGATAGATAGCCTGCAAAAGCCTGATTCAGGTCTGATACAGTGGGTACACCATTCGCTATCATCATTGATTAAAACCTTCTGGATAAAGCTGAATTCTGGGTTGACACCAAAGTAACTATGTCTTTATGGGCAGAACTGTATTCAAACAAGGTATGATCTGATTTTGACTGCTAAATTGTAAATTCTTGTCTAGAGGTCAATAGCTTGTAACATTACAGGTTGTTTGCAGCTGAGATTAAATTACATTAGTCTGTTGTTGCAATGTTAAGATGAAAACCCTTTTGCCCCCCTGTAGTGCATTGTTGGGATGTGCTGTCCCAAAATGCATGCAAGGGGTCCAAGATCCATTTTTCCAGTGGATCAATGTTGAGGCCCAATATGTCAAAGTATCAAGCTTAAGAATTTTTACCATGGCAAGTGTTACGTGGTTAATTCTTGAATTTGTATAACCAAGTGGGTGACAGCATGTATGTTGACATTCAACCTATTACAGTAATTGTATTAAAGAAACTTATATTTGATGAGGGTAAATTGGTTTTTTTATTTCGAGTCTAATATTTGAAATTTTAATTTTGCAGCTCAAATCTAATTGCTATATGAAATATCTAAGTGTCAAATTAAATTGGTTAATTCAAATCATACTATTAAACCCTATAAGATCCGATCTAAATAGTAGCACGGGTCGGCTTTTTTGAAAAGCTTATCTTAATGAAAAGAAGTCAAAGACGCCCTTCTTTTTTACTTTCAACCAAAAAAGGACTAGTCATGGTAATTGTCACAGCGAACTCATAAAGTTTGCATATTTTTTAATAAAAATCTCGAGCACATGGACTCCACAACTAACGATGTACATCTTCTAGCTTAATACCTCCTTTGTATACAAGGCTTCCTTGAATTCCTCAATTAATCTCTCTTTTTGTTCTTGATTATTATCTCAATCCTTTCTAACATAAGCATCGGAGTGACCTAATGGTACACCCACGCTCACCATTTTTAATCTTGCAAAGATATTTCACGAAATCTGGCCATTAAAGGACACAATTCTCTTTTGTAAATATTTATATGAAAAAGTTCAGAAATGGGACTAGAGGATCATGTTCCAAGGCTTTCGACCACCAACAAGAGGCATCCGCCATCAAAACCTATGTAGTCAAAAATGAAGAAATGGAAGGTAGGTTAAAACCTCTATCAAATCTTGTCCAAGGGTTTCTCATCCCAATAACTTGAAGTATGAAAGCTTGAAGAATCAAATAATCTTTTTGAACCAAAATATAGAATTAATGAGAAAGAAGGTCAATACTGTTTCAATTATTCTAGAATATGAGTTTCCTTTCACCCAGCATATTTTTCAAGATCTCATATCTCTAAAATGTTAACATATCAATGACGAAGTCATAGATGCTAAGGATAGTTCATGCGAATATTCGCATAAGGCACCTTGACGCCATACTATGTAGGTTTTTCCAAGTCACACAAAGTAAGGCAGCCATATCTTAGTACCTATCCTTAAAACTAAGTACGATTAACAATTTTCAAGCCCTTGAGCAGCATTTTTAGTCTAAGTTCATAAGCAGCATGATTTTTTTTTTTAAAAAAAAAAGATTCGTCAAATTTCTTTCAAGTTAAGCAAAAACATGGCAAATCCTAATAATAGTTCATGCAAAGATTCACATAAGCTACCTTAGAGGTAAAAGAACTTCAACAAACAATGGCAGCTTTGGTGGAAAAGGAAGGCTTATAGCCATGCCCATTCTATAATACCTTAGCTGGAAGCATGCCCGAAATGATAAATGCATTGCTGATCAAGGCCAAAAAATACATCAGTGAAGAAGAATATGTTAAAAGACAATTAAAGACACTACTAAACTTAAGAGTTACTGCCTCTTAGACAGTCACAAAGAAGAAGGTATCAGGAACAGCAATAAGAGTAGACGAAGAAGAGATTCTAGAAGAGATCCTAAAGAAGAAGAAAGAAGCATATGCCATTGACAGTCTTTAAGAGACATATCTACTCGATCATAAAAGACAATCCTAGAATCAAAAGGACGCCCTAAATGCTTTTAGACCTAAGTTATAAAGAGAAGAATATGGTGTCGTTTCCATAGTGACTATGACCAGACATGGAAGATAAAAAAGCATTGAAAGAAGAGATAACCTAATGAGAAGAGGGCTCTTTTCACACTACATTGACAATAGATAAAGCTTAGAAAAAGTAAGCGATATAAAAAGTTTCCTAACAAGGGAAGCTGCTTGAAATTTCAAACCCAGATAGCAAGCTTTGGAACTTAAAGAACGCTCCAACCGCCTTTATTCTAATCGACCCTAATTAAGCGTAAAATCACGACCAATAAGTCGTTAATGTTCTGATTGGCTAATTGACCTTTGACAGAGAAACCATCTCTTAATGAAAGGCATACATGAGAAAAAGGTGAAAAGGCCAACCAAAAGCTTAAATGGCTCACATTAAGGAAGCTATTTCTTTCATGCAAAAGACTTGCAAGGAATCCTAGTCCCTTACAATGATGCATTAGTCGCCACTTTCCCTATTACTAATTATGATGTGAAAAAGATATACGTAGATACCGAAACCTCAATAGACGTTTAGTATTATCGGACATTCTTAAAGCTTGGGTTAACAATAAACAAACCTAGGCCCTTTGACACATCTCTTACAGCCTTTAATAACAAAGAAGCTCTTATTAAAGCAATCATCAAATTACCCATGATAGTAGGTATAAGAGATAAAACATATAACCTTCCTTGTGATGAAAGCCCTAATAGCATATAATATCATCATCAAAAAAGCAACTCTTAATAGCCTGAAGGTTGTTTTGCCATGAGGTTCTTTACCCCAATAGGCTTTGGAACCGTTAGAGGCAACTAGATGTTGCTTAAAGTTGTTTATGATGTTAGTCAAGGGCCTAGCCAAGTTTACCTGCCAAATGAGCTTGGACCAATGAGTTAAAGAATAATTGATAAAAGCAAAAGCTATTTAACAACCGTAAAATGTGACGATTGACCTTGATCAACATGAAACAACTAACATTGGGAGTCTCCTATCCCAAGAGGAGAAAGTTGAAATGAAAAATTTTTTAAACTACTATAGTGATGTATTCAATTGGATAACATTTGACACGTTAGGAATAAAACCTAGGTCATAATGCATCATTGGGGAGCCAACTCAATGACAATACCTATCAAGCAAAAGAAAGGGAACTTCACTAAGAAAAGATAAATAATGATCATTTTTTTAAAGAAAAAAACAAGTTTAAACTCTGTTGGAAGTTGGATTCATTCGTAAAGTTCACTACCCTAAATGATTATCTAACATAGTGATGGTCAAAAAGTTCAATGGAAAATGGCATATATGTGTTAATTTCACCAATCTTAACAAGGCGGGTCCAAAAGATAAGTCTTTGCCACAAATTGATCAGTTTATTAATAATATTTTTGGGCACCAATTCCTTAACTTTATGGATGTCTATTCGAGATAGAACCAGATCTAGATTGACCCCCAAGATAAAAAGTGAACTTCCTTTATAACTAAATTTGAAACCTACAACTATATAGTCATGCCAAACATGTACCAATATTTGGTAAACAAGGTTTTCAACGACAATTCAAATGCAACATAGAGGCCTATGTAGATTACATGATTGTAAAAAGCAAAAACAGGAAGGACCATGTTTGGGACCTCTAAAAGACATTTGATGTTCTTCAACAAATCAAGATAAAGCTAAACCCTTCCAAATGTCTTTTGGTGTGTTATCGGGTAAATTCTTGGGCTTCATGATCACCTAAAGAGCCATCAATGTGAATCTTTAAAAAAAAAAAAAAAAAAAAAGCAATATCAAATGGAAACCTTTAAAAATGTGAAGGAAGTTCAATGCTAATAGTTAAAATAGCATGAGGTCTCAAACACGGACTTAATTGACTTTCAAAGGCCAAGAAGCCTTTCAATAACAAAAAGACTATCTCCAAACCATGCCATTTCTCTCTTGCCTTAAAGAGAACAAAGGTCTTTTCTTATACTTAGTAACCTTCAAGGAAGCTGTAAGCATCATCTTGATTAAAATGGAAGAAGGCAAATAGAAGCCAATTTCCTACATAAGTAAAGTGTTGTAAGGTGTAAAAATTTGATATATAAAGACTAGAAGATAGCCTATGCATTGGTCATAATAGTGAGGAAGCTTATGTCGTATTTCCAAGCTCATATGGTCATTGTTTTGACTAACGAATCCCTCTGTCAAGTACTTCACAAGCCCGAGACCTCAGGCTAAAAGGTTTAATGGCCTATGGAACTAGGGCAGTTTAATATCAACTATAAGCCACGCATGGCTCTCAAAGAACAAGTCCTTGACGACTTCATTGTAGAAAGTTCAATCCATAAAAAAGCCACCTCCACAGGGTCACAATCCCAAGATACAGGTAATGTGGCTATAAATGAACCACGTTCAATAACTCGAGCTGAACAACTTCTTGATGTAGCTTATAAATAAGCCAATTAGGAACTCTCAGTGACAGAGCAACAAGTAAAGACAAAAATAGAGTTACCATAATTCTCCTCAAGCCTTATCAAGCAGAAATTAGATATGCCATCACACTAGTGTTCTCTGCGTCAAATAACGAAGCAGAATATTAAGCCTTCCTCACAAGGTTAAAGGTAGCAAGAAAAGTGAAAAAGTTACTAGAACACATGCCCACGGCAACTCCTACCTCATCATGAATCAAATTTTAGGAAAACTTGAGCCTCATAAGCCAAGGATGCTACAATACTTGTAAAAGGTCTAGGCCTTGACTAAAGGATTCAAATAATTCATAATAAGTCAAGGACAAAAGGATGATAACTCCTAAGCAAACACTCCCTAAAAAGTTATGGCCATGAGAATGAAGCAATCAGAAATAATTTTCACTAAAACCTTGATAGCTCAAATATCAAGCAACTTGAAGTTATGCTAATAGATACTGCAATGAATTGGACAACTGCAATTATTAATTACCTTATGGAAAGAATCCTTCTTTAAGATCACAATAAAGCCGAAATGATATAAAATCAAGCTTCAGGGCATATGGTGATAGACGGTAGCTATATCAATGATCTTACTCTCTTCCAATTTTGTGACACTTGGCACCAAATGAACATCTATACATCCTATCTAACGTTTATAAAGGGGTTTACAAAACTCGTATCAGGGCAAGAATTTTGGTTCGTAAAGTCTTGAGACATGGTTAATATTAGCGCATGTTACATGAAGACTCACAAAAGCACGTGCAAAATGTGAGGCCTACCAGAAGCACATGCCTATCCCTAGGTCATAATTAGCTCCAATTGCAGCAATAGACATTTCTTGATCATTTACATAATAAGGGATGGACCTGCTAGGACTTTTTTTATGACAACCAACCAAAAGAGGTTTGTTATAGTAGTCATCAACTATTTCACCAAACAGGTTGAGGCTAAACCCTTAGCCATTATAACAATAAGAAAAGCTTAGGAATTCACATGGCAATTCGTGGTATGCAAGTTCAGGATATAAAGGATTATAATCACGTATAATGGCCTCCTATTCCAAGGAGACAAGTTCAAAACTTATTGAATAATGGTTTATAATCAAGGACCATCGCCAAGCTAACGAGCAAGCAAAGGTTATTAACTAAACTATTGTACAGGCTATGAAGACCAAATTGGATGTTGCTGAGGCATTTTGGACTAAAAAGTTTGACAACATTCTATGGGCTTACCACAAACTATCAAAACAACTATTAGGAAAACCACATTCTCACTCACCTTTAGAATGAAAGCCATGATACCTATTAAGATTGGCTTGAACAACTATTACATTGAGCATTATGATGAAGCGAAAAACTCAAAAGCTCTTCGAGCTAATTTTGATCTTCTAAAAGAACAAAGTGAAAAGGCTAGAATTTAAATGGTCACTTATAGGCAAAAGGTCGCTAGACTACATCATAAACGAGTTAAAAAGAAAGTTTTCAGCATCAAAGACCTAGTGTTATGAAAGACTAGTGTGTCAAATCCAAAGGATGCCGTAGGAGAGCTTCCACCAAATTGGAAAGGCATATACCAAATACAGGCTGCCCAAGGACCCATTAGGCTCGAACTTAAAAGATGGATGGTACATCCCTTCCTAAGATGTGGAGTGCAAATAATTTGAAAAGGTTTTATTCTTAGTATTGGTACATGCTATGTACTAATCTTTCAGGCATATCAATAAAGCAAGCCTTTTTCAAAACATACATGTCAATTATTATTTGTATGAGTAAGAGCAATCAAGATCAATGTAAAGTCAAAATAAGAAACGAAAGTTGCAAGCACAATGGGGCACATACAAGACCCCAAACAACATAAACTACAAAGTAAAAAGGAACACATAAAACCCTCAAAATAAATATGTTCATCAATAAATGTTCAAAAAAGGCAAAATCAATTTGACCCTAACAAAAGCTATACGAAAATAGCTATTGTTATCAAGCATTTAGCGGGAAGCATACTAAGACCCTGACAATGGAAAAAAAAAAAAAAAGTGATTGTCAGCCAAAGTTTGAAGTAAAGCTGTACAAGCACCTACCAACACCTAGTTATGAAATAAATACAAATAGGAAAAGTCAAAGCAAGTCAAAGCAAGCCCAATCAATCTCTTTACCAGCAATGGATAACTTTAAAACATCTTTCACGCCACTAGTTAACACCTCTTCATTCACACAAAGACCAACAACTCCTAAAGGAGCACTCTTAACAAGGTGAACTATAAAATTAATTGACATAGGCACAACTTCCAAGCTATTCACAATCGGCTCTTATGCTCCAGAACATTACCTTGATCAAACACCTCAAAATTCTTTACATCAACATTAGATAAAACATGATTTGTCAAAAAATAAAAACATCATGCTAGCTAACAAAGAGGCAAAAAGAAAAAAATAGCCTATTATCAAGTTTTAAACATATAGATCCTTACCAATAGGAACCTCACTCACATGAAAACCTTTCACAGTAGTTAGCTTTGCATAATCACCATTGCACCAATCAATGAAATCAATATCAATCTATGAATATTGATCCAATAGTTCTTCTTGATCTTTAAGTGCTCCTTCTTATAAGTTTCAGTTGAGTAAGCAACGCACCCTTTCTTAAACTCCTCAAAATTTTGAATTTATGGATAGTTTCCTCACGAGCTTCCTCGTAACATCATCGTACTCATCCTTCAAATGAATGAGCTCTATCTTCAAGTCTTCAATTTCATTTTTATAAATGACTTAGATTGGTCTTCATTAGATCAACATTATATATATATATATATATATATATATATATATGTCTCAGGCTCCATTTTTTAGTCTATCAACCTTCTTCTTTGTTACCTTTAATGCTGTGTCACAATCACTAATCTCTTTTTTCAAAGCTACAATCTCTTTTTCAAAGCTCTTTTTCTCAGATTGAAAAGAATCCACCTCATTCCCTTAGCACATGAACTAAATAACAAAATGTTTAAAGATATCAACCCTTGCAATCACCACAAAGTGCAAACATCACTAAAAAGAATGCATAGACAAGAAATTGTGAAAGATAGTTAATAATAAAACCATATTTTATGATGAGACTCATCTTGTCCATCATATTGTGATGTGGACCATGACTAAATAAATGAGATTTGTCTGCAGGTAATCGAATACCACAAGTTAACTCAAAAGCAACCATATTATTTGCTATCGAATCGTTCTCTCAAACTTTCCAAATGGGCACGTGCTAATCTCCGTCAACAAGTTTCACCCCTTCATAAGAAAAACCCTAACCACTCCTAAGGGGGCTGAATACCAAATGGATGGCTACGAGACCTTTTGTTCGAGAGGTTGAACCTCTTTTTTGGTATCGCTTCTACTAGAGAACGACGAGTCATAAATGGGGTCTTTGAAACCCTCTTAATCGAAGTAGTTGACCTCTTTAAAAGGGAATCAAAACAACTTAATGTTTAAAGCTCTGTTGAGCATGAGCTTCTTGTATCTTCTAATTTTTCTTTAGGATCCATCTTTGTTTATGCACCTAAAAAAATGAGATATCAAAATACTGTGAAACACTCAAGCAACAAAAGGATGTATGTAAAAAGATAAAGAGTTATACCCTCTGAATCATTGTCTAGGAAAGCTTTGCATGCATGGGTAACGATCACCTAAAGAGAGGAAGGCTAGGGTGAAGATGAAGAAAGAAAAGTGGTGGATGACCTAAGGGCAAACGGGACAACCCAGGTTAAGGAAACAAAGCAAGCATACAAGGTATCAACTAGACTAGAATCCTTAATAAGAGCATTTACATCTACGAGCTTAGAAGATGAAATAAACTTACACAAATCCAAAGCAACATTCTTTTCTAAAGAAAGGGTAGTCCTATCCACTAGAGTAAAAAGACTTCACGGAACGAAGTCCAATGCTTCCCAACTAATGAAAACATAAGCGTTCTTCCAACTATTAAAAATTCTAAGGGTGACAAGAAATAGCTCTTAGTGTTGATTACCAAAGACATAAAAGAAACTGCTAGTTACAATGATGGCTTTAAAGGTAAACAACTAGAGAAAAACTCTAAGAGGAGCTCTTTAAATCTTAATTTCGTAGCTAGCCACAAAAAAAAAAATCGATTATAAAAATGTAGCTCCATGGAGCTATTTGGGAAGCACATACACCAAAATATCTACGACACTTGAAGAGTAGAGGAGGAAAAGGAAAATGAATTACTAGTCTAAGGTTTTCTAGATACACAGTCATAGTACCTTTACCAAGAAAACATCCTCTCTCTCAAGGCTTAGGAACATACACTAAAGGGGAAATGCCTCTTTCAACATGAAAGATGCTAAGTTCCTTGGCAAAGACCCGAGACCAAATGGATGCAATAACATATGCCAAAGGAAAAGAAAAGGCCAAGAATGCTTACCTATGGTGAAGATCTTATTGAAGGAGGAAGATGAAGCTGCCCACTTCGATCCACCCACCATGGAAAGCTAAATAGTTAAAAATTCAAGAGGAATTTGGGGGAATAGCTTAAGACCTCTACTAGGTATTCAAATAACTAAAAAGTATAAATAGTTTTTATGATTTATGTCCTCATCATTATATCAACCCACACCTAACAACAAAGAAAACACATGGGAATCAATGAAGTATTACCATATAGTAGCATGCAAGGTAAAAGCCCCTTCTAGTTTACGTGGTCATTAAACACCTTTCAAAGAAAGTACTTGATTTTCATTATCCTTTTTAGTTATCCTCTTTCATTTGAAAAAATCTAACCACTTAAGGCTTAAATTTTTCAAATATAAGAGTGGGGGCAACTTATGATGTCAATAAAATAGCCCTTCTAACCCAAGTTCAATATCTATAATCTCAACTAAGTAGCTCAAGCCCAATTGATATATAAAATATCCAAGTTTCAACTAAATGGATTAACTCAGGCGACACTTATTAAGCTCAACAAGATTAGACTCAAATAGCATCCATCTACCCAACTTTCTTAAAAAAGCTTCTTTTATATGAAAAAAGACAACGATGCCCTTGTCTATCACCTTTAACTAAAGAAAGACCAGCCACTGTAATTGCTATAACAAATTAGCAAAGCTTGCATGTCTCTCGATGAAAATATCAAGCAAGTACACACCATAACTAACGATATGCATCTTCTCGCCTAATACCTCCTATATATAAGGCATAGGTATGTGTAAATCTCTCCATTAATTTTCATTTTTACTCTTGATTACTCTCTCAATCCTCTTTAAGTTCAGCATCGAAGTGACCTTGAGGTTACACGTGCACTTACCTCTTTTAATCTTCTAGAGATCCCTAACAAAATCTTGCTAGAAGCTGACCATCGGAGGCCCAATCCTCTCTTACAAACTTTGCAACATCAATATTTTATATAAATTTTTAAGTTAAGATTTAGAAAAAACAATAATGCATTAAATAAAGATAAATATTTTGCAAATTTTTTGTTGAAATAGATTCAATCATTTGTTAATTTTATCTTACCAAAATCATAATCATATCTTTATAATAGTTAATTATATGTTTTCTTTTGTTTTTTTTTCATATAAATTGACTAAAATATAATTTTAATTAAAAAGGTAAATGATAAAAACTTGTAATAATAAAAGAAATCATATGAGTTGTTTAAATTTTTCAATGAAAACTATTTATAGACTATAAGTTATTACTGAGTTGAATTAATATATATATATATATGTATATAATAATTAATTCTTAAAAAGATATTTCATCATTTTTCACACGTTAAACATTGAATATATATATATATATATATATATATATATTAAAACTAACGTGACCTATTAAAAAGAAAATCTTATATTAAAAAAATAGTTAACTATATTAATAATACATGCATTTTAATTAAAGTGTCAAATTAAAACTTGTGAAAAAAAATTGCATTTGTTTGAAACTTACTTTTTTATTAAACTCACAATTCAAGACTTTCATATATAATTTTTATTAATATTAACAGTTTTACATACGCAAATGATGTGGATTCAACTTTTACTTATGAAATTATTCAAACATCTTTTAAATATGATCAAATTAAACAAACAAAATATTTTTCTTCATGTTAAACTTAGTAGGAATATGCAAAATGTAAATAAGTAAATTTTATTTATTTTGATGGTGTTTAAAAAGGTATTATAGTAATTATTTGAGTAAAAATCACATATGCATCATGTATGTACACAAAATTATTAATGTCAATAAGAATTATAGATGAAATTTTTAAATTAAAAACCTAAGAAAAACATAAGTTTCAAATAGATACAAATTTTTTTAGGTTTTAATTTGAAATCATAAACAAAATGCATATCTTTTTGATGTAATTAATGTTTAAAAAATTATCAAAATATATCTTTAATTAATGTAATTCTTTTATAAATTTACACAAAACAAGTTTTTTATTATTATCAACCGTGACCAATTTTCACTTTTTATTCAATTCAAATAAAGGAATAGGAACCATAGTAGAGCTACTCAAAGAGCAATTCAACTTAGTAGCGTTTTTTCATATGATTTATAAGTACTCTAGAATATCTATTATATAACAATTAGCTAATCTTCTTTTTCTAAAATAAAAAAAGCCTCTCATTAAGGTTTATTTATATAAATTATCAAAAATATCTTGTCAAGTGCAAGTTTAAAGGGAAAGATACAAGGAAGATGTTGTGAACTTAGGTCTTAGGTGGCTATGGCAGAGACTATCCCGATTTCACCCTAGTTGGTTTATGTAGAAATTGAAATTCAGGTTAACATGTTATATTATTAATCCTTTGAGACTCAAATTAAATATCAAGGAGACTTTTACATATTTCATTATATAGAATACATTTCAAAGTATTTGGAGACATTCTAAACTATTCCAAAACCAAGCATGTTAATATGATCAATGTCCCATAATATCTCAAAGTACCGGACAGCATAAGATGGACTGCCTATATATTTGGACAGTTTGTCACCATGGAAAAAAATAATAATAATTGACCCTTCAACGGCTAGCTTGTTTACTCTAAAATGGGAGTTCCTAGTCTTAAACATCCAACAATTTTGAGCAATAATATAAATAAGAAAAAAAAATTGTATCAATTTATCTTGTTTGTGTTATATTATAAATTTTCAAATTAAATAAAATAAACAAAAAGAAAACTAGTAGCAAAAAAAAAATAAAACGAAAGAGAAATATTCACCAAAAAAATAACGAATATTGGAATAAAAGACATCAAATTAATAGACTTTTAAATTTAAATATCAAATAAATATAAATATTTTTAAAATTTAGATATTAAACTTTTCAAAATTATTTTTAACTAGAAATTATCATCAAATTAAAATCAAAAACTATATTATTTATATATAAGTATTTTAAAATGTAAAATGAAATTCAAAATCTTATCTATGTTTTAAATATAGATCACCAAATTTAAATTTTAAAATTACATGCATAAATAATATCAATATCAATAGAGTTCAAAATTTTAAATTATTCTAAAAAATTCAATTAAGATTAATATTTTGCACATTCAAAAGAACTTTGAGATGTGGTAAACGAAATTCCAGTAATAAAGAAATAAAAAATTAAAAAGGTGACGTAGTCCCCCTCTGTGGAGTTATCGAAAACTGCCCTAGTAGCATGTTTTCAATCTCAATTTATGAAAATAATTCAATAATAATGAAAAAAAAGAAAAAAGAAAAAAGAAAAGGATTACCAATAACTTCCATTCACTCAACAGAAGAAAATATAAACAAATTACATTGGCAAAGACCACTGGCCGTTTCCAAGTTATAATTTACAAAAATGGCACAAAGCAGGAATCCTTCCAGTAAAAAAAATATTATCTATTTATACAGTGGTCATATACACTTAATTTGGGAGACTAAATGCAGAGCGATTACAAATTTCAAAGTAACATTAAAAGAAAAATGAGAGACAAATAAATGACTCATACCACAATTTGAAATTGTATTGACATAGCTAAAGAAAACATTGCATGCAACCATGCAGAATGAGGACAATTGAAGCATGAAAATGCAGCCAAAGTCATTTTGATGCAGCTCAAAATCTTCGCAAAAGTAGTGCATCTCATAATGGCCATAAATCTGCAGAAAGAATTAATGAATAAATGGAGAAAGTGGAACCTTTGCAGATTTTGAGTGCCTTGACTCTTTGCATTACTTCTCTAATTTCTGAGAAATTGCAGCAATATGGATGCAAACACAAACACATCTTCACTGTCACCTTCACATGTTCAATCGGAGTTGGAATCATAGAAATCACTTGGGCAAGGGGTCATGACCTCAGATTCAAGTAATTGAACCACCCTGTGCATGGTAGGTCGATCTTCCGGGCTTGAAGAAACACATTGAGTGGCAACTGAGAGCAGAGCATCAAGGCTTTCTGCCTGCACTCCTTCACAGTTTGGATCAACAATATCTCGTTGCCTATTCTCATTAATTAAGAAATTTAACTGCAAAACAGAAAGAAGATCAGTAATAAAACTCTATATGGAATAAAAGAAACATGAGGCAATTTGGGTTGTTTGATGATGCGCATGGAGACAGTGTGCTTCTCTGACTGATGTACTAATCTTAAATGGCACCCCATCGGTACAGATGCACAAAAGAGAGAAATAAACACAATGATAAATATAGTTCAAATCCATACTAAGTTTCCACATCATGTTAAATTAACTAGAGTCATTGAACATAAGAAACAGATTCATATGCATTTTTGCCTCTTTTACATGAAATATAAGACAAATAAATCACACACATACGTAGAGAACATACAAAAAAACACGCATACATATAGGGCAACCAGTCTCATATACATTCATTCTTCACACGTTCTCTCCCCTTTTCTCTGTGTTGTCATCATTAACTTAATTTAGTGTCACACGATGACAGCTTCAAGAAAGACCTCTGTTTCCTTTAAATTGGTCAAGTGGAAAAAGTAATTGAAAGTTACTTAACAAAGACATTGTAAGATTAAGTTCGAAATCAGAATTTCTTAATTGAAAGTATAGTAGGTATAGGCCCTTACAACAATGACGTTCATATATACATAAAGAGCAATATTGGATTATTTTACGGTTTTGTTAGCCCAGTAGGCTTGCAACTCAATAAATTGCCTAGTAATTGTTGGTGGCATTGTAAACTAACCTTCTGCGGACGAAATTGGAGTGTGCACACAAGCAGAGAACATGAAACATACATCAAAACAAGATAAATATAGGGGCAGTGCATTGACTCAAAGAGACTAAGAAACATACAAAACATTGAGCCAGATAATTGTGTCTCCTAATGTTCTAGACTTTGAGAACCAACACAGTATGCTCTCAAGTTTAAACAACTGTCAATTGTCAAATTTTGTGATAAAAAACTGAATTTCAATAGTTGATGAGAAAGTATCCAAAAAAAAGTAGTCATTAAGACACCTAGAGGGATGTGACATACCCAGCCAACAATATTAAGGCCTTTCTCAATGAATGATGCATCAGTTGGTCGCTTTCCACTTAAGACTTCAAGCACAAGGACACCAAAGCTGTAAACATCGGTCTTCTCAGTTGCTCTACCACTTTGCATATACTCTACAAACAGAGCCATAAAAAGTCTCAGGATAAATGATTTCAAAAGCTTGCATCACAATAGCAAAGAATTATAACATGACAACTTTACAGAACAGAAGTTCCCCAACATATGCGCAAAGCCTTCAGTTTGATCAGATTATTGGACCAAAGATAAATGCTACCAACTTATGATGCTGCAAGTTATATATCTGTATATTATCTACATCCATATTGCACACAAAGCTGGTATTTTGCAAGGACAAGACAGAACCAATTGATACATTTGAGCATTACCTTATGTGCAAATATCTAATTGGTCAGCAAGCAAGACTAAGGACCCCAAAACTCTTTTCTATAATTTCAGTTGCAGAAGTTCCAATTTTAGTCAGTCAGAGGAAGGAACTACAGTTGGCACTTATTAAAGGTCAAAATGTTATTTCTTGTCACGTGTAACCATGTTACTTCTTTTTCTTATCTTTTACAAGGTTTGATATCTGCCTTTTGGTTGGCTCTATTTACTATCCAAAGTCTTGTCAAGTGAAGAATTAATAAGACAATATTGACTATATCATAACTATATATGGAATTTTTAAAATGCCATTATAATAAAATGTAAGTTTTTACATTTCAATACCCTTCGCTTTTAAGTATTTTATAAATTGCCCTCAAATTAAGTCTTATGCATAGCATCATAATCAAACTCATGCATAAAGCTAAATCACTAAAGAAGCAACTCTTGAAGGGTTTACCACATTATCAAGATCTGGTCCAAATCTACGGCTTTATTTTCAAGGAGTCCTAATTTTATTTTCACATTTGTAGTAATTGTCCTTTTATTATCTTCTCATATGCATCATATTCTTATCAACAAGAAGTCAATATCAAGATCCATCACAAGTTCCAAAAATTAATGCATGTTACAGTCTGAAATATATTAAAATCATAATCATCTGCTTCCAAAATCAAGAGCATCTATTTCAAGATTCCAGTCTATGGCCATATACTCTATCTTAGATCAACTCCAAGCTGAAATATACCACACTGCATACCTGGAGCCAGATATCCAAATGTTCCAGCAACAATGGTTGTAATGTGAGATTCTTCATCCTCCAACAATTTGGCGAGTCCAAAATCAGAGACTCGAGCTTCCAAATTGCCATCAAGCAAAATGTTACTTGACTTTATGTCACGATGTATGATCCTTGGTGAACAATCATGATGCAAATAAGCCAGTCCTTTTGCTGCTCCCAGAATAATATTCAAGCGTGAATCCCAGTCTAGTTGCTCTGATCTTTCTGTAAAAAAAAAAATTGCAAGATCTTTTTTCTTTAAGAAATCAACAATATATACATATATAGGATCCTTCTATATGACATTACAAAGCCTGACGAATCATAACAATCATACATCTTCATGCACAGCTAGGGGCACTCAACATGAATATTACTCGTCAAGGACTGAACACTATGTTAAATTCCCTGCCTAAGCAAAATCCAGAGAAGCATTTGAAGATTTTGAACAGAGTTGTTCTTGTTTCCGTACAGAAAAGATAAGATTTCAATGCACTATCCAACTAAACAACAAAAGAGAGACAGAAGACATGAAGAAAATTACTCTTGAATCCATACATAAGTTTTAAGGAGCTAGACCTCCACTAGAAGTTAATGCAAAGAAGAAGCAGTTCAAACTAGCCAAGTCATGATCCTTACCAGTTATTGCTCAAAAGGCATACTTAGAACATCATAACATAAATCTTTAATCAAATATTATCCATACTCCCTTCACAATATTCAGGAGGAACAAACTGAAAAAGTTTTGACAGGGAATACATCTAGGATAATAGTCTCTACAGATGTACATTCCTTGTCATCATTTGTACTAAGTTATGAACCAATTCACAGCATCGATTATCTAGATTTGATATTAGAAATAAGTACAGATTATTTTAAAAAAATTCAATTATTTTGGATAAAAAATAGTTTGAATAGAATAAATTACTATTTATTTATTACTTTTCCACAAAAGAAAAGAACTACAAAAATAAAACTTACATCATATGTCCCCTTACAATGAAAATTACAGAAAGAAAGAAAGAAAAGAAGTAGCATGATAAAGAGGTGAGAAAAAGTTTTAACTTGAGCTTACACGTAGGAGAAAGAGATAAGGTTTTATGACTTTAGGGTGTCATAGGCAATTTAGTATGGAGGAGAAAAAGGCTGGACTGGATACGACTAAAATCAAAAATAGCCCATTACCATTTCGCACCATAAGTGATCAATTTGGCATAAAAGAGAAGAAAGCTGGAAAGAACAAAGGTTGCAATTGCAAAAAGAAAACTGTCTTTGACTAAATATTTTCATTTCTTACTAAATCCAGCCAAACTAGCTGTGGAAACTTTTGGATAATCAAGGAAGTCATTCACAGAACATGAGCATACCAAACAAAGCATTCATATGAAATCTAACATGCATAGAAATCTCTTGAATAACGAGAGTTTCAAACACACAGTTAAGTTTAAATCTAGAAAGTAAGGAAGAGTTAGAACATCTCGACTGCTTTTGTAGCAATAATAGAATTTTTTTTTTTTTCCCTATCATACTCATATTGTGCTCTTATCGAAAACAAATTAACATAGCAACAGCAGCCTTAGAAGCATGAAAAATAAAGGGGGGCTCAAAACAATGACGGTGAATTAGCTAGTCATATCTCTGTGATGTAGGAGCATCTTTATTTGGTTATTATTTAGGGCAGAAATAAGAAGAATTAAGAAAACTCAACTGCATAGTTAATCAAACAACAAGAAAAGCTAGTATCTCCTACATAACTAGTCTGTTTCAAACTCTCTGATTCCTTATTTAGCCACTGATGTGATTAACTCCAGAATTGAAATGCAAATATTAATGCAGTGATAGAGGTCCCTTGACAAGATGGTTTTTTCTACATAATCTGAGGTTCATCTGGTGCAATCTTATGAGGACTGAAACAAACACCAAAAGAGGTGAATCAACAACTCACACTGCAAGAGTATACAGCGTTGTCACAGAAATAGAGGAAAACAAGGAAGCTCGACAGCATGGATAATAAAACATGAAACAACAATATCTAGAAATGAACTAGTGTATTTCCAACTTCTCACTGATCACTCATGTAGCTATCGGCATGTTTGACTCCATCCAAATCTCAAATGTTAATGGGGTGATGCAGATACTTCAACAAAGCTGGATTTTTACTAAATAATTTATGTAAGATGTCTGAGGTTCATCTGGCAAAATTGTATGACGATGAAAAGAAAAGCATAAAAATGGGTGAATCAGCCGATTAACAACTGCAAGAGTGGCTAAAATTTTTCCACCCAACCATGACATATTTCTTGCTTAGATTGTCAGACATTGAAAAAAAGGAAGGCTTAGTATTTGTCACACCCTTTACCTCTAAGCCCCCCTCCACCTTCTCTTCCACAACCCACACCCTGTCTCTCAACAAAATAAAGAAAAAGGGCAGGCCAAAGCCACCATTCATGCAACCATGGAGTTAAACAAGTGCCAGATATTCCTCTCTCAGTAACCATGCAACAACTACTATCATCTGAAATTTTCATATATAAACATGTTATGGAACTAAAGCTTTGCAAAGGAGGATCTCACCATGAAGAGCTTCATCCAGGCTACCACCAGGTAGGAAATCATAAATTAACAATTTTGAGGTAGGTGAGTTGCAGTATCCTCGCAGATTTACTAGGTACCGATGTTTTATGCTTCCAAGAATCTCAAGCTCTCTTTCAAAAAACCGATCTAGACCTTCATTCATTTTTACAATTCTTTTCAAGGCAAAGACATTGCCATCATCCATTGCAAGCTTGTACACTGTCCCGAAGCCACCACAACCTATTATGTGCTCCTCATTCAGATTTTCCAATTTCTTGATGATGTCTTTCGAAGAGTAAGGCAAGTCTCCATGAAACATGACAATTGATGCACCTGAAAGTACACAAGTAAATAAATTGATATGTTGACTTTTAAGAACTTGAGAACCACAGAGTAAAATCGAAAATGACTAGATTTTCCAAATGTAGCCCAAAGAATGGCACAGAACTCACCTCCACTGACATCCATAGCCAAGCTTTTGCTCTCATTTTTACCAAACTTCTTATAAAGAAAGCACCCCCAGAAACACATAAGAGCTACCAGAAGCAGTGCACCAACTGTTGCTGATGCACTAATAAGTAGCCTGCCAGAGTATTTCTTCCTTCCATTTTGATTATCAGCTACAATATTTTGAAACACTAAATAGTGTAAGTTGTCATCATGAGGCAGGGGCAACAGATTGGGAATAAAAATGTCATTAGAAGTGCAATTTTGATGTGGAAGATATTGAGTGGCAATGGGATTTCACTAGCTTCTTAAAGACATATTGTAAGAGCAATACTATAAGTATCTTAAGCTAAATCCATTTTCACTTAAATATGGCAATTTAACAGCTAACAAGTTGCCACTTGCAAGTGACATAAAGAACCAAGCAACCCATTGCAAATTGATCTCAAACAGATCTTGATATACCTAAGTTAGAAGATGGGGAGTTTGTCGGAGGACCTCCACTGTCATTTTTACATGCCTTATTGATTTGCTTCCCGCATAGATCACGATTTCCAGTGAAGCTGCAAAATCAATGCATCAACTCAATATTCCAACAGCATGTCAATCTTGTTCCACTTTAGTGGGGTTATTTAGTTCCATTTAACTACACCATAGATGAGACAAGTTCCAAGCACTACATAAAGTATAGATATCAGTATTATTTATGAAGAGCAGCATTACTTCAATCCTTTCATCCATAGCCTCTAAAATATCCAAATTGTATAGAATACAATAGATCAGGGAAATGTATACTCACGAATTTTCTGTAAACTTGGTAAGCATTCCATCAGATGGTATCGGTCCAACAAGAAAATTGTTTGATAGATTCCTTCATGTCATTCAATAAGATCATTATAATTTAAGAATTCAATGCAATAATTATAAAAATGCCAACTTCATAAGTCACCTACTGTCAAAAACTAATATGAATTAGAAGAAAACAAAGATACTTTGCTTTCCTTTGGCTAGGCAGAGGTAAAGCTACTTACAGAGTAGTGAGCTTTTCCAGCTTCCCAAGTGAAGTAGGGATATTTCCACTGAGAGAGTTGCTTGAGATGTCTCTGCAAAATAGAGAACAATATTGAAATCATTACAAATTCAGAAACACACATGTAATGGTATTGAGTTATCAAAGTCGGTCCTTAGGATACTACATGGACGAAGGAAAAATTAGGATCTTATTCAGACTCAAGTTATATGCCTAACTTGTTTCCTTCAAGACAGGCCACAAAAGGTCCTATGAAGGCATAGGTGCTTCAATTCTAAAAGGGTACCGAGCAAGCAATGTATAGATAACTAGTAAACCAAATGTTACTTAAAATAGTTTGGCTAAGATGTTAAAATGAAAGAACTAGTTATAGATGAAAAAGGTTAAGACGTTCAATAACAAAACTAGATAGAATGAAACGGTCATCCTAATTGAAAGCCTTAAGAAGACAAAAATAATTGTGAAGTAAATGAATTGATAGGCTATCTCATATACCCTAGTTGGACGTTTACCCATTCTTATACCACCTAGCTTCTAACAAGGAAGCTTGAGTTAGTGATAATATGGTTGCATATGATAAGAGGGTCTCTTGGTTAATTGATTTCAAGAGGAAGGCGCAAGTTTGAGGGGTGAAACAGTTTATTTATTCAGCTAGAGCAGACACTGAAAGAATTTATCCGCCCTTATACCGCTTAGCTTCTAACAAGCAAGTTTGGGTTAGTGACAATATGGTTGAACATAACAATAGGGTGTCTTGGCTAGTGGATTTCAGGAGGGAAGTGCAGGATTAGAAGGTGACACAGTTTGCGCAGTTTTACCAGCAGATTTATGCCGTTAGAGCAGATACAGATGTAACTGAATTGAAATTTCATAACAAAGAAAGAATTTTTTTTTCAGTTTCATTTGTCAATGAGATACGGTGCTCTCCACCCAGCCACCCTTCCCCTCCCACCAAAAAAAAAAAAAATGCCTAAACAGTTTAGGTTTCTATTCCAATCAAAAAACAGTTCATTTTTTCTACTATCTGTTTTGGGCCTGTAAGGAGCTAGTTCCAGCTTATTGCTCTTCTAAAGATTTGGATGTTCAATGCAACTGAGATCCTAGCAGTGCATAAGAAACCTGCTAAATATCATGTACAAATTGCATAGTCTTCTTGACAAAATTAAATTGGTACATCAATTTTCCTCAATCATAATTAAAAGAGAAATTAAATACGGTTAGGTAGTTTCTTTTGGATCTCACTGCTATTGGAGGATTTTCTCACACTACCATAAATATCTACAATTACAGGCAAAGTATGTTCTACACGGCCTTTCACATGAAGGCATCTATTAATGAATAAATTTTGAAATCTGGAAATACAACAGTACAAGATGATCAAGAAGAGACAAACAACTCACAGATATTGAAGGCCCGATAAATTTCCCAATTCACTTGGGATTAAACCACTCAAGTAGTTACCCTGCAAGTTTCTGTAGAAGACAACAATTAGCAATCTACTTATCCAAAATTAAATACAGATAAACATACCAATGTGACTAACAGATACCTATTTTTCAGCAACAGTTCTCAATGAAACTTAACTTGATCAATATGAACATGTGGACCAGTCTGAGTAATAATGTGCAACAAGTACTATAAAGGTAACATGCAACTTATGGTACTTAAATCACATGCAATAACTCTCTGCTACTAATCACATACTTTGCCAAAAGAAAATTGCAAGACGGCTGGCCATAATTATAAAGCATGAGAAGTTAGGTACAAAAGCTTGTGCAGTAAATCAAGAATGAGGAGCACACAGGATTTGATTCTATTGGGTAGCAGAGAAAATTGACACCACAAATGAGAAGCAATAAAAGACAACAGTGAAGTTGTTTCCCTGTCATGATCCATATTCATATATTTCCTATGCACATGTGCTGATACTAACTAATTCATGAATTGGGTTCATCATATTTGTCCCATCTTAAAGGACCATAAATAATTTCGGACATGCTATTTGAGAATGATCTTTGGAAGAATATTTTTAATCCATTTCCTCACTTTATCTACCATTATAGCATATCTATCAAATTCATGCTTCCAAAGCACAGTTTGTCTTTGTTTGACACAAGGTGCAAAATGTTCATTTCTTTCTTTTTACTGAGACAACTTTACACTACATGAATAACTGCATTCCTAACCTATCATCGGAATTTTCTCTTTTTCATTCACATTCCAAACACTTATCAAAACCCTTCAAATCATTGCCTGCTCCACCACTTTTCCTGTCTCTTCTTTTCTCTAAAAGTAAGTCATGATATTGAACCATCTTCCATTTAGACATCCAAAAGACCACTCTGAGTCCTCAACCCAACTTGACACCACTCCTAGATTCTCTCTTGCAATGGTGCTGGTTAACCTCTTGTGAAGTCTATAATCAACGTATCAAAGCTTAAGACAAATCTAGCCCAGCATTGCCAGATTGCAAGGGCTATGTTCAGAAACTGTACAAGAAGCCGTAAGATATCAATTTTTTTTGAACCATAGATCTTTCTTATCTTAAAGAACCATTTAAGGAAATCTGGTCATCTTTTCCTTCTACCAGTTATCTTATAACTTATGTGCCGAGAGCATTTTGGGTGATTTGTCCTTGAACTAATAGTCAGCAGCTTAGATATTCAAAACAAGTCTGTGAATTTGAATTATTCATATTCATGCATGATTGTTTGTGTTGGCACCCACACACATTGCACCGCCTGTACCAAGCAAATTGTCTATCTCTATGCAAAGCCCAAATAAATAAGAGGATCTCCATTACATAGCCTTCCAGCCAACACGTGTTATGTCAGGTCATACTAAAACCCCAGGTGTCAATTTGGCTCAAATTTCACATGCATGGCATGTGCCCTGCTCATGCTTTCCACAGTCAGCCAAAACAATGAAACCCAAAGCAATAAAAATCTGTATCTTGTTTTACCAGAGACTTAACAAACAGTAACAAGAATATGTGTTTGTGGTCATGTCTTTGAGCACATGTTCTGTGCACAAGAATTTGCCTGTAAGTTATTGCATTTAACCTAGTTACTACATGCACAAATGTGGCCCATCTTTCAAAGCAATCAGCATTCAGCATAACACTCAAAAACATAGAATAATAGGGCCTTCACAACTACTTTCCAATGACGATGTTTAGATGCATTAGTACATAATAAAAGATACTTTGAGACACTCTCTCAACTATCAATTCAATTACAGGCTGTCACATAGAAGTTCATACTGACCTAGACCTTACAACAGCATTTCCGTTTGGTCAGAAATTTTAAAAACATGTATAAACAGTCAAAGCTTTCAAAAGGTGCTTAACCACTATGAAATCAAGTTACAAATTAAACTGGGTCTCAACAATCAAGCTTAGACCCCCCTGTTGAAATTTCATGAGAGAAATATAAGAAAAACTAAGTGGCCAGATACCCTGCAGATCTTTCTAAGAGCATTTGAAATAATAGTGCAGTTATTGTATCTCTTCATCCTATTAATTTCCATAACTGAGAAAGCAGACAAATGTCTTGAAGCAAGCAAAAATGCAACTGTTCAGAAGCAAAAGCAGACATGAGTAGTTTTTCTTCTTTTTGTCTTTCTGATAAACCAAACAAAAGCACACTTGTTAACGAGACGCTTACATTTCCTCCAAGTCAGTGCAATTTCCCAATTCCGGAGGAATTATCCCATAAAAATTGTTGTTACGGAGTATTCTGCAACGAGTCATATACAAATAACATCAGCAGCAGCAGAATACATATTCACAAAACCAACATGCATCAACTACCAAGAAACCAATAAAGTTTAAAATGCACATACAGAAGCCTCAAGTGCCCAAGCTTCCCAAGGTCAGGTGATATGGACCCACTCAGTTTGTGATTGCTAAGACTCCTGAAAGAGAAGTAATTATGCAAATAAACTGCAATAAGCACCAAAAATACATTGGCATGCACATGAAAATGAAGAACAAGGTATTCTACAAATACAATGCATTAAGATCTACATTTTCCATGCCAAATCAGTATCATGTATTGCAAGATATAATTAGCACCCAGAGATGAACTGCCCTCCCAGCTAGAAAATATAATAGCATTGGTTGACATTAGATCCTCTCCCCCAAACTATACTCTAGTTAACAGCCTAAAGCAAGAAATGGAGTATTCATGTTGAATCCCTGCAACTGATTTAAAAGTCTATCCAACATATGGAACAAAATTGGAGAATATGCTACTCAATCCAGCAAGTGTCAGAACTCCTGTTTGAAAATACAAAAAATGATCCCAGTCCTATATAGTTATATCACAAACAGCACCTCTAGCACACTGTTTCCCCTCCCCCCCCCCCCCCCCCCTTTTTTTTTCTTTTTATTACGATATAACCACAAAGACCTTTCACTAGCCTTGCATTATATAGGGAACAAAACTTTCCAGCGGAATCTGGCCACATAACTCCCAGGCAAGCATCATCAGGGTCACCATAGAATTTAAGTATATGAGAAGTAAATTCTCTATGTAGCATATCAAAACAAGGATAGTAATTTAAAGAAAAAGACCACTAGAAATGTTGCCAGCCTTGGATGCCCAGGTCACCCTCAGCATAACAAATAACACAGATGACAAAATGACAGCTAATACAGACAGAAAATAGAAAAGAGACTACCTTATTTTATTTCTTCAACTTTTTAAGCAATCACCTAATATGGATTAGAACAGGACCCAAAACAATTAGAGCATAATTCTCAGAACTTACAAAGTTGTTACTCTTTTAGTTTTCTCATCACACATCACTCCTTTCCATTTACATGGATCAGGATCCTCTGGTCTCCAGAGGTTGAGGACACCATCTGAGTTAATAATTGCATTTCTGAAGTTTAGAAGCGCCTCCCCTACAAATTAGTAAAAGAATTTCAGATCCTAAAGGTATCACGAGAGAGAGAGAGAGAGAGAGAGAGAGATGCAAGTACGTCATCATACCATCAGGACTGATAGCTTGGTTCTTGTTTGATAGGACACAAAACAGTAGAGTGTAAAGAAGCCATGGCCCAAAGTATTTCATCACACAGATGCCCATAATGGCACCAATGAAGCATAATATAACGACGATAAATCATCTGAGATTGCAGCCTCCAGGATGCTCCTCTTGAAACATATGGTTATCTGGCTAATGATATCATTAATCTTCGAAAGAAAGGAAACGGCTTCCTAAGAGGAAGAGAATAATCATCACAACAACTAAAAGGAAAAATAAAAATAAAAGAGACTAACACAAGAAAGTTGCATGAAAATCTCATTAGGTAATATTCAATGGCAAATGAATTTCAAAATATTTATGTTTGCCCAAATTCCAATGTCACTTGAATCCAAGAATATTCAAGTTTGCAACAGGGAAAGAAAGGGAATTTACAAGCAGAACAGAAACCAAACAAGTTCCCTGCTACTGCCACCCACCCCCAAGCACCAAAAAAGACTAAAAGAAAGAGTAAAATTAAAACAATAATCTATTTTTTACCAGAAAAAATTTTATTTAGAAGACTACCAAGGCAGTGCCACTGACATACATTAAAACATATCTACAAGACAAAAAATTCAATAAAATTTACAAATACCTCATGATTTTGAAGAGATAACCCATCAAACCAAAGATTTAGAGTTTGAACCAAAAGAGATATTTCTACCCCTCCTAAAGCCTCCTAATGCTTTCATTCTGAACAACCCACAAATTGTCAAAGGAATCAAGTAAACTGCTCTCTTTGCCTCCTTCACAGCAAGAAACCCAAATATCCTTATCAACACAAACCCCCACCACCTAGGAGATGCAAATGAGAGAATGCGACATCCCCCAAAACTGAGTTGTTCACGGCATGGCAATAAAGGATGGTTCACAAATTCAGATCCTAACAATAATTAAAAAGAAAAAAGAAAAGAAAATTACCACAATTCCTAATATCTTTTTTTTTTTAGAACACATCTCCTAAGATTTTTGATAGTCAAAAGTTGTTCTCATGACGCTTCTTAAGCTAAAAAGTCCTTAAAAAATAAGCAGAGAAGAAGCCCCTTCTCCAAATGGATCTCCAACGGAATTTGAAACTATGCCCACTAGATTGATTTTCACTGATAGCACAGAAGAAGGGGATCATTTAACAAACTTAAAATATAAAGAATTGAAAAACAGATACGTATTGAAAGAAAGTGTAACCAAGTAATCCAGTAAAGACTGTGATCCCCATTGGCAAACATACCAGACATGATCTATATGCTGAATAAACCCATGTAAGAGACTTCGTCTAATTGATTTTGAGCAGAAGACTTGTCAAATTAATAATGTATATCCTATCACATGTGTCTAACAAAGTCCATTAGAAGAACCAAAATTTACAAAAACCAAGTCTACATGGTTAAAAAAAAACCAGAAAATAGACGTAAAAGAATATATATATATATATATCAATATCCAGTTTCATCCTTCAATAGAAAAACATTTTTGACATGTTTCTTTCTCAATCGCATAGATAGACTTGGAGTAGCTTCAGAATTTTCTCTTAAGCATTTCTGATTCCGTCTAGAAACACAGTAGGCTTATGAAATTTGAATCATTTCATAAACCCCAAATTATATCAGCATCATGTCTAGTAATGTTAGCGAAACGCATGCATTTCTACTGTACAAAAAGAAGTCATTCATGCTATCCAAATTATCAAGTTTGAATACCTTAAGAGCAAAATTTAGGCTCAAGGCAACCAAAAAGAACTATGCTCCACAAACGGATCATTGTAATATTTACAGTGCATAAAAGTTTGGACGAGAAACCAAGAAACAAAGTAAATAACTGCTGAAGCACTTAAACGTGCCAACAATCTAACAACTACCACACCAAAACAAGCACAGTGTGCTTCAAACAAAAATAATAATAATAATAATAATAATAATAATAATAAATTGAGATAAAATTAATAAATTAAACTGTCTTATCAGTCCATGTAAGTTCCGTGGCAGTCAAAAGAGCAAGTAAAATTTCAGTCAAAAGCCAAAGTATTTAGGTTCCTAGACAGCCAGGAAGCTTAATCTTAGTGTAAATAAATAAATTTAACAAAAAAGGCTCCCCGAGAAAAAATCTACAGCAGCAGGCTAGGACTACTAGAGTGCTTAGAACACAACGACTCACCAGTTTAGAGCAAAACCAAGCATTGCGTAGTCTAAATCAAAGAATTTCAACCAAAGAAGAAAGGAACTTGCGAATTACAAGAAAATTCCTGATTCTGTAAATTAGAGGACATCCAGAGCTAAAACTAAGCTGATTTTTCTTACAGGAATAAAGAAAAATGTCAAAAGCATTGAATTAACTCACCTCTTGATTCGATCTGCGAAGAAGAATGCAGCCGTTGAGCTGTAAAGCAAATTCGCAAACAAACAACACAAAAACGAAAATAGTTTTATGCGATTTATGTGACCGTGGGGAGAGAGAGAGGAGGAGTGTGCTTTTGTGTGCGTCCGGAGAGAGAGTATGTCTGTGCGCTTGTGTGAGAGAATAGATGCTTGGAATTAAAAGGGACCACTGGCTTAGCCAATGGAAGCAAGGTGAGTTCGTACGTGCGAAGGAGAGCTCTAGCGCGTGCGAACCGACGCTTGCCACTCTACTCTGCACTGGCGTCGTCTCTCCTCTGCCCCCTGCAGTACTTGGGCTTCGGTTTGGCCACATTGAGTTTCTCATTCGTGCCACGTCAGCTTTTAAGTTTTTCCTAACTGGCCTGGCCATAACTATTTACCGGAGACGCACAATGTGAAAAGTGACGTGATTGCCCTTGTCCGTCTGTGAAATGTTTACCTATCTTGGGATGGCCCCATCCTACGTGGGACCCACGCCACCGATTGCATCAGTGGGGTCAGACTTATTGACTCTGTGGTGACAGAGGTTTTCCGAAATGGCATAAGACCCCTTGTGGTTGCAGCTTGATAGCGAGAACCAACGAAGGGTGAAAACGTCAAATAATTTCAACGGCAAGCCCGAACAAATGTTGGTGGCGTGACTGTTTGTTTGTTTTGGTGGGCCCATCTATAATTATTCTCTGCAATCTTCTTGTGTATCACATCAACACTGGGCTAACCCAGATCGACGGCCCATAATAACGCTCGTGATGGTTTTGAAGAACCGTCTCGTCATGTCCATAAAAGGATCATCATAGTCGTTTCCGTTTTCAAATTGTTGAAAATTTTAATTTATAAAAACAAAAATAAAATTAATTAAATAATTTTTACAAAAATTATTACATTAAAATTTTAATTATAATATTTAAAAAATAAAATTATATATAATTTTAATATTTATTTTATATTATTATCGAATATTTATATTATAAAAGTGATAATTAAATTTTAAATAATTATAAAAAATTAAAAATATTTTTATTATTAAATTTTTTAAAATAACTTAAATAAATTTTTTACTTTATTTTAAGTTTATTTTTTAATTTTAAATAATTTTTAATATAAAATTTATTTTTTATAATTTTTTAAATTTTTAAAATATATATATTTAGTATTTTAAAAATTTTTGAAAATAAGTTGGGTATTTATTTATATGTGTGAAAAATTTTATATTAAAATTTATTGTACAAAATCATCAATTTAGGTACTTTTATTTTTTAAATTTTTCAATAAAATTTAATTTAATTTAAAGTGATATATTAAGATTTAATTTATCACTTTTAAAAAATATAAACATTTGATCAGTAATAAAGAGTAAATATCATGATTTACATCATCTTTATTTTCATTTAAATTTATAAATTAAAGAATATAAATATTAAGTTTCATATTTATAAATAAATTTTAAAACTCCACATAACTTTAAAGAAAGAATTTGTGTATTAAAGTGAATTCATAAGTTTAAAATTATAAAATAAATAAATAAATAAACATAATCCACAAGTGAAGTTGATCTTTGTCACTTCCTATGTTTAAAAAAATAATAAATAATTTATAAAGGCATATAAATTTGTGAGTAAAAATGATATAAAATCTTTTTGTTTAGCCTAACAAATTTATAATTTTAAGAATTTTCTCAAAATTTTTATTTTTAATTTAAATTAAATTAATTTTTTAAAACAATTAAAAAATTTAATAAAAAGTAAAAATCTTATAAGGGCTACAATTAAAATGTTTGAAAATGTTGTAAAGACAGAACAACGAGGCTTTCACCTTTGTCTCCCATAAATAAAGTCTTATTTTCATAAAAAAACAAATAAATAATTATAATTAATAAATAAATAAAGTCTCCCCTATCAAGAAACCCGAGGACGAAGCGTCGAAATTACAACCCAAAGTGGAAGCTTCCATTCTTTAATTTAGTGGCCAAGTTAGTTAACGACTTAATAGTACAGAATTTAATGATAAAATATCTTTATTTAACAATTTATTTGATATAAAAATATGATTATTAATTTTATTCTTATTCTTTATCCTCAAAATTGTTTAAGATCATTTTTTATTCATGAAGATGCTTTGTCTTTTCCGTCCTCTTCCTTTCACATGGTAACCATTGGATCTAAGCTTGAAATTTTGTTTATGGTATTAAGTATCGAGAATTAAACACTAAGATTCATTTGGATTTCATGAAAACTTGTTTAATTAATTTAATATTAAATTTAATAATTAAGAAATTTTATTTTTATTAAATAATATTGAATAATAATTTAGATTACTGATAATAGATATAAATTAAATAATTAGTATAAATTATTATAATAATATTGTGGATGTATCAGATATCATTTAAATTATTGGTATGAATAGAGTGGAAATCACATCTTTGTCAATTTAGACGTGATCGTGTTTCAATGCAGCTTGATTTGGAATCTAAACTACTAGCTCAAGGTTAAGAGAAGGAAAACATCAGCATATGACAGGCAAGGTTTCCATTTTGATTAATGTTCGGGCTTATAGCTTAAATTAGGGTTTAATGATTCATCCGAAATAAGTTCAAGGTTCGTTTCAAAATTAATTTGATTTTTTGAATTTTTTAAATTTAAAGGTCACATTAATCAAAAATTAAAATATCTTAATTAAATTACTTAAATATTTAATTATTTTTATAAAATATATATAATTAATGATATTAAATTAACTAGAATAAGTTGCTTATTTATCTCAAGAAATCAAAATTCACATTATTCTCTTACTTTTTTGAAATTGGAAACCCACTAATTATTGTCGATATTATTAATAGTTTGTTGATTTTTCAATATATCATAATTTAGTTCTTGATTAAGTTTTTGTTGTCGAAATAGTATCTTTGTTCAATTATCAAAACAACATCAAATTTAAATTTAATCAAGACTCATACATGGATGTTTTAGATCTAATGTACTTTTACCAACACTAAACTTTTATTTTACGATAACGAAAAAAATTAATGTTATGAGAATTGCTTGATTATAATAGTTAAAAATGGAAAACGTTTTCCTTACTTCTATCGTTGTTAAATATTAAAATCATTATCTTATCTACAATTTTTTTAAAAAAAACTATTAAATAATTCTCAAACTCGTAGTTCAAACTTGATGATCATGGATCTTATAATTTTTTTAAAAAAATAACTAAAACCTTTGGTAAAATTTTGAAAATGAAATTTGAAATATGCTATCAATTTCTCCAACGTCAATACTAAGAGATGGACATAAATTTTATAATATTTATTTAGGGTAAATATCAAATAAAAACTTTAAAGTTTACTCGCTTTTTAATTTAAACCTCATCGTTTTAATTTTCTCAATTGTGCTATCAAACTTTCAATTTGGATCAATATCAATCTTAGTCCAAACTATGCTTCTTCTTTTCTTTTTTCTTTTTTTTTTTGTCAAATGAGTGGTATTATGGTTAGATCAAGTTTTTGCTTTATTTTTCACTAGTTATTTATCTCTTTCATCATGGTAAGGCATTTGTTGAGTATCATCAACCAAATCGAAAGAGACGAGGAATCAATTAACAAAATCTATGCTATAATTTTTTATTAAGAGGGTATTAGATAAGATTGAAGCTAATTGATTCAAGATTCTTCAACATCCGACGAAGCTTTGATGGAAGTTTTATGTTTGTGCTATTGTGGATAATGGAGAGAAATCAAGGGGAAGAGATAGGTAAAGGAAAAAAGGGAGGCGAGAAGGAAAAAAAGAGAGGGATGAGAAAAGCTGTTGCTTGAGAGAGTTTAGTTTTGGGTTTGAAAAAAAAAAAAGACCCAACATGGGTATTAAGAGAGAAAAAAAGAAATCAATTAGCAATTTTTAATTAAAAAAGTTCAAAGTGGAAAGGAAAGTCGGATTCAGTGGCCTTATTTAACGTCTTTTGCATTCTTCCCCTTTAATTCCATCTATTGTGTGTGTGTGTTTTTTTTCTTTTTTAGGGGGAAAAGGGGCAAATGTTGAGTTTTTTTAATCATGTAATAGACTTCAATCTAGCAAACCTAACTCAAAAATCATTTTATTTGATTTGAAACCTTATTTAGCCATTTGAGGATAAAAGTGTTGACTTGGAAGCGTCAAATAATAATTCAATCCTTAATAGCAAGTAGCTCTTTCAAAGTAGAAGAAGTTAATTCTATTCGTCTTTGTTGGCATCAATATTTAACTATTGATTTTTCAAAGTTTGTAAAATACCTATTAAAAATCTTCAATTTCATAACAAAGTTAAAAAAGAAAAAAAAAACTAACAATGTTGAAATTGACCCAAATTGAAAGTTTGATAACACAATTGAGAAAATTGAAATGACAAGGTTTAGATTGAAAAGCACATCTAGTTTAATTTTTTCTTTTACATTTACTCTTATTTTTAATATTTATAATATAACCATGATAATAAATTCTCTTTCTAAATAATTATAACAGTAAATTAACTAATTTGAAATGTGAATCGAATTCCAACACAAAGAAACATATAGTTAGAATGTCAATATACTACTCTAACTATTTACCTTTCAAGATTTGAATGGAAGGAAACAAATTTTCATCTTTCACCATCATTTCATTAGGTAGTAACATTAATAGCAGCCTCAAATAAATAAATAAATGATTAGTAGGATAATATATAAAGGACAAAGAATTGGAAGCATCATTTAAAATTTTAAAAGTTGATAAAGTTTTCTACAACTATTCAATTGTTGATGATGAAGAATCATAATACTAACAATTACATCATATAAAATCATACAGTAATTTTTTTTTGTGCATAACTTTCTCACAGTAATTTATATTTGAAGTTTCAGCAGAATAGGAACATCACATGACAATTAACACATCATATAGCCTCACAATATTTGGCTTATGTTTTCATTGCTTTTATATGTATCTAGATTAATACAACGCTTTTCTAATAGACGCAATAGCATAATTAAGTAAATTTAATCCATTTTGAGTACATCAATTTAAAAAATGGCAAATACATGGTTGATTTAAGACTTAGGACTATATGGTTGCTCATGCTAGTAGTGTTGTTATTAAAACATGAAATATCAGTTGCATATTGCACTGAATTTCACTACCTCAATAAATAGTATTTTCTTTCTCTCCCTCACATATTATCTAAAATTTATCTTATCACCTTTTCAAATATTCTTCCACCATTAATAACAGCTATCAAAAACAAAGAGAAATCTACAAATTTTCTTTTATCCTTAAACAAAAAAAAAGTTTTCTAAAACAATTAGTCAAGAAAAGTAATAATACAAGTATCAAAATAATATCGTGACATCTTTTTGATAAAATCGTATGATGATTGTTAGTAGTTCGTATCATCATTTTGATAGAAATCGTATCATATTGTTTGATTTCATGACAATATGATATAATTTTTTTTATTTTTTTATTATCATATTGTTTAAGTTTTGTAATACGTTTTAGTTAAAATCTTATCGTTATTACTTTTATTTCGTTTCTTCTTGGTTTAAACATAAGATTGGCTTAGTTTCATAACATCTTTTAGTTAAAATCTTATCATAATTACTCCTATCTCATTCTTTTATATTTTAAATGTAAAATTGATCTAATTTCGTAACATCTTTTATACAAATCATATGATAATTGTTGTCATTCAATATTGTTTTCTATATATAAAATATACAAACAAAAATATAATATAAAATAATTATGTGAAAAATAATATGTGGGCTGTCATGGTGAGTTATCGTTCTCATCAGTTGAGTTAGCAAATACATAAACAGTCATGTACTTTCTAATTTTTAGCATTTGGGTATCGACGTACTTTAGTAGCTTGCTAGCTAATAAATACTCTATGGCATATAGCATATGAGGGCCACAATTATCGCTACGAAAAAAAAAAAGAAAATATGCTAGTTAGTATGTGTTAGAAATGTAAATAAATCGATATGACTAAAACTTACGATATTTTTTGCTGAGAGACTTGAGACTTTGGATATAATGTGCATGACAATGGAACTGTAGGAGTTACAACATTAAGTTTGGTGATGAAGCAACCCTCGCTTGACAATAAACTTGGTAGTATGAATCTAAAACAATTTTTCTGTCGAATTTGCACTTCTGGTGGCGCATGTTTGTCGAAACGAGTCATAAATGCGCAAATTAAATTTTTGCAGATCGATGACGACAACAAGCCAATGCGTTCCACTAATATGGCATGGCACTAACAGCTGCAATTGCTCATATTTCAATGAAATGAAATATTGCTAAAATTAATTATTTAAAGTGATGAAGATAATTTTTTTTTAACCTTATTGACAGTGTGCTATGGTGGGCAGCCATCACAAAATGTTCCGCGCAAACGCTCCAAAAGACTATCGTCCCATTGGTGGGTGTCCCATTGTGAGTTTGTTGAATGATCATCAACATCTAGATCTACTTGGTACTTATTATATATAAGAAAAAAATATGTCTATAAAACCATTTAGAAAAAAATAAAAGAGATTGTCAAATAACAAACAAAAAGCAGTGTAATAAAAAAAGAATCAATGAAAATTATTAAAACTTACATAAAGTAAAGGGTCACAAATGCATATATCCTATTTATATACATTTTAAAACTCCTTCTATCACTTTCTTAGAAGGTATAAATAAGCATCAATGTACTGAAAAAACCAAGTGACGATGTCACAAAATATTAAATATAAACAAAAATCATAATACTTGATACGAAATTATATGACACTGGCATGAAACGATGTAATCTAGACACAAATCATAATACTTAACACGAAATGATGCAATTTAGGTACAAATCATAATACTTGACATGGAATCTTGACATGAAATGATGCAATCTAAGCACGAATCCTAATACTTGACACGAAATCTTGACACAAAATGATGCAATCTAAGCACGAATCATAATACTTGCCACAAAAACATAAATATAGAGATGAATAACTACACAAAAAATTATATAAAATGAGGCATCAATCATAATACTTGATACGAAATCATATAACTGGACACGAATCATAATATTTAATACGAAAGCATATAACTTAGATATGAATCATAATACTTGATATGGAAGCATATAACATAGGTATCAATCCCAATATTTGATATAAAATATTATACCTAGGTACAAATCATATAAATTAGATATGATTTAGTATGATGGTGACATGTCGAATCGTCGATCCATTGATCATTGAGCTTAAATGTGCGAAACCACTCGACACTAACAGAATAACCAATATGTACATTGCGACTGCATTACAAAAGTCAGTTTGTTATTTATATGATATTTATGAAGAAAATATATGATATCTATTAAAAAAATTATACATAAGTTTACTCACTATGACATTGATTGTTCCTTTATAAATGCTTCGTATTTATTATATATGTCTTCATCTAGTTGTAACTTTGAATCAATCATTTGCTTAGACCTAATACGTTTATGTTCAATGGGGTTGACGTATGAACTACACAGCTGTCTAGACCGCTTACGCATCCTACAAACTAGCACCACATTATCTTCCCTTGGTGGAACGGTCGTTAAGCTCGCCACAGCTTCTCTTTCAGACTCAACTGCTCCATCTCCATCCCCCACTTCCTCACCCTTAACCTCACTTACATTAATATGCTCTTGAGAATATTGGCCATTAGCAGCTAAAAGGTGTGTACTGAAAGTTGCATCATCACCACCCTACAAGAGATAATAAACAAATATATTGTAACAAAACTTAATTTTACAATGAATTATTCTTGAAATGATTTTAGTATAATCTTGTAACGAAAAGTTAATTTTGCAATGAATTATCTTGTAACGAAACTTATGATCTTGTACCAAAATATTGATAAAATTACCTCATTTTAGCGTGTGTTAGTCTCAACGCATGTAGGATCCTGATCAGAGGAGACAACTTGTCAAAATGTTTGTTTGATAAAGGATATGGCAGCCATAAGCTCGATTGATTACTCAATATTCTTGCATTCATAAGATTTACCTTCACCTCTAAGTTATCGAGATGAAGGCAAATCTCAGTATCTTTCTTTATCCTCTTAGTTTGTGATATCTCAGCTTGGGATTCTTCACCCATAATTGCAGTTTTCATTCTCGTATTCTCTGTCCTAACCTCCTCTATCAAATTTTTATATATCCTCTCCTCTCTTTCTCCTCTAACATCATCCCTTCCATCTCCCTCTATATCCTCAACCTCATCCACATCCTCATCTCTTAGTCGTGAAGTAGCATTGTGTCTAGATCGTCGCTACATTTAATCATCGATCAAAAAAATTAATTAGTCATCAATTAAAAAATTAAATAATAAAAACATAATATGCATATATATATATATATATATTAACATATAACTAATATTGATTAAATATTACAAGGTTTTATATATATTATCTACCTTTGATAAAGCCACAGGAAATTTTGTTGGATTTTTTTCTTTTTTAGCCATAAAATTCTCATCATCCTTATTATCTTCACTAGTTGAAGCATTGCTATGCTTATTGAGCCGATATTGTTTTGTTGCACTAAGATGCAGAGGCAATACACTCTCATCAATTCTCAGGTAGTATGAGACTTCACATTCAGTGAAAGTCGACTCGAGTTTGACATTCACTATCATCTGAAATAATAATTAAATATTAATTCAAATAAAAATTTTATAAATAAAATTACTTACATATTAATAATTTTATGATTATAAAAAATATAACTAAGAATGTGCAAATAGTGTCACGAAATTCTAAATTGAAATGAATTTAGATTTTAAAAGATGTCACATAAATAGTAAAACTTGGCACGAACATGATGAATCTAGGCATGAAATGGTGAATATTGGCATGAAAATGGTGAATCTTGGCATGAAATGATGAATATTGGCACAAAATAGTGAATCTTGGTACCAAAATGATAAATCTTGACACGATTTTGTATAAAAAAAAAAAGACTTCAATATTGTTATAACGATTTCTAAGTGTTGTCACGATAGTGTGAATAATCCAATAAAATAATATATTACATATGAATCAATAATTATACGAATTTAAACGTACTTTGTTTGTAAAAATCCTCTTATAGTGGCCACTGTGTGGCTTATGATCAAATTTTCACCAACAAATTCTAGGCAATGGTGGTCTTACTATTCATGTGGCATGCTGCTTCGTGCTAAGTATCACATCAAATGTAAAAATCTTAGAATAAAAAGATAAGTTAGGTGTTGCAAAGTCTTTGAAAAAGTAAATAAAAACATAAAAATAAATGAAAATAAATACCAACAAGTTTAATACCTATAGTGCCTATACAAAACCAAATATATTATATAATAATTCCCCACATTGAGTATTTCGAGTGGTTAGAGCCTTTTTGAAACACATCAATGAGTTACAGTACACTAAGTACCCCATGGAAAGCTATTGAATGCTTCTAAGTTATCAATAAGGTGAAAATGCCACTGGGGGATATGTTATCGCTTATCACTGCCTTTGATGAAGGCATTGAGTAAGTAAACCAACGCAAACTTTACTGCATCATCAGAATCTTCATCAAATTCTCTTTCAAGTAGTTTTGACTTCACAGAACTAGTGGTAACCTTGTTTTTCCTATCAAAATACTTACATGGATGCCAAATTGATTTGGTGCAATCAAATTTGTGTCTAGTAGCTCTTCAAATCTCAACCCGGTGACTAAACAAATTTTTTTTTTACCAAAACATACTTCGTGCTTCCCAAGTCAAAACCACATTTTTTCATCATTAGATTGCTCAATCTGTCGAAGTAGTAAATTGTGGATGACTAAGCTAGAAAATATGAAATACTCATTCACTTCTAAGAAGTGACCAAGGCAGATGGCATTGAACTTCTGCCTTTGCAAGTCATTCAAAACACATTTTATATTTGATACGACATTAGTATCGCAGTGCTTCAATACTCTGGCTGAAAACTTTCAACTCTCTTTAGGAATCAAATATTTCTTAATAACATTCATCTATACAGGAAAAAAAATAAATAATAAAATGTTAATACGAAATTAAAAAAATAGATACGAAAACTTAAGATATTGATACGAAAGTATAAAACTTACTACGAAACTTGACATGTTAGGTTTAAAATAAAAAACTTAATACTAAAAAAGGCATAAGTACGAATTTATGAAAGAAGAAACAATCTCTTAAAAGTTATTACGATTTTTAATAATGCGTTAAGATTCATGTGACTTAAACCCAAGTTAGCAACATTTGCGAAATTTAAGGTCAAGCACCACAAATGAAAGAGTAAAACACAGTTCACGTACATAATACACACCAATATACCCACTGTTCTAAAAAAAAATTAATCAATTTCAAAGTATTGAAAGAAAAATAAAAATAATACATACCAATATACCTAATTATTAGAAATTCATAAACTAGTAACTTAAATAATTTAAAACACGACAGAAGCATTTAATCAAGTTTTCATATACAAAAATAAAATTAAACATGCAAAAAAAAAAAAGAGAATCAGACGTCGTAAGAAGATTTGGTTTGTGGGTATCTAAAATACAAAAAATCTAAACTTTATATCGAAATAATAGTTTTAAAACATACCTTTGTAGATTTCTAATACTTTCGATAGTTTCTCGATATTTTTGGATAATCACTTTGTAAAAATAAACATAAAATCACTTAAATCTAGTGTGAGAGATTGTAATAAATGCAAAGAGATGAAGACACTATTAGAGAATAGGGAGAAAATCTTGGTTTGACTTTTGGTATTCTTTTTAGTGAGTAAGAATGTAATTGTTGCTTTTCATTAAGGGTAACTTGGTCCGAAACTGTTCAAAAAATGCTAAAAAAAACATGAATTAATAATATTGATTATTTTTGTAAAATCATATGTGCGGAGTCCTAAATATAAAAATTCTCCAATGCAATTAAAGTTCAAGCTTTTTTCTAATTTTAAAGCATGAAAATAAATACTTAGTACATAGAACAACATTTCATGCATAAGGATTACAAAAATAATTAAGTTTTTGCTAATAACCAGCTCATTCAATGTATTTCTTTGACAAAAAGCAGAGGTAATAGGCTGGAATTACTTTCTTTGGAAAATTTGCTAGGCTGCATGTCGACTATCTTCATCTAAAGAAACAATCATAACTTTCTCTAAGAAAATGCTTTTGTATTGTTTTAAAAGAGGATTGAAAGATAAGATTATGAATGTTCCAATACATAAAAGAATACTCTAAAATTCTCCCACAATCAAAGTTGACTCTTGTCTAAAGTTGGGCTCAAAATAGACTTGTAAAGAATGCATGAAAAATGGGTTGTATGTCAAAGAAAGTACTATAACATCAAGGGCTGATTGTGGTAACATATGCACTCTTATGTTAATATCCCCTGGTTGAAAAAGACTTGTTCTCAAGTCTCCAATGTCTTTCTCAACATTATATGGACTTAAGTCAGCCATATTAAATGTTGGAAAAACTCCATAATCAGCTGGTAAATCGAACTCATAAGTATTTCACTAATCCTCTTAAGTAACTTGAATGGACTATTAGTCTTTGATTTTACATTCCCAAATTTACCTTGTGAAACCTCTCTTTTCTTAGATGAATCCAAACTAGACCATTTTCTTTGAACTTTTCATGCTTTCAATGTTTTATTAGCAACTTGCTTATATTTTTCATTTTACTTTTCAATGGCTATTGTTACACTTTCATGCAACTTCTTAATCTATTTTATCCTCTCATCAGCATCTCCACTAAATTACTTATTTGTAAGATGAGGAACCAAATTCAAACAACCTATAGGATTAGTACTGTAAACAACTTCAAATGGACTCATATCTACACTATGATGTATGAAGCGGTTGTAGACAAACTCAATATGTGGAAGAATAAGACCCCATTGCTTAATGTTTTGGTCGACATAATTTCTTAGTAAGTTCCCAAGCTCTTATTTGTTATTTGCATTTGTCCATCGATTTAAGGATGATGATAGCTACTTAAATTTAGTGAAGTACCTAGCTTCCTTCATAAAATTCTTTAAAAATGACTAAGAAACTTTGAATCTCGATTAGAAACCATCATTTTTGGAATGTCATAAAACTTCATAATGTTTCCTTAAAATAAAAATCAGCAATATAAGATGCATCATTTTTTTTTTTTTGCTACAAGGAATAAAGTGAGGCGTCTTTGAAACCTGTTAACAATAACTATGATTGAATCCTTGTTCCTTTATGTTCTTGGCAATCCCGTAATAAAATCAAGACTTACATCCTCCCATGAAGCATTAAGCACTGCTAATAGAGTATACAAACTAAAATTTTGGCCCTTTGTTTTAGCCAAATGACATACCTTGCATTGCTTTATAAATTTGTCAACATCTTTAAACATATTTCGTCAACAAAAATTAGCTTAAATAAGAGCCAAAATTTTACCAAAGTGTCCTCTTAAAATAGTACCACGAGCTTCTGCTAAAATCACTTATCTCAAAAAACAAGATGAAAAAACAATGCAATAACTTTAAAAAGAAAGCCATAAAATGTAAAATATCATTTAAAAGGACCTGATTTGCAATTCTATTATATTAAGCTAAAATTAATATCATTCACATAGAGATCCATAAACAACATCAAATCCCACTGCATTAACCTCCATGGTTGACAAAAGAGAATGATTCTTACTCAATGCATTAGCAACAACATTTTGAACATCGAATTTGTGCTTGATGGTAAAGTTATAAGATTGCAAAAGCTCAACCAAGTTACTTGTCTCTTATTTAACTTGTATTAGTGATTAATGAACTTCAATACTTCATGATTAGAATAAAGAACAAACAACTTTGCAAGAAGATATTAACTTTAATAGTACAAGGCTCTATAAATCGCATAAAACTATTTATTATAAGTAGGATACTTCCTTCAACAATCGTTAAGCTTCTCATCAAAAAAAGCAATAAGCTTTCCTTCTTTACTCAAAAAAGAAAAAAAACAACACCAATACCAACATTAGAAGCATCACATTCTAATGCAGTGGAAGGTTTATTTTGAAAGAGAAGTGGAATAAAATTAAAGAACAAACCTAAAGGTTAAACTTTTAGAAAAAAATTTGATAAATTGTGTTGAATTCCTTATAGTTATTATTATAAGTCTTTAAATAATATAAAAAAATAAAGTAAGAATAGGAAATATAAAAATAATAAGGAAACTAGAAATAAAAAACCTGAAAGAATAAAAAACTGACTTAGACTAAAAATGAAAAACCTGAAAAAATAAGAAATTAATATATCTAATCAAAATAGGACATTAATCAAAATAGGACATTATGTTAATGTGTACTATATAAATCCTTTTCACTTTGAAGGAAACTTTCCCTAGAGTTTTATGGCTGCAAAGAAAACTTATCTGAGGGAAAATACTCAAAGATATCAGCAATAATAAAAGTATTGAAAATATTCATATCATTTGAAAGATCGATCTTGTAAGTATTATCACTAATCTTTTGAAGGATGTGAAAATGACCGATCTTCTTATCTTTGAGCTTATCGTATGTGCCAACAGAAAAACGATACTTTCAAAGATGAACCATCACTAGATCACCTTCATTAAATAACTTAAGACGTCGATGCTGGTATATAATAATCTTATAACAAAAATCAGCCTCATCTAAATTCTGCTTCACCTCGTGATGAATCTATTGAATTCGCTTTACAAATTCTTCAGCATTAAGGTTGGTATTGGAAAAAAAAAAGGCAAAGGAAACAAATCCACTATATGCCTTAAAATACTAGTGTAGATAACTTCAAAAGGAGTATTTTTGATTAAATGATTAGGCATACTATTAAAAACAAACTTAATATGTGGAACAGTAATATCCCACTATTTTGTTTTATCTCCACTAACACATCAAATTATATTTTCGAGAGTACGATTAGCCACCTCAGTTTGTCCATTGGTTTGAGGGTGATTTATGGTACTATACTTCAATAAAGTATTAAATAATCTCCATAGAGTTCTTTAGAAGTGACTTAAAATTTTTTTTTATCTCTATCAGAAGTTATTAAACGAGGAATACTATATAAGAGAACATTCTCACGAAAAAATAAATGAGCCATCTAAGAAGCATCTGAAGTCTTCTTGCAAGAAAAAAAGTGAGCCATCTTGGAGAATCAATTAATTATAACCAAAAGAGAATCAACTCCTCGTTGGGTCCTTGAAAGGCTAGGAATGAAATCCATAGTTAAATCTTGCCCAATTATCTCTGGAATAGGCAAAAGAGTATAAAATCCAATATTTTACATTTTTCCCTTAACCTTTTGATACATTAGGCAATGCTAAACAAAATATCCAATATCACTCTTTAATTGAGGCCACTAAAATCTTTCTTTGACCAAACTAATTGCTTTGTCTCAATCGACATGTCCTTCTAATCCTCCAACATATAACTCTCTAATCAAATATTCACGTAAAGAAGAAATATGAATATATAATTTTATACATTTAACTAAGAATCCGTCTTAGATAAGAAAATCATAAGCAAACTCCTTACTTTTGCATTGTGCCCATATTTTGCCAAAGTCCTCATCAATAGCATACATATCCTTTAAATAGTCAAACCTTACCACCTCAGTACTCATTGTAGTTACTAAAGAGGAGCCCCAACTTAATGCATTAGTTACTTTATTTTCTTTGCCAGATTTATGTTTGATACTAAAAGTGAGCTTTTGCAAAAAGGTAATCCATCAAGCATGCATCTGATTCATCATCTTTTGAGAATTGATGAACTTTAAAGCTTAATGATTTGTTAATAACCCAAACTCTCGTTGAATCAAATAATGCTCCTAATACTTCAAGGCACGAACAACGACATGAAATTCTAACTCATACGTAGTCTGGTGATATCTTTTTCGTAAGTTAAGTTTGGTGAATATCAACGCACCTTGTAACCTGTCAAGCATATCATTAAGGCATGGAATGGGAAAGTGACACTTGATCATTATTTTATTAATAGCTCGACTATCCACACGCATTCTCTAATTGTCATCCTTTTTTGAGGTGAGCGAAGTAGGAACTGCACAAGGATTTATACTCTCACGAGTCAAACCTTTATCGAGCAATTCATTAACTTACCACTGTAACTCTTTATGCTCAGTTGGGCTCATAGGTAATGTTACAAGTTAGGCAAACTAACTTCAGGCACTAAATCAATATAATGTTGAATATTTCGCATAGGAGATAGCTCACTAGATAATTCATTGAGACAAATCAGTAAAATCAGCAAATACATCTTAGTTCTTTGGGTGGAACCTTAACAGTTTCTTCATATTAGCCTTTCACTACTTACACTATGATAAAACTTGGCTCTTTAACCTACTTGAAGAATTCTGAGGCTACTATGTTGGTGAATAATGGTTTATCTTCTTTAATAATAGAATTACTTTTCGAAGGTTGAGACTATGATAATAACATGATCTTCTTGTTAAGCCACTGAAAGATATAAGTATAATATCGTCCTTTATAAGTGAGATCAACATCATAATGCCATAGTTTTCCTAATAAGATATGACAAGCGTCCATCTCCATTGCATCATATATGATACGACCTCATCTTTGTAATATTTCTCCATTGACAAAGAAATATTACAAATTTTTTGCACTTGAACTTTCGAACCTTTTTTAATCCATGCTTTCTTATATGGAGAAGAACGTTTCTCAGTCTTCAAATTTAATGCTTTCACGAGAGGTTTAATGACAACATTCTCGTTATTACCACTATCAATAATGATGTTGCATACCTTATTATGAACAGTGCATTAGGTTTGAAAGATCTTATCTCGTTGAGTGTTATCAAGTTTTTTAAGATAAGCAAGAGTCGTTGGACAATACATGCCATTTTTCCCACATCTCCTTATGTAAACTCAGCACCATTATAAATTGCTTCTTCAAGAATTGTTTTTCATCACTACTATATTCTTATGCAAAGTTAACAGATCTTTTATTTGGATATTGATTTGAAAGGTAGCCTGATTGGTTGCATCGAAAACACTTTTTAAGATTAAGGCACGCATAAGGATCATTATTGATTCGATGTTACTTTTAATTACCATATTGGATATTGGGCCGAACAGAGGTTAAAACATTATTTTGATTCTATGCTAAATTTTGAGTCAAAGATGTATTTTTATTTTGATTGTTGTTGTTGCTTGGAGTTGTTGACTCTTTTAAAGCAGAAGAAACTTCTTAATTTTATCATTGAAAGTTATTCTAAGGATGCATAATGGATCTGTTGATTTAAGTTTTTAGTTTCATCGTCAAATTAACTACATCTGTCATGTTCCAAATCCCTTGAAGAGATCTTGAATAACCATCTTTAGGCCTCCAATATAACAAGCAATCAATTAATCTTCTGTCTCAAGTAGATTAACTTGTGTATTTAAACGGTAGAATTCTTCTATGTATTCATTAACAGTATGATTGATTTGTCGACAATTTTGATATTGTTGATAAAAAAACTGCTTATAATTTAGAGAGAGAAATTTTCTTTGTAGTAATAGCTTCATCTTGGGTCAAGTGCAAATACACTGCTTTTCTTGGCGTTGATGATTATATTAAATTTGCTACCACCAAGCAGAAGCTCTGCCTTTCAACTTATATTACACGAGCTTAACTTGGTTTTCTTCTGAAATATTCAAATAATAAAAAAAAAATTCAACAATTCTTACCTAATTGAAAAAATCTTCAATGTTTAAATGACTATCAAAACTTGGTAAATTCATCTTCATCTTAAATTCTTGAGTATGGAGCCTCGATCTTTGTCCCTAAAATAAAAATATTCTTCTTTTTCAGATAAATGATCCAATCTCCGTGGTTATCTTTGTTGAATATTTTTCCAACCTTGACATTAAAAATTATTATCTCAAAAAGGTGGAAGGGTAACCCTAACCTTATACTCACCATCATGCTGCCATATAAGAACTTTTTGCTTTTACTGTTCATGGACTTGTAACGGAACATGCTCATGAAAATCACGATTCATGGTTGATCTTGCTTGAATTGAGGCTTTTTTTATTGATTTTCGAGCCAATTTAAGGTTGGTATTAATCATCATGGCCTAACATAAGCTGTTGTTAACACCTTAACCCTGGGTCAATAGGTGGTTGGTGTCTAGGTTACAAATCCACATGATTTGCTGTCCTAGAATTTCTTGGAATAAAATCTGTATGACTTAAGTCTTATTAGCTACCATTCTTTATGATATCATACTTATTTGGTCTTCTTTCCATAGTCATTGCAATCATCATCTGCATGAGATTGCGAAGAGTTCCGTCGATCCCATCAAGTCGTTACTCAATCTTGTCAAACAACCATTCATTGTCGGTGGTTTGTATCCCATTAAAACCATTGTTAGCTATCAGAATAATGTAAAAATCCTTACTTTGATACTAATTTGGTACAACGGAAGGTTTGCTTCGAAAGAGAAATGGAATGAAATTAAAGAGCAAACCCAAAGGTTAAATTTTTAGAGAAAAATTTAATAAGTTGTATTGAATTCCTTCTAACCATTATAATAAGTCTTTAAATAATGCAAAAAATAGGAAACGTAGAAAGAATAGGAAAACTAAAAATGAAAAACCTGAAAAAATAGGAAACTGACTCAATGGGAAACTTGAAAGAATAGAAAATTGACTTAGACTAGAAATAAGAAACCTAAAAGAACAAGAAACTAAGTTATCCAATCAAAATAGGGCATTAATCAAAATAGGATACTATATTAATGTGTACTACATCACATTCAACTTCAAACACCTTGTCCATTTGAACTTGTCATCTTTTAAGTACTTGATGATTTGAGCAATAATAGAATTAAAACCCTTAATAAACTGCACCGTCTCTAAAGAAAATTCAAACTATGAAAACTTTGAACGTCATACAAATGGCTAATGGAAAATAGCCTATACCTTACTTTGATCCATCATAATTTCTTCTTATAAATACCACACTAGAAGTAAAATATTCACACTTTAATTATCATAGAGTTTTTGCTCCTTTAAAATAAGAAACGGCTGTTTAAGATGATCCATATGCTATTCTTCATTTTTATTATGCACCAATATATCATTAAGGTAAACCACAACAAAAGAACTAATGTATGGCTTAAGTATGTAATTCATAAATCGTATGAAAGTACCAAGTGCATTAGATTGTCTAAATGGCATAATCACCCATTTATATAAACCATCTATAATTTAAAATGCTATCTTCGATTCATCTCTAAGCCTTATTTTAATTTAATGGTAACAACTTCTTAAATCTATTTAGAGAAAGTAAGTGATCAAACAATTGATTAAATAAATTATCTAATCTCAAAATTTAAAAATTGATAATTAATTGTACTTTATTTACAACATGGTTATCCACACATATCCTCCAAGAACCATCCTTCTTTGGCACTATAAGGGTCGAATAGCTCATGGACTCATGCCCTCTCAAATTAACCCATTTCGCACCAACTCATCAATTTGCCTCTAAAGCTCTTCATGCTTTTTATGATTCATTTTATAGGCTACTATATTAGGAAGAATAGCCCTTGGAAGAAGATTAATGTAATGTTAAATATCCCTTAAATATGAAAGGCCATATGGAATCTCCTTTAAGATAACATCTTAAAACTCATCCAGTTTCATGATTTTTGGTGGTTTCTTATGTTGTGCTTTCTCTTCTATTATCACAACAGTAAAAACAGCTCCACTTCTCTCTAATTCATCCTTAAATTCACCATAGGACATAAGATCACTAACTTTCTTCTTTGTTTGACTTGCTTTAGTAGGTTTTAATGGAGCTAAAACAATCTTTTTATCATTCACCTTAAAAGAATAAGTATGCTTGTAACCATCATACAACACCTTCCTATCATATCGCCAAGGTCTACCTAATAACAAATGACAAGCATCCATAGGAGTAACATCACACCATACTTCATCTTTATAATTCTTTCTAATAGAAAATGAAACTAAGCATCTTGTAGTTACCTTAATTTCACTCTTTCTTTTTTTAACTAGCACAATTAGTAAGGATTTAAATGTGGAATAGTGTCTAACTTGAGCTTTTGTGCCATCTCCAAGGATGCCATGTTGTCAAAGTTACCACTATCAATTATTACTAAACACACCCTGCCACGAGAAGTACATTTGGTATGAAACACATTTATTCTCACCTAACTTTTATCTATTATTATCTAAAACACTTTCAAGTTATGTTGCACTATAATGGACATACCATAATCAATATAGGTCATCTCTTCTTCTTCATCATCATATTCTTGTTCATTGTCATCTTCATGTTCTTCTCCATCACTAACATCCTCAACTAAAGTAGCAAGCCCTCTATTTGGACCATCAGAAGTAATATGCTTAAAACTATAAAAGTTGAAGCATTTCTTACCACTTAGTGTAAAAGAATTAGGTGTTTGCTTACTACAAGTAGATCTTTCACCCTTTTCTTGCTCCTTTGACACCACCTTGCTTTGGAGAGTAAGTTTGAAATTAACTTCTTTTGATACATATCTTTAAAACCATATCGTGATCCCTTTTCAAGCTTTTGTTATTTCTCAACTTTTAAAGCCAACTTGCAGACATCATTTAAGGACTAATATTATTGAAATTGAACTACTTTAGAAATCTCATGTTTCGAACCTCTAAGATATCTAACAATGGCATAGTTTTGCAAACTTTTTTTTTAACATCAGATTATCAAATTCTATTGTGTTCTCCTCCATCGTAACTTCATTTTGCATAAAATCATTGCATTTGAGAAAGATATCTTGCCTATAATTTGTTACATAAGTACTTCATTTTCAATTCCTGTTTGAACTTTTCGCATGTCACAATCTTGCTCTTTCCCTTACATTCTCTTTGTCCTTTTCAAATTGTCCCACTAAAAAGATGCATTCTTTCTAAGTTTGAATGCAACTAAGTTCACCTTCTTATGTTCTAGTGATTCATGAAACTCAAACATTCTCTCCACCATATTAAATCAGTCAATAAAATCATCAACATAGATTTTACTTTTAAACTCCAAAATATCCAACTTTAGGTTATGCTTGTTCTACCACTCAATCTTGTTCTCTATATCTTATACGATATCTACCCAAGTCTCTTCGGTGAAAAGGTGTGTTATCATTAGAATCAAACTCTTAGACTTCATTGTCATGTTGGTTATTACGTCCCCTAAATTCCTCAATGATTGCATCCTTTTCATCTAATACCATGCAATCTTTCAAGCTACAACCTCAAGTACTAAGCATCATCACCATGGTTACTTCCTTCTCGTACTCAACATCATCATCATGTTTACTTCCTTCTCTAGCAACTTCTTTTTCATTCTTTCTTGCCATGATCTCTAACCTAAAGCTCTGATATCAAATTGATACCGTATTATGATTAAACGATATTTAAAATAAAAATTAAGTAACTTTACTGAAAAATTATTTGGAAAGTACAAAATAAGTTCGAATAAATTTGAAAGAAAATAAGGACAAAAGGCTCACTATCAAGTTTAATAGCAAATGGATAAAGAAAACCACCACCTTAAGGACACTAAATAAGGATATAGAAATCTCACAACTCACTACTCAAAGAAATACAAACGAACACCACCCTAAAAGATATAGACATATTTCTCACCATTCAATGGCTTCCAAATAAAGAAATACAGAGATAAAAGAAAAAATTCAAAGAGTTTTTATAAATGGAATCAAAATCTAAGCTCCTTTCCAAGTTTAAAGCATAAAAATAATACCAGTATATAAAATAACCCTCAATGCATAAGGACTATGAAAACAATTTAGTTTCAATAGATACTAGTTAAAATGCATTTCTTTGACAAAAATGAAATTAATGAACTAAAATAACTCTCTTATAATTTTGCTAAAATGTATACCAACTGTGCATCACTAAAAAAACATCCATAACTTTTTTAAAAAATATATTTTTATATTATTTTAGGAATAATTAAAAAATAAAATTATGAATGTTCCAAAACATCAAAAACTACCCCAAAATTATTTCACAATCAAATTCAATAATTCCTCAAATTGTGCTCAAACAAACTTGTAAAATGCATTCAAAAAATGAGTTACAGAAAATATTACTGCTAAGTAATCGTCATAACAAAAACTTGCCTGTCATTTGTTAATATTTTGTAACAGTTAGGTGATGCAGATCAAGTGATCATTTTTTGTGTTCTTCTGATATGTTTTGTGCTGTGACATTTGATGTCCTTTCTGACCATTAAAAAACTTCAATTGGAGATTCCCCGTTCCCAGGGGAGATAACACTTCAGTTTTGAAACATTACATAAAACTAAATTTGGGAACGAAATGAACGAGAAGACAACAATAGCCATCAGACAAGATTCAGTCTTAGTACCGAAAGTGGTAATAGCAGTAGTAATGTTCAATATTCACAAGTTTAAAAGCTACTTATTACCTGGAAAATTAAAGCAAATGAGTAGATCCTCACTGCACAGAACAACACGAAAAGAAAACTACATACATGGGCACTATAACACAGAGAAAGAGTTCTATACAAAATTTATAGATTTTGTGAAGGAAAATGAATGGCTCATGGTTTTGGGTCTGCTTCCAATAGTTTGCTTGCCGGTGCTTTCTCTTGCCTTTCTATGTAAGCAGAAGGAAACCATCCAGCTTTCCCCTTGCATTCTCCCTCCGACCATCCAGTAGCAGCAACCTTGCAACATACCAACAACTAAACAAGTTTAGAGAAGCCCTCAAACATGGTTTCTCAATCTTAAAGATCTCGTTAAAAAAAATGTTATATGCCTAACCCAGAAACTCAAAAATATAAAAATCACACCTAACAGTAAAATTTTTGACCAAAACTCAAAATTGTCTAAGGTCATGCATAGAACAAACGAACTTATAAAGACAGTAAGGCTCATCACTTTGAAGTTTATATTGGTACCAAAGAGTGAGTTGTTCATGTGTATATACACCACATACAACCAAGTTGTCACCCACAGCAAGCAACTAAGTTATGCATAGTTTTTCAGACAGTCAAAGACGAGCTCAAAACTCGAGTTAAAAATGATCACCAATCAGGCCCTATCAATCTTCAGCTGAGTTTTGTTCTGAACTTCCCGAGGTTGCTAGTAGGAACCATGACATCTCATGGAGGCATCCCCAGTAAATTTAAATTAAGCATCCCCAAGGCCAAATAATTACTAATAATCCCACCACAGAAATATTTTCTACCTAACAACATCATAATAACAGAATAGTTATGTCACAATTTTCTCCATAAAATATGATTATTTTCGCTTCAAATGAGCCAAATTTCACATATTTTCTCTTTTTAACTGTCGTGTAATTAGTTTGTATCTCCAACATGAACAATTTCCCTTCCTTTGACTCCCCAACTCCAATTTGATGAGTTGATTTGAGGGCCGACAAAAAACCTAGTACATAATACGCTACTCAGAGATCATGGACAGAGTGATAGGATGATACGAGACAGTTGTTTAGAGCCACAGCCCTACAGAGAAACATTTTCTGTCAAAAATGAGTTGAGATTGATCATCCTAAACAAGAATTCAGTAGAAATCAATCAATGGACTGCCTTTGCAACCCACTTTTCACTTTCCTAGCAGGCCATAATGGATGACACAATTTGACCCGATTTACATGCAATAACCATGCTTGGCATGGTGGGCTGAGGTAAGACCATATAAGATTCACTATCAAAGCATCTTTGGTCCTACTGGAACCCCATGTATAGCAGAGTATCATAAAGTGAAAAGCAGCTCTCAGCAAGTTAACATTTGCAAAAGGCTAATCGTGTTTTGGTTTGCTGCAGATGGACTAGAAAATCTGGGAGTGAGCTGGCTTTGTTGGGGCAAACATGGGTGATGTCGGGGAAGTATAAGGACTGCTGGTCTGAGGAAGAAATCTATTGCATTGATCCTGTTTCTCATTTTTTGGTTAGTGTGGAGGGAGAGAAATAGGAGGGTTTTTGAAGGGATGGAAACAAACCTTAGTGTGATAAAGAGTTGACGGATTCATATAATGAAATTATAGGTAATAGGAGCTTCTTTTGTAAATGAGAAGGACTTTGTAGAGTTTATAAATATCCTCACAAATATCCTCACATCTAGATAGGATCTATCTTACTTTTTGTACATGGGCAGCATCCCTGTGTGCCTTACAGTTAGTAGAAAGTTAAAACTTTGTTTCTGATATATATATATATATATATATAACATTTGCAAAAAGCCTATTGAGATGATGACATGCCTATCATTGACTTCGTTAACTAAGTTGTTTCAAGCAGAATTTCGAGAAATAAAATTCAAATACAGCTTTAGAATTAAGCCATCATCCAAAAACCACAGACATCGGACAACCCTGGCAACAAATTATAAATCTAAACGTATATTGCACAAAAACATGCCTTGATCCACAGAATTCACATATTGCCATGTAGAACAGCAGTAAAGAAAGTACCTGGCGTACAATAACATAATCATCAATTGATAGACTCAACTCCCCATCAGCTTGAGCATCAAATGGGTGTATAACCTGTTTAAAAGAAAGGTTTAGAAAAGAATAGTGAGACAAAAAACCCAACGACACCTAAGAAAAAGAGTAAAAAAAGAAAATATACTAACTGATAAACTAGCAGCGCCTACATGTCATACTGGCAGAAGAATATAATTTCAAGGTAAATTGAATTATACAAGAATCTGAGTTAGTGCAGACCCTTAACTTTTTGGCTACAAACAGAGAAGGAAAGCTAGAACTGCACAACCAAGTTGTTAAACACCAACTCTAATAATCGTTTGTTGACTATCATAGCATCCAAAAAGTACCTCGAAGAAGAAACAACTTCAATTCAGTGAGTTCATAAACTGTAACAGTGATAAGCATCTAAACAAGCTACAATAAAATATTCGGTGAAGTGGTGATGGTGATTGATGTTAAGATCCTCTGTTTCACCAAAATGCATGACTACTTTCCTACTGGTAGTCTTGGGATTATAAACCTAAAGAGTTTAACCGAGTTATTACATGGAAACAACTTTCAAGAGTGTGAGGAGACGAACAACTTGCACATGACAAGTCATATACAGGAAAGTTGAGTAGGTTGCACTTCTTGGTTGAGTTCTTACAAGGACTGCTGGTAGAAATGCACATAAGTAGAGGATTAGAATATTTTGCCAGGTTGCTTCAATTAAAACACTTACTTTTCAGGGAACATTAAGACATAACTCGACATCCCGAAAGAAAGTCGGCAGCTCTATTGCTCTCCCTCCAGCCAGAACGTTTTGAATCAGAACCAAGGGATGTGTTCTCCAACAATTAAATTCATTAAATCTTAGACTTCAAAAATATTTCCTTTTTTTTTTTTTTATGGTTGCCTCTATATATTTTCTTTATAGCACAATACATTTTTCCAAATTTTATGTGGGAACTTATCAAAGTGAGAATCTCCATCAAGTTAATCCTCAGATGTTTTCAACAGAAACTGTTGTGATGGCCTGCAAAAGTATTTACATAGCTGACATAACAGGAACTGAACTCATGCTTCTTACCAAGCTACACATCATATAACATTCTTCTGATCTATAAATCTTGCATTTCGGATGTAAAAGATTTCATAAATTACAAAATGATTCCAATTGGATGTAACAAAAAGTAACAGTGAACATAATGTATTAGTTGTAACAAATAAATTAGGAATTCTAATATAAAGTATTTTAAGGATGTGAAATTCAACTACTATAACATAAACAACCCAGAATGGAAGGATCTTCAAAGAGGCACCTTCATTTTTTTTTCTTTTAAAAAATATAATAAAGATATCACTGAAGGAGTACTAAAATTCTCAAAGAGTTCGGAGGCCTTACTTTTGCAATAAAGTATGATCCATCTTGACTTACGGGTCTATTCTCATTTGATCCATTTGATTTGATAGCCTCTTGGGCATGGGGAATGTCCACATCTCTCTGTATAGTTATTGATCGTGATGATGACTCATTTGCTTGCTCCTCCAGAATCATCTGAACCCAGTAATGTCAGAGGAAAGTAAGCTAAATTAGAAAGGGTAACCTAACAGTGCCATATTAAAGGATGTCAACAAAGAGGAGTATGTGTTGATACAAACATGCACATACCCTCCATGCATGCTCACATTTGCATATTGCACTCGATGTCCGTATATGTACATGGATAAATATCTATATAAGTATGCATGCAAGCATGAATATTACATAAAAAACAGAGCTAGTACAAACCTCAGAATACAGCTTCTCCAGAGTAACAACAACATGTTGATGATAAGATCTCTCAGCATCAACCTGCAACATGACTCCATTTGAGGGCCAATAACTAGAAAATCACAAGTAGACCAAAATGAGCAGATTCATACACTATCATTAAACTAAACATCTTAACAACTTTTGATGGAATGAACACCAGTAGCTACTGTTATAAACTAGTTAGCATCATAACCTTGAAATCCCTATCAAGGTATCATTGATTCAGATGACTGAGTCAGATGGTGTTAAGGAAATCTCGTTCTTCCAAACTTTCTGATCAATTAAATATATCACTTCCGCAAATACAGTGAAATTATAGAAGGTGTCTCATGGTGCATAGTCCCCAACCACCAAGAGACTCAAATTAGGAAACTCGACTCACAAATAGAAGTTGAAACATTAAAAGGCTGCACCTCCACTTCTGAAAAATTATCTAATGTGGCACATACAAACTCCCTTGCCAACAGAAAATTAATTTTGGAGCTTCTAACAGACAGAGAATAAATCAAATCCAAAGTAAATAGCCAATGTCTGGAAGGTAACCCTGGCATAACCAATGTAATTACAGAAAGAGTAGAATTTTAACCTAATGAGAGTCAATGACAGTCAACAACAAACGAAAAAGCTAACAACAGAAATCCAATTCCCTTCTCGACAACTTTCCTGTCCTCAAAACAAAGCAGCCTGGTAAAACCCTGAGGGTACATACTATCAAAAAGTCAAGTGGACTTGAATGAATTTGATATTGGCCTGGGAACATTAATGACAGTCCATGACTAGTGAGACTTGACTGAGTTAGGAGGCAGACAGGATAAAAAATGGAACCTAAGATAACATGCATCAAGGACAATGTGGCTCTACTAAATGTAAAATAAAGAATTCATCGAGATTGATCGTTGCCCTCCATGGTAAGGCTTTCTCCAGCTGAGTACTCAAAAACAACCAGATACAATGTACTCAACAACCACTCCTGCTAAATCCTACCTTTTCTCTTCATGAATGAAACGAAAGAAACTACAGTAACTATAAAAGGCAGATCTCTGGTAAATCTGGCTAAGCAGTGCCAACAGAAGCAACAGCCGAAATTTATATGCAATGGATGATGATGGCAATGTGTGCACACACCGTGTTTATTTTGACTCATTTCTTCTCTTACCCGCAAATATCGATGATATGCAATAGCATACTCCACTCTCTCCTCTTTCATTTATTATCTATTTTCTCAAATGAACTTCAACTTGACAAAAAAGCAGCATGACTGATGACAAATAATGGGACATTTTCTTTGAACCCAAGGGATCGATGAACCACTGTTTCTCTTGTTTTTCCTCTTTCTTTGTTTTTATATTTTCCCGTTTATTACATTTCAACTACATTACAAAAAGTTCAATATTTGCCAAATAACATTGATATAATAGTGGAAATAATGAGTAATTGTCCCTTCGACTACAGAAGTGAATATTGGAAACTGCAGCAAAGAATATGAACGAGGTTGCTGACATTTGGAGATTAAAATAGTAGAGGTATTTGGAAGATGGAGAAATGGGGTTGTCTCAGATGAGAAAGTTGCAGTACCTAATTGTCAAAGGCCAAGAGCTGAGACACATAGTAAATATGCAGGAGCAAGAAACTGATAAAATTTAAACAATATTAACAGATCTCACATAGCAATCACATTAGCAAAACACATAAAGGGGAATAAACAAATATAAATAGAAAATTTTCCATGCATCTTTATCTAACTAATCTCGGCTCTTGAATGAGTAATTTTAAGAGCTAAAGTATAAGAACTGCTTCCATGTGAAGTATAAGCCTTTTGCTCTAAAGCCATCATGAAAATTGAAGGCAAGTGATGATCCCGATAGATTCATCACGTGCCAAATACTTCTCAACTTCAGGAACATCATTAAGACAAGGAAGTTCATTGAACTTATGTCCATCATTAATCCGCTTGTCCTTTTGATGTCCTATGATAAATGCAAATAAGGAGCAAGTCACTAATGACTGCAAGGACGATTTCCCTCATAAACAGGAAAATTGATGTACAAGAACGTAGCATGAGCAACTAAAAAGCTACAGTTGGATAAGACACCAATCTAATAATGGTACAAAAGCTACAACCATTAAGAATAACGGTCCAAAGAATTATTAGTGATGCTCAATAGTCCTATAGAAATTACTGTAGAAATGTTAAGAAATATCTTTTTAACTTATCTGTGTCCCCTCTTTATCTTTTAATTTTTCATTTGACAAGTAGCATAAGCTAATTAGTCTACTTACTAAGAAGTTCAGCAAAACTTGATTACCAATCAACTACTTGTGAACAAATATGCTAACCATACATAACCAGAAACATAGTAAAAGTGCTGTTAACATCATTCTCAAAAAATTATGAACAAAGGAGCACAATGCACCTGAAAACATCACGTTGACGCTAATAATGAAAAACATTTCATTTTTACTACATGATTTTATCAAAATTAAAAAGAAAAACTATCACATGTATACAATTCAAGTAGGATTGTCAGAAAATATGCAGCAGACTATTAGAGGCTTCATCTTAGCGTGAGTTCCATCTCGGATCCACCTCATTCTTATATTCCTTTAACCAAACAGAGTGGTGCCCATAGGAGGAGGAATATAAACAGAAAACTCATACCTAACCAGGCCTTGTACATGTGTTAAGCACATAGTTTAAACCATAATTCAATTGCAGTAATATCAGCAATTAGATATTCTCACTCAAAGATCACTAATAATACTGCTTTCAAAAGAATTATGCCAGAAGAAATCAGAAGCATAAGCACTGGAAAAAGAGACAATCATGCACACAGACAAAAAATACAAGCAGAAAGGAAGGGATGAAAAAGTAGCAAGACCATAGCAAGAAGCCGTTGAAAAGTTATTTTCTGCTGCTGATCCTCAACAGACAACATGGCAGCCGTGGCTTCTCTTCCAAGTGCCACCATCGTGTTTCTAAGATCTGTCAATCTAGCTTCCGCATTTTTAAGCTTCAAGTAACTCTCTGCAGATATATCAGACTCCCTGGTCTTTGATCGGCGTTTCAATATGTCAGCTGCCTGCATAGTAAAAATTCAGTATTTCATCCTATTATTCCGACACCATCCAAACACAACAAACTGGATGTCAAGGTTACCTGTGCTTCAACCTCTTGGCGGAGTTTGTCATAGCGATGAGTTAAGCGGCGGGCATCCTCTAAAGGAGCTCCAGTCAAAAATGTGCGAAGTGGCTCACAAACCTAGACATAGAAACCTGTTACACAGTTAGAAACAGAAAAGATAAAAAGAAAAGAAAAAGAATAGCCTTTATCTCTAACAAATGCAATATTCTAATCGGACAAACATTAAGATAACCGTTGTTTCTCAGTAACATGGTGTCTCATTATAAATTATATCAGATCACATTCAGTTCTTTCAATTACGAAACAAAGGCACACCACACAGGAATTCCAGTTTACATTATTGTTTTCTTTCTTTTTTTGTTTTCTTTTCCTAATAAGTAAAAAGATAAAAGAGTGCCTGCAGTACTGCAACCAAATACATGGCAACCATACAAAAATAACTGAACAGACAAAGGAGAGAAGTAAAAAAGGAAACACACAAAAAAGAAGATCTAAGAGAAAGAGCACATGGAATATCTATGAGAATGTGTAGTCGTTAAAAGGAGTAAATATCAACAGCTATGAGAAGAAATATACCAGTGAAGCAAGTGTCAATTGATTATCCTAAAAGCTGAAGAAAATTGAGCCTGATACTAAATTTAAGCTCTAAACCTTGTGCATGCTGCATTTGCTCTGTGAAATTGCATGTCAACTCATGTAAGCCTATGCAGAAGACAATATTATGAGGGTTGCCAACATCTAAAGCACAAGAGTTTTGGCTTTGACACCACGTTGAAATATCAATTATCTCAAGAATTTAACTCATGAGTACAATCCCAGCATTTCACTTAAATCTCCAACTCTGCTCATGTGCAAAGACTAACTGACTTTGTATGTGATAAAGTGTAGGTCCACACCACATAAATGATATCTCATAAAGAAATGATATCTTATAAAACTTGAGCTGCCAACACTTTAAAGCAGAATACTTCTTACTTTGACACCTTGTTGAAAGATTGTTAACTCAACAGCTTAAGCTAATGGAAATACACCAAACACTCTATTTTAGCTAAAAGGTTAGATTTGGTTGCTTTTGGCATAGATCCAGAATATATCTGGTAGCATAATTATTATGATAGGAAGTAAAATTTTTCTAATAAATAACTTTTTTTTCTCATACTACCTTCAGTGTCACTAATTTTAATGAGATAAATGTAGGGACGCATAGATTGCAATACAGGTTTTACAAACTGAAGTGGTCGATCAATTATTTGGCCTTGAATTAGAAATGGTGAAATTCAAAAAAGGAAGAGACAGACAGGGGGGGATGATAACGAAAGGTAAAGCATAATTAAAGATTCAGGCATTTACTTCCATTTCAATTCAATTTATTTACAAAAGGGGAATCAAAATATCAACCCTTTGCAAGGCAATGAATTGCCTCAATTGAGGGATTATATTCTCCAGTAACTGATGTGCTCCCCCAACATATAGGTGAGTTTTGAAAGGCAAACTTAACTTTTAGTAATTTATTTTTATGGGGAAAGGAAGTAAAATAAACTTCAACAGCCTAAAATTCCACTAAAAATAGGTGAGACTTGAAAAGCAAACTTTTCAAGGCAGGTGCAAAGCAATATTTTAGCAAAAGGTACAAGGTCCTAAGCCAAAGGATAATTATTTTCTTCTCTCAGCTTTTTCTTAATAATTTCTTTTCACTTTTTTTTCCCTTTTTATTACACGCACAAACAAGGAAGTTTCAGGGAAGAAAAAGGCTCCCTTCTCCCATCTTCTTTTCTCTCCTTTCTCTTTTTCCAACATAGGTGATAAACACCAAATCTTTGTTGAATAAGAATGAAACAACTCAATTAGTACCTTGAGAAAAGTAAAACATTCATATATTAAAGTCAAAGAGAGCAGAACATATGTTTCCAGACATCATACACATTTTAAATTTTTGGCAAACATGAGGAAGTCCATAAATTACCTGCTCCCCAAGAATTCCAAGTAAGGATTCCCTCTCATCTTCCATTGATTTATGCGAGGAACCGAAGGAAAGAGCAGCCCTAGCAAGAGGAGACCTAGTGCTTTGATTCTCAGCTCCATATTTGTGACAATCTTCAGCCAACTTTCTCGCTAAATATGTAAGTTGAAATTTCACATACCAGCCTTGAAATGAACCAAAAACCAACAAATAAGCAGAATTGTACTCACTTATTTCCATAAGCTTTGAACTGGTAGCAATGAAACCTTCAATTCCGCGAACAATATTCCGCTGCAAATGCTGTGAATATAATGTTTTGAAAGACTTACTTCAGATTAGATGTTAACTGGTGCATAAGCTGACCAAGCATCATATGTACATTCATCAGATGAAAGATGCCATGTATCCCGGGAGATAGCTGAAGATTTTACCTTTGCTGACTTCGTAGAACTGTACAACTCTTGGAGCTGTCGGTGACACTGAAGTTCAGCTTCATCAGTCACAACGACTTCATTACCAAAATGGCCCAAATGTTTCAAAACTGCCTGCATGGTATAGAACATATAAATTCTAGATCTAAGTTCAAAAGAACTAAAAACAAGTACAGTCTAAATAAAATTATAAATGATATTTCTTTGCCACTGAACTTCCAACAGCCAAATGTAGTAGCAGTAAATCTCAGCACAAAAGAGAAGTATCTAATTACATATCTAAATTTAACCACATATCAAGATGTGCTAGAGACAGCCTCATATCTACTTTGTTCCACAGAGGCACTTTGCAAAATCAGCTTACTAAAAGAAATCATTTTACGAAACTCCTTAACCATCAAATTCCCCTACAAGGTCCTCCTTTAGCTTTAGTTCAACTAAATTCTCTCCTAGTCAATTTAAAATAATTGATTTAATTGATTCCTCCAAGGTTCCAACTAACAGTTAATCCTAGCATCATTCCCCTCTAATCGTATCTTAATCATCTGCAAATAAAATGCACCAAGGGTAACTATCCAGAATATGCCTGTCAATGACTGGGAATGGCATCTTGGACCTAGCTTCTCCTATCTGAACAAAAAGTCATAGCATCCGCATATGAAAAGAATAAAGACAAGGCAAGACAAAGCCTAAAATTTTAATGTGATGAATCTTTAGGTGCTTAATACTGAAGAGCTGGCACAAATATGAGTTGAACTTCAAAGCTTACTCATGTAAGAGAAAAACAAAAAGTTGTGGTGATGAAAAGGCAAACCAAACCCAGGATTGATATCCATTTCTAATTTATTCCACATAAATTGTCTACCCAGGAAAAATACACACACACAAAGGTATATTCTTGATAAGTCCACATTCCAAACAAAAGACAAAAAATCATCACTTCCTAGAGCAATATCCATTCTATCCTTCTTGTCAAGCAAAACAGTTCTAGTGTAAGTGTACAGGGGCTGGATAATCACCCAACCCAAACCAGTGGCAATACTAATTTATTTTTCATCTTTCAACCCGTCACCCACGCTAAAACCATCAATTGCACTAACATCCCCATCATTAGAATTAGATACTGGGGCAAGGCAACAAAAGGTGAGGAAAAAAAAAAAAAAAGAATAACATTCATGGCATTCATGAGAACATTCTTGTTCTTAATTAAGAAAGTGAAATTGAAGGGCTTATATTCCGCATTCTCATGACCAATGGAACCCCTTTGTTGTTCACATTAGTACAAAAGTTGTATTAGATTTAATTATTCCAAAGTTCCAGGAAACATATTTTTGTTCATTGGAAATGGTTACACTTATGATATTGACATGTAATAAACCAATTACTCAAGTTAGTATCTCATGGCATTCAATGAAGATATGTAATGTCATGACTAACTAATAAACCAATTACTCAGTTAGTATCTCATGGCATTCAATGAAGATATGTAATGTCATGACTATCTTCATTAAAGTCCAGCTATGCACCGTTCTAATCCTCAAATGAGGTACATAAATAGTTCAAAAACAGTACCCTTACTGTAATCATTAACAGTGTCTTGAGAAACTTCAGTGAAACTCTCTTACATCAGACAATAAGGGAGAAGAATACTCGTGCACCTAGATTTGGCTTATACTCTTAAGCTTTTAAGTCAACATGGATCATCTGCGTGTATCAAGCCTTTGATGCAAGCTCCTCCGCGCACATGGCATAAGAACTGACAACTCAAGTAGGGATCTACACAAATGTTGCAAATCCCTTGACTTCTGCCCCCTAGTAGAATAATGGAGGTGAGCATTAATAATAATTACCACTAGAGTGGTGAAATACTATGCAATTGCCTCCTTTTCCATGGTTGAGAGGACTTCTACAATAATAAGCACTGGGGCTCTTGTCGTTTGCTTGAAAGCGAAGAGATTACATATAAAAGGGATACTGTTCAGAATTGTCACATCTACTGTGTCATAGTAGAAAAAAAAAAAGGATTTAAAAGTACTTCAGGTGGTGACCTACCAGCTCAAGGCCTCACATGCAAGTTCCATCCCAGAAAACACCATATCACATATCTCGCAGACAAATACAGTTTTATAGAGAGACTTAATGAGGAGAAAAAAAAGTAACAGCACACTTGAATTTGAAGGATCATTACTCAAACAAAAAACAAGAGTGTTCATTCTCTAAAGGCATATACCCTAAAATCATAGCTTGCACATTTATAGATCTAAAGATTTGCAGAACAAGAAACTTGGTACTATAATATTGAAGATTATATGATGTCTTCATTCTGTTTGTTAGGTCAATTTCTTTCATTCCTACCTATGTCTTTCCTGACATAGGGGAAATCGTTTTGCTAAGAGTTTGGATGGAGACTACAAACAGGAAATAACCAAGAGCATGTTCTCATGTATTAATAAAAAAAAAAGTTGGAACTACAAAGAGCTGGATAAGAATTAGAGAAAGATTACGTCAGTCAAGGAGAAAAGGAGAAGAAATGGTAGAAGCTGCAGTACATACTACAGGGGATCACTGTTAAAAGTCAAAGCTATAACAATAACAAAGAGCACACGAATGTCTTGAACCTGAAAGATATGTTGGCCCTCTGATACCATTAATATCCACTCATTTCAAGAAAATGCAAATTTCAGTGCCCATATTTTTTCTCCAAAGATAATTTTCCCGACGATTCAGCTTCAATTAGAAGATGATTTTGCCAGATTGCTCACCACACATCTACTGAAGAGACTGATCAACTGAACTCTATGAAGCAGAATGCTATTTTTCCAAAGGCCAGTAAGACAATAAAGCTGGACAATCAACTTTGTCCCATACTCATACAAGAAAGCCAGAAAATCAACTTTGTTCCCGTACCCAATTTGGAAAAGGCCAGCAATGACTAAGATAAAACTTGTTGATGGTCATACATTGACTCAGATTCTATATAGGCTTCAACTGAGCCAAGTATATTTCCATAATTCCCAGTTCTCATGACTCATGATTTTCAGCCACAATTTTCAATATAACATATACGAGTGATGTTGAAACAAATTTTCTACAGTGTAAATACCAATTCTTTATAAATTTATATATTTTCGAAATGAAATAACCAAAGCTTACAGAAGCAAGTTAATAAAGCATCCATTTCTTTTTTTATGAGAAACAAAGTCAGCATTATATTAACTATAAGGCACCAAGGAGGTGCCACCCATGTACAAAAATAAGTTAAATCCTATCTAGCAATGATGACATCTATGAACTCTACAAGGTCCTCCTCATTTACAAAAGAATCTCCCGTTATCTACAATTTAAGTACATGAATCCATCTATTCTTTAACACACTAAGGGATATTTACACCCCTTCAAAAACCCTCCTGTTTCTCTCTCCCCATAATAATCAAAAGTTGAGAAGAGAGATCAATTCAGTAGCCTTCTCCTTCACCCCAACAGCCTTTATACTTTCCCAGGCCCTCAATTCTACTGCTACCAAGTCTGACATCACCCAAGCTTGTCCCAACAAAGCCAACGCACTCTCCCAAATTTCTCTGGACCACCTACACCAAAGCATTACATGATCAACTGTTTCTGCTTGTTCTTTGCATAAGAAACACATACTTGAAAGACTGAATCCCATGCAAAAAATGCCACTTTCGGAGTATCTCCAATCCTCCAAATTAATTTTTAAGGTATTTGATCCATCACTAGTCATTCTTGAACATGATCGATTATCTTAAAGGACTTAATCGAAAATTTTCCTTCTTCATTCCCCCTCTCCAAAAGGCTCCGTCTTCATTATTCAAACCTGGTTTAGTGTGGTAGATATGCTCCAAAAACTGCCTTACCAGCGCCACTTCCCAATCCTACACATTCCTTCTAAATGCTATCTCCCGTATCATAGGTACCCAAGTTTTCCTTATTACAAGCAAATTGATATATGTCCCAGAATGCTCCTTAAGCAATTGATCACCATACCACAAGTCTTGCCAAAATTTAATATTGTTGCTCAACCCAATTTTGAACCTCACATATGGTTTGACCATATCCCACACTTTCTAATAGCTTTCCACATCCCATTCCATAATTTTCCCTCCCCAATTCTGTAACCCACCCTCCTTCCATCACTGCATATTTCGCTACCACCATCCTCCTCCATAAGCTTTGGTTCTCCGTCCTGAATCTCCAAAACAATTTGCCTAGGAGGGCCTTATTAAAAAAATCAAGAGGTTTAATCCCAAGACCCCCATTCATTACCGGTTGCCTCATTGTAACAAGGTGGTACTTGAATTCATCCCTTAAGCTTCTCCATAAAAATCGTCTTTGCACTTGCTCCAACTTTCTTGCTATCATCATAGGCAATGGGAAAAACAACATGTCATAAACTAGAAGACTTGAGAGAGTGCTTATAATGAGTTTTAGTCTGCCCCTCCCCCCCTCCCCCCCTCTCGCCCCCTCTTTTAGAAAGCTATCTACTTTTCCATCCCCTTAGCCTCTTTTCAAATCTCTCAACCACAGGATTCCATAACGTCGATTCTTTAACTTTGGTTCTGAAGGGCAACCCGAGGTATTTCATTGGAAGACTCCCCAGATTGCACCCCAACACCTTAGCAAGCCTCTCCCCATCCACTCCATCATCAACTCGGATAAGTTGCTTCCGTCAATTAACCTTCAAACCGGATACCACCTTGAAATATAATAGAACACTCCTTAAGTTGATCAATTGGTCTTACTCTGCCCCATAAAAAATTATGATGTCATCGGCAAACAAAACATGAGTTATCATTAACTCTGACCTCGACCTACCCACTTTGAACCCACTCAAGAGCCTTGCTTAAGTCACCTTTCCAAGCATTCTATCAAGAGCCTCCATTACAAACACAAATAAGAATGGTGACAATAAATCCCGTTGACAAAGCCCTCTAGATGACTTAAAGAATTTGGAAGGGACCCCATTCACCAAAGTAAAAAAAGTTAGTGTCGAAATACACCATTTAATTCATCTACACCATCATTGACCACATCCCACCCTCTTTAACAAATATGTGACAAACTCCCATGCAACGTGGTCATATGCCTTCTCCAAATCCAACTTACAAATCACCCCTTTTTCTCCCTTCTTTAATTGATATCAGCTAATTCATTTGCAATCCATGCCGCATCAAGAATTTGCCTCCATCTCACGAAAGCATTTTTGTTTAGACTTATCATCTTTTCCACCACTTTTTTGAACCTCTTTGCAAGTACTGTCGCCATTAACTTGTAGACTTCCCCCACAAGGCTAATCAGAAGATAATATCTTAAATTAGTTGCCCCCGCTTTCTTAGGAATCATCACCAAAAAAGTCAAGTTCAAAGAGCATACAAACTTGCCATTGTCGTGAAACTCCTTAAACAATCTCAATATGTCTTCCTTGATAATTTTCCCATTTTTTTTAAGAAAGCCTTAGTAAAGCGATCCAGACCCAATGCTTTGTCTCCGCTAGAAGACATAAGTGTCCGATATACCTCCTCCTCCTCAAAAGATTTCTTTAACCGATCTTAAAATTCAATATCTATCATGTCGAATTGTAGCCCATCAAGTGTTGATTTTCTCTCCCATTGCTCACTATAAAGTTGCAAATAAAAGTTGCTTACCCTCCGTTTTCAACTCTTCTTACTTTTCTACTCTTTCCCCATCAAACTCCATCATACTAATAAAGTTATGCCTTCGAAAAATGTTGGTGTTTCTATCTCCTTCCCTGAGCCAAATAGCCTTAAATTTTTGCCTCCAAGAGATTTCTTCCAACTTGAGTACTATAGACAACTTTTTACAAATTTCCACTGTCTTAATTTTCATTTCATTCAAGCTCCCCCAAGCCTCTCCTTCTCCTCCACCTCGGCCAGCTCCCCCATAAAGCATCCGATTTGTCAGCAGAAAGGCACCCATTTGCATGTGTCTCAATTGAAAATATCCCCCCAGTGAAATATACAAACATGGTTATGCAAGAAATGCATGCATAAACATAATTACTTAAATCAATATATAAATAAAAGTATCATCAATGCCAAAGGTGCATTTTAACATTGCTGATAACTCGAAACAGATATTGACAAAACAAATTTCAATATCAATGGCCATTTTTCTTCCTTGGTTTAATATGGTACATATGGGGGCAGAAACTCAAATGATTAAACATTCAGAGCTTGTAAAAAGATTTTATTAACAGTCCCTAAAGATATAGATACCTTTTTCTTTTTTCTTTTTTTTTTGGGGGGTTTCTTCTTTTGCCTCTCTTTAAGAAACTAAAATTTGACTCCAAAAATCAGAAGAGAAAGCAAGGAAGTATAATCCGGTACCCACTTGCTGTTGCTTCGCTACTTGCTCTCTAAGCTTGGTCGCTTGCTTCTTTATAGCCTCCATACAGGTATTTCGATATTTCAAGCGCCAATCCACCAAACTGCGCCCACGTTTCTCTAAACTTGATTCTCCGCGGGATAGGAAAGGTCAACAAACCAAACCAAGCGATTTTGTATATGTTGAAGAACAAAGGAAGGACCTCAATTCTCAGCAAAACCGACAGCCAATGGAATTAGATAAGCACAAGAAGATCCATGGACAGAGAAACTTCCACTTTCCTTTTTTATTTTGTCTTTCCCCTCGCAGGTAAAAGGATACAAGAGAGAAGAGAAAAGACAAAAAGCAAGAAATAGAAAAAGGGCGCATTATTGAGAAGGAAAGCTTAAAACTGTTGAGAGAGAGAGAGAGAGAGAGAGAGAGAAACATGCTAGAAGGAAAGTTGACTGATGTCGGAGAAAGATCGGGTTGTGGCCATTATGGTCAATTCGGGTGGCACCGAATCTTGCATTTATTCTGCTGTGCCAACGTCACAGTCACATTTTTTTTTTTAACCGTTAGGGTTAATTACGTGGGAGGTATTTACATTTTACAAGAATTTTGGAATTCTTGAAGTAAGATTTAAAAAAAAAGATAGATTGACAAAAAATTTATTTTTTAATATTTTTTTAACATAGAATTTTCAGTCAATAAATTTTATTAATTTTAACATTTCTATTTTTATTTATAAAATAATCATTATATTTAATAATTAATAATAATTTATTTTTATTTTTATAAATATGATAATTAAAAATATATCAAAAATCATATAAATATATATATATTATTTTTATTTAGTTAATAAAAAAATTTATTTATTTTTTAAATATGTTTATTCATGCACTAAAAAATCATGAATGCTAAAATTTTTTTATTTTTTATTTTTTATTTTAATGTATTGAGTAAATTAATCACATTTTTGATATTTTAATTTGGTTCAAGTTAAATTTTATTTATTTTTATCTTTAGTGATTATTTAAATTAAAATTTATTAAAAAAATTCAATTTAAAATTTTTTTAATTTGATTTTATTTAAATTATGTCATTAATTTTAAAAAAATTATTTAAATTAGATATCTCATATAATAAATTTTGATTAAAATTTTTTTATAAATATGAAATAACGTTCAAACTACTACCACAAAAAAATTTCAAAGTTTTTTTAGTATTGTAAATATTTTTTGAAAGTTTTACAATAAGAAAATTTTAAAAAGTCAAAAAATATAGCTTGTGAATAAAAAACTGTTCAACATTAAAATGTGGACTAAAAAAAATAGTGTAAAATTTATGAGTCATGTTGGGGAATTTTAGTTTGGCTACAACCCCTCAAGGTTACAAAAAATGTAACATAGATGCAATCATATTCAATCATCTTAATCAGGTGGATTTTGATTATCTATTAAGGGATGATAAAGGCAAGTTATTGGCTGTAAAGCATAGGGTATTCAGGGGCCAGTGGACATTAGTGTAGTTGAGGTTATGTCATGTAGAAAAGCTCTTAGTTGGCTAAAAGGTTTGAAAGTGAAAAATTTTAGTGTTGAAATAAATTCTTTGGTCCTTTTCTAAGCATCATCGAGGTTTAAATAGGAATTTGCCTTCATTTAATATGTTACTTATAGATTGCTTATCTTTGTCAAAAGACTAAAGTCTATAGCAACTTTAAGTTTACTAAGAGATCAGCAAATCGAGCAATCCACGAAATGTCGGGTCACACTATGGTTTAGGAGTTTATGGTGATGTCCTTCCTTCTTTTCTATTTAATGTTTCATTTCAAGATTTAATGCAATAGAATGTTGTTACTTTTTTAAAAATAAAAGTCAAAATACTTTTAATTTTTTCATAATCATTTAAGTCAATATCAATTTATACCAAATTAAAAAATTATATGTACACATGCTCCATTTATAATAACATGTTAATTTTGTTTGTAATTATTTCTCATAAAATGTATTGTTGGCAATACAAGGTGGAACAATCAACATTAAGGGCTTGAAAAAGATTAAAGATCATTTGCATTTGATATAGAATGGAAAAACTATCCGTGCTTGTATTTTTTAGTATAACTTTATGAGTAACTTATTATTATTAAATTAGTATTTATTTTGAAAACAACTAAATATTCGTATTAGCTTGGAATTGAAATATTATATTAATGTTTATACACAAGTAATTGACATTAGTTTATATACAAGTAATTGGCATTAATATAATTTGTTAAATATTTGTAAGTTTATGATGACTGTAATGTAATAATTATAATTCAAGATTAAAATTAAATATAAATTATAAAAAAACTTTTATATCAATAATTATTTATAAATATTGATGAATTTAAAAACCATATAAATATAGTAAATACTTTGTACATATAATGATGAGCCTCATGTTCGTTAGTAAAGATTTTGTATATATATTAACGAATGCGATCTTTGCCAATAAAAGCCTTATAAATATAGTGAAAAACTCGACCATTCATTGGTAAAAACTTTATATATATGTTAATGAGCTTAAGTTCGTTAGTAAAGCATATGTAGATAGTAAAAAAAAAAATTGTCAATAAAAACATTAGACATATAGTAACTGTCTATAAATCTGTTAGTATGAACTTTGCACATATATATATTGATAAATAATCTATCGGTAAATAAAGACTTTTACATATCTCAACAGACATAATAATCATTGATAAATATTTATAACAATAGAGCCCATATTGATGGTCAAAACATCTATCAGTGTAAGTATTTGTCCATCAATATAAGTTAAAAAAAAATTATATTCATAGTTTTTAATCTTTTAATGACGTTTTTTTTTTTCATTTAGTAAATGACAATTTTTTTGTAATATTAGTTGTCTTGAAAAGGTAAGACTTATTATATGATTCATATTTAGGTATATCTATGTTTTGAAATAAACGATATTTTTCATATTGTGATTTTATTAATATTTTTTTAGCTCATCTTAATAAAAAATTTAATTTCACTTTTTTTTAATTTATATTGACGATTTGATATCCATATATATAGCACTTGGATAGTTTAAAATTCTATTTTAAATTAAAATTTTATATTATATATGTGATATAAAGTACAATTTATATAAATTATAAATCTAAGAATTAAAATTTGACATTATCACTATATTACTAATGCATAATTTTTAGTAATTAGATTACCAAATTAATTTATATATACATCATTTTGTGAATTTTTTTAAAATAAATCGAATCATCTTTTTAAGAAAATTATTTTTCTAAATTATCTTTTAATTGATATTTTAATTTGTTTGAATATATTAAAACAAAAAATATATAAAAATTAAATAAAATTTTATTAAAAAAGCATACTTTACTCTATAACCAATAGAAATACACTTTTACTTATTTAAGAAAATAAAAATAGAATTAATGAACATTTTAAAACTGAATTTTTTTAATTTTATAGTGGTAAAAATAAATAAAAATATAATTAAACTCGCTATTTCACTTACCTAGCCAAAAAAATGAAAAAATTATAAAAAAAACAAGAATAAAAGATATACTTAATAAAATGCAGCAATTATATTTTTTCATGTCCACATCTGAAAAAATTAATATATGCATAAAATATAAAGATAACATAATAGAGAAACTTTTAAATTTAAATAAAAAAAGATATAAATTAAAAATAAATTTAATATACTTACATGTTCTCAACTTCATAAACAAATTAATTAATATGTAAGTTAAAGAGTTCATCTACATACATTAATCAATATCTTAAGGTTGAACTTAATGTTGAATTTAAAATTTTGAACTATAAATTATTATCAAAATTGAGCTTTACAATTTTAAGATTTAGACATATCACTAAAGTAAAATTTAAAATTTTTTTGATAAAAAATTAAGAAATCAATAAAAATTTAAAAACTTCATTTATAAACAAAATAATGATAATTCATATATCAATATATTAAAAATTAAAATTTTATCAACTTAAAATTTTAATTTTTTAGATAAAAATTATGAATGAATTAAATTTTAAAATTACATTGTTTTTGCAGAAGTAAATTAGAAATATTATGAATTCATTATTAAATTTCTTGTAGATAAATATCACTAAGTGTAAAATTCAAAATTTTATAAATAAAAGTTATCAATATTAATCCATTTTAAAATTTTACAACATAAATTAAAATATAATAATAATATATAAAAAAATCTTAAATATCCACATTAGTACCACATATACTTTGAAAATAATCCATTTTGATTTTGAATACATGAAAGATTATGATACCACTGTAGAATTAGATTATGATTATTACTATAGTATACCATAAGTAGAACAGGACTTACAAAATTGGTCAATACCTATACAAGATTATTCAAAGAAAACCGTACATCCATTAGAAAGAAGAATAGAATGGGATTCTAAAACTTCAAGAGTATGCAACCCATCTTCATTCTCAGCCTCAAGAGTATGCAATCCATCTTCATTCTATTTAGGAATAAAAGATTATGAAGCATTAAAAATTATGAATAAGTTTAGTATAAATAAAGAATCATTTTTAATGATTTCAATTAAGAAGAAAATAAATAAAAAAGAGAATGGTTCATGAGGACATATGTAAAAGAACAAAGGCAACAAATTAGAGAAATATATTATAGGAACATAGGTATAGCACTAAAAAATATAAACTTCTTTACATGGTTTGAACAATTTTCGCAAAACAATAATTTAGAATATCCTTTTAAAAGCCAAGCAAACATAATAGAAGAGGTAGAACAAAAAAAGGTATAAAGCCAAAAGTATAGGAAAAATTAGAATAAACCCGCATTTAACACAAGTACAATCCCATGACAACCTAGTTATAACAATCCCATCCAGTGAACTTAACCAACCAATACCAAAATATCAGCAAAATTATACAATAACTAAACAAGTTGATACGGTAGAAGAAACTAATCAAGATTCACCAAAAAAATGGAAAAAAGAAACCCAAAAGAAATTGATCAAGATCCACTAGAAAAATGGGAAGAAGAAAACCCTAGTATAGGAAAGGAATATGGTAATCTCAATGAACCCATCCTTAAAACATATGATGTACCTAGAAACCAACCACCAACCTTAGAAACCTTCAGTTTAGTTGTTTATCAATCCCAATAAACCTATATGTGATGTTTTTAGAAAACAACTATCAACCTTAGCGAAAAATGATAATAAAATATTAAAAAAATAGAAACCTTAAAAGAACAATTTGAGAAAACCAATATATTATTTATCAAAAACAAGAAATCTTCTTTTAAGACAACTAAGCTTAAAAGACCTACAAAAAGGAAAAAATAAAATAATACAGACAATAAGAAAAAAAAAATGTAATTACTAGATGATCAACATGATATTACAAACAAATAATAAACAAAATGTTAAACCTCATAATTCATATAAAACATTAACTCCAACCAAAAAAATTGAAAAAGTCAAGACTCAAGACCTTCAATTAGAAATCAATGGACTTAAACGACAGATTAATCAATATAAAAAGAAAAATTAGGATACCTAACAAAAAAAGAAGAAAAGGAAAAAGAAAATTTCATGAATAAAATACAAATACAAAAATGGTATATCAATATAACATTATTAGTAAATAATGATTTTTATCTCAATACGACAGTTCTCATAGATTCAGATGCAAACCAAAATTGCATCTAAGAATGACTAATACCTACTTAATACTATGAAAAAAATAACTGAGAAATTATGTGGAGCTAATGGTGTTGAATTACAAATAAAGTATAAACTTATCGAAGTAAAAATATGCAATGAAGGATGTTGCATAAATATCTTTTCATATTAGTTAAAGATACCCAACAAAGATTAATACTAGGAACTCTTTTCTTAACACAAATATATTCATTTTTACTAGATCAAGAAGGACTACATTCACAAAGATTAGGGCAAACTATGACTTTTAGGTTCATCACCTCACCAATAGAAAAAAAAGTTGAATCTGCTGCAAGAAAGTTTCAAAATAAAAAAACAAAAAAGCTCAAATAGGATATCTTCAGAAGGAAGTACATTATAAGAAAATAGAAAGTCAATTACAAAAACTAGAAATATAAGAAAAAATAAGGAAAGAAGAAAAGAAATATTAAAAAGAAGTCTGCCCAGATTTACCCAATGCTTTTTGGAAACGAAAAAGACATGCAGTTAGGCTACCTTACAAAAAATTTTTTTTATGAAAATCGAATTCTCACTAAAGTAAGACCTATTCAGATAAGTAATAAACTTTTGGAATATTGCAAAAAAGAAATTCAAGAATATTAGATAAGAATTTAATTAGACCAAGTAAATCTCCTTGGAGTTGTTTCGCATTTTATATTTATAAAAATGCATAAATAGAAAGAGGAACACCAAGATTAGTACTTAATTACAAACTTTTGAATAAAGTTTTGAAATGGATCAGATACCCTATTCCAAACAAAAAAGATCTTATCAATAGACTTTATAATGCATCAGTATTTTCAAAATTTGAAATGAAAGCAGGATATTGGCAAATACAAATAGCAGAAGAAGATAGATATAAAACTGCTTTTAATGTACCCTTTAGTCATTATGAATGGAATGTTATACCATTTGAGTTGAAAAATGCTCCATCAGAATTTTAAAATATTATGAATGATATATTTAATCCTTGTACTTCTTTTACAAATAGTATATATAGATGATGTATTGGTATTCTTAAAATCAATAGATCAACATTTTAAGCACCTAAAAAAATTTTTAAATATTGTGAAACATAATGGTTTAGTTATATCAGCCAAGAAAATGAAGTTATTCCAAACATAGATAAGATTTTTAGGCTTTGAGATATTTTAAAAAACAATAACTCCTATTATTTAATGAAATAAAAGACAAGACCCAGTTACAAACATTTTTAAGATGCTTAAATTATGTGTCAGATTTTATCCTCCATTTTAGATAGGTGAGTAAACCATTATTTAATAGGTTAAGAAAAAACCTTCCTAGATGGATCCCTGAAATGAGAGTAATAGTCAAAACATTAAAAGAGAAAGTAAAGACTTTACCTCGTTTAGGAATTCCTAACCCTAAAGCACAATTAGTAGTATAAATAGACGTATCTAATTTAGGTTATGAAGGAATCCTAATCTATAATATAAAATCAAGAATAAATAGTAAGATACTATTCAAAAATGTGGTTACAAGCACAAGAAAATTATTCAACAATAAAAAAGAAAATTTTAACAATATTACTATGTGTTTCAAAATTTTAAGAAAATTTATACAATAAAACTTTTCTTTTAAAAATAGATTGTAAAGCTACTAAAGAAGTTTTACATAAGGATGTTCAAAATTTGGTATCAAAATAAATATTTACTAGATGCAAGCCATTTTATCAGTCTTTTATGTTACTATTGAATTTATCAAGGGAGATAGAAATTCTATTCTTGATTTTCTAACACGAGAATTCTTACAAGAAAGGACAGAGAAGGAAAAATAAGTCCTCCTAAAAAACCACCAGGTCAGACATCTTCACCCTGTACCCCTAAGTCTTATGCCTTAAGAAATCCAAAAATAGGTCAATCTAGTCAGAAGAAAGAAAAAAGGCCATAACATTCCTCTTATTTTACTCCTTTAGAATCTACTTAAGAAGAAGCATTAGTAGAATCTAATAGACCCATGATTCTTTATTTTTCAAGATCCATTCCATCCGGATCTTTTAGTCAAAAACCCAAAAACTAAGATGCTCATTATATCTTTGAGAACATTATCTTATCTGTAAATTATACAGATATCCTTACAGGGATAGAAAATGAAAACATTTTTATTTCACATCTTGTTAAAAGAATAAAAAAGGTCACATTAAGATATATCAAAACACATCAAGGCAATCAAGACAAAGAAAAAAATTAAAAAGACATCAAGACAATCAAGACAAAGAAAAAAAATTAAAAGGACATTAGAAAGGATAATTACTTCACAAGGAAATCAAAACTTTTTCACTATAAAATGAGCTCAAATATAAGAAGTAAGGCAGAGGGAACAGGAGCGGGTTCAAAAGACATTCCAAAGCTTTGTCCAAAACCAACCAGAACCAAGATTTAGTTTCCTTCAAAATTTTTCCCATCAAGAATTTTTCTCGATTAAACTTTTCTCGATTTTTTCTCTTTGTATGAGCAAGTACTTCTTGTATTACAAATTAGAAGTAAAATTTTAAGAACACTTTCATAAGCTTTCTTAACCAATATTGGCATACAATAAATTGTCATTTCATTATTTTAAAGTTTCATTACTATTTTAATTACTTTGATTTCATTATTATTTTACATTATCGCTTTAGCTAATATTTTATTTTACTGTTTTCATATTTTACTATTTTCATCACTATTTACTCTTCTTTATATTCGCCTTAGTACTTTAAGTTACTGCTAATTAGCTCCTCTCCATAATTGGATTAGTAATCTGGGCTAGAAATGGTATCAAAGCCAAGTGGTCGTAGGAGGGAGAATAGTATCATGATGGGTCCCAAGCACTAATGTTGGTCAGTCGTGAAATCCGTTAATCAACTTGAGAAAAGAGATAGGTGGTCTCGGTGATGGTCCTTCTAGTGTGATAAGATAAATCAAGATATTATAATCACTATAAATATCCAATTTGGTTGAGAGACTTCTACGAAGGCCTAGAATATATTCAAGAGGGGAATCCTTATAGTCAGTTAGAATACGAAGAAAATATGAAAGATGTAGTTAATAGTGTAGAAATTAATATAGTAAAAGTAAAAAAAGATTTACAAAACTGTCAATACCCAAACAAGATGTTAAGTCTATTTATCAAATAGGATCATTTGAATTAAAACAAGACTATTTAACAAAAATGGTACAGAAAACAATATCAATCAATAATGAAAATCAAATAGTTCAGTTGTTCAATAAAAACACTTTAGGACAACACATACCTATGTATAAGTACTTGCATATAGGACTAGTATAAGTTGCCATAAAACTATTACATAGACTAGAATTAGATATTCCCATGCTACTATGTTTAAGAGATGCAAGACATTTAAGATTTTTAAATTTATTATTAGCAACAATATAATCAAATTTAACAAATGGTCTAGTGCACTTCAATTGTTATCCTAATTTCTCTGTAGACCTACAAAACTTACACATATTAGATGTACTTGCACTTAATGTTCAAACCAAAAATTTAGAAGTTAAAGACAAAATGAGAAGTATCATTCTAGTTTATAGGATATATTATAAGGTTATGTCAATAACCTTTAACCCAAAAGCAATAAAGTTCTCTAAACTAGGAGAATCAACATGCCAACACCATGATACCAAAATTAATCAAATGGTCAGAATAGGCATTTCCAAATGATTAGAAATTAACTAGTATCAACCCTTCTAGAGAAGTCAAGATAACATAAGTATCAAGATAGAAGAGCAAACTGATGGCAATGTTATGCTAAGATTTGCATCAATGAGAGAATCAAGAATTAGAATTGAGGAAATTCTTCCTGCAAGTTCATCTGTATCTAGTAACATGACAGAAAGAATGACCATAGACTTAGATCTATTAAATAGAGGAAGATCTACAATCTAACCAATAAAAACTAGAATAGATTGGGATCCCACAATTTCAAGAATTTATTCAGATAATCCCATCCCCTTCTTACTCAGAGATAAAGGATTATGAGTCCCAACTCAATACGATTATGACTGAGTTTAGCAAAAATAACAAACTATTAAGAACTAATTTCAATTCAGAAGAAAATAAACAAAAACAAGAATGATTTATGAAAATATATTCAAAAGAACAAGGCAAATGATTAGGAAAATATATTATGAAGAAATAAAAAAGAAGATGTATGCATTAACAATAAGTAAAGTTTTGAGAAAAAGATAAGCGAACATAATAAGAAGGTGGGATACATCATCAGAAATAAAACAAAAAAAAAAAAAAGAAACGGGAATGTTAGATGAACAATTTAATGAGATAATGAACTTAGAACCATTAATGATAAATAAGATCAAAATCTCAGTCCTAAAATTAATACTTATTATCCAAGACTATCCTTGCCAGACATAAGAATGAAAGATAGATTAATACATATCCAATTTAAGTATGATGCTGATGTAATCTATGAATGAAATCTAGATGGATTAGCAGAATATTAAATTCTTAATGTCCTCCAAGAAATGATAATGGCAGCCATAGCTTATAAATCAAGACTTAGGAATACTGATCAAATGATAGCCAAATTATTAATTTCAAGATATACCGGATAATTAAAATGATGGTGGGGTAATTACTTAAGCAAAAGTCAATTAAATGGAGGTATTGCAAGCAATAAAAAGAAAAATAGTCCAAATATAACCAAATCAAGAAGGTAGATGTGAGAAAAGGTATGTAAAAAATGCAGTAAAAACTTTAATATTAGCAATAACAAAACATTTTATAGGAGATCCCATTGCATTCCAAGAAATGATGTCTTAAATACTCTTGCATTTAACGTGTCCTAAATTATCAGATTTTAGGTGGTACAAGAATATGTTTTTAACCAAACTTTATACTAGGATGGATAGCAATCATGCATCATGGAAGGAAAGATTTATTGTAGGACTACCAAAATTATTTGCAGAAAAGATTAGACAAAAACGTAGGGATATATGTGGAGGAGTAATACCTTATGATTTATCTTATGGGGAAATTATTAGTATAATAAACCAAGTTGGATTAGCATTATGTACAGACTTAAAATTAGAATAAAAAATTAAATCAGAAGTGCCCTAAAGTAGGGCAAAAATGAGGACCTTTTGTGTTCGGTGTAGATATGAGAACATTAAAGCTCTTTCTGCTAAAAAGAGAAAGATTTTCCCTTGGACAAATTAGCCTTTTAAAAACTAAGAAAATAAGCCAAGAAGGTCTGATAAACCTGTTAAAACAACCAAGAGGCCTAATATCACTAAATGTTATAAGTGTGAAAAAACAGGGCATTCTGCAAGAAACTACAATATAAAATCACAAATTAGTGAATTAGAAATATCAGAGAAAATCAAAAAAAAAAATAATCAACATATTGGAAAATACTTCCCAAGAAGAACAAGAAGATAATAATAATGATATAATTGAATCCAGTAGTACAAAACCATTTGAAGACATGAGTAATGAAGGAGTATGTAAGTGCAAAATGATCAATATGGTTAGTAAGAAAAAATATTTACTCAAATTAAAAGATACATCTCAGAAAAGAAAGAAAAACAAAATATCAAACTTTATAATTTACATGAAAAACTAACACAGAGAAAAAGGATAAAAAATTTTAAAGTTCAAGATTTTTGATTAAAAATCAATGAGTTAAAGAAAATAGTTAGCTTATTACAAAAAGAGATTATAGAAATAAAAACCAAAATATTAGCCCTTAAAATATGTTAAGAGTTAGAACCTATAAAAGCAAAAGAAATAATAGAAGAAAATGAAAATGAGGATTTTATAAATATCATAAATAAAATACAGTAACAAAAATGGTACATAAATATCACTTTGATAACAAACAATGATTTTTATCTCAATATCATAGCCTTAATAGGTTCAAGGGCAGATCAAAATTACATTCAAGAAGGATTAGTACCTGTTTAATATTATGAAAAAATAACTAAAAAATTATGTAAGGCCAATGGTGTTAGATTACAAATAAAATACAAGCTTACCAAAGCAACAGTACGTATTGAGGGATACTGCACAAAGACCTCTTTCATATTAATCAAAGACATTCAACAAGGATTAATATTAGGAACTCCATTTTTAACATAGGTATATCCTTTTTTACTAGATCAAGAAGGGTTACATTCTAGAGAATTAGGACAACCTATTACTTTCAAATTTTTTACCTCTCCAATAGATAGAGAATTAAGTTTACTAAGAAAAAAATTCTATACAAGAAAATATTATGACTAATGAATCTTTGCTTATAATACAGATAAAGGCAGGCAGCAGCAACAGAGAAATTACGACTCCCAAGATAGATATGTTTAAGTTTGGCCCTTTCAAACTTTACTCTTTTAACCAAAATAGTTTAAAAGCTTTTAGAACACCAGCAAATATCTTTTTAGACACTTCTTGAAAATGTTTAATTGATAATCTTTGGGGTAGCAGAACCACCCAATCAAAACTTTTAAGTTTAAATGCATTAAGCCATTATTTTTCAAAAATGCAAAAAAATTATCATTCTAAATACTATGCTGTTTTCAAAGGAAGAAAACTTGGGGTTTATTGTAATCATAATTCAATAGTCCAAAGTTACTAGTCAATATCCCCATGCTTTATGGCAAGAATTCGAGAATTTTGAAGTAGCCATACAAGTAGCCAAAAGTGGCATTGGATCCAACTTTTATATTGAATTAATTTTTCCAATGACATAGCCTTCTATTCCAGTAGTTACTAACTTAGAGGGCTCAGCCCATAGTACACAAAACTTCTTTTCTATTATGCAGGGAAACCAGAAGCTTATGAACCAAGTCCAACAACATCTCTTTAATGTCTGAATTCGTGAATAAGGTAAACTATGAAAAGCCAAACTTACGAAACTGTTAAAAAAAGCCCAAATCCAGATAAATTAGCTCATTCTCTTAAATTCAACCTTACACTCTACTAGAAATCAACCCAATCAAAAATAGAAGTTGTGAAGCCTTAAGTATTAGGCCTAAGCTTCAAATAGTCCAAACAATACAACCTTTGTTTGAAATAGAACTAAGATTCCAAAGCATTATAGCCTAAAAGTGTGAAGACTTATTTATAACCCAGCTCATCAATCTTCAAAACTTTTTAAGCCAAATTTATTTTCAAGAAATTATAATTAGTGGAGTGGAAATCACTCAAGACCTCTTTCAATATTTTGTCCATTTTAGTTTTAGTAGTCTGCCCTCAAAAAGATTGATGCTAGAGGTTTTCAAAGCAAAAATTAATTGTAGCAAGACAAACTCATCATCAGCATAAATAGTACAACTCTATGAATACGAGATGGTGGAACAACTAATAGTAGACCATGAAAACGAGCTCAAGAGTTTTGAGTACCACTTTCAAATGGCAGTGGGCAATGCAATAAAAGAATCAACATTAATCAAGATAGTATCAATAATACCACAGTTATATAGCCTTATGGAAGAGCCTTCTCTCTATCAAATTTTTATTTCAAGAACTAAAGATATGATATCTAATTAAGCTCCTCAAGAATTTTAAACCATAAAAAATAAAGAGTTTTACAAAATGATCATGAAAAGACCATTTCTTACAGTTAATCCCAATTGGTGGGCTAACAGAGCATTACTAGCAAAGCGAAGAACGTATACAATTTAACGATCACATAAATTTAGCATGAATCTACTGTTTTCAAGATACGAAAATATATTAAAAGCATAAGATATACCATTTATCATAGTAGCAAGTGATGAAGACTGTGCCATTATTGAGTTAATAATGCAGAGATGAGAGATTAAACAATAAATGAAGACTTTATCTTATGGCCTTCACTCACTACTTTTTCTTTTGAAAAAGAAAAGTTGAGTTGATAAGATTAAAGGCTTTACAATACACCAAGTACACATCATCATGATAAAAAAATCTAAATGACACATCAAGACACATCAAGGCATATCAAGACAAAGAAAAAATAATTAAAAGAATAGAGGACATATCAAGGCACATCAAAAACACATCAAAGCACATCAAGAAAAAAAAAATCAGAAGGACAGAGAACACATCAAGGCATATCGAAAACACATCAAGACAAAAAAAAAAAATCAAAAGAACATTTAAAAGGATGCTTCCTTCATAAGAAAACCAAGACTCTCCCACTACAAAAGAGCCCAAACGCAAGAAGTAAGGCAAAGGGCGCAAGAGCGAATTCACAAGAGATTCAAAAGCTCTATCCAGAATCAACTGGAACCAAGACTTAGTTTCCTTTAAAACTTTTCTCAAACTTTTTCCTTTAAGATCTTTTCTCGATCAAACTTTTTTCGATCTTTTCTTTTTGCATGAGCAAGTATTTCTTGTATTACAAATTAGAGGTGAAATTTTAAGAATGCTTTTGTAAGCTTTCTTCAACCAATATTGACATACAATATATTATCGTTTCATTATTTTAAAGTTTTATTATTACTTTAATTTCATTACTATTTTTCATTACTGTGTTTTCATTACTGTTTTACATTATTGCTTTAATTATTGTTTTGCCACCATATCGGGGCCACTTATCCCTCATCTCAGGCCGACTAACGAACACGACTGACTAACATTAGTGCTTGGGACTCATCATTATATTATTCTCCCTCCTATGGACACTTGGGTTTGATACCATTTCTGGCCCAGGTTACTAATCCAGTTCTAGAGAGAAGCTAACTAGTAATAGCTTAAAGCACTAAAGCAAATATAAAAAAAATTAAATAGTGATGAAAACAGTAAAATATAAAAATAGCAAAATGAAACAGTAATTAAAGCGATAATGTAAAACAGTAATAATATAAAATAGTAATAATGTAAATTATTAATGAATACAGTAATAAAACTTTGAAATAACGAGACGATAATTTATTGCATGTCGATATTGGTTGAAGAAAGCTTACAAAAATATTTTTAAAATTTTGCTCTAATTTATAATACAAGAATTACTTGCTTATGCACATAGAAAAGGTCGAGAAAAGATCTTGAAAGGAAAAGTTTTGAGAAAAGTTTTGAAGGAAACTAAGTCTTGGTTTTGGAAAAAGCTTTGGAATGTCTTGTGAATTCATTCTTGCGCCTTTTGCCTTACTTCTTATATTTGAGCTCTTTTTATAGTGGGAGAGTCTTGATTCTTTATGAAGTAAGCATCTTTTTGAATGTCTTTTTGACTTTTTTCTTTATCTGATGTATTTTGATGTATTTTTGATATGTCTTGATGTGTCCTATGTCCTTTTGATTCTTTTTTCTTTGTCTTGATATGCTTTGATGTGTTTTTGATGCGCTTTTATGTGTCTACTGTATTTTTAATTCTTTTTTCTTTGTCTTGATGTGTCTTAATGTATCATTTGGATTCTTTTTATCTTAGTGATGTATCCTTGATGTGTTGTAAAGTCTTTAATCTTATCAGCTCAATTTTTTTTGTAAAAAAAGTAATGAGTGAAGGCCGTAAGATAAAGTCTTCATTTACTATTTAATCCTCTCGTCCTTGCATCATTAACTTTATATTGGCACAGTCTTCATCACTTGTTGCTATGTTAAATAGTATATCTTCTGCTTCTAATGTATCTTCATATCCTGTGAATGGTAGATTCATACTGAATTTATGTGACTCTCAAATTTTGTATGTTCTTCTCTCTACTAATAATGCTTTGTTAGCCCATTAAATGGGATTAACTTTGGGAGTTGGTCTTCTCATGATCATTTTGTAAAACTTTTTATCTTTCATGGTTTAAAATTCTTAAAGAGCTTGATTAGATATCATGTCTTCAATGATTGAAATAAAAATCTGATGGAGAGAAGGCTTTTCCATGAGGCCATATGATTGTGGTATTATTAATGCTATCTTGATTGATGTTGATCCTTTAATTGCATTACTTGCTACCATCTAGAAGCAGTACCTAAAACTCTTGAGTTGGTTTTCATGGTCTACTATTAATTGTTCCATTGTCCTGTGTTCATAAAGTTATACTATTTGTGCTGATGATATGTTTATCTTGCAACAATGGATTTTTACTTTGAAAATTCTTGTTATCAATTTTTTTAAAGGCAAACTATTTATGTCTTCTAATGGTTCTGAACTATTGGATTCAACTATATCATTATTGCCATCTTCTTGTTCTAATTGGGAAGTATTTTTAAATATGTTAATTTTTTTATTTCTTTTGATATTTCTAATTCACTAATTTGTTGTTTTATATTGTAGTTTCTTACATAATATCTTATTTTTTTCATACTTATAACATTTAACGATATTAGGCCTTTTTGTTATCTTAGCAAGCTTATCAGAACTTATTAGCTTAGTTTCCAAAAAGGCTTATTTATCTGAGGGAAAATTTTTCTCTTTTTAGCAAAAAGGAGTTTTAATTTTCTCGTATCCATGCTGAGCACAAAAGGTCCCTATTTCTACCCTACTTTGGGACACTTCTGGTTTATTTTTTGATTCCAATTTTAAATTCGTACATAATGCTAATCTAACTTGGTTTGTTGTACTAATCATTTTCCTATAAGATATTGAATCATAAGGTATTACTCCTCAATATATATCCCTAAGTTTTTGTTTAATCTTTTCTGTAAATAATTTTGATAGTCCTACAATAAATCTTTTCTTCCATGATGCATGATTGCCATTTGTCTTAGTATAGAGTTTGGTTAAAAACATATCCATGTACCACCTGAAATCTGATAATTTAGGACACGTTAAATGTAAGAGTATTTCAGATGTTCTTTCTTGGAAGGTAGTGGAATCTCTTATAAAATGTTTTGTTATTACTGATATTAGAGCTTTTACTATATTTTTTATATACCTTTCCTCACTTTTACTTTCTTGATTTGATTCTTTTAGACTGTTTCCCTTTTTATTACTTGCAATACCTCCATTTTATTAAATTTTGCTAGGTAATTATCCCGTAATCCTTTTAACTGTCCTGTAACTCCTGAAATTAATAATTTAGCTATCATATGATCAGTATTCCTAGGTCTTGATTTGTAAGTTATGACTGCTATTGTCATTTCTTAAAGGACATTGAGAATTTGATATTTTGCTAATCCATCTAGATTACATTCATAGATTGCATCAGCATTATACCTAGAGTAGGTATGTATTAATCTATCTTCCATTCCTATATCTGACAAGGATAGTCTTGGATAATAAGTACTAATTTTTGATTTGGGATTTTTGATTTTGTTTATCACTAATGGTTCTAAGTTCATTATCTCATCAAATTGCTCTTTTAACATTCCTGTTTCTTCTTTTTGTTCTATTTCTAATGATGTATCCCACCTTCTTATTGTGTTCACTTGTCTTTTTCCAAATCTTTACGTATGGTTAATGCATGTAGCTTCTTTTCTATTTCGTCAAAGATGCTATCATCTTGTTTTGTGAGGGTTAATAATTAGTCTTTTAGTATATCATATATTTTAAAGATGGGTTTATTAAGATCACTAAATACTTTTCCAATGCCAAATTTTTCTATTTTTCGTTTTCCTTTTGGATATTGACTAGAATTTTCTATATGATCGATTTGCTTAGCCACTACGTGTAAAATTTAATTAGTGTAGTTGTTTTTTTGGTATACTGAGATTATATCCTTATATACAGTTGGCTTATTTTGACTTTTATGTTCATTAGGTTGCTCAAATGGGGATGCTACCATTAAATTACCATGATATTGCATATCTATTTGCTTTAAGAGAGGGTATATTCCAATTGTCTCTGTGTTTCTAGCTGTTTTACCTCTTTTATTGTATTGATTTGATCATCAAAAGGATAATTTATCTTACTTCTTTGTGCATAATTTTCAAACTACATGAAAAATCTTATATTTTCTCTTATTGTTTCCATTTCTTTATAATATATTTCCCTAATCACTTGCTTTTGTTCTTTTGAATATGTTTTCATAAACCATTCTCTTTTTTGTTCATTTTCTTCTGAATTGAAATCAATTTTTAATAGTTTCTTATTTATGCTAAACTCAGTCATAATCATATTGAGTTGGGACTCATAATCCTTCATTTTTGAGTAAGAAGGGGTTGGATTATCTGAATAAATTCTCAGAATTGTGGGATCCTAATCTTCTCTAGTTTCTACTAGTTGGATTGTAAATTTTCCTCCATCTAATGGGTCTAAGTCTATGGTTATTCTTTCTGTCATGTTGTTGGATATAGATGATTTTGCAGGAAGAATTTCTCAATTCTAATTCTTGGTTCTCTCATTGATGCAAATCTCAGTATAACATTACCATTAGGTTGCTCTTCTATTTTAGATACTTGTGTTGTCTTGACTTCTCTAGGAGGGTTGATATCAGTTAATTTTCAATCATTTAGAAATGTCAATTCAGACCATTTGATTAATGTTGGTATCATGGTATTAGCATGTTGATTATTGGCTCTAGTAAAAGAGTTTCTCCTAGTTTAGAGACTTCTTTTGAGTTTGGGTTAAGGGTTGTTTACATAACCTTATAATATATCATATAAACTAAAGTGATACTTCTCATTTTGTCTTTAACTTCTAAATTTTTAGTTTAAACATTAAGTGCAAGTACATCTGATATCTATGGATCTTGTAGGTCTACAGAGAAATTAGGATAACAATTGAAGTATATTGGACTATTTACTAAATTTGATTGTATTGTTGCTAATAATGAATTTGAAAATCTTAAATGTCTTGCATCTCTTAAACATAGTAGTAAGAGAATATCTAATCCTAGTTTATATAATGGTTTTATGGCAACTTGTACTAGTCCTATATGCAAGTACCTATACGTATGTATGTGTTATCCTAAAGTGTTTTTAATGAACAGCTGAACCGTTTGGTTTTCATTATTGATTGATATTATCTTTTTACCATTTTTATTAAATAATCTTATTTTAATTCAAATGATTCTATCTGATAAATATATATAACATCTCGTTTGAGTATTGATCAATTTTGTAAGTCTTGTTCTATTTTTGCTATATTGATTTCTATAATATTAACTACATCTTTCATATTTTCTTGATATTCTAACTCACTACTAGTTAAGAATTCCCCTATTGAACATGTTCTAGGCCTTCCTAGAAGTCTTCGAACCAAATTGGACATTTAGAATGATTATAATATCTTGACTTACATTGCCACACTAGAGGGACCACCATCGGGACCATCTATCTCTCATCTCAGGCTAACCAATGAATTTCACGGCTGACTGACACTAGTGCTTAGGACTCATCATGATACTATTCTCCTTCCTATGGACACTTGGCTCTGATACCATTTCTAACCCAGGTTACTAGTTCAGTTCTGGAGAGGAGCTAACTAGCAGTAACTTAGAGCACTGAGGTAAATATGGAGAAGAGTAAATAGTAACGAAAATAGTAAAACAATAATTAAATCAATAATGCAAAACAATACTGTAAAGCAATAATGAAATCATAGTAATGAAAACATTAATGAAATTAAAGTAGTAATGAAAGTTTGAAATAATAAACGATAATTTATTGCATATCGATATTGGTTGAAGAAAGCTTACAAAAGCGTTCCTAAAATTTTGTCATTAATTTGTAATATAAGAAGTACTTGCTCATGTAAAGAGAAAAAATCGAGAAAAGTTTGATCGAGAAAAAATCTTAAAGGGAAAAATTTAAGAAAAGTTTTGAAGGAAACTAAGCCTTGATTTTGGTTGATTTAACAATAAAAGATATACTTAATAAAATGCAGCAATTATATTTTTTCATGTCAACATTTGAAAAAATTAATATATGTGTAAAATATAAAGATAACAAAATAAAGAAACTTTTAAAAATAAAAAATAAAAGATATAAATTAAAAATAAATTTAATATACTGAAATGTTCTCAACATCATAAAGAAATTAATTGAATATATAAGTTAAAGAGTGCATCTACATACATTAATCAATATCTTAAGATTGAAATTAATGTTGAATTTAAAATTTTAAAATATAAATTATCATCAAAATGGAGCTTTACAATTTAAGACTTAGATATGTCATTAAAGTAAAATTTAAAAGTATTTTGATAAAAATAACAAATCAATAAAAATTTAAAACTCCATTTACAAACAAAACAATAATAATTTATATATAAGTGTATTAAAATTAAAATTTTATCAACTTAAAATTTAAATTTTTTAAGATAAAAATTATGGGTGAATTAAATTTTAAAATTACATTGTTTATGTGGAAATAAATTAGAAATATTATGAGTTTTCATGATTAAATTTCTCGTAGACAAATATCACTAAATATAAAATTCAAAATTCTATAAATAAAAATTATCAATATTAATCCATTTAAAAATTTTACAACATAAATATTCTAATATTTTTTTAAAATATAATAACAATATATAAAAATTTTTGAATGTCCATATTAATACCACATATACTTTGAAAATAATCAGTTTAAAAATATATTAAATATTTAAAATAAATTATGGGTGATTTAGAGAAGATAATTTACAAATAAAGAGTGATTTAGACCTTTTGTAACATGGGTTGTTGGCTGATATCTAATTTGAACTACTTAGTGTTAGAGTAATTTGATGGCTAATGATACTGAGATTTCAGCATTAACCTAAAATATTCAAAATAAAAAAATTTCACTATACAAATCATTTATTTTGAAAATCTAAGAATTAATTTTTTATTTTATTAGATTATATTACCTTTTGATGGACTTGTTGGTAATTAGTTTTCTTATTAGATTTTTTTAAATTTAAATTATGTATTTAAGCTTTTAAATTTAAATACATATTTTAAAATAATTATACATATAATAGCTAAGAGTGATTACATAATTTAATTAAAAACTTATAACATATTTGATAAACAAGTGAGCTAAAAATAAAATAATTATTTTTCAAAAATAAGATCTTTAATTAATTTGAATTTGTGCTATTTTTTAGTATAAAATTTAAAAATATTTTTAAAATTGAAATTAATAATAAATAAATAAAAATAATTTTAAAATATATAAATTAAATTTTATTTGAATTTCGATTCAAAATTTACCATTTTAATTGTTTAAGTTTTACATTTAAATTCTTAATTAAATTCAATTTAAATCTTGATTCAAATAGTTATAGACAAATTAATAATATTTTTATTATTAAAATACCTAAAATATAATTCAAATAAATTATATACCTCATTTTAAGTTTATGCTTTAAATTTAAATAATTTTTAATTCATAAATTATTTTTTTTATAAAATTTTCAAAACTTTGAGCGTGTAAACTAAAAAATTTTTACTACTAAAATATCTAAACTTTTTTGTGATAATAATCTAAATAATTTTTACACTTATTTAAATTTTAACTCAAATTGTGGTACAAAATTTTAAAAGCAAAAAAAAAAAAAATCAATTATTTGGACTTCATTACTATCCAGCTCAATCCACCGAAGCGCAGCCAGTCCAATGAAGTTTAAAAGAGACAAGCCCAGCCCGGACGAGTATCCAAGCCAGACACGCCCGAGCTAGAGGGATATATATAAGACTAGACCCAATAAACGAAACCCTAAGCCCCTTTCTCGCACTTGTTAGGGTTTCTCGAGAAACTGGGACTGAGAAGGCCGCCGTTGGGAGACTTGGAGGGAGGCAACAGCAGCGATGGCATATGAGACCGTCCGTCAACGGAGGAGCTCCTCGTTAGGGAAGGACCTTCTATGTCGACACAACTTTTTCTGTGACGCTTACTTCGGACTTTACAAACATGTCTATTTGGTTTGTCTCTTTCAAAGTAACAGATTTCTTCTCAGAAATCACGTCATCTTAGCAATCTAAAACACCAAAAAGAAAAAAATACGCAATTTTACATTTAAGAAAAATGAAAGTGCAAACAAGAATCTGGATGACACCAGAACAGACAACCGGATTTTATTTTCGATTTCAAAAAAAAAAAAAGTAACAAATCCGCAACAACAAAACCAAAATCGAAGCAGCGAAACTCAATTAAATCAATCTACCCGATAAGAAACAAACAAAGACGAAGTAGTGAAACCAAATCAAACCAATCTAGCCAAGACAGACAAGCAAACAGAAACTTCAACATTCATTTGCATCTCGTGGTTATTTCTCCAGAAGAAACCAAGAAAGCAACTAAGCCTTGTACTTCCATTTTGGGTCATAAAAAGACTTGTGGTTGGAGAAGCTGTTGTGGACTTTTTCAGAAGATCAAGCACATAACGATACTTGAGTGGGTCATTATTTCTCGAAAGGAATCTGTACTGAAAGAATGGGTTGATCATGGGCCTGAGTCTCAAATGTGGAAAGCTTGTGAACTAATGAGACAGGCTTAAGAGGTCGAGTCAGGAGCAAAAGATAGGTTCTTGCTGGGCTGAAGAATGCTTAGCAGATCAGCCCATTAGATTGTTTTACGAGGGCCATGGTTAACCAAACATGAGGATACGTGTGTCAATTTGCACAAATGAGAGGGGTAAATCGCAGATTGCGACCAAACGGAAGTTGTGTGTATATATGTTGTAAAACCTAAAAGACGCGACGACAGCTTAGGGTTTGTGGCTTGTTGCAGAAGAACCTAATTTGCAGAGAGCTTCACCTCCGTCGCCGTCACCATGGGTCGTATGCACAGTCGAGGGTCTTCCTTTCTCTCTTTCTCACTTGGCATTATATACATTTTTACATGCACATCTATATGTCTGTGTTTCACTATCTGCAGTTATTAATATCGTGCTTCTGCGTATCATTTGGTTGCAGTAAGGGTATTTCTGCTTCAACTCTGCCATACAAGAGAACTCCACCAAGCTGGCTCAAGATCTCAGCTCAAGATGTGAGTCATTGGAGCTAATTACTCGCTCCTTCTTAATTGGCCTCTCACTTGACTGAAAGAGCACTTAGCTTAGTGTTTGGATGATTAGAAAGTGCTCCCAAAACAAAAAAAAAAAAAAAAAACAGAGAATCAATTGCTAGAATGTTTCCAACATATGCATTATGTCACTGAGATGATTAAAAGATATGCAAGTCTTCACGGGACTAGGTCATTTGGTCCTACTTTCTAAATGTGTTATGATGCCAGTGTTGTGAATATTTTAAAAATTTGCTGCCTAAGGTTTACAGAAAATCAAAGACAATCCTCCTTATAAATTTGTTTACTTTTGGTCCTGTACGAAAAAAGAAAATAATTTTGTTTACTCATTCCATGGTGTCTTGTTGGGATTGGTGGGAAACAATGATTTAACTATGATCAGGTTCCGACGACATGACCATAATGCGGATACTTATAGAAAGTTATGCAGTGTCTGAATCATGCAAAATGAAAGAAAAGTTTAATGGATTTCAATATCAACAACTCAAGAGGACAGGTTTCCAACAACAGAAATACAAGATTTGTTCCCGATTTAAAACGCTCGTTTTTTTCTCTTAAAAAAATCACGGCAAAAATTAGAATGGCAATTCTTATGTACGTCCCGACTATAGGCAACTCCAATCAAGTGACGAAAACAGCATGATTCCACCACTTTTTCATAGGTCGATTAGAAGAGGAGCTAAGAAAGCTCACACATTTATCTGACAAGTAAATTTATTTAGAAAAAAGGAAGAACAAGATACACGCATTTACAAGCCTTCAAGACACAGAAAACTCCCTCTCTATTATTCACCAAACGATAGTTACTTTCACTGAAATGCAAAGGCCATTTTCACAAGCAAAAGTCTTAAATCCACCTGTGTAATCTTATGGACAACAAAATAGAAAAGCTCTTAAGCAAATGATCAAATAAAACTGATCAACAACAGAGAATATTACCTTCTTAGGATCGCCACCTTCATCTGGGTGGTTTTTTATGGCGGCTTTCTTGTAGGCCTTCTTCAAATCATCCTGGGTAGCGTTCTTGAACACCCCCAGTATCTCGTAGTACCTGGAGTTATTGCTCTTCTTCGGCGCTCTCCCAAACATCTCCTTCTCTCTATCCCTCGAAAAGCCTTTAATCACAAACTAAATTCCCCCTTTTCCGCCGATCACAACAATTTCACAGTTAGAATTGCTCTCCTCCAACGTGAAGGCAGCTTGGTGAAAAGAGAGGTGGGTGTAGTTTTAGAACAGTACGAATGGATCTTAGCCGTATTAAATGTCGGTAAGTGACGGTTGAGATTGGCTCCTCGTTCCTGGTTTTTTGGCTCCGAGCTTCCTTTGAAGAGAAGAAGGAAGGCTCTAGAATCCTCTCCCTTTCTCTCTGTGCTTCCAGTAATTAGAAGGGAACCGTTTGTTTGGCCTTCTGCTCTAGACCATTCCCTTGAATCAAAGTCATTTATTTTTGCCTCTTTGTTCTAGAGCCTTCCTGTCTGTGTCTCCTTCGGATTCTATTTTATCTATTTACCGATTTACCCCCAAAGATTTGGAGAATGGCGGAAAGCTCACAGCCAAGCAATCTCTTCAATCCTTGGCCACCATAAACAAGGTAACTTCAATGTTGAATAATCAATGCAACACCACCGAGAAAGAGAGAGAGAAGGAGAAAACCATACCGGGAGAACGGCGGAATAACCGAACGAGAAAACAATGGGAAAACTCTTAGCATTTGGTGATACAGCAAACTCTGCTTTCAGTACATTGGCTTATGAATAGAGAGAGAGAGTACGATTTTTCTCTTGCAGGAATCAAAACAGAATTTACCCTACACGATCCGAGGGAGTGAAACTGATTAGTCGTGCTGTTCTTTTTAGATTTTTTTTCTCTTTTTCTGGAAACAATTTGGATAAACGGGGCTGGGCTGCACGTCGCAGACCCAATTTGATATTTGTTTCCGTTTCCCTTTCTCCCTGTGCGTAGCTGCAAGATAAGTGCAATTTGTAAAAAATAATTTTTAAAAAATATAATTATTATATTTATTTATTATAATATACAAATTTATTATAATTTTAAAACACATAATATTTTATATATTTAATACATAATTTTTAATAAATATATTATTAAATTAGTTTATCAATGTTATTTTTTATAATCAAATTTTTATAACAAATTTAGGTTTGGAGCCAACCTACAAAGTTCAATAAATCTTTCAACTTAAGGATCAAACTAAGTTTGCTAATTAAAAAATATATGGTTTATGATTTATCAATATACTTGGCTCATTAAATTATATTTAAAGTCTATGTTATTGGGTTTTAAATGTAACAACTTAAGGATCATTTTAGGTATGAGTGATGGCTTTGTTATGATTTTATATGCTGACAACTTTAAAATTAGAACAATACCATGTTCTCAAAGCAGATCGAAAAATGCATAAGAGCACATGAACCTAAGGGCTTCTGGTGGGTCAATTGGGTGGTGGGGAGACTTGATGATTGGGCTTTTAGCCCAACATCATTAAAGGCTTTCTCTATGCCTATGTATGGGTAAAGTGACAATTGCATGCAAGTTTTGTTTGTCCCATTTCATGTTATCATATAGAGTTTTGCTTTGATTCATGTGATATTATGCATATTATTTATTAGAATTTTTTTAATAAATTCTTATAATTTAAGTACAAAGAGTTATAATTTTTATATTTTTTAATAATATAAAATTAAAGGGTTTAACTAATACCATCAAATATATTTTATTATTATTTTATATTTATGCAATTTCATGGTGCGACAAAAATGTGAGTTCACACATATTGTGATTATCTCAAACATGCCATTAACTTCCCAATTGTGTCATGACCAAGAAAGTTCATTTCTTGTTTTCAGAAATGTGAGTTCACACATTATCATTTTAATTAATTTAATTAAAATGATTTATTAATTGTTAATGTAATATGATTTAGATTATTGGATCATGATTATGTTAATCTTAATAAAGTCAATAAGATCATTGTGTTAGTTTTATGTTTGAGTGAATTTTTTTTATAAAATTAAATTAATGATGATGAATCATCAAATTAAGATGTGATTTTGATCGAAATAATTTAAACAAACATAAAAATATATATATAAGATTATAAATATAATTTTGAGATAATTTATTTTTTTACTTTTAATTTTTATCATTCTTTTAATATTCCATCACCCTCCAACGGCCGGGTCGCGTCTAACAAAACCCCGTTGACAGAAGAAATTAATGTATTTGAGGCCAAATCTCCTTGGCAATGTCCAAAGGCGACGATGCCCACTTCCTCCCTTCCTTGACACTGCCGTCTGGCAAAGTAATCCTACCCGGAAAAAAAAAAAAAAAACAAAAAACAGGTCATATGCATACAACATAGGAACGCAAAAAATGCACACAGCTATAGAAGAATTCACATATGCATTGAGATATAAAATTGACGAGTGGCAAGTGCGATACTTGATGGGATCATGAGGAAGTGATTCAAGTTGAGCGCGTTGCTGCGATTGGATTTCCTCGAAGAGCCGGATGCGTTTGGGGATGACATTTTGCAGATAACAATCATCTTTGGGATGAGGAACCACCATGGCTGTGGAGGTGGAAGAAGAGCAGGAGAATAAAGACGATTTACAATACGACACTCCGAGAGAAGCTGAAGTGAAATGAGAGTAACGGCGGATTGGGGAAACCAGAGCAGCAGCGAAGCGTGCCAGCATATGGGAATTTGACGGTTTCCGTTAAATGAGGTTTTTAAGGTTTCATAATTTTGCACATTTTTCCCCGTAGCGTGGACTTCAAGCGGAGAGGCCCAACGGCTCCCTTCGCTGTTTCCTTACTCCTTGACGTCATCCGACAATCCATCGGCCTCCTTTTGCTTTCCTCTGGCCGCACCCACCGAGCCTTGGGCTCCGTTCACTGTTTGCCTGCTCTATGCACAAATGGCCAGCAGGCCTTGGGCTATTAAAAAACGAGCCTTTTGTTAGCAATATAACAAAAAATAAACAAATTAAATATATAATTATTAAGTTATTGATTATTAATGGGAAGGATCATCATATTTTATTGATCTAAAATAAATAATTTAAATATATAATAAATTATAAAAATACATTTTATTTTTTATAAAAAAACTTACAACTCAAATCAATAAAAAATTTTAAAATAAAAATGCTATAAAACCCTAATGTTTACCCTATATTATCAATTAAATCTTTATACTCAAAAAATAACAAATCGAATCTTCATCTTTTAATTTGATTCAAAATAAACATTAATTTAAATGATTATAAAAAAATTAAAGGCATATTCGTTTTTGAAATATTTTTAAAATAATTCAGGTAAATTATTCACTCTATTTTAGATTGATCACTGAAATTTGAATAATGTTTGATAAAATATTTTTATATATTTTTAAAATTTTTAATATTATAAATTTTATAGAATTTTGAATGGGAGACAACTACAGCGCCTCCAAACTAGAGTCTAGATACGATTACTTGGTTGGAACTAGTCCCGTGAAGACTTGCATATCTTTTAATCATCTCAGTGACATAATGCATATGTTGGAAACATTCTAGCAATTGATTCTCTGTTTTTTTTTTTTTTTTGGGAGCACTTTCTAATCACCCAAACACTAAGCTAAGTGCTCTTTCAGTCAAGTGAGAGGCCAATTAAGAGGGAGCGAGCAATTAGCTCCAATGACTCACATCTTGAGCTGAGATCTTGAGCCAGCTTGGTGGAGTTCTCTTGTATGGCAGAGCTGAAGCAGAAATACCCTTACTGCAACCAAATGATACGCAGAAGCACGATATTAATAACTGCAGATAGTGAAACACAGACATATAGATGTGCATGTAAAAATGTATATAATGCCAAGTGAGAAAGAGAGAAAGGAAGACCCTCGACTGTGCATACGACCCATGGTGACGGCGACGGAGGTGAAGCTCTCTGCAAATTAGGTTCTTCTGCAACAAGCCACAAACCCTAAGCTGTCGTCGCGTCTTTTAGGTTTTACAACATATATACACACAACTTCCGTTTGGTCGCAATCTGCGATTTACCCCTCTCATTTGTGCAAATTGACACACGTATCCTCATGTTTGGTTAACCATGGCCCTCGTAAAACAATCTAATGGGCTGATCTGCTAAGCATTCTTCAGCCCAGCAAGAACCTATCTTTTGCTCCTGACTCGACCTCTTAAGCCTGTCTCATTAGTTCACAAGCTTTCCACATTTGAGACTCAGGCCCATGATCAACCCATTCTTTCAGTACAGATTCCTTTCGAGAAATAATGACCCACTCAAGTATCGTTACGTGCTTGATCTTCTGAAAAAGTCCACAACAGCTTCTCCAACCACAAAGTCTTTTTATGACCCAAAATGGAAGTACAAGGCTTAGTTGCTTTCTTGGTTTCTTCTGGAGAAATAACCACGAGATGCAAATGAAGGTTGAAGTTTCTGTTTGCTTGTCTTTCTTGGCTAGATTGGTTTGATTTGGTTTCACTAATTCGTCTTTGTTTGTTTCTTATCGGGTAGATTGATTTAATTGAGTTTCGCTGCTTCGATTTTGGTTTTGTGGTTGCGGATTTGTTACTTTTTTTTTTGAAATCGAAAATAAAATCTGGTTGTCTGGAAAAGAAGGAGTTTCTGTTTGTTTAAATCTCTCTTGTCTTTTTCATTGTTTATCAAGAACTGGCGATATGTTTGCTTCTTATAACTGTGAGCCCCTTGGCTTGTAATTATGTTGGCACCCATCTCCTGCCTTTTCCTCCTGATGGGTGCATATTTTGCACTGTTTGTCAGAGTTTGTTCTTTCTGTTTGTGGATCAATAGCTCAGTGGCATGTACTAAAATACCTGCTTGATTGTTAATTTTACAGGATTCTACTGCAGTGCAGACCTCCATTCTGGCATTTACGGATGATGTAGCTCTACATGTTAGCGCTGTTTTCCATGTGATCAAAGAGTTAGGAGTTAAAGGGCTTGAGCAGTCTGACCTTCAAATTATCACTCAAGCATCTTCTATAAGTAATTGTTTCCGGTCCTTCTCATTTATGTTTGAGCTTGGTTTGTTTTTTGTTCATCAATTGTGTACATCTCCCTCTCTCTCTCTCTCTTCCAGGTTTCTTGTCTACAGCTACAAAATTCTGATGGCATTTGCTTATTGAATCTCTTGCCTCTCAGTTATGTTTGTTCTATGTGTTTGTGTCTGAATGTTGTTAAAAAGTTGCAATTTTTGGTGGTGGTTAACATTGCATAAGGATGAGTTTTTATGCACACAAATATATGTGTGTAGCTAATAAGTGTGCTGTGCAAGATAGATTTTGTCTATCTGCTTATTTGGTCTTAATGGTGGGTTGGGCTTGAAAATATTGGAATTTATCGAGCTAGGTCCGATAGGAGAGAGTATGGGTTTAGAGGAAGTGAGGCAGGGAGGCCTAGTAAAACTTTGCTGAAATTTGGGCGTCAGCCAAGAGATGCTTATCGTCAGTTTAGGCTTGTTTGTTTTTTTTTTTTTGGGCCTAAAAGAAGATAGGCCAAGTTTTTATGCTGCTGGGGTTGAGTGCTGACTAGCTAAACGAAGAAGGTGCTTCAAGGAGTTAGAGTTTATGGCTCTAGATATGCAAATATATATGTTCATAAAAGCAAGTTATTGAGAGCAATGAAGACTGTATGCTTATGGGAGTGGAGGGATTAAGACAAGTGTGGAGTTATATTTAGAAGGATGATGAAAATGGAGATGGGAAGTTATGGTAGCCCCTTGAATGACATAAAAACAGCATCTTCTAAATATTTCAATTAATTCTTGTTGGCTCTTCATGTAGATATGCTTACTCCTCTTGTCCCCATGAAAAAAAAAAAAATTGAACAATTTCTATTTGTTTCTATCTGTCTCTGTCTCTGACAATGTGCAATATCATTTGGTGTTGGCCTTTGGCAGATCAGCTGCCTGTAGAGTCTTCTTCTGTAGATGTTGTCATTTCCATCTGTAGGTCAAGCGAATTTCCTGGTGACCAGTTGTTTGTGGAATTTTCTAGAGTTCTGAAGCCTGGTGGAACAATTACCTTGCTCAAGAGCTTACAGAATGATATGGGAGAGGCAGATAAGGTTTATATTATCTGGTTCCTGAGCTGATGGATTCTTGTTTTCTACTTTTTCAATTCTTTAATTTTTCAGTACATCTAATGGGAGTTCTCTTGCAGGTAATATCTAGTCTTCAGCGCAGGTTGCTCTTGGCGGGGTTTCTAGATGCACAACCTCTTGGAATGAAGCCAATTATACCATCTAAAGTAAATCTGTCTGTTGGGGTGAGTCACAAGTTTTTTTAGTTTGATATTGATAATCTTCTTGTAATCTATCTGCTGCTTCTTTTGCTTCTGTGTCTTATGACAAATGGAAAAACTATATTTGAGTATTTTCTTTTTAATTTTGCGTGAAGATGCTTGAACTAAAAAGTATCTTTCACTCTGTTCCTTGAAAACCATAAACCTCACCTCTCAATGATTTATATCAAGCCCTTGTGAACTAGTCATCTCATTTTTCAGATTAAGCGTGGCAGTTCAATATAGTTGGCAGTTCTTGGTGTCAATTAAAAATGGCAAGTTTTCAAGTTCTCTTCCTTTTTTTCTTTTGATTGGAAAGTTTTCTTCCTTTTTAACTTCTAGGTTAGGGCTAACAGACCTTCTTGGAAGATTGGCTCGTCGTTCGCTATTAAGAAGCCCACAAAAGGTCCATTTGAAGTTCGCTTGGATGATGATTTAGATTTGATAGATGAAGATGCTTTGTTAACTGAAGAGGATTTAAAGAAGCCTGAGCTGCCACTTGGTATGATAGCGGTACCTTATACAAAGTCCTTTGTGAACCTTCTTCTATTATAGATCTCTTGAGTTGGCATGTTCTTTGCATTAAAAGGAAAGCGTTTGTGCAGTTGGTGATTGTGAAGTTGGGAGCACAAGGAAAGCTTGCAAGAACTGTACTTGTGGAAGGGCTGAGGCTGAGGAGAAAGTAGAGAAGTTGGAACTGACCATGGATCAGCTGAATAATCCTCAGTCAGCTTGTGGCAATGTATGTGTTGTTTTTTCTTGGTTCATAATTAGCAAATTGTCCCATTCAATGGCTTCTTTGGCTTCTAGATTAAGTAATTGATAATCTAAGTGATGGCTGTTAGTCTTGGCACTTCAACTATAAAGGAATAACAAGATGTGGCTGTGTAACTGTTGCTATAAAAAAGTAAAAAAGGAAGGATGTTGATGGGCTGCTTTTGGCTGTTGCGTGCTTATGTAAATTTGTCTTAGGTGTCATGCTTCATCTGAGTAAGCTCTTCGTTGATAATGGTAATTACAGTTTTCCTAAACTATTCCACATTTTTCTATTTGAGGGTGACACCATACAGCACAAGGCTTAGTAAACCAAAACGCTGAGATCACCCTGCACTTGCATAATGGCGTTGTATGCTTTGTCCTATAAAATACTTGTTTTTTTTTTGTTCAATTTTCAACTTCTCAGGAATTATGTTTTTGTTGCAGTGTGGACTTGGTGATGCTTTCCGCTGCAGCACATGCCCATATAAGGGCCTTCCACCATTCAAACTGGGCGAGAAGGTACTTGATTAAATTGCTGCACTTCCCTTTGTCTCTGTCTGTGTCCGTCGATGTCTCTGTCTCTCCTTGTATCTGAGAATAAGACGCATTTGGAAATGAGTATAACCAAGCAAATTTCTTCATGCAGGTATCACTACCTGGGAACTTTCTTGCTGCTGATATCTAAGTATGAAGATGTTGATGACCCTTGTCAACATATGCTCACAGTTTTTGATAGACTGTCTTTGTTACTGAAGGCTTCTGTTTGTCTATCTGTTCTTTGTTTGCCAATAGAAGTAGTGTTGTGCTCCATAAAGCCTGACAATCTTTGATAATGGAAACCAGCAATTTTTTTAGGCAGATTATGATTGCAAAATTTTGTTTATTGTATGATCTGCGGTTGCTTACTTTTGAAAAATTCTTAGCAAAGTGATCTGATTCTCAAATTTCACATTTTCTTCGGTAGTGTGGAGCAGCTCTAGTACCACTGAAGCTACTTGCAGTCTCCCTGATCTTGATGTTTATCTATTAAATCTAATAATCTTCAATAAGATACACATCTGCATAAGTTTTCATACACATGTTTCGAAATCTTAATAAAGATTTCAGAAGCTTTGGAGGTGACAACAGTCTCGGCCAATACAGGATTGTTATCAAAGAGCATCTTGTGCTTAACGTAGATATGAAAAATAAGCTTGTGGGCTTTATACTTTAAGCCCATGACAAGAGTTGTGTTATATGGGGTAGTCATCATGATGATCTTTGCCTGGTTTGGTGAATCATCAAATTAGTGTGACTGTGGAGTTAAGACAACAGTTTCTATGGCTTATGCATGCTTTGCAAGCTGCTTATTACAATAAAAGCTGTGATAATTTTCAAATATTGCCCATGGACATCCTTAAGATGCCTCTTGGTTCCTGTATAATAGGGTTGCTGTTCGACAATCATAGGTTATAAATTTAATTGTTGTTATATGTCATGACAAATTATTTTAGTGTTGATGGGTACAATCAGCGGGCATAAAGGACACAGTCCTCTTCTCCAGGTCATACCCCACCAGGAAATCCATCTGAGACAGGTTGCCCAGTATAGCCACATCATTAGTTGGTACCATGGCAAAGCACACCACACCTTTCTGCACTTCTACAAACGCATTGGCAGACTTCAGCTTCAGGTCCGCACCGGTTAAATGGACTGTGATATCAGGAATATTAATCTCCTTGTCTGCTTTGAAACATTCACGGAAGATGCGCTTTGGGTCACCAACACGTTCGGCATCTGTTGCTTCCACCAGGACTTTAGCCAGATTGTCGTAGAACTCTGAAGCAATCATGGTCAAAGTAGTTCCGGAGTCGATAACAATGTTACCCTTCTCTGCAATTTTACCTTTCGATGAATTCGAACCTTTGTATGGCAGCCTCTTGTCGCCAACACTTATTGCCTCCAGCGTCACGTAGTAATATGTTTCAGGTTTCTTATGGACCAAAGGGCTTGAAACAACGTTGGACCCCGAAGCCGCACCAGAAGAACCCAGATACATCTTGCCTGTAGCATTTGGTTTTAAATGTGGGTGGACCAAGCAATAGGAGAATTTCTTGCCAATTGATGTATCAAGTTGGGAGACTAAGGAAAGGGGGCCACCACCAAGACCAACTATACCAGAGCCAATCTCTTCGAAAATGCCACCGTTACTATGTCCACACCCGAAAGCAATATTTGGGAAGGAAACTGCCTGGCCAATGGCCGTCGCCATGGAGAAGTTATCGGAAGAAACAACCCCTTTGGTGAAGGACAGGTCTGCGTATGTGTAACTGTATTTGCAGACGTTACTGGACCGGTTACAGTTTCTCTCACTGGAAACCAAAGCGTCACAGAGACTTGACCCACATTTTAGAGTTTTGTATGTAGAGGATCGTCTGGGGTCGAAGATGGGGAACTTTTGTTTGTAGCAGGGATGGCAAGGCTTACACTGAACCCAGGTGAGATCACTTCCTGTATCGGCTAATGCAAGTACGGCAACCGGTGGTGTGCCAATGGAGATAGCCATGAAGTATTCTCCACCGGCGGCCACTAAAGGTGATTCGACTCGTCGTTTGGAGAGCGAAGTAACGGGTTTGAAACGATTTATGCGCGAAAAAGATCGGCGGAAGGAGTTGTGGAGACGATCAAAGTGGGTTTCCAGTGGACTGTAAAGCGGAGACGAGAGGGAATCTCTGTGTATAAGATCAAAACTGAAGCCTCCAGTGCTTCCATGGACAAGGGAAAGGACGGACAGATGGTGGGTTAAGCCAATCATGGAAAGAATAGAGAGGGTGAAAAAAGCAGCCATTGTTGAGAACTGGAGATGAAAAAAAAAAGAAAAGACCAGTCGAGAGGAGCTTACTGTACGTTTCAGCATTTAAAGACAAAAAGACAAGGTTTGAGGATGTCAACGGCCAGCAACCTGGAAGGTCAACAGCTGTGGTGTATACATGGAAGGTAAAGATTTAAAAGGATACAATGTATATGGGCAGTATAATCCGATTTTTCAGACAATTTGTTAATCCAAAGTGTTATAGGTTCATCCTTCTTATTCAGTCAAAGTGGGTCGTAATGTGATATTTAACTAATCAAAAGTATAACTTACATAATAAAAAATAATCAATAAATACGAATCTGAAATCATCATGGCTATGTGTTTTGCAATACGACCAAATTATAACTTTTATGATCTTATTAAGAAATCCTCTAATGCACCAAAACTGATCTTATAAGACATATATTTCTCTTTTCTTTTTTTTTTTCAATAATACTTAGATCAGACTGCTCAAGCCCTTTAACTCCTAACTCTTTGATCACATGGAAAACAGCACTAACATGTAGAGCTACATCATCCGTAAATGCCAGAATGGAGGTCTGCACTGCAGTAGAATCCTGTAAAATTAACAATCAAGCAGGTATTTTAGTACATGCCACTGAGCTATTGATCCACAAACAGAAAGAACAAACTCTGACAAACAGTGCAAAATATGCACCCATCAGGAGGAAAAGGCAGGAGATGGGTGCCAACATAATTACAAGCCAAGGGGCTCACAGTTATAAGAAGCAAACATATCGCCAGTTCTTGATAAACAATGAAAAAGACAAGAGAGATTTAAACAAACAGAAACTCCTTCTTTTCCAGACAACCAGATTTTATTTTCGATTTCAAAAAAAAAAGTAACAAATCCGCAACCACAAAACCAAAATCGAAGCAGCGAAACTCAATTAAATCAATCTACCCGATAAGAAACAAACAAAGACGAATTAGTGAAACCAAATCAAACCAATCTAGCCAAGAAAGACAAGCAAACAGAAACTTCAACCTTCATTTGCATCTCGTGGTTATTTCTCCAGAAGAAACCAAGAAAGCAACTAAGCCTTGTACTTCCATTTTGGGTCATAAAAAGACTGTGTGGTTGGAGAAGCTGTTGTGGACTTTTTCAGAAGATCAAGCACGTAACGATACTTGAGTGGGTCATTATTTCTCGAAAGGAATCTGTACTGAAAGAATGGGTTGATCATGGGCCTGAGTCTCAAATGTGGAAAGCTTGTGAACTAATGAGACAGGCTTAAGAGGTCGAGTCAGGAGCAAAAGATAGGTTCTTGCTGGGCTGAAGAATGCTTAGCAGATCAGCCCATTAGATTGTTTTACGAGGGCCATGGTTAACCAAACATGAGGATACGTGTGTCAATTTGCACAAATGAGAGGGGTAAATCGCAGATTGCGACCAAACGGAAGTTGTGTGTATATATGTTGTAAAACCTAAAAGACGCGACGACAGCTTAGGGTTTGTGGCTTGTTGCAGAAGAACCTAATTTGCAGAGAGCTTCACCTCCGTCGCCGTCACCATGGGTCGTATGCACAGTCGAGGGTCTTCCTTTCTCTCTTTCTCACTTGGCATTATATACATTTTTACATGCACATCTATATGTCTGTGTTTCACTATCTGCAGTTATTAATATCGTGCTTCTGCGTATCATTTGGTTGCAGTAAGGGTATTTCTGCTTCAACTCTGCCATACAAGAGAACTCCACCAAGCTGGCTCAAGATCTCAGCTCAAGATGTGAGTCATTGGAGCTAATTACTCGCTCCTTCTTAATTGGCCTCTCACTTGACTGAAAGAGCACTTAGCTTAGTGTTTGGATGATTAGAAAGTGCTCCCAAAACAAAAAAAAAAAAAAAAAACAGAGAATCAATTGCTAGAATGTTTCCAACATATGCATTATGTCACTGAGATGATTAAAAGATATGCAAGTCTTCACGGGACTAGTTCCAACCAAGTAATCGTATCTAGACTCTAGTTTGGATGGGTTGTAGTTGTCTCCCATTCAAAATTCTATAAAATTTATAATATTAAAAATTTTAAAAATATATAAAAATATTTCATCAAACATTATTCAAATTTGAGTGATCAATTTAAATTAGAGTGAATAATTTACCTGAATTATTTTAAAGATATTTCAAAAACGAATATGCCTTTAATTTTTTTATAATCATTTAAATTAATGTTTATTTTGAATCTAATTAAAAGATGAAGATTCGATTTGTTATTTTTTGAGTATAAAGATTTAATTGATAATATAGGGTAAACATTAGAGTTTTATAGCATTTTCATTTTAAGATTTTTTATTGATTTGAGTTGTAAGTTTTTTTATAAAAAATAAAATATATTTTTATAATTTATTATATATTTAAATTATTTATTTTAGATCAATAAAATATGATGATCCTTCCCATTAATAATCAATAATTTAATAATTATATATTTAATTTGTTTATTTTTTGTTATATTCTAACAAAAGGCTCGTTTTTTAATAGCCCAAGGCCTGCTGGCCCATTTGTGCATAGAGCAGGCAAACTGTGAACGGAGCCCAAGGCTCGGTGGGTGCGGCCAGAGGAAAGCAAAAGGAGGCCGATGGATTGTCGGATGACGTCAAGGAGTAAGGAAACAGCGAAGGGAGCCGTTGGGCCTCTCCGCTTGAAGTCCACGCTACGGGGAAAAATGTGCAAAATTATGAAACCCTAAAAACCTCATTTAACGGAAACCGTCAAATTCCCATATGCTGGCACGCTTCGCTGCTGCTCTGGTTTCCCCAATCCGCCGTTACTCTCATTTCACTTCAGCTTCTCTCGGAGTGTCGTATTGTAAATCGTCTTTATTCTCCTGCTCTTCTTCCACCTCCACAGCCATGGTGGTTCCTCATCCCAAAGATGATTGTTATCTGCAAAATGTCATCCCCAAACGCATCCGGCTCTTCGAGGAAATCCAATCGCAGCAACGCGCTCAACTTGAATCACTTCCTCATGATCCCATCAAGTATCGCACTTGCCACTCGTCAATTTTATATCTCAATGCATATGTGAATTCTTCTATAGCTGTGTGCATTTTTTGCGTTCCTATATTGTATGCATATGACCTGTTTTTTGTTTTTTTTTTTTCCGGGTAGGATTACTTTGCCAGACGGCAGTGTCAAGGAAGGGAGGAAGTGGGCATTAAAAATATATAATTAAAAAATTAAAATAATGAGATTTAAATTAAAATTTATATAAAATTTAAATTATTTCTAATATTTACTTTAAAATTACTGATTTTATTAAGTTATTACATATGATAATTCTTTAAAAAATAAAAAACCTATGGATTAAAATTTTTAAAAAACTTTAAAATTCAATTACTTCAATTACTACGAAATCATTTTAAATCTAATTAATTTACCAACTTACCCTTTCACTTATTACCAAACACAAACGCATCGAGTAGACTTTTGCAGAGCGTTTTGTTGGATCGTGTCATTGCCAACTGGAGCTCCTTACACCTAACGCCCTTCACCGTCCAAGATCAACGGCCAAGATCGTCTATCATACCAGTATATAAACCCACCGTCTCTCTCTTCCAGTTGCCCACCAAGGCGAAGCATCTTTGCAAATAAGAAGAAGAAAAAGTGAAAATCAAGAAGAAAAATTGAGAGGAAAAAGTAAAAGCACAGATTTAGGGTTTTTGTATTTCTTGTTGACTGGCCTTATCCGGTTGATTCTGTTTAACTGTTAGTTGGTGAACCTTCGCCTGGTTCTGGTCATTGGATCCGTTTGGGGCCTGATCAGCTGTTGATTTCTTCTTTTTCTTCTCTTTCGTTTTTTCTTCAGAGAGGAGGGAGGAGAGAGGGAAATGATGCACGAGAGAGCTGGGGCTTCGGAAGTAAATGCTTTCTTCTTTTGCTTTAAGTGTTTTGTTAAATGTAGAGTTTTTCTTGTTCATTTTGGTTGGTGTTAATATTTCGTTGTGCAGTTTAGTTTGGTCATAAAAGAAAGTTTTGTTAGATAAGTTCATGTATGCTTGTGTATATGGAACTTCTCTGAAAAGATGTATCAATGTGAGGGAATCGGGAAAGTTCTATTTCTTTGAGATTTGGGTGTTTCTTCAATTGTTTGTTGTGATTTTTGAGTTCTGACCTTTTTTGTGGAGATTTTGAAGGACAAACTTCTATCTATTGAGTGGCTTTGGCACCTTGATTAATTTTTATATGATCATGGCTTCTGTGCTTGATTGTCGGCTTTGAAGCTGGTAAACTCTCAGTTCAGTTTTGAAAGTGTTAGTTGGTTCAGGATATGGGGCTACCTAAAAGCGAAATGTTAACCCTTTGGGTTTTTCTTCTTTTCTGTCCTGTTGCATTTAGTCATGAAAATGGCTGACTGTTGCAGGAATTATTCAATTATGTGAACCATATACTTTGTTTCCAGTATAAAATGTTTCTACTGGGACCTTTTTGGTTTTTTGGTTGAGAGTATTTTGACATAGGTCATTTTTTTTTTTCCTTTTGATAAGAGATTTTATGTTTTGATAATAGACATAGGTCATTTGGTCCTACTTTCTAAATGTGTTATGATGCCAGTGTTGTGAATATTTTAAAAATTTGCTGCCTAAGGTTTACAGAAAATCAAAGACAATCCTCCTTATAAATTTGTTTACTTTTGGTCCTGTACAAAAAAAGAAAATAATTTTGTTTACTCATTCCATGGTGTCTTGTTGGGATTGGTGGGAAACAATGATTTAACTATGATCAGGTTCCGACGACATGACCATAATGCGGATACTTATAGAAAGTTATGCAGTGTCTGGAAAAGAAGGAGTTTCTGTTTGTTTAAATCTCTCTTGTCTTTTTCATTGTTTATCAAGAACTGGCGATATGTTTGCTTCTTATAACTGTGAGCCCCTTGGCTTGTAATTATGTTGGCACCCATCTCCTGCCTTTTCCTCCTGATGGGTGCATATTTTGCACTGTTTGTCAGAGTTTGTTCTTTCTGTTTGTGGATCAATAGCTCAGTGGCATGTACTAAAATACCTGCTTGATTGTTAATTTTACAGGATTCTACTGCAGTGCAGACCTCCATTCTGGCATTTACGGATGATGTAGCTCTACATGTTAGTGCTGTTTTCCATGTGATCAAAGAGTTAGGAGTTAAAGGGCTTGAGCAGTCTGATCTTCAAATTATCACTCAAGCATCTTCTATAAGTAATTGTTTCTGGTCCTTCTCATTTATGTTTGAGCTTGGTTTGTTTTTTGTTCATCAATTGTGTACATCTCCCTCTCTCTCTCTCTCTCTCTTCCAGGTTTCTTGTCTACAGCTACAAAATTCTGATGGCATTTGCTTATTGAATCTCTTGCCTCTCAGTTATGTTTGTTCTATGTGTTTGTGTCTGAATGTTGTTAAAAAGTTGCAATTTTTGGTGGTGGTTAACATTGCATAAGGATGAGTTTTTATGCACACAAATATATGTGTGTAGCTAATAAGTGTGCTGTGCAAGATAGATTTTGTCTATCTGCTTATTTGGTCTTAATGGTGGGTTGGGCTTGAAAATATTGGAATTTATCGAGCTAGGTCCGATAGGAGAGAGTATGGGTTTAGAGGAAGTGAGGCAGGGAGGCCTAGTAAAACTTTGCTGAAATTTGGACATCAGCCAAGAGATGCTTATCGTCAGTTTAGGCTTGTTTTTTTTTTTTTTTTTTTTTGGGCCTAAAAGAAGATAGGCCAAGTTTTTATGCTGCTGGGGTTGAGTGCTGACTAGCTAAACGAAGAAGGTGCTTCAAGGAGTTAGAGTTTATGGCTCTAGATATGCAAATATATATGTTCATAAAAGCAAGTTATTGAGAGCAATGAAGACTGTATGCTTATGGGAGTGGAGGGATTAAGACAAGTGTGGAGTTATATTTAGAAGGATGATGAAAATGGAGATGGGAAGTTATGGTAGCCCCTTGAATGACATAAAAACAGCATCTTCTAAATATTTCAATTAATTCTTGTTGGCTCTTCATGTAGATATGCTTACTCCTCTTGTCCCCATGAAAAAAAAAAAAAATTGAACAATTTCTATTTGTTTCTATCTGTCTCTGTCTCTGACAATGTGCAATATCATTTGTTGTTGGCCTTTGGCAGATCAGCTGCCTGTAGAGTCTTCTTCTGTAGATGTTGTCATTTCCATCTGTAGGTCAAGCGAATTTCCTGGTGACCAGTTGTTTGTGGAATTTTCTAGAGTTCTGAAGCCTGGTGGAACAATTACCTTGCTCAAGAGCTTACAGAATGATATGGGAGAGGCAGATAAGGTTTATATTATCTGGTTCCTGAGCTGATGGATTCTTGTTTTCTACTTTTTCAATTCTTTAATTTTTCAGTACATCTAATGGGAGTTCTCTTGCAGGTAATATCTAGTCTTCCTCGCAGGTTGCTCTTGGCGGGGTTTCTAGATGCACAACCTCTTGGAATAAAGCCAATTATACCATCTAAAGTAAATCTGTCTGTTGGGGTGAGTCACAATTTTTATTAGTTTGATATTGAGAATCTTCTTGTAATCTATCTGCTGCTTCTTTTGCTTCTGTGTCTTATGACAAATGAAAAAACTATATTTGAGTATTTTCTTTTTAATTTTGCGTGAAGATGCTTGAACTAAAAAGTATCTTTCACTCTGTTCCTTGAAAGCCATAAACCTCACCTCTCAATGATTTATATCAAGCCTTTGTGAATTAGTCATCTCATTTTTCAGATTAAGCGTGGCAGTTCAATATAGTTGGCAGTTCTTGGTGTCAATTAAAAATGGCAAGTTTTCAAGTTCTCTTCCTTTTTTTCTTTTGATTGGAAAGTTTTCTTCCTTTTTAACTTCTAGGTTAGGGCTAACAGACCTTCTTGGAAGATTGGCTCGTCGTTCGCTATTAAGAAGCCCACAAAAGGTCCATTTGAAGTTCGCTTGGATGATGATTTAGATTTGATAGATGAAGATGCTTTGTTAACTGAAGAGGATTTAAAGAAGCCTGAGCTGCCACTTGGTATGATAGCGGTACCTTATACAAAGTCCTTTGTGAACCTTCTTCTATTATAGATCTCTTGAGTTGGCATGTTCTTTGCATTAAAAGGAAAGCGTTTGTGCAGTTGGTGATTGTGAAGTTGGGAGCACAAGGAAAGCTTGCAAGAACTGTACTTGTGGAAGGGCTGAGGCTGAGGAGAAAGTAGAGAAGTTGGAACTGACCATGGATCAGCTGAATAATCCTCAGTCAGCTTGTGGCAATGTATGTGTTGTTTTTTCTTGGTTCATAATTAGCAAATTGTCCCATTCAATGGCTTCTTTGGCTTCTAGATTAAGTAATTGATAATCCAAGTGATGGCTGTTAGTCTTGGCACTTCAACTATAAAGGAATAACAAGATGTGGCTGTGTAACTGTTGCTATAAAAAAGTAAAAAAGGAAGGATGTTGATGGGCTGCTTTTGGCTGTTGCGTGCTTATGTAAATTTGTCTTAGGTGTCATGCTTCATCTGAGTAAGCTCTTCGTTGATAATGGTAATTACAGTTTTCCTAAACTATTCCACATTTTTCTATTTGAGGGTGACACCATACAGCACAAGGCTTAGTAAACCAAAACGCTGAGATCACCCTGCACTTGCATAATGGCGTTGTATGCTTTGTCCTATAAAATACTTGTTTTTTTTTTGTTCAATTTTCAACTTCTCAGGAATTATGTTTTTGTTGCAGTGTGGACTTGGTGATGCTTTCCGCTGCAGCACATGCCCATATAAGGGCCTTCCACCATTCAAACTGGGCGAGAAGGTACTTGATTAAATTGCTGCACTTCCCTTTGTCTCTGTCTGTGTCCGTCGATGTCTCTGTCTCTCCTTGTATCTGAGAATAAGACGCATTTGGAAATGAGTATAACCAAGCAAATTTCTTCATGCAGGTATCACTACCTGGGAACTTTCTTGCTGCTGATATCTAAGTATGAAGATGTTGATGACCCTTGTCAACATATGCTCACAGTTTTTGATAGACTGTCTTTGTTACTGAAGGCTTCTGTTTGTCTATCTGTTCTTTGTTTGCCAATAGAAGTAGTGTTGTGCTCCATAAAGCCTGACAATCTTTGATAATGGAAACCAGCAATTTTTTTAGGCAGATTATGATTGCAAAATTTTGTTTATTGTATGATCTGCGGTTGCTTACTTTTGAAAAATTCTTAGCAAAGTGATCTGATTCTCAAATTTCACATTTTCTTCGGTAGTGTGGAGCAGCTCTAGTACCACTGAAGCTACTTGCAGTCTCCCTGATCTTGATGTTTATCTATTAAATCTAATAATCTTCAATCAGATACACATCTGCATAAGTTTTCATACACATGTTTCGAAATCTTAATAAAGATTGCATAAGTTTTCATACACATGTTTCGAAATCTTAATAAAGATTTCAGAAGCTTTGGAGGTGACAACAGTCTCGGCTAATGCAGGATTGTTATCAAAGAGCATCGTGTGCTTAACGTAGATATGAAAAATAAGCTTGTGGGCTTTATACTTTAAGCCCATGACAAGAGTTGTGTTATGTGGGGTAGTCATCATGATGATCTTTGCCTGGTTTGGTGAATGATCAAATTAGTGTGACTGTGGAGTTAAGACAACAGTTTCTATGGCTTATGCATGCTTTGCAAGCTGCTTATTACAATAAAAGCTGTGATAATTTTCAAATATTGCCCATGGACATCCTTAAGATGCCTCTTGGTTCCTGTATAATAGGATTGCTGTTCGACAATGATAGGTTATAAATTTAATTGTTGTTATATGTCATGACAAATTATTTTAGTGTTGATGGGTACAATCAGCGGGCATAAAGGACACAGTCCTCTTCTCCAGGTCATACCCCACCAGGAAATCCATCTGAGACAGGTTGCCCAGTATAGCCACATCATTAGTTGGTACCATGGCAAAGCACACAACACCTTTCTGCACTTCTACAAACGCATTGGCAGACTTCAGCTTCAGGTCCGCACCGGTTAAATGGACTGTGATATCAGGAATATTAATCTCCTTGTCTGCTTTGAAACAGTCACGGAAGATGCGCTTTGGGTCACCAACACGTTCGGCATCTGCTGCTTCCACCAGGACTTTAGCCAGATTGTCGTACAACTCTGAAGCAATCATGGTCAAAGTAATTCCGGAGTCGATAACAATGTTACCCTTCCCTGCAATTTTACCTTTCGATGAATTCGAACCTTTGTATGGCAGCCTCTTGTCGCCAACACTTATGGCCTCCAGCGTCACGTAGTAATATGTTTCAGGTTTCTTATGGACCAAAGGGCTTGAAACAACGTTGGACCCCGAAGCCGCACCAGAAGAACCCAGATACATCTTGCCTGTAGCATTTGGTTTTAAATGTGGGTGGACCAAGCAATAGGAGAATTTCTTGCCAATTGATGTATCAAGTTGGGAGATTAAGGAAAGCGGGCCACCACCAAGACCAACTATACCAGAGCCAATCTCTTCGAAAATGCCACCGTTACTATGTCCACACCCGAAAGCAATATTTGGGAAGGAAACTGCCTGGCCAATGGCCGTCGCCATGGAGAAGTTATCGGAAGAAACAACCCCTTTGGTGAAGGACAGGTCTGCGTATGTGTAACTGTATTTGCAGACGTTACTGGACCGGTTACAGTTTCTCTCACTGGAAACCAAAGCGTCACAGAGACTTGACCCACATTTTAGAGTTTTGTATGTAGAGGATCGTCTGGGGTCGAAGATGGGGAACTTTTGTTTGTAGCAGGGATGGCAAGGCTTACACTGAACCCAGGTGAGATCACTTCCTGTATCGGCTAATGCAAGTACGGCAACCGGTGGTGTGCCAATGGAGATAGCCATGAAGTATTCTCCACCGGCGGCCACTAAAGGTGATTCGACTCGTCGTTTGGAGAGCGAAGTAACGGGTTTGAAACGATTTATGCGCGAAAAAGATCGGCGGAAGTTGTGGAGACGATCAAAGTGGGTTTCCAGTGGACTGTAAAGCGGAGACGAGAGGGAATCTCTGTGTATAAGATCAAAACTGAAGCCTCCAGTGCTTCCATGGACAAGGGAAAGGACGGACAGATGGTGGGTTAAGCCAATCATGGAAAGAATAGAGAGGGTGAAAAAAGCAGCCATTGTTGAGAACTGGAGATGAAAAAAAAAAAAAAAAAGACCAGTCGAGAGGAGCTTACTGTACGTTTCAGCATTTAAAGACAAAAAGACAAGGTTTGAGGATGTCAACGGCCAGCAACCTGGAAGGTCAACAGCTGTGGTGTATACATGGAAGGTAAAGATTTAAATGGATACAATGTATATGGGCAGTATAATCCGATTTTTCAGACGATTTGTTATTCCAAAGTGTTATAGGTTCATCCTTCTTATTCAGTCAAAGTGGGTCGTAATGTGATATTTAACTAATCAAAAGTATAACTTACATAATAAAAAATAATCAATAAATACGAATCTGAAATCATCATGGCTATGTGTTTTGCAATACGACCAAATTATAACTTTTATGATCTTATTAAGAAATCCTCTAATGCACCAAAACTGATCTTATAAGACATATATTTCTCTTTTCTTTTTTTTTTTTTCAATAATACTTAGATCACAAACATAATATGTAACTTAGATATCGAAATTGTTGTAATTCATCAATGTCAAATTATTTTTTTTATTTTACCATATTTTTCAATGAACTTGCCTAAAAAGATAACAAAATGACAGTAGGATTATCATACCCATCACTTATGTTCGGAACACGCTTTCCTTTATTCAATAAATATACTTTGATTTTAATGCTTAAATGATCAACGATCAAATATGGAATAAAGAAACAAAAAATTTATAATGATTCGGTTATCCAACTTACATCGACTTCAAGATTTTTTTTTGAAACCTTAATATTACTTAATAGATGAATTGATATAAGAATTTTCTAAAACCAGGCACAAGAATTGATACATCTAGTAACTAGCAAACAAATTTCTCCTCAAACAAAAAATGATGCCTTCTAAATCTTTTACATATTAACTAGTCTTAAAGTGAGCTATTAACGTTACATTATAATCTCTTGATAAATCTTTTTTTTTTTATTTCTCTTAATTTGATCGAAGCCATATACATTAATACTTCTATAATGATTCGTAGAAGGTTCTAGGCTAACATCCCCTAACTAACCATTCAATTGGTTGCTTCTTATTGGTTTTTCATGTCATTAAATATGACGTGGTCTAATTGACAATCTGATTAAGCAAATGATTATTGGCTCTGATAATTTTCTAAAATATTCTCCATCTTGATTCAGCAAAGCGACATTGATACAGATTATGCTGTATCACAAAACCAGATCATCATCCAATGCTTATCCTTAATAGCTCCTTGCACCTCTAAAAGGAACAACCTTTGTGGCCATATATAGTTCCAATCTTTTCTAACTTGAGGTAGCCATCCTCCACCTTTTCCTTCATGAAATGATACTTAACATTGAGATGTTCAGTATGCTCATTATGAACTGGATTCTTGCACAAGTGTATTGCTAATTAGTTATCTGAAATTAAGGTCATATTTGAGTTACACAACCCTAATTCTTTTATTAATCAAGGCAGCTAGATACCCTCTTTGAAACCCTTAAATGATTGTTACATATTTTACTTCTTACTAGATAAGGTTATAATTGGTTGAAGTATGCCTTCTAACTCACATAATAGCCTTCATACATGAACACATGCAATAATGATCCTTTTTGTTTTATTTATCTTTATCACAAACAAAATTCATTAGGCCTCCACTTATCATAGATCAATCCATGATTCTTGGTCCTACTTAGCCGCTTCATAGCCTGCTAGTGCTCCTTCCTAAGATTAGTCATATATTTACTAAGTAAGTGATTGCATAACAAAGATCAAGCTTGTTGTAGATCATGGCATCCATCATTGAGCCCATTGCATTAAAGTACAAAATTTTGATCATTTTTTGTCTTTCCTCTTTAGTTTGGGGCAACTATTAATAGATAATTTGAAGTGATTTCCTAAAGGAACATCCATTGGTTTAGACCTATCCATTGAAAATGTTTGTGTAACCTTATGTATTTATTATTGCTAGGACAACTTCATGTAACCTCTCTTCCTTTTTTTTTTTTTTTAAAATTTTAAATCTAGGTACCATAAGATTTTCTCAACAAGTCTCAAATCCTTCATATCAAATTGCCTACTAAGCATACTTTACCCTATTATTTTTTGAATGTTACTATTGGTGATAAGCATGTTATTAACAAAAAGTAGTAATATTACAACTTCACTACCTTTAAAACATAAACATGCATCATAGCGGCTCATTTTGAACTCTTTTTGGATCGCAAATGAGTCGAACTTCTGATACCATTGCTTAGATGATGGTCTTAGATCATACAAGGATTTCCTAAATAAGTGAACTTGATCTTCTTTCCCTTTTTCTTCAAAGCCTTCTAGTTGATTCATATAGATGGTTTTCTCTAATTCTCTATAGAAGAAAATTATCTTTACATATGATGTTTCAAGCTCCTAATTCTCCATTGTGACCTTTGGGTAGAATAGCTTTTATGGTCTTGTATTTTACTGTAAGCGAAAAGATTTTTGAATAATCTACTCCATCCACTTGGGTAAAGCCTTCGGCCACTAACTTGACTTTGAATCTTTTAGGAGTTCCAACATTATCTACCTCCTTAATTTTATACACCCATTGGCAATTCACTATTTTCTTGTTTTTTAGTCTTTAAACTAGTTCCTAAGTTGGTTGCATGAAGAAAGTTGATTTGTTCTAGTATTGCTTGATGCCATAACTTTGCTTGTTATCTTATCATAACTTTTCTGAAGCTTTTTGGTTCTAAGCCGTTCGTATGCTCATTAGTGTTCAAAGCATAAGCCAAGAGTTATCCTTCCTCTAAGCCAATAGTTTTCATGCTGTAAAAAACTGATCTTCTATGGTAACATCTATTATTGGGACTCTATTCTTCAATTCTCCTTTAATATCTCTCTTTTTCCACTATCTTTAGAATTAGTAACGGTATTGAGGCAAATTAATATTGTAGCAACCATTGGTATAGAACCATATCTTAGACCAATTTGTCTCCCAATCTCTTATACCCCATGCGACTCCACCTATCCATTTGCTTTTGGTTATTTTACAAGGCTGCTTCTCGATGTCACTGTGTAATCATGGAATTGGTGTTTGGTTAGTCAAAATGAAAATTGTCTTATAGTCCATGGGTGATCAATGTAAATTACTTAATCTTGATCTACCTTAACAACCATCAAAGAATGATATCTTACTCCTCCATAAACACCCAATAAAGTTATTAATGCATACTATTCCCTTTAAACAATATTAAATCATAATTTAACTAAGGAGCAATCCATCTTATGTTCTTTTCCTTCATCATGAATAAGATGATCGACCATTTGTGTAACATTTTTTCATCATTTTGCTGGACCTTGGATATTTCTCCTAAAGGTTCAAATGCAAAAGGTCTTTAAATATTCTGTTTGAGCAATCCAAGTGACTCTTGAGCTAAATCTGATGATCTTAGCTAAAACAATCAAGGTCAGGTTGGCTTTTATGCATGAGCGCATCCATGAATTTGAAAACATCTAATTCGATATGGCTTAACATTTTTGAAAAAACAACTAAACCATATATAGCAGTTATTAGTCTCATCATGTTCCTTTTTTTTACCTTTACACTGATCTATGACTTTTTTAATGATATCCTTATTCAAACATCCTTTATCTTTGTGCATTTTAGGTTTTTCTCAATTTCTTCTTTTGATATCTCTAACAAGTCCAATCACTTTCTTAGATCCCGATCTATGCCTCTTGTTTTTCACATACATGTTATGTGGTCAAGAGCGCTTAGCTCCAAGAAGTACCTCATATTCTTCTAAGGTTGAGGTCATGTCTAAGCCATTGAAATGAAAATAATGGTAAGAAGGATCCTAGAAATTCATTATAGCTCTAACCAAAGGCTCTTCTACTTCAATAAACAACAACTTTTCAATATGCCTAAGGTACTCCTCAAATTGAAATTTCTGTTCTACACTAAACATATCCCAAGTCTAATGTAATTTTATCACATCATTCCCTTTAGCTTTATGGAGACTTCACTTTTCTGTTGATATTGAAAGCATCGGGGTAAAGCATCATATAGTTTTTGTTATTCTATTCAGATCATTCTTATACTTGGCAAGGTGTCATCATGGTCACATCAGATGGAAACCTTTTTAGATTAAGATCTTTGATCTGTCACTTTGATTTATAATTGTGGCATATGAAGTTAACTGATAGACATTGACCTAGGTTTTTCAAAGGGATTAGTGATTTCCATCATATTAGATGCTTTTGGCTAATAAACTTCCTAATCACATGTCACGTTAAAGGATATAATGTGATGAAGAAAGAAGAATAAGGTTAGCAATAATCAAACATGGCCATTGCATATTCTTCTAACCAAAGTTCATGACCTATGGGTCCTTTTTCAACCAAAAGTTTTCTCAACTCAATCTTTCTAAAGATTGACGTGCATGGTTCATAGTTGGTGGTTTAACCTAAAATAGGCTCTAAACTTGATCAATAGGTCTTCTAAAGACTCTTAAATCGTCTCTTATCATGGATTTAGTGAAAAAGTTACCCTTGGCCCATGTCATTATATGGAGGTGCAATGAGAAGAGATCTTCCTTCTTTGTGAAAATGAAAAAGGTCACAATGTTCGAGTTAAGTGGGTTGAGAAGCATCGTGTGCATGGAGGCTAGTTTTCTCTCGAACACTTGCATTTTCAATCCTTTCTAATTGGGAGATTAGACACATTGGACTTAGTTTAGGTATAAAGCTTATGCAATGCATGACCGTGACATGCGTAATGTTCCATTAATCTAACATTCAAAGAAATGGAATAAACATTTAACAAAGCAGACAAACCTAATCATAGTATAGATGAGGGAATCAAGATCAAATTTCTTTTTTCACCTAATGAAAAACTTGTTTTTGCATAACCTCTAGCTTGACTCATCATGAATAAAAATTTTAGGTTCAATCCCCAATGAAGTCGCTAGCTATCATAATGAGGTCTAAAACCGATCTCGAAGGGAGAAAAATTTTCTTCATCTAGGTTTATAAATCTAAAATGCACTTTTGCTGACTTGTTTGATAAAAATAAAAGAAAATAAGAGTAATCACCATTTTTTTATGGTGTGATTGGCTACCTAAATCATTTTTTTTAAAAAAAATTCTTTTTATAGAAAATTTAAAGAGAAAAATTAAAATTTTTAAAATGATGGTCTATCTTACTAAGAAATTTAGATCTAAGAGTCGATTACATATAAAGAAGGATTAGTAATCTCACAATATCTTAAAATTTTTACTAGTTAAACGAAAATGTAATCCATCAATTTATTTAAAAAAGTTTGCAATTGATTCCCCACTACAAAAAAAAAAAAATTGCATTTACCGATGTATTTATCCGTCGTTAAAGCAAAAACATCTGTTGTTAAAAAAATTTATCGACTGTTTAGTTATAAATTTTATCGGTAGTAAATAATTATCACAATTAAAAATAACGATCGATTTTGACGTTCGTCGCTACTTTAGCGATCAATTATTTTTTGTCGCTAATTTGACGATCGATAATATCAATTGTTGACGCGTCATTTGATAACAATAAGTTTTTACGACCAATTTGGTAATAAATTAATGACTGATATAAATTTAGTCATCAAATCAATTGTATTTTTTGCTACTGATGTTTAGTTCGTAGATAAAAATAACGATTGATTTAGTGACTGAATAATTTTGATCTCTAATTTAGCGACTAAATACTATCCATAGTTAATTTTCAATTGAACGACTGGTTGATTTCTGTCACCATATATTCAGTTAATGACCAATTTGTTTTAGTCACATAGTATTTATTAACGACTGATTAATGATGATTGCTAAAGTTAATGATAAATAAAAAACGATCGCTAACTAAAATCATAATTTTAAAAAATAATAAAATTAAAATTATATAAAATTTTAAAAAATAAATTACAAAAAATAAAAATTAAATAAAACTCTTTTTTTGTTATTCATGAAATAAAAAATACATACACAAATTCTTTCAATGAAAAAAAATGACATTTATGAATAATCAAGCGGTTTCAAAGGCGCGCTTATCAAAATGGGAGTTTCCATTCGCGGATGCGCTTATTCATATCAAGTTCTCTTTGTAAGTGCTTTTGCATGTCGCTCTCATAGCATAAACAATCATACTCTCTTGCCTTGTGCATCTCGTCTAATTGTTCCTCTAGAGTCTTACGCTTTAATTTCATGCGTTCCTCCGGAGTCTTAGCTTTAACTCCATGCTTTCCTTTACAGTTTTCATCTTAGAGTGCATATCCTGCATGACTACATCATCAATAAAGCCTCCACTACTAGATGTGCCGCTTAAATACCATGATCAAGCTTGACTACTAATCCCGCACACCCGACCCTTCTTCTCTCCACCTAGAGCCTCATAGTAGAGCTTAGTATAGTTTACCTCAGGTGTGTTAAAAGATCTCTTTCTTAGCTGAGAAGCTGAAGCAACCAACTCCTCGAAGTGTTCTTACAATAAAGCAGTTTGTTAACTTACTCATTAGCTATACCAAACAATAAAGAACAAAGGATAACATAATTTAAGTTCTTTAATAATGTTAAAGATAATTAACTTGCGTTAATTTGTCTGACACGTTCATCTATGAATTCATCAAGATTGGACTTCTTAGTGTGGGTCCGCTTAAAAAACTCTATTACAGTAGGCTCACGACCCTACTCCTACGTCTAAAAATAAGCATATTGAATAAATAATCATAATTTTTTTGTTTATATTAAGGTAAGTAATTTAAATATTATACGTATCAAGTATCGACAATGGTAACACTTTTCAAAAATATGATGTTTTGACTTTATCGACTATCATCATCTCTTTCATTAATTGACAAATATCATCATGCATATTTCAAAAATATAATGTTTTGACTTTAGGTTCAATATTCTAGCCATAGTAGACCATTTTGAATGATTTTGACATCCATCCCATAACTGTTGATTAGCAGCAGTCAATATATCATAAAAATATTAGGTATCTGGATTGGGGGATTCTTCCATGTGTTCTAAATTAAATTGTGGACTAACCGCATCCGTTACCATTGTTTGATATGTATTGACATATTCATGCATTGAGGTAGATCATTTTCCAGCATATTACGTAGTTGCCCCATATGTAGAGCATTTATTGGTTTTCATATGACAATTCCAAACATAATATTTCGCCAAATAATACCTCACCACATCAATATTTCAAACCGACGATTTTATTACAAATTAATTACAATCTAGCAAATTCAATTATTATATCTAACTGATATAACTAAAACTAAATTTATTAATTAACAGCTAAATTTAACAAGATATAACTTAATTAAATTTATGAAATCTAATTAATCTAATCAAAATATTATAATATAAGCTAATCTAAATTAATTTATCTTATTACACTAAAAAAAAAATCTAACCTAACCAAAAAATTAAATCTAATCTAACAAAAAAATTTAAATCTAACCTAACCAAAAAATTTTCAAATTAATCTAAATCAAATTATTCAATCTAATCCAACCAAAATTTGTTAAACCTAATCTACCCAAAAATTTTCAATCTAACCTACCCTACATTATTCTATCTAATCTAACATTGATGTATATATTAAATCAAATCTAACAAAAATAGTTCAATCTATTCTAATCTAACAAAAAAAATCATTTAATCAAGTCTAATCACACAATATATATCACAATTATTCATCAATTTACCATCGAAATTATATCAATTGCAGAATTGTTGCAAGAAAGAGCTCTGCAAAGAAAGAAAGGAGTTGTAAAAGCCAGTCAACACCTGGTGAATTATGTACAGAGAGAGAAAGGAGGAATTGCAGAGAGACTAGAAGAAGCAGAGAAGGGAAGAAAAGTAGAGAAAATAGGGGGAGAAAATGAAGGCATGAGCAGCGCAAGGGAGGGGGAAAAAAACTAAGGCTTCTGCCTTAGTTTTGTAATTATACAGCGACTACCATAAGTGGAGGTCGCTGGACAACACATCATCAGTAATCTCGCCATGTCGTATGCATGGCTAACAATCACAAATAATAGTGATCACTAGATTTGCCTATACACATGGGTTGCTCCCAGCGCCAAGAAACCTTGGTTGTCTGTGGGAGGAGGCAACCAGCGTCGATGGCATATTTCGACGGTAAGAGAAGCCAGCCTAGCCTAGCAGAGGGCACAGACTAGCGAAGGTCAATACGGGGCTAGGAGAAGCCAGCCCAACACCGACGACCTTATCTTGCACTGAAAAAGGGTTGGCTAGGGCCAACGATCATCTGTACTACTCATGAAAGGCTGACCAATGTCGATGGCCTTTTTTAGCTATGGGACAAGGTAGCCAAGGAATTGGCCATGCATGCGTTGGCCAAGTAGGAATCCAGCGACGGCCTTGTAGCCATTATAGGCCATTGCACAAGCCAGTCCTAACCATAAAGAAGGCCAGCGTCAACTTGTGCAAGGGCCTGTAACAGCCTCTTTCCTATCATTGGCTTTGCGCATGGATAGTGACGGGTGCAAGGCTATTGCAGTCCCTCATAGAAGCCTTCTTGGCCATGAGGAGGCCAACAATAACCTCTTGGAAGTTGTAGGCTCTTGTATAAGCTAATCTAGCCATGCGGGAGGCTAACATGGGCTTGTGCGAGGGCCTGCGATGGCCTCTTACCCGTTGCTAGCCTTGGCCTCCTCATGGACAACAATGAGCATGAGGATGTCACAAGCCCTCACACAGCCTTTCTTAGCCATGAGGAGGCCAAGGCTAGTTTGTGCAGGGTGTGTGACGGCCTCGTGCCCATTGTTGGCCTATCCAAGGGCCTGCAATGGCCTCGCACCCGTCATTAGCCATGGGGAAGGGTAGAGGCTAGAGCTGACCATCCGCGTTGCCTATAACGGATGTGAGATCATCATAGGTCTTTAGTGGATTCTCGCATGGCTGGTGCCAAAACCAGCGATCTCGGTGAGGCAATCGCTGGACATGCGAGAAATTAGGGACATCCTCGTGGCAGTGACTAGTATCCACTTGATTCTTTTAGCTACGGATCCATAGCGGTCGCTGTGACTGCAAGCTGAGAAAATGAGATCCTTCAATGACTGTTGTGTGGCGAACACTACATAATGTCCATCTAGCCATCAATTTTTCTCGTATTTAGTTAAAGACTGAAATTTGAGTCATCAAACAGTCACTAAAACACATAAAATTATTATGTGAATTAATTACTTTTAGATTTGTCGACTAATTTTTGATCGGTCACTAATTTGAATAGCTATTTTATCATTAGTCGATCATTAATTTGAAAATTTATTTTCTATAGTTATTTTGTTGCTAATTTATTTTCTATAGTTATTTTGTTGCTAATTTATTATTGTTTAGAGATAGATTATATTTGTCGCTAAATTCGATCGTTATTTTTATATTTTTTTTGTACTACCCATTCTCTTGATAAAACAAAACTTAACAATTATACAGAATATGCAATAACAAATAGACAAATGAAAGAAATTTTGGATATGGCTATCGGTAGTTTCATCTTTCAAAAACTTTTATTTAAAATCGAGAGAATTTGTTATAACTTTCATCTCTTTAATCTAAAAATGTGTAAAAACTAATTAATTGGATAAGACTAAAGTTCACATCATTTTCCTAAAATAAATAGTTTTATTTAAAACATTAGGATTGAACTACCAACCAAAATTACATCATTTTTAAATTTATTTTCCAAATTCATTTAAAAAGAGAATCGAAAAAGAATCATAATGATGCGATTTTGTCAGAAATACACATGACTATTATCCTATCATAATTTTCAAAATAAATTGTTTTGTTTAGAATTTTGTGAAAGAGCTATCACGTCAAACATCATTCTAAAATTTATTCTTTATGCAAATCATAAAATAGCTATATATATGTGAATAAATAAATATGCATGCGCATTCGAGCAAGCTTGTTTTATGGGCTCTAGATTGCATTTAAAAGCATGTATTAACCACTCATATAAGATGCCCTTCGCTAAGATACTACAGTTCAATATTTGGCACTATTTTCAAAATTGACCTATCCATTACCCATGTATGCTTAGTGATTATGGTATACTTATAAGATAAGTCAAGTGCGCTAAAAGAGACCTAGTAGCTTGCAAAGTAAAGTTGAATGGCCATTCCTATGGTTGATAAGCTTTGACTCCTTTTCTTTTCCCCACGATTCGAATTTAGCAAGTATTATAGCCCTGGTTCGTTTATGCCTTTCAAACTTAGCAGACCATAAGTCATCATTTCAATGAGAAAATATAAAAGACTTTCATAACACGTTATTAAGCCCTACAAGAAAAACAATAAGAAATCAAAAAGTAATCAAGATAATAAGAATTTGAAATTTTGATTGAGAGATCAATTTTATTCATAATTCAACTAAAAGAATTTCAATACAAGAATTAAATTAAGATAATTGATACTCGACTTCCTAGATCCAAAGGATTTTAGTTTTTATTACTTCTGTGCTAATAGCAGAATTGAAATGAAGAAAACACTCAAGCACTCAAGAGGAAATTATATCATTATGAATGCAAGGTCCTTTCGTCTTTGATCTTAGGTTTATTTACAAGAGAATCCATTGTAAAAAGCTCGCTAAAATCTTGAAAAAATATGAGGCACCAAAAAGGGATTAGTGCATCAAACACTCCTCTTAGATAGATGATGCACGAATGTGTACTTCACTTTGTATATCTTATGTACCTCTTCCAAAACTGGCTACACTCTTTTAAGATCTTTTAGCTGCTTTTGAAATCGTATAAACCTTCAATCTCTCAATCAAAGTCTTTCATTCAAATATAAACTTTGGCTTGAAAGATTATGATCGTCATTCACCATCATGAGGTTGATTGTTCTTCTTTGACGATTCATTGGGATAATCTTCAAAATGAAAATTTTCTACACTTTTTCTTTAGAATGAGAATTACTAAAATCAGAGATTTCCATGATCGAGTCTTTGTTGGCTAATGCCTATTGCTGATTGCATACATATTAATCTAGATCAATCTTTCTTTTCATGTTGAAATCATTTTTATATCTTGGTTTTTTATTATTTGAGATCATCTTATGATCAGGGCTTACGATTGATCAAGGTTTAACTTAGATCAAGATTTTTCTTAATTAAGGCTTATCTAGATTAGGGTCTATCAAGGTCGAGATTTTTTTTCTTTTGCCAGCTTACCAATCCATTAGGCATTTATAACAGTTGCTCTTCTGATACATGAACAACTAATTTATAGCTTATAATTAACCTATGATCTCGAGATTTAGAATCATTTCTCTAATTACTCATTACACCTCTTATTGTGAACTTTTTCATTTCTTAATATCCATTTAAAAACCTTTCTTATTTTTCATTGTGAACCTTTTCATTTCCCAATATCCTTTTAAAAAACCTTTCTTCATTTCCTCTTCACTTTCCCTCTTTCCTTACTTTGTCTTCTCCAACAAGCCATTCCTTCTCTCTCTATAACTCTTAGCAACCAAAGTTTCAATCCTCTCTTATCTTCCTTTTTGATGAGTTCTTTTAGCTTCGTTCTCTTCCCAAGGATAATTTGGAACAGGTTAAGAATAACTTTTCTATTCTAAAATATGTTAAATTAGAACTATCCTCTCCTTCTAATAGACCATGGACCTGTCGTGAAGGCTAAGTCATGGTCTTTGAAGATTGTGAAAGGTGGCCAAGATCCAGCTATTCATCCATTTTTCTAAATTATGTGTCATCGATTTAACATCTCACTTTCTCAATTACTTTCAAATGCTTGGAAGTGCATGACAGTCTTCACGTCTAAACTTTTTGCCTTAAATAGCACAAATCTTTTTGTTCCTCTATTTGCCACATTCTTTAAGTTAAAAGCTAATAGGAATGATAGAGATTTAGAGAAAAGATTTTGTTATTTTTGTAGTATCAGACCTAAACTCTTTTCTAAGGGTTTGCCTTTGAACAACAAAAGATGGTATGAGAAATGCTTTTGGACTTTATGGACTAAGATTTACTAGAACAGAACACTTATAAATAACCCACTAAGAAAACTCATAGGAAAACAAAGTCCACCTTGATGTAAAGCCATTTCACAAAGTTCTTTTAGAGCATCAGGGTGAAGATAGCTTCAAAGCCTATATCAAAAAAATTAAGAATAGTTACTATTAAATGTATTAAACCTTGACATAAGGTATTTCCTTTCAATAGGTCTTTTAAATTAGTCAAAGTATCATCTTCTAGTTGGGTACTTAAGACTATGACTTATATTCACATTTCCATTGCCTTTACTAGACTTCGATCAAGAGCTAAACCTCTATCATAATGGGGCCTATGCTAACAAAGCTAAAAATGGCACTCCATTTCCTCGTCGTAATAGGAGAATTGGTCTCTTCTCTTGAGAAATGATGAAATCTTGAAATTTATTTTAGTCAAAAATTAAGAAAAATGGAAGTCTCTACTTATCTTTTTTATGGTGTGATTAACCACCAAATTTTTTTTTGCTTTTCCTCTAAACTTTTCAAAATTGCACACTCTCTGGATTAATCCTTTTCTATTATTAGGGTAGTCATTACCTACTCCTTAATTGAGGCTTCATATCATGATGATTGTAGCGTTTGTTGTAAGATGAAGTTGTGAGATTCCAGCTCTCTAATTACTTATTGGTCTTTATCTCGTTATGTTTTTCTAGGAGTAAATACTAGGACTAAAAGGTAATGATAAAGCCACATCGGGAGTAGCATGTCACATACTAGATTTTTTTTCAACTAATTGTACCCCGATGTGGTTCCTTTGATCCATTTGTTTCGATTTATTTTACAGAGGGATCACTGCTCGTAGTTCGTTTGGAAGTAGTAGTTGGAATTGGCTAGTTCACTGCTTTCGTGCACCTAATGTGTGGTTGAGATAAGTTACTTAATCCTAACTACCTAAGTACTATTAAAGGGTTGTGTTTTACCAAATGATGGAAACCAAGCAAAATGATTAATGATTGATATTCTCTTTTTTTAATAAGAATGATGTAGATCTTAACCATGGTACTAACTTTCTGATGTCATTTTCTTTTACGATGAATAAAATGACAGGCCACTTATGCATAGTTTTATTTTCACTGGTCTGAATTCTTGCAAACTCCCAAAGTGGATGAAAGGGATTCCTTGGTACACCTATTGAAAAGTCCAAATGTGCTTTGAGCCACAGATTGAGAATTAGAGCACTTATAATCCTCTGCTTACTTTCCCTTCTAATGTCATTTAAAGAACTTATGATCTTAGCAAGAATTATAGGGGTAAGATTTTCTCCTTGTACAAAGAATGTTATGAAAGGGACAACATGAATGCTTATGTACCTTAAAACTTTGGGACATATGATCAAGCTGTGGAAAGTGAAGGCCCATCTTAGCAGGTTTCCTTCCTTGCCTTAATGTTGATGAATTAGTTCTTTCAGAAATTGAATAGGGACAGATAAACTATTTCCTTTATTCTTCAAATGATATCGAAGTACTTGATTGTGTATGCCTAGTACTCTATCGCTATTGTAATTACTTGTTTAAGTTTCTTACTCTTAATATACATCTTAAAGGGTTACGTACCACGGAGACCTACGAGTGCCTCACATTCCTCTAGGAGTAGGTGTTAAATCCATATTGTTGAAATGGAAATTGTGGTAAGAAGTGTCCAAAAAACTAACAACAGCTTTGATTAAGGACTGCTCTACTTAAATTTGTAAAAAATTTGCAATGGTGCCAAACTGCTCTTCAAACTTGTTTTCATCATGGATACTGGTCTCATCCTATGTTCGATGAAGAGTTGATAAATCATTCCCTTTGAGATTCAGAGAAACTATTTCATTTAAGCTTATTTAGAAGCTATGAGGCAAAGCATCCTCAAATGTTCTTAGCTCTTCTTCAAACCATTTTTGTGCTTGAGAGGTGGTCACTATAACCACATTAACAATTGCTAGGTTAATATGTCTTCATTATTGAAAATTTTGAACTTAGAACAAGAACATACTTGGTAATATTTATTTTGTCCAAAGTTTGATATCATAAAATTTTTCAATGTTAAAATGATTTATGAGAATAAGATAACAGCACAAATCACAGTCAAGTTTGATCCTTCTAACCAGAGTTCATGTTTTATGGGAGACATCTTTGTAGCCTCAAGTTTTCTAAATCCAACCTTCTTAAAGATTAATACGTGGGGTTAATAGTCGGTGACTCGACCCAGAATGGAATCTTGTCAAGTTTTCTAAAAGCTTCTAGATTGTCCTTTAATGCCAATTTAGCAAAAAGGCTACCCCTAGCTCATTATCACTTGTAAAAGGGTGTATGGGAAGAAAGACTTTCCCCTTAATGATGAAAACCGAGACGAAGTTCAACCTGAGTGGGGTGAGCTGCATGGCATAAATATTAACAGAGATTGTGGACAAAAGTCCCCCATTCTATAACTTAAGCAAACTTTGTTGCATTATATAACTTGCTCATAAAACATGAAGAATAAGCTTTTAAAGATGTCAATGTCATATCCGCTAATTTGATGGCACACAGACAAGATGGATCATTGTGCTACAATGGCAAAAGTGTTAGTGAACAGTTAGTACCCACGTTAAATGTATGAAGACGGATCTAAGTCTCTCATGTCCAAAGAAGTCAGAAGACTTAAGCCGTTCTCTAAACAAAATCAACGTAGATCAAGATTAGTCAAAGCCGTTGTCTAAACAAAATCAACGTAGATCAAGATTAGTCAACACTCTAGACAAAACTGAATCTCTAAACTAGCTGATTTGAAGAACCGCACAATAGTCAAAGGAAGCAATCACCAAAATCACCGAAGTTGCATTTATAGCTTTGGAAACAGCCTCTAAAGGTTATGCATTATCCTCAGATGTATCACTAACATTACTTCTTTATTCATGAACCATGAAGCAGACTCACATACCACACATAAGAAGTCAACAGAGTCGAGAAAATCTGAAAAAGGTTTATGTGAATCCTAAACAGTTGATTTCATCAAGAAAATGTATCAGAGCAATCAGGCCAACAGTAAACTAGGATATGGTGCATCTTGGGTGAAAAAATATACATATATATATATATATATATATATATATATATATATGTAGGATTATGTTTACCCATTTTTGATAGATAAACCGTTTCTCAAGGGCTCTAATCTCATGTCAAGCAACAAAGTCAAGACATTCGGCAAGGTCATTTAAGGAGATAAAGCAAATCCCAAATTGGTTAATGATGTGTACATATTGTGAAAAAAGTGGCAGCACAATCAAATACCATCACTTAGTAACTCAAAGGAAGTAGAGCAATTCAATGAAGGCTATGCCAACATCTACACTTTTAGGTTTGGTTAAATTTGGAAACACCCATCATCTATTAATTTCACAAATAAGAAGACAAGAATGCAGCAATAGATTCTATGGCACTGATAATCATTCCAAACGAAATGATGGATGGATAAGTTTAGCCTCAGCAATATAGTTTCCATGTTAAGTAGAAGGTGCTTCAGTGAAGACTCCGATGAATGACTTGATATATGCAGAATGTCACCCATACAAATCCAACGAAGTCATCCATCTCAAGGGCACATAATCTTCTCTTCTCCTTCATCACAACCTTTTGGCTCTCGGTCCATCAGCAGATAAATCCACACTCGATATCTCGTAACCTGTAATCATCCTTATGAAGTGCAATCATATCTGACAATCTCCATTCCTTCCTATGTTCAGGATACAGACCTGTAAAATGTAGGGTTTGAAATGCTGAAGCCTGACTAGTATGAGTTTCAGACTACACCAGAAATACATATCCATCCCTTTGTACAAAACTTTGCAAGCCAATGTACTTCACTTTTCAAGGAAAAAAAAAAATTGACAGAAACAGAAAGACATATTCATCAGGAACATCCACAATAGATTATTGATTCATTCATTTAGTCAGAAGACCTCCAATGTAACAATCAAAACTCAACATAAACATATTAATTTGACAATATACTACATAAGGAACAAAAAAAAAAGGCCAAATTATATATTTGAAGACATCACCGAGTATAAAGAACACAAACTGCATTAAGTAACTACATCTCTGCAATGGCCGCAAGGAATTTGAAGCCTATAGTAAATCCTTTACAAATGAACCATTTCCACTCAAACTTTCAGAACGTCTCAGCATGTAAACAGATTGAAGCATGTAGCAACACTTAAAATACCTGTTCTATAATGGGATACCAACAAAACAGAACATATCATATTGTATAAGGTGATGTATGTTAACAGCAAAAACGTATACCATATTGCCAGCAAAGCCCAAAGCTATACAACTATACTTATTTTGTAGTCTCATCATCATTTAGCTCATCTTCAATACCATGAAAATTCATTCTTGCAGATGATTGCTTTGCCAATTTGACAATTTTCTCTGCCTCCCTGCTCATCTTCTGTTGCTCTTGTATTGCTTTCTTTAGCATCTTTTGTTGTTCCTTCACTGAAAAAGTACTCAAATCTGATAAGAAGTCGTCATTCACATTCCAATCAAAACCAGTATCAACCTCGCTGCTCCTTTTATTGGAAGTCTTTCTAGGGGAGCACCAAAAACAACCAACATTCCTTGGTGGAGAAGGCGAATCCATCCGTGTTCTTGACGAATCCATCCTTGATTTTGAGGAACCCAGTGGAGAAGAAAATGACCCAAATGCTGATTTCAGTTTCGATTTCGAATTCTTCTTTTCTTCGTGATTTCGTTTGGATGTCGAGAAGGTACTACTTTCGGTCCAGAAATTTGACAAATCCGAGGGAGATGAAACAGACCCATTTTTGAGTTTCTCTTTAGAGCCCTTCGTCACATCTTGGTTTTCCTTCGAAGGCGAGAAAACATTGTCTCCCAGTGAAGAGTTACAATATTTAAAATCAAGCTGTTGTTCAGAGGAATTCTCACTTTCCTGGTCAGCATACTCTGCTCCTCCCTTGCTTGAATTCTCTTTCTTGGTATTCTTCTTAAACCCTAACTTCCCATGAGGGTTTTGCTCCCAACCCGAGAAAATTAGACTTTCCTCATCAGAGAAAGAGCCATAATCTGCTTCGCATTCCATTGAATTCTTCCATGAGTCACGCCTAGTGCTTGAGTTCTTCTTGGAACCCATTTTCCCATTTGGGTTCCTTTTGGTGTCCGAGAAAGTCCCATTTTCCTCATCAGAGGATGAACCAGACCCTTCTTCATGCTTCACTGAGTTGGCCAATTCACTTTTCGAATGGTAGAGACACTGACTGCAGGTGGCTTTGGGGTTTACTCTAGCGACAGGAAGCGATTTGAGTCTGCGAAATCGAGACTCTAACTCAGGGGGGAGGACTGAGTCGGTAAAACCAGAGCAGTTGATAGCTGCCACTTGTTCGAGAACAGAGAGCTCCTGTGCTTGAGAGATGAGTTCTTCCACTGCGGAGTCGTCAGTATCGGATAAGAAGCCAAAATCTGCCATGTTTCGAGAGAGGAAGAGAGATCGAGAGAGATGGAGAATATGAGAGAGAATAGATTGTGGGTTATTTTCTACGAGCTCGGCGTGACTCTTCTTCAGAAAGGAAATGAAGACTAACGGCTAACTCATGCTTTCAGCATTTTCTGCATCTTCAATGTCAATAACGTGGGACCCAAACTCAATTATCTTTGGGACCCACCTAAGCACTTTGGAGACTTTTGCCTCCCTCAAGCAACTTAAGTATAAGAGATGCAAGTCAATCTTTACTCACATGCCAAAAATATTTTTGTTCATTAAATTAAATTAAATCAAAAAAATTATTCATTTAAAACATGTAAAATTTTTAATAATAATATAATGTATAATAATCTAATAAAAATTATAATTTATTTTTAATTTTTATATTAATATTATAAATTACTAAAATATTTTTATAATTTTTTATTAAAAATTCAACAAAACTCATATCAATATTAAAAAGTATGAAATCGTATGTAAGCTTCAAGTTTGATTTATCTTGATAGATAAAAAAAAGTTTATATAAAAACACTCAAAATTTTTATGTAAATAATCAAGTACATATTTTATAAAATTTGTTTTTAATTTAAATTTTATTTTGTCAATTGATTCAATGTTGAAACTTTAATTTAAAATAATTTTGAAACTGCTTCTAGATATTTGAATTTTCTTAAAAAAATAATTTAAGAAAAATTAAATACATAATTTATTAAATAAAAATAAACAATAGTAAATAGTTACAACTAAATTACCAAAAAGAAAGAAAAATCCCTCTCCTTGCTTAATCTCTTTCTTTGCCCCTCTCCCCCCCCCCCCCCCCCCCCCCCCCTTTCTCATTTTTTTGGTTATTTTTTAATTATTTTTAAAAAATAGTTAAATTTGTTAAAAAGTTGAATTTAAAATTGAATTAATTAATAAAATACAGTTTAAATTAAAAATAAATTTAGCACAAGATATTTTTAATATTAACCTTATTTTATACTAGTGTAATTTTTTAAAATTCTTATACTTTTGCATATTCCTATTTCTTCTTAACTTATATTTTGTCAAAAATTCTTATCCAAACGTTAAAACTTTGTGGACACTCCTTCAAACCACAGATTTTTTATGCTATTATATATTCGCCATATCCCACTCAAATAATTATATGTAAACCCATATTTGATTGAAATTTAATTTATAAAATATGTCAAAAGAAAATTCTCATGTTACCAGTAGTCTCTTGTGTATTATCTTCATTTGAATGCAAGGATTTTGTTAATTAAGATAATAAAATATTCATAACAATTAATATGATTGATATTATTGATTTTTGATTAAAAAAATCATGTATACAACATTAGCATGTTTGCTTTAAGTGCATTGCATGAGAAAAATTATTTATACATTATATCTTCGCTCTCCTTAATATGTAACAATATGATTTTTTCTCATGTATTATTTTATGAGTTTTATATATTACTTTATAGATTTTATGTATTATTTTATAAATTTATTGTATTATTTTAAAAGTCTAAAGTATTGTCATGACAAGAGGTCCGACCAAAAAACTTCATTGTGATAGCTCTACCAAAAATTATTTTTACTTTAAGAGAGTAAGTTCAAACATTAAGCATAAGTAATTTTTTTTTCAGTTTTAAAAATACAAGTTTAATTTTTATTCTCATTTATCTTAGTATGCATGATGTTGTCAATTATTGTTTGTTCAAACTTTTCACTTGCTATATGTTTATAATTTTGCTTATTTCTCAACACACGTTTCATGTACACGACATAAGTTCCTAACTTGAGTTGGATCTTTTTTGAGAGAGAGTATAAGTGAGCCTTGAAAAACATGTTGTTTCTGCATGGGTTAAACGGAATACTCTCTCTTTAATTGAACCCAGAACACATTGTTTCTTTGGTGACATTAATGCTTTTGTAACAATGATAGTAGTGGTTTGGGAAGCCTTTATTGGTCTATTAAGAAATCATATAAGAACTTATAGAAGATTGGTCCATTTCTTACAAGCCTAGCATGAAGAGGCTTTAGGAAGCTCAAGCTTGGATAGGATCATTTTTTATCATAAAAAGGCACCTGTTTAGGACATGAATAATGATATGCTTTGTGAATGTATTTTAAATTTGAAAAATTTGTCTATTTTAGTAATATACTAACTTGTGTTTTTTCTTTTCCTATGCTTATTTTCTTATGCATAATATACTATTAATGGATACATTAACTCCATAAGGTTGAATTGGTCATAAAATTTAATAAACTTTATAAAACATTCTGGATATAGAAGGTTCACTGTTGGCATCTACAATGATTCAAACTCATGAGATACAAGATTAGTCTGACAAGATACAATGACAATATTGAGATTGCTTAGCTAAAGGTTTTGAGTCCAAGCTAACTAAAGAAGTAAGGTTAAGTTTGAAAGGAAATGATCCATCAGAGTTATCCTAACAAAATCAGTAGGAAAAAGCAGACTTTGATAACTAGTATGGACACTTTGGGAATCTAGCTTTTCTATAAGTTGAAGAGACGTTGATACGAGTTGCGTTACAATTTTGGAATCTAACTGATAGATGTTTTAGTTTTGGAGAAGCAAATCCAACTCCTACTATAGAAGAATACAGTACATTATTATGACCAGAACTTACAAAACTAGACAATGTGTATTTGAAGAAAAATAAGCCAATTTCATGGTAAAATTATTGTCCATTATTTTGAATCTACCATAAGATTAAGAAACACATTTGAAAAAAAGAAAAAAAATGTTTGCTTAAAAAGAGATTTCTTGTTGGGATTCGTGAAGAAGCACATTCTAAAGGATATATGGCTTGCTCTTATTCCCTCATATTCAAGGGCATATCGATATGGCAATGGTGAATTTCTTTAACACAATTAAGTATGATATGAATCCAATTGCAATCATCTTAGCCAAAACCTTCACGTCATTAAATTACTTTAAGAGAAATAGGAAAGGCAAGATCATTGTAAGAGTAATACTTTTGAGTATATGGCTAACGAGTCACTTCATAAGTACAAAAAATGTATTTAAGGTTACATTGCAAGGAAAACTCAATTGTGGAATTTTGTATAGCAACATGGCCAGCACCTAAGACGATGTATGAATGGATGGTTTTTTTTTTTTAATAACAAATGATACCATCATTGGTAAGAAAAATTTTATTTTAAAAGTATCATAGTCGTCTTTATGAAACATTTTCATTTTTAAAAAAGAAATATCTTTTATTCAAACTATAAATGAGTTTTCTAAAACTTTTCAGAAGGAGGGATAAAATAGGTGTTTCATATCTTTGTTTTATTTTTTATCTTAAAAAATGAATAAAGAAGGGGAAGTTGTAGACACTCAATTTTACTTATACATTTTTCTTTAAAAAAAATAAGAGATTTTAAAGACAGAGTGATATAAGAGATAAAGAGAAATATGGAAAAGGAAAAGGAATGATTTTAGGAATGAAGAGATCATGTAGCTCAAGTGGTAGGGATAACGATATGATTTGAGATTCCTAGCATTCAAATTCAAATGATAGAATATTTTGGGATACAAAAATAATTTGACAAAGGGAGATATGAAAGAAGAAATTTAATGGGGAGTGACTTTAGGATAAGGATATCATGTGAAATCCACCTCCTCACCTACCTTTGAGATAGGAAAAGGGAAGTAATTTTAGAGATAGGGAGATCATGTAGAAATTCACCTCCTCATCCACCTTTAAGAAAGAAAAAAGGGGAGTGATTTTAGGGATAAAGAGATTCACTTATGAGAGATGAAAGTGATTTTAAGATAAAAATTAGTATCCACCTCCTCACTTATTTTTTAGAGAGCCATGCAATCACTTTCCCCGCGATTTTTCTCCACCAAAGCATACCTAGATAATTGAATAATAAAATAACTAATCAAAGAACTCATACAAAAAGGAAATAACTTTAAGTAAAATGGTTACTTTGAGAAGGAGTTAAAGGAGTTTTCATATGAAATTTGTTCTTGGAGTTTATTTTTTATTAAAAAAATTAGAGAAAGATAGATTGGCTTCTAGGTTTTATCAGAAAGAAAGTTTAGAAAAAGCACTAAGTCTCATTGCTTTCTCTCTAATATTTTGATTTTTGCTTTATGCGAGGATATTATTGGTTTTAGTGAAAAAAGTATATATATATATATATATATATCTTTATTTATTTCTTAAGTTTACATTGTTCTATGATATTTTAAATTTGAAAGCTAAAGCAACAACCTTTTTTTTTTGAAAAAAAATATTATCCTATTTATGATGTTATTAGAAAATATAATAAGAGCATTTGATGTTCTTTGTGTTTGTATTATTTATTGAATAAGGATTGGTATAATAAAGAATTTGATACATTTAAAGAGCGATGAAGAACATGTTATCATGACATAGGATAGATTTCAAGATATGTTATCCTAGTTTGAGAATCAATTTTGGCATTTACTATGTGGTCATAAGATAATTCTAAATTAAATTGTGTTCTCTTTAATTTATCTTTCTTGTTATTTCATAATTTGGGGTGATTCGGTAAACTCATTTAAAAATTTTTTTGTGCTATTATATTTTATTTTATGATTTAGATGCAACACATATAAGTAAAAAATTAATTATCAAATTAAAAAATATTTTAATTTTTATATGTTTTTATTTTGAGATTATGAAAGTGATTCAAGGGAGTAATTTTCATAATCTCCAAAAAAAAAACCTTATTTTCAAAATTATTTTTATAATTTTTATTTAAATTTTTTAAAAAAATTAAAAATCTTTTGTTATAACATTGTGAAATGACCAAGGGAGTAATTTTTATAATCTCTAATAAAAGTTTATTTTTAATAAATCAAAAAAAATATTTTATTTATTTTAAGATTATGAAAATGATTCTAGAAAGTAATTTTACCCACATTACTAAAAACAAAAAATAATGGGTTTGAAGGGTTCAAATAAAATTAATAAGTTGTCACCATTAATTTTTTTACTATGCAATTAGTCACAAAAAACTTATTTATTTTTAAAAAATCATCTTTCAAAATTTAGAAAAATGAAAAAAAATCAAAATCGATCTTGTGGAACTAGATATATGGATTTAGAAATTGGTTACACATGGGGAAAGGTAAGCATCCCACAGGCACCCAACAATCAGTATCAATTAAACATAATTATTTTTTAATTTTAAAATTTGTTTGGTGTTTAAAAAATAATTTTCATGTACATGACAAGAAGTATGTATGGATATAAAATAATTTTGAAGAGTATAAAGGTTTCACCCTTATTTTACTTTTAATATTCAAAATCAAAGAGTTTTGGTAGAGAATATAAAGGCCTTATCTTTATTTAACCTAACTTTTTATTATCAAAAATTATGTTTTCATGATTTTTTAATATATTTTATTATTTTTTTCAAAATAATTTTTATTAGAGATAATTTCTTAGAATAAAAAATATTTTATTTTTATTTTTAGAATACGAATAATAATCGCTTCGAGTCTCTTTCATAATCTTAAAGAGAACAAATTTTTCTTTTCAAAACAAATCTTTATTAAAATATTTCTTTTAATAAAAATTATGAAAATTACGCCCTTGAGACATTTTTATAATCTCAAAACCAAACATTTTTTTATAGTGAAGATTATAAAAATTACTTGCTTGCGTCATTTTCATAATGTCAAAATAAATAAAATTTTTTACGTATTTTTAATTTTTTGAGATTATAAAAATTACTCTTTTAAATTATTCTCATAATCTCAAAATAAATAAATTTATCTACTTATTTTTTAAAAAAAATTTGTTGAAGATAATCCTAAAATAAATAAAATATTTTTAATTTATTCTTGAAAATAAATTTTTATTGGAGATTATGAATTTACTCTCTTGATTTATTTTTATAATCATAAAATAAAATATTTTTTATTTAAAAAAATTAAACACAAATTATGAAAATCACTTCTTTGAATTATTCTTATAATCTCAAAATAAAAAATTATTTATTTTTCAAAACAAATTTTTATTGAAGAATGTAAAAATTACTCCATTGAGTTATTTTTATAATCTTAAAATAAATAAAATATTATTTATTTATTTTTTCAAGAAAACTTTTATTAGAGATTTTGAAAATTACTCATTTAAGTCATTTTCATAATCTCAAAACAAAAGATTTTTTATTTTTTAAAAAATAAAATAAAATTTTGAGAAATGCTCCCTTAAGTCATTTCATAATCTTAAAACAAAAAAAATAAATGAAGATTATGAAAATTACACCTTTGAGTCATTTTGTTAATTTTAAAATTATAAAAAAATTATTTTTAAAATGAATTTTTTATTAAAGATTATGAAATTTATTCTCTTGAATCACTTCTGCAATCTTAAGATTAAAAAATACATATTTTTGAAAATAATTTTTATTAAAGATGATAAAAATTACTCAGTTGATTGATTTTTATAATCTTAAATATTTTTTGATTTTTGAAATTATATATATATATATATATATATTACATCTAAATCATAAAATATAATATAATAGAACAAAAAAATAAATTAAATGAGCTTACCAACTCACCCTAAATTATGAAATAACAAGAAAGATAAATAAAGGAAAACATATTTAAAGTTAAAATTATCTAATTAGCACACATTCATTCATCGTAAATGTTTTGATTCCCAAACTATGATTATATATCTTGAACGAATTCTAGCCTATGTCGGTGATAACATGTTTGTTATTGCTCCCAAAATGCAACCTTCTTCTACATGTTATATTCTTCAATATATCAACCCTTATTCAATAAATAATACAAATACAAAGAACTCCAAATGCTTTTATTATAGTTTTAATAACATCTTAAATAAGATAATAATATTTTTTTACAAAAATTGTTGCTTCAACTTTTAGATTCAAGGCATCCTAGAAGAACAAGTAATTTGAGAAATAAAAAATAAATAATACATTTTTCACTAAATCCAATAAATAATATTCCAGCATGAGCAAAAATCAAAATAAAAAAAGAGAAACAATTAGACTTACAATTTTTTTTTCTAAGCTTTCTTTCCGATAAAACAAATAATATTTCTAAAAGCTAATATATATTTTTGTATTAAAAAACTAAAAAAAAAAAACTCTAAAAACAAACTCATAAATGAATCTCTTTATCCCAAAATCACTACCCTGTTTTTCTCTCAAAGTTGAGAAAGTTTGCATACAATCTCCCTAACCTAAAGTCACTTCCCCTTTTCTTCTTCCACATCTTCCTTCATCAAATTATTTTATTATCTCAAAATATTCTGTAATTTGAATTGGAATGCTAAAAATCTAAAATCAAATCTCTATCCATAAAATCTAACCGCTCACTTACATGATCTATTCATTCTTAAAATTACTCTTCCTTTTTCGCTTACATATCTCTCTTTATCTCCTAAATCACTTTATTTCTAAAATATCACTTCATTTACATGACTGTTTTCATTCTTAAATTATGTCTTTATTTTCTTCTTCCATATCTCTCTTTATCTCCTAAATCACTTTATTTCTAAAATATCACTTCATTTACATGACTGTTTTCATTCTTAAATTCTGTCTTTATTTTCTTCTTCGATATCTCTCTTTATTTTATATTTTATTTTATTTTTAAAATTTTTACTTATTTATTTTAAAAAAATAACAGGAGTAAAGTTAAACACCTACAAATATTAATTTACAGGTGCGATATATTATTTAATGAAATCTTTTCATGTTTTTCAATGATTAGTAGAAATTTTAATTAGAATGTCAAGAGAGAATTTTTTTTTCAAAATTCAAAAAAAAAAACAATGAAAACACTAACTTTTGGCATTTTTTAAAGGTTCTTTAGGTGGAAGTTGAAAAAAAAAAATTTCTCCTATGTTTTATCTATTATATATGTAATTATAATATATGTATTAATTTGTGAGACAAAGCTAATATCAACAGGTTTCTATATGAAGTTTCAACTCATAATAATTATTCTATAATTTAAAGTATCTAAAAATTGAGTAACTAAAATTTTAAAGAAAATAAAATAAAATTCTTCGCTATTTTTATTTTTTTACTTAAATCATATTTTGTTGATTAACTAAATTTTGAATTTAAAATTTCAATTTAAACTAAATCAATCTGTTTGTTAGAAATTTGGAAGTTTTTTGAGAATAATTTAAAAATTAAAAAAAGGAAAAATGTGATAAAAATAGAAGATTAAATATAAAAAAATTGAATTATATCTATTTTTTAATTTAAACTATGACATATCAATTGAATTAATTGTGCATTTAATTTTTTAATTTAATCTAGATTAGACAATCGTTCAAACATATATTAAAAGTTAAGGGTATTTTTTATGATTAAAATACCTAGAAAATCAATCAATTAAATTCTACACATTATCTTGGGTTAATTCTTCTTTGAATGTTTCACAAACTATTTTTATGAATTATTTGAATTTTTGATAAAATAAAACTAAATAAATATATATACATATAAATATATTTAGTACTATTTTTTTTTTTATAAAGTACTTCTTAGTACAATGATACAAAAAATTTAATGATTTATCTAGCAGGAGGTTCAAGTGAGCAAGCGAGTTTCTTTTTTCATCACATTCTCCTTTTTTGTCTTAAAAAACTACTAAAAAAAGTTTTAACTTGAATGTTTTAATATATTTATTAAAAACTATAAATTAAAATTTATTCTATAAGAACCTAATTTTAAATATTCCTATTTTTTGAATTTTTTTAATAAAACTTCAATTAAAGTAAATTAAAACATCATATTAAAAAACTAACATCTTTAAGTGTTTTTTTATTTTAAAAAAAAAGAGACTTTCACTTTTAGTATTACTTTGAAAAGATAACATCACAAGCTACAAATTACACAAGTGAAAGAACAAAACAGAATTCATATTAACCCAAGAGCTACCAATTAGATTGTGTTAATAATTTAAGGTATAGTGTTTCATCAGATCATGTCTGCAAAACGAAGTTGTTCAACAAATTCAGTGTCCTTAAAAGATTGCTTTCTTTTAATGCCAAAAAGGCATGAACCTGTCAAGTTGACAGGCTTCGATGTAAACCCACTACTAACTCATTTGTCATCTTATGCTTCCTCTTTCAATAATTTCTAATGGCTGCTGACAATTGCTTGAATTATCTCACAGAAGGCTTATCAGTTTCGTCTGTATTTGTTCCATGGGATCACCTGTTTGCTGCTTTTGTTTGTGGTCCGGTAAGAAAGATAAAAAGACGAGCTGGACAGATGAGGACGGTGTTATTCTATCGGACATGAGCACATTCTCGGTGAAGGAGCAGGAGAAGAGGCTGAAGATTGCAGTGAAGAAGGAGGAGAGGCTGAGTAAGGAAGCTGAGAAAGTCATCCACTTGGTGAAGCAAGAATCCGCTAGGATGGATGCTTCAACTGCTTGAAAGTTTGACAAGGACGAAGCAAGTGCTCATGTGTGATCTTTGAGGTTTAATGTAGAATTCTTCTTTCTCTTTTTCTCTTTTTCTTTGGCGAAAAATCAAATATGGATTTATCTTTGTTTTCTCAACTTGAATCTAAACAACTTATTGATTTTGTCTCCGATGTTTCCAACAAATTTGGTTAATTAATTGTTCAAGAGTGATCTTAATTAGATGATGAGAGTGTCAGAAATTATTTTGAATAATTTTTGTTAAAATTAGTTGACTAATTGATCCTTAGATGATGGCATAGTATTGAAAATGGTGTGTATATATATATATATATATTCTAACTTTATTCAAATTTTAATTTTAATTTTGTTATTTAAATTTTTTTAATTATGTGTATAAAGCTTTAATTTAAATTTTTATTTAGTTGATGATATATATATATATATATATATTCTAACTTTATTCAAATTTTAATTTTAATTTTGTTATTTAAATTTTTTTAATTATGTGTATAAAGCTTTAATTTAAATTTTTATTTAGTTGATGATATTTTCATTGGTAAAATATTTTAAAAATAATTTAGACAAATTTTACACTTTATTTCGAGTTCATTGGGTAAATTTGAATAATTTTTTATGTATGATCTATTTTTTATAAATATTTTTAACTTTCTGATAATATAAAATTAATAAAGATATCTTCAATACTCAAAAAAATTATAAAATTTGTGATTGTAGTTTGTTCATTTCTTTACATCCATATAAAACTTTATGTTCAAATTCATTGCATAAAATTTTTAATTTTTATATTTTTTTATGAGGTCCAAATTGACTCAAATTAAAAGTTTGAATATACAATTAAAAAAATTAAAATGAAAAGATTTAAAAATAAAAAATATATAAAATTTAAGGTTTGTTTTGATATTTATTCATTAAAAATTATTTTAAATATTTTAGATTAATTCTTGTGTCTGTCACCAAAGAGTCAATGTATTTTTCTTGATATGATTGTTGGACTTATATATTTATTAACCATTACTTATAGTAATCTATTTATTTAACGAAAGTTGGCCCTTATCTTCTTACATGGTATTTTGTATCTTAGAGTCGAAATCAATTTTAAATTATCTAAATGGAATCTCAGCAGAGATGTCTCTTTGTTCTTATTTTTAATATATTTTTTATTTTATTTTTTTAATAAAAGTCAAAGGGGATGGACAAAAAATTTTTATTTGAGAGTAAAATTTAATAAATGTCTTGGTTATTCGCAAAAAATCTTTATAGCCGATTTCATTTACTCTTTTAGTTTCATTAAAATTTATAATGATTTAATTAATAAAATTCTTTATACAAACTTATAATAATTCCAACAAAAATAAAAATTTATAACTATACTAATTATTTATATAATATAAATATCAAATTCATAAACATTGAACATTTCTTAAACTTTTAAAAAATAAAAACACATGTCAAGATAGATATTTTTTAGGGTTGGATTTTAAAATTGAATTGTTTGGATTTTAATGTGAAATCAGGTTAAGTTTTATATTTAGATTTTGATTTGATTTGGATGTTCTTTTGGGCTGCAGCTCATTAAAATGGAGATAGCAGAAAATTCAAGATTAATAAAAAAATATAAAAAAGAAGAAAAAGCCACTTCAAGCTACCACTGCCCAAAAAAAAAAAAAAGGCTTATTAATGTGAAAGGATAAATATGATGGAACAAGAGGAAAGGAACATAATCACAAAATCATATGGAAGTTATGGCTTAAATCCTATAGCCTGTATAGAATCCTTGGTAGCTACTTTGTACAATTAAACCTTCTTTTTTTCTTCTTCCAATGTTTTCTTTAAATCTTGCAAAATGAGAGCTTACCACCTCAATTTACCAATTTGCTTGTTGATGATCGAGCAGTATAATAATGGTTTTTAATACCAAAATTGGAACAATACTTCCTCAACCTATTGTAACTCATTAGATGATTCAAGAATAAGCTCGAGAATTATCAATGAAAGTCTCACAAAGATATGTTTTTTTTTGCTTTTTAAAAAACAATAAGTGAAGAGGCCTAGCACAAAAACACTACCACCATATAAACTCTAATTATGCGTCCTAGGCTTTGCATCTTATTGCTAGTGAACGTTGATCCAATTTTTTTTAGCTTGAGCAACAATTCAGATTAATGCTAGGTCGTAGCCTTTCTAATCTAATGTTCTTCAATGTCTAGGCAATTTTCATCACTTTATAATTATTTACATATGTCAACATTAGTGTCTTATTTTGATTAGTTATCAATTTGAATTTAATTTTTTAATTTAAGTTATTTCTTATTTTTTTAGGTTTTTAATTCCTAGTCTAACTCAATTTCTTATTCTTCTTATGTTTCTTAAGTTCTTTTTATTCTAGCTTATTTTCTTGCACTATTTAAAGATTTATCATATAATGGTTAAAAAGAGTTCAATACAATTTATCAAATTATTCCTTTGAAGTTTAATCTTTGAATTTTTTTAAATTTTATTTCATTTTTCTTAAGTAAACCTTTCGCTACATCAAATTGGTATTAGAGTAAGATTTTTTTACCTTATTTTGATTGCTAACGACGGTTTTAGTAGGAAACAAACTACCGATAACAAATAACAATTTAACAAGATCGAGCAACAACTTGATGGGATCGATAAAATCCTTCATAATTTCATACAGATGATGACTACAATGATTATGAAAGGAAAACATGATTTCATGAAACAAACATCAAATCAGTATGACAACATAAAGAATGGTAGCAAATTTTGTTGATTTATACCTAAACACCAAATCAGCAAGATCTAAATGGGGCAAATTTTGTTATACGAAATTATATGGTAGTAAATCATGTGGATTTGCAACTTAGACACCAACCACTTATTGACCCAAGGTTAAGAGATTGACAACAATTTATGACAGGTTATGACAACCTTTACCAATCATAACTTAGCTTAAAAATCGATGGAAAAGCTCTAATTCAAGCAAGACCAATCATGAATCATAATTTTCACAGGCATGCTACATCACGAGTCTATGATCAGTGGAATTGAGGGGATCTTATATGGCAACGTGATCGTGAGTTTAAGTTTAGCAATAGCCTTCCATGAGGGGTGCCCAAGGTTTTTGACATTAAAGGTAATTATTTTTTACCTTTTTGAGATAATGATTTTCAACATCAAGATTGGAGGAATTTTTAACAAAGGCAGCCATGGAGGTTAAATTATTCATCTAAAAAAAAAGATTTTCATTTCAAGGATAAAAATTGGAGACTACACACTCAAAAATTTAAGATGAAGATGAATTTGTTAAATTTCGATGGTTGATTGAGCATTGAAGATTTCTGGATTGGGATCAGTAAAAGGTGAAGAAAAAAATTAGAAAAAGGTTAATCTTCGTTACAAGAGTAACGCAGACCACCAACAACTCCTTAAGCTATTCAATGAAGATGATTTGGTAATGATTTATCATCGAAAGCATCATTTTCTCATTGGTACGCTCAAAAATAATAAAACTGGTCTATTTTGCATCATTCAGAAGATTAGTAATAATACTTACCATAATGATCTTTTAACTGATATGAATATTTTTAATACTTTTAATGTTACTGATATCTTTAAGTATTTTCTCTCATATGAGTTTTTTGTATAGCCATAAAACTTGAGAGTGAGTTTTCTTCAAAGTAGAGGGGATTGACGTAGTATATATTAACATTAGTATCCTATTTTGATTAGTTATCTACTTTAACTTAGTTTTTTAGTCTAATTTAGTTTCTTATTTTTCTTAAGGCATCATATTTCTAATCTAACTTAGTTTTCTATTCTTCTTAAGTTTCTTAGGTTTTTTAGTTTTCTTAGGTTTCTTATTCCTAGTTTTTCTTACACTATTTAAAGACTTATCGTATTCATTTGAAAAAGTTCAATATAATTTATCAAATTATTCCTCTAAAGTTTAATCTTTGAGTTTATTTTTTAAAATTTTATTTCACTTCCTTTTCAAAACAAACCTTTTGCTACACCAAATTTGTATTAGAGGAAGGATTTTTACCTTAGTCTGATGATTAACGATGGTTCTAGTGAAAAATAAACCATCAATGATGAACAACAGTTTAACAAGATTGAGCAACGACTTGATGGGCTCGACGAAACCCTTTGTAATGTCACGCAGTTGATAACTGCAATGATTATAGGAGAAAGATATGATTTCATGAAATGAAGATCAAATTAACATGACAACATAGAGAATGGTGGTCAATAAAACTTACATCATGTGGATTTGCAACTTAGACACCAACCACTTATTAACCAAGCTTAAGAAGTCAACAATAATTTATAGTAGGCTATGACAACTGATACCCATAAACTAGCTCAAAAATCAATGATAAAGCTTCAATTCACGCAAGACTAATCATGAATTACAATTTTCAGAAGCATGCCACATTACAAGTCTATCATTGGTGAAATCAAGAAGCTCCTATATGGCAACATGATCGTGAGTTCGAGTTTAGCGATGGTAAGCATTATCACCAATCTTTCAAAAGATGCTAAATAGACCAATTTTATTATCTTTGAGCATGTTGTATGTGCCAATGAAAAGATGATGCTTTTAATAATGAATCATTACTAAATCATCTTCATTGAATTGCTTAAGACACCGATGTCAATCCGCATTACTCTTATAATAAATATTAATCTTTTCTAAATTTTTCTTCTCCTCTTGTTGATTGCAATCAAGAAAATCTTTAATTTACAATCGACCATTAAAACGTTACAAATTCATCTTCATCTTAAATTCTTGAGTGTGTGGTCCCTCATCTTTATCCTTGAAATAAAAATCTTCTTCTTCTTTGGATGAATAATTCAATCTCTATGCCTATCTTTGTCAAAAATTCCTTCAATCTTAATATTGAAAATCATTATCTTGAAAATGTGAGAAAATAGTTACTTTGAACAACAAAAACCCTGGCCACCATTCATGAAAGTCTCTTTGATATATCTGAGCACCTTTTTAGCAACTTTATTATGTAATTCACAACCATAATGCATATAACTATTACGTCAGATCTTATTATTATTAAATATATCAAATAGCTTATAATACTCTTGTATAATCCCTTATTAACCTTTTCAGCACCATCATCTATACTAAATTCTTCATGTTGAACTAAAAGAGGACATACTGACTTATAGTCGTCCATATTAAATTTCTTCAAAACTTCCTTAGCATATTTCTATTGCTAAATAAAAATTTCTTATTGTGATTGTTGAATCTTCATTCCTAGAAAGAATATCATCACTCTTAAACCAATCATCTCAAATACTTGCATTATTCAAATTTTAAATTTCTCCACCAATTTTGTATTACTTCCCGTTAAAAGAAAATCATCAACAAATAATGAAACAATTATTAATTTACCATTAACAACTTTAATATACAAAGTTGTTTCACTCAAGCTTTTATTAAAATCTATCTTCTGCAAATATTCATTAATCCTATTGTACCATGTTCTTAGAGTCTACTTCAATCCATATAATATCTTCTTTAATGTATACTTTCTTTAGATCTACAACAAAACCTTCAGGTCATTTAACAAATTTTTTTTTTTTTGCATATAACCATTGAGAAATACTAACTTTATATCAAGCCAGTACATCTTCCACTGCTTTTGAGTTATAAGTGCTGAAAAAAATCTAATATAATCTAATCTTACTATAGGTGCAAAAGTATTAGAAAAATTTACTCTAGGTAATTAAGTATGACATTTCATAACTAACTTGGCCTTGTCTTTGTTTATGAAACCATCAACATTAAGTTTGGTTTTATAGAACCATTTCACACTAATAGCATATTTGTGTAAGGTTTTGTCCACTAGCTCCCACGTTTGATTTTTTTGGATTATCTTGACCTCTTCTTCCATTGTTGCAATCCACCTTGGATCCTTAATAGCTTCATTATCCCCTACAAGTTTAAGCACAATCATGTTGCATTGGTCATAAATTTTTATAGATGATCTAGTACCTATTATGGGCTTATCATTAATCATATCTTCATCTTGTAATTCTAGTTCATTGGCATAAATCTATTTTAGTTTAAGTTTATCCCAATTTGATCTTGCAAATTCATTAAGTTTGACATCATTGCTTATTATGATTTTTTTTTGTAAAAGATTGATAAATCCTTGCTGCAACATAAAGATTAGCAAATTTATCAATAGTGTATTTCTTCCCATTATCAAATCTAATGACTTTAATTTTATGCTCACTTTGATTTTTAATCCATGCTTTGAATTTCAAAAAAACACCAATAATTTAAGATTTTTGTTTGAGAAAATAACTCAATACATTATGCTAAAGTCATTAATGAAAATTATGAGATACTTGTTACCGTTTAAGGATGTAGTTCTCATAGATCCATAAACAATCATGAGGATCAATTAAAGCCTTTCAACTGCTCTCCATGTCTTGTTAACAAAAAATAGTAATCTAACTTGCTTTTCAAGATGACATACTCCACATGTTATTGTTTTTCTTCTATTAAATGTCATTCCTTGCAGTAGATTATTTTTTTACATATAATTTAATCAAGAATAGTGAATATGGCTCATTCTCTTATGTCATGACTCAGCTTGATCCATAATACATGGATATATACTAAATTCACCTTTATTCCAATTTAAACTCAAATATTTGCTATTCATTTTCACAAAAAATAGCACTACACCATTTGAGTCAGCAATCACATACATATTATCCTTAAACACAATATAATAACCTTTGTTAAGTAGTTATCTCATACTTAATAGATTTTTATCAATTTTTGAAATAAGTAATACATCAAAGATCAACTTTATACCTTTTGAGCTTTCTATTGCAATACTAGCTTTACCTTACACCTTAATATACTAGCCATTGACACCTTTGACTTATTTACTTCTTTAAAAAAGAAATCATCAAAAGGCATATGGTTTATGTATCCGTATGTATATAGATCAGTCATCACTTGAACTATTATTGGAAAAACAAGCTGTAATAAAAAGTTGTTTCTCTTATTATTGATTTACCACTTAAGCTCGGTGTCCCACTTGTTATTTGTTTTTGCATACTTTCTACGTATGTCTCATTTGTTTGCATGCCTAACGTTGAATGTCAGGTCTAAACCAACAATATTTTGATAAATGAGAAGTTTTCTTATTGTAAGGACATGGGTGTTTGCCTTGTTACAACTATTATTATTGTTCTTTTTCCCCTTCTTGTAATTTTTTGTACTCCATTGTTTCTTTCCCTTTGTTACATTCCTTGAGTTTAACCAATCTCTTTCACTTGAATTGCTCGTTCAACTATCTTTTTTTTTTTGTAATGTCTCCTCTATTCTTGAGCTTATAGTGCATTGATAAGCTCTACCAATGTTATTCTTAACAAATCTTTGGATTCCTCAAGTAAAAAGATTTTGGATTCAAATCTCTTAAGCAAAATCATCAGAGTCTTTTCAAACACTATTTTATCAAAAAGTTCTTTTTTCAACATTCTGATCTTATTGGTCAATATTAATAATTTGTCTATGTAATCCTTAAGTATTTTTGTCTCTTTCATCTTTTAGATCTCAAATTTCCTTATCAGGTCTAAGATCTGCATTTCTCTGACATTCTTCTTTCAAAGTTTATACTTGTTTTGCTATTTCACAAGCCACGATCTTCATAAATATTGTATCTAAAACTGCAAAGTGAATATAAGTCTTAGCCTTATATCTCATCTTTTTTTCTTCTTTTTTGCTCTTGAATTACGCTACTATTGGATTTTTCTGCATTCGCCAAATTTCATAGGTTACATGCTTACAGGAAAGACTCAATTTTACTACCCATACTTAATAATTTTTTCCTTTAAAAATTAGAAGAGTAGACAAGAAACCGTTTCTTGTCATGTTGGATTTCAAGATAAAGGCAAAGTATTTGGTTTACTTAGTTGAAAACTCACAAAGTTTCACTCTCACATTTCATAAGTTCCTCAAGAAAAAGGGCTGTAATACTAGTTTGTTAGTCTTTGAGAAGAAAAATAGTAAATAAAAAGAGAGAACTCTTAAAGTTTTAGATTACTTACTTTGTTTCATTGATAAATGTCCTATTTATGAGAAAAATGAACAATAAAAACCTCAAATTATACTTATCTAGATATCTTAAAAGTTGAATTCAAATTAAATATTATTTTTATTGAAAATTCAAATCAAAATATTATTCTTATCCAAAAATTTAAACGACTCGATAAAGTAAAATATTAATTTCATTTACTTTATTTGTACTAAAATTATGCAACAAATAAGTATCTTATTGACACTTTTCACAAGAGCTGTAAAAAGGAAAAATCCTTATGAAACTTGGTTAAGTATGAAACTTTTGGTCATGAACCTAAAAATTTTTGGATTTATTTATTATTTTTCTATTCCTTTTATAAAAAGATCTAAACTCGATAAGAAAGCGAGCAAAACAAGTAATCTTTGTTGGTTATGCCTATAATTCAATAGAGTATTAAATATTAGATTTGAAGACTAAAGAAGTTATCTTGAGTCATGATGTCATCATCAATAAAGACCCTCATTAGGACTCTGAGAAGTAAAAAGTTAGTGAGACTTTTCCACTAAAGATTTAAAATTTGTTAGGTCTTGTGACTCAATTGATTACAATGATTCAAATATCTATGATCTTCACTTGGATGATGATGCCTTAATTGAGTCATCGAAGACTCTGCAAATCAAAAGGTAAAATCATTTACCAATGTATATGAAAAATGTAATCTTATTATTGTTAAACCAAATAGCTATCATAAAGCTTCACAAGCTCATGAATAGATTGATGCTATGAATGCTGAAATAAAGATAAAATAATACATATGACCTTATAGAATGACCTTAAGGCAAGAACATCCTTCGAATGAAATGGATGTCTAGAATGAAGTATAACTCTAATGACTCTATCAATAAATTCAAAATGATATTTGTGATAAAAGGCCATGTATAACAGCTTAAAGTTGATTATGGAGATACTTTTATGCCAAATACACGACATGATACCATAAGGCTAATTGTTACTTTAGCTATATAATTGGGATGAAAATATTTTAAGCCTAGATGTAAAATAAGCATTTCTACATGGTGATCTTGAGGAAGAGATCTATATGAACCAACTTAAAGGGTTCATAGAAGAAGACAATAAAAATAAAGTACATTATTTGTAGATAACTCTTTATGGTTTGACGCAAGCACCGCAGGCTTGATACAACAAACTTGATTCATCAAGGATTCGGGATAATCATGAGTAAAACTACTCTATCTGTGAAGGTTTGATGAAAATTCTAAACTACTTATTCTTTCTTTTTATACACTACTACAAATAAAAGTTTTAATGACAGTTAAAAATGACTTTTAATGACAGTTGTAGAACTGTTATCTTTATTCATGTCATTAAAATGAGGAATATTCTAATGACAGTTATTGAAAACTATTCCCCACTTTTAATAACAGTTCTATTAGAAATGTCGTTAAAGAAAAAAAAACTTTAATGATAGTTATATTAGAATTGTGAGGCCTTTAATGATAGTTCTTTTGAGAATTATCGTTAAAAGTGAGGTCTTTAATGACAGTTCTAATAGAATTGTCACTAAAGGTTTCTATTTAATGTCAATTCTATTAGAACTATCATTAAAAAAAACTCATTCTTAATTACAGTTATGATAGAACTATCATTAAAAGTTTTCTTTTCAATGACAATTCAATAAAATTGTTATTAAAAGTATATTTTTTTTATTAATTTTAAAATAAATACAAAATTTTTATTTTTAAATTATCTAAAACTTGCATATATAAAATTGTTCATCTCTTTCATATCAACCATACACATCAATACAATTCTTCATAATATACAACAAAAAAATTTTCTATCAAAATTAAATTACAATGTGTAAATGTGATACTTTAATTAAATTTAGACAACACATATAAGTATACAATTGTCAAATAATCACAGTTCTTTTTATACTCTTCAATAAAACAACTATACTATCTTTCTTCCTTCAACATAATTACATCAACACTTAAATACCAACACTTTAATACTTCAATACCAACACTTCAATAAAAAAAAAATTATGTTATACACTTCAATACCATTCTCACTAAAACAATCGTTACTTCTTTCATGTTTAAAAACACTTCAACATAATTCAATCTAAAAAAGTAATAAAAGATGAACAAAACAAAAAAAAAAATGATGTCATAATTGAACTCCATATGTACAATACACGAGTTTAAGTATACATTATCATATACAATCCTAAAAATTCAGTTAAATACAAAAATCTTCAAGATTCAACTTTTTAATATGACACTGTAAAGAAATTATCCAACCCTCTTTCTAATTTCATCAATATTCAATTGGATGTAAGTATCTATGTCCACTAACTATATTTATAAAAAAAAAAAAAAAGTTAGTCCAATTAAAACTTTTAACAAGCACATCAATTAATTAAAATTTTTAGTGAGTATCAAATTTATTAATTAAAATTTAAATAAATAATTAATAACTATTTAGTTAATTAATACATAGTCAATGTCTTATTAGCATCTAATTAATTATTATAAAAGTATTTAACTAGCTAGTAACCTAATTAAAATTTAAATCACATTTAATTTTTTACTTTATAAGCATCTAATTTATTAATATTAGCTAAATAAATTATTAATAACTAATTAGTTAATTAATACATAGTAAATTAATTACTACACAAACATCTAACTAGCTAGTAACTTGATTAAAATTTAAATAATATTTAATTATTTACTTTATAAGCATATAATTAATTAATTATCTTTTTAAAATTTAACTGTTTATATTAATTTATGTTAACTATAAAATCGATATAATTAAATTTGACAAATTAATCTTACCTAAAAAGTTAATTCAAACATAAATTCATTTACACTTAATATATAATTAATTCATCAGAATATGAATTTATCTAATTAACATCTAATTAAGTTATTAATTAATTTAAAATTTTTAATAATTATGAAATAATAAATTCATCAATATACACTCATTCATACCAAATATATTCATCTAAATATACTTTAAAAAAAACTCAAATTTTATCAACAAAAATTCACCAAACACACTTAATAAAGAACTTCTCAAAATAATATATATTTTTAATATATTTTTTAAACAAAACCAAATTGAATAAAAATTTAAAACATAAATTTCATTAAAAAAATTCGAATCTGTAATGAAATACTTACATATGTTTGAATGCCAAAGATGAAGGAATAGAGGAGGGATGCGATTACTCTTTGTGAAGATTGAGACAAATAAAAAGCAAGGAGAAACCAAACAGAAGAGGGCTGGAGAGAGGCAGTGCGGCTACCAGTAGTTGGCCTAGCTACTTTTAGACGGAGAGCAAAAAGGAAAAGGCCAGAAAAAAGGCAGTGCAGCTGCCTGGCCAGCAGCTAGTCTAGCTACTTCTGGACAGAGACCAAAAAAGAAAGGGTCACAGAGAAGAAGTACGACTGCTAGCAGTTGGTCTAGCTATTTTTAGATAGAGAGCAAATAGGAGAAGGGCCAAAAAGAGGTAATACTGTTGTTAACAGCTAGTCTAGCTACTTCTAGACAGAGAGTAAAAAGGATAAGGATGAAAAAGAGAGTAAAAAATGCACACCTCATTGTTGGCAGGATCTAAAGATAAATTAAAGATCCCTAGTTGCTTAAACCAAGGCTAGATAGTCTTTAGTGCTAGTTCTGGCAAAACTGACATTAAAGGTCATAACTTTTCACGCCAATTTTACCATAACTAGAGTTAAAGGTCATACTCTTAAATGCCATTAGCAAACTGGCTTGAAAAGCAAGAGCCTTTAACGCTGGTTATGGTAGAATTGGTATTGAAAAGCAAGAGTCGTTCATTCCAATTGTGGGCAGAACTGGCGTGAAAGGCTATTGAAGGCTATCCCCATCCAAAACTGACTTTGAAGGCCATAACCTTTTGTGCCAGTTGTGGAAAGAACTAGCGTGAAAGGCTATTAAAGGCTGTCCCCATCCCCTATGCTAGTCTTTTTGATTCACACAAGTTCTTAAAGAACTAGCATTAAAGGATTCAGGGATGGTCTTTTAATGTCGATTCTTATTGAACTAGTGTGAAAGTGAAAGGATAATTTTTAACGTCAGTTTATTGTTAAATGATGTTAAAGATCTCATTTTTAATGACAGTTTTGGAAGAACTGTCATTAAAAATATTAAAAAACCTTTTAATTATAGTTCTTTGAATAATTGTCATTAAATTATTGTCATTGATTTTAATTTTTATAATAGTGTTAAATTAATGATGTACTTATAATTGGAAATGATCCTCACATGCTAAAATTATTTAAAGCAAAGATGGAAAAGGTATCTGGGTTACTTGCATCACTTTTTTGGCATGGAGATTCATCGAGCATTAAAAGGTATTTTCTTTCCCAAAGGAAGCATACCCAAGATAAATTGACAAAATAAGATGGGCATACGCCAAGTTACTCAACTCTTCTAGCATTGAATTTAAAAGTTTTGAGGAACGATAGTGAGAAACTCTTTAATCCCACTCTCTGTAGAAGTTTTGTGGGAAATTTACTTTATTTGACTGCATCCATCCGGGTTAACTTTAATATTTATTATAAGTATGCTTTCAAGATATATGAATTCTCTTACCAAAGTTTATTTTGGTATTGTTGAAAGAGTGCTTAGATACTCGAAATTTATTCTTGGTTTCAGAATTTAATTTGAGTGAATTGGTAACTTGAAATTAGTTGCGATATAGGAATAGGGATTGAGTTGGTTATACTGATGATTTTAAAAACACTTAAGTTCATGTTTTTTAATTTTTATTTTTTAAAATTAAAAATAGCAAAATTTTATGACCCAATCCACCGATAAAGCGGAATATATTTCAATGCCGCAAATCAAGCAATATGAATTTACAAATTGCTTGTGAATTTAAGATATGTTCAAGAAGAACCTACAGAATTGTTTTATGATAACAAGTTCGATATAGCTATCGCTTCCAACTTGTATAACATGGTAGCGAAAAACACCATAGAATCAATTTTTATTTGTTGAAGAAACATGTAAAGAAGGCGAGATCAACCTTAGTCAGGAAAGTTAACGCACCTTCTCAACTAAACTATTCCGTGTAAATTATCTTCCAGGCGTAACCAACCAGATCATCATGGAGGAAATTTCTGTAACTTTTTTTGGTTAATAAAAAAAGAGCCCCGGCACTGAAGAAGAGAAAGCGTTGTTTCTCAAGAAAATACAGCATGTTTGGTTGGCAGGAATACCAATTCTTTTCCTATTTTATTCCGTACGAAATTGCTTTTCTAATGTTTGGTTCATTTTTATCACGGAATTGTAATTCTTTAAAGAATTTCTATTCATTAAAAACCCAGAATAATTATTTCGAAGTGAACCCTCAAAATAGCTGTTCCATGAAAACAAAGAATTGTTATATTTTTTTATTCCCATCATACCCTTGATAAAATTTTTAAATTACTATCATATATATATATAATAACTTCATTTTTATTTTTTAAATAATTTATCAAAAATAAAAAAATATTATTATTGAAATATTAATTAATATTAAATTTAATTTTATAATATTAATATTTAAAAAATAATTATTAACATATTTTTTAGTTAATATTATTTTTATAATAATAAAAAATTTTTATTTTTTAAATAATTTAGCAAAAAAGAAAAAAGTAAAAATATTACTTTTATTAAAATATTAATTAATTTTAATTTTATAATATTAATATTTAAAAATAAAAATAATTATTAAATATATTATTTAGTTAATATTATTATTATAAAATATTTATTAATTAACATTATTTTCATAAAAATTAATTTAATTATAATTAATTTAATTGAAAAATATATTAGTTTTTTAAACTTGTTTCAATTATTTTTCTACCTTATTTTTTTATGAACAAAACATATAAAAATAAATTCATACTTTATTCAATTTTAATAAATCAAATATAATAATACTTATTTTTTTATTTTTATTTTTTTATTCTTCTTCCATTCTATTTGAGGAACCAAACATGCCAATAAACTTGATCTCTTAAGTTTTCCAGAGAAACACTAGAAGAGAAAACAAACCACAACCCAGGAAAAGAATTGGCCATTAATTAGTTACAGACAGAGAGAGTAGAGTTTGGAATTGGCCCAAGAAAAAACACCTAGCTAGCATGGATTGCTCATGGGAAGATTTTTCTGACATCTAAATCAATATATTTAGAATATAAAAGATCCGATTCTTATTGAATCATGTGTTCTTGGCTGAAAGATCTCACTTTTAACCATTTCAGTACCCCATGTGATTTGAGTCCAACTTAGGGCAGTTAGGACAGAAAATGGAAACAGAATGGAAGAGATTGAGAAGAAACTATGAGACTGAGGATATGCATGAAAATACGGATTTGGCAGTTAAAGTGGAGCAGAAAGCTGAGGCATATCATTCGTCACTTCACTCTCCTTAACCACTCCCTTTGATACTTTGTTCACAAATAGAACAGAATTGCTCTTCTCATCACTCAACAGTTACCCACTTAGCTAAACAAATAAGGCCTTGTGTTTGCGTACTTGAATAGGATACCCAATTCTCATTAATAAAAAATGTAAAAGAAAAGCAAACAAGATTTCACGTTGGGGACTTGTATAGGGCAGCCTCCCTTGCTTGCTCTTTTTTGTTTAGGTTCACAAGCCAATATAATTGGTTTTGGGTCATTAAGACGTCAATTGGAAGAAAAGGAGCTTGGGTATTGGCAAATATAAGGAAGCCCAAATCCTAAAAAGTGCAGAAACTAGGGCACTTTCTGCATGTGGACACTGGCAAGGTGACAAATCAAGCAACAAAGATAATCCCAAAGAAAAGAGATCACTATTTTAGTAGAGTGGTTAGGGCAGTTGAAGAAAGAATGTCTCACTCTCTCCATATTTCACTTACTCTAGGAATTGCTTGCTTCTTTATATCACAATAAGGGCATCCCTTGTCTTCACTGTCCTATCATTGCAGCCATGAGAGAGACCTCAAAGCCATGGAGGCCATTCACGGCCAACTGTTGCTCCGTTGAAGACCAAACAATCTTTGGCAACTTCAGCCGATGCAGGCGTTCGAAGTCAGACTTCTCCAAGGATATTGCTCCTCTGCCATCTTTTCGGCGACTGTCCTTCTCCGATCTTAGTCGTTCTTCATCAACTCGTATAACGGAGGATCTCGCGCAGTCGTTTGGGTCTGATTTGCATGATTTTCAACTAAGCGAGTTACGTGCCATAACCCAAAACTTCTCTAGTAATTACTTGTTGGGAGAAGGTGGGTTTGGGACAGTTCATAAGGGTTACATAGACGACAACTTCAGGCAGGGCTTGAAGGCTCAAGCTGTTGCTGTTAAGATCTTGGACATCGAGGGCCTCCAAGGCCACCGCGAATGGCTTGTAAGCATATCGGTTCTCGTTGTCTTTCTGATCTCTATTTTAAACTATTTTACCATTTACATTGAGAAAGTATTAATTTAACTCTTAATTCTTGATGTTCTTACAGGCAGAGGTAATATTTCTTGGGCAGCTCAGGCACCCACATCTGGTTAAACTGATAGGCTATTGCTGCGAGGATGAAGAACGTCTACTAGTATACGAGTTCATGCCTCGGGGCAGCCTAGAGAATCACCTCTTTAAAAGTGAGTTCCAATTCATTCCATTACACCAATCTACATGAATGTTAGCAAGCGATAACATAATCTGGATGATCGTTAAGTGCAGGGATCTCAGTATCATTGCCGTGGGGAACGAGATTAAAGATAGCCATCGGAGCATCTAAGGGCCTGGCCTTCCTCCATGAGGCTGAGAAGCCTGTCATATACCGTGACTTCAAGACTTCCAATGTCTTGCTTGATTCTGTGCGTTACTTTCTCATACCCTCTCTTTCTTTCTCTCCAAATAACATAAAAATCTATGTTGGAAACGGTGAAATGAGTTATTCAATCAGTCTGCAATTGTTCTTGCTAGGATTTTACTGCAAAATTGTCAGATTTTGGACTTGCTAAGATGGGACCTGAGGGGTCGAACACGCACGTCACAACCAGAGTAATGGGTACCTACGGATACGCTGCCCCGGAATATGTCTCAACAGGTAATTAATTAATCTTTGTTGAAGCAACTCATATATTCAACATTTTTGAAAATCCAATTTAAATCTGAAATGTTTCAGGGCACTTGACGACGAAGAGCGATGTATACAGCTTCGGGGTGGTGCTATTAGAACTGCTCACAGGAAGAAGGGCGATGGACAAATCAAGGGCAAAGAGTGAGCAGAACCTCGTGGAATGGGCAAAACCTTACCTGACGAGTAGCAGAAGGTTACGGTGCATCATGGACCCGAGACTTGCAGGGCAGTACTCAGTAAAGGGAGCCAAAGAGATGGCTCTCCTTGCGTTACAATGCGTGAGCTTGAACCCTAAAGACAGGCCAAGGATGCCCACCATTGTTGAATGCCTTGAAGGTCTGCAACAGCACAAGGACATGGCAGTCTCCTGTGGGCAGTGGCCAGCTTCACCTAAAGCTACTAGAAAAAATGGAGTTTCACCTAAGATGAAGATGGAGAGCAGATGTGGAAGCAATAGAAGATCCTCACCGTTTACTCAAAGCACCAAAGTTTGATGACTCAAATGGTAAAAGATATGATAATTTGCTGATAAAGGGGAGCTTCGATTCAAGTGTATATCAGTATGTATATGCGGGTAAATTGACTACATGGGTTCATGAAACTAAGCTAAGACCCTTTGTTTGTAAATACGTGGAATTGGTAAATGGCATATATTTATATCAATGCCCATGAGACCAAATTGCTGCCTTCAAATCAGAGACTTATGGATTTTCCAGAAGGTCACATCAGTTTAAGTAAGATCAATAATTAAGGTTGATTACATTAAGACCATATGTATCTTATTTATAATTTTAAATTAAAATTTATTTAAAATTTTAATTTTTATTAAATTTTTAAAATTTCATCAATAATTTTTATTAATAATTACAGCCACTATTTCTCTTTGATTTACCTGAAAAAATCTTGCTTCTTCTCCAAAACTCTAAGAGTTTGCAAGTTAAAAACCGAAAAAATGGGTAAAGAGAGTATTTTTCTTGGCCATTACAGCCACTATTTCTCTTTGATTTACCTGAAAAAATCTTGCTTCCTCTCCAAAACTCTAAGAGTTTGCAAGTTAAAAATCAAAAAAATGGGTCGAATCCGAAAATTACGGCCATTAAAGCAACACATTAGAGCCACTTTAGGCAAGTCTAACTTTCACATCATATATGGTGGCTTTCATTGTTTAAGTGAGGGCGTTGGACGAGAAATATGATCAATATAGTGAAGAAGGGGTAAGGAGGTTACACAAATTCCTTAGAAAATTTTGTCTAAACTTATTGTAAAGATTCATCAATGTCTTTTTACAGTTTTTTTTCATTGATGGGTTCATGTGTTTCGTTTTGATTTCTTTTAAGACTGGAGAAGCAACCAAGAATGCAGTAGCTATTAATTTTTAGATTTGTTTAAACTTTATTTTCTTTATAATATTTTTGTTCATTTTTAGAAAATGAAAAACTCTTGATACGTTTTTTAGGTTTTTACATTGAACCCATGCTAAAAACTTTTTTTTTAAGGGATTTAGTGTAGGGAAGACTGTAGAAGTTTGTTTAAAGTTTAAAGTAGCCTTATAATTTTTAAGTTTGTTTAAACTTGATTTTTTATAATGTTTTGTTCATTTGTAGAAAATTTAAACCTTTTTGCATAAGGACAGTAATGCAATGCGAAGAGATGGAACTTTAGGTTGATTTCATCAGCAAGAAAATAAAATTTTGGGGGATGAAACTTTGATCGATAAAAGATAGAGAAAGCAAAAAACGAAAGAAATGAAGAGATGAAGAAAACGAACGACGAACAATGAAGATTTGATGGTGGAGATCCAAAATTTTCAAAAATTAAAAAAAAAAAATCCAAGCATTGAACTTATGAGTAAAAAGTTGCAATTGGTCAATACCCCATCTATCCGTATTATCCAATAATTCATATGTTTAGGATATAAAAAAAATTCATAGCATTTGTTTAGGGATTGTTAAATATTATTTTATATGTTTAAGTTAAAAAGATATGTACTAATGATTGCGAGTTATTCTTAAAAATAACATTTATATAAAGATCAAAAAGGATTTTAGCCCTTTAATAAAAACATGATTGATTAATAATTATCTAAGCTTAAAGACAATATCTTTACTAAATTGAAATTAGTTTATTTTTATTAAAAATAAAAAATGAAAAATGATTACATTAGACAAATTTATAGTACAAACCTTTAAATTAAGATTTAAAAAATTTTGTTAATTGAAAATGTATGTTTTAAATTTTTTTAATTTGAGACTTTTATTCATTAATTTTTTAAATTTAATGTTTGTGATTTTTGACTTACGAAAATGATGATTATATTATTATAATAATTAATTATTATTTTTTAAATAAATATCACTTAAAACTCTAATTTTTGTAATCTACCTTCAAACAAACCCTAAATTTTAAAATATATCAAAACAAATTTTAACGTTTTAATTTTGTCTAAATTAAATCCTATTTTCATTTGTAATATGTTTATTTAACGAACGGTTAAAAAAAAAAAACTTGCATTGGGAAGGTATATAAGGCTAAACGTAACACCTTTTAAGTATCATTGATTTTTTTAGTTAATTAATTTAAAGGTTAATTACTTACATGAAGAATATTTATATTTTATTTACAATTTTAAATTGAAACTTGTGAAAAAAAATTGTATCTATTTGAAATTTACATCTTTATTAGGTTGTCAGTGTAAAACTTTCGACTATAATTTTTTTAATATTAACGATTTTATATATATAAATAATATGCATAAAATTTTTATTTATATAATTATCTAATTTAAAATTGTGAATAAAATATATCTTACATTGATGTAATTAATTCTTAACTTAAATTCTATTTTATTTACAATTCAAGTGTACATCACTATGTGTATGTGGATAAATTGACTACATGGGCTGATGAAACTTGCTAAGACCTTTTGTTTGTAAATTTGTCGAATTGGTATATCTCACATATTTATATCAATACCCATGAGACTTACATTGCTATGTTTTAAATTAAAGACCAATGTATTGTGCCGAAGGTCACGTCACCACAAGTAAACAATCATGAATTTCAATAATTATGATTAATTATATTTAAAATATATATTTTATTAATAATTTTAAATTAAAATTTATAAAAAATTATTTTACAAAAAATTTATATTTTTATTAAATTTTTAATATAAAATTTTCATTAAAATTTTTGTTAATATTAATAATTTTATACTCAAACGTGATGATTGCATGATTTTTAATTATATAATTATCTTTAATAATTTTTTAAACACTAAAAAAATAAATAATATTTTATTTTTTAATTATATTTAAAAAAATTATATAAATAAAAATCACATATATATTATATATATATATAATCATAAAAATTATAAATAAAAATTTTATATTATAAATTATAAATATAATAAATTAATTCTCAAATTATATGTGATGGTAAGAATTGGACAACTAACTATTAAGTCAAAAGCTGCAGCATTGAAAACCCAATAGACGCAATGCTTAGATCTATTAAGTTTCAGGACATATTTTTTGTAGTACGAACTAGGGTGGCTACAGGTTCATGGCTAGAATGAATTTAAATTTTAAATATTAAATTTTAGTTTTGATAAAAGTTTGATTCAAAAGCGATTTAGATTTTGGTTCAAATTTCAATTCATAAATGATTCAGATTCAGATTTGATTTAGGTTTAGTTTAAATTGGATTTAAACTCAGTTCAGATTCAAGTTTGGTTCAAAATCGATTCATAGAAATTGTTTTCCTTTCATAAGACTGTTTTATATTTAAGTTAAAATTTTTTAATAAATTTTTTTAGTAAAAATATAGTGTTCATATTTTTATTAAAAATATATATTTTTAAATTAAATTATTTTAATATTTTTAAAATTTTTAAAAATTTTTAATTAAATTATTATATATATTTTTAATTATTTTAATTAAAAATTAAATCAAAACTGTCAATTTTGAGGCATCGGTTTTAGTTTCGATTTAAAATTTATATGAATCATGATCGAATCATTTTTAAAATGATTTTGATTACAATTTAAAACTAAAATCATTATAAATGATTTCAGTGTGGTTTAAATTTTAAAAATTACAATTAGATTCATCAATTTGAACCGAACTCTTAATCCAAACTTAAGCTTAAGGTCAAAATAAATTAGAACAGGTGGACCAACGAACCAACAACATCAGAATAAAGTAAGAAAACAAAAGAGAAAAAGAAAAAAACTATATTTATTTATTATTTATTATTTAATAAGAAATCATTGATTGTAATAATTAACTAAACTCATAGACAATATATCTGCTAAATTGAAATTAGTTTATTTTTATTTAAAATAAAAATAAAAAATAATTACATTAAAAAAATCTATTATAATTTTTACAATAAAATTTAATTTTTTATTAATTAAAAATATTTTTTTATATTTCTTTAATTTAAAACTTTCATTCAATAAATTAATTTTTAGATTTGTGATTTTTAATGCAAAGAAATGATTATTTCTATTATTATAATAATTAATTTTTATTTTTTCTTTCATCTTTCTTTATTCAAATAGATTTATCAAATTAATATTTTATGTATTTTTTGTATATTTACTTTTAACGGTAAAATGTTAAGTAACAATAATTTATAATAAAAATAGAACAAATTATTTTTTTTCGAAAACTACTTTCCAAACCAATTTTCCTAAATTAAAACTTTTGTAAACAACTTAAAAATTTATTGAGTTAATTAAATAAAAAATATGATAATTGTAACCACTGCCCAGCGCACCGGTTACCTACTGCCCCTCGTGCCACACCTACCCCCATGTCGCTACTGCCTCACCCAACACCCGCGGCCAGCGACCGAGCCCAGCCCACGCTGTCACTGCCGTGCCACTGCCATTGAAGGTACTGATCTTAATTGCATATATACACACACGTATCTATTCATAATGTACATGTTGTGCAAAACTTTGAGCTTAATTAGATGAAATTAATCAAATTAATAAAGTGGGTCTTCCCTTAATTAAAATCATAATCAAGAATGGAATGTAATTTGTTATATATTAATTTGAGCATATGATGCAATTAAAGGAGAGAGGGAGGCTATATGAGCCAATGTGATACCTCGATGATGCTGTGCATGGATCTGATGCCATTGATGAGGTGATTGATCAGAATCATGGGATATAATTTCGGGCATTGATGAAATTATTGAGGTATCAAGATTATAGAAGGTAATCCGTAAATTGATTCATGCATAATGTATGGCATGGAAATTGAATGTATTTACTTATAATAAATTCGATATCCAATCAAGTTTTCATATCAATATTTTAGGATAGTTGTCACGGCTATGCTATGCTATCCTGCATATGTGTTACATTTATAGTTCAATTGAGTTGCTGAAGCTCTGCCTCTGCGTCTCATTCATTTATTAGTTAATTAGTTTTATTTTTTATATAAATTTTAATTATGATAATGGCATCTAAGTAATTCTAAAACCTTAGTATTAATATACCTTAATAATAACAGGGTGTCTTTTTTTTAGTTCTTTTTTTATTATTGTAATATTTTTTGGATATTAAATTATTTTACATTTTAGGTATTTTCTAGTATAAGTAATTTATAATTAAAAGAAACAAAAATGAATAGATCCGTTCGTGAGCAAATAGGATTCAAGTTGAAAAATGTACTTTTGAATCAAGATTTTTTTAAAATGGAATTAAATTTTTTTTTAGTTTATTTTTAGTCATTTGAAATTGATAGACGAAGATAATATAAAATGTTCATGTAACTATAAAAATTAAGTGTCAAAATCATGGTTATAAAAATATTAAAATTGTTAGATACTATTTGGCTAAATATTGTTTTGTATCGTAATATTACGTTTGAAATCAACTTAAGAGAATCAACGAGAGTTATAATTAAGGGCTAAATTAGTAATTATGTTAAAAAAAAAAAGGATCTTTCATTGTGTATGAATTTTCCAATGTATATTAGATAATGATAATGGATGTAGTAGATCCAGAATTTAATCTAGATGGCATGGAGAAATCCTCGAATCCAGATGCATAATGATTTTAAGACATGATGAATGCTACAAATTAAGAGCTATGAGATGGTGTTAAAATTATTCTCATTGTTTGTTAAGTCTGAACATCATATTTTTAAAAGGTGTTATGATGCTTTATGTTAATTAATGAAAGAGATGATATCCGTCGATGATATCATGATTGAAGACTTTTAGTACAAAGTATGGGATCACCGATTGAAAATATTCATTACTATAAAAATATATGTATGATATATTAGAATGAGATAGTGAACTGAGTAGTTACAAGTTTTGTGATCATGTGCAGTGTAAGAGATACAGATAAGGATCTGATAAATGAAAAAAAAAATGTCCCTTACAAGAAAATGTATTGTTTTCTCAATATCCACAATGATAAAAATTATACACATCTGATGCCATGGCTAAGAACATGAGATCGCTTGCAAATTGTGCTGGTAAAAAAAAAAAAAAACACTCACATTTAGGGGTGTTCATTATACATTTTAATCTATTAATTTTATTTTTTATTTTTTAATACATAAATCATAAATGCGATTCAATAATTACTCTTAACCATATAGTTTAACTTGAATAGTATAAATCACATCAAACCGTATCATAAAATGTTGTGTGATTTGGTGCGGTTTGATATTTATCAATATGCTTTCAAAATAAATATCAAATCATATCAATTTACTACTAATTAAAAAAATGCATAATCAAATATAATTGATTTAAGTCATAAAATTCAAAATAAAATAAATTACAAACCGATCAAAATATGAATTTAGAAGTCCAAATTTTGTCAAAATTTAAATAAATTACAACATATAAAATTACATTTTTGTAACATAAGACTAATTGTTTATAAGAGAAGAAACTTTTAAATATTAACCATGTTTTTCAAATTTTATATAAATATTGATTTAATTTAAAATAAATTATTTATTTTTGTAAAATAAATTAAACTATATTAATACAATTTATAATTTTTTAAACCATTTCAAACTATTAATATTAAAAATCATCTTATTTAATTCAATGGATTTTCACAATTTGATAATTTTATTAACACCTTTACCGGTCTCTTCCCCTACTTATGAAATTAACCTTCATTCTCATCTTGTTCCATATTTGACAAATATAGAGAAGATAAGAAATCTTCATCTCAGATAAAAAGAGAATCCTCATCCCATTCTTGTTTATCTATTTAAATAATTGAAGAAGAATATGCCTCACCTATCTCCATATATCTTATTAATGAAAGTGTTATAATAATATAATGAACTTTTATATATTAAAAAATATAAAAATTTGAATAAATTTAAGTAAGATGTAACATAAAACAACAAAAAATACATGATAATTCAAATTCACTAAGATTTAGAATCTATAATTAAAGATCCAAAATGTTATAACCCATAAATTAAATTCTCATTTATTAATCTCATAACATCTTTACTTGTTTAAAAGATAGAGAAATTGATGGAGAAACTTTACTGAACTTGATATAATTGTGGGTTAAAGTTATTATATATTTATTGCAATAAATATTTTTTAATTTATAATTTTGAAATGTTAAGTTTAGTTTATTTTATTAAATATGTTACAAATAAAGTTAGCTTATATTCGGGAAATGAACTTGTATTTGTATTTGGATTTGATTTAGCTTGGATTCAAATTTTATATTTTTATGTTTGGTTTTGTTTCATATATGTACATATATTAGTAGAATAATGTGAGCGAAATTGGGGCTTGAAAATTATGCAGCCATTTCTTGAAATATAAGCCCCCTCCATGTGACATATTAATTGGCTATTGTGCATAATTTTACCTTTTCTTTTTCTAGGTTCTACTCCTAGTTTAATAGTTTACTCAAAGTTGACCATAAATTGCGCCCTTAACATAGAGAGCAAGTCTTCTCGCTACTTGGAAATTAAGCAAAATGAAAGTATGCATCTAAAAATTGCGCTTATATAGTCATTATCTCACATTAAACATTTATATAATAAGCTCTAAAATACTATTATATTATGGGTTTTTAAATAATTAATTAATTAATTACTTGCTTTAAAAATTACTCAGAGATCCCTCCTTTAATTAAGAATGTGAAAGGTGTCCAAAGTCAAAATCGACATGCAAATGAGTCCATTTAAGGTTTCCAAAACAGTTGACTTTCATTTTCAATTGGATCTACACCAAACAACTAAGCTTAATTGGTTCACCTGTTAGGCATGGACAGTGAAATTAAGACGGTCCATATATAAAGGCATGTACCATAGAATAATCAAATAAGTTTGGCAAACCAAGGAGGAGGAAGCATGTTTTTCTTTTTGTTGATGAATCTATTTTGTAGGTTGTAGCTAAACAACAAATGGGGGGCTTTCAAATTAAGCTTTGAAAATAATCCGCATTTGTGGGGTGCACATGGAGCATGAAGCAAACATTAATTATAAAGCAAGACCAACATAAAATTTATTAATTAATCTTCCCCATCAAAATAATTCTCACACTCTCTCTTTTAAATGGGTATTGAGAGAAGGATCAAGATTTTTTTTGCATGCGATATTGAGTTTTTAAAGAGATACTGACATATGTTAATATTAATTTTATTTATTTATTTATTTTATCATATTAATATAATAACCTTTTATCTTTTCTTAACAAGTATCGTCACCAAATTAAATCAATAGAAAATATTTATCTATTAAAAAAAACAAGATTTTTTATTAATTTAAATTGTATTGAGCTTTTAAAGAGATGTTGTCACATGTCACTTTACTGAAATCAATCATGATTTTTTTAGTCATATTGATATAATAAATTATAAAAATACATTTTCATCTTCCTTTAAAAAAAGATCAGCACCAATTTTGATTAGTAAACGATCTTTATCTATTAAAAGGGATTAGGATCCTTTACTCATTTAAGCTGTATTGAGCTTTTATGATTGAATTAAATCTCACAATTTCATTGGGACTTTAATGATTGATTTTTTCTTATTGTATGTAAAACTAAATTATAAGTTGAGAAAAGATTAATGGTTGAATGAAGAACGAAGAGTGATGGATTTGTTCGGTGAAGTTCACTCAAGTAAATGGCTGTCCATATGTAATCTATGGTTTGATTAAGAGAGAGAATCACGGAAACTAAGACCATGCATGCTACTTTGATTGCATAATTAAAATACTTTAAATGGGTTTCTTCATTTTAACAAAAACCAATGTTAGCTTATGAGGTTTGCTCTAATTTGTAGAAATGAAAAAGGATAGAGAAAGATTGTCCATAAAACAAGTCAAAAGAAGAAGAAAAGATCTTTCTTTATATCACAAGGAGGGGCAGGCGTGAGAAACGCACTTGCTTGGCTGAGTGCGCGCACCACCTCCCCACAAAAAGCTTGCGCCCACTTTCCCTAAATTTTCAGCATTAGAAACCGCAAGACAAAAACAAGAAGAAGACACGCACAGAGACGCATCTCGATTTGTTTTTTGTTAGTTTGGGAATCCTCAAGATAAGATTAATGGCCTTCAACAACAAAACCAAGAAAACTCATCTCCAATTCCAGTCCAATCTCTGCACCACTCTCTTCTTCATTGTTCTCTTCACCATACCAGCCCTTTTCCTCCTCCACATCTCTACCAACTCTATATGCACCACCTTGACCACTACCCATGTCAACCCGTGGTCCGGTGATCTCCGTGATGCGCTATTTTCGTGGAACCGTCTTCCCTTCGGGGAGGATCAACCCCCACCAGTGAAGCTCAAGATCGCCGTTTTCTCCCGTAAATGGCCTATCGGTACCACCCCGGGTGGCATGGAGCGCCATGCTCACACCCTGCACACAGCTTTAGCTCTTAGAGGGCATCAAGTTCATGTATTTACTTCTCCTGTCGAGGACGCAAGTGTTGCGGCTCTCTCTCAAGAGCGGTATCCACGGATACACTGCCACGAAGGTGAGCCAGGGAAGTGGCGTTACAACAAAGCCTGGGAGCAGTTCGACGCGGAGAACCAGCGCCAACGATTCGACGTGGTTCACTCAGAGAGCGTGGCCCTTCCTCATTGGTTAGCACGGAATGTTCCTAACCTTGCAGTTTCATGGCACGGGATAGCCCTTGAGAGCTTGCAGTCAAGTATTTACCAGGATTTAACTCGTAAATCCGATGAGCCTGTGTCACCGGATTTCAACAGAAGTTTATATGGAGTTATCCCCAAAATCTTGAACGAGATCAGATTCTTCCACAACTATGCCCATCATGTGGCGATAAGCGATAGCTGTGGAGAAATGTTAAGAGACGTATACCAAATCCCCAGCAGAAGGGTCCATGTAATTCTCAACGGTGTTGATGAAACAGACTTCACAGAGGATGCAAGATTAGGCCAAGAGTTCAGGTCTAAACTTGGCATCCCCAAGAACTCCAGCGTCGTGCTCGGCGTCGCCGGAAGATTGGTGAAAGACAAAGGACACCCTTTACTTCACGAAGCGTTCTCCAAGCTGACGAAGAAGCATCCTGATGTGTACTTAGTCGTTGCCGGGTCTGGTCCATGGGAGCAAAGATACAAGGAATTGGGCCCTCAAGTCATGGTCTTGGGGTCGATGAACCCAACCCAATTGAGAGCCTTCTACAACGCTATCGACATCTTTGTGAATCCTACCCTTAGACCACAAGGTCTGGATCTGACTCTAATGGAGGCGATGATGAGTGGCAAACCAGTTATGGCGTCGAGGTTTCCAAGTATTAAAGGTACCATCGTGGTTGATGATGAGTTCGGTTACACGTTTGCTCCCAACGTGGAGTCCTTCATGGAGGCATTAGAGGCAGTGGTGAGTGAAGGCCGAGAGAGGCTTGCACAGAGAGGAAAGGCATGCCGCAGCTATGCAGCTTCCATGTTCACCGCAACCAAGATGGCTTTGGCATATGAGAGGTTATTTCTTTGTATCAAGAACGATACATTTTGCAGACACCCTTAGTAGATACACAGATTTTTCCTTTATTCTTTTTCAAATCAACACATCAACTGATAGTTCTTATCTTTCCTCGGTAATTAGATTCCTACAGGGTTGATTTCTTGTTACGAAGTTTTGTTGAAAGAAACACTTCCCCTATTTTCAAAGGTTGGAATTAATGGATGAATATTTAACATGTTGTGCTTTTTACCATCTGATCTCTGAACCGAGAGACACACCACGACCGAAACGCACGTACCCGCAGCGGCACAGGAGGGCAGGCAACATGAGGGCTTGTGCCGCTGGTTCCGGCGGCCAGCCTGAGGATGCTGACTGCTGAGGTCCAAATCTTTTACTTTTATTGAATAAAGTTTGAACTTTCCCATGTGAGTGGCAAATGACAAATGTTGTTGAATAAAGTTTCAAAAGACTAATGTATGCATTGCACATGTGTTTGCTTCATCAAAGGATTAAGAAAATACTCATTATGCATATTTTTATCTTAATTTTTATTTTCAAATTTAAAATATTTTCAAATAAAGCTTGATTTATCACATATAGTTGAACTAAATTTTATTAAAAAATTAAAAATAATGTGCTATAAATTTTAACTTAAAATTTTATATAAACTAATGTAAAAAAAATATTCAAACTATCATTGCAAAGAAAAATTAAAATTTTTTTGAGCTGAACATATTTTTTAAAAAATATATATTATCAAAGTTTATAAATTTTATGTGAAGAAAATTATTCAAATTAAGAGATCGACTAGAAATTAAAAAACGAAATTTATTCTTGTCATTTTTTAAGTATTTCAATAATAAAAATATACTTAATTTTTTATAGTAATTTTCTACAAAGTCCAATTTAACTCTTGTCAATTAGGGTTTGTTTAAATATTTTTTAAAATTGAAAATACAAATTAAGAGAGAGAGTACTTTTCAAAGTTTTAAATGAACTTCAAAGTTTTGAAATTCAGAGTGATATATGTATTTATAAATTTTGTACGTTTCATTGTCATACATGTATTTGAAAATACTTTTCACAATTTTAAATATTTTTTAAATATTAAAATTTTATATATTGTTTTATAATATTGGTTATGGACAATATGAAATTTAAAAGCTTCACTCAAGAGCCATTATTGACTTTTAATATCATTATATATAAAAAAAAAAAAAATTTACAGCTTGTTTAGATGTCCATACAATCAAAAATTGCTAAAAGCTTATGAAATATCAATTGTAAGCTCCGTTTTGTAAGGTTTTAAGCCATGATATTGGAAAAGTTATCAAATTTCATTTCTTCGTGACAACATATTTTTATGAATATAAACGTTCGTGTGCCAGTAAAAATAAACTAAAAGGTGTTGTGATCAAAGAGTGATCACTGTCATGTATAGAATACTTAAGTTAGCGCCCAAATGAGAACTCCAACCTTTTATATTGAAATTTATAGTGAATTAATAAAAAAAATTATCACAAATTTATTGACATGATTAAACACAGTTGAGACTTTAACTCTTCAATAAAGTCACAAAATGCTAGTTCAAGATATATTGAAGATGATCCACAAAGATCTAGAGCATGATAGTCCTAAGCCCACAATAAAGCTATTTTTCAAAAAAGGTTGACTCAAGACAAAATTGGTAATCTTCATTTGGTAAACAGTGTTAACGATATCAACATCCCAAGTTACTAAGTATTAACAGGTCGAGTTACTAAGTGCCTATGTGTTAGGCAATCTGATTCAACAATAAGACAAGCATGTGCTAAGCAACTAGCTCAATCCATTAATAATAATTCAAGTCATAACAAATGGTATGGATCAAACCATCAGTACAAGGCCATTATTGCCTAACTAATAAAAAAGTCAAATCAATGTAAGTAATTATTATAAAGAAATTTATCATATGTAATATAGATACATCAGTTTAAAACCCAAACAAATGTAATTTGATTTAGATAGAGATATAAGAACCATCAAACTTGCATTCATGCCTACATCTAGTGACTTAGGTTCAAACGTCGTCACTACGAATACACCAATCAAGAAACTCTTTTCACCCACTGCTTCATTCAACTTTTAGCCCAACCTTAAGCTTAATAACGGAAACTATATAATCTGGAAAAAAAAAAAAGAAGAAAGAAATGCGCTAGCATTAGCAAGAGGCTAAAAAAAGAGAGATTCTTACTGGAAACCAATGCACTTGTCCATTAACAAGTGTCCGATCTTTAAATTCAGATGGAAAAGAAAATGAGAAAGATAATTCTACTTTTTGGGATTGGATTCAACAAGATAAATTTTGGCAAGTTAGCTAATGTTCATAATATCAGTAAACATCCTTGAACAAATCAAAATAAACACTGCAGCTCATGAAATATGAAGTAGTATTTGAGAAATTATTTGGAACTCAAATGAGATCAAAGTATATGTAGCTCAAATCCACACTTAACTCACAAAGGCTCAATGTCTATCTCAAGCTACAATAATCAGCTTAAAAGAATAGTTAATGGTCTAGCATTGCCAAGGAACCTAATATTTGACCTAGAGTTTATCATTCTTTAGAAAAGGATTACAATTTAATTGCTATTACACTACTATAAATATAGGCTTTAATAACAGTTAAAAATGATTTTTAATGATAGTTTTAATAACTTTCATTTATGTTCTTATCATTAAAGGAAGTTTTAATGATAGTTGAGAACTATCATCAAATGAGGGGTTTGTAATGATAGTTTACTAAAAATTGTAATGATAGTTAATTAAAAATTGTTAAAGATAGTTTATTAAAAATTGTCAATAAGAGATTTTTAACCACAATTTTTATGAAACTATCATTAAAGACCCCTTTTAATGATAGTTTTGAATGATTTGTACTCTCCCTTAAGGACAATTTTTAATGAACTGTCACATCTTTTTTTTAATAATAATTTTTGATGAACTATTATTTTTAATATATTCATGTAAGGTATAAAAAAATAAAAAAAAAACATATAAATATAATGTAGTCATATAATAACAAACCAATAAAATAAAAAACACTTACACAATATAAGACAGAATAATGGTGATACTTAGCTCCGCTATGTGATGAAATTGGATAATATCTTCTCGAGTCACATATAGTTGTCCTTTAATAGCAAACATATTCGTGTAAGGTATGTATATTGATTCATTAGGAGGTATCGCCTTACTCACATAGTTATACATCTTCTGCAATGTTGGTGATAGTCTAACAGAAGACACTTGATGCGATGATTATGGTTTTGTCAATGTCAATGCCCTATTAACTAGCAACTTATCTTGTTGCTTTTAATCGATAACTGAAAAAAAAATAATTAGTAACAATAGGATGAAATTGTAACCTCATGTGCACCAATAATGATCCAATCTCACAGCTAAGTAATAATTAGACCGAGCGCAGAAAAAAATAATCCTATCAGACTTCAAACGAGACAATTGTATAGCATCATGAATAACTGCATCCAACATCACCTTAACAGCACCAAAAGCTAGTGGATGCTCATTGAACATCTAATTAGACGTAGCATTCTTGAAGATAACTTCACTTGCAACAATATAACCTCTCGCAAGTAATCTCTCAAAGTGGTTAATGTTACTATCATATTCTGCAAATGCCTCTTGCACCATCTCTACAATGTTATTAAGTTCTTCGATGTGTTCGATCTCTCAAAATGGTTAATGTTACTATCATACTCTGCAAATGCCTCTTGCACCATCTCTACAATGTTATTAAGTTCTTCGCTGTGTTCGACCTCTTTAACAATTCTAGCATTCCTACTAATAGAAGGCCCAACAATACATATTTTTCTATACTATGTTCAATTCTGATTGTTTTTATTAATTTCATATATATATAAATGATTCTATATCTTACAGGGAGTACAATGCTTAATATTATCATATTTAATACATGAAAACTGAACTAATTTAGGGTTATCACTATCTTGAACAGTATAATCCAAAAATTTATTCACACTTTAACATTTTATCAACGAATATCCAAGTCTTATCCATTCTAAAGTGTAAAATTTATTATATTAAAATTTGGTATTTACTGAATCTTATATACATGAAGTCATTATAAAAACTAATAATAATTATAATAATGATAGATGAAATAGCGTTTAATTAGCTTTTTATTAAATAACTATGTACATATATGTAACTAAAACTAATTAAATAATTAACATGTAATTAATTAATTATTAAAAAAACTAACAGCTAGTTTATTAAGCTTATCTGGCTAACAAAATAACATATAATTCATTAATTATCTAAAGAAGTAAACACAGTGTAAGGAATTAAAATTTAAATAATTAATTAATATGTAAATGACATCTAATTAATGTATAATTGGTTAATATCTAACTAATTCTTTATTTAATTAATAGGTTATCTAATTAAATAAATAACATATAACTAATATCTAATTAATTTATTAAAATTTAATTAGATAATTTACAACTACTTAGTTAGTTAATATCTAATTAATTAATTATCATCTAATTACTTTACAAGTATCTAACTAGCTAATTAATTAAAATCTAAATAACATCTAACTAAAAGCTAACGTGTAAATCATTAAGCCTATCAATTTATTAAATTAACATATAATTAATTAATTATCTAGTTAACATCTAGTAACCTCAAATTAATTAATTACAATCTAACTAAATTAATTAACATGTAAAAGATATCTAATTAACATTTTATTAGATAACATCAAATTAATTAATTATCTAACTAAAATCTAATTAATTGATTATCTAATTAATGAATTGTCTAGTTAAATAACATCTAATTAATTAGTTAAAATCAAATTAAGTAATTTACATCTACTTAATTAACATCTAACTAATTATTAACATCTAATAAACATATACCTAAAGAACATCTAATTACTTAAAAAAATATCTAACTAACATCTAACTATTTAATAAATATTTAGTTAATTAATTATCTATTTAACATCTAACTAGCACCTAATTAAGAATAATATTTAATTAATTAAAATATAATTAATTTATCAAGTAACTTTTTAATTTCAAAATCAATACAAATTCATCAATATATACCCATTCTTACTTAACATAGTCATTCAAACCTAAATTCATCAAAATATAAATTCATGTAACTTACATCTACTTAATTCATCAATTAATTTATCACATATAAATTTATCTAAGGTTTACTTAATTCATTAATTAACTTATCAAATATAAATTCATCAATACATAAATTCATCAATATATATTTATAAAACACCCATTAAATCACACTTAATCAAGTAAATTTAAAAATAATATCAATTCTCTAACTCATTTTTTATTTCATTCTTTAAACTCAAACCAAGTTGAATAAAAATAAAGAAAAAATTACATATTTACGACCAAGAAAATTAATATCGAACCTTATTGCATAATCTCGAATTTAACAAAAATACTTGAATGCTTGGATGGCTGAATAGAAGGAAAAAAGAATAAGAAACAAGGGGAAATGAAGGAGGCTTTCTTTAAGTAGTAACTTCTTTTATTAAAAAAAAAAAAGCCCATTGCTATGTTATAAAAAGTCTTTAAAGCCTGTTTGTTAAGAACCAGTGTTAAAGCCGTTTATACAAGGTTTTTAGCTCCAATTGCTCAAGAATTTGCGTTAAATGTTAGGGCTTTTAATGTCAGTGCTTTAATAAAAGCCACGCCTTCAACATCAGTTCTTGTAAAATTAATGGTAAAAATGTTAACAATATTTTAGGTTAATTATATCAGAGGAACTTATATTTTAGGTGTAGTATCAAATTGAGACCTACATAAAAAATTAAACCAAATTATGACTCACATAATGTATCATTTACAGTGCAGGATCTTCGTCAACAAAACTCATTGGAATTAACTTCATGGCTCGCTCAATAAGTGTTTAAATATAGCCACATGTATCTTATTTTTGTAAACCCCTAATTACCCTTAGTACTTATACTCCATACACTTCAGTCACACTCACTATCTCCTCGAAAAAATTTTCTCGATTTTCTTTATATTTATCTTCAAAATAATTGAAGAATCACACCAATTGTCAAGGTATTTTTTGTATCCATAAGTTTTTATCACCCTCAATGATCAAGATTTTGAGATGAACGATAGAGATAATTTTAGATTTTTAGGTTTTAATTTGATTTAAACAATTTTTTTTTTAGTATTTTATGGTAGATTTTGAAAACCTTATTACTTATTTGATGAATATAATATACATCAAATTCAAATAATGGATTTCGAAAACTAAAATTTTTCAATTTTGAAACCCTAAAAAACAAAAATTTGTTTATGATTTTTATAGATTTGATGCTGAAAGTCTCTTTATGCATAGTATTCTACAGATTTGTGTATTTCAAATCGGTTTGTAATATCATGTGTGGATCTTCTTTAGGTTGATTAGGAATTTGTAGAAATTTTTTAATTATACATTGCTTACATTATTAGATACTTAAATTGATTAATTTTGTATGAGATTAGGTAATGCTACACTATTATTTTAAGAGTTGTGTATGTTGTTCTTTTACAATGATGAATTGTATAAATTTTAAAGTGTTTTATGATGGATTAATGAAAGAGAAACCTAAAGAGTTTGTCAATGGCAAAGAAATCTCTATTAAGCTTGTGGATTTAGATTATGTGTGCTATCTAACTTAATAGGCTTGGGTAAGGGTTATCACTACATAAATGGTGACATATCTACTATTTGTTACCAATTAGTAATACTGTGAGTGATAATGTTGCATTATTATGTTTTATAAAGATACATTTGATATGTTAAATCAATATAAGAAGGTAAGCAAAAAACTGGTAAAACATTATGCTATGTCAAATAATGCTCATATGGATAGTACTAATGATATAAGTTTAATAGGCTTCTGTAATGTAGATATGCATGTGGATGATAAGGTGCATGTGGATAATGATGACTTAACTGATGAAGATGTATCTGAAGGGGGGCAATGTGATGGAGCAATTTGAGAATGAGTCATCAAATGATGATTTCATAGAGGTTAGGATAGATCATGAAGTGAGGAATGATGTTAAGTGTAACATTGAATGTAAAGTTTCTACTAGTAAGGAAGGGGTTGAGTTTCCCAATAATGAAGAAGCTAGAGTGATGATATTGATATTCATTAAAGTACTGATGAAGGTGAAGCTAGGGGTCCAAAGTTTGATTATTTTGACCTCAATAGGGATATGAATCACCCTATTTTTAAGATAAAAATGTTATTGGGTTTCAAATGAGGTAGTTAGATGGTTTAGTATCAGGGTTGGAAGGAACATCAAGTTCCTTCACAATGCAATAACTAGAGTCATTGTTTACTGTAAGGAAAAAAGCGGATAAAGACTAAATGCTACTAAATTAAATAGAGAAGACATATTTCAAGTAAAGACATATTCTGCGGATCATAACTATGGTAAAGCTTACAAAAACAAACAAGTCACTTTTAGTTAGTTAAGTAAAAAGTTTGTGAAGAGGGTTAGAAATGATAATAACTACAAGGTAAAACTTATAATGAGAAAAGTGAGGAGAGATTAGCATGTGGATATCACTAAAGCTACTGCATATAGCGCTAAATCATAAGCCCTACAGATGATAAATGGTGATGCTAAGGATCAATAAATAAATCTTTCAGATTATTATGGAGCTTTGAAACAGCATAACAAGGGGACTTCTATTTTTTTGAAGACCGTATTGTCCCTCACGCCTAGATTTTAAATAATGCATATAGGATTAGATGCAATGAGAAAAAGGTTTTTTTAAATGGAGTTAGACTTTTTATTAGATTGATGGTTGTTTCTTCAAAAGACTTTATGATGGCCAATTGTTGAGTGTTATGGGTAGGGATGTAAACAATAACTTTTATCCAAGATCTGTTGCTGTTGTTGAGAGTAAGAATAAAGAATCTTGAATTTGGTTTTTGAAAGATTTACTATAAGATATTAGCCCATTTGAGAAGCATGGATAGGCATTGATTAGTGACAGATAAAAGGTAACCACTACATTCTTATTTTATTTCCTTTTAATTTATACTTTATGAGCAAACATGATTTTAAACTTGATTTATGCATTGACAGGGTTTGGTAGAGGCTGTCAACATTATTTTTCTAAATGCAAAACACAGAATATGTGTTTGGCATTTGCATGCCAACTTTAGAGATCGTGGATGCAAGGGAGAGGATTGGAAGCAAAAACATCGGGCTGCTGCATCTGCCTATTTATATGTAGAGTTCAAGGAAAATATGATTGTCATCAAAGAGAGGTCAGTAGATGCTTACAATTATTTAATGGTGGTAGATAGGTGCTTATGTTCTAGATATATTTTTTTTAGAAATTGTGAGTATGATTTAATTATTAATAGTTTGACAAAAAAATTCAATACATACATTTTAAATGTAAGAGACAAACCAATAGTGGTAATGATAGAAATAATTAAAGGAAAACTTATACAAAGGTTTCAAGTTAAGAAGGATAACGTAAGAAGATATTGGGGTAGGTTTACTCCTAGGATTTAACAAAAATCAGATTCAAATAAGTTAGATGCACTAAATTGTAGGGCAACTTACAGTGGAGAAGGGTTGCATGAGGTGCATCGTGAGGGAAAACAATATGCTGTAAATATAATATCCATGACATGTGCTTGTAAGCGTTGGGATTTTTTTGGGATCCCATGTAGACATGCTATTTGTTACATCCAATATAACGTAAGGCAAAGGATTATATAAACCTTACTTTAGTACATCCATGTACCTTAAATCCTATGAGCCCTTAATCTATCTTGTTCCAAGCAAAAAACAGGGATGAAACTTCATTACCTAGGCTTGAACCCCTAAAACATCAAAGGGCACCAAGGAGATCAGATAAAAAAAGGAGGGGAAACCCTAATAAGCCTAAAGCTAACACATTTAGCAAATTAAGACATGACTCAGTTAAGAGTTCTAATTGTAATTAATGGGGGCATAACTCTAAGACCCACAAGGCACCTATTAACCCCAACGCTAAGAAAATGAATGCATTTTTTAGTTCTTCGACCTCCACGACTTCTGACCAGCAATCATCTACCTCAACTAACCCTACACCAACAACCACAACACCATTACAACCATCCAAAAAAAGAGGGAAACCTGCTACTGATACTTACTCTATGTTAGTTTATGATTTCACAGTGTATGGGATTATTTGTAGTCAGGCAATCATTTACAATGTTAATCAATTTTATTTTGATTGAATGTGTGTTCTTTGTACCTAACTATAATTGTCTTATTTCTTTTTTTATTTTCAGCTACCTATGTAACCTAAACGAAGGTCAAGCAACATTACAAGCAGTGGCAATTGATCAACCCAGTAAGAGCATTTAATGCATTTGTAGTGCTTATTGGATAATTTTGCTTAATGTTAAACAATTTGAAAAACTTGTATAAGCAATGGATATTTTTATGTTTTTTGATTTTTTTTTGAAAAATAAATTAAAATAGTTTACCTTGTTAGTTAAGCTGTGTAATATTGGATAATGAATAAGCAAACAGTTTGATCACATTGCATTTTCCAATTTTACTTAGTTAATGTATCTTTTTTTAATTAATTTGATCAAATTGTATATGATAATTGATGAACCCAGAAATAAAAAAAGATTACATTGAATCATATTAGTTTTAAATGACATACTTAATCATCCAGGAGATTAAAAAAAAAACTAAGAAAAAAAATTGATTAACATGAGTTTCAAAGAGAGATTTCATAAACTAAAAAAAAGACTTAATTACAAAGTTTAACCCTCTCTTAAGATCATTTAACAAAAAACATAACACAATAAAGCTTACAACTCATGAGATCAATAATAAGTATTCTCACATTACACTTATTAGTTTGAATTAAGTTTACAACTTCTAAACCTAAGATCATTCTTAAACTAATTCAATAGATGCTTTATCATCATTTTTGCCCTTTTTTTATCAATAGAACCATGATATAACAATTATAAATAGCTTCCAAGATAAAATCAATAAGCCTTTGTACCATACCAATTTAGCTTCAACCCTGTTCATATGTTCAAAAACATTATGAACAACTCAACATGCATTTAGAGAAATAATCTACAATTTCTTAGCTGCATTAATGCAAAAAACTTGTGAATTAACTTCTAATAGTAATCAACACTAAACTAAACTAGACTAAACTAAATTTCAAGAAATTTTAAACACTAAACTAAATTAAAACTAAATTGCATTGACATCTAACATAAAGAAAAACTAGAAGAACTAGTGAGCAATATCAAATCTCATTATAATTTCTAAACCAAACCTATCCAAAACCACAAGATGCATGATCTAGTGTAATCCATTTTATGAAAGCTATAACCAAAGATTTTCCAAGATGGCATATTTCCTCCTGCATATTCTATTTTTGAATTCCTAAGATGAATAATATTACTTACATTGCCAAAATAGGGGGAAAAGTGAGTTCTCATTCTCAAAAGACTAGCCCAATAATCTGCAGAGCCACAACATGGAAACTTGCAACAATGATAAGCCTAAGCAGCCATTAGACCAAAAACAATATAAAGGATCAAGTAAGACCAAACAACTTGAAAATGACTTAAGCTAAAAAGGTTAAAAAAAAAAACAAAAACAAGTCTCTGAACTATTGTCTTGTTCTTTGTGAATTTCTTCCATGTAATTGCACAACGATAAACATATATATTGCAATGTCTCAAAGTGTTAGCATCCTTAGCAGTATCAAATAATTGACATATACAAATTATTGCAATATCATAAGTAATTAGCACAACAAAACAAACAAAAAATCAGCATAAGCAATCAATCTATCTTGCAATAAAATCACAACCAATTTTAGCAACTAGTGTCGAAATCTTCTTTGATAATCATTTAAAATAAAATCGATAATATATAATTAGATCTTGGGCAATTGAAAAATCTCCTCCCAAAATTTGAAACAGTCCATGCAGTCCTCAATGGCACATTGATTTCACAAAGCATTGAACATCTTTAATTTCTTTAAGTTTTTTTTTCCTGTTGTTTAATTGATACAAATTTGTAGTCATTTTACTCAATCGATGCGAAAAGAAATAACAAAGTGAAGGAGTTAAATGATGCATACCTAATGAGTTGTGTACATAAGAAATATTGACTTTACTACTAAGCCATGAGCAAAAACTCTAGCAAAATAACTAAGAAACTTTGAACAACATCAATCTAATGGCTATATAGCCTTCAAAAACAACAAAAAGATGGAAATCCAAGGAAAAACAATAATAGAAATCGAGATCACAATAAAGGAAAAGTGAATGGTCAAGGACGAGGAAGAACAAACACTAGAATCATATGTCAAATCCACGCAAAGCAAAGTCATACTGCTTATGACTACTAGTACAGGTTTGAAGAATCATTTCAAGGAGCTCACAACAACAATGATTTTGGTTCAACTAGTATTAACATCAATCAAAATGCATACCTTGTTTTTACAAAACTATTGCTGATGATAATTGGTATGTTTATAATGGCACTTTAAATCATGTTACTGTAGACTTAAACAACCTATCATTGAGGTTAAATATGCTGGTAAAGAGAAATTGGTGGTTGAAAATGGTAAAGCACTTAACATCTCTCATATAGGATATAATTGCTTACCCATTTTAGTGTTAAACACCAAATTACATCTTAATTAAGAACATCCTTAAAGTACCTACAATCGCAATGAATCTCATTAGCATTTCAAAACTTACCTCCAATAATAACGGGTTTGTTATGCTTCATGATGGGCATTATTTTATAAAAGACCAGGTCACCAAGAGAATACTACTAAAAGGATATGTTAAAGATAGCTTAAACATACTTCAGCCTATTACTGCTGCCACCATCAGTAAGCCCTACAAGTCTAAGCTAAGAGTCAATAATGTAGCAGTTGCTACAACTGAGTATATGTCATGTTGTAGTAGTCCACCTCTCATCTGTTTTTCCAATTCTATGACTCTTAATGTTAATTTGTTGCTTAAGCATCTATATCACCCTTCAATTTGATCCTTAGAACACTCAAAAGGCTTTATTCTTCCTTTCCAAACACTAATGCAAAATCATCTTTCTGTTCAGCTTGTTCTATTGGTAAGATTCCTAATTTACCTTTCAATCTTTTTTATTTTGAGACATCTTCTCCTCTAGAACTAGTCCACACTGATATTTGGAGTCTATTCCATGTGATTTCTACAGAATGTTATAGATATTATATTCATTTTATTGATGATTTCACTTATTTCACGTATATCTACCTCCTCAAAGATAAATCTCAAGCATTACAAGTCTTCAATCAATTTAAGAAACAAGTTGAGAACCTCTTGAATACTCATATTAAAACAACACAAAGTGACTAGAGAGGTGAACATAAGTCATTTATTCCATTTTTACAAGAAGAAAACATCGAAATTAGACATTCATACCGACAAACACCGATAAAATAGTAAGGTTTAAAGAAAACATAAACACATTATTAAGTTAGATTTTATACTACTTAGTCAGGCCTCCTTACCATTAAAATTCTGGTGGGATGTAATTCATCCAGCAGTCTATCTGATTAATAGACTACCTCCCTCATAAAATCCCTTCTCAATAAAATCCCTTCTCAATAGTTATATGTTAGCATAACAAGTTACGAAGTATTACGATGGAGATACCTACAAAGGGGAAGATGTCAAAAAACCATGAAAATCAATGGCCTATATTCACAACTCAATCCCCATAATTTTCAGGCAACATCGATTATGATCCAAATTTTCCGTTTCAAGAAATAATGTGCTTAAAAAATTAGAGAGTTTGCGGAACAAAAAATTAAGGCCTTAACAGTTCCAAGAGAGACTTTTCCATGCTTAATAAAGGGAATGAATCTTTTTTCCTCGAAACTGGCTACTTGCAAATATTAAGAGGCGCCAGGAGTAGAGATGCTAGTATTCTTTCTCAAGGGTGAGACCTCGTAGATCTCTTATAGATAAAGACTTAGCCTTAGTTAGAGATCTTTGAGAAAAGAGAATTTCTTGTAATTTAAGTTGCAAATATTAGGCTTACAATCAAAATTTCTGTCAAAAACAGAATCTCAAAATCTTCAATTACCAGGGTCTTTCAATCATGCACACAAATAGAAAATGACATATGTTATGTACAAGTTTTGCTTCTTTCACTGTCAAACTTGACCACTCTGCTAAAACTTCCCTGTCGACCAACTAATACAGCTGTGTCGCAATCCGATCTCGTTCAAAACGATCATAAGCAGGTCTCGTTCTAAGGAATAGCAACAAACTCGAAGCAAGCCCTATGACAGACAAGCATCCCCACCAAACGAACGTTAAGAAATAGCAGTCCCTCCCCATGCACACGACTGAATCTGATGCCATGGCTCCAAGGTCAGAGCTCGCATTGGTGTCGTAAACAAGTGCAGCTAGGAAGCCGTAGAACAGTGACCCTATGGGAATATTTGTGATTAGAATGTTGTGGTTGACGCCTACGCTGTTAGGTCCAAAGAGTTCAGATGTGACTGAAACAGCAGCAGCAAATATGAAGCCTGAGCTCAGACCGATGAGTGCTGTGCCAGCGTGCAATGCTGTTGAATTGCCTGATGCAGCAAGCAAGAAGAAGGCGACTGGGGTTGGCAAAAGTGCTATGCTTAGCCACCCGGTTCTGGCAAAGTATACCTTCCTGCACAAGAGAAGATTATCTATTAAAAACTGCACAATGGCTAGGCTGGGATGGATAAAAATTTATGCTCCTAAGAGCATCATTACGAATCTCCAACTTGTTTACTCTGCTCGTTCATATAAATCGGAGTTAAAAATTGAATGCATAAGCACTATAATCTCCAAAATTACGTTAAGAAACTCTTGAATACATTCAGTCAGTGAGAAAACTTACGCCCGAATGTAGTCTGGGGCTGCTGAAAGTAAACGTCCAAAGAATGAGAACGATGAATAAAGTGTGACAAGGGCCGTGGTTTTTGAACTTTGTCCCAGCGATTGTGCAATTTGTCCTAGATTGTTGCTGTACACAAGGCCAATTGTACCACCGCAGAAGTATGCAAGGTAGTATAACCAAAAATCTAATCGGCGTATGAGCAAACCTGCTGAATGCTCTTCCCCAAGAATTGTCAATTGATTCTTCCCGATCATGTTCTGGCAGCAGCCTTCACTCATTTCCTTAATACTCTTCTGAGAGAAGAGCCCATTTGCAGATGCATCCTGGAGTAATTGATTGGTAAGATCATTCTCATAACTATCTTCGTGTGACAATAGTCCTTTATGAATTTCAAGATCATCTACGTCTACAAGAATGAAGCCAGAGCCATCGAGGCGGAAGCTCGAATGGATGGTACGATGAAACCAAGCTCGAGCATAGACAAAACCAGGGATACACAATGGGAAAATGAGAAGGAAAATGGCTCCAGAAAAGAGGAGGCGAGCTGTTGTTCCTTCAGAGGAATTTGCACCGAAGAGAAGTAGATAAACACCAGTCATGATGGCTAATATGTTCAATAGAAGAAACAGAACGGAGTCACGGCGAACACCATCAGGTGGAAGAGGATCTAAAGATGGTTGGCGAAGAATTGGGATCAGAGCTGCGAAAGAAACAATAAGGGGAACAAAGGCATTCAAAAGAAGATAAAGGATGGTTGATGATGGATTGATTGCATTGTAAGCAAGAGTGTATAGAGCTGCGCTAACACCATTGAAGCTCACGGTTAGTGATAAAGCAAGAGATCGATTGGCGGGGAAATTTCGAATGCAAAGAATGAAACATACAGTGTTGAACCAACAGATGCTTAAGCCAGCTAACAAACAGCAAAGAAAAACCTGCAATAATGTTTGCACAAAACAATATGTTAGCCATCATTCGGACAAGCCACAAAAAGCATTTTGCCACTCTCAAGGAAAAGTCTAATAGACAACCATAGATTCATGAAGGGAAAGATGCATGTTTGGGCACCGCTTTGCCATAATGCAAAGATGAGATAATAAGACTAGAAGACATGTATGATCATAAGAGTAACAAACAGAAATTTTAATTTGTCAACACTAGATCCTTGAAACTTTAGCTCTCCATGATTGTTATGTGAAACTTCTCTTGGAACAGACAATGCAGTATTTGGTTTAGTTTTCCATGAGTTCCAAGTGAGAATCACCTTCTTTCTCCTCTGTAGCTATCATCAAACTTACTTATCAAGAGCCACACTAAATTGCAAGAAATTTGTGCATGTATGCATTCCACTTGGCAAATAAGAGGAACAATATAAAAACATTCTATCCAATACCATCCTCAGGGTTTAAATTTTGCTTATCTGAGTGTGTAGTCTGTATTTACATTAGACATTTCCGTAAGTAATATGCTAGTGACAAGCTGGTAAGACTTATCTAAAAAGAAATTTGGGTTTGTAAATATGAACTAACATGATAAGGTTACACATTTCTATTTCAAAAATAATTTAGTGAATTACCAATAAAATAACATGTAACTAAATATAGTATTAGGAAGCCAATGTTTAGAAAATAATATTAAAATTAACATGACATAATAATTTTGTCACTGTTGGTTAGTATTTGAATTTTGATATATTTGACTTCTAAACCAAATTTAACTCTTAATTTCTAAAAATAATTCAATAATTCAAAATTATACAGAAATAAAAATTAAAAAACTTGTAAAATCCATCAAATTAACTCATATATATATATATATATATATATATATATATATTAAAAATACCTTGAATTGAGTGAATAATAAAACAATAGAAACCTAGAGAATTAAAAAGAAAGAGACGGAGACAGAAAGAGAGAGAGAGTTAGGGAGAATACGTTGCATGAGTACTGTATGTATGTGAGTCTTGGTCTAGATTACTATAGACAAGAAAGACACCTGACCAACTGGATTTTCCAGAGAAGTTTCCTGGAAAATCTCCAAAAACCAGACCCTTCTGCCCAAAAAGCCATTGGAGACCTAATAAAGTGACACTAAAAGAAGCTACAGACCCCAGTCAATCGTACACTATCTAACCTCATTTCATTTTGAGACCCCACTCATGTTTCTTTCTTTACATAAATGAATCCAAGCAGATAGCAAAAAAGGAGGAAAGAGGAAAGAAGTTGGAAACCACATGGGGTTCCTCACAAATTACCCACCAGAGCGGGAAGGGAAGAGCAGGTAGTTTGGAAGGGTAAGTAACTGTCCACTCGAGGCACCCACCTGGCTTACAACAGCGATTGACCTCATTTTCAGGCACCATTATTCAAGAAAAGAAATTAAAACAACCACTAATAACCCACATGCTTGATAGATACTTGTCAGAGAAACCATTCACTATATCTCAGTGGGAGGGAGAAGTTTCTGGCTTATTTCATCAAATTTAACTTTTTAGATTCAGATCCTGCCATGGTTAAAGCTGGACCCTCATCTTTCATAAAATATTGGGAAATTCTCGAGAGAAAAACAGAGAGACAGAACCTATCTTTCATAAAATATTGGGGAATTTACGTAAGTGAAATGAGAAGGGGAAGGAGGACAGAGAAAAACAGAGAGAGACAGACAGACAATCGAGCGAGATCATCCGACCCAGATGGAATCATATAAAATAAGAATAGTTATACCTGTGTTTAGAAACATTATTATGATTTAGGATTAAAAAAATTGCAAGTACAACAAAAGAGAAAACCAGAACAGTCAAAAGAGACCCACAATTTAATAAAACTGTGACTACTTTGGTTATATCATTGAATTGGAAAAACCATCAAACCCATTCCTCTTCTCCTTGTCGTCCTTTCCATTTGACCTGTGAGCTGCCATGTAAAGTTGCTTTTCTTACAAAATGAAAGATGATCAAATAAATTCGACAAAAATAGAAACTCCCAAAAAAAAAAACACATAATTATTGAGAGAAAATTAAAATTATTTAATATTAATAGTGGCCATTAAAACAGTGGGCAGTAAAAAGAAAGGCTAATCGATCACGAAGGGTCAAAAGTCAAAAAGACGATGAACACGTAAACGACGCCGTCATAGGGCGGCCACAAGCTTTCTAGATCTAACTATGTCCTTCTTTGTCAGCTTGATGCCACCTTGAATTTCCTTTTTGTTAAATCAGGACGTACACGTACACCACGTCCGCGTTAAAGAGGAACATTAAAGAAAAAAAAAACCCATAAACTGTTGCTCATCGATTCACGTGGGAATGGGATCAGTGTCTTCATAATCATTTCGATTTTAAAATTCAATTTATTAGACTATTTATGAACTATTTACGTAAGCATGAGTCGTGCGATGGATGTCAAACAACAGCACCTGTTTCAGGCGACGACTCTCGACTGAATTTGCAGATAAGAAAACACTCAATCTAGAGGACTAAGACGATCATCAACGGAAACAATCAAAAGAAAACCAAGAAAAGAATGAAGTGATGTCAGAACTTGGTTCAAGTAAAATCTATGGCTATGCTCAACAAGTGATTCAAAATCCCAATGCAAAACAACCCAATATTATATATAGCAACATACAGAGAGAGAGAGAGAGAGAGAGAGAGAGAGAGAGAGGGGGAGAGGGAGAGGGAGAGAGAGAGAAAGAGAGAGAGCGTACCACTATATAAGGCAAAGCGATAACTCTGCTAATGACGAGCCATTGAAGACCGTACCCAAATAAGCCCATGAAGGCAGCCATGAAAAGGACAACCCACAAAGGGAAATGCATGAGAGCCAAACCGGAGGACCAACCAAAAACCTTCCCCAAATCAGAGGCCACAGCCAAGTAATTCAACTGCACCTGAGAGATCCCCAAAACCGACTTTAAATTCGAGGAGTAAGCCGAGAAATCGAAGTTGGTACCCGTGAAGGCTTGAATCCAAATTGTGGCCACCAGAATCATCCACTTGCGCGATTGACCCGCCATAATTCCCCTCACAATTAGTCGCCAATAGGAGTTTTGATTCTCCCTGCGCTTCTCGGCCTGCTCTTCTCTGCTCACTAACCTGCGCTTCTCGGCATCATCTCTGTTACTCAGTCGTCTCATATATAGATGGCCCCAGACAAAAGGTTTGAATTGTAATTTCAGCACGTAAGAACAACAGCCGCACTGATATTTCTTTTTGGGTATTTTCCTCTTTTGTGTGCTTGCGAGTAATTTTTAAAAACTGGTTAATATTACACATGGAGCGAGTGGAGAAGGCAATTCAGCGGAAATTAACGACTTTATCAAATTTGAGTTGTAGGGAAGGAGAGGTGTTCACGTGGCAGCATGTGCTGACGGTAGCACCAAATCCAGACAGCCAACCTGGGCACCCAGGATATGGCATCTATTCCACGTTGGTTCCATCAGTACCGCACGTCGGACTCTCAGTAGTTTTTTTTTTTTTTTTGGGTGGTAATTTGGTCAATTTCTAATCTTTATTTTTAAAAATTGATTTAATGAAGGGTCAATGTTAAAAAAATTATACTACATCTAAATTTTAAATCCAATTCTATTTTAGTAATTGATTTAACACTTTGAATTTAAATCAAATTAAAATTTATTTTTAAAAATTGTAAATTTTTTTAAAATTATTTGGATAAAGAATCCAAGAAAAAAGATAAAAGAATTTTAAAAGAGAGAACTTTTTTAGTTTATAATTTTTTATTATTTTCAAAAAACAATATTTTTTTGATAAATACAAGAAAAAATCCTAAAGGTTTGATCAGATTTTAATTTAAATTTTTGTAAAATTAATAATATTCTCGTAGTTAAAATATTTCAAAAAAAAAAAACCCAACTAAATTCTTCACACTATTGCAAGTTTATCCCTCAAATTAGAACAATTTTGGATTCTTGAGTTATTTTATTATAATTTTTCTAAATCTTTGATATTATACAATTAAAATAAAATATTTTGAGTACTAAAAAAATTTAAAATTTTTTGTGATGACAGTTTAATCATTTTTTACATTTGTATAAAATTTTATGTTAAAATTTATTATATAAAATCTATAATTTTGGTATTCTTAATTAATTTAAATTAAAAATTTAAATGCATAATTGAAAAGATTGAAACGGCGAATTTTAAATATAAAAGAACACAAATTTCATAATTTTTTATATTTACTTATATTTGTTTTTTTTTAATTCTCAAATTTTAGAAAACATAATTCAGTTTAATTTAAATTAAAATTTTGAATATAAAATAAAATTAATTGATACAACAAGATTTAAATAAAATGTAAACTTAGCATATTGTTTTATATTTGTTTTCTATTTATATAAAAAAAATAAATAAATTATAAATTAATAAAAATAGTGAAATTATTATTCATTGAGAAGTGATTGCATCTAATGTTTTTAAAAAATCATACTGAATCATTCATTTTGATCAATGCAGTTTATTTAAAATCGAATTAATTTGTTTATATTATTAAAATAATATTATTTTAAAAATATAAATAATAAATTAAAAAATTAATCTTATTTTTATAATATTTATTTCAATAATATAAATTAAAATATTATCATTATTTATTTCATTATTACTATCTTAAGTTTGGTAAAACAATTTTATTTACCAAATAAATTCAATTTGTGTACCGACTTGTTATGAGGAGTATGAACAGATGGCTAGGAGGTCAACCTTTCAAAAATGTCGTCCTGTTTTTTATTTAAAAGCTACACGTTTCCCAAAAGGTTTCAATTTGACCATACAATTGAGTTGTTTTACCAAGTTGGACCAATTGAAGAATAATAGAATTAAAATAATTAGCTTTTGTAATTTAAAAAATGGATCACGTTTTTGACATTTGTGATTTTAATAAAAATATTAAAAATTGATTTACACTAAAATAATAATAATAATAATAATAATTAACTTATGTTAAAATAATAATAATAAAATTAATGTCTAAAAATTAAAAATTATTTTAAATTTTATTTTTTAAAAATATTTTTAAACAAATCTTAATCGATTGATTTTATTCAAATTGAATATTAGTAAAGATAATTATAAAAAATTAATAACATTTTTTATTAAAATATCTAAAAAATTAATCAAATAGATTTTATATTCTATTTCGATTTTATCTCTTAAATTTAAATAATTTTGTACTAAATGAGTTAGTTTGTTTTTATAATTTTTTTAATTTTTGATAGTAAATTTTTTAAAAAAATAATTTTGATACTCAAAATTTTGAAATTTTTATATGACGGTAGCTTGAATATTTTTTTACATTCATAAAAAAATTTTAAGTCAAAATTTGTTGTAAAAATTATCTTTAATTTAAATATATTTAATTTTAAATTTTTTAATAATGTTTAATTTGATCAAAATTGACAAATTAAAATTTATTTAGAGATATTTTAAAAGTAAAATTTTTTTATTAAAAATAAAATTCAAAATTTTAAATAATATGTATCTAAAGAAAAATGTTAACTTCTAAATTAAGATTAATTATATATATATAGTTGAATATGATTGAACTCCTTTGATTTTTATATTCTATCTTAAAATATTCTTACCTTGATTTAAGTTTATTAAATTATATAAAAACTCTGAATTTATATTTAATTAAATTAATAACTTTCAGCTGAATCCAAAGTCTCATTGACATATACCACAATTTTTAAAAAATATTTTATTTTTAATAAAATTGAAAATCAATTATAACTCATCAAACATGCATGGCCGACCCGAATAAAATAAGTTAATGAAGCAATTATAGTGGCTAATTTCCTTATAGATGATGAATAAAGTTGTCGATTTTGGTCAAAATCGATCAAATTGGTTTTTATTTTAGTAAAATAATCGGATGGCGTGTGAAAATTGGACCCCACGGCCACAAGTTAATTACAAATTAAGACTACAAATCACCTTTTGTTTATTTTAATTACTTTTCTAATTCTCATGTTGATCACGTTGCTTACCTATCAGTTCACACACTATCATTCTGCTCACCATGCATGCTAACATGTCCCCACATTATCAAAATTTTCCATGTAAGGAATGATGTCTTTGTAGAAAAATATAAAAGAGGAATTATGATGCTCCTTATGGATTTTTTATTTTATATAATTTTATAAATAAATAAATATTTAAAATTTTTTATATTAAGTGTGCTTAGTAATTTCAATTTTTATTTTATTAATTATTTAATTATATATATAAACTTTTAAGTTTTAATCAAAATAAATGTTAGAGTAAATATGAAAAAAAATTCTGTTTTTTAATTTGAACTTCAAATTTCAATTTTTTAAAATTTTATATCTAGTATTTCAATTTGATTTTAATTAAATTTTATTAAAAAAATTTAAATATTTAAATTAAATATATTATAAAATATATTTTAATTTAAAATTTTATATAAATTTAAAGATATATTCAAACTATCATTAAAAAAATTTTAGTATTGAAAGTATTTTTTTTAAAAAGTATATTATAAAAAAATTAAAAAATTTATAAAAATAGCTTGTGAGTCTAAAGCAGTTTCAATTTGATTGACAGACTTTAAATGGAGTATAAAATATTTTAAATTTTTTATAATTAATTTTAAGCTAAAGTTTAATTTAGATTAAACTAATATTTTTAAGATAAAATTAAATCAAAATAAAATTCGATGTTCAAATTAAAAATCACTTTAATTTCAATTTTTTATATTTACTTTAAATATTATTTTGTAAAATTAATTTTTTATTATAGTTTGAGAATAAAAAATGATAGAGAAAGAGAAAATAAAGGTGAAGAAAAATTAAACACTAAAAAAATTAATTATGTTTTATTTTTATTTTTTGCTTATTCCTTTTTTTTTCTCTCTTTCTCTTTTTAGTTATTTTTAAATTGTTTTTACAAAATATTTAATTTTTCAAAACGGAAAATTGAGTAAATTGATGTAACAAGATTTAAGTCGAGAAGATATTTTCAATAGATTTTTTAAAAAAATCAATATTTTTACCTAATTAAAAGCTAATAAATCTTAATTTAATTTTTATCTAATTTTTGGCTTGTGATTATAATTTCAATTAATAATTTATTTGTCAATATTTTTATGATTCCTTTTCCATGAACAACAGGGAAACGCGGCTCTGGTTAATTGGTCCTTTTCCAACAACCGCGGCAGCACCGTGGGGCCTTGACAACCTTTTAATTAAGCATATTATGAATTAAAAAAAACGAAGTATTAAATGACCATTGAGCCCTTAAACATTAATTAATAGTATCCAAGATATTTGATATCTCACTCGGTTTAATGAATCAAGGTTTTATAAATTACATAATTTAAAATTATATTATTACATTATTATACATGATATTTTTATTTTTAAATTATATATTTTAAAATTACAAACATATTAATTTGTAATAGATAATATCATAAAATAAATAATATTTTATAATATAAAATGGATCAAAATAATATTATATTTATTATTAGCTATATATTTTAATTAACATTTTAAAACTTAAATCAAATTAATGGACCTTATCAGTTGAATTCCGAATTGAATTTTTAACAGGTTCAATTTTAAATGTGACTTATTTATGTTATCAAAATGATTTCATTTTATTATAAAAATTTTAGGAAGAATTTTTTAAAAAAATTATAAATAAAATTTTAATATCATGATTATTCTTTAAAATGATTATTATTTTTACTTTTTATATTATTTATTTGAGTATATAATATTATTTATATTATAATTATAAGTAAAAATCGTCTAAAATTGTAAATTTTATTTTTAATTAAAATTTGAATTTTAAAATATATTTAATTAAATTTTAATATTAAAAGTTGTTAATCATGAAAATATATGTCAATCAACTACTGGTCAACTCCTTTCATTTTTTTCAAAAGCCTACCTAACGCCATATTGGTTGTATACTGATTGGATATGATAAATTTTTATCTAAATTTTATATTTAGTGCAATAATGAGATTAAAATAAGCTTATCCAATTTTTTTTTTATCCTATTAGGAGGAGATAATTTTATTTTCTTGAATAGTTGGAATAAAATTATCCCTTGAAATGGTGGGATAAATTATTGAATAAAATTAAAATCTATATTATATCATTAACATCACAATTAAAAAATTTATTTTAAATTGATATAAATATATTTTTAAAGATTAAATAAATTAACAATTATATATATTCATTAATTAATTATAATACAATTTAAACTTGTCACTAATGTTATATTATATTATATTACTTTAATTTTCAAATTTTTTTATATAAAATATTATTTTGAATTAATCTAACTTATTTTAAAATATTAGTATTATTGATTAAATATTTAAAATTAATGTTTAATAATTGCTCACATTTAGAAGATTAATTTTATAATCTTATTTTTTAAGTGAAAAGATAATAAATATAATTAAAAATTGAAAAAATCAAATTAAAAAATTATTATGTATATCAATTAATTATTACATAATTTAAATTAATTTTATTTCATCATAATAATCAAATCTTATCTCCCATATCTAATAAACCTTAAAAAAACACGAAGATGAACCTTCAATACAAACACCAAAAAGTTCATGACAATTCCATTTGCAATAAAGTGTAAAGAATAAAAACAATGCACATATTGTTGCAATTTGGGGAAGAAAAACTTTCAATTTGGGCAATCAAAGGCAGATGAGTGCAAAAGGGTTTTAGGTCAAAAAAATTGAGCAAACACATGTGTTATTGGTTTGTCTTATACACTATCGTTACATAATTTAAGTTTTATTTTTTGTTAATTAAAATATTATTAATAATGTTTAAACTATTTCAACAAAGATTTAATTTTAAAAAAATTAAAAAATTTAAAATTATTTTGATTTATTTTAAAAATAAAAATAATTAAAAAATTAAATTAAAATTTTAAATGATTTTTATCTTATAATTATTTATCTCATTATCAGATTTAACCTTTGGTTTGATGGCAATTTAATATTTAGTTTCTCAAAATTTTTTAAATTTAATTTAAAAAATAAAATTACATAAAATTGTAATATTTATTTTACATTATTAATCAAGTTTTTATATTTAAAAAATAATAAATTAAATTTTAATTTATTAATTTAGTTTAAAGTAGATCTTTAACTCAAATGAATATAAAAAATTAAAAATATATTTATTATTAAATTCTTAAAAAATGATACAGATGAAATTTTTAGTTCATTTTTAAGTTTATCACTCAATGTAAACAATTTTTGAATAAAATTTATTTTTTATAATTTTTGAATTTTTTTGATAATACAAAATTTTAATAGGTAAATATCATTTAAAACCTTAAGTTTTATCCTCTCTTTCCAATTAAACATTTATTTTCAAAATGTACCCAAACAATCCTTAACATTTCAATTTTGTCAAAATTGAATGAAAAATTTAAATACTAATGATATTTAAATTAGAGATATTTTACGATGAATATTGACTTATAATTTTTCATGAATGTAATAAAATATTTAAGCTATCATTATAAAAAATTTAATTTTTTTTTAAATATTAAAAATATTTTTCTTAAAAATATACTATCAAAATTTTTAAAAATTCATAGAAAATAGTTGATTAGTTGAAAAAATTTTAAATTTGGGAGATAAAATCAAAATAAATATAAAATCTATTTGAAAAGTCTTTAGTCATTTTTAACAATGAAAAAATTATTAATTTTTTATAATTATTTTGAATTTAGGTTAATTTAGACAAAATCAATAAATCAGAGTTTGTTTGGATACATTTTGAAAGTTCGGATTTGATTGGAAAGAGGAGATAAAACTAATGGTTTTAAATGATATTTATTTTAATTTTAAAATATATTTTTAATACCCAAAAATTTTTAATTTTTAATATCAATAGTTTGAATATTTCTTTGCTTTTATAAAAAAATTTAAATAAAAATTTGTTATATAATATCTTTCATTTAAATATTTTTAATTATTAAAATATTTTAAAAAATTTAATTTTGATTAAATTAATAAATTAAAATTTAATTCATTATTTTTTAAATACAAAAATTTAATTCATAATATTAAATAAATATTAAAACTTATTATAATCCTTGCCCTTTTGAAAACATTTATGTATAAACACATTTATTATAAATCAAATTTCCTTTAAAAACCTTTTTACCATAAAGGAAGATGCATTGGCCCGAATCACATTCCATTTGTTTTTCCTTTTAGATTTGTCTTCTTTTTCTTGCAAAATCTGACTGAGAAAGACAGATCCAAAAACAAACACCTTCTTTATGGATTTGATTAAAAGTAGTAGTTGTGGATCACCCACAAATAGATCTAATAATTTAGTGCCAACATGTTGTTTGTATTTATGCATCTAATTGGGAGAGTACGTATCACCTTCAAAACACGTGGACTCACAATAATTTAGCAACCTATGTGCCTAATAAACAAGCATCTAATCATATGATTAAGGATTCACGACAAAGTCCTCGGATCCTTTTTTTTTTTTACTATTATTCTTTTTAATAATTTTAGTGTTTAATTTTATAAATTTAAATCACAATCAAAGACAGTAATATTGATATTAAAATTCAAATTTAAATTTAAAATAATCAACTACCCATAATTTCAATGTGTCAAACCCACAAGTTTGCTTAGGTATGTAATAGACTTTGTTTAAATAAATATAGTGTCTGATTGAAGAATCCAAAGGTTATGATATTGATTAACTATGGGTATGATTAAGGAGATAATTTAAGTTTTATTTATTTTAATATTGAGATTAAAATAATATAAAATGGTCAAAAATTAATTGTAAATAAAAATGAAAATTTAAAATTAAATTAATTGGTAAAGGGAGATTTACGGATTTGATTAAAGAAATGAAGAGATACATTCCTAAGTAATGAAGAGAAAAAGACAAAGTCTTCATCATCAAAAGGGTGTCATTTGGTATGGTGAATGATGCCAATTAACCTTTTTTTTTTAAAAAAAAATCAAATGGAAAGAGAAAATGACAAAACATAAAAGGAAAACAAATCAAAATATTTGTTATTTAATGATACAATTGAATATATTAGATAATACGAACCAAGAAGACAAATTATCAAATTATAATATTAAAAAATAAAGATAATAAAAAGTTTTAAAGTAAATATCTTATAAAATTTTGATGATTATTCTGTATTATTAATTAAATTATTATATTAAAAAAAACAAATCGAATAGTAATCTATCAATTCAGACTAAATTGAATCTTATAAAAAGTTTTAAAAATAAGAATATTTAAATTAAAAATTTTATAATTTTTAACTTAAAATTTTTCATAAAAGTAAAAAAAATAATCAACCTATCGTTACAAAAAGTTTCAAAACTTTTTAAGTAATGAAAATAATATACATTAAAAATTATTTAAATTTAATAGATGGTCCCAAAATAAAGTGAAAACTTTATTTGAATTATTTTTAAACATTTTAATAATGAAGATATATTTAATTTTTCATAATCATTTGACTTAATATTTATTTTGACTAAATTGACAAATCAAAGTCTTGATTTATTATTTTTTGAACATAAAAACCTGATTATTAACGTGAAGTAAATATTATGATTTTATATAATCTTTACCAAAAGTTGTATTGTTTTGTGATATCATTTAATGTAGAGCAACTGAAAAAAAAACAAATATGAATGAAAATAAAATTAATAAGAAAACAATGAAGGACATGAAAGGGTTTAATTATTTCTTATGAATGATAATTAAAAAATATTTGAATTAAACTAAATAAAAAATTATTTAAAAATAAAATATGAAAATAAAATAATTTAATATATATATTAAAATATGTTTTAAAATAAATTAAACAAATGTAAAATCCCCCTTTTTTCACCAAAAAAGATCTTATTATAATATAATGTATATATTAATTATGCTATCAAGCGCGACACTAAAAAGTAATGTCATGAGTTTCATGTGACCATTTTGAAATTAGATGATGACGTAAAAGTCAACAAAATTGCTTTGTCTTATTTCTATGCCTTACCGACATTATAAAGTCACTTTTGTTTTCAAATTTCAATTGTGTGTCCATTTCATTTAGATAGCCTTCTCATTGCAATTCAAGCATCATTTATTTCATCTTCAAGGTCCTATGCTCCCATGTAGATCTAATGGTCTTAATTAAAATAACGATTTTTTACTTATTTGATTTATGTTAATGTTTTAAAGTAAAATAAAATAAAATATTTAAATAAGATTCTAACTTAGGTAACATTATTTATTGTAATATATCTATTTTTTTATAAAAAAGTAAAAATAAAACAATCTTACATTAATTTTATTTTTTAAAATTTATTTTATTCATTAACTCAATTTATATTCAAACTTTCAATTTGAATTAAATTGAATTTTGTTATAAGAATTTTGATAATTTTTTAAGATAATTAGAGAATAACAAAAATAATTTGAGAGAAAAAAATTTGAGAGAGAAACTAAGAGAATAGAAAGAAGAGAGATACAAAAAAAGAGAAAAAAAAAGAAAAAAAGGGGTTTTGTTTTTAATTTTTTAAGTTTTTATGTTCTTTTCAAGTTGATAATATTTTTTTTCCTTATAAACAAATTATTTCAAAAATTTCTAATTTTTTTAAAATGCAATCTAAATTAATTGAAATAAAAAAATTTAAATATAAACTTGAATGCATTAATAAAATACAATTTAAATTAAAATAAATTTAATATATCAATTTTTTCTTCAATTCAAAACCTTTTTTTTCTAAATTATGAAAAAGATTCTGTACAATAAGAAGTAAACCAAGGCTACTAAATCATACATAATATCAACGTTGCACAAGTGGAATAAGATCTACATAACTAGTTTATCTCAAAACAACATATTTGAGCAATAACAAATATAAATATTTAAATTAAAAAAGAATTGTTTAATTTAGACAACTGACTTTTTGTATAAATAAAACAATACCTTGCAATTATTCTTTTATCAATTAATAGTGCAACATATTGTTTAATATAATAACTGAATGCTAGATGATATTGCTGAAAAAGGTTAAAAAAAAAAATTGGACATTTACTGCCTTAGATTTTGGCTACACGGAGTAAGCAATTCCTATGAAAGAGAGAAGGGGTGAATGTGGATGTGTCCTTTAGGGTCATTTTAATGCTCAAGTTAAAAGTGAATAGATAGAGTCAATGTGAGATTGACGAAGATTTTGAACCTAGGTGAGGACGTACTCGGTGTTTATAGGTAGATGATCATAAGTTATTGCTCATTTAGAGAATCAATACGAGAATGGGTGTTCTATTAGGAGGTAGGTGCTTGAGGTCGAGATTTCCACCAAGAGATGCAGTTCCTACCAAGTTTTTATTGTAGCAAGAGGACCATCTAAATGGAGGTTGAAGACGGGAGCATGTTTTTCTTTTCTAGTGAGGCGAAGCTATAGACAATTAATTTTTATCCCAAAGTTAAGAAGTCAAAAAATTGGCTAACTATCAGGAGTCTGAGATCATGATCATATTGTTAAGCAAGTTAAACTACTAAGATCATGCCAAAACCAAAGCCATGCTATCGCGCCAATCAAAGTTTGAGATTGGGTTTATTGTTATACATTAAGATAAGGATTTCACTACATTTTTATCTAGATTGGAATTAAGTTATGATTGGATTGAGTTTAGATCAGGAGTAAATTCAGATCGCGATTTAATTCACATAAGATATTCTTTACTTAAAAAATGAAATTTTTTTTCAAGTGTTCAGATCGAGAACTATTTGATATAAAGATCAAGATTAAGATCACACTTTAATGGACCGTCAGATTAAGGTTGGAATTGTAGTTGATTTTAAAATTTGAATAAAAATAGTAAATCTTAATTATTTAATTAAAATTTCAGTTATGTTTCAATCAAGATTATGTTGTCAAGATTAGGTTAGATCGAAAGTTATAAGTTGAAAATTAAGATCAATTACTTAAGATCAAGTTAGTGAAAGGAATTGGCATTGAAAAAAGTTTATTCTTTAAAAAGAGCAACACATCAGAATTAAATTACTATAAGAAAAGAGAAGTAAAAAAGCACTTCAAGATTTGGTGTCTATTGGAGCCTCAAGTGGGACTACTTCTTGATTTGAGATTAAGACCATAGGCTTCGGATTAGTTGGAGCTTCAATAGCAAGGGCGCCTTTAAGAGCTTCTCTTACAGTGACATAGGGAATTACTCCCATTATCAAGGAACTTAGATCGAGTTCATAATATTTTTCTTAAACTTAATTTAGGAACTTAAGAGCAGGTAGTAACTCATATGTTACCTATGTCACTACAACATCAAATTCTTCATTTTGTTTGAACCCATCTACATTTTTCACTTAAGCTTTGGTGATCAGTTCCTTGGCTAGGAGAGTATCTTCCATGGTCTGACAGATCATGACCTCAATCTCAGGTTAAGCCTCAACGGGGTGGGTTTGAGTTTCTAGCAAAAGTTTATCCTTCTGCGCCATAATGGTTCTAGTAGCTCATTGCCAATGGTTAGAGTTTTGACATTTTTGACAGTGTCAGCAATTGGTTTATTTGTAACTTTTGTCTCCTCTAGTTACTTCAAAAGAGCTTTACTCACGAGCTTATAGCGCTCAATGAGTACAGCCATCTCATTAAATAGCTGTGGAAAATGAAGACCTATGTCAGATCGAGAATTAAAGTTAAAATAGAAAAATAAGCTTTGGATTGAGGTCGTCTTACCTCTTTGATGTGGCCTGACACTTTACTGGCTAAAGTTATAGTTTGTAACTCTAAAAGCCTCTCCCAATCGGCTGAGATCATCCCTCTATGTATCCTTTCAGAGAACCACGACCTTAATGTTCCAACCAAGATTGTACCGGTTGGTAACATTATAAGGAGGAAAAAGTGGGAGTGAGCTACCCAAAATATCGATCGTGCCCTTATCCTTGATTTCACCAAGTAGGGGTTCAGTGACTGCACCAACCATGATGATGACCTTAGCCTCTGTTAGGTTTGCGACTGCTTTTTCTTTATTAGAGAGGGTTTGTAGCTCTTTTTATTTAGGATTAGGATTAGCTACTCAGTCTCAAAATTTTTAAACTCTGAGATTAGGAAGCTGATCTCGATCCCGCTCTTGTAGTTGATGGAGTAGTAAAAATGGATGTTTTGACCTAGTACCTGATTTGGCCAGATCCCACACCATTTAATCTACGATTTGGGACCATCTCATTATTTGCACATTAGAAATCACATGTTAGATCATCATGAATTATAGAAAAGCAAAAAAAAAAAAAAAAAAAAAAAGATAAGTGATAAGACTAACTTGATGGCAAAAGTGAGATCAAAAAGAGGCTATCAAAAATGGCTCCCTAATTGAGATCAAGTGAATGTGATTTAGATCAAGAAATATGAGACATCGAAAAAGGATTCAAGATTGGATTATGAGATGGTGTTCTAGAGTTATCTATAGATTGTTCTAATGTGGGATCGAGATAAGCAGTAGGGTTATTTAAAAAATTAGGTCTTACATTATGAACTATGACTAATTTGACTAAAGTGAGAAAAAAATTAATATTATTTATACAAGCATTATCTAGGATAGTTCGATAAAAAACTCTAGATCGGACACTAAGGTCTTTTTAGTAGATATAACAGGAATTTAGTATTATCTATAATGTGAGATCGAGGTAGAATTCTACCTATGTGGCCTAAAAGTATTTTGTCTTTTAGCTTGTATTGCGTGGTGGCAAGGCACCATTGAATAGATTCAATGACTTAACCATGAAATACCAAAAGCTAGAACACAAGTTTCTAGCATGCACCACTCGGTTCTTAATAAGCCTAAAAAACTTGGAAAAGAAGTTCATATAAATAGTTTCTACCCCTAAATCTATGCATATTTAGAGGAACCTGAGGATGAGTCTCCAAGCATTAGGATGAGTTGAAAAGGGGAAAGCTTATATCTAGTACACGACATAATTAAGGATTCACGAGAAAGTCCTCATATCCTTTTTTTTTTACTATTATTCTCTTCAATAATTTTCGTGTTTAATTTTATAAATCTAAATCTAAATCAATTACTAATAGTATTAATATTAAAATTAAAATTTAAAATAGTTGCCATAATTTTAATGTGTAAAACCCACAAGTTTGCTTAGATATGTAATAGACTTTGTTTAAATAAAAATAGTGTATGATTGAAGAATCCAAACCTTAAGATATTAATTAACTATGAGTACGATAGGAAGATATAATCTAAGTTTTTATCTATTTTACTATTGGAATTAAGATGACTCAAAATGTTCAAAAATCAATGTAAGTAAAAATAATAATTTAAAATTGTACTAGTTGATAAAATGGAGCATGCTAATTTGATTAAGAAATAAAAAGATGCAATCATAACTAATGAAGAGAAAAAGACAAAAGTATTTATTATAGAAAGGGTGCCATTTCATTTGATGAATGATGTCCATTAACATATTTTCAAAAAAAATCAAATAGCAAGAGAAAATGACATAAAACAAAAAAAGAGAAACAAATAAAATTATTTGTTATTTAATGATATAATTGAATATATTGAATAATATGAATCAAGAAGACAAAATAACAAATTATAATCAAAATGCTCTCTCACTTAAAAAAATAAAAAACACTAAAAAATTTAGGATAAAATTTTCATAAAATTTTGATATTTAACTTATACTATCAATCAAATCTTCATGTTTAAAAAATGACAAATTGAATCTTGATCTATCAATTTGAACTAAATTAAAATTTGTCAATAAAATTTAAAAGTTTAAGATATTTAAATTAAATATTTATCTAATGAATTTTGACTGAAATTTTTCACGGATATAAAAAAATGTTCAATTTATTGTTACAAAAATTTTCAAAATTTTTTGAATACCGAAAATATATATTTTTTAATTCATAATTTTAAAATTTTAAAAATTTTAAAAAATAAATTTACATTGAAAATTATTAAGGGATAGATTCAAAATAGAGACAAAAATTTATTTGAATTATTTTTAGGCATTTCAACAATGAAAATAGCCTTCATTTTTTATAACCAGTTGAGTTAAAGTTCAATTTGAACCAAATTGATAGATAAATGTTTAATTTATCATTTTTTAAACATGAGGGCTTTATTAATAATATAAAATAAATATTAAAATTTTATATAACCTTTACTCAAAGTTATATTATTTAGTAATATCATTTAATATAGAGCAACAAAAGAAATGTTTTTAAATATGAATGAAAATAAAATTAATTAAAAAAAGATAATGGAGGATATGAAAGGGTTTAATTATTTCTTATACATGATAATTAAAAATAAAATATAAAAACAAAATGATTATTTTTTAAATATGCTTTAAATAAATTAAACAAATGTAAAGTTCATTCTTTTTGGACTATGATTTTATTAAATTATATATATATATATATTTATATATATTAATTATGCTATCGAATCACCGACCCTAAAAGTATTGGCATGAGTTCCTTGTGGCCATTTTTAAATTAGATGATGATATCAGAGTGTTATTGAAGATAGAGCATCCCATTGATTGTCTCAGATTCCAACTTTGTTATTATTGGTATGTTCTTCTTCGAACATTATCAAGTATCTTATCTTAAATGTAAAAAGTCAACAACATTATTTTGTTTTTGTTGTATGTGTTACCAACATTATCAGGTCACTTTTTGTTTTTTAATTTTTAATTATGTGGCCATTTCACTTAGATAGGCAGCATATTGCGGTTCAAGCATCATTTATTCTACAACTTCAAGGTCCTACAATGTCATTGCTCATGCCTCACATCGTTTGTTTTCCAATGGCCTTAATCAAAATAATAATATTTTACTTATTTGATTTATATTAGTATTTTAAAATAAAATAACATAAACAGTTTCTTTTAAAATAGAAGTCTAACTTAGGTAAAATTATTTATTATAATATATCTATTTTTAAAAAAGTAAATATAAAACAATGTTATATTAATTTTATTTGTTAATATTTTATTTATTAATTAACTCTATTTCAAATTCAAACTTCCAATTTGAACTACATTGGATGTTTTCATAAGAATTTTGGAAATTTTTAAAGATAATTTGAGAATAAAAAAATGATTGGAGCGAAAGAAAGAAAAAATGGGAGAGAAAGAAAAAGAAGAGAAGAAAAGAGATAAAAAAAAAAAGGAAAAAAGGAAAAGAAAAGGAGAAGGATTTTCTAAGTTTTTATTTTTATTTTAAAATTTTATGTTGTTTTCAAGTTAATAATTTTTTTCTTATAATTAAATTATTACAAAATTTTTTTTAAAATGTCATCCAAATTAATTAAAATAATAATTTTAAATATAAAATTGGACGGATTAATACAATATTGTTTAAAAAATAAATTTAATATATTGATTTTTTTCTTCAATCCAAAATCTTGTCTTCTAAATTACAAAAAAAGATTCCATACAACAAGAAGTAAACCAAGGCTATTAAATCTACATGAGATCAACATTGCACGAGTAGAATAAGATCTTCATAATAGGTTTGTCTCTAAACAATAACAAATATAATTATTTAATTTAGACAATTGACAAAGTATAAACAAAATAATACCTTGTAATTATTCTTTTATTAATTAATAGTGTAACATATTCTTTAATATAGTTAATTACCTATCTGAAGACAAGATCATAATGCAAAAAAATGTGAAAGAAACTTTGGCCTTTACTAGCTTAGATCTTGGCTACACATGGTAAGCAATTCCTTTGAAAGAGAAAGTGAACGTGGATGTATCCTTTGCAATAACTTTGACGCTTAAGTTAGAAGTGAATAGATAGAGTAAACATGAACCTAGGTGAGGACGTACACGGTGCTTACAGTTAGATTATCATAATTTGTTGCTCATTTGGAGAATGGTTGTGTTGTTAGGAGGAAAGTGCACGAGGTCTAGATTTTCGCCAAGAGATGTAGTTTCCACCAGAATTTTGTTATAGCAAATGGATCATTTAGTTTGAGGTTGAAGACAAGGGAATGTTCATCTTTTTTAATGAGGCAAAGCGTTTTCAAGAAGTTTGGTTGACTTGGTAATTAGGTTCAATTGCAAATTCAATTCATGGATTGGCTTAAGTAGTTGCATAGCTAATTGGGTTTTATAATTTGGATCTTTTTAGATGTTTGTGAATGGACTTGAGCCTAGGTAGTTCATTGTACCTATATTATAAACCCCTCCACTTTTGGGTTTGAAAAGTATTGGGGTATAAGAAAGCTTAGATTTTTCAAATCAAAGAGGATAAATTAAGGATAACAAATAAGTATCTATTTTTCATAAGATAGTGGGTTTAATTTTGAAAATAATAATCATGCCCATCTAAATAGAAGAAGGCCTTTGCCTTTCTCATTATTAGGTGGGCAATGAGGTGGTAAATATATGAATTTTTCATTGAACTCTCGAACCATCGAAGTTAATTTGTTGGTGTATAGAAAGCTTAATAAAGGCTTTTACATTTTATATCTTCCAACTAGCATTATCGTAGTAGGTTCCTTTATTGCGTCTTTTCACCCCTTTAAGGAAAAGTTAGTATTTTTCTTACAGATCTATTTAAAAGTATCATTCTTCACTTTTTGTTTTCTTTGTTAGTCTAGGTGGGAATCATTGTTGTTAGTCAAGGTAAATTGATCTTTTTCTTTTAAGATTTGTATAAATTTTGGGTATTTTAGGAGTAGTAATCCTTCACCAGTTGTGATCGACTTCTTAACCCAGTTTTCTCTGAAAAATAAGAAAGCTTAACAAGCTTTGTTTTAAATCTATGATCAATTGCACCTAGATGATTGGTAGCGACTGCTAGATTTATTTTCAAACTAAAAAGTTTACCTTTTCCGTGACCCTGATTGTAGCAACTAATGACTCCACTAGGGATCAAACTCAAAATCTCTAGTATCATCTTAGAGAATCAAGCAAAGAAAGAGTTGCTTATTTTCCTAAAATGTTTTCTTAGGGTTTCTTATATTGTTTATTTCGTATCCAATGATTATTAATCACTTTGATATCTTATTAGGTAAAGAACCTCATACACTTCACTATGCATTGCATCATGAGCTCTAGAAAGTGAGCTCCACCCTTAGGAAAGATACACGTAGCCATACTTTCGTGGAGATATTTCTCTTCCATAAGAGTTGGTGAAATATCTCACTTAGATTTGAACTTAGGATATCATGTTACTTCTAGATTATTGCCTGCTTTCATAGTAATGACAGTGTCCTGAGGTGCCTTATTAGTCCAATAAGGAGCAATCTGGGACTTTTTAAATGATTAGCCTTATCTTGCATAGTCTAGCATGTAAACAACTTGATTTAGAGGTATGATTAGGACTGAAGCCCTATAAACCCTATAAGACACCAAGAGAGTCATATTATTGTTTGTTTATTATTGCATCATTCCATATCAGTTGAAAATCATATTTCTCATCCTATATCTTTAGTTAACTTTCAAAAGACATAAAATTCACATTGCATCGATGTCCCGCAAGAACTTGGCCAGGTCGAAATCGACCAAATCATGGTTAGGATAGAGGAGTACAAATTGATTTGAGAGTCTATAGGAGGATGAGAGGGCTAAAGAAGAATCAGTATCCAAGATAAATATACCCTCTAAAGTCAAGCTAGTCATAAAGATAAACAATAAGCCAGATTGAACAGTTTATGGGAAATGATGGGTCATGAAGATAAGAAGAAGTTCAATTAGGAATTTGGATACATCAAATGATTCTTGAGAATAACCATAAAAGAATCCTTGATCAAAGCTACCGTATACTTTTGGGATCCATTGAACTAATACTTTAGCTTTGAAAACTCTAGTCCATCACCAACCTTAGAAGAATACACAACACTAATAGGAATAGCTCCTCCCAAACACTTCAAACTATACATGATAAGGAAGAAATCAATAATAACGATTAAATAATTAGCTATTTTATTAAAGTTGTCAAAGATTGAAGCTAAAAAAATAATCAAGCATAAAGAAGAAATTAACTATGTAACTCAAGAATTTCTAATAAGGTTCATTAAGGAACATATAAATGAAGACCCAAGTGAAAAAGGGATGGCATGAGCTATTCATGGGTTAATGATTTCCAAAAGGCACATGAGCAAGTAAAAACAGCCTTCATAGACTTCTTAGTGGCGTATCTCCATGGATGTAACCCTACCTCAATGATCTTAGCATAAACTTTAAGGTCAATTGGACATTGCAGAAGGAATAGTGGAAGATGCTTATTAAGAGGAGTGCTCTTAGTCTATACATGGTCGAAAGCCACCTTAGAGAAACAAAAAGAATTTTCAAAGACTTCCACTATCCCAGTGAAGACCTCCTCCATGAGATTGGGTTAAAAACTTAGTATGTCATGTGAATGGGCAAGGATAGTATTTACCCTTATAGAGAATAAACACAGTAAATACCGCCTTGGTTATCCTATAGTATTATCCTATTTAGGGAAGAGAATTTTTAAAGCATTTCCTAGCTCAATATATAAGGAAGAATACATGCTTAGTTGCGATGAGGTAACTAGGAGCCAAACAATTTTTACCTACCTTACAAGAGATAATAAAAGAGAGATTTAATCACATCAACTTATTTGCCTCTAAAAAGAATTCATAGAGCATGAGAAAAGCCCTCCCAAATAACATGAAGCAAATGGATATATGTCGCCATTTTAAAGTAAACAGCTTGGAGGAACAAAGTTCAAAATATAGTCCTTTTATATTGGCTATCATTTATCTAAACTTCCATAGCAATAAATCCCTGCCAAGTTGAAAATAGAAAGGTTTCAAAGAGAAAAGAAAGTATGAAAGGTATAACAAATCAAATGGCAACAAGAAATCAAAACTCCATGATATAAAGTTCAGATACAAGAAGGAATATCCAAGAAAGTAAAGAAGGATAAGCAAATCATAAAAATGAAATTGAATAACTAAGAAAATTTTATAAAAAAATACAACAAGACCTAAACTTCTTAGGAAGATTTAGAATGCATTACAAAGAAGAGAGATGGAGCTACAACTTTCTTGTTAAAAGCACATTGAAATTTAGAATGCATCAACGGCGAATCTTTATAGAAGGTCACATGTTAAGCTATAGGTGCACTCATGGCCAACAACCCAAATGGATCTATACTTACTATTAGACACGCTTTGAAGCCAAACTTGCAACATGGCTATAGTTAGGATATTTACATTACAAGTATATGAGAAGCTCCAAGGGCACCGATGCCTTGGACTTTCTCTCTAGACTCACGACATGGTAGTAGCTAAAATGACCTTGTCACAAATACATAAGAAGGTTTTAAGAGCACTCATGGCATGGCAACCCCTTTGGTTTGCTCTATGGACTAGTGACATAGATGCTTGATGACCTGCCATATAGATAGGGTGCAGAGTTTACATATAACACCATTCACTCGTAATAACATAGTCATATTCACAAAATCACTCATTTTCCCCTAAAAGTTACATTTGGGAAGGAGGCAACGTTACTAAGTGTTCTTCACTTTGGTTAGTTTTCTAAATACATTTCTCATATTTGAATTTCTAAGATTCTACACATTTCATCTTCAATAAAATAAAATTCAATTGTTAAAATTGTTTGATTTATTTATGTAATTTAATTTATTATTTAAAAATTAACATATTCTAGTTTTTAATTATAATCGTTATTAATGTTAAAATTTTTTATGTAATTTATTTTATTACTTAGAAATTAAGATATTGTAGTTTCAATTATAATTATCATTAGTTTCAAATTTTTCTCGTAAAATATCTCTATATTTAAGAAGAAAACGGATGGAATAAGTGTGAAATCCCTTTCTTCCTTAAAATTATTTTAAGAACATGAAAGATCGGACGAGCATGAAATCCTGGTGTTCTCCTCAAAACACTCCTATTTATAAGATTATATTCTTTGATTAAATGTTATGCCTCATATAATAACCTAAAAAATAAAGGTAACTCTTGATACCAATTATGGAAATTTTGGGGTGTCAGGTATTATTCTGATGTGGTGGACTTCGATCTCACATAGGGCTATAAATATAATTTTGATTTGATGTGCTTTAATCTCACATCAGGCTGCATGATCCTAATTGCAAATGACTTTAATTTTACAAAAATTTCATCTCCAATCTCACACTAGATGTGATCGATTCAACTCTCACGTTGAAAAAAAATTTAATCGTAATGTGATCGACTTAGTTCTCATATTAGATAAATTTATATACCAAATGTGATTGATTCTTATCTTCCATCAAAACCAATTTGATTCTAATAAGATCAACTTAGTTTTAAATTAAATTAATTTAATTTATATATTGATGTGATTGATTCCTATCTCAGATCAAAATTCATTTGATTCTAATGCGACTGATTCAATTATTGATTAGATTAATCTAACTCCTGGCATGATCAATTCAACTGTCAATTGACTTGATTCTAATGTGATTGACATTGTTTTCACATTGAATTTAATTTGATTTTAATATGATTAACTCAATTCTCATATTAGATCAATCTAACTACCGAATGTGATTGACTTTATTTTCACATCGAATTTAATTTAATTTTAATATGATTGACTTAGTTCTCATATTTGATTAATCTAACTATCGAATATATTTAACTTCTTTCTCACATTGAATTTACTTTGATCTTAATATGATTGACTCAATTCTCATATTAGATCAGCCAATATCATGATATTATTTTAACTCTATATTTGTTTTTAGGTGTAGCTGTAAAGTTATTCCTGATGATACATCGGATTCTAGATGCGATCACCTTATCAGCCTTCAAATGTGTAGTTAATGGAAGCTTCCAAGAGCAAGCTCTATAGTGATTAATCTCGATCTCATATTTAGCTTCAAGTGTACAGCTACTAAAGAGGAAGATTCGAGAAGCTGGTGGAAGGATTATGGTGGAATACGCACAAAGTGTGCATTTTAACTGGAATGGATTATCTAGCATCATGATCTCTTTTCTCTAGTAATAACTTTTAAATTTCTAACGGGCTTTGCCCTTATTTTTGTTTTATAAATAGACCAATTTTCAATAGAAAGTAAGGGTTACCTCTGCATTTTAAAACTATGCTTCTTTGTATTTATATGTCTTTTTGTCTCTCCATCTCTCTTTATAAATAAAGTCTTAGCTTTTCAAGATCTTTACATTTTTCAAGTTTCTCTATAGGAAGCTTTGTTCAGAATAATTCGCTGGTTGTTTAGTAAAAAGATAGCACACATTTTATTACAGGTATTTTCATCTTGTGTTTATTCCGCAAAAATGAATAAAATAACATTCGCTTTCACTATTTCTTCTTTACTGCTTACTTTTTAAATATATTTAATAGATTTTATGAAGCACTTCACATTTTCTTAAAGTTATTTTAGAAAAAAGAAGTTGACAAAGTTCATATTCTAATCTTTAAATTAAAATATATTTACTTTTTTAGAATTGAAGATCTAATATCAATTAGATTAAAATTCTTACATAAAATTACACGATAAATTTATTTTGAGACTTATCAATATTGATTAAGTCTAATGTCGCTTTCTCTTAAAATTTTGAGGTTAAACAAAGAGTAATCTCACCTTGTTTGTATATGTTACATAGATATTATACTTATCTGTTATACTTTAGGATTAACATTAAATTATTATAATTCAAACACACGAGATCATCTTGTTTAAATGGTACTAATTATTGGGCATTTTAAGGATGCTAATCATTCCTTACACATAACTGACTTTCAATCCTAGATCCTTTGGTGAAGTTGACTAGTGCCTAATTTCAAATAGAGTTCATCTTTTCTTTTCCAAAAAAAAAAAAAAAGAGTTTGTCAAGAAAAACCGATAGTCAATAACACCATTAAAAAAAGATTGGTGGCAACCTTGTTTTTCTTTATTTATTTTTTAAGAAAAAACTAAAATGATTTTTTTATGATCGAAAATTTTCACTAAGAAAAAATCCAACTATGATATGCACATACACATGTATAGGAAAATATGGAATTCACTTCAGTTTCATAATCTTTGTTGGTAAACATGTCGTAAGTGTATTATAGATATATCTCTTTTTTTCTTTGCTTGTATTAGCTTGTGAAGTCTTTGAGGTATGGTATTTTTGATAAGTCAATTATTAGAATCTAAAAAAGTGACATGAATACTTAGAAAGTTGGTAGTATGCCAAACTGTTAATCAATTTAGGATATATGACGAAAGAACCGAATTATATTGATATACTATATATAAAAGGCTAGTCAAACCAATTTGATGTTCATAATATTCACCTAAGAAAAATATCTTTAATCAAGCTAAATAGTTTACAATTTTAAGGAAAATTATGAATACAAGTACTTGGATCGATTTTCATCACGCTTATGAAAGAAATCTTTGATTCTTAAAAGAATGATGGATAAACAAATTTTAAAAATTGGCTTTAACATTGCTTCTCAGGTAATCGAGAATAAACATCCCTTTAAAAAGACCTTTTGTTCTTGATTCCTAAGTAATCAAGAAAAAAGATCCTTTAATTAGAAGCTTTGTTATTGACTATTAGGGAACAAAGGATAAACCAAAAAGAGGCTTTCTTCTCGGTTTTGTGGCAATCAACAATAAAGATTTTAGGGTTTATTAATTCAAATTATCTGAGGCTACACTTTGCACTTCCCTTACTACCTCTTCCTTTCTCATTTTCTTCCTCTCACCTTCAATTCTTTCATTCAACTAGTTTTAATAATACTTGCTTAGGTCATTCACTCTCTCTCTTTGTGTATGCATATTTGTATGTGTCTATTTTCATATGCATTTACATATGCATATATGAGGAAGTGTGCATATATGCGAGTGGTAGTGGTTGGTGGAGTTGTCTATACTCTTTGCAGGATGAATTTTGATTCTGTTTTTCTAATTTTTTAAGTAGTAGATAATGAATTATGGCTATATTTTATGTTTTGCTAATTATCATCTTCAAAAAGGAATGTTTTACTGCGATTATAGCTTGAATTTCTAGGAAAATAATTTCTTACTTTTTTAAATTTCTTACATGGTTAGTTTTTTGCTTTATGAACATAGATTGCATTTTTTTATAATAACCTGCAAGTTCCTCTATTTTTTACATGTTGTGTTTATGCCACTATGAACATGAAGATATACATATGTGCATATATCTTTATGTATATACATACATACATACATATATATATATATATATATATATATATATGTCTACAAAGGGTGTGCTTTTTCCATTAGCAAAAAAAAAAAAAAAGAATAAGAGTTGAAATGTGATACCAATGGATTGTAAAAGAGTTAAGACTACAACTACGTTTAAAACACTAAAATATCTGCAGTTTATTGGTTTGGTTGTAAAATTATTAAGATTTCAGAATTTTTCATAATGTTGCCAATATGCTTGTATTAATCTTTTAGGCCTAAGAAGAAGTAATTAAGTTGTATACAAAATGTTGTTTTTAAGAGTGAGTCACCATTACGTAATGTAGTGGAATGAGGAAAAGAAATCTCATAATTGAACAAGAACATTTGTCCACCTCTAAAATTGTATAATGTAGGAATTTTGAAGGTTTTAAATCTTCATATAATCTATTAGGAGTAGTCAGAAAACCTAGATGGTCATGTAAGTACCAGCTAATATGAACCTTTGTTCCATGTTTTTGTGTTTTGCTTTGGTGCATTGTGAATGAAAATCCATGTCACTATAATAAATCTAGGTTTACATGTTCCATGGCTGGTTGTCTTTCTTCATGGGGATCCTAAAGGAACAACACCAATAATCAAAGATTCTTTGATCTTGACTATTATTAAATAATTGCATTTGATTAGGTTGGTTTTTAACCTTTAAGCTAAAGAATTAGCTTTCTTTTATCTTAAAACTGGTCATATATCCTTTCTCTAGAAAGGTGCAGAGAGAGTACACCCCATGCTTACTTATAAGAAAACATAACTTGGGACCTTATCATTGACACTAAAAAGCCAAGAGAGCACATGGAAATTCCATAATGGCAAATTAAAAGCTTTTGCTTTGTTTTAGACCAAGAAAAATATTTTTCATGTTCGATATAGCATTTTGATGGATATAACTACAAATATTTTATTCTTTTTTGTTTTAAAGATATTTGGTGAATCATGGGGGAAGTATACTTGCTTTTTCTTACTACCAGCCATCCTTTAAGAAAGTGCATGATCTTCCTTGGTTTTTTGTTTTTTCTTTGTTAAACCCTGATCCTGAAATATGATATCACTTGCAATTAGAAGAGTTTCTCCCCCTAAGCAACTTGTTCGATTTTTTGACAGTTTCTTACTATGTTGTAAGGTCATTGGCATGGTCCTTAAAGAGATTTTTCTTTGGCGAAAGAAATTGATTGGTTTTATGAGGGTCGTGCTATGGTTATTATACCTTAATGGTATTTTTCATATAAATCCTCTGATGTATTAAAATAAATGTTGTTCCCTGTTATAAATTTGTATTGTAACTTGGTTTTAAAAAGTGTTTAAGACCTTAACGTAACAATTTTAAATCCTAGAAGTTAGAAATATTATTATTGAACTAGGAGAAATAATGGAAAATTATTTACGGTTACAATAATTTTGCTATTCTATTTATTATCTTTCCAAGATGTCATTCTTTCATTGTTAGTCGCCAAGTTACTTCTCAATTTAAGATACTATAAATTGTTTTCTAAATCATGTACAATAAAAAATTTCACAATATTTAAAAACTTCACCAAATGATTTCTTGACTAAATTTTAAACACTTGGTAGAAACATGTCCCATGATGTTTTGCTTACTTGTTTGACATTATAATTTGACTTATTCCGTCAATTACACTTGCAAAAATATTTTCTTTGTGGCTTAAGGCATGTACAATATTTTGATATATAGCTTAAAAGCTATTTAAAGATCTTATTTGAGAAAATAAGAGAGGTAGCTTCATGCACGCCTACTAGAAAAGAGTAAATTCTGTTGATATGGAAACTTTGGTAAGAGTTAGAATTTGCTTGCTCATTGATAACTTAATTTCTTTTAGTTAGTTATTGAAAGCATTCCCTTTAATTATTAATTCTCCTAGAAGTTGCATCTTCTTTATTTGATCTAATGCACATATGAATATGAGATCTATTAGGAATAAAGTTCCTAACATTATGCCATTGCATTATAAGGAAAAATACATACACCACTTCAACTCGCTCAAATTTATTTTTTAAAAAAACCCATAAATCAAAAAATTTTATTTTATGTTTAAATTATCTTCATGTTTGTATCAATATATAAAAGATTATTATATTTGATGCAAAATGATAGAAGCTAGAAAAGTCTAAAATTTGTTTTGATAATGTAATTATATATTTGCTTTAGCACTTTTATAGATGTTTTATGAATGAGATCTGAATAAAATATGCATGTCCATATTAAAATGAGCATCAATTAATTTGAAGTTGTTGCACTGCCCTTAGAGAATATGCTTTGTAGGGAAGCAAGCAGTCTGACGTAAAAAATGAGTTGAATTAGTTACTTGGAATTAATGTTGAGGTTCTTTTACTATGTGCTTATGGTAATTAAAAAGAAAAATGCACTACTTAATCGACTTTAATTATTACGTATTAATGTTTTTTCCTATGTTTCGAATAGTTATATGCTGTAATTGATTTTCCTATAACGTCATAGTATGCAATTGTTAGAGCATGGACAATGTGGGAAATGATGACTATACATCTTCTTTAAGGTCCATATGAGCAAGTAATACCTTAGCGCTTTGCTAAATGGACCTTGAAAGAGTCCATTTAATAAATTTTAAGTGGAGAAAAGTTATTGTAAACAAATTAATAAAAAGTTAAGAATGATTTAAAATAAATAATATTTAATTTATCTTTACCTATGATAATCATAAATAAAGAGTGATATTTAAATTATTAAAAATTAATTAAAATAATTATATAATATTTAAATACTCTTTATTCATAAATTTTTAAGAACCATAGATACAAAATCAACTTAAAATTAATTAAAAATTGTTACAATAATCTTCATTAGAAAATACTTTTATTAATGGTTCCTAAACTATAAAGAAAGGGTTTATAAATTGTGAATAAAAGTACTCTTTTATCCACAATTCAAAATCATGTATAAAAGGCACTTTTTTTATTCACTTCCTTATTATTCACGCTTGTATAGATGTGATACAAAGGTGTTTTTCAATCATAAATAAAAATTGATTTTTTATAATATTTTAGATGGTTATGATGACTTGTTAAAGTCTACTCATGATTTATAAATATCTTGATTGAAGTTATTTATTCTGTTGTCAACATGTTAATGACAAAAAGAGTCACATGTGATAAGGTTAAATTTGATATTAAAGTGAGATTGAAATTGAATTGAGAATTATTAATTCTCAATGAAGAATTAATTAAATGTTTTAACAAAGTGGAGAAACTTAAATAAAACCTAGTGATTTTAGAAAAAAAAATTCCTTTTCTTCTTCCTGGAGTTAGCTAAATAAGGAAAAGGACTAAAGATATGTAATTTTAAAAATCAAGATCATAGCATAATTCAACACATTATAATCCCAACCTTGTGAAGGTTTTTTCTTTAACCCATAATGGTGCACTAGGACGGATTTGGGTTACAGTAACTGAGTCATTGCTGGTAGAAAATAATTGCTTGTGATTATTTCGGTGGATTTTCAAAATCCAAATGAGGTGTGATTAGAAAATTAGTCCTTGTTTGATGATAAAATCATGTGATTTAATTGGTCACACAACAAGGTCATCTTGTGGAGTTTTAGTTTTTATGTTTGATTTTACTTTTTTTATGATTTAACATGGTCAAAACTCCAACACCTATACAATGTATTTATATTTGATAATTTAGAGAACAACGGATATTGGTGATTCTCAAAGTCCTATGCATGCACATACGTTTTTTGATCTTTTAGGGTATGATACTTAAAGATGATGGATGTGTTCATCTTTATGTGAGTTAATAAGCTTTTACTTAATCTATTACAAATTTTAAGAGCGAACATATGCAATTAGTGATTATTTTCTTTTGCTAGTGCTTTTAAAATATTCTTATTGAACCATATGTCATCATGTGATAGAAAGAATTATAAAAGTGTTGTTGCTAAAGTATTTATAATGAAAAATTGTATGTATTATTATGTTTATTTTTATAAAAAATTAATATTTAAATTATTTGAATACAATATCTACATCAGTTTTCTAACATTGAGTGTGGATACTTTATGATGAGATGTATGAGAAATATTATCAATAGATATAACAAATATGTCTCGTTCTCCAAAGAATTAAGTTTTTGATAATTGTATCTACACTTGGTCTACTCAATGTAAATTTTAATTTTTCCAACTTCTGAGTTTTTTCATAAATATAACTAATGGATAAAGAAATGTATGCTCAGTCGAACTTAACGAAGCTGGCAAGAAGTTTGTAGTTTATATATAAAGCATTATGTTGAGCACAAATAGAGGGTCATGTGAAGTACTTACACTTCAAATGTTGAAGTTAGTCTTGTTATATTGTATTTGCATTTTATGGAGAAAATTTCATCTGTTACATTGAATTATGGTTTTATGTGTTGTGTTTTTATAAAAAAAACTCTAAGTGTATGTTGAAAAGTATTGTTACATATAGAAGTAATGTTATATTTAAATTATATTAAAGTTGTCAAAGATTGAAGCTAAAAAAATAATCAAGCATAAAGAAGAAATTAACTATGTAACTCAAGAATTTCTAATAAGGTTCATTAAGGAATATATAAATGAAGACTCAAGTGAAAAAGGGATGGCATTGGCTATTTATGGGCTAATGATCTTCCAAAAGGCACAGGAGCAAGTAAAAATAGCGGTCATTGACTTCTTAGTGGCTTATCTCCATGAATTTAACCCTACCTCAATGATCTTAGCATAAACTTTAAGGTCAATTAGACATTGCAGAAGGAACAGTGGAAGATGTTTATTAAGAGGAGTGCTCTTAGTCTATACATGGTCGCAGGCCACCTTAGAGAAACAAAAAGAATTTTCAAAGACTTCCATCATCCCATTGAAGACTCTTCCATGAGATTGGGTTAAAAACTAAGTATATTTTATGAATTGGCAAGGATATTATCTACCCTTATAGAGAATCAACACCAGTAAGTACCACCTTGGTTATCCTATAACTCCATCCTATGTAGGGTAGAGAATTTTTAAAGCATTCCCTTGCTTGATATATAGGGAAGAATAAATTATACACCTTTAGCTATGATGAGGTAACTAGGAACCAAACAATTTTTACTTGTCTTACAAGAGATAGTAGAAGGGAGATTTAATAACATCGTCTTCTTTTCCTCTCTAGAGAGAATTCATAGAGCATGAGAAAAGGCCTCCTAAATAACATGAAGCAAATGGATATATGTCGTCACTCTAAAGTAAATAGCTTAGAGGAACAAAAGAGTTCAAAATATGGTCCTTCTACATTGGCTATCATTTATTTGAACTTCCATAGCAATAAATCCCTGCCAAGTTGAAAATAGAAAGGTTTCAAAGAGAAAAGAAAGTATGAGAGGTATAATAGATCAAATGGCAACAAAAAATCGAAACTCCATGATATAAAGTTCAAATATAAGAAGAAATATCCAAGAAAGTAGAGAAAGATAAGCGAATCATAAAAATATAAATTGAAGAACTAAGAAAATTTTATAAAGAGATACAACAAGACCCAAAATTCTTAGGAAGATAAAAGGGTCACGACCATGACTTAATAATTAAAGGACTAAAAAGTAGAAAGAGCATATTTCATCTTCATAAAAAGCAAAAAAAGAAGCTTGAAGTCATACAAGGATAGAAAATAAAAAGAAAAAGCTATAAAAGATCATCTCCTTCAGTGGAGCCAAACATAAAGAACGAATTAATGATATCTAACAATATCAGCAATAGAAAGAGGAAGAATACATAAACGACCTCATTCAACTATTAAATGAGATCATTTAAAAGCAAAATTGGAACAAACTGTAATCAATAAGAAGTCTGAAAAAGTTATGCCAAAGAAATCCACATTCAATGGTGCTAAGATCGAGAGAAATATTTTAGGGTAAAGAAAGATTATGAGGCCTTTGAGGCTTAGATAAGCCAAGCTATCCAAATGGCTAAAAAGATGCCTATCGAGATTAGAATGTATCAAGCAACATTAACATAGTTACGTCACGAAAAAACAAGAACCTTTTTGGATAGGATCCTCTACATGTATCAAAAGGTCTCTAATATTTTCAAGTATGGGTCGAATGTAAGATATCATTAGTCTTTGAAAAATTAATAAAGGGCACCCTTTCTATGAAAGGTGAATTTTTAGCTAATCATTTATGTATTCATGCATTGTATGTGGGGTACATAGCATGCATCATACACTAAAACTAAATTATTTCAACATAAGAAAGCCACTATAACGAAGGTTAAGCAACAACTGATCATCAGAGAGTATAATATCTAGTCCAAACTTTTAAATAAAAAATCAAAAAGCTCAAAAAGAGCTAGATGAATAAGGACGTCCGACGTAAATCCTGTCGATTATAACCTACCCTTGCACAAAACTTTTCAATTAGTTAGGCTCTATGATGTAAATAAAAATTTTGATTGACAAGATCCATTTAGAGGATAGGATAGTTTACTAGCTCGAGGAGTTAGAGCTAGATAATAATGAATAAAGAAAGGAAAAAAAAGAATAAATTAAGCTATTTCAATCCTCCGAAACTATGATTGAAATACCGTTTTGTATTAAGTCAACTAATTTTAAAATTAGGAAAAAAGAGACTCATTGGTAAACACATGGAGAAAAAGAAAAACTATAGTGAAAATGAGAGAGTCTCTATGGAGGACTGAAAACTATTAAAACTTTTATTTATTTTAAAAATTTTAATAATACACTTTCAACAAGGAAGGTTAAAAATTGAAAGGATTTGTTGAGTAAAGTTTCGATCAAGCATGGTCATGAGAAAATCTAAAAACATCAATGTTATATAGAATGATGATTAATTGGATACTAACCGAAGATAATAAAAACAAAATAACATGAAGTGAAAATTGAAAAACAAATTTAATTAGTTCTCAATTATGTTTGATCATTAAGATTCAAATATCATCAATGGAGTTTCATAAATTCCATAACTTATTTTCTTAATTCCTTGGTAGTATTAACCCCTACTAGAATTTTAAAATTTTTACATCACATCACATTTGTATTAAATTTTAAGTTCGAAACCTTTACATCATATTTACATAAATCTCTTGGCAATATTAATTCCTAATGGAATTTCATAAATTTCACATCATATTTGCATTGATTCCCTAGCAATATTGATTCTTAAAAAAGAGCTTTATAAATTTCGCATAACATTTCTCTTGATTCTCTAATGATATTGATCCTTAGAAGAGATTTTAAATCTCACATCACATGTACGCAGATTCCTTAATGATATTAATCCTCAATAAAGTCTCGTAAATTTTTACATTACATTTTTGTTGATTCCCTAGCCATATTAATCCCTAATAGCGTCTCATAAATTTCACATCACATTTGCGTAGATTCTTGGACGACATTGATCCCTAATGAAGCTGTTAAATTTCACATCACATTTGCATTAAAATTTAAAGATATTGATTCCCACTGAAACTTTGTAAATTTCATCATATTTAAGTTAAACTTGACAATATTGATCCTTAAGGGAGCTTCATAAATTTTACATCACATTTGGATCGAACCATGTCTATATTGATCCACAATGGAATCATTGAGATGAATCAGAATCACATTATCATTAAAGCTTTTGTAAAGTTTTACATCACATTCATGTATAATCACTGAAATGGATGAGAATCGCAATATCAATAAAACTACATGGATGCTTTATCACATTCATGTCAAGTCATGAAGATGAATGAGAATTACACTTTAAAGAGATGTTGTGAAATAAATTTCTAAAGAGAATGGAAATTGCTTTATTGGCAAGATGTTTCATCTTTTCTTTTTACAACTCTCACTTCATAAAATTATTCATAGTTTGCAGTATTAATAACTATTGGAGTATAGAAAAAGAAAAAGAAAGAAAGCAAAAGAAAAAAAGAAAAAAAAGAGAAAAAAATGAAAAAAAAAAGAGAGGAAGTTTAAGCTAGAGTTAAATTGAGCCCATAAAATGACAAAATCAAGTCTCTTTTTGTCTTTATCCTATTTTTTTATGTTTGGAATGGATCAAAAAGGGCAGCTGTTGATATCTGATTTGATTTTACTGAGTGATGAATGAAAATTATGTTTGTAGTAGGCCTTTGATAAATTTTATTGGATTAAGTCTTAAATTTGGTCATTGAGGCAAACATGGCCTTAATGTTAGTGTCCTTTTGACATGGATGTTCTTGGGTTTAATGGCTTTCGTGACATGGCTACTTTTGAGGTATAATAGGTCCTTATGATGTGGCTACTCTTAAGGTCTAATAGATTTTACTCTAAGTAAGGTCTACTGTAATTAAAGAAGAAAGGGCCATTGTACTTGTCATAAGTTTCGCACCCATGGTCTAATTGAGATAATGTAAAGTTAAGAGAAAAGGTGAAAAATGTTGTGATGAGGTCGAGTGAAGGATCCAAACACATTAGAGGGATCCCTTAACCCAAAGTTACATAATGTTTAATAGTTTTATTGCAATAAGATCACTAAAGGATACCTAAAAAGACCTATTATAACTTTCATGTCTGAGTTCTAATTGAAGCATGTCAAGCACATCATGGGTATACTCGTGTCCCAAGTTATACAATGTTGAAATAAAACAACTGGTAATCTTGTCGTACTATTTTGAGCATAGCTCCCTTATTTGAGATTAGATTGAGGTGCTTCAAGTGGCATTACAATAAAAAGAGATGAACCTACAACTTTCATGTTGAGAGTACATTGAAATTTAGAATGCACCAATGGCAAATCTTTATAGAAGATCACATGTTAAGCTATAGGTACACTCATGGCCAATGACGCAAATGGATGTATACTTACTATTAGATACGCTTTCGAGCCAAAGTTGCAACGTGGCGATAGTTGGGATATTTACATTATAAGTATGTGAGAAGCTCCAAAGGCACCCATGGCATGGCAATCCCTTGGATTTTATCTCTAGACTCGCAACATGGTAGCAGCTAAAATGACCATGTCACAGATACATAAGAAGGTTCCAAGAACATTCATGGCATGGCAACCACTTTGGTCTTCTCTATGGACTAGTGACATAGATGCTTGATGAGCTGCCATATAGTAAGTACAATTACCAAATTGGTCAGTCCATCATTAATATTTAATGACAAAATTTTGATACCCAATAGACCCAAAAGTAGCAGTGTGTTCTAGAGAGTGAGAATGGTTAAAAAGAGCCTCAAAATGAACAAAATCCTCATGTAATTGATCGATTGCATAAAATCAAAGGATTGATAGTGGCATACACATCTGAAAGAGTATTAATTTGCAATGACAAAAAAAGCGACATCTTCACCAATACATTCTTAAGCATCAATAGACTGGTGTCTAAACGGTGCCAACTTCTTTAATCCAAAGACCTGTGGCAGCCTGTTAATGTGCATCCTAAAATTTATTATAGATAGGGTGCAGAGTTTACATATAACACCATTTATTCACAATAACATAGTCGTGTTCACAAAATCACTCATTTTTCCTTAAAAGTTACATTTGGGAAGGAGGCAAGGTTGCTAAGTGTTCTTCACTTTGATAAGTTTTCTAAATACATTTCTCATATTTGAATTTTTAAGATTATACACATTTCATCTTCAATAAAATAAAATTCAATTGTTAAAATTGTTTGATTTATTTATGTAATTTAATTTATTATTTAAAAATTAACATATTTTAGTTTTTAATTATAATCATTATTAACGTTAAAAATTTTTATGTAATTTATTTTATTACTTAAAAATTAAGATATTTTAGTTTCAATTATAATTATCATTAGTTTCAAATTTTTCTCATAAAATATCTCTAGATTTAGGAAGAAAATGGATGGAATAAGTGTGAAGTCCCTTTCTTCCTTAAAATTATTTTAGGAACATAAGGGATCGAACGAGTTTGAAATCCTAGTGTTCTCCTCAAAACACTCCTATTTATAAGATTATATTCTTTGATTGGATGTTATGGCTCACATAATAACCTAAAAAAATAAAGGTAATTCTTGATACCAATTATGGGCATTTTGAAGTGTCAGGTATTATTTCGATGTGGTAGACTTTGATCTCACATAGGGTTGATTTGATGGACTTCAATCTCACATCAGACTGCATGATCCTAATTGCAAATGACTTTAATCTCACATTAAATTTCATCTATAATCTCATACTAAATGTGATCTATTCAACTCTTACATTGTAAAAAAAAATTTGATCATAATGTGATCAACTTAGTTCTCATATTAGATAAATTTATATACCAAGTGATATTGATTCTTATCTTACATTAAAATCGATTTGATTCTAATGAGATCAACTTAGTTTTAAACTAAATTAATTTAATTTATATATTGATGTGATTGATTCCTATCTCAGATCAAAATTAATTTGATTCTAATACGACTAATTCAATTCTCGATCAGATTAATCTAACTCTTGGCATGATCAATTCAGCTGTAAATTAATTCGATTCTAATGCGATTGATATTGTTTTCACATTGAATTTAATTTGATTTTAATATGATTAACTCAGTTCTCATATTAGATCAATCTAACTATCCAATGTGATTGATTTTATTTTCACATCGAATTTAATTTAATTTTAATGTGATTGACATAGTTCTCATATTTGATTAATCTAACTATCGCATATGTTTGATTTCTTTCTCACATTGAATTTACTTTGATCTTAATATGATTGACTCAATTCTTATATTAGATCAGCCCAGTATCATGATATTATTTTAACTTTATGTTTTTTTTTAGGTGTACCTGTAAAGTTATTCCCGATGACACATCGGGTTTTAGATGCGATCACCTTATCAGCCTTCAAATGTGCAGTTAATGGAAGCTTCCAAGAGCAAGCTGTATAGTGATTAATCCTGATCTCATTTCTAGCTTCAAGTGTACAGCTACTAAAGAGGAAGATTCGAGAAGTTGGTGGAAGGATCATGGTGGAATGCGCACAAAATGTGCATTTTAACTAGAATGGATTATCTAGCATCATGATCCCTCTTCTCTGGTAATAACTTTTGAATTTTTAGCGGGCTTGGCCTTATTTTTATTCTACAAATAGTCCTATTTTCAATAAAAAGTAAAGGCCACCTTTGTATTTTAAAACTATGCATCTTTGTATTTATATGTCTTTTTGTCTCTCCATCTCTCTTTCTAAATAGAGTCTTAGCTTTTCAAGATCTTTACATTTTTCAAGTTTCTCTATAGGAAGCTTTGTTCAGAATAATTCGCTGGTTGTTTAGTAAAAAGATAACACACATTGTATTACAGGTATTTTCATCTTGTGTTTATTCCACAAAAATGAATAAAATAACATTCGCTTTCACTATTTCTTCTTTACTGCTTACTTTTTAAATATATTTAACAGATTTTGTGAAGCACTTCACGTTTTCTTATAGTTATTTTAGAAAAAAGAAGTTGACGAAGTTTATATTCTAATCTTTAAATTAAAATATATTTACTTTTTTAGAATTGAAGATCTAATATCAATTAGATTAAAATTCTTACATAAAATTACACGATAAATTTATTTTGAGACTTATCACATTTTGATTAAGTCTAATGTCGCTTTCTCTTAAAATTTTGAGGTTAAACAAAGAGTAATCTCACATTGTTTGTATATATTACATATATATTATACTTATCTGTTATACTTTGGGATTGACATCAAATTATTATAATTCAAACACACGAGATCATCTTGTTTAAGTGGTACTAATTTTTAGGCGTTTTAAGGATGCTAATCCATCCTTACGCATAACTGACTTTCGATCTTAAATCCTTTGGTGAAGTTGACTAGTGCCTAATTTCAAATGGGGTTCATTTTTTTTTTTTTTAAAAAAGAGTTTTTCAAGGAAAACTGATAGTTCAATAACACCATTAAAAAAGGATTGGTGGCAACTCCTTATTTTTCTTTATCTACTTGAAAAAATAAAAACTAAAATAATTTTCTTATGATTGAAAATTTTCATTAAGAAAAAATCCGATTATGATACATACATATAGATATATAAGAAAATATGGAATTCGCTTCAATTTTATAATCTTCATTAGTAAACATGTCGTAAATGTATTATAGATACATCTTATTTTTTCTTTGCTTGTATTAGCTTGTGAAGTCTTTGAGGTATGGTAATTTTGATAAGTCAATTATTAAAAGCTAAAAAAGTGATGTAAATCCTTAGAAAGTTGGTAGTATGCCAAACTTTTAATCTATTTAAGATATATGACGAAAGAATCGAATTATATTGACATACTATATACTAAAAGGCTTGTCAAACCAATTTGATATTCTCAATATTTCACCCAAGAAAAATATCTTTAGTCAACCTAAATAGTTTACAATTTTAAGAAAAATTATGAATACAAGTACTTGGATCGATTTTTATCACGCTTATGAAAGAAATCTTTGATTCTTAAAAGAACCATGGATAAAAAAAATAAATATAGGCTTCAACATTGCTTCCTAGGTAATCGAGAATAAATATCCCTTAAAAAGACCTTTTGTTCTTGATTCCTAAGCCATCAAGAAAAAAGATCTTTTAATTAGAAGCCTTGTTCTTGACTATTAGGGAACGAAGGACAAACCAAAAAGAGGCTTTCTTCTTGATTTTGTGGCAATCAATAATAAAGATTTTAGGGTTTATTAATTCAAATTATCTAAGGCTACACTTTGCACTTCCCTTACTTCTTCTTCCCTTCTCATTTTCTTCCTCTCACCTTCAATTCTTTCATTCAACTGGTTTTAATAATATTTGCTTAGGTCTTTCACACTCTCTCTTTGTGTATGCATATTTGTATGTGTTTATTTTCATATGCATTTACATATGCATATAGGAGCAGGTGTGCATATATGCGAGTGCCAATGGTTGGTAGAGTTATGTATACTCTTTGCAGGATGAATTTTGATTTTGTTTTTCTACCTTTTTAAGTAGTAAATAATGAATTGTGGCTATATTTTATGTTTTCTAATTATCATCTTCAAAAAGGAATGTCTTACTGTGATGATAGCTTGAATTTCTAGGAAAATAATTTCTTACTTTCTTAAATTTCTTACATGGTTAGTTTTTTCCTTTATGAACATAGATTTCATTTTTTATAATAACCTGCAAGTTCCTCTATTTTTTACGTGTTGTGTTTATGTCACTATGACCATGAAGATATACATATATGCATATATCTTTATGTATATACATATATATGTCTACAAAGGGTGTGCTTTGTCCATTGGCAAAAAGGGGAGTAGGAGTTGAAATGTGATGCCAACAGATTGTAAAAGAGTTAAGACTGCAACTACGTTTAGAACACTAAAATATCTGCAATTTAGTGGTTTGGTTGTGAAATTGTTAAGATTTCAGAATTTGTCATGATTTTGCCAATATACTTGTATTAATCTTTTAGGCGTAACAAGAAGTAATTAAGCTCTATACAAAATGTTGTTTTTAAGAGTGAGCCACCATTGGGTAACGTAATGGAATCAGGAAAAGGAATCTCATAATTGAACAAAAACATGTATCCACCTCTAAAACTGTATAATGCAGGATTTTTGAAGGTTTTAAATCTTCATATAATCTATTAGGAGTAGTCAAGAAACCTAGATGGTCATGTAAGTACCAGCTAATATGAACCTTTGTTCCATGTTTTTTTTGTTTTGCTTTGGTGCATTGTGAATGAAAATCTATGTGATTACAATAAATCTAGGTTTACATGTTCCATGGCTGGTTGTCTTTCTTCATGGGGATCCTAAAGGAACAACACCAATAATTAGCAATTCTTTGATCTTGATTATTATCAAATAATTTTATTTGATTAGGTTGGTTTTCTTCTTTTAACCTAAAGAGTTAGCTTTCTTTTATCTTTAAAACTGGTTATATATCCTTTCTCTCGAAAGGTGTAGGAGATAGAGTATACCCATTTTGACTTAGAAAAAAACATTACTTGGCACCTTATCAGTGACACTGAAAAGCCAAGACAGCACATGGAAATTCCATAATGGCAAGTTAGAAGCTTTTTCTTTGTTTTAGACCAAGAAAAATATTTTTCATGTTCGATATAGCATTTTTGATGGATGTAACATTTTATTCTTTTTTGTTTTGAAGATCTTTTGTGAATCATGGTGAAGTATACTTGCTTTTGCTTACTACCAACCACCTTTTAAGAAAGTGCATGATCTTCCTTGGTTTTCGGTTTTTTCTTTGTTAGATCCTAATCCTGAAATATGATATCACTTGTAATTAGAAGAGTTTCTCCCATTAAGCAACTTGTTCGAATTTTTTGGTAGTTTCTTACTATGTTATAAGGTCACTAACATGGTCCTTAAAGAAATTTTTCTTTGGCGAAAGAAAGAAATTGATTGGTTTTATGAGGGTAGTGCTATGGTTATTATACCTTAATGGTATTTTTCATATAAATCCTCTGATGTACTTAAAATAAATGTTGTTCCCTATTATAAATTTGTATTGTAACTTGGTTTAAGAAAGTGTTTAAGACCTTAACATAACAATTTCATGTAAATCCTAAAAGTTAGAAATATTATTATTGAACTAGGAGAAATAATGGAGAACTATCTAAGGTTACAATAATTTTTCTTTTCTATTTATTATTCTTCCAAGATGTCATTCTTTCATTATTAGTCACCAAGTAACTTCTCAATTTAAGATACTATAAATTTTTTTCTAAATTATGTACAATCAAGAAATTTCACATTATTTTGACTAAATTTTAAACACTTGGTGGCAACATGTCTCACGTTGTTTTGCTTACTTGTTTGACATTATAATCTTACTTATTCTGTCAATTACACTTGCGAAAATATTTTCTTTGTGGCTTAAGGCATGTGCAATATTTTGATATATAGCCTAAGACCATTTAAAGATCTTATTTGAGAAAATAAGAGAGGTAGCTTCATGCATGTCTACTAGAAAAGAGTAAATTATATTGATATGGAAACTTTGGTAAGATTACAATTTGCTTGCTCATTGATAACTTAATTTCTTTTTGTTAGTTATTGAGAGCATTCTCTTTAATTATTAATTCTCTTAGAAGTTACATCTTCTTTATTTGATCTAATGCACATATGAATATGAGATCTATTAGGAATAAACTTCCTAACATTATGCCATTGCATTATCAGGAAAAGTACATAGACCACTTCGACTCACTTACATAATTCACAAAATTTTATTTTATGTTTAAATTATCTTCATTTTTGTATCAATATATAAAAGATTATTATATTTGATGCAAAATGGTAGAAGCTAAAAGAGTCTAAAATTTGTGTTGATGATGTAATTATATATTTGCTTTAGCACTTCTATAGATGTTTTATGAATGAGATCTGATTAAAATACGCATGTCCGTATTAAAATGAGCATCCATTAATTTGAAATTGTTGCATTGCCCTTAGAGAATTTGCTTTGTAAGGAAGCAAGCAGTCAAACGTAAAAAATGAGCTGAGTTAGTTACTTGGAATTAATCTCGAGGTTCTTTTACTATGTGCTTAAGGTAATTAAAAAGAAAAATGCACTACCTAATCAACTTTAATGATTATGTATTAATGTTGTTTGCCATGTTTCGAATAGTTATATGTTGTAATTGATTTTCCTATAATGTCATAGTATGCAATTGTTAGAGCTTGGACCACGTGGGAAATGATGACTATACATCTTCTTAAGGTCCATATAAGTAAATAATACCTTAGTACTTTGCTAAATGGACCTTGAAAGAGTCGATTTAATAAATTTTGAGTGGAGAAAAGTTATTGTAAACAAATTAATAAAAAGTTAAGAATGATTAAAAATAAATAATATTTAATTTATCTTTACCTATGGTAATCATAAATAAAGAGTGATATCTAAATTATTGAAAATTAATTAAAAATAATTATATAATATTTAAATACTCTTTATTCATAAATTTTTAAGAACCATAAATACAAAATCAACTTAAAATTAATTAAAAATTATTAAAATAATCTTAATTATAAAATACTTTTATTAATGGTTCTTAAACTATAAATAAAGGGTTAAAAATTGTGAATAAAAGTACTTTTTATCCACAATTCAAAAATCATGAATAAAAGGCAGTCTTTTTATTCACCCACTTATTATTCATGCTTTTATAGCTGGATACAAAGGCGTTTTTCAATCATAATTTTTTTGTAGTATTTTTGATGTTCATGATGGCTTGTTAAAGTATACTCATGATTTATAAATATCTTGATTGAAGTTATTTATTTTGTTGTCAATATGTTAAGGACAAAAAGAGTCACATGTGATAAGATTAAATTTGAAATTAAAATGAGATCGAAACTAAATTGAGAATTATTAATTCTCAATGAAGATTTAATTAAATGGTTTAACAAAGTGGAGAAACTTAAATAAAACCTAGTGATTTTAGTGATTTGAGAAAAAAAAATTCCTTTTGTTCTTCCTGGAGTTAGCTAAATGAGGAAAAGGATCAGAGATGTGTAATTTTAAAAATCAAGGTCACTAGCATAATTCAACACATTATAATCCCAAACTTGTGAAGGTTTTTTCTTTAACCCATAATGGCACACTAGATGGATTTGGGTTGCAATAATCGATCATTAGTGGTAGAAAATAATTGCTTGTGATTAATCTAGTGGATTTTCAAAATCCAAATGAGGTGTGATTAGAAAATTAGTCCTTGTTTGATGATAAAATCATGTGATTTAATTGGTAACACAACTAGGTCATCTTATGGAGTTTCAGTTTTTATGTTTGATTTTACTTTCTTTATGATTTAACGTGGTCAAAACTCCAACACATATACAATGTATTTATATTTGATAATTTAGGGAATAACGGATATTGGTGGTTCTCAATTCCTGTGCATGCACATACACTTTTTGATCTTTTAGGGTATGATACTTAAAGATGATGGATGTGTTCATCTTTATGTGAGTTAATAAGTTTTTACTTCATTTATTACAAATTTTAAGAGCGAACATATGCAATTAGTGATTATTTTCTTTTGCTTGTGCTTTTAAAATATTCTTAACGAACCATATGTTATCATGTGATACAAAGAATTATAAAAGTGTTGTTGCTGAAGTATTTATATTGAAAAATTGTATGTATTATTGTGTTTTTTTTTCATAAAAATTAATATTTAAACTATTTAAATACAATATCTATATCAATCTTCTAACATTGAGTGTGGATACGTTATGATGAGATGCATGTGAAATATTATCAATGGATATAACAAATATGTCTTGCTCTCCAAAAAATTAAGTTTTTGATAATTGTATCTACACTTGATGTACTTATTATAAATTTCAGTTTTTCTAACTCTGTGTTTTTTCATAAATATAGCTAATTGATAAAGAAATGTACGCTCAATTTGAACTTGATGAGGTTAGCAAGAAGTTTACAGTTTTTATATAAAGCATATGTTGAGCACAAATAAAAAGTTATGTGAAGCACTTATACTTCAAATGTTGAAGTTAGCCTTGTTATATTATATTTGTATTTTATGGAGAAACTGTGATCGATTGTATTGAAGTATTGTTTTAAAATAATTGTGCTTTATGTGTTGTGTTTTTATTAAAAAAAAAAAAAACTCTGAGTGTATGTTGGAAAGTATTGTTATAGATAGAAGTAATGTTGTACTTAAATTGTATTAAAATTGTGTAAAGAAATGTTAGATTGAAATCTTATGTCATAAAAAAGTGATGGCAATGTATAATTTAGTGAAAATTTTGTACACAAGGTATTTTTGAATCTAATAAATTTATATTCATAAAATTTGTGCATAAAGTGTTGGTGTAAAATTATCGTTTAAAATCTCTAAAACACTGTAATAATTTTAAAAAATTATAAAAAAATATAAAATATAAATGATCAAATATTAAATCTAAAATCAATAGGAAGATATACAATTATTAAAATATTGTAACATAAAATAAAAAATAAAAATTGAATTTTCTAAAAAATAAAGAGTTTTAATAGCAAAAACTGTATTTATACCAATTATAAACATTAAAAATAACAAAAACTGTATTTATAACAATTACAAACATTAAAAATATTAAAAAATAAAATTCAATGATTATTAAAAATTAAGTTAAAATATTTAATTTTGTCCAAAATTTAATTTAAATCTTGTTGTTTCAATTTTTTTAATTGTACCTTTAAAATTTTAATTTTGTTTAATTTACATCTTAATTCAAATGATTATACAAATTAAAGATATTTTTTGTTGTTTAAAAATCTCAAAAATTACTAAAATAAATTTTACAACGCATTTCAAATCCATTCCTCAAATTTGAATAATTTTTAATTCAAAAATATTTTTTAATTATTTAAATTTTTAATTAGCAAAATTAAAAATATATTTTTAATATTATAAAATTATAAAATTATTTATAAAAAATAATTTAAATATTTTTTTGTGTCTATACAAAATTTTAAGTCAAAATTTATTGTATAAATCTTGAATGTGAATACCTTTAACTTTTAAATTTTTTGTTAAACGGAAATTTAACTCTAATTGAAAGTTTGAATGTATAATTAAAAAATTAAAAAATTAAAATTAAAATTTAGATAAAGTTCAAGTTTTTTATATTTATTTTAAAATTTATTATTAATTAACATAAATATGGATTGTTTAATAATAATGCATAACTATACTGTTTGCAAATAAAAATTAAAAAATTAATAATCAAGTCAATTTTGTGTTAAATTGAATTTATATTTTTTATTATAAATATAAAAATAAAAAAATAATTTTTTGTGCACATTTATCTTCCTAAATTTATGATATATTTTTCATATATTCTTAATACATGTCTATCATTGCCATTTAAATGTAACCTTAAATAAAAAAAAAATTTATTCTTAATTATTGTAAAATTAAATAATCATTTTAACAAAACCAGATCTGGTCCTTCTGCGAACGTTAGGCCCATTTGATTCCAAGTGCTAACGCTCAATGGAGCCCACTGTATTGGAAGGGCGTCAACAACTCGCCTCCTCGAGTTACTGTTAGCCCATTGGATAGAAACGGCCCAATCCCTGACCCCCTCTCTCTCTCTCTTTCTGACAGTGTCTGTCTCCCTCTCTCTAAACCCTGATTTCATTTTGCCTCTCTTTGCGGCATTTTAGCTTGGTCGCCAAAACAGAATAACAACCAGTAATGAAGCAACGCCTTTTACATTTCACCATCTTTCTCTCTCGTTCACGCACAGAGACACAGAGACACGCAGCCACAAGGATGGCGTGGCTCTTTAGCATCCTTTCAACAAATCCAAATAGTTAATGGTTCCTTTGTGACAAAACCTTTTTCAAGAGCCAAGGACCCCCTTTCCTCAAAAGAAAAATCCGCATATGCATTTTCCAATGGATTTGAGAAGACTCACAATCACAAAACCCAAGGGTATCTTCATACCCGTCACGCGGCCATTGACGTGCGTGACGGCGATGGCCCAACAGAGTCTCCATAGCCAACAACAATATACACAGTCGCCACTGCAGCGACGGGACCAGCCAGGGTCTTCTAAACAGAGTTTGCTCGGATGGGTATCTTCTATTCTCTCAAGCCCTTCTCTGGATTCTTCTCAATGTAAACAACTCATATCCAATTTGTCTCCTCAAGAATTTGATCGGTTGTTCTTAGACGTTCGATCCAAAGTGAACCCCAAAACCACCTTGAATTTATTTTACCTGGCATCTCAGTCCTTCAACTTTCGGTTCACTCTTCGTTCTTACTGTTTATTAATTTCTCTGCTGCTTGTTTCGAATCTTTTGTCACCTGCGAGGTTGCTTTTGATTCGTTTGATTGATGGGAAGATGCCAGCTCTGTTTGCGAATAGCCTTACCGATAGAAGTATTCAGATTGCTACTGCAATGGCAGATTTGAATTTATTTTTTGAGCCAGTTCTTAGAGTTGAGGTTGCCGACCTGTTGGTGCATGTTTACTGCACCCAATTCAAGAATGCGGGTTTTGGTTCTGCTGTTGATGTGTTTTTGGTGTTGGCTAAAAGGGGCATGTTTCCTTCTGTGAAGACATGCAATTTTTTGTTGACTTCGTTAGTGAAGACTAATGAACTTAAAAGAAGTTATGAAGTTTTTGAAGTTATGTGTTATGGTGTTTGCCCGGATGTTTACTTGTTTAGTACTGCCATAAATGCTTTTTGCAAAGGAGGAAGAATTGAGGATGCACTTGGCTTGTTCTCCAAGATGGAAAAGTCGGGTATTGCTCCAAATGTTGTTACTTACAATAATATCATTCATGGGCTATGTAAAAATGGGAGATTAGATGAGGCATTTCTGTTTAAAGAGAAGATGGTAGAAAGGGGCATTGGACTAAGTCTTATCACGTATAGCATTCTTATTAACGGTTTAATTAAGGTGGAAAAATTTGATGAAGCAAATTGTGTTTTAAAAGAAATGTCAGATAGGGGCTTTGTTCCCAATAAGGTTGTCTATAATACGCTGGTTGATGGATATTGTAAAATTGGAAACATGATTGGAGCACTAAAAATAAACGATCATATGGTCTCGAAAGGGATAAGTCCCTGTTCAGTGACATTTAATTCACTTCTTCAGGGTTTTTGCAAGAATGGTCAAATGGATCATGCTCAGCATGTCTTAGAGGAAGTGCTTTCGAGAAGGTTGTCACTAAACCAGGGTGTCTATTCATCAGTCATTCATTGGTTATGTATGAAATCTAGGTTTGATTCAGCACTACATTTTATTGACGAGATGCTGTTAAGAAATTTGAGGCCTAATGACGGCTTGCTGACCACATTGGTTGGGAAACTATGTAAAAACGGAAAGCATTCAGAGGCAACAGAACTTTGGTTAAGTCTGTTCGAGAAAGGTTTTGGAGCCAACATTGTGACCTCAAATGCTCTGCTTCATGGACTCTGCGAAGCAGGTAAGATGCGAGAAGCTTTTGAGTTTAGCAAGGAGATAACACGAAGGGCCCTAGTATTAGATAGGATCTCGTACAACACACTCATTTTGGGGTGTTGCAAAGAGGGGAAAGTAGAGGAAGCACTTAAGCTTGGGGAAGAAATGGTTAAGCAATGTATCCAACCTGACATTATTACTTACAATTTGCTAATGCATGGAATGTGTAATACAGGTAAATACGAAGAAGCTGTTAAGCTTTGGGATCAGTGCAAACAAAAGGGCCTTGCTCCCAATATTTATACATATAGTGTTATGATAGATGGATACTGTAAAGCTGAAAAGATTGAAGAGGGTCAGAATTTATTTGATGAGTTAGTTGACAAGAAAGTTTCGCTAAACTCTGTTGTTTATAATACACTTATTAGAGCTTACTGTAGAAAAGGGAATATGATGGCAGCCCTTAGACTTCGAGATGACATGAGAAACAGGGGCATCTCACCAACTTGTGCTACATATTCTTCTCTAATATATGGAATGTGCAACATTGGCCTTGTTGAGGACGCAAAACACCTCTTGGAGGAAATGAGAAAGGAGGGATTGTTGCCCAATGTCATCTGTTACACTGCACTTATTGGTGGCTATTGTAAACTAGGCCAGATGGATAAAGTTAGAGATATCTTGCAGGAAATGTCTTCGTATGGTATATGCCCTAATAAGATTACCTATACTGTCATGATTGATGGTTACTGTAAATCGGGTGATATGAAAGAAGCAAGGAAGCTTCTAAGTGAGATGGCAAAAAGTGGAATTGTCGTGGATGCTGTCACTTATAATGCTATCATTAATGGGTTTTGCAAAGAAGGGAAGGTGGAACGAGCCTTTGAAGTCTGTGATCAGATGTCTAGCGGAGGATCATCTTTAGATGAAGTTACATATACTACATTGATTAATGGATGGCATCCGTCTTCAACATTGAATAATCAAGAGTAATGAAGAACTGTTTAGGTGGGTATCTCTGCATAGCATATCCATCAATAAAATTGCTGGAGGTTTTTCATGAATCTTTCCAAACAAATTAATATATATCATTAGACAGTTGAGTTGAACCAGTTTTCCTGTTTGAATATTTAGTTTAAGGGTGTTCTACTCTCTTTCTTTTTCCTTTATAGGAATGAAGAGTATGAACCATGGAGTAACAGTTGCTCTCTTTTTGAGGTCCCAGTTTGATGATTGATTTGATGGATCATTGCCTATATTATTAGTTATCTATTCTTATCATTATCTTTGCACATGGTTGTTTCTTGTTTTAATTAGTTTGATACTATTAAGTGTAGTCTGTGATATGCAGTTTTTGTGGAATTCAATTTAAATAGGTTTTTAGCTGTATTGTCCTTAAAGTAAAATGCAAATCTGCAAAGTACATCTTCTCACTTTTGTTCTCAAGAGTAAGATAGGATTTTAGATAATCTTCTGGTATAGTGGTTGCTCTGGTTGTGCAGACTTCATTTCCTCTTCTTTTGGCCTCAAAAATAGTAAAGTCTCAAGATTATAAAGGTTTATGTCTCATATGAGGATGTTTCATGTTTGAAAGTCCTTTTTGTGTCCATATGTTTATAGGTTGGCCTGTTTGAGACAGATTAGTTCAGGTTATGCTTCTATAGAAAATTATTTACACTTCTTTCAGTTCTGGACAAGGAGGAAATAAGCCCTTCTGCATTTCATTTTGAATAAGATTGCTCTAACGTATTATATATGTGATGAACAATTTGGTACTTTTTGAAGATTCCTTCACCTTTTAAGAAAGTTCTTTTAAGTATTTTTGTTTTCGTATTTTCGTTTTCGTATTTTTCTCTTTGTGGCCATTTTACTCTTGTGTTTCATCAAGCTTAATGTCCTCCTTTTAGGTCTTCCTCATTTCTTTTCTCTTCTTGCTGATTTGATTCTCATCTTGTTTTGCGCTAACTTTAGTCTTTTAACATCCTTGGATTGGTTATTGTTCTGTTGCTTGTATGATGTTACCATATAAAAGAAGTGCCCCGTACAGATCACAGTTACTTTTAGGATTTAATAGATCCATTGGTTCCTATTTCAGTGCACATATTCCCATGTATGTGACAACATCTTCATTGCAGCTACAATTATTTCTTCATTTTTTTAAGTTTAATTAGTTTTGAACCTGTAACTCTTATTTTCTTCTCTATTATTTTTCAGCCTAAAGTGTATTCTACTCTTGCAGATTGCATTCCATGCTACATTGTGTCCTCAAACTATATGGGTTCCATTCACTTGGGATTGTTTGTTGTATATCTCCTGATCTCGCCTCTGAAGCTGTAGTTGAATTACCTATCGAGGTACCTACAGCAGATATTTTTCCTCTACTTGCAAGCTTTTATTTCGTTTCTCTTATATGTATATTTTAATGATTCTGGGGTGGATAAGTTTCTTTCTCACTTATGTTTTTGTTGGACAGGCATTTATATGTCAGTTGGAAATTCACTAGGAAGAATAGTTCATCAGCTTAAAGGTAAACAGGAAGCTGAATCATGCCTGAATTCTCTATGTGCTTCGAAGGGACATCTGTGCATAAAACTAACGTGTTGCATTTTCTTTTTCGTCTTAAATCTGTCAGTAATTCTTATGTGATGCATTTTCTTGTCTGCTTCTACAAGCATAGGTGAACATTGAGGACTTGAAGAAAATGAGAGCTTTATAAACTCTATCAACTGGATGCGCTTATAATTTTGGAATCTAATCCATAATGGCACAAAGAGATGAGCACAACAAACATTGGTTAACAAAGAGAATCTTTGTTTAGTGTGTAATGCAGATGATTTGCATAGCAGGGCTAGAACTTCAGGTATTGCATGTTCTAGTTTCGAAACACTTTTGTCTTCTGTCTTCTTTCATTTGAAATTGTTTCTTGTCATAATCAAGTTGTAGTTTAGTGGATTCAAGGAAGCACAGAGGGGTTATAATATGCAGAATTTCATTGCTAATTTGGAAATTCAGTATAGTGGAATTAGACATTGGCATTTGGCACTAACTTCTAACTTCATGTTACCCATTCCTACCCCCTGGGTTGGTACGCCACAAAAGTTTTTTGGCCAATTTTTCTTTGGTGACAACGCCAATCCCTTTCTGTATAAGTAGTCACCATTATTTATTTACTTTGAGTAGGTTCTTCATGACACCATCTATCAAGCCTGACATCTGGCATGTGAAAGCAGCACTCAAGACTATTTTTAATTCTGTTGTATCCTTGGTGTGCTCCTCTCAAGTGCAATCAAAGTGCATGTTGATTAGAAGAACCAGCCAAGAATCATCTAATCAGCTTTAAAACGGGCACCATTATGTTCGCAACTTGCAAGCCGCACGTGTAGCACAGCAGTTACAAGGTAATGATTGACTGCATCATAACTCTAAAAGTATTTCAGTTTTTTCTCCTCTGAGTACTTAAATAATTGAAGGTATCTGCCCACTCTTTGCTTTAATTTGCTATCTATTTAATTCATATTATATGTCTATATAAATTTTCCTTATTCTGCATTCTTCATGTCTAATGGGGCTGCAAAGAGAACTTTATTTCATCGCAGGTTCTGGCCTTTTTAGAATGGCATCCTGCTGATTATCACGGTCAAGAAAATCTATTATCTTCTTAAACCTCTTATAGTTGAAGAAGATTGACTATTTTTTTCATTTTAATTGCCTTGTTAGTGTTTTAAAGTTCCATAGTCTGTGGTGTGACTGTTTGCAAATTAGTATTGTTTATGTGGAGATCACATAAACAGTGCCACTACCTGGCTTTGAGGGACAAACTGATTTAATAATAGCCTTGGCCAGATATTCATTTTGTGGTGATTTCGGTCGGCCATAAATTTCTATTTTTACTTTCTAAAATGAATCCGTGAACCTTATCTTATATTAGCTTATAAGAGGATATCATGTTTTGCAATGCTGAAGCCATTCGCGGCATGTGGTATGGAGATTTATAGGATAAATGGAGGACTTTTAAAAGATGACCCAGGTTTTAGGGTCAGTTGAGAAGAAGAATTCAGAGACAATAAATATAGAAGTGGATGATGAAATGCTGATGTTTGTTGGTTTATTTACTGCAGATCATCATTCATTTGTTAAATTCTGACCTGCAAACTGTTGAAAATCTTTGAATGTTTTTATCTCAATGCCTAAGTTCTTTTTTTTTTATTGTATTGCTGTTTCCAAAAGTGTATTCTCTGATATATACCTGGGTGTAACATATTCTTGGAAGATGATTATGGGATGAAATTGTGTTACTATACCCCATTTACTGTAGTGGTTTATTCCCTTTATCTTCAATGCTGTTTCTCAGGGGCTCTGATATTATAGCATGGAAGTTCTGTGATGGATTGAGAAATTTTGGACTGGGAGCATCTCCTTGAAGAAGAATAGGGACATCAATGGCTGAATAGGACTTATGTAGAAGGCAGGTCCACAGAATGTCAATTGTAGATTCTCATGTAAATGTATGTGAGGATTCGGAACAGTAGAAGAAACTGAAAGCTTGATCAGAAAGGTCCTGATTTCAAACCCTTTAACAAATCCTTTGTTTAATTGTGGATTATGCATTGTGTCTCCCTTTGTTTACGCTTCTGCCTGGATGATGGGATTTCTGATTTCATCTCTTTCAGGTGTATATGTACTTGCAAATTCTTTGTCCCAAGATTAGTGGATATCAATCTTTGCTTATGGAGGGCGAAAGGCAGATGGATGCGGTTGGCATATTGGTAGCTGTCTACTAATTTGGTTCTTTTTATTTTTTTTTTCCTGAGGTTGTATGGTATTAGAAGATGATTAACATTTATTAGATGTTCTTGCAATGGCACACACCACGTGTTGGACATCCTAGACTCTTGATAGATAGATATACGGAGTCCACGGGAGGCATCCCTTGATATCAGATATATAAGTAATCTAAATATATGTTTTTGAAAAAAGAATTAAATCAAATAGCATTTTTGATATATAGATATTAAAAGAAAGATTTGATTTTGAAAGATTTGGTAACCCATTGTAGTTCTTGTTTCTTTCTCTTCATTTTGCCTAATGTGAAATTTTGACATCTCTTTATTACATTGCAGAGGGATATCACTATGTTTTGTTAAATTTTTGTTAAATTTGGGTTCAACATTTAATCTAACTTTATATTAATTATATATGCTCGTTATTATTAAATTATGTTTAATTGAAGTTTAGTTAAAATGTATAAATTCAATTTTAATTTATTAATTTAGTTTATATTGAATTTTAAGTATTTTAATTGGTAAATATTGTTAAAATGATTTAAATAAAATTTTTACTTTATTTTGAATTTATTTTTTAAATTTAAACTACTTTTGATATAAAATTTATTTTTTATAATTTTGTTTAAAATTTGATAATATGAATTTTAAAAAATATATTTTTTTAATAATTAAAAAATTATGAAGTTTTTTTGTGATATAATTTTAATAATTTTTTAAATTTCTAAAAAATATTAAATCAAAATTTGTTATATAAAATTTTTAATTTTAATATCTTAAATTTTAATTTTTTTGATGAAATTTAATATTTTAAACATAATATTTTAATTAATAAAATAAGATAAATAAAAAAGTTATATGACAAATTTATTCTAACAAAAACCAAATAAATTAATATAAAAATAACAAAATTTTTTAAAAAAATTTGAGTAATTGCATTAGATATGTCTTAAGTAAAAATCTTGTAAAATTTTGATATTTATCTTATGTTATCAATCAAACACTTATAATAAAAAGTGATATCGAATATTGATTTACTAATTTGATATATATTAAATCTTATTAAAAATTTTAAAAATTAAGAGTATTCAAATTAAAGATGACAATTAAAATTTTTTACAAACATAAGAAAAGAAAAAAATATTCAAATTATCATCATAAAAAGTTTCATATTTTTTTGATTAATTATGTTATTTTTAATATTTTTGATATTATAAATTTAAATTATATATTTTTAGATCTCAAAAAATTATAAAATTTTTTATAATGACATCTTGAATTTTTTTATATTTTTAAAAAATTTCAAGTCAAAATTCATTGTATAAAATTTTTAATTGAAATATACTCAATTTTTAAAATTTTTTGATAAAGTTTAATTTATATCAAATTGATAGATTAAAACTCAATTTGTTATTTTTTAAATATAAAAATTAAAGGCACCTCGAGAGTTAAAAGAGCACATCCTTGATTTATGGTTACTTAACCATTGTGAGTTTACTAAATTTTGTTCATTTGCATAGTTGATTTTAAGATTTTAGTTAATTCTTGATTCTTGATTTCTCTTTAGATATGGTTATTTTTTTGGTTATTTTTGTGTTAGAGTTTTTCAGTTTCAATGTAATTTATTTATTATTTAAATTGTGGCCTTTTTTTAAAACTTATTGAAACATATTGACAGGAATTAATTGTAACTAATTATCTTTTAGTCGATTTTTTTTTTAAATGTTATAAACATCAAGTGTGATGATGTTGGGACTTAATGTAATTACTCATAAGCTTTTTTAGATTTATTGTATGTGGCCATGATTTGTTACATATAGTTGGGAGTTATTATAATTAATTATTAAAATTAAAATAAATATCAAAATAAATATTATACTATTAATATTTAACTAAGTTTTTATAGTATTTTTTAAACTATTTTTACATATGAATCTTTAGTTTAATCCAAATCAACTATTATTTTTAATTTTTTATAAATAAATATGTAACCTATGGTTACAAAAAAAAAAAAAAGAACATTTTAAATTTTAGAAATCATTTTTTATGAATTTTAAAATTTTTGATAGTATAAAATCTTAAAAAATATTTTTAATATTCAAAAACTATAAATTTTTTTAATGATGATAGTTTAAATTTTTAATATCTTTAAAAAAATTAAGTTAAAATTTATTATATAAAATTTTTAATTTGAATTATTTTTAAAATAATTCAAAAAATAATAACTAATTTAAATCAAATTGATATTTTATATGCAAACTTAATTAAAAATTATAAAAATTAATTAAAAATATTAATAATAAAAAAATTACTTTCATAGTAATCAAATTTAATATTATATTTTCAAAATCAATGATGTGTTTAGTTTAAGTGATAATGGCTCTTAAAGAAAGAGATGATAGTCAGCAATGATGAACAATTTTATGATAATAATTTTTTTAAAATAAATTATCATTTTGCAATATGCATAATAAAATAATAATTTTAATAATAAAAAATTAAATAAAAAATAAATCACAATGCACAAATAATATATCATAATCATATGAGAATAATTTATGAAAAATGTATAATAATTTTTAAAATTTTTTTCACATTATAAATTAATAACATAAAAAAAATCACTATGCATGCCTAACAAATTTCGGTAACAAATTCGAGTAAGTTTTCAAAATGTGCCACATAAGTCTTGATGCATATTCAATAAATTTTGATAATTTATCAAAATAAATCACGATAGATACCCAAATAAATGATGATGCATATTTAATATATCTTGGCAAGTTAAAAAAATTAAATAATGATATTGATGTAGGTATCTCTGAGATTTGGGCATATTAAACTTTTTTATAATATAAGATTTATGAGGGTAAAGCTGTTATTATTAGCTTAATATTATTTAAGTATAACCCAAACTTAGTCCATCAAAACTAGTAGTAGAAGTTCAACTAATAAAGATAAGAATCAACTCAATAGATTCTATCATTTTTTTGGTTTTCTATAGCTTTCCTCATGAACCAAAGCATTGCAACCTCTTGGGATATTGGCAGTTCTGAAAAAAAAAAAAAAAGAAGCAAAAATAAATGTGAAATTTTTATAAAGAGTCTAAGTACACATTCTTCAGTTCCAAACTCTATATAGACAAACAACATTCTCTTTAATATTTCCCATATTGACTTAAGCATCAAAGTACACCTATAAGTCACTTAGTGGTAATCCCTCATTGTCTTATATGTCATGGATCAAGGAACCATAAAAAAAAACTCTAAGAATACCAAGAAGAAATGATCTTTCATGACAACTTTTATTAATCAGTCCAAATACTTAATTTTTGACAATATTAATTAGTATCGTTGGTAAGAAACCATGAATGAAAGAAGTTATGATTCTCCATGAGATTCGATCTTCGCACTAGGGAAGTCCAATTGATGACTACAAGATAGAACAAATTATTGTTTAGCCTCCAAAATGCACCACCAACATCTTTCATATTACAATAAAGAATGTGAGTCTTCCATAATGCCATATATCCTCCATCTCATACTAATAACATTCATCCCAATACTTACTTATAAAATCAGTTACCATCAACAAGTCTACCTAAAATCTTACTAGTCCCTTTCATTCATTGCTAACACCAATACTTGCCACTCAATCTATCACAAGCCCTTATCCATCATCTACTTCCCTAACCCTAGATTGTCTATTTATTTTGAAAAAAAGATGATGCGTAAAAACTTATAAGTCACAAAAAAATATTAACAAAAACTTATAAATCACCATAAAGCTACATCAACAATGACTTATATGTCATAATAAGCTACTTTAAAAAAGCCTACAAGTCATGAAAAAGTTACACTAATAATGATCTAAAGGTTATAGCAAAGCTAAATTAATAAAGATCTAAGGGTCAAGCAAAAAAATGAGACATTTAAGTACTTATGGGGACCTAAATAAAATATTAAAGTATGAAAGAAAAACTTAGGTATCTTAGGGCTTGGGGAAACTAGTCATACAAAATTACGCTACACTAATTCAAAATGATATGAAATTTGATCTCTCCAAGAAACAAGCTAATGAAAGTTCTATATGAGATCATAGAGAAAATTAAATAAAGAATCTAAGTGTTCCTCAAGAAATCGATTCCCAAAGGCCCTACTTTAGAAATTAGTAGGTAAACATAAACAAACATGTGCTTATGAAACCTAATTGACTTCTAATTAGTGGGTACCTAGGAGACCTGATTGCTCTCTACATCAATAAAAGTCAATGGCACTTGATTGTTTGATATACTATCTGATATCTATAGGAATTGATCAATAGAATTACTAACAACAATCTATTGCAAAAATGGGCACTCAAGGATCCTAATTATTCTCTACACAAGTTAAATACTATAAAATCTTACTACTTCCTATGACACCAAATGCAACAAGAGATTCAAAAAACTCAATTAAAGTGAATGGTCAAAAGTAAAAGTTTTCAAAGCAATGGAGTACATTATATTTTCAAAGATAAAAGAGGCCAATAGAAATTCTAGACTCAATAATACTAGCTACGAAATGCAGTTTGAAGGAAAAGCAAGAAAAAAGCTTAACAAAAAGAAAGAAGAGAGAGGCAAGGCCTTGAGACACATAATTGATATCACAAGTAAGAGAAAGATTGGTAACCTTAGTTGCTTCATCAAAAAGAAAAAGAAAAAGAAATAGCAATAATATGGTCTCCCTCCAACCAAAAACATATAAACGATTTAGATTTGTCTAACACTATAATCTCACAAATTAATTGGAATAGAAAATAAAAGAACATCACTTTCTCGAGAAATTAGCATTAATACCCAATTTCAATTTGAGAGTTAAATGTTGATAAAACTGATACCCATAAAGGATAATAATCCTTTCATATGGAAGAACGCTTAAGAAAACGTGAGTTCTTCCCTCAAATGATATGAGTAACGAGGCTTATGACATACCTATTATTGTGACTCAGGCTTGTTAAACCTACTTTATTGCAAAACTAATGTTGTTAGCTTAATATTACTTTAAGTGTAGCCCAAGCCTAATCCATCAAAATTAGTATGGAAGCTCGATTGATAAAGATAAACACCAACACAAAAGAGACTATATTATTCTAGTTTTCAACAATTTTCCTCATGAAGAAAGCACTAAAACCTCCTAAGAAATTGTTGAATTTGGCAAAAAAATAATGAAAATAATTAGGCAAACTCTATTAAAGAGTCTATGTACACATTTAAGATCCAAACTTTTAAGACTTACATTACATTTTCTTTGACATTTATCAATACCGACTTAAGCATAAGAGTGGATCCATGTGTCACATGGTGCTAATCCCTCGTTTTCTTGTAGAACTCAAGAAGAAACCATCAAAAAGCTTCAAAAAATTCAAGAATAATTGATTTCTTTTTGGTATTTTTAGTAATTAACTTAAATACCCAATTTTTAGCAATATTTTATATACCTAACAAGTCATGACATATGACCAATAAATCTTGATATATGCATCAAACAAATAGCAACATATATATATATATATATATATATATAGACACACACACACACAAATGATGATACATGTCTCTAACAAGCACAATGCATGAAAGTGATATATAATAATTTATTCATTTAATAAGTCTCAATATGTACACAAAATTATGTAAAAGTATTAAGTACTCAAATAAAATATGAATAGATATTCAATATTGTAATGGAGATACTTAATTACTTTTATCAAGAATGATTTTAATAAGTTAATCATAACATAATATTATTCCAGAAGTTTTTGAAGGCTAGATATATATTTTATAGCCACTTAACCAAAAAATTAAAAACTTATCATTTTTTGCTTTAACAAACTCTCATTAAACTTAGATAAGAAATTTTGTAAAGAGAACAAAAAAAATATTTGTTGTAAAATGAAAAAAATAATTCTAAACTTAAGTTTAACTCAACATTATTAATATTCCAATACATGAAAATGATATTGAAATGGATAAGGCTGGCATTTTTTTTAAAGAGATTTTTTTTAAAAAAGAAAATACCGATTAAATTTTTTGTGCTACCCTATTAAAAAGGTCATTTATAAAAAAAATAGTTTTTATAATTTTTTATTTATAATAGAAATATATTATCATAAAAATATATATTTTTAAAATTTATATTTGTGTTCTCATTATTTTCTTGACTATAAGTCTCGTTTGTATTATTTGTATTTTTGATTATTTTCATACTAATGAATAGCTTTAGTGCTATTTACTTTACGTCGTCTCCAACGAGACGGTAAAACGGCATTTTGCCGTCAAAAACAAAGTGAAACTGTCTCTAACGAGACGGCAAATTGATCACTTCAATATAGTGTAGCTACAGTACTGCACCAAATTGATAAAATTTTAAAATAATCTTTTTTATAAATTACTTTTTTAAAGGTTTTGAATCAAATATATTTTTGATCAATAACTTAATAAATATATGATATTATTAGAAAAAAATTATACCATTAAGAATATGTCATCAAGATCTTCAAAATAAGACCAATATTCAATATATAATTTTTACTTTATTTAAATTATTAATAATAATAATTTATTTAATTATTATAATGTATTATTGATTTTATTTTGTCTTGTACCATGAAATTTTAATATCGATTTGAATCATGTATGTAAAACAACTCTATTAAAAAATTATATATTATCATAAAAATATAAGTAATTCATAAAAATAATTAAGTTAAAATTACGATAAAATTTTTTTCATAAAATTTAAATAATAAATTATTAATTTTAAAATTACTAAAAATTATAATTTATTATATAATATTAATTTTTTAAAATATATAAATATAAATTAAAATTTTAAATTATGTTAATTATTTTAAAAATATTTATAAATTAATTTATATTTATAAATATTTTTATTAATAATTATTATTTATATTATTAAAATAATATTATAATACTAATTTGGTATAAATGGATTAAAGATAAAAAAAATTTGATGTTAGAGTATTTTAAAAAAAAAATTTTAATATTAAATTAATGTTAAATTTAATATATAAAATTAGAGATGACTTAAAAAAAAAATGATTGGTGTTATTTTGAAGGATTTTATCTTTACATTTACCAGGAAGGTACTAACAGAAAAAATAAAGGAAAATGGAAATAAAACTTCCATTTCCCACTGCAGAGCATAACAGCAGCAGCAATCCGGCTGCGTGTAACAGCGGGAAGTTAAAATAGCACGCAACCGCCACTTTCATCGTGGCATGGCTGCATCGGTGTCTTTCTATCTGACATTCAAAGCCCAGCTGTCAGTCTTCTAATTCTTCTTATGAACAATCTACCTTTCCTCACTTTGGATTTTCATTTTCACTCCTAATTTGACGAATCAATGTTTTCCCTATATTCTCTAATCTGATATACTAGCTTGGTTGCTTTCTATCAGGGTTTTAAAAATTCTCTATCTTGTGCGCGCTCTGGGTAAATTTTCTACTAAATCATACGCGCTGCGCTCAGTTTCTCAATGCTTATTTTGTGTCTTTTTTTTTTTCTCCTTCCTAAAACTTATTGCCGTGGGAATTGACGTTTACTTTGATGGTCGTTTAGTTCATGTTGATTCCATTTGCAAACTCATGTATTGTCATTTTGAATAACACCCATTCCATTTGCAAACTCATGTATTGTCATTTTGAATAACACCCATTTGATAGTTTGTACAGACGAGGGAATTGGGGGTGTGGGTATCTTTGAATTTATATTTGGGCATTTCGTAGCATACCCATGCATTTATTTATTTATTTTTGCTTTTCCTTTTCTTTTTCTGAATTCCAATCTCCTATTTGGCGAATTTGAACAAAACCCACCAGATATCATCTTTGCTCAAACTCTTACCAATTTCAATACTGGGTTCTCCTTGAAACTGTTTAATTCATGCCAAAGATTACTAAGGTCTCTCATATTCGCCCATGTCAATTTGAAAATGCTGTCTTTTGCTAATTCTAATGATATTGGTTTAGGAATAGCTTTGGATGGCGGCTGCAGAGGCAAACTGTGGGGCACTTGTTCCAGGTGCTCCGGAAGAAACGTCCCCTGATCTGTTGAAGAACACGCCGTCAAATATTGCGAGATTGGAGGATGTAATAGAGCACTGTAAAGGCAGGCAAAAGTACCTTGCACGGACTCGAAGTCCATCTGATGGGGGTGATGTGCGATGGTATTTCTGCAAGGTTCCTTTGGCTGAAAATGGTGAGTTTTAGCTTATTGGGAAAAGTATGGTTTACTGGTGACTCTCTCGTCTTAATATTGGTATGTCTAATTGCATGATGCCTTATTTGGTCCGTGGGAAACTGTTTGGGCGGTGAAGAATTAAAACCTTTCATAGCTGGGAAATAAATTACAATCATCCAGCTCAATCTGTGGTATTTCTTAATTTGATAATTTCTGGGTTACCTTACAACACGAAACTATTTATCAGTTTTTCTTCTATTTAATTTATGTTATGGCAATACTCAGCTGTGGAAGCTTGCTTAGAGGTTTTTTTTTCCCCAGAAAAAAAGCTTCCTTTATTAAATATGTTACAAAATGAGAGTAAATGAGAATTTGATGGAAACTTATTAGCCAGGTGAAGGAAGCCAATGAACTTGGATTAGAAATTTAGTTTCTAAATGCAAAGTTGTCAGCTGTATTGGAACTTATGGCTTCTAAGCGCATAGTCAAAATTACTTCATCATTTTGTTAAAAGAATGCAACAACATATTTATCTGCAAAGAAGAAAAATGAAAGCAGATTCCTCTGCATATTGTTTGAACAGTTGATGTATCCAGTCAACCCTTTAATTTTTCTTGCAATTTGCCTTTAGCTTTCATTAAATTCTTAGCAAAAGTAACCCAAAGACCAGCTTCGAAAGGGACTACCTTTTCTGGAAAGAAATGTTTTAGAAACTAGCCCTTTATATATTAAATAAGGATCCAGTAAACCAGTATGCTTGACCTAACATGCAAAGCTAGAAAACTCCAAATTGGAAAAGTAAGGTATTCTATGGGAATAAACGGCAGATGAACACTAATCCTCAGTTTTGTGCCAACACTGTTGCAAGATTGGTATGTGGTAGCTCATGAGCAACTTATAGAAAATGGTTCTCGATCACTTTATTACTCTTTTGTGAAGGCTCTTTCTGTTCTTTCTATCTTATGGTGCCCCATAAGAACCCTGAAGTTAGTAGAGAACTCTCTGCAGCTCACAGCGTATTGTGGAATCTGGATCATTTCATTGAGCACCACTCCATTTATGTATAAATGTTTGATGATTCTATGTTATCAGTTTCTAATCAAGTCATAACCTACTTCTCCGATGGTAACCTCTCATGGAGAGATTGAGCTCTATTTTGGACATTGGCTTTTCTTATTTTGATGAACCTTTCGACTGGTGAGAAGCTGCAACCAAGCCAGGTTCCCTGTATCCATAGTTCCTAGGCGGGCCAACAAGAAGTAAAATAATTTTGCTAACGGTAAAGATAAAAAGAATAAATAACTACAATGGATATTTGGTGATGCACTTTTCCTCATAAATGCAATTTCTTATTAAAATAAGAAAGAACAAAATTTTGTATATTTAAACCTTCTCTTTTTTCTTTTGGTCATAGTATCAAGGGTCAAAAGATGCCCAATTTTTAGCTTTGAAGTGGCTGAGTGGCATTGTTTGATTTTACTGTGAAGATATATCGGTAAATAGTAACAGTAATCGGGCTCTTTCTTCCACTGATGTGGAAGAGTCCATCGCAATACTGAAGCAGATTGTGAGGCAATTTTCAAACAAATAAGCTTAGGTTTAGTGTGAATAACCAGTATGTGATGGGCTGAGGTGAATAGTTCCTTGCAGGAACTTGAATGGGTTAAGATTGAAATAAAATGCGAATGGAGATTGAGTTAAATTGGATGAGATTCATTGTGATTTTGGTTACCATGCTAAGTTCCCGGCAGTAGAGGAGGAAAATGATGAAGTGGAAGGAAGGAGGTCTCTAGAAACTTTCCATTGGAGGAGGTGTCTAGGTTTAAGTTTTCAGCCAAAATAGGTTTTGCTCTCTTTTTTTTTTTTTGAGTGCTTTGTCATAACTTTTATTGGAGCACTGTTCAGTTATCAGGAAGTGAATTCTGGTAACTTTTGTACTTATCTTTGCAGCTATAAATTTAGCAGAGTAACTGGTTCGATGGTGGAATGATGTATTCAATATTGAAGGCTACACTTTTTCAAATATTATATGCATTGTTGCTCAATCACGTTTATTTTGCTTTTTATTTATTTTGTGTTTTAGTGACTTTCTCAATTTGTTATTTTGCCGAGCACTAGGCAGCAAACTACGTTCATAATGATAACAAAAGTCATGGAAAATGAATACGTACATAAAAATAAAAGTGCAGTCTAGATCGAAAGCTGGTACATGTTGACTAGACTAGTCGGCCTACCTTTGGAAAGCTTCTCATATGTCCTGTATTAGCTTTATGTCCACAATTGCAGCTATGTTGAGTTTGAAAGTGTCATTTCACATTATGGGTTTACAAGGTTTAGGTTAATGTAGTAGAGGATAATTTGAGGATTTTGAGATTTAATTGTTAGCTTCTCTTGAAACTTGAGAAAATCAGATAGTTAATTGTTCAAGTACTTGCCTTTTTCCCTTTAATTTAGAAAAATGTTTGATGTTTTTGGATTGATTTTATAGAAAACAATTTGTGATATTTACTTACACGTGAAGATTGTTTTCTTTTGGTGATGCCTGTTAACTTTTGTTAAGTTGTGAGAAATGTTATGGGTCATTAGCTCCAGTGTCCGTCTTTTCTGCTTTAAATTCAAAATGGTAACATCTTTATTTTTTCGTTGTAAGTGGCTTAGGTATAGTCCATATAACATCTTGATGATATCTTTATAATATTTTTATTTCTACAGAGCTGGCTGCTTCAGTTCCTCGCACTGAGATAGTGGGGAAGAGTGACTATTTTCGTTTTGGCATGAGGGATTCTCTTGCAATAGAGGCATCATTCTTACAGGTCATTATTATTTTTCTTAATACTTTTATTTGCTAAGTGCATGACATTTCCCTTCCAAATTCGTCTTGGATTACTGGAAATCTTCAAGATTTGTTAATTTTTCTTTGAATTATTAGCAAGTTTTCATTGCTTATTTTTGTGGTAACACGAAATTTTGTACATACTACATAGGAACATATGTATTCAGGAAAAGGGGATTGATTTGAGCTGATATTACGTGATTGAGCTTTAACGAATCTTTATGTTGATCACCATGTATATCAACCTTTAAGGGGGTGGAATTTATTTACTTCGTCGAATATGCATCTGCAGAGAGAGGAAGAGTTGCTCTCTATTTGGTGGAAAGAGTATGCAGAATGTAGTGAAGGTCCAAGGGGTAGGCCTAGTTCCAGTAAGAAGTCGGATGTGAGATCTAATGCATCCTTGGAGGGTTCTCAATCAACCAATCTATGTGAAGTTGAAGAAGAGAGAGTTGGTGTTCCTGTAAAAGGAGGGCTTTACGAGGTACATCCCCTCACTTTGTTGGTAAAGTTGTTTCTTTCGTTTTATATCTTTGTGATTTCCTAGTGTGTTATTTGTGAGTACCTCATGGGTTATACCTTTGTGCCCTAGCTGAATTGGTAAAAGAGTGGGTGGTAATGGAAGCCTTAAGTTGAAATCTTATTGATAGAGAAGGGACATCGTTATACTTTCTGTGAATTTGAAATGAGGTGTTTGAGGACCATATTTGTTGGTTTACTGAGTTTTGATTTCTCGCTAATTTCTTGGAAGGTCTAGCATGTAGCTTGAGTGTGTTGTTTATTTTCCTCTTTCTTTTAAAAAGCTTCCCTTTCCAGTTTTGTTTTCACTCAGTCTTTTATTTGTTCTACTATTTGTTTTTTCCTTTTCTTTTCCGTTTGGTCATTCCTGTTGTACATAATCTGTGTGCTCGAGGAACCTTCTTTTTGGGCTTTTTGATGGACTTTGTTATTTTTGAAAAAAAAAATAGAAAAGAGAAAGAAAAGAACGCATCGCAGTTTGGGAGGTAAGTTTTGTATTTTAATAAATTAACTAAATCAAATTCTGCTTATGCTTCACTTGTATTTCCCTGATCTCACTTATGTGTGCATTTCGCATCATGAAAGTGTGAGTGAAACTAGGGCCTTGTCCACCCTTGCTAACCTCTTTTTTTTTTCCCTATCTCTATCCTTTTCTTTTTCTTGGTACCCCTTGTTTCTTAAGCCGTAATTGCAATAGCTCGCGTGGCATCACTATATTGCCCATGAGTATGGAAAATCGTGTCTCCTTTGTTATTTGACTGAACAAAGCTTGGAATTATACAAAATCGACCTTTAAAACACCTCCTACCCTCACCCTTCCTCTTCCTTTTGGATTCTCATTGTTATGGCAGGTAGATCATGTTTTGATCTAACACCTGTATTAGGATCGGCATTTTTGGCTGGTTTTTGCAGCATGTGTTATCAATTTTACTGTGCCATTAGTCTTCATAATCTGTGTATAAGCTCACGTAGATCAATGCTTTCATGTTTACGTCTGTTTAATTTCATACAATTCTGTCATACAACAATTCTTGAGCAGAGCTGCGTGATTCGAGATTATCTTTAAAGTGCTGTATTTGTAATACTTATTAAAGGTGTGATAGTTTTAGTCATGCAGGTAGATTTGGTCAGTAGACATTGTTTCCCTGTTTACTGGAATGGAGAAAATCGGCGTGTTCTAAGAGGTCATTGGTTTGCCCGTAAAGGGGGCCTGGATTGGCTTCCGCTTCGTGAAGACGTTGCTGAACAACTAGAGATTGCATACCGCAGCCAGGTAGCTAGAGTACTATGCTCTTTTACTTCGAATATTTTTCTCATTAGTTGAGCTTGAAAGTTGTCATAGGTTGAAAGTGTTTGTTACCAGTTGAGCTAAAATCAAGTTGGAGGTCTTTGAAGTTTCTGCTGGTAATTTGTGGCAATGGGGTTCTTAGATACAACATTCACAGTGGAAAAAAGAACCAATACTTCATAGGAGACAAAAAGACTGCACACTCATAAATTGAAAATTTAAGGACTAAACTGCCCAAATTGAAACATAAAAGAGGATATCTGATACAAGTCCTCTATTACAATGCACTTTCGACATATTGCACGGAAAGCACTTATGAATGTTGAGAGACCAGATAAAAAAGAACTAGAGATCTTGATCACAATTAAGTCCCGAAGTACTCGAATATATTATCAATAACCTGCCTTATCATAATAGTGTGCTGAAATATATACAAGGCTCCAATCTTACAAAGAAATTATATCCCTGTTTCCTAGACCTTGATTATACCCAAGGAAGTGTAAAACTTTCTAGAATATTTTGAATTGCTTAATTATCTCCTATAATGTACAAAACATTAAAAATTTAATATTTATACTTAGAATACCCGGCAATACTAGAAATACTTCATGACTTTCCCAGTTCTGCGTCCTTTTCCTTTTTGCAAAAAATTGAGTTTTAGTTTTCAAATGGCTGTGTCGACATTTGTAATCCACCAAGTGTGTACAATGAAGAGTTCAAGCTTTCTTGGTTTACTTCATCCTTGAGAAGACAAAATGGATGCCAAATATATCTGTTTGGAATGACTGTGAAATTGAAAAGACAAGTAAGGATTGCATGGTTGCTTATCAATTTCACTCTTGCATTTGTTGTCTTCTTTCCTACGAAGTTCAAAGGATATGCATGCTTAAGACATTTGATTCTTTAGCAAGTCAAGATCATCTTTTTTAAACTTCTTTTTTATTTTTAATGGAGAAGGGATTTTGTATACTAGAGCACCAAGGTGGTGCTGATTTACAAAATCATAGCTATTTGTGCTTCCAAAAAAATCTATAACATCCTCATCGTCCCCAAAGAAAGTTCCATGGAACCAGAATTTTAAAAAGTTTATCCATCATTGCTTGATTACAAGTGCATATATGCTATTCTATTCCTTTGGTTCTGTATAATCCAAAAGAGAGATCCTTGCTTGGATTTCCTCACATTTAATGTTCTTTTGAACCTTAGAGTATTCTCTTCTTTTGTTTATTTTGACTTCCTTGGTCTTCTAAGTATTACTTCTGGTTTTCAAATCTTCTGGTTTTGGAGGGTCAGATATGGGTAAAACATTTTGGTGAGCTTCATGTCGATGCCTTTACTTCCTTTTTGCAGTTTCAACATGTGTGAATACAGTCACTATCAGTTTCATGTTCAAGCATCATCTGAGTTCTTGCATTCTTGATGTATCTAGAATATTTATCATACTTTGCGTTTCGAATAACGTTAAGACTAGACTTCATATCTTAAAATGCTCTATTTGTATTAGATTGACAATGTGATTAATATCAAACCTTCATGGTTGCATTAGGTTTTGGTAAGTTTTAGAAGTATTGTGAGTGAAGAAAGAAAGAATGAAAGATATCGTTTGAATTATGTAGAGAGAGGATTTGCATGGACTCGTCAATGGAGGTTTTCTCCATTAGGGTAGAAAGGAAGCTCTTTGAGCTTTATACTGTAGGCGAAATCAAGCATTAGCTTGCATAGCTATGGATGACTTAGTGAATGCAAGAAATCGCTTTAACTCGTTAATGAAATGGAGGAAAGAGTAGAAGGTGATGGAAGTTAGCTAATGTAATGGGTGAATTCTTGTGCTTGTGTGAGATGAAATCGACGGGTGTGATGATGGTGTTGTTTTCAGAAGGCTATCATGGTTTTGGGTGGTGGTACAAGACGAAGTCTTTAAAAGTCTGGATAGAAAGTATTGACAACACGAGCAGGATTGTAGGGTTGGTGAATGGTGAGATGCAAGGCAAGGTGGCTAGTCAAAGCTTGATGGGGGTTTGCCAAGTTGTGGATTTCATATAGCACAAAGGATTGTGGGAAGGATATTTCATGTATAGGCTGAGGGTAATCAGTGGAAATCCTTCGAAGTTATTATGCTTGGTGAAAGAATTAAGGGTGCGACACGGGTATTATAGAAAAATGGGTTAGGGGTCGTCGATTAGGCGACGATTAGGCGAATAAGAAGACATCTGGTAAATTAGATTCAATTCAATTTGATGAACCTAGGCCAGGAGTCTTTGATCCGATTCAAACTCATTATGGGGTAGGCCAACCCAAAGTTTACTGGGTTAGGAATATCAGGGGGCCATGTTCAAAACAAACCAAGGATTTTTGGCCCATGTTGGCAGTAGCCAAGGTTGTGGGCCAGGTCAATTGAACCCATCATCGCAGATTTCGAGTAATGAGGACTTGATTAGTGGGTAATCGTGTTCTATTGACCTGATTACCATTTTTTGACAAAATAGCTTTCCGTTGGCGAGGAAGCTGATGTTTTAGGTGGCAGAAAAGATTGAGATCACCTATTTCCCTTTAACATACGTCCATCGAGGCCAGACGAGGCCATGGAGTGGAGCTATAGATGGAATGAGCATCGAGCTATTAGGTTTGTTCGATATGTAGGTTAAGTTGGGGTTTGTAGTGATAGTGTTGAATTAATGTTGAGCATAGTGGCAAGGGAGGATTTCAAAGAAAAGTAGAAGCTTGGATTAAAAATGGTAGTAAGATGTCCACTATTAGTAAGGCAAGGATGAGGCGTAGAGGGGCCAAGTTCTTATCTCAATCCACATTTAGGTTGCTTTTAGATGACATCAATACAATGAGGGCCAATGCTGGGAGTCACTGGAGGTGTTGATATGATTAATAGGGTTGTAGATCTGAAAATAAATGTGGTGAGATTGGGGATGCGTATGAACAAAATAGAAGAATTGAGGTAGAGAAAGGCAATGGATGTGCACTTCAAATAGGAGATAAGGAATAGAGGTTTGGATAAAGAGAAATACAAGGTGACAGTGACTGAAAAAAGAATACAGGCAAGGCAATTCTTTAGTGAGGAATGCAATAGGCTTCTGGATGATGGAAAAAGGTTGAGAAATTGTGTTGAAGCAATTGTGTCAGTGAACAACATATAGTCTAGATAGGGGCAAGCAGTACCAATGGTGGCACAAGTAGAAGAAGTAAGGGACAGTACTCAACGGAGGATAGGTGGTAGCAAGTGGTGTTAAGGAGTGTGGTGAAATATCTGAGCACTATTTAAGTAGTGTGGGCTGCACTTAAGAGTGCAAGGATGAGCAAGCCTATGCAATTCTTTATGCTATTAAGAGAAGGAGGTGACTTTGGGTTGAGAAGGCATTTCATGTTTAGAATCACATCATGGCATATGAGGGGGCTTAACAATATTGAAAAGATGGTGGTAATCAAACATGCGTTGAGTAAATGGAAGATGAATGTGGTATGTCCACAAGAGACAAATTGAGGGGATGACTGATGGTGTTGGAAGAAGTTTGTGGGGAAATAAGGAAGTGGATTAAGGGCTTTGCCATCTAAGGGGAGTTCTAGAGAGATTGTTGTTATGTGGAATAGGAGGGTTTGTTGTTGTGCGAAGGAATGGGTAGGAGGAGAATTTATAATGTGTTTTGAGGATGGAGGTTGGTGGGATGGAATGGGCATTCATGTTTATGAGCTCATAGAAGGAGAGACGTGCATGACTTTAGAGGGAACTGAGGAATTGGTTTGCCATGGGCGAATAAGTGGGGACTTTAATGAGGTTCTCTACGAATACAGGTGAAGGAGAAGGGGTAGAGGAGTGGGTAGGAGTGTTTTTGAATATGTTATTGCGAAACTTGAACTTTAAGATCTATCATTTGGTAAAGGTGAATTCACTTGGTCTAACATGCGTGACAATCCTTTTTTATCAAAGATTGATAGATTTTTGATGTGATATAAGTGGAAGGAGGTATACCTAGATGGGAGTTAGAGAATCTTACCAATATCAGTATCAGATCATTATTCTATTTTGTTGGCGGTGGAGGGCTTGCAGTGAGCTTGCTCCTTTTCGATTTGACATGTGGCTCAAGATTGATAGTTTCTGTCGACTAGTGCAAGAGCGGTGGGAAGGTGATAGGTTGATCGAGAATGCTAGTTATGTGGTGGTAACTAAACTAAAGAATCTAAAGAAACAACTCAACAGATGAAACAAAGAAAAGGTGACAATTTGATTGAAAGAAAAGAAGCCTTGAGGATAGAGTTGATGAAAATATAAAGTAGATGAATGGCGTTAGTAGCAAAGGCATGACCAGTGATAAGGATGAAGCTTTTAATGAATTGTCGGCTTATATGAAAAAGGAAGGGATATCTTGGAGACAAAAATTCAGAGTTCTGTGGTTAAAAGATAGGGATAGAAATACCAAATTTTTTCATAAAATTGCAAATAAGCATGGAAATCAACTTTGTAAGTGCTTTGGAAAACTAGAGTGTAGAGGTAGAGGAGTAAACAGAGGCTAAAGAAAAGATTAAAGACTTATGTCAGGAGTTGTACAAGGAGGAATATGAATGAAAACTAACATTAGATAGTTTATATTTTGATTAGATTGATAGTGAACTTCAGGGAGGGACCATTTGAGGAGGAGGAAGTAAAAGAAAGCACTTGGACCGGATGGGTTCTCTATAGCTCTTTTGGAAAATCAATGGAACACTATTAGAGATGAGATCATAGGAATGTTTAGAGAGTTTCGTGAGATTGGTAAGTTTGTTACCTCACTGAATTTGACCTTTATGGTGCCTATCCCAAAGAAAAATGAAGCTCATACCATCAAGGATTGAGTGTATACAAACCTCTTGGTAAAGGTGTTGTCTACTAAATTCATAGCAGTGGTTGATAAAGTGATTAATGTTAATTGGAACGTTTTTGTGAAAGAAAGACATGTCTTGGATGCGACCTTGATAGCTATTGAGGTAGTGGATCATCACTTGAAATCATGAGAGAAAGGTATACCTTTCTCTCATGATCATGTGTCATAAGGGAGTGTGGGGAGAAGCAGTGTTAGTGGATAATGAGGTGCATAACCACGTCTTTTTTAGTTTTAGTGAATGGGATGCCAACACAATTCTCTAGGGCGTCTAGAAGCTTAAAGTAGAGAGATCTCGTCTGCTCTTTTTTTCGTTCTTGTCATGAAGGTTTTTGATCATATGCTAAGTGCAATGGTGGGCAAGAAGGGAAGGGAGACGGTAATATCACACTTACTATTCATAGACGACATTATTCTATTTTTTGGGGCATAGGAAGAGTAGTTGGTGAATGTGACAGGTGTTCTTTCATGCTTGGAGCCAGTCATAGGTCTAGGAGTGAACTTGAAAAAGAGTTAGTTGATTCCATGGGGGTGGGATTGGATAGGGAGCATTGTATAAGGTTCTTAGGTTTTAAGGTGGGGTCATTTCCATGCAAAGCATGCGGAGAAAACAATATGAAATAAGGTGTGGTGTAAGGAGTTGAAACAAAACTAGCAAGGTGGAAAAGGGGGTACTTATCTAAAAGAGGAAAATGACACTGATAAAAAGCACAGTTAGATAGATGATTTTTTGTGGGGTGACAACAACACTAGTAAATATCATTTGGCAAGTTGAAAGGTAGTTCAAAAATGGTTATAGGCAGGTGGATTGGGAATCAAACCAATTCGATCATACAACAAGGCATTTTTGGGAAAGTGGCTATGAAGGTTTATGAGAAAGAGGGAAAATTTGAGGAGAAGACTAGTGGAGTGTAGGTTGGGGGTGGAGGCTGGGGTTGGATGATAGTATTGAGGAGAGGTGGTTAGAGGACGGAGTTGGAGGGCTATTAGAAAAAGGTGGGAGGAGTTTAGGCTTTTGGTGGGATTCAAGGTAGGATGTGGACTCTATCAATTTTTGGCATGATGTATGATGTGGTAAGAGTTCATCAATGGAAAAATTCCCATCTATCTATATTTTGGCTTCCCATAGACAAGTTAAGGTTAGTGACTATATGATAATGTGAGATGATAACATCACTAGGGATGCTGGTTTTAGATGAGATATGAATAATTGGGAGGTAAGCATAGTGGGATACTTCTATGAAAAATATACATTTCTAGAGTGAAGAGGGATAAAATGGATATAGTTCTTTTTAGAGGGAAAGTATCAAGTTGTTTACAATGAGAGATTATTGCCAAAAGATTGAAAATAGCAATGAACAAAGAGAAATAGATCTATTGCCATGGTAGATAATATGGGAGACCAAAGCGCCGCCTATGCTGGCCTTCTATATACCCCTTTAACTATTGACAACTTGCAGAAGAGAGGAAAGATTTTGGTTTAACTGATGTTTTCTATGTAAAGAATGTGTAGAATCTGTTAACTTTTTATTGCTTTTGTGTACATGGACGAAGTGGATAAGGGAAATTGTTTTGGAGTTGATGGGTTATAGATGGGTGGTGGCTTGCATTGAGAGTTGTGCATGGGGAGGGTTGGTGAAAGAGAAGAGGAAAGTGGTTGCAAAAAATTCTTTTATGTTTTTTTGGCTAGTATCGAATGAAAGACGTAGAAGAGCCTTTGAGGGGAGAGAAACTCTTTTTTTTTTTTTTTTGGGTTTAGAGATAGATAAATTAAAACATTGGGAGCTTGAGTTAGAGGGGTGAATATGATAAATGAGGGAGACCTAGTAGAATTCATTGAATTTTTCATCTCTAAATAGGTTTCTTATACATGTAAATGGGAGGCACCTCTTTGGTGTGATCGTAGCAATATAATTACACAGTGTTTCTATTAAAAAAAGAACAATAATATGATTGGTATCTTGAGTGCATATTATCATCATAATATTCTTCCATGGTCCTCACTAACTGTCATATCATTGCCTGTGTGTAATATTTCTTTCCCTAAGACATAAAATCTTCTAGTTAGCCATATCATAACGAAAAAATGGTTATATTGTACTCTCTTTTCCATCATAAGAGCAAAAGAAATTTTTTTCAATGGTTTTCTTTTTAAAATTTATTTTTCCTCGTTCTTCTTAGAGGAAATCAGAAAATCAAAGGAAAAAAAAAACTTGGAAACAAGAAAATTAAGAAAATCAGATCATATGTTCCCATATGGTGCCTACATGTTCAGATGTAGCTGTCTCTATATAATACAGTTCTGATATACATACACACTCTGATGTATATGTGTTATATATATATAAAATCATAAATGGAAACCAAATCATTATCTTATAAATTCTGGTTAAACCCCTAAAGCCTAAATATATTATAGTATTGTGAATTTAAATGTTCTCAATAATGCTCGAAGTATCAATGCAAGGTATTAAACGTTACAGTTTTGTTCTGATATTACTCCATAATGCTAGATATACAGATAGTTTCCTTGGGTTCCCAATCAGCCTAAGCTCAATGCTCTGAACTTGTACAACTTAGGCCTGACTGACGAATTTCATTTCATTCCTGTCTATAATTTTTGCTTCCTCCTGCTCCCTGTTGCATCATATGATATTTTAAAGTTTTCTTGGGTATGTGAATTCTGCATTTATTTCTTGTTTCTATAGTTGTTAATGCCATGATAATAATAGGGATGAAGTTGGACTTGTCCACAGGTTTGGCACCGGAGAACATTTCAACCTTCAGGACTTTTTGCAGCTCGAGTTGATTTGCAAGGGTCTACACCGGTATTTATATCAATCTTTGAGGAAGAGATCCCCATTTATTAACTCTTACTATTTTGTGAGGTGCTTAAGTTTATCTTGGGTTGTGATTTTAGGGACTTCATGCACTGTTCACTGGAGAAGATGATACTTGGGAGGCTTGGCTCAATGTTGATGCTTCTGGGTTTTCTGGTATGATTGGTTTCAGTGGAAATGGAATTAAGCTGAGGCGTGGTTATTCTTCCCCTCTCTCCACAAAACCAACACAGGTTTATACTGTTTTCCCTTTTTCACAATATTAGCAGAACATTCTTGTTGGGCTGCTCCATAGATGGGTAAATTCTCTAGGTCTTCTTTAATTCTTTTTTCTTTTGCTATTGTTTTTCTTTTTCTTTTTTAACTTCTGTTTGAATGTGATTTGTTTTTCATTGTTTGAATGTGAACTTGTATCCTTGGCTCATCAAATTCCTCTTTCTTTTGAGAGAATAACATTGTTAAATATAACTTGTCTATACAGTTGATATCATATTGTTTATCTATTGCATCCATATGTAGGATGAATTGCGTCAGCAAAAAGAGGAACAAATGGATGATTACTGTTCACAGGTATGCTTTGTAGTGCCTCTCTTTCCTTATAATGTTCATTTGTGTTCTGTTAATCATATTAATGACTATAGTGTGCCTTAGTTTCATGTCTTTGTCCCACTGCCCCAAAACAGGGTAATCCTTCTTTAATTTGAGCAATTGTGCTCTTCCTAGAAGAGTTTCATGATATTTCCAAAAATCTGAAGCTGTATGAATCTTTTGCTGAATGCTAATCTTTGCTTGGGGGTGGTAAATGGTCGTGAAGCTACTACCTGCTATTTTTGTCCATCAAAATTTTTGGTTATGAATTTACCATTGGATGGTTTATAATATGCGGTAGTCTCTAAATCACAGGAGCAATTCCTTCTTGCAGAAAATTGCATGGGCCTAAATATATTTCATCTCACTTTTGTCAGATGGATTTTGTGTGGTTCTCCACACTATAATGATAATTGTTTAAATGCCCATCTTGGAGTACTCGTTGGGGGCTAGTTTCAAATCTTTGGGATTCACCTTTCAGTATTTTGACTGGTTCATGCTCCTAATGATCTGAGGTGAAAATATTTAGTGGTTAGGCAATGAAGATGGGTATTGGACAGTTGTGGGATTCCCTTGTTGGGTCTGTCATTGTTTGCCTTGGTTGATTTTGACAAAAATCTTAGTTGGATGTTATTGTAGCCCCAGTATAGAGTCTTTATCTATCTTGAGAAAGTATCTCATGGGTACTTGAAATTTTTTGTTGTGTGCATTAATATAGAAACAAGTAGATGTTTAGATGTGTCCATGAGATTAATGATTTGTATAAAGGAGCAGCAAATAATATGATAACAGAGGAGCAATGCTAAGGTATATGCTCTTGAGTAAGTAACCTTTTGTGTTTGGTATTGATTATTAAGTATTTTCTGTATGGTCTTTGTTGATCTTGAGCAAGAACATTCTAAGGTCCTTTTAAAGTTTGGGTGTTTCTCTATAGTTGTCAATACCATTCTGGTGCCAGTGCTACAACCTGACACGTACTGGTACAAAAGAAACTTGGTGCAGAACTGGTCAATATGCAATATACTTGCCCATACCAGGAGTTGAAAATTAATGTTTCATTCGGTATATGATTTTCTGAATATATTTTTGATGCATATTTGAGGAATAGTTTAAAAAGTGCAAAAATTTCTGTTCTTATGAAGCTTTGAGGTGATAATTGTATTATTTCTTTATAGCCTGCTTCTGTTGATAGGTCCATTATTCATGATGGATTGTGTACATATATAGAGGATATTGGGTAAATGTCTGTGTATAAACCTGGAATACTAGTTATTTTACTGTACAATGCATTCATAGTTGGGTCTTCAGATGATCTCAGTACTTGTAATTGTTAGTCAGATTCTGTTTAAATATCTGTAACTCTTGGAGAACATCATGGTATCTTCTGAATTTCAACTTAAAGGTTGTGAACGAAAATAACCCTCCAACGTATTCCATTGATCATTAGAAGATATTGGTAAATTTAAAGCCCTGAAATCCTGCTGCTTAATCTGGCGTAATATTAAAACCTCAAAAGTGAAAATTAGATTCTTCTGTTTATACATACGTTACAACTTCCAAACACCTTGGGAAACAAAATGAATGAAAGAAGCCAACTCACTTTATACGACATAGCAGAATCTCTGTTGATATTCTAACATAAGGAGAAAACAAAACTATCACAATATCTTCTGCTTTTTGCAATGCATGTCATTTTTGCTGTCCATGAGATTGATTGCTGGTACATCCTTAGGTGATGAGGCTAATGAGAGGAAGGGGAGCAAAGACGAGAGTTCAAAAGTTAGATTCACAAGCATCGGAGCTCCATTTCTTAGATTCAGTTCATTGGTTTTGTTTATGTGGATGTTTGGATTTCTTGGCTTGGTAATTTGTTCTTGGTATCAATAAATGCTTGGATTTGCTTGGGAAGGTAGATTGTACAGAGGAAAAACAATGAGATTTAGGTTGGTACTAAGAATTTATGGAGAAAATGAAGGATATCTGAGAAATAGAGGTGGAATTGAGATAAAGAGAGATACGAGGGGTTACAAGGTAACCTTCTTTATAAGGGGCAAATTGGTCATGTACACCTTATGTGTCTCATAGTGTAATTAGCCGTAGTGCTTGTACCACAGGAAGCAACATGGGTCTCAGCAGCCCAGGCCCTTAGGGATGCCTTTTGGCCAGGCACAAGCCATAAAGAAGGCATCTATGACATATTATTGTTCTGTTATTTTTTAGTCTGAATTCATCATATATATGTATATCAGGTTTTGATTTTGAATAAGTGTGGTGCTTACTTTTGGGTGCAACACATATGAATACCTCCTTCAAGATTCAAAGAAAGGCCAAATGGTTGAAACTATAGCCGCTCATCTCTGTTTCTCCTCAAGAAGTGTCTCATCACTTCTGCTTATCCTCTTCTCACATTTTCTCCCCATTTTCCTCTTCCTATCTTTCTGTCTCTTTTCCTCTGCCCTTTCTCTTGTCCATATTTTTTTCTCCTCCCGTTTTCCCATCTGTCAACTTTGTTCCTAATGTTTTTTCAACTCTGGTTTGAAACAATAGCCACTTGTTACTATTAAGAAACTGGCAGAAATAACATCTCTTGTATGAAAGATAGCCTGTAATCTTCCTTTTTTTTTTTTTTTTTTCTGTGTATCAGCATCAACTCTCATAAAAAACTTTCTTGAATCTGGAAATAAATTCATAGGAATCTCTCTTCATAAATTATAGTTCAATAAATGTAGTTTTTTGAACAGTGTGAACCATTTCTCCTCAGGCCTAACACAGCATCTTGTGCCTTTGGCAACCATGACTGTATTTACCTGCTATTCTTAGTGTGCTTTTTAATAGAAGGGCACATAGATACTAGACAAAAATTTGTGCACATTGCTTGATTTTCAATGCGTGAGGGGCACATTGAATGAGAAGTATGCACAGGGTTTATTCGATCAAGATGATAGTATGTTCTAGCATTTAGGTCGTCCAATAAGGATAGAAATCTGTTGGGGTTTTGAAGTTCTGTTTTTCACTTGATGCTGACTGGTTTAAATCTGTATTCTAACTCAACTACCATTTACACTTGGTCCTTAGATTTTCTTGGTCTCATTGATTAGGAAGTCTAGATAACTTACATGATGGCATTTTTTCCTTTAGAAAATTGGAGGAATAAGAATCTTTGTAGCTGAACCTAATTATTTTGTAGCTGAGAATTATTATGAGTTCTGGTTGTATGAAAGTTCAGAGTAATTTCTTTTTTTTTTTTCCTCATTTTGGTTTTTCTTATATGGTGTAATCAAGTGTTTTCCCATGCATAATGCATATGATGTTAAGTGTGACTCCATAGGTTTAAGCTCTTTCCATGTACTTTTTATCATTATTTGCGTTCTAGCTCTTTAAAGTTTCAGATATGGTGAACTAGGTTGCCAGCAACCAAAAGTTTATGCTTTCATCTCTTAACGAAAGCATCACAGCCTCCCCGCTAATCTGCCCGATTGGTTTTAAAATTTTGTTTCTTTAGTGTTGGAATGAGAACCTACAATCAGATGTGCTGTCTTCTGCTGGAATCTTTGTTTCTTTCTTGCTTTTCAAAGTGCAATTTTTCTGCATCATTGTTATTCATGTTATTTAGCTAGCGGGATGAAATGGAATGGTGATGCATTGCAATTAATAGTGAGAGTTAAGACAAGTCCTACCAGCTGACAATCAGGCTAGGTGGTCTTTGCAGGGCTAAGCACTCGGCAGATATCAAAATGATATGTTCAGGAGATGAGTGCTCAAAAAAGGGGTTTGGAGGTGGATGTGTGGCAGTACAAGAAAATAATTTCTTTCTTACAGGAGGGGAGTGGCATCATCTGATCATAAGTTGAAGGAACCTTATGTTAGTTGATTCACTTGTATTTAAGACAGTGGTATAAGATGTATGATGTAAGAGTGACTTGATCCAAGTAGGAGAGTATGAAAAGAAATTGTAGAGTTGTGTTTCTGCTTGCTTGTACTTCTTGGTTTCACCTTGTGGCGTTACTAATGAACTTGTTTATCTATCCAAAGAAAAAAGGAGGAAAAAAGGTGTATTCCATTTAAGTAGATCTTCATGATAGTTGTATTAAGTTGGGAGTCGGAAGAGAATGAAGTAACTCTCATCTAGTTCAGGATCACAAGTTGGGTAAGAGTATCGCTGTTGGAAAAATTGTTGGAAAAAATATTGACTATTAGTTATGTTCTATCAAGGAGGATGGCTTGTAGTCGCCATCTTAATTCTGAAGCCCTTGACTGTTGAATACTGAAATCTTTTGTAAATTTGTTGCCCTAGGAGAAGTTTCGTTTCTGCGCTTCAATGTGGGCTGCCTAGAATGGTGGATTTTCAAAGGATTTTGGTTGGGTTCATAGTTGTAGCATTTTCGATGTTCTTGTTAGTGTCTCTAAAGTGTGTTGATCTGGAAATCTCTTTGTTAATAGACTGTTTCTGGATTTTGTTTTTGATGGCATACTTCTTTAATATGTTCAGTACGCATAGCCTATTAACACAATACACCATGAATCATTCTTATTAAGTATAATACATAAGTGGAAAAAATAGATGCTGAGCTGTGTGCTCCTTTGGGCAGCTCAAACCTTGTGGGATGATTGCAACCTGTGTTGGGTTGGATTGATTTGTTTGATTGTTACGATCACAAAAAAATTGGGGCATAAAGCTATTATGTATTAAAATTGGTTCCTAGGTTTGGATTCTGTCCTTTGCATGTCATATAGCATTATTTTGTTTTCTTCTTCTTCTTTTCTTACTATATTTAGATGCTAGGGTTTAGTTGTCGTTTTGCTCTCCTCTTTTCTCCATAGGTACTTAATATGCTTTCTTGTTATTTGGGTTGCACCATTTGCTTGACTTTATGAATTTATTACTGCTCCTTATCTCTTTTTGATGCTATAAGGCCTTCTTTTAAAAAAAAAAAAAAGAAAAATCAGGCCATGGGGCCATTTTAGCAGGACAAATTTTCCAGTTGCACTAAAGCTGTTTTGTAAATAAATCTGTTATTTTCCTTGGTTTTATTTTTTCTTTGCTTCTCATTACTTATTTTCGTTGCAATATTCTCATTAAAAAACTTGTTTTGTGTTTACCAGGTCGCACTAAGCCCTTCTCTTTTTGTTGGCCTAGGTTCCTGTTCGACACCTTGTCTTTATGGTTCATGGTATTGGGCAGAGGTTGGAGAAATCTAATTTGGTTGATGATGTTGGCAATTTTCGCCATATCACAGCAAGTCTTGCAGAGCAACACCTTACTTCACATCAACGTGGAACACAGAGAGTTCTTTTTATCCCATGCCAGGTAAATAAAAGTTTTGTTGCCCTAATTGGCATCTCTGTCTCCCAAGTTGTTGGGATTCTTTGTGACAAGAATCTGTCTCATGTTGCTTGACACTCAAAATGCATCATATTCCATGTCAATATCTCTCTCTTCTGTGTTATTTTGCATGTGCAGATTCTCACTGTCTGCACCTATTTCCCAAATTTAATAATGAATTCAGTGTCCATGTTAGTGATCATTAGCATCATTTGGGATGAAATGAGGCTTGAAATTTGCTTTTCATTTCCGAAACAATGGCTTGCAACAGATGAGTGAAAAGACACTTTTCCTCTTTAGAGTTGTTACAAAATGTTGTATTTCAAATTGCCTAGCTTTTTGTGTTGTAGCTTTTGGTGGAAGTGTTAGGCCAGGGTTGTAAACAATCTGAGCTGAACTTCTTGATGTTCAAACAATTTGACTTGAAGTGGTATATATATGTTATAAAAATAGTTTGAGTTTTATAATAAAACATATAAGTATCTCTAGAAAGCCATTATGGGAACAGTGTGTGGAAAGCCGTTCGGAAAGGGTTGGAGGAGTTTCAAACATGTATGGGAGTTAAGCTTGTTTGGGGACTACTATCATATTTTTACATGATACATGATGTGGGAAGAGATCTCTTCTGGAAACTTATCTATTCTTTTACCGTTTAGCTTGAAATAAGAAAGCTTGGGTGAGTGATGGTATGGTGGTACATTTGGTTGGTTGGAAAATAGAATAGAGACCTATGAACAGTGGTGGCTTGGGCATCAGGCCACTATGGACATTTAATGTGGCAGTGTTGGGAAAATGGTTGTGGTGGTTTATGGTGGAGAAGTATAGATTGTGGCCGAGGGTGGTAGAGGCTAGGTATAAGGTGGATGAGGGAGGTTGGATAACGGTGATAGGGAGGAAGCCATATGGTAATGGAGTTTGGAAGACAATACGGAATGTGTGGCTTGAGATAAAACCATGGGTGGGCTTTAGGGTGTGGTGATAGACTATTAGTGGTGGACTTTCTGGGTTTATATGGCACGATGTGTAATAAAGAGGCATGGATGAGTGACCATGTGGTAAGGGTGGGAAGTGGGGCGGGAAGGGGGGCTTCATGGGAGGTGAACTTTAGGAGGAAGGTATAGGATTGAGAGGTGGATATGGTTGGAAGATTCTTTGAAAGGATCTATGCAATCAGACCAGATATTGAGAGTGGTGATGCCCTTGCCTGGATAGGGGATGCTACAAAGAAATACTCAAGGAAAAGATCAAGGAATTCCACCAGTTTGTACAAGGAAGAATATACTTGGCAATCGACTTCAGATGGCCTTCGGTTTGCTCAGATAGACAATGATACTCAGGGGTGGATTTCATTTGAGGAGGAGGTGAGGGTGGCTTTGAGGGAGTGTGATGGAGACAAAGCATCGGATCGAATGGTTACAAGATGGCTTTCGTGGAAGAAGAGTGGAACACTATTAAAGTTGAGATTATGGTAGTGTTTGGGAAATTTCATGAGAAAAGGGAGTTTGTTTCTTCACTAAATGCAACTTTTTTGGTACTTATTCTAAAAAAAGTGGGGCTCATAGTATTATAGACTTCCGACCAATCAGCTTGATAGGAAGTGTATACAAATTGATTGCTAAAGTTTGGTCCACAAGGCTTAGGATTGTGCTTAGTAAGGTGGTTAGTGCAAATCAGAACGCTTTTTTGAGAGGAAGATAGATATTGGATGTCTTTAATTGTTAATGAAGTGGTCGATCAATAGTTATAAGGAGAGAGAGGGGTTATTTGCAAACCTGGTATGGAGAAAGCTTGTGATCATGTGGCATGGGACTTTGTGGCCTCTATGATGAGAAGAGTGGGGTGTAGGAAGAAATGGTGAAGGTGGATAATGAAGTGTATAACTACTGCATCATTCACTGTTTTGGTGAATGGAGGTCCTTTTTTCAAGGCTTTCAGTGGCTGAGACAGGGGTTCCCTTATCCCCACTTCTTTTTCTTTTGATAATGAAGGCCTTAAATTGTATGATGAGTGTTGCTGTGTAGGGTGGTTTTGTTGAGGGGTTCAGGGTGGGGAGGGAAGGGAAGGGAAGGGAATGAGGTGGTGATTTCACACTTATTTTTGCGGATGATATTATTATTATTATTATTTTGGGTTAAGGAGGAGCAGGTGGTGAATGTAAGAGGTATGTTATTCTTATTTGAAGCAATTACAAGCTTGACAGTTAATCTGAGAAAGAGTGAATTGATTTCATTGGCGGCGGGGGTGGATGGGGACACCTTGCTAGGGTACTATCATGCAAGGTTGGAACACTTCTTATCCCCACTGACTTGCCTTCGAATATACATCTTGACGGAATGGAGAAAAGCAAGTTAGGGTTTTAGACACGTTAAAGGCAACTTGGCTTTGATACCATGTAAGAGATTGAGAAATTATAATTTTATGTATATCTTTATTGTGAGTACAAGATCTTCTTTAAGTAGAAGAAGAGTTATAATGAAACAAAAAAATAATAAAAAAATAAAAACTAAATATTAATAGCTACTTATGTTTTCTAATTTGTAATATTTACACAAATCTTAGAATATTCCAAGGATCATGCTGAATCCCTACTTTACCGAATTTTCGACAGTTTTGTAGCGGTGTTTGGTCCTGTGTTATCTCAGGTAGTCATGCTTGCGAAGTGGATATGTAAGAATGACATGTCATATGATGAAAAGTCAATTTATTTAGTAATTTTATTTGCAATCTAATTTACCCTTACCAATGTGGTCTTTGTTATCTTCGGATTATCTTTGACACCGCGGCATCTTTCTATGGATCAACGTACTTAGCAAAATGACATAGATATGTTGATTGAAGAGTTTTTGTGTATGTGTGGAGGTGAAAAAAAAATCATTTGATCCTATTTCCTTATATGATGACAAGTTTTATGGTGCTGACAACTAACTTTTTCAACCACTTTTTTTGCCAAACCTGCAAAACACTATTTACTAATAAGGTTACTCAGCCAATCCTTTTGTTGTTTAGAGGAGTCACTCTCTGCTTCTCTCTCTTCATCTGTCAATTATCGAGCTCTTGCTTTTTCCTAGTCACAGTAGGCGTCCTTGTTCTCTCGACCACTTGGCACATTTTGTAATCTGAAGCTGGTAGGTTACTGGAGTAAAATTTTAAAGAATGAAAGTAATGATTGTTACTTTGAGAACTTAATTTTCTGGCATCACAGATGATTTTCCTTTGGGATCAACTCTCACTAAGAATTTCAAGCTTGAGTTATATGTTGGGAAAAAGATATTCTGTGTTTCTATTTGGGAATTTAAAAGGACAAAATAAAGAGCTATGGCATTCCAGATAATTAGGTAAGCATGGATGTTTGCTTTATACAGATCCATTTGTAACATACTCTTTTGGGTGTAGTCAACTTGTGATTCAGGATTCAGACAGGTGACCATTGTCATATTGGATCTGTTTCTGCTATAGCATCTATTTTGATATTTGGTCTGATATTCTTTACCTAGTTTTTGTTACTTCTCTTCCTCTTCTTCTATTTTTACATTCTCATTTGTCTTCATTTTTCTCCTTTATATGCTATTTGCTTACTAAACTGGTTATTGTATCTAACATGATATTCCCTTTTCAGTGGAGAAAGGGTTTGAAACTTAGTGGTGAAACAGCTGTAGAAAAAATAACTTTGGATGGTGTCAGGGGTTTGCGTATCATGCTGAGTGCAACAGTTCATGATGTATTGTACTATATGAGCCCCATTTATTGTCAAGATATTATTAACTCGGTAAGGCATTTCTTGAGCTCCCATTTTTCAAATTTTTTCGGACAAAATAAAAAGAATTCATTTTCCAGTAATCTGGCAGGGCTGTTTGATTGTTCCGAAGAACCACTTTTAGTCTCGTTCCTTAATGAAATGGCACCATATCATACATAACCCATTGGGATAATTTTCTCTCTTATTCTATATAAAACGAATGGATTTTATCTCAATGATGCAAATCTATATAACATTTCATTTTGTTACCTCCAAATCTCTATAGATCTTTGTTGCTGAAGTGCCATATATCTTGTGATTTTTTTGATAAGCGCATCTCTTGTAGTTTTATGTTGTCATTGAGCTTACTTGACCTCATTTAAACATGAGCGTTGCTGGGGGTACTTAAAAAGAAGGTTATACTTACTCCTGGGAAACATGCACAGTGTGGTTGTCTTAATTTGTTAAGATATTGAAGCATTACTATAAGAAGTCAAGGTTTCATTTAATAGGGACCACACTTCCTGCTTTAGTCTATTTAGATCAGAAGCAGAAATATGTTTTTAGCTTGAATTTTAATGTTGTTTCTCCTCCAGGTTTCAAACCAATTAAATCGATTATATTTGAAGTTTCTCAAGCGAAATCCTGGTTATGACGGAAAGGTATGTGGTTGTTTGAGTTAAGCTCTATCCCTCCAGTAATCTGTAATTATGAACATCCAGTGTACATCAAGAGTTCTGTTAATCATGCTTAAATTTGTACAGGTTTCCATATATGGCCATTCTTTGGGAAGTGTTCTTTCCTATGACATCCTCTGCCATCAAGAGAATCTGTCCTCCCCTTTTCCCATGGATTGGATGTATAAGGAAAATGTTAGAAATGAAAAATCTACTTGTACAAATAATCAACCTTCTACAAACTCCGCAACAAATGTGGAGGACAAGAACTCCACAGTGATGAATGAAACTAAGGGCACAGTGGAAAATGCTGAAGGCATGAATCAACTGGAACATGAGGAAAGACACAGGGAATATTCTCTCTCAATTGTGGGTCCTGTTGCACCAGATATAGAGGAAGGTACTGCAAGGAGTATGGATTCTGAGCAAGTAAACAGTGAGGAAAATGTCCATCATGATTCTAGTAACAACCTTCCTCAAGAGGGTGGTCCAGACATAACTACAAATGTGAACTCTGATGTACCAGATAATGATCTGGGAAAATTTATGGAGGAAGAATGCAAAGATCCCATTGATAATGACAAAACAATCAAATTGCTGAGTGCTGAGGTACAATTCAGGCACAGAAAAATCATCTTACACTAATCCTCCATAGCTTTCCTTTTGTGTATTTTGTGATTTCTGAACTCGTTTGATCCTGTAGAGTCCAACTCACATTTTAATTTGCAAAACAGATGGAAATATGCAAATGAGGACTCATTAACAAGTAAATATTATACATTATCGTAGTAATTGTATTCATTTAACATTATCATTTCAGATTGATTCCTTGAAAGCGAAAATAGCAGAACTAGAATCACAATGTGGCAGCAGAGATATGGATGATAGGTTGCTTCAAGGTGCTTTCTAGTCCTTTTATTACTTAATTGGTTCTTGCTTGTGGGAGGGGCTTTTCTTTGTTTATATCATCAGGTATTAATGTGTTCCATAAACAGGAAGTGAAGATGTACCTGCAATCTCGCCAAAGCAAACCATAACTGAGGAGCTACTTCAAATGTCCGATGAAGCACCAAAGAGTTATACCCCTTATATTAAGTATACAAAGCTTGAATTCCAGGTATGGAATAGAACTTAACAAATTCGCTTTCTGTCTTTCTCAGCCTTTTATGTTGTCCTTGAGTAGCATTCTCCAGAGACATTTCTAGTATCTTGGTTATATAGATTTCTATATCTGAATTTTAGAAGAAAATCAGAATGTGTCCTTTCACTGATTAACTTATCTTTAAACATCAGGTTGACACGTTCTTTGCAGTTGGATCGCCTCTTGGAGTCTTTCTTGCCCTTCGTAATATTCGTATTGGAATTGGTAATGCTCAGTAGTTGTATGTATCTACTGCACTGTAAATGTAGTGTTATATGATATTTGTTATGTATTGAATCTGGAACTACCCTTCAAAAAGTCTTTAAAGATTGCTAAATACATGCTTTAGCTGATTTCCTTTGCTGAGATTGAAGACTAAGAATAAAATTTCTCTTCTATTGCTGTGCTCAAAAGCTTCTTAGCAATAGGTTTTATGTCAAAGAACTGTTTCCACTGTTCAAGAGAAAGAATTTAAGACATACTCTGATTTTCCATTTTCTTTGTTACGATTCATGTGGACTTGAGTTTAAGCATCTTTTCAATAACTTTTGCTGTGTGGGTCTGATATATGTTCAATGTATGTGAAATTTTGTTTTGATACGAAGTAAGATTTCTCTCCTGCTCCTCATGGCCATGGTTTAGCAATTTGAAGTTCTGTTAAAGCACAGATATCCGAGAGAAAAATGGCTTTACTATTTTTGCATAAATATCTATTTATTCAATACCTTTGTGGTTTTGATGGTTCTTATCCCACTTTGAAGTACCCTTGCAATCTAGTTTTCTAAGCTGTCTTTTCTTTTCCATTTCAGGCAAAGGACAGGAATACTGGGGTGAGGAAAATATTAATGAAGAGATGCCAGCTTGCCGTCAAATGCTCAACATATTTCATCCATTTGACCCTGTAGCGTATAGGTTTGCCTTCACAACATATTGCAATGCTATTTAACTAATGGAGGAATAGCTCATGGTTCCCAAGGGAAATGCTGCCTTTAGTGATGACTGAACTTTTTGTTTGATGTATCTCGCCTAAACTGTTGGAAACTTGGCTCCACTATTTTCCCCTATTCACATGCCCACATCTTTCATTTAACCCAAGGATGGAATCACACATTGTTATCAACAGTCCACCTCCTCTCCCCTCTGGGAGACATGGTGTGGGACAAGAGAAAATCAAATCTAATTCCTCTTTAACTTGATATAACCAAATATTTTAAATCTGGTGCTCACTGGAGAAGCTATGTTGAATTCTCGTGCAGAGTAGAGCCACTTGTCTGTAAAGAATACATCACCAAACGCCCAGTTATTATTCCTTACCACAAAGGTGGAAGGAGATTGCATATTGGATTTCAGGTAAGGCTTCTCCACAAATACATGATGTTGAGCCAATTCTCTCTCTCTCTCTCTCTTTCTATCTCTCCCCCTTTAATACACCTTCCTTATTCACCTTCCAAGTCATTTTTCTTTTTGATATGCTAATGTTTCATTGTTCAGGAGTTTGCGGAAGATTTGGCTGCTCGTTCTCAGGCAATAATGGATCACTTCAATTCTGTAAGGGTGGGCCTTCTTAGATGTCCCTGAAGTTAATATCTATTTCTAGTGTTTATATATATATATATGCGTGTGTGTTAATTATATTTTGGTATTCTCTTTTTATTTCCTTTTCTTGATATTCTGTCTTTTTTATCAAGAGTTTCTAGGTAGGCTTTGAACAAAATTAGGCTTTGAATTGTTTGGTTGTCTTTTAAAAATTAAGTGCAAAAAAGTTCATGTTACGAGAAGTCTTCTCCCCATGAAGTGACAGAAAAATTATTAGACAATGCCAACAAGGCTGCAACTAAATGCATAGGAACACTGAAGAAAGGTAAAACCACAGTGGGAAAAAGAAACAGTGATGGGAAGAGAATAAAGATTAATTCCTAAATGATAATATTTCTAAGAGATTCAAGAACAAATCGTACTTGATAAAATTATTAACAGTGAAATGAGAATCTAAAATGTAATGATAAATTTCTTCCTAATTTAACCAGTCCATGAGAATATTATGATCTGAACTGGGTCAATTGAAACTTGAAACATGCACATTAACCATTTCTAGTTATTTGTGAGAAACTACTGAAATTTGAAGTCTGCTTTTAAGCAGGTGAAAGTGCTTACTGTTTGCCAATCAAGAAACATGGAAAGGCTAGAAGGTACTGTTTTATTTGACCTATGTCTGTTTTTGATCTTTTGATCCGTTTTCTTGTGCAAGTACAATTACTGGCTAGGATTCCATCTTCTTCTTTCAGTCCTTGAATGAATCATGAATATGAAACGGAAAAGTAATCTGATCTACATGTGTTTGCTCCTATGAATTTCGTCATTACAACGACAAATTGCTCATCTTTATTCCTTCATATGTTTTTTTTTTTCTAAAAAAAATATACATCAGATGAAGCAGACAATGCTGAAGAAGAAGGGAGGTCGTATGGTTCTTTAATGATGGAGAGGTTAACCGGAAGTGGAGAAGGCCGAATAGATCATGTGCTTCAAGTAGGTGGCTGTGCAATTCAACTTTAGCGTTATACTGTCTATTATCATTTCATGTCTGTCAGTCAGTCAAGCGGGTTTATCTTGTTCTCTCTCTTCCTTCGTGTCTATGTGTCTTTGCTTACGTTTCTGTCCTTCATCTTTGCATGTGTCTGCAGACTCCACGTGTGCATTTAGGAAATTTCCATCTGTATGCCAATAATTCCTCTGCTTCCTGTATTTAGTGTCAACTCTTATTTTCTAATAATCTCAAGTTTAAGTGGAATTTCTTCCTTCACAAGTATGTTTATCTGCATATATGTGCAAGTATGCATATTTTGTGGGTGCATTCATGTGTTTGAATGCCAAAGTTTTTTGTGGAAGCTCTTCCCTTCGACTCATTTCAATCCAAGAAAAACCATAAAAATGGAGGTAAAACCTTGCTTAGAGCTTCCTAAGTTCATGTCATCATCCAGATTTGTTTCTCATTCCAAGCAGCAGTCTTGATGTTTTTAGTGAAGTGCATTGCTTTTGATTTATCCAGTTATTTTCGTTGATGCTTTCGTTAAGATGCATTTAATTTCTACCATTTACCAGTCGAGTAGGTTTTAAAGTATGCATTAACAGGTCTGGTAGAATCTCCCATAATTTAATTATCATGACGCCATGAGATGTCCTGTTGCTGTATGTGAAATATTTGTATCCTGTATCTGTCTTGACCATGCTAGAAGTGGAGAATCTTAATTGTTTTTCACCAGCAGACTTTATGGCTCTTGCTGCTAGCAATTGCATGAAGAATTATTAGATATAACCATCCAAAACCCATATAATATATTAGTTATTGGAGTTTGGTGAGGAGGTGATCGATTATCATAAGTGCATAAGATCATCCATCACTAGTAGTAAAATGGTTAACCTGCTACCAAATGATTACTCGGGAAATTTAGAAGTGATGATGATGCTAGATTGTGTTTGCGATTCTGGAACAGCATTAGGGTTCATGATCTAGTTGCAATCTAGGTAAATGTTTCGGTGCAAATCTGAAAGTAAATGGTATCATCTGAGTATCAAAATTGTTTACTGACGCAATAATAGCTGTTAGTTAATTTAGTAGATTGGATGGCAGTTGATTCTCTAAACTGGTAATTTTATCGACTCCCGACTTGACTGCTTATTCCTTTCCTGGATGTTTGCCAATGCAGGATAAAACTTTCGAGCATCCTTATTTACAAGCTATTGGATCACATACGTAAGTAAATTCTGAAATTGAAGTGTTAATCATTCCTTAATACCAAGCCTTCTGTGTTTTACATACCCACATAAAAGCTTCTCTTTGTCTACTTGTCTTTCTGATTGGTCAATCTTCATATGCAGAAATTACTGGAGAGACTATGATACGGCTCTTTTCATATTGAAACACTTGTATCGAGATATACCTGAAGATCCCAGCTTGCTTGAGGAGCTTAATGGAGGCAACTCACGAAATGAGAGTGGACCCCAAAGTTGGTCTGATCAAAGAGATATTGCTGATGAAGAACTTCCTTTAACATTTTCTGACAAAAATATGGTTAGAAACTTCTCCAGGAAAGCTAAAAAGTTTCTGAAGAAGCCTTAAATCATAACACACACTGCCTCATGTTGGTGTATGTGGCCAGACTTGTGCATGTAAATTTGTCTCAAGCTAAGAGATCTTTAGTCTGTCATTCACTGCATCAACTTTGGCCATTACGTGTATCATATCCCTGCATCGAGTCAACATTCAACATTCCTCAGTTGCAGGAACTTTCACAGAGGAATACATGTTAAGTGCCTGTTTCTTCATTGTACATAAAAGAAAGCAAGAATGTAGAGATCAGGGCCAATGGATCTTGGTGGGTATTGGGTGGTTTTGGGACAATACAGGATTGAGTATACGGTGTCTGGAATGCTCGAAAGGTGGGACATTCTGTTGAATTACTTGTAGCTATGATAACCTTGATTACATTTTACACTGAGGAAATATGATGGAAGCTGTTCATAAAATGGTGGAAATGTGTTGCAGAATAAGATTCCTAGTTCACATTTTACTGCTGCAATCGTTAGGTCAGAACTCCAATGTCATCTGTACGGGATGAATAATCCTTCCTGCAGCCTGCTGTGATCAAAGCTATTGTTAAAATTGCAGTACTGCTTACAAGCGATAATGCATCTCTGTAACTGCAGGTTTATCTTTTTCAGTTCCTGCACATACCAAAAATAATCTTACATGATGACATCATGGGTTAGTTCAATCTGATAATAATTCAAACTTCAGATAATTTGAAACTCGAAACAAGTGGAACTCGAAGCAATTGAAATCAGAATGGAAGCTCCAATGATTCTGAACCCTCAAAAAAAATTCAGATAAAGACTTTGATTTGAAGCTCAGGCTTCACTGAGCATGATCGCACAATCCGTCTCCCTGTAAGGGAATGCCAGACTGCTCACTGTTCCTGGTTCCTGTAAGCCTAACATGCAGTCCTGGAGGGAGACGTATAACTTATTATACATAGATGAGAGCCAACAGCGGTCAACATTGCAGAACCATGAAAGGAACAACAGCAGAGGCAAATGACCTTTGGAATGCAGGACCAGTCCCGATACATGTAGGACACTGTCAATCTCTGGCACTGTATGTGGCACAGTGCCCCTCAACCGACCAAATAATGCACGGAAAGAAGCTATTAAAAATTCATACCACTTAGCTGAAGCAAAGAGTTATTTTGGCAATTACTTTATGAGATTTGAAATCGTCTTTACTAACTTTGTTTTAAAGAGTAAAAATTATATAAGAATTTAATATACATATATCATGTTATCTATTCAAAATATAATAAATTAAATTCTGATTTATTAATTAGATTTAAATTAAATTTTATTTTAAATGACTATAAAAAAGTTAATGATATTTTTGTTATTAAAACATCTTAATTTTAATAAATTTTTTATTTTATTTTGAATTTATTTTTAAATTTGAATAATTTTTTATATAATTTTTTTAAAAAGTGAATTTAAATATATGTATTTTTAATATTTAAAAATTTTGAAACTTTTTATGATTGTAATGTAAATATTTTTTATACATTTGTAAAAAATTTCAAATCAAAATCTATTGTATTAGATTTTAAATTTGAATATTTTTAATTTTTAAAATTATTTAATAATGTTCAATTTAATTTAAATTGATAATTAAAATCTTATTTATCAATTTTTAAATCTAAGAGTTTGATTAATAATATAAAATAAAAATAAAAGTTTTATGAAATTTTTTTATAGTTTAATTTTTTTATTAAATTAAAAAAATCTATAGTTCGAGAGAACCACACAAGAAAGGCAAATATATTTTAAATTAATGCGTGTCATGTTCTTCTTATTTAATTTTTTTTAATTTTTATCAGTTTTTTGTGTAAAATAAATTTTTTTAAATTATTATTCGAGTAACAAAATAATTATATCTGAAAAAAAGTCTAACATATCCATTGAGAAATAATATTCTTGTGATAGCATTTTCAAACTTAGTATTATAGAGTAAATAATTTATATTATCGAGTCTATTTCTTTTTCTAAATTAACATGCTAGATTATGATATAAATAATCTTAATTTTGAATAAATATAATAAAATTAAAATTTATTTTAAATAAAATTAAATTAAAGTAAACATAATATAAATTAACGTTTATAACATAAATTTAAATTACAACATTGATTAAAAATAAATCATTTCAATAATAGTAAACTAACCGTAAAATTATAATTTAAAATTTATGAATATCATCTCCACTTCTCCAAAGTGAATATTAGGTAGATAATCATTGGTTTTAGAAAAAATTACTTCAAAAAATTAGGTAATTAAAGAATATTTCATTATCTTAAATAAATTAATTAAATAATTATTTATTATATTAAATAAATTAATTAATATTATAAATATTATTTAATAATAATTATTATAAAATATTAATTACACTAATTTAATTTGACATTAAAATACACCAAAATGCTATTAATTTTAATATTCGTTATTGAAAATGCTCATAACGACATAATTTTTTTTATTTTCTATATTTATTTTCTTGTATTAAGTAAATCCCCCGATATGTTATGTATATTATAATAATCACTTTGGGTGACCAAAAAATATTGGCTTCTTATTTATTAGGTAGTGATGCAAAGTGGAGGAAATACTTATTAAGTAACATAGTAAATGTGTCCCGAATCTCTAACCCTAAGACGAAATTAAAAGACAAAAAAAAAAAAAAAAAGCTCACAAATTTACATCAACATATATATATATATATATTTAATATGTTTATTTATGAAATAGATAAAAATTGAAATGGATAAAAGCCAAAATGGGCAAGAACGGAATGAGAAAAAATGGATTCAATATATGTTATTTACTTGACAAGAATTGGAATTAAAATTTTATTCATAAATTTACTTAAACTTGGAATCAAAATAAAATATCATAAATTTGCTTGTATACTTTTTAAATAGATATATGTATTTTAATTAAAAAAATAATATTATAGGTTCTAATAGTTATATAATATTTTAAAAACATAAATAAATTTATTGAAAATTATATTTTTAAAAGTAGATTAAAAATAAAAATTAAACATTATTTTTATCAGTAATGAATATTTTTTTTAAAAAAGTAATGAACTTATATGACCATCAAGATAATAATTATGATATGTTTGATTTTTTTTATTCAAACATTTAGAAAAATAAAAGATAAATTAATAACTTACTTTGAGTTTTAAAAATGAAAATGTGAATCTCATAAAAACCTCCAAATTGTCACTTCTATTTCTAAATTTTAAAGTCATATGAAATGTTTGCATTTTTTATTTTCATTTTATGATAAAATCAATCCGAAGATCGTAAGACTTTTTTTCATTCACCACTCCAATTCTCTAACATGCCTGTGATAAATCTTTTATATGGCCCAGTGCAGCGGCTGGTATGATTAGATAGAGAGTGACGACACCGGTTCTTGTGCCGTTTCAGTCATTGTATTAGTGAAGCACATCTTCCTGATGGAGAGGGTGAACTAGTGAACAGACAACTCATTAGATGCTATGGATAGCGACATTAAAGCTTCAAATATAAAGCAAGAGATGACGATTAATTAATGCAACTCCATACTATATTTTAAATAGTTTTCAGTTAAATACTTATTAAACATTCTTTTACATGCTACACAGTGGGAACGTTGGGTGGGGGAATAACTGGGATTGAGAAATATGGACCAACTAACAATGCTTCACTTCCAACCATTGGATCCTCTAAGGTTCCACAGCAGAACTCATTGTAGAAAGCTCTTGCCCTTCTGAGGATGTAGCTTATACAAGATTTCATATACCAGAAGCTTACCCCTGGCAGTTCCCCAGCCCAACGACGCTGTTGTTTCCCTCGGGCCTTGAATCTTCTTTCCTCAGCATCTCCTGCTTTATCTTCTTCTGGGTGCCTCTCCATGTTTGTGTAGCTTCCTGCACGGCTCTTAGGTACAGTTTCATTGTTAATCTTTGCATTCATGATTCTTTCTTTTGAATGAATTACTTGCTTAGGTTGATTGCCTATGGGTCTGTCATGCATGCTTCTTGGAGGGGATTGCCGGGATTCAGGAATCCTTCTTCCATAGCATGCAGCCTGTGCTGATGATGTAGGATTTTGACGTTTAGGATGCTGGAACCTTGTGAGGGTTGTCCATTGAGTTGCCATGCCTGTGAAAGAAGGTGTTGGGAGAGAAATCCAGTGCAATGGGAGTTGAGACTGTAGATGCTTTTGAATCCTAATGGCTTTTATATTGGCTGAATGACAGTGTTATAGACCTAATAACCTGAACGCCCTTAAGCAGTGGAGCATGTGAAATCTTGGACCACATAAAAGTGGCAAGATTGTGTTGTCATTTTCACCTTTTTCATGACATAATTGCATCTTATGCACCAAACACCAACCCAGCTTTTGTCCAATTAAGCTGGAACTTATGTCCACTGTTATCTTTGATTCCAGAAGAATTTCAGAGATGTGAATTACTGGCATTGCTCTTGTAATCTCTCTTTTAAAATCTGGCAATTACAGGAAAATGTTATAGAAACTCTTGAGCAATATATATACTTGAGTCGCACATTACTTCAATAGTGTATTAATGCAATAGATTAATTTGGTGAACATATAGTTAAGTTTCATGGCCATAGATGGGTTCTGTAGAGATAAAAAAACTTCAGTGCAGTTCAGTTGTCATGACCGGGGCTGCTTATACGGGAAAACTGATTCCATCACATTTCATGTTGTATTTCAACAGGAGCAATGCCTTTTAAGATATTCATCCAAAGGATCTATCAGTCCAGAGCGCATGGACCACACTTAAAGCTAAATTTTGCACTGTATGCAAGCAAATTTATCTTGCTCACTATCTGTATCAAAGGGTAAAGTCTTACTTGTCTGCACCACTACCACTTCTTCATTGTGACTTAATGATATCAGAAGATGGTTAGAGATCTCCCAGTTAGGTAGGGAAGGATAACTGTAGCGAGTCTGAAGAAAAAGAAAAGGCGCTCAGAAGAAAATTAGATAATGATTTCCTGTTGGATGATTATGACATATCTCCTAATTAGGGCGTACATGTGCATGTAGCATTATATGTTCTTTGTTGGGTCGATCTGCTGTGTTGCCTGATACTAGTGGCTCTCAGGTGGCTATGAGGAAAGCTCTTCATAAAAAGATATAGAAAGCAACTACTCATTGAGCCAACAGAACCTTTTTATAGTAGTAGGGCTCACTACCTTATCTCATCTTCACAGGCAATATCAGTTGTACTTCACTGATAGTCATCATCATCTAGATGAACTGTTGAGATGTTAAGAAGGTTCAGCTTCACATGGGTGATCGAAATGTGAGTTAGACAACACAATTACAACTCATGCACCGTCATGTTAGGACATTTACTCATTTTCATAATCACTTTCCTCTTCTAATCAGGTAATTTGCTTTCTTCTTTCACTAATTTCATTAATGTAACTCAGAATGCCTTCTAACACGCTTCTCAAATTCTACTGAAAGATTTCTTGGCCTGAGTTGCTGTGCTTCTTGTTGTGGCTCGCATATCCTCTGACATTTCTTTCAAATTCTACTTAAGGATGTACCATTTGAGCAGCTACAGTAATGATCATATTTCTTAATTAGCGTTGTATATATAAGAACTGGTCCATTTAGCATCATAGGTTTTGTGGTGGTTTTTTCCTCTTTACTTCTCAAATCATATGTGGTGCATCACCAACAACTCTAGGTATACCTAGGGTTTGATTTATCCTGTTTGGATTAACACAGATAGAATCAAAGAATTTGCTTTGGCAAGATCATGAGGTACCAAGGGAACTCTTGGGAACCATTTTCATGAAACTTAAGTTAACATAAGATATCATCAAGTTGATGAAAATTAGTGAATAAATTTTCTGATATAACGCATGAAGAAATGCTCACTGTCTTAATGCAATGCTAGTCATCTCTGTTATCTTTCAATAATACGAGGGCATTAATTAATGGAGGTCATAGTGCAAATTCAGAGATGAACCATTACTGTTGGAAGTACAATAATACTTGGTGGGCTTCCCGGACCTGCTTGCCTTGATTGGTGCCCACTGTTCTGTACAAATGAAGTCAAGAATTAATCTGTGTCTAGATCTACAACACCAGTATTGATTTGTACTACTGCTGATACCGACCATAAATTTAAGGCTCACAATGATGCATGAGCTCCGGGAATTCCATTTCAGCGTATGGCATATGTGGAGCAGATTGAGTATGCAAGCTGTTCCTGGTCTGGCATTTTATCTGTACGTATTATCGCGTGTGTTTGATTCACTCAACATCTTTTGATTCTATGAAGTTAGAACAAAAACTGAACCAGAATCGTCTTGAATAATTAATCTCCTAAGCACTTCCAATTTCCCTGCATCAACGTTAATCTTAATCGTCTTTCTTATGCTACACAGTAATGAGCTTAGCAGCTCTAGTGAGATCAATGCCAAATGATCTTCCACAAATTTCAAAGGCAAGACAGCTACTTCCTGAAACTAATGACCCAACAGGAAGATAAACTTAGAGGTTTATCGCCATGCACTAATAGCAAATTTCTGTCCCCACGTTGGTTAATGAGCATCATAGCTACTGTTCTTACACCAAGTGAAAGGGCATATGTAATAAATAACAAAGTAGCTAAAAGTTCAATCTTCTTACCTGTTTGTCAGGATATGTATTTGAAGTCATTGATTGGTTAGACATAATTGTGAATCTTTTATGTGTACGATTGATCTTTGTTTCTATCCCTGTATTTAGTGCATCTCCATTTACTATTATCTATAATTTTGGTACGCTTGAGAGAAAGATGACTGCAATGATTACACAATGACATGGTGAACTTCAAAAAAGCAAGAAAAAATGACTCATCTAACAAGATGATTTTTTTGTTTGAGTTGCCGATCCAAAGACGATGGATGCTAACTTGTTGCCAGAAGTTAATTGTCAATCTCTTTTGGAGAAAATTTGTAATGTGTCAACCATTTAATCTACAAAAATCTACTGTTTTTACACCATTTTATCATGTTTCTGGCCATACGATCTAGAGAAAACTTATATTTAATTGCTTCGTGATCTTTATAAAAGTTTCATTTTAAATTATTTTGGATAAAATGCAATAAGGCTAATTTGAATCCAAGCTCTTTTAGATGATCCTATGACACTTTAACCATTCAATCAATAAAAATCTTATGAAGTATTTTTAGTAGTAAAAACTATTAGGCAAGGAGCATAATTTATATTATACTTACCAATCTCCACTCAATTACTACACTTCATTCTTTTAACTGCTTCTTTTATTCTTCGATGAACACCACTCACTACAACAAATAAAAGCTTTAATGACAATTAAAAATAGCTTTTAATGACAGTTGTAAAACTGTCATCTTTGTTCATGTCATTAAAGGGGAGAGTTTTTAATGACAGTTCTTGAACTGTCATTAAAGGGGGTGCCTTTGATAACAGTTCTAATAGAACTGTCGTTAAAGGGGGGCACCTTTCATGACAGTTCTAATATAACTGTCGTTAAAAGGTGTTACCTTTCATGACAGTTCTAATATAACTGTCGTTAAAAGGGGGTACCTTTCATGACAATTCTAATAGAACTGTCGTTAAAGGGGGTCACCTTTCATGACAGTTCTAATAGAACTGTCGTTAAAAGGGGGTGTCTTTCATAACAATTCTAATAGAACTATCATTAAAAGGGGGGTGTCTTTAATGACAGTTCTAATAGAATTGTCATTAAAAATATATATTTTCAGTATTTTTTTTATTAATTTTAAAATAAATACAAAATTTTTACATTCAAATTATCCAAAACGTGGATATATAAAATTTTTCATCTCTTCCACATCAACCATATACATCAATACAATTCTTTACAATTTGCAACCAAAATTTTTCTATTATACACTTCGAATACTTACATATGTTTGAATGCTAAAGATGAACGAATGGATAGAGAGGGTGTGGCTGCCTTCGTGAAGATTGAGACAAATGAGAGAAAAAGAAGCAAGGAGAGATGTAGTACCACTTTCAGTAGTTACTTCTGGATGAAGAGCAAAGAGGAAAATGCCTGAAGAGAGGCAGTGCCACTGCTTGCCAGTAGTTGCTCTAGCTATTTTTAGGTAAAAAGCAAAGAGGAAAGGACAGGAAAAAAGTAGTGCCACCAACAGCTAGCCTAGCTGCTTTTAGATGGAGAGCAAAGAGGAGAAGGTCCGGAGAAAGGTAGTGCGGCTGTCAACTGGTTTAGCTTCTCAACAGAGAGCAAAAAGGAAAAGGGATGACCTAGATATAGACAGTAAAAATTGAGCACGAGGTTCTGGTGGGTTCTGGAGACAAATTCGAGATCCCTGTCTTAAAAGAAAAGTGAGCAGCCTTTAATGTCAGTTCTAAAAAAACTGGTGTTGAAGGCCATACTTTAACGCCAGTTTTTTCAAAACTGACGTTAAAGGCCATATTTTAATGTCAGTTCCTCTAGAACTGACATTAAAAGCCATAACTTTGAATTGAAGGCTTAAAGATGTTCTTCCATCTTTTCTTCTGTTCGGTACTTTCCATGTTGGACCTCCTCACTATGTGAAATGAAGAAAAAATGCTTATGATCACTAACTGCACTTATATACTAAAGCTAAAGTGATTCAGCCTGCACTTGAGAAACGAATCCAACCGGTTTCGGAACCATTAGTTCATGGATTGAGAGAGTGTGTGTGTAAGTTGAAGCAGCAACAGCTGCTGCTGTTGCCGTTTCTTACAGCAGCAGTAGCAGCTGCAGTAAGCAACAATAGCTGCTGTTGCCGCTTCCTACAGCAGCAGCTGCAGTAAGCAGCAACAGCTGCTGTTGCTGCTTCTTATAGCAGTAGGAACAGCTGCTGTAAGCAGCTGTTACTGCTGCAATGGTTGCTGCTACAGCAAGCCGGATTAGGAGTTGATGGAGGCCAAAAACCGGATTAGAGTGTGAGCTGCTCTCTGAACATATCTGTTTATGGCAGTTGCAGTGACGGGTGTTTTAACGTGAGTCCTTCAAGAACTGGCATTAAAAGAGGGCTTTTAACGTCAATTCTTGAGGAACTCGCGTTAAAAGCTAGCTGATTTATCTTTTAACGTCAGTTCTTCTAGAACTGACGTTAAAAATCTAGTTTTTAATGACAGTTATTTGAATAACAGCCGTTAAATTGTTGTCACTTATTACAATTTTTGTAGTAGTGACTCTTTCAAAAGAAAAACTTTCTTTTTAGATGTTACATAATTGATTGAAGGCTTCATTTCTTTGATAAATTTTGTGAAAAAAACATCGTGCATAGTCGAATGGTAGCATTGAAGTAAGAAAAGTGGTATGACAAAATTACTAAAACCTTAGTCTCGCAGCGTGGAAGAGAAAGAGAAATTTTTGGTCAAGTTTTGCAATTTCCTATTGGTAGTTGTTCTATTTTTTTTCTTCTCTTTTCTTGAGTTGACGATTTTTAGATCATATGATTTTATCGATGAGTAATTTTTTCTCATTTTTAAATATTATTTACTTAGATGTTTTTGTTCTACAATGTCACATTTGGATATAATCTTTTGCATGATCGTATTTATGCATTTTAGTTAGATAGCTCCTTCTTTTATTGTATTTGTGTTACAAGATTATAATTTCTCAATCATTAACCCTTTTTTTTACTCTATTATATACAGGGGATCATAAATTACAGACTATAATTTCTTAATCATTTATCCCCTCATTTACTCTACTATGTACATGGGATCATAAATTGTTGGTGCAATATTTAACTATTTAATTTATGTTACTATACTCAACCAATTGATTAAATTACTTGATCCATTAATGCATTCTGCTATCCTCAGAGAGAATATCCTTAAAATTACTCCATGCTAAATTTACCGTAAAAGTTGAACAAAAATCTACCAATGCATTTCGTTATGTACTAATATGTAATTTGCCATTTCTACGTTTAATTTTCCATTTTGCATATGGCGTGATAACAACATTAAAATTTACAAAAATCCTGCAGATCTCATACTACCTATTCAATTCAAGAATTTTATACTAAGAAAAAAGATGAAATGCTCCACTGATATCATAACTTGAGGCTCTGCTAAGTTAAGTAGAGTCAACGATTACATGCCATACTTTTAATAACTTCAAGATTCTAACTTCAAATTTAAGTTGAAATCTCAGACTTACATTATTTGCATTGCATGCGGGTATAAAGCTAGAGCCATGACGAATATTCCACTATGAAACAAGTGTCAAGGCAAGACTTCAATATCTATCATTATTATTGGTGAATCATATTAATATAATTGAAATATATATGTTATTCAGTTTACATCTTTTTTGCTTTCAATATGATTTTAGCTGGTATAATTAAAATATGGACAAGGTTTGAGACAAAAGGATAGATTTATATATTGGTTAGTTAATTAAGATATATTTAAATGTTGCTTTGATTACGATATGGATTGGCAACGTATATATCCGAGAAAACTTAAGGGAAAATTAAATTTAATCAAGATTAAAGTTCCTGTCAACATTTCATCCTAATTGCACAACATGAAATGATGCTTATGTATAGTAACGTAAATTATTCAATATGTTATTCGTTTACTCATATGTTAATGTAATGTGAACTAGAATTACACTTGTAAATATGTTGTTAATTAGTGTTTAAATATGTTTTTCGAACATTAATAGAAAGATTTGATAATGGTTAACACTCTAGGAGAGATTTCCTTTTCATTGGATGGAATTGGGTTGGATTTGACTTAGTGTTTCAGGAATAGAAGTCTAAATAAATCTTGATGTTTCTCCTTGATATAATCATTTGGAACATTTTGTCTTCTCCTTGATAAGTTTCTCATGAATAACTATTTTCCTTTCCAAATTATTGATGTTTATCTATCTTTCTCTAATAAAATCTATAATGGCCATGAAATCTAGGGTTTATTTTTAATTCTAATATTGGTTAATCTTTTCTTTGATTGCACTATAAAAACTAATGAAAATTGCATAAGATTCATGCCAACAGATCTATTTAAATGGTCAAGGATTGAAGATGATGCTCCTTTACTGATATTAAAAGCCTAGGGACTTTTAAATCATATAATTTATGCTTGTAGTCCTCCCATTTTGTATGTTTATTGATAAGACTCTACACCATCTTGATTACAGTTCTATTTAACAAATAAAATTCATCTCTTAACTAGCAATATAACAATGGTAAACATATTAAAGGTTTAGAAATGCAAGAAGCAATAATAATGAACTCAATTCAATGTTGTGCCACTGAATATGTTGCTTTTTAAAAACAAAAATAATGCAACTGTATGATTTGAATTAGAAGATTGTTGGGTTGAAAGCTATCGATTGTTTTGGAAAAGAAAGCTCTTTTGGTTCACATATCCTTAATTAAATGTAAGGCTCCACTATATCGACTAGGCTCCTTTCTTCTCCAAGTAGAAAAGATAAGGACTAACTAAACCACTTAAATCCAGTTCTTGTTCTTCTTCTTAAGCTATTATAATAATTTAATTTCATTTTCTAATTAGAAGATATTAACCTAATTAATTTACTAAATCTTTTTACCTTAATTCACATGATTAAAAAATATTGACATTAATGAGCATAATTTTTTTTCTATTTCTTTTTTCAATTAATGTATTCCTTTTTAGGTTTGCTTCCATCATAGATTCTCATCCCTCTCTTAGGAACAACTTTCGCTCTCTTTGCTTTCTCTCTTAGATAGTTTGCATACCTATCAAGATTAAAGAATAGCATCAATCCTCCTTAAGGTGACTCTAATTTCCTTCCCCTGGTTCTTGCATAATCAATGTGGTTGTTGGGTTAATGGTTTATAAACCTTATATATTTGAAAACAAAAGGCATTGATTCTTACACAAAATAATGAGTAAACTAACTAATTAGATTAGTGAAAAAAAAAAAAAAGCCTCCTAGCTGATGCCTCTTATTAACTATAGGATTGATAAGCTTAAACTCAACACATCAATAGAAAATCATTTAAAAATAAAAGCCTATTACCTACAACTATTTGGAATCAATTCTTTTTATTTAGAGTAAGAGTAAACATAGAAGTCTTTTTCACTTTCTTGTTTATTTTTTTTTTATCTTATTCTTACTTAATAGCTCAATGTTTCTTATCTTATTTTGATAATGACATTGCTTTACATGGTATGTATCATATACATAGTAAGCATATGTAATAAGTGGGTTTTCTTTTGTTTGCCATCATCTTATAGTAGGCTATAAACTTAGTTTTTCATGGTCGAAGTAGCTATAAATGGTTTTTTAATACTTTTTCAAGAAATAACTCTTCCAACTAGCACTAAACATAGCCTCAAGTGAATCTTTGCTATCCAAGTACCTAGCAATGTCGAAGTGTGAGTATCTAATAACTTTCAAGTGATCAGATCTCCGATGTGTGAGCATGAAATCTTTTGTTTTTTGCAAATACTATATAACCCGTTTTGTTGCTTTCTAATGAGTCAATTACTCAAATATATGCCTAACATTTCTACTATAAATACTATATCTGGATGCATATATATTTGAGCATACATGAGACTCCTTACAATAGAAGCATAAAGTAATTTATACATCTCTTTTATCTCAAGTTTAACTTTAAAGTATTTTCACTAATGAAATTTTTAACCTTTTACCATAAGTGCGTCTTTAAATGATAGAATTCAACATGCCATGTCTACCAAGCACCTTTTCAAAATAAGTCATTTGTGATAATCCAAATATACCTCTTGAATGATCATGATGGATCTATATACCTAGCATAAAAGATGTATCACCAAGATCTTTCATTTTAAAATGACAAGATAAAAACTTCTTAGTTTCATGCAATAAAACCTTATCATTGCTTGCCAATAAAATGTTATTTACATAAAGAATAAGAATGATGAACATCTTACCATTAAACTTGAGATATATAAATTAATTGATGACATTTTCCTTAAAACTAAATGAAATAATCACTAAATCAAATTGTTGGTACCACTTATAAGATGCCTACTTAAGACCATAAATGAACTTCTTTAACTTGTATACAAGGTGCTTTCAGTCCTTACACTTAAAATTCTCTGATTACACTATGTATATTATCTCATTTATTTCTCCATTATAAACATAGTATTTATGTTCATTTGGTGTAGCTCTAAATAGATGCCATGATTACCCTAAAGGAGTATTTTGTTAAAACAGGCGACAAAGTCTCGTTGTAGTCAACGCCTTCTTTTTTAGTGAATCTTTTGGCAACAAGGTGAGCTTTATACCTTTCAACATTGCCTTTCAAATCCCATTTGATTTTGAAAACCCATTTGCAGTCAATTGGTTTCTCTCTTTTAAGCAATTCAATAAGGTCGCATACGTTGTTGTCTTCCATAAACTTTATCTTTTCCTTCATGGCTTGAACTCACTTTTTCAAATTAGGGCATTATTTGACTTGATGAAAGATGAAGGATCATTTTTCAATCATGTATCAAACTCCTGCTTTTAGAGACAAACAAAATAATTATCCAAAATTGACCTTTCTTGACAATTTTTAAGAACCATCAAGAAAGGTAAACCATTAAGAAAAGTACACTTTCTTGCTAGTTTTTAGAGAATCATCAAGAAAAATCCCTAATTTCTTTAACATTTCATGACGATTTTCAAAGAAACTATACCTCTTGAACGATCATGATGGATCTATACACCTAGCACAAAAGATGTATCACCAAGATCTTTCATTTCAAAATGACAAGATAAAAACTTCTTAGTTTCATGCAACAAAACCTTATCATTGCTTGCCAATAATATGTTATTTATATAAAGAATAAGAATGATGAAAATCTTCCCATTAAACTTGAGATATATAAATTAATTGATGACATTTTCCTTAAAACTAAATGAAATAATCATCAAATCAAATTTTTGGTACCACTTACAAGATGCCTACTTGAGACCATAAATTAACTTCTTTAACTTGTATAGGAGGTGCTTTCAGTCCTTACACTCAAAATTCTCTGATTACACTATCTTTATTGTCTCATTTATTTCTCCATTATAAACATTGTTTTTATGTTCATTTGCTGTAGCTCTAAATAAATGCCATGATTACCCTAAAGGAGTATTTTGTTGAAACAGACGACCAAGTCTCGTTGTAGTCAACGCCTTCTTTTTTAGTGAATCTTTTGGCAACAAGGTGAGCTTTATACCTTTCAACATTGCCTTTCAAATCTCATTTGATCTTGAAAACCCATTTGCAGTCAATTGGTTTCTCTCTTTTAAGCAATTCAATAAGGTCGCATACGTTGTTGTCTTCCATAGATTTTATCTCTTCCTCCATTGCTTGAACTCACTTTTTCAAATTAGAGCATTATTTGACTTAATGAAAGATGAAGGATCATTTTTTCAATCATGTATCAAACTCATGCTTTTAGAGACAAACAAAATAATTATCCAAAATTGACCTTTCTTGACAATTTTCAAAAACCATCAAGAAAGGTAAACCATTAAGAAAAGTACACTTTCTTGCTAGTTTTTAGACAATCATTAAGAAAAAACCCCTAATTTCTTTAACATTTCATGACGATTTTCAAAGGAACTATACCTCTTGAACGATCATGATGGATCTATACATCTAGCACAAAAAGATGTATCACCAAGATCTTTCATTTCAAAATGACAAGATAAAAACTTCTTAGTGTCATACAATAAAACTTTATCATTGCTTGCCAATAATAAGTTATTTATATAAAGAATAAGAATGATGAACATCTTCCCATTAAACTTGAGATACATAAATTAATTGATGATATTTTCCTTAAAACTAAATGAAATAATCACCAAATTAAATTTTTGGTACCACTTACAAGATGCCTACTTGAGACCATGAATGAACTTCTTTAACTTGTATACATGGTGCTTTCAGTCCTTACACTCAAAATTCTCTGATTACACTATCTATATTGTCTCATTTATTTCTCCATTATAAATATAGTTTTTATGTTCATTTGGTGTAGCTCTAGATAAATGCCATGATTACCCTAAAGGAGTATTTTGTTGAAACAGGCGACAAAGTCTCGTTGTAGTCAATGCCTTCTTTTTTAGTGAATCTTTTGGCAACAAGGTGAGCTTTATACCTTTCAACATTGCATTTCAAATCCCATTTGATTTTGAAAACCCATTTGCAGTCAATTGGTTTCTCTCTTTCAAGCAATTCAATAAGGTCGCATACGTTGTTGTCTTCCATAGACTTTATCTCTTCCTTCATGGCTTGAACTCACTTTTTCAAATTAGGGCATTATTTGACTTAATGAAAGATGAATGGTCATTTTTCAATCATGTATCAAACTCCTGCTTTTAGAGACAAACAAAATAATTATCCAAAATTGACCTTTCTTGACAATTTTCAAGAACCATCAAGAAAGGTAAACCATTAAGAAAAGTGCCATTTCTTGCTAGTTTTTAAAGAATCATCAAGAAAAATCCCTAATTTCTTTAACATTTCATGATGATTTTCTTAGGAACTATACCTCTCGAACGATCATGATGGATCTATATACCTAGCACAAAAGATGTATCACCAAGATCTTTTATTTCAAAATGACAAGATAAAAACTTCTTAGTGTCATGCAATAAAACTTTATCATTGCTTGCCAATAATATGTTATTTATATAAAGAATAAGAATGATGAAAATCTTCCCATTAAACTTGAGATATATAAATTAATTGATGACATTTTCCTTAAAACTAAATGAAATAATCATCAAATCAAATTTTTGGTACCACTTACAAGATGCCTACTTGAGACCATAAATTAACTTCTTTAACTTGTATAGGAGGTGCTTTCAGTCCTTACACTCAAAATTCTCTGATTACACTATCTATATTGTCTCATTTATTTCTCTATTATAAACATTGTTTTTATGTTCATTTGTTGTAGCTCTAAATAAATGCCATGATTACCCTAAAGGAGTATTTGGTTGAAACAGACGACCAAGTCTCGTTGTAGTCAATGCCTTCTTTTTTAATGAATCTTTTGGCAACAAGGTGAGCTTTATATCTTTCAACATTGCCTTTCAAATCCCATTTGATTTTGAAAACCTATTTGCAGTCAATTGGTTTCTCTCTTTTAAGTAATTCAATAAGGTCACATACGTTGTTGTCTTCCATAGACTTTATCTCTTCCTTCATGGCTTAAACTCACTTTTTCAAATTAGGGCATTATTTGACTTGATGAAAGATGAAGGATCATTTTTCAATCATGTATCAAACTCCTGCTTTTAGAGACAAACAAAATAATTATCCAAAATTGACCTTTCTTGACAATTTTCAAGAACCATCAAGAAAGGTAAACCATCAAGAAAAGTACCCTTTCTTGCTAGTTTTTAAAGAATCGTTAAGAAAAATCTCTAACTTCTTTAACATTTCATGACGATTTTCTTAGGAACAATCATGTAATGTTATGCATTTTTTGAAATAATGTTTTTCATATTTATAATTAATCTAAAAATTATATCTGCAATACCAATTAATACACCAACCAATACATTACTTCAACCAACATCGATACATCAATACACTTACTTAACATTTTAATGCAACTAATACATTAATGCATTGTACTAACTAATACATCATACTGTCCTGACATTGTGCCAAAATGTTGACACTCACAACATTCATCAAATTTTTTTAATAAATTATAGTAAAGTTTAAGTGCATAGATAATTATTTTCTACTAATTCAATGCAATTACAAAAGTGTAAAGTATGTACATAGTTTTAAGTCTACAAAGTTGAAGCATATATGCACAAAATAACTCATTCACTTTTAATTGCATCCCTTAACTAACCCATGTGAAATTACACAAATCCTTCTTCGACTCATTTATTTTTGGTTCGGCGTGTGTATTTTTATCCATCAACTGCATGGAAAAGAAATAAATTAATTAAACATTTTCTTCATGATAAATGCATTAAACTATCAAATAGTTACTAAATAACTTTTTATTTTGTAAAAAGGAATAGTATCACCATGTCATATAATGTTCCATAGGTATGTCTATATATAGTAACACTTTTTTTTTTTTTTGTTGCAAGGGAAAAACTCATTCTAGAATCTTATACACATATGTATTACTAATACATGATGTCTACATATCTATCAAATCTTTTCCTACTATCATTAAGTTAGACTAAACATACAAATTTTGTTATAAATGGTGAATTCAAAGTAAATATTCTTCATATCTATCAAATCCTCAAATGGATCCTAATTTAACAAACCAGAATGCAACACCAATGGATGCTAGTTCCATTTTTTCAGTAAATGGAAGGTTTAGGTTAAAAACTATAATCTGATAATCCAAGGAGGAAGTGAGATGTAAGCCTCTTATATAAAAAGTTAAGGAGCAAAAGGCAGTTTTTAATAGTAGGTTCAAACATTTAAGAGTACTAGTAATTAAATGCTAACTTTTTTACATCTAAAAAGTTTATAAATAGCTAACTAACAGAAGAAAAAAGTAGAGACATTAAAGAAAGGGAATGACAATGCAGTCATAATACAATGAAGTATAGAAGGTAAGTCATGTACTCCTATGGCTTCAAAAATGGCTTTCACTATGTCACTACTGTGTAGCCCTTACTTCAATCACATGCAAATTCAAGCTCTTTAAGAAAAGGAAAGTAGGTAGAGATATATGGTGAAATATATTATGAAGAATATGATTACGATAAATACTAGTCTAGGTTTATTTCAAAACAGAACACTAAAAATAGATATTAATAATAAACTTGAGAAAACAAAAAAATCATGTAAGATTAAGAAGGATTTTCATCACAGTATGACCATTAGATGACTGATCTGATGATTGAGATCTCCTGAGGAATGATCTAGAGAAAGGAGACCAATATGTCTCATTTTCATCTTCCCATCCTAAAGATTGAAAAATGGGTAAGAGATTCAGTAAACTAACATATAATTTCAAGAAAAGCTTTTTAGATATCAAATGACCATAAATGGCAATACCTCACACTTTGAATCTACTGTTCTCAATTTTGCCATTATTAGCATCAAACTATAGATGTTCAGTGACTTTCACTTGCAAATGATCATAATTGGATGTTCTGTTTGGTAACAGGATCTAAAATGACCTATTTTAACTCAAAATTCAGCCTTTCTTAACTCTAAAATCTTGAAAAATTGCATCTGTAGCCTTATTCATTTTTCTTTTTATATATTTTTTTTTCTAATTCCACATTTCAATTTTAAGTCCTCCTGTCACAAAAATTATAAACAAAATCATTAAAATACAGTTTACTATAAAAGGTATTGTGTAATGTCGGAAGAGATTCTTTTGTCTTTGTAAGTAATCCAAATATGAAAAAGGAAAAATAAATGCAAATGCTGAGAAGAGATCATTTTCTCCTCATCTTTAGTTTAAAAAAAAAAAGAAATACCTTAGAGTGATGGTTATTAAAATTTTATTTTATTGTAATGATAATTTGAAATAAGTGTAAATATACACATATGTAAGCCTATAAAAAGATATCAAATACATCGTTGTTTTTAATGTTTGAACTAAAATATAGCTTGAAATTATCATAATCAGTTACATAATATATGTTTTTTTTAAACTAACATAATATAAACATGATATAAAATTATCGTAAATAAGTTATGATATAGATTTGACTTAAAAATAATTTTCTTTTGAGTCGATTATTTTTAGCACAGATATATACTTTTATTTACTCAAAATGCACTAAAAATTTTTCTTAATAATTATCACTTTGATGATTATATTAGATCAGTCTAGTACAATGTATATAAATAATTACATCATCAAAATAAAAAAGTCAACATAAAATTTTAATACTCTTTTACTTGGGGCGACCTCCCAACTAGCCATATTGCAGCGGCAAAGTTGGGCATCTTGCTCAATAGTGGGTCCGCATCAAAGCTAGGTAAAATGTATAGCACTTCTTTCGTACTTAGGAGAATGTGCAACACTAAGCATCGGTAGATCTCACTTCAAAATTTGAATTTTTTTTGTTTTTAAGGGTGAATGACCTTTAATTCTATTATAATTTTTCACCCAGAACACACTGAATCCATAAAAAAAATCATAAAATCATATAATAAACTACAAATTAGAATAAAAAACTTCATATATTTAATCTCAACATAATAATCAATTTGCATCCATCATGATTCATATATCCTTTGCTTTGATATCAATTGTTGAAGATCTTAAGATTTCTAATTAACATGAACATGTTAGATTTCTATCGTAAAAAATCAAAAATAGATTTCAGCATAACATGCTCATATACTTGATAAGATTATATAAATCATGAAGGATGCAACTTGAAATCAAAAACTTTCCTTAAATCCATTGTGGTAGCCATCATCAATGAGGTTGATTGGTCTTCCAACGCCATATTCTTCTTGATGGGTAACTTCGTTATAACTTTTGCAACTTAATGTAATTTCCTCCCGATGCTCTTTGAAGACCATAACCTTGTCTTCTCTTTCATATGTCTAATTATATTATCATCTCATTATAAATAATATAAATGAATTATGATCTTTTACACACTTGATTTATATCACTTATCTATTAGTATTTTTATAATTTATTATTAAAATATATATTAAATTATATTATTTAATTTAATATTTATTAAATATTTATTAATAAAACTATGTGTCATAAATATTATATGTAATTTCAAATTTAAAAAAATAGCAACAAAGGTTACTTGCATTCCCACAAACCAAGGCTAAAGTTGAAGATGAGTTGCAGTCATGGGTTGGAAAACGAAGTCGAACTCTAAGGCGGCAGCCAATTCGGGCCAAATGACAGCCGACACTGTCCAAGAGCCGTCACCTGTAGCACTTGCCCTTTGGTTCATGTAACCCACTCCTATCCTTTCTATAGTGGAACACACTGTCCCCAACACAGGACTCCCAAATCCCAAGTCCAATTCGGCAACAGGAAACCTTCTTCCTGATGACAAAACCAGGCCTGGTCCTCCTCGACCCAGAACGACTTTCGATAGCATTAACCCTGGCCTGTGGCACTCAACCCAATCGATTAGATCCAAGAAATGAGCCTCGTTAGTCACCTTGGATATGGCCTCGTTAACATGACTGGCAATGTCTGATATGGAACCCTCCTTCACTTCCGCAACACTTGCCTCTTCAACAGCCACAGACAAGACGTTGCCTATGTAGTTTGACATCGAAGCTTTGTCTCCACCAAGTCTACCACGTCCGTCAACCAGCCAACCCATCTTGCACTTTGCATGGCTTTTGTCTATGGTGGTAACCATGATCTTCCATACATAGGCTGAGAAAGCCTCGATTTTTGTTCTCCTTTTTCCGCTGGCAGATGCAAGACTTTGCAGCCTGTTGATGCTTGAGGCATCAATATAGTAAAGACGCTTAAGCAAGATTGTTTCTGTTGGGATGGTTCTTATCTCCTCGATGGTGCATTTCACGTAAGCTTGGTCCAAGGAAGGGTGATAGGAGAGAGAAGAACGTGGGCGAAGGTTTCTCCTGTGATCTGGTGTGCAGGATATTGGTTTCTTCTGAGCCACTTCACACCATGAAGTGAGAAACTTACCGAAGGAACTTGCATCTCCTAGTGCATGGTCGAAGGTGAATGTTATTGAAATTCCTCCGCAAGCGAACTCTGTCACCTGGATTTGAAAAGGAAAATCTGGGTTTACACGTACAAGCTTGCCTTGAAGAGATCCACCCAGATCGTGGAAGTTAAAGTCCTTCAAAGCAATATTGGCATGGGCTTCTACAATTAGAGCACCCTTGTTGTCACATATGATTTCAGGCTCACCCGTATCCTGGTTTGGAATGATTTGACCAGCAAATGGGTAGTAATAACTAAGAGTTTTGGCGAGGGATCTCTTAAGAGATTCAATTATGGAAGTGAAATTTTGGAGAACTGGCTTACGGTAGAAATAGAAGTATGTTACAGGAAAACGGCCGGAGAGAAGATCAAGGTTTGAGAGACTCAGAACATGAACCTGTGGTGATGGACTGATAGCTTTGACTATACTCTTCCTGTGAAAGTTTACTTCCAACTTCCTATCGGCTGGAGCCTCAGTGTCCATGGGATGCTGGCTGCTTATAGAAGAATTAGGGTTTATGTTTAGCTTGTCTTTATCACCTAATTAATGCAGAGCTTAATATATATATATATATATAAGCTAAGATTATAAAGAAATAAGCGAGACTTACTAAACTAAGTATTGTTAGTGCAGCACCTTGTGCGCTTGAGGGTGACATGAAAGATCCTTTACCAAAGGTGGCAGCAGCACTTTATAAATGTCGTTTTATCAATGATAATATAAAGGTATACAACATTATTAAAAGCTATTGACTTACAATTAGTATGGTTTCTCTATGGACCGCACAAAGTGGCTTAGTTCCACTTCTGGTAGCCAAATGATGATTTTTCGGCAGTGGAACCCAGGCTATTCCAACAGATTCTGCAAATAATTCGCACCATTACCTTCTGAATCATCATCAGCGGCAAATAACCAAAAGAATTTTCCTGCATTTTTATCAAATAATGGGCAGAAATGAGTTAATTGTGGTAATTGATCTAAATTTTTAAAAATATATATTTAAAATTATTTATTTTATATATTTTCATATTTTTAATTTTTTTTATTGCAAGAGTAATACAATTTTTAAGATTGCCAAATGGGTTTTACCCTCATTTTTTTCCTCCCTCTCACTGAAGCACAATACCCATGATACTCTGCAGACAGTTCCCCCCTTTTCTCCATCATGTTCTCCCTTCTCCTTTCTCTTTTCTTCCTTAAGCTTCTCTCTTTTTCACCTTTTTGTTTTCTCTTCTTGGTAACCAAAGCACCAAACCTATGCTTCTCTCTTTTTCACCTCTTTTTTTTTTTTTTCTCTTCTTGGTAACCAAAGCACCCAAATGTCTTCTGTCATCATTTCAAATCTATTTTATATGAAAATCAACAACATTTGATATGGATTAAAGCAATAAAAAATGATTTTGCTATGCTTGGCTTTCTACTGTGATATGAGAAAGAATTAATATTTAATTTTTTAAAATAATTACAATTGAGTATTAAGGTAAGATGAAACCAACAACCGTGTTAAATCAACAACCAATATCAACTTGTTGATATGTCAGAAATAATATGAGAAACATAGGAGTGATGGTCTAAAAGGGTTGCACATAGAATCAATTGGTTGAGCATGTTAACTTAATTTAAGTGATGAAAGTGCAGATTATGACACTGAGTTGCATATCTTACTTAAAGTTGATGACAACAAACTACAAACAAATGTGTCTTCTAATAATGATGTTAGATTCTTATTGTTAGATAGTAGTCTTCTGAGGGTCATTTGCACATTCTTGTCATAGAACATAGAGTAAGATGCATATGAAAGTCATCGATTCATTGATGATATTGATGATGTAGAACTAATGATAGTTGATCAACACATATCCTGTATTGAAAAAAAAAAAAAAAAAGGCTTGCTCACCTTTTTAGTATGAATTCAATATGAATGACATGAATGTTTTATGATGTAGAATTCAAAAGAGTTTGTGATGAGGCGAAGGCGACTCATATTAGCCAATATGAAGAGGAATTGCTGTGAAATACTAGTGTATAGAAATTGAAAACGAGCCCACTTATTCTCCCACATCCAATTTTGACAATACGAAGCCATTGCTTCATTGTTACAATAATGCTAGTAACAACGAGGTTGCAGGAGATTTAGATAAAGTTCAAATACACACTACTATCTTAAAGGCAAAAAATTGTTTCATTGATAAGATGTGTCCAATAGTAAAACTTAATGGTACACGCATTATAAGCAGAGATAAATTCTTCCCTAACAAAAAAAAAAAAAAAGGTGAAACATACACTTGGTTCGTATGCCTTACTGGAAAATTTTGAGTTTTTTGGGTAATGAAGTCGAACAAGTTAGTTTTTATAATGTTCTATAGAGAATTTACATGTGAATGGAAAGTCTAGATAGTTAGCTTATTAAAAAGAGAGAAAGAGTTGTAGTAGATAAGAAGGTGTTATCTGAAGCACACATGCAGAATAAAGAAAGTTCATAAAAGATGTTGGTAAGCTAGTGCATCAATTATTGGGAAAGTGATTACTTAGAGGTTGTGTTTCAATGATCGTAAACTTAAAGACATAGTTAGACATATAAGAGATGTATGAAATCCAAATACTGTAGAGTATAATATAAAAGACAAAAGAGCATGCTTTGAGTTTGACATTCAGGGACCCATTCAAGTGGTATCAATAGCCATCTTCTTATTGCTACATATTGAAAAAGAACAATTTACATACAATTATCGAGATCAAAACTAATGAAAGTGATCATTTTAGGTGCTTTTTCATATGACATTTGGTCAATCAATCAGAGGGTTTCATATAGTTGTTTGGCTTATGTTTGCTATTTATGGTACTTATTTAAAGAAAAGGTTTAATGATATAATGTTTGTTGCTACTTATAAAGATGATGATAAGCAAATATACCTTTTAGCTTTCAGATATGAAGATTTAGAATATTAATTCTTAGAGTGGTTCTTGAATCAATTGAGAAATGTGACTAGTGTTGTCGAGGGATTGGTTTTCATATCTGATCTAAACCCTAGCATAAGCAATGCACTATCCATGGTGCTCCTTGATGTTACCGATGGATTATCCAAACTTTTCTTTATATAAAGTTATAAAAGAGACAATGTGAAAAATAGGTATAAAAGAGATGATGCGTCCAAATTTTTTATAAAGCTATTAGATCTTACCGATAGAGTGAGTTTGAGTAGTTAATGTCTGAGTTGGCAAAACTATACCTGTTTGCTCATTTATATATAATGAAAGAGGACCTTAAGAAGTGGTTACATGTGCATTGTTGCAATTGTTTTGTAATTGATAAACCTGTCCAAAATTACAAGGCCTATCAAGAATGATAGATGAACGTACGTGACATATCTAGTAGGTTAGCTTTGGACTTGTCATTTGTATAATGCTAACTAATTATTTATAATGTTACCCTCTCTTTTTTTTTCTTGAACTTATGATATGCCTAATGATGACTAATTGTTTTATAATGTGCCCCATTATTTTTTAGACTTAGACTTGTATCATACAATAGTGATGGATTAATAGTGCTATGTGACATATTGCAATGTTATAGTGTACTTTAGTGCTATAGTGACATATTGCAATGTTATAGTTTACTGTGTCTCTATCACAGTGCATTAATTTAGTAAATAGTGCATTATGATTATGGATATATATGACAATGAAGTATGTAATGTGAAATATATTTTTTGTATGTTTATAGTTATTTAACCCAAAAAAAATGATATAACTTAAAATTTAATGTGTCTAATGTCAAACTAATGATCGACATCAATTTGAAAATAAATGACCAATAAAGTCTCCATTTTGTTAAAATATGATTCACTTCTAGTTCAACATCAAACTAACTGACCATGTCAAGCTAATCATGAATTATAGTCTCAAACTAACCATTCAAATGCGGGACTCAACAAAACTACTATCAGAGTAACCATCAACATGTCAATGTGAGAATTTATATATTCACTGTCAAACTAACCCAATCAAATGAATCGATGTGCGAAATTATTAAAAAAAAAAAACCTGCAACTCTAATTGGAAATGCAAGCACAATATTAAGCATCTTCTGAATTGGTGAAAATCGATATTGCAATCAGCTTTGAGATCTATTCATATCTCACTTAACAAAATTGATTTTAAGGCCTTCCATGAGGATCTCTATGTAATTCAAATATATCCCTTACATTAAAAAGTGCATCCGATCACTACTTGTTAGCTTTGCATTTAAAATTTTGACATGCATGAGTAAAAAATAAAAAAATAAAAAAAATATTTTTAAATTATTTAGGAATGATATGATATTATCTAGATGATTTAAACTAAAACAATCACATTAATAATTTTAAATATTTTTATAGATATAAAATATTAAAATATTAAAAAATTATCTATGAGAAATTTCACCTGTCAACACACATTACAACAAAACATGGATTAAATAACAGTTAAAATAAATTTTAAATAATAATTATAAAATCATCATCTAAATTAATAATAATAGTAATAAATAAAACATCCTTGTTTAGTAATCAATATAAAATGACGAAAAAAATATTGATTAAAAATAAATTTATTATCGGTTATAAAACTGATAATACCAACATCTCCTTATGTTCTAAAGCAATGAGTATATGATCCAGCAAAACCCTATAAGATATCTTTATTTGCATAGAGAAACATGCACTTGAAGATATTGCATCCTTTTCAACCAAAAATAAGTCCTGATTAGACAATTGGATACATCATTGGCACATACCCATTTTGTTTATAATGGTCAAAAGTGAGCATTATTAAGCATTTTGAAGAGTAAGATTGGCAAAATGCTTCATGTTTGTGGATGCCACTTTCCTGTAACCAAGGAAATGGTAAGGCCTATAATTATTGTTTTAGTGCCTGTCACTCTAAAATTATGTCTGTCTTAGTGATCTTGACAGCAATATGGCAGGCTTAAAACATTTATCACCATCACAGTGCTTGCCAGTGGGTATATATTTAACTTTTCAGTTTGTGTCAACTTGAGTGGGTCATGGACTCCACATATTGTAATGCTGCATATTTCATTCCTTAGTCCTTAAGTGTCTTTCATTTTTTGTTTGTTTCATAATTTTATACGATTATATATATTTATTAATATAAAATATCGATGAAATTAATAAATCAAATCGTTTCTTGAGTCAAGGTTGATCAAATTAAATTAATAAATCAAAATGAGTAATATCTAGTTAGATAATTAATTAGTGTCTAGGACTTTATTTAGCTATGTTTTGTAATTTTATTTGATTAAATTATTAATATAAATAATAGATCAAATTGTAAATGTTAAATTTTAAATCAGATTATTTGTAGAATCAGCTTGATTTAATTAAATAAACAAATCAAAACGGCTCCTGTTTATATTCAGTTGGTTTGACCTATCAAAATTTAAAATCAAACTTTATAATATGTACTCTTTGAAACAAAATTGGCAAGTAATCATTTTGCTCATTTTGAAATTTAACTAGAAATAGAATAATATTACAAGTTCTTTCGAGGGAGCTGAACTTCGAATGTAGGTTCGGTTATCACAACCCAACAGAAGTAAATTTGATTTTTAATTTTTTGATAATTAAATTAATATAATAAAATTATGTATTATACTTAAAATACAATAGATATATAGTGAATTTTAAGGTGAATATTAAATATTTTTCAGATTACTATACCACTGAATATAATATATATATATATAGTAAATTTTTAAGGTGAATATTAAATATTTTTCAGATTACTATACCACTGAATATAATATATATATATATAGTAAATTTTTAAGGTGAATATTAAATTTTTTTCAGATTATTATACTATTTTATTATTCTAAAATTTAAAAGTACATTAATATTAATTATATACAAAAAAAATTACTTTGCAAAATGAATCTTTACAAAAATGTTTATTTTATTAATTTAACTTTAATTTTTTTATTTTTTAAAAATTAGTTAAAAGACAATGGAATGCATTCTTCTAAATTTCAATCTCTTTTTTTTTAAATACATTTTTCTATTTAATACTTTTCAAAGAAGTTTGTCAATCCCAATGTTTTCACCTTCTTGTTCAAATAGTAAAGATTTCTACACAATTCATTGAAATTTTCATTATTTTTTGACTAATAACTCTCGATAAGATATGCAATTATCGATTTTTTTGATTATTTAATGCATGAATGAAAAATGCAAAAGTGAATTTTGTATTTACTGGATGTAGATTTCTAGTAAGTGATATTTTTAAATTGTTTTTTAGTTTTGATCAAGTCTATATGTATATATTATTTTTTATATTTATTTGATTTGTCGTTATTTGGGCATGAGGTTTTGCAAATGAGTTTTTTCTTGTTGAGATTCTACATATGAGTATTACGTAGGTAATGCTTCATACTTCATATAACCTTGTGTGCTTTCGTGTAACCTTGTATTATTAAGTTTCATGTCACATCGTATGACTTCGTGTAATCTTGTATGGTAGTTTCGTGTAATCTTACTACTGTAAGCTCGATGTAATCTTGTATGCCTTTAGTGAACATTGTAGTTAGAAGTGATAATTTTTTATTCGACTAGCCAACATGACACAAACTCAACATGAAATAATAGAGTTTGAGTTTAGTACAAATGCATTTGGGTCATAATTAGATCCACCCGTTTAAACATAATAAAACTTTTTGTGTTGTGGGTTGACTTATTGAACTTATTTATGACTTGTTTAACCCAATAACCAAAATGATATAATTTTATTATATACTGCGTGTTATAGTGCGTTGAAATTTTTCTTTTAAATTTAATCTCTTATCAACTTAAAAAATAAAAACTTCAATATTCCTATCCTTTGTCTACATAATTTTGAAGTTAGGACCTAATGTTTATTATTTTGTGATATCATAACTTAGGTTACTATAATTAGTATTTGTTAATTTATATATTAATTAGATATGGATTAATATTAAGTGAAATAGTTAAATAAATTAATTATATTATTTAACGGGTTACTCGGGTTCAACAAGTTAAACAAACTAAATAGGTTAAATATGTTGGATAAATATCACTTATTAACTAAACAAGTTAAGCATGTAGTATCATGCCAACCATTTAAGAAACATGTTATGTTTGAGTTTGCTCGTCTACTCATTTAATAATCGCATAGTATTTGTGTTATGTTTAAACGTGTTGTTATGACAGGTTAACATGACACAAATCCAACCCATAAACCTGAATTATCATCATTATTTGCAGTATATCTGGATCATGCACAAAATCTACACCTGATTTTTCGCCTTCCTAATTTAATACATGTATCACAAGTGTTTCAATCTTTACCAGAGGCATATTTTTTCTTGAATTTGAGCTGACATGGAGTTAACACTATAAGTCATATGCATTGGCGCATGCCACACGTGTTTATGGCTATATTTTTACTTGAATTTGAGATAACATAGTGTGGACATTATGATCATATGCTTCAACATAACTGGTAATTAAGGTGTGAAAACAATATATTAAACAAATATAAATTATATTCAAATCATAAAACCTATAGTGAACAATAAACATATGAAAAACATATCAAACAAATAGAAATTGTATTCCTTCATTTAAATCATAAATTTTATACTCATTCATTATTAAACAAATAAATTATTTCATTCATTCAATTCTCAATCAAATCTTGAAGAAAAATATAAGTACCTCGAACTTGCAAAAAAAAACAAAAAGATTAAAAACTTCTTCAAAATTAAGAGATCCAATAAAAAAAAGAGAGAAGAGAGAGAAAAACAATCTCCAAAGAGTGATAAAATGCATATTTGGAAAAGGGAGACATGGGTTCCATGATTTTTTAGATAGCAAAGACATTCATGTCAACATAAGAAAATAGCTTAAAAATAAATAAGTTAGTAAAAGTTGATTTTTTGGTTAAAAGAAATTAAAGTCATTTTGCAAATTACTCTTATATTTATCTATGTAAGTTTATACTTTAAAATTAGTGATATTTATCTAGAAAGATTTAATTTGAATTGCTAATGTTTAAATTTTTTGTAATTAAAAATGTTGAATATGTAGACAACATACGTTAAATTTAAATTTAGAGACAATTTTATCTAAGAAGTTTTTGAAAAATTCTTTAATCATTTAGTTTTTAAAAATATTTATATGTAAAAAATTTTAAATTTAGTTTATAAGTTTAAAGTTTAAACTTATGTAAATTTGATAATCTCTATAAAATATTTTTGAATTTTACTTCAGTCATAAGTTTAATATTTAAATTATGAAATTTTAAATTATAATAGTTAAAAATTCAAATTTAAGAATCATTTTAATCTTTATTAAGGTAAAATTTTGAATTTATTTATGAAATTAAGAAAATTTGTGTTTATTTATTGGATTTATTTGCATTTTTTCAGTCTTTTATTTTTATTAAATTTAAATAAACTGAAGAATGAGAATTAAATTGAGTCTAAGATAATTTATTATATTATTAGATCAAATAACCAAACATAGACATATATTAATTTTTTAGGTGTTCATGTAAGAAAACATCAACCAATATTTTATTTAATTATATCTTTTTATATCTTTGTCATAATCAAAGTTTTTGATTTTAATATAGATGAAATGATAACTTTTGTTATTTTTTTATTCAATTTCATTCATATATATATATATATATAAGATTAATAATATTTTTCATTAATTTCAAAAGCTTGGTAAACTCTTCACTAAGACAAGCTTAGGTTTTATTTTTTTTAGATCTTGACGAGGTTGAGAATAGATTATCTTAAGTGTGATGGCATGTTTGTGAGGGTGAGCATTCGATTAGTATGGTCGATTCGGTTTAAAAATTTTAAAAACTGAATTAATTAAATTTTTTTAAAAAACTAAAATCTACCGAATATAAAAAAATAATCAATTTTTAAAAAATAAATTATTATTAATTAATTAATTATTATTAATTAATTAATTATTAAATTAAAATCTGTTTTGTTGGTTAAAAAAACCGATTTATAAACTGATTTAAAATTAAAAAAATTCAAAAATTGAATCAAATTAACCGAAATCAATTTAGTTTATCCATTTTTTCGATTTTAACCGAATTGTGCCCACCCCTACATGTTTGTCATAAAAATCAATAAATGAATTAAGAAAAATCAACAAACAATAACAAATTGCATAGTGTTAATTTATGATGTTTTTAATATGATATATATATATATGCAACTGATACATGATACAAAGGTAAATGTTAAAAAGACAAAAAAAAAAATAGTCAGGAACATTGGCCACTAAGTTATCCAAGGTCATTAAGGAGAGGCCAAGCTCGTGCTAGTTGGGGGCAACTTCGATAAGGCTTCAACCTAGCTGGGGAGGGGAGCTTCATCCTACTTGGATCTAAAGGTCCACAGAACGAGGTCCATCTACCGTTCTCAGATTGGAAAAAAACTAGTCTTCATTAAGCTATTTTTGTAGGCTTCATGGGTGCACCTGTATGTGGGGAATTTTTTCATGGATGCTACCATTTTTTATACAGCAGTCAATGGCACAAGAATGTGCCCTTTTTCTTGTGCTCTGACTGCCACAGCTTCTGCTTCCTGTGGTCCAGTGCCCACTCCAAGTGCAACAATTTGTCCGTCAAACTGCACTGTTTAGGCCAATTGTGATAGCTCATAGACCACCAACTGACACAACGCTCCACCACTCATACTGTATCAATACAAACCACTACTGCACCACAAATCAAAGGTACCAATTCTGCCATTCCTACTACCTCAACTCACACCATTTCATCTTCTTATTATGTCTAAGATCTAGAACAAGAATGAAAGCCACTGGCAGAAAATATCAGAGATCTTGTTAAACTAATCAACCAACACAGGAATCAGAACTGAAAACTGAAACTCAATCTATATCCATATAAAGATCCAACTGCACTGTTTACTCTGCTCCCTCACATTTTGTGCCTCTACTTCAATTACAGCTGGGGTAGTCTTAATAGAATTTTAGGACCCTAATTTCTAAAATAAAAATGAAAATTACCAGAGCTTTTCATTCTCAATTGTTCTATCATAATGTTAACATTCCACACAAAATTGACATCTATTTACTTCCTACTCAAGATATACGTCTCGCAGGTAATTTAACCATAAGACCGGGAGGGGGAAGAAACATGATAGAATAGAAAGATCAAAGTTTCACCAAGCCTTGATTTTGTTCCAAGGCAATTTTACAAAATTTTGCAATTCAGAAGTAACTAATGCAAGAATAGAGAATCCGCAGCATTTTTTGAGTAACTAAGACTCATGATCAGAACTTCTGCTTCTACCTATTTTCACAGTCTGTCCTTATAGCTGCCTCTGTAATGCACCACAAATATTCAGTGGACCAAATAATCCTTTCCTTCATAGAGATTCCATTTCGAACTAGAATCTCGCCTGCCTAAAAAGTTCTAAAATAAAATTTTACAGCCAATACACTAATGTTATAGAAAAAAGTTTTCAATGAATGAGATAAAATATTCATCAAGCATGAAAACTACCTAAGAAAAAATTTTAATGCCATACGCTTTGCTTCTCTTTTCCTCCTTGATTTCCGAAACTTGAGAAGATGATTGTCATGGCATTATTCCCGGTTGATTTCAAACTCAGCACCAATTGGTAAATGATCGCTTGGATGGTTGAAATTCGGAAGTCCACCGGTGACATCAGACGATTCTGGTTCAGGTAGTTCAAGGAAACTGACAGGTTTTATGCGGTCAGATGGAGAGAAGAATACATAATCAAGTGTATTTGTAAAGTCAGGGGTGCAATTTGTAAATGGAGGTTCTCCTCTTGTTGATGCATAGACACTGCACAAGGGAATTGGAGTCTCTTCCAGACATTCAGTGGGCATTTCTGACATGGAATTGCCAGAAACAAGGTATTGGTAAACCTGAAAGAAAAAGCAACTTGAGAACTACCACAAAAATTTAAGGCTGGAGAAGAACCAATTTAATTCTCAAATCTCAATAATCACAGGAAAGGACATTAAAGCAGGCAGTACAAATGTTATGAATCGCCCAAGTTGCAACAATCAAATGTTAATTGCTTGATAAGGAAAACTTGAGCAATGTGGGGCACTGCTGGCGAGACATGCTCCATCAGGCTTATGAAACATCAAGCAGACAAGTCATCCCTTTAGAAATAAAATTGCTATGTAAATAAAAAGAGAGGAGAAAGTTGGTTTGCAATGTAGAGTTAAAGGATATAAAATACAAAGAGAAAGCTTCTATTTTGGGGAGAAAAAAAATCGCGGAGGAAGCAAAAGAGCCTGTATTACTTAGGTATGTACAACTAACAATGTTTAAGTACAGCCATCACAAAAATTATTAGGACAACAGTAAGTTCTAGTCTTGTCAAGACTACACAAATTGGAGATAGGAAAATTAAGAATTAATATACATTTAGCAAAAAAATTGATAATACACTTTATAAATTAATTGTGCCTGTTTAAAAGATTAGGCAAGTAGGATTGTAGCAGAAAGATGGCAACTGGCTCAACAATCATAGTGACCATGCTTTTTCAGAAGAGGTAGAGAAAATTCCCTGAGCTTATGTTCAAGGAGCATAAGATGTGGCGCTCTGAGTAACTCATGTTATACTCCCAAGAGAAGTTCTGACAACATTTAAAAACAGGGTATCTGTATCCAAAACTGACACAGGTGGATTGGTTGGCAATAGGTAGGAGCACAAATCAACTATTTTAAGGAACTTGGCCAAATAGTGACCTAAATTCAGAAGAATAGATCCCCTCTCCCCTCCCCCCCCCTCCCCCCCCGCCCCCGTCTTTCTCTTTTCCTTTTTCTCAAGAAAGGGGATTGTAGTGACCAGCTCCATGCAATTCTTAACCTGAACACAGTATCATCATAGTAGAAAGAGACAGATGCTGGCCAGTACCCAAAGGAAAGGACTGGTTCAATCTTATGTTCAAAATTTACAGATATAATATATGTTTGATGTGCGTGTTTGCGCGTTCATGGGTGCGTGGAAATAATATGGTTGATTTGTTTGGTATGAATTTCAGAATATCCAACTAACCTAACCAATACCAAGGAGCTTTTTTCACCTCTCAAAATTTGTTTATTTTTCCTTGGTTGGGTTCAGGGGAGAAGCAAGCAAAGGGCCCATAAGCTAAAGCTTCAATTGGGTTTTGATGAGTGGGCATTAGAAAGACTCATTAGATCAATAAGAGATTGTAACATAATTAGTGTGAAAAGAATTCAACTATGTATAGAATGATCAAACATAGATTCTAAGCTCATCTACTATAGATTTTCATATAAGTAGAATATATCTTGTCCTGCTTCATTTCGAGAATATTGGAGAGACAAGTTGGTTTATTGCTTAGGGTTACTGTAGATATACTATCATAGACATCCATATTGAGGGTGATCATGATCCAGTTCGATTCGAATTGAAACCTAAAATCAAGCCCGAACAGATCTTGTTAGAAAATCTTATGTTGAAAATTAAAGTAGGTTATTTTTTAGATATACTAGCTGTAATATTATTGTCTATAATAGGAAAGGAGTAATCTACTCCTTGATTGGTAGGCTGGTACCATGTATCAAGGAGTAATCTACTCCTTGATTGGTTGGCTGCTACCATATATCAAGGAGTAATTTACTCCTTGATTAGTAAGCTGCTACTAGTATATATAGGTATTGTATTTCTATTGTAAAGTGTGCAAGGAATAACATTCTCTTCTCTAAAATTCTGCCTGTTTACAGATCTTAATCATTATTTATAAAAAAAAAAAAAGGATCAAAATGAACCGATCAAAATAGGAAAATCGAATCAAACCAAAATTTATTCAACTTGATTTGGTTCAATTTCTTTTCTTTTTCAAAAAGAAACAATAATAGTACTTAAATATAAATCTTATGTTTTAATCAATAAAAACAAATGAAAAGTTAAAAATTTTATTCCAATATATGCTTTAAATTACATAAAAGCATTCAAATCAAATTTATTTCTCAAAACAATGATATCAGAATCACAAAAATTGTTGACCATTTCAAATCTTAAAAATGATCATCCTACATTTCCATGAAGCAGGCATTCTAAAATATAAAGAGGAAAAAAGTTACTAGCAAGTTATACTCACAAATCTTTAAATGTAAAAATAAAGAAAGAGATGAATTTTCTTTTCTTTTTCTTTTCTATACTTTAAAAGAGAGATCAATAAACACTAACAAATAGAACATCCCTTCTACTTTGGAAGAAGTCAAAAGATCAATAACCAATAAGATTTGACTCCATATGTAATCCCAGTACATCTAAGAAAGAAACATCCCAAAGAAAAAACAACTAATCTTCAAGTTGTTCCAATTTCTATCAACTTGGAATAAGGAAGCTGAAAGCCACTTTTGTAAACAAATAAGTGTGTGCACTATTCTTGATGTTAAAGAACTAAGAAATTAGGCTACCATGCAATCTCTTGTGATGAATGCAAATTCAGAAGTAACTATAAGCATAAAAATAGCCAACACATCCCACTAATTTCAAAAATAATAACATATTTGCAAGTATTAAGCCTTCACCTATATGAAATATCAAAGTTTGAATCCTTATCATCTTCAACTATATCATGTAGCAAACAATCTAACTCAAATCTATACTCCAAACCCTTGTACAACTCTTTTCCTCTTATATCATAACCACTCTATTAGTTTATTAGCTTCTATCACTTTTGTCATTTGAGCTTTTCTAGTTGGTTGCTCACTCAAATTGAAGATAACCGAATCATGATATTCAAACAAAGTCAACAATGTCTCATGCATCCTTGAAGCTAAGTTTTTTATCTTAGCAACATCATTTAACGTCATGTAAGGCCCACTTTACCAAGTCAAATTTAAAATGAGGATCAACAATCACTGCAATATACAACGCATTGATGTTATGAATGTTTTTCTAGTAAATCTCATTTTTTTTCTTAATGTCATAAAACTCAAGCAAGCATCATTACTTTCAATCCATTGATTTAACATTATTTGAACCTCATCAATTTCATGAAAATAAAAATTAGTTGTTCCATACAAAGAGCTAAAAACACATAAAATAGTGCCATACAAGATTTTCAAAATACAACCATGATATGTGCATTCTACCAATCCTTCTCAAAAACTAGTTCTTTCACTGAGCTCAACAAGAAATTGGATGTCATGTTCTTCTAACCATTTAATTTTCATATTAAGTTCCACGACAACCTAAAGCAATATATAGGTAGAGTTCCACCCAGCATCAACATCAAGGCACACAAGATTCTATTTACTAGTTTTTCTTATTCCACACTTGCCTTAAAATTTTGCAACATAGGAAAAAGAGACATCATGTGTCCCACTTCATTACTAATTCAAATGATTGAATATGAAACATCCTTAGATCATCTCTTATTATAAGGTTCAATATGCGTGCACAACAAGGCATATGAAGTTGTTCACAATTCAAGACACTTCTTTTCCAATTATGAATTCTTTTTCTCAAGTAACTAGCCCAACATCATTAGAAAATGCATCATCCACGGTCATTACAAAAATTCTTTCTATTTCTTATTCAAATAAACGTCTTTCAATAGTCTATCTAAATACATCACCTTCGTAACTAAAAATTGGACAAAAGTTTAAAATATTTTTGTGCAATTTTCAATCATCATTAATAAATTGAATTTTGAGACACATATAATTAAGATTTTAAATGGATAACCACTATGTCTATTGCAAGACAAACACTTTGTGAAATCATTTTCAAGAAATTTTTCAATTAGTTTCTCTCATTTATATAAGGTTAGTACAATCTCTTACAATTGTAAAACGTTAAGGCCTTCGAAATTTCGGTTGTACTACACTCAAAAAGTGACAAAAACATTCACCTTCCACCATTTTGAAATTTTGTTCATCAATACTAATCATTCCTTGCAAGTGCTTACCTACATGTTTCTTTTATCAAATTTAAAGCCACTAAAGAACTACTAATATCTTCCTTATTCGTTATTGGAGCAAAAGCTAACCTTATCAATCATTCACTAACATGACATAAATATTTCTTACATAATTTTGTATGAAAAAGCAAAATCTATTTCATGATAATTGCATTTAGCTCTCAACTCCTTTTTGTTTCACCATCCAACTTTGCGAAACAAATTCATACATTTCATGTTGGTATAGCACTTCAAAAAACTAGATTATGAAAAAAAAAATTGAGAGCTAAGCACAATTATTATGAAAAAAAATTACGCTTGTTCAAGTTTTATTTGTACAAGTACATAAAGAAAGCATATGACATCATGTAAGAACTATTCATATCATGCCAGTAGGAGAAATTGAGTTAACTTTTATCTAATAACGAATAAGGAAGAGATAAATAGGTCTTTAGTATATCCAACATTTGATTAAAAAGCATGTAGACAAACACTTGGAAGAATGATTATTATTCATGAGCAAACGTTCAAAATGGTAGAACATGAAGGTTTTAGTAACTTTATAGTGTAAAACAACAAACTCTAAGGGCTCTGAGAGGTTCAGCGCAACTTGTAGGCTAGGTCTAAGTTCGAATAAAGCCACTGTGTTAGTTCCTAGTTGTTAAATTCAAGGCTCCAAGAAGATGAGTCCCCTATCCGTTAGTCAGATTCATTAACCTGAATACTTCGATTATCTAAAAAAAAGAAGTGTTATATAACCAAAATTTCAAATGCCTTTTAAGTTTTGACATTCTAAGAAATTGTATCGACCTCTATGTAAAAGAGAGAAAGAAATTGAAATATTTCTTAGGAAAGCATTCACAAAGAGTTTGTCTCACAATAAACACATAGCCATACAATCAAAATCACAATTATAAGTCACAGTTTACTTTTTTGTGGTGATTGAAATTTGTAAAAAAAAAAAAAGAATTTTAATTTTTTTCCAAAATTTTCAATCATAAAGGTGAAGTTATTAGAAAGGTTGTTCAATTATGTTTGCTTAAATGAGAAATGTAATGAATTTTCACAATAATCATAGATAATTTGTCTTCTAATGATGTTGTTGTTAGTTACTTAATAGAAAAGAATTAATAAATGGAAAAAAAAAAAAAGTGCCTAGAATTATGAATATCTTCATATGCATTCTTTTACACATATATTAAACCATATAGTCAGAGATGGTTTAAGAGTTATTTTGAATTCTACCATTCAAATTCATAATGCAATGAGATATGTGACGTCTTCTCCCGTTAGATCGCAAAAATTTAAGGCATGTGTGGAATAAGAAAAATTAGCAAGTAAAAAGTTTTGTGTCTTGATGTTGATTGTTATGCTTGAGGTTATCTTGGAACTTCATGCAACATTTAAGCAGTCAGAAAAACATGATACCTAGCTTCTTGTTGAGCTTAATGAAAAGCAAGAAAATCTGTTAGCGAAGGATTAGCATAATGGATATTTCATGGTTATATTTTTTAAAAATTATATGATACTACTTTACATGTTTTTGCTCTTCGTATGTAATAGCTAATTCTTATTTTCATGAAATTAATGAGATTAAAATATTGTTGAATCAATCAATTGAAAGTAATGATGCTAGCTGAATTCTATGACATTGAGAATGAAAAAAAATATATATGGACTGAAACTAATGATGCTATCTTAAGTTCAATGAATTGTATATTATTGTGATTGTTGATCCTCCTTAAAAATTTGACTTTGTAAATGGGTGTTTCATGATGTCTATCATATTTACTAAGGCAAAAAAAAACTTAATCTTGTAATTCGACCAACTTTAATTTGAATGAGTAACCAGCTATAAAGCTCAAATGACAGAGGATGGAAGTTGTTAACTAGAGGAGTCACATACTTTCATGAAGTCACGACATGTTAGAGTATAGATTTGAGCTAGACTGTTATCCATATGACAGAATTGAAGATGATGAGAAACCAAATTTTGATATTTTATCTTGGTGAAGACTTGACACTTCCAAGTGTCCTATTATTTCTATAATTGCTCAAGATGTGTCGATTTTTTCTATTTCTATAATTGCTTCTAAATTTGCATTCAGCATAAGAGATCATGTTGTGGACACATTTCTTAGTTCTTTAACGACAAGAATAGCATGAGCACTTTTTTTTCTACACAAGACTCGGCTTCTAGCACCATCATTGTCAAGCTAAGCATACACCACTAATTACTTAAGTACAGTGTGACATAAAGATTGAGAAGATTTTTGGTCACAAAACGAAGGCTATAATAAGATGATTCAGTGGACATACTACTTAGTCTAGTGGAAAGATGCATGTTAGGAAAACGATACGACCTTGTGGTAGTTGAGGATCCATTTCATATTTGTCCATTTCCAATCGAGGGTCCCAAAAGAGGTACCTTTTGCCAGTAAAACTCGCAACTCCAAAATTATTAAATGGGCTAAGTCGTAAATAAGTCAACCCGCAAGCCATGGATCAACTTATGACCTCAGCTCCACTCCACAACCCCACTTCACCCTCCCAAAAGAAAAAGAAAATGCATAATAATAAATAAATAAATAAAGCATAAAACCATGCCTAAACAAAAGTTCATCACAATCCTCTCTTAAAAGTGATTACTTGTAAAGTCATCTCAACCATCCTGATAGATTTCTGCAAACTAAGACTTCTAAAAAGAGTCATCAGATCTACTCATTTCTCCAAATTTAACCATCACCGTCCTTTGATAAATATCTTTTGTGGCAACAAATCTTCATAACCAATCCCCACAAACACAGCCTCCTTACTCCACATCTACCTAGTTTTCATGCGGGCAAACCTCTTACCTTACCAAATGATGCTTGAACAGATTTGTTAACCCATACCATATACATGTCAACTTTGATTTTCTTGTCTACGATAGTAATAAATAGAGATATGAAAACGTGATTTTTGCAAATGTTTAAACGTCACTCAGTTTCAGTAGAAAATGATATATTCCAGCATAAATAGCATTGTTTCTTTTTATCAAAGGAAGTAGAAAGAAAGAGTGATTTCTATATGTAGCGTTCTCAAGACAATTTTTTTTTATAGGGCATGTAAGCATCTCCAAAAGGGCCTATGCCTTTATCACCTTGATCACTCTAACATTTATTATTTAAACTACCTTTGGGTGCATTTTTTACATTCAAATACCCATATAAAAGTTGGACACATATCTTCACTATGATATATAGAGCCTATTGACATAAATTTGATCACCAAGTTTAGCAGGTCCAACCTTACAATACTTAGGTTCCTGATTGAACAAGTATAATTTAAGTTCATTAAGAAATAAAATTATCTAAAGGCTCAAATATTCCTAAGTGAAAGACAAGTTCCAATTCATACACTTAAAGTCCATGGAGATGTAGACTTAGTGACTTAATTCTTGGAAGTAATGTCAGATGAAATTTGATTGTAGAATACCCTACCTGGAGTTACTAAGTTTCAAGACAACAACAGAGTCCATAGAGGGACCTTCACCAAATCAAAAGAACTTAACTGAAGAAATGAGAAGTAGTGCCAAACCTGATCCCCAGGGATTGAATTAAAGTCACCAGCTAAAATTACTGAAGGTGCGCATTCAAATTTTTGCGATACTAGCCTTTTGAATTGAGTTAAGCGTTTTACCATATATTTAGCTTGGGCAAGCTTGACATCAGCCCATTCTGGGTCCCTGCAGTAGAAATATCATTTCAAGAGACTGATAAAGTTACCATGTCACAATCATAGAAGCATGGAAACCAAGTTGTTTAAATGCATGATTCCTAGCAATGTAGTAGAAATCTAATAATGACAAGCAAACCAGTGTTACCAGTAAATGTGTGTATTTGCTACAATAACAACGTGATGAAAAGGATCCTCGATTTTAAATGCAGCCATGATTCCTACACAATCACGTCTGAGCCTCACACGAGGGTCATTAGGATCTCCACGGTTGTCTGGAGAATTTTTCAGTGATGAACCTGAAGACAGATCCTTAAAGAAGTAAGCTGGCAGCATACCATCCCGAAGGCAATTACAATTTTAATCAAGGATATCATGAAGTCTAATTATTTAAAACATCATAAACAGAAAAGCAGAAAAAAGAAAAAGAAAAACAGTATTTTTGAGCGGGTGGTGAGTTCAAGTAAATGTTTGCAAGCAACATATTCAACCAACAGGCCCAATACACGGTATTAACATACCTAAATAGTTTGAATTAGATAAATTTTCAAGATTTTTCTACCCATTATGAAAGTTCAGTTAAATATATTATAACGTTAGTAGATCAGCTATAATGAGCTTCCTCTTCATATCATACTTCGTGCAGCTAGTGACAGCTGCCATTCAAAGAAGGTCAACCATGTAGTGCTAAAAAGCATGATGGTCCTCTTTCTCTACTCTAAGGATATTAAGTTTGACTTGGGAAATCTCCTCTTATCTGGCACTAATCTAACTCATCCCTAGTTGTAAGAAGCAAAACATGAAGAAGGTCCCACCCTGGGCACAGAACCTCTCAAGATTAGGGCTTCTGAGACAATGCAATGTTTAGTTCTCTAATGTCAAACCAAATCTGTTTTAACTTTCTAGTAGGTTGCATTGGAATAACAAAAAATGAAATTCACAAATATTCTGCCTCTCAGGGGACGATGTCAACATTGCAGAAGAATAGAACGGGTCCTGTGGATTACAAAAATCTTCTTCATGTTCTCCTCTTGCCTGTATTTACTGACCAGAAAAGAAATTACGGAAAAAGAAACGTAGGCAGCACCTCATCCATAGTCTTTGATAAACGCAGTACTGAAAAAAAGGTTACCCTTTCAACATTACAAGTTTTCTACCTGAAGTAGATTTTATTAAAAATACACCAGAGATCATAAATTGAACATGAAGTACACAGGTCATTCTCCAATATCCTATAATGGAAAGTTTTTTAAACATGTAGAATTAAGAGAATAGTGATAAAGATGTCCCTACATACCCCCATATAAGTGGCATTTTCTTTTTCAAATCTTTTAGTGTTATGCAGAAGCTTTGGATTGGAAAATATTAGTATTTTAACCTGAAGTTCTTCCTTCAGAAATTGAATTAGTAGTTATTTGATTTACCACCAACTAATTGCATTAGAAGGTTTCTATCTACAGAACAGTTTCTAACAGTTTCTTCTCATCAACCTAACTTTTCACCATGAAACTCAAAAGACTATAGTAAAATTCATGGGGTTGCCAACAACTGCCTCGGCAAAATGCACTATCTTCAACACCATATCACATATCTAAATCGGTTTTGCATTATACTTCCCATATATCCAAAATCCAAGTTGTCAGCTGATTGTCAATTGGCCGATGGAACCCAAACTGTCTAAAAGGCAAGGGGTTTGCATAAATATCAAAAGCAGCACCAAAATATGTGACCTTAACATTACTCGTGGAAAGCATCTGAGTATTAGTTCATTATGGAGACAGGAAATGTAATGCCAATTAAAATCCTCCCTGTTCTATCTGCCAAGTACTTGAATCTCTAAAGCAATCATATTTTTAGATAAATGAGGAATAAGATAGGACTAATTGTGTCTTGAACTCACCCTTCCGAAATCATATTGAGAGAGGGGCAGAGAGAGAGAGACAGGGATTAAAACAATTAGCAAAGGAAATATTGAAAACTCTATGAAATTACTTTGTAAAAACTTAAGTTACTAAGAAAATTAGTGAAAGTGGCTATACATAGCACAAACCATAATACAAGCAAGAGAACAGAAAATCTCTAAATTGGAACACAGAAAAACCAAGCAACTAAAAGAGCATATAGTCACCAGCCTCTGGATCAGCATCTTTAATTCCACTGTCAACCATTATATTCTCTGGCCCACCAGAAGAAACAGTGCTATCTTGTATCAGATCCACAAGATCATTGTATTCGATTCTTTCCTCCGTGAGCAACTCTGCGCTGAATCAGCATAGCTTTAAGCAGATGAACAGCCAATGTAGTTAAAAGTTCTTGTTACAAGCCGTGAGTTCAAGTAATTTATCACATAAACTGAGGAATCCAGAAACAAACAAGCAATCACCTATAATAGGTGCCCAAGGCAACAAAAAACTGCTCCAAGGAGTTCATGTATCAATCAATTTTAGCAAACTTCACTAGTGAATGACACTAGAGTGTATAAACTTGTGTCTTCAGAAAGTTTTGGCCTTTATCACTATCTTTTGTTATGAACACAAGACATTCACCCTGGATTTTGTGCAACTGAGATTTAAATGTTCGAAAACAATCAGAGTCCTTTTGTTAATTATTCAGTAAAAGGAATGACACCAAATAGTACAAGAAATGCCAAAATGAGCATCAAAATAAGTAGAGAGAAAACATATAGTCGCGCAGGATCTAAATGAGGGAGTGCCTGTCAATGAAATGTACTAAAAAGAAGATTAAAAGGAAAAAGAAAGTGAACTAGTACAGTCAACCATGTAGTTAGTAAGCCTTTCTAACGTTCAGTTGAAATTAGTTCTACTATGAATAAACCTGAATTACTCTAGTTATGCCGCTACCCAAACAAACTGAATATTTCTAAAGCCAGGACTCCATCCAAACCATGAAAATACATCCTCTCAAATGAATTAGGGAAAGAAAAAAAGGTTCACATACAAGTTGTGCTTATAAAAGATTCCACAGCCATCACGTTTCTGCCCACTTCTCTTGATATATATACTAGAATACCCAAAACGCTCCATGTTTCCTTTGTAAAATTTATCGTACTCATCCACTTCCTGGTAACAGAAAACAATAAGAAGGTGCACCAAGCCTACAAACAAAAACCCAAAAGCAAAACAGATGTTTCCATGCACGCATAGAGAAACCTGTGTAAGACTGTGAAAGAAGGATCTAATGGATTGCCATTGGAAAGTTGAGCTAAAGTCAATAGTACTTTTGCAATTTCATTCTGAATCATTTCATATATACTGAAGCAGCTCAATGCATCTGTCTCATTCTCTCAAAAGGAAAAATAATAAATAAATAAAAGAGAGGATAAGAGAAAGAGGATAAGATAAACCTGTAGGCAGAAGAAGTCAGCCCCAAGATCTTTGAGAACAGTTAGAATTGCCTGCGAACGAGCCTTCCATCTGCAATAACCAAAATAAGCAAAAATGAAACTGATTTATTTACTCAAATGTCAAGAAATCTGCCATATCATATCAAATTATGCAGGGAAAATAAGAAATAAACTACAAATCTTTTTAAACTCCACTTGGAATACTGGTTATTAGAAGGCAGAATCATTTTAAAGAGTTAAAAGTTAGAATAAAATAATTTTTCTTTTAAATTTCTGGAAAGATCATCTTCTAGCAAAAGATAAACTTGGCTACTACCTTGGGGATTAACATCAATAGTGCCTCAATTGATGAATGGAATTAATAATAGCATAAATATAAAATAAAATCTCTCAACAAATCAGCTAACAGTCACAAGAGATTCTGGACAATGTATAAGTTAACTTAAAAGATGTTCAGAAGCTATAATCAGCAGTAATATATTATTGGGAGACTTTTAACACAAGTGACATCAATATACTAAAGAAGAAGTATACTCGAAGCCACATACAACAGCCTCCCACAACAAGGTCAGTTGATGACATTTCATTATATTGAGCAGAATCTCCTCGGTTTCCTTTGTCACAATAAATGACATGCATTACTATTATATTTATCAAGATTATAAGTGTTATTTTACATCAAAGCTACTAAGACTTCTGAACTTCAATCAAGTTTACTCATTGAAAGAGAAAAATATATTCGAATTAACCATCACATTTTGAAAATAAAGAAATTTCAAACTTACTTTCTCAATTCAGACATAAAAAACCTAGTGATAATATTTGTTACTCCCTCAATCCCCATAGTAACATCCATGCTATACCAAAAAAAGAAATTTTTAAGTATATTTGATTGAAATTAAAATATTTTGATTACCAAATTCGCCCTTGTTAGTTCCACCATTTGAAAACATTTTTCATGACATGATATGAAAAGTTGGACAGTTTTGTGACCATAATAATTGTTGCACTTGAATTTTCAAATTAGATGTACTCAAGACAAGTGGATGTCATTTTTGGACATCCACATAAAAAGAATATGAAGTCACCGTTGGATAATTTATTTCATACCTACAATTTTAACCCACACTCCAATGGTTTAATGAAGATTTTCTTAGAACCTAAAACATTTTCCACATATATTTTCTCTGGCATTTCCTTGGAATTCATGTGAAGTAATTTGTGCAGAACAATAAAGGCACTGGCTTAGATCTCAGTTTAGGTGCACAAAAATCCTTCAATCTACAAGAACTCTAATAAAAGTAAAATACAGATTACTCCACCACCGGAGACCCAAGTTGGCATCTTAAAGAAGCATGGACATCAGTTATATGAATTAAAAATAGCCATTAAAGCAACTTATGGACAGAAACATAGAAATCAAAGATTGAAGATTTACTTGAGGCTAGCAGATGGAGAGTGTGGAAACAGAGAGCTCTTGACATAGACCTAGCAAAATAATATGAAATTCACTGGTTAACATAGCATGAAGAAAGACACAAAGGAACAATTTATGTGCTTAAAACAACTGTGGCACCAAAACATGTAAAGACTTCACTTCCACAAGTTACACCATAATGTATCAAAGCTACTTCCAATATCAGAATGAATATAAGAAAAAGAAAATAGAACAAAATATAATAAAACAGCAAACCAGTATAATACAAAACAAGAGAGTAATTAGTCAAGAACTTCAGCATGAATATATCTAACACACAAACTATAAATGCATTCCAAAATTGCATACATAGACATAGGCATGAAGCACATAATAAAATCCCAGAACTGATAATATTTAATAACAACTGGGACCAGACCTCTCTACTTATGACAGTTGACAGAACTGGATTACAACCCTGGTTGTTAACATGTAAAGCACACAGAGTGCAAGTAAAGGTATAAATTAGCCTAAAGGTAAAAAGTGATACCTCCATTGACGAACGTATTGAATGGCAATGTAAAATTCTTTACCGTAAGTACAATACCTATATTGCTTCACTAAGTGTTCCACAAAAGAATAATACTGGATGATAAAGATGCATCCTATATCTACCCTGAAGCATTGCAAGAAACTTCAAAAACTTTTTCAAAATCAGGATGTCATAACACAAGAGGTCTCAGGCATTTTCTTCTTGATTCCACCACACGCTCTGAAAGCTACATATATATAATAAACGTCTATACTTTTATATGTAAGATCCTTGAGCTAATCTTAAAAACCGCAACGTAGGTCAACCCTAGTTTTTAAGCTTCGTTTCCTCCATAAGTTGCTACTTTTCCTTTCTCGTTTCTCTTCACTTTTCTTTAGTTTTAGCCTCCTTTCCACCATAAGTTGCTACTATTTCTTTCTCATTTCTCTTCCCTTTTCTTTTTGCGTCTTCTTCTTCCTCCTCTTCTATCCTGCCAACCCCCCCTCCCCAGTTTTTCCTTTTCTTCTTACCTGCTTTCATCTCTTTGCTCCTTTTTCCTTCTTCTTTCTTTCTTTTGTTCTTCCACCACAACCTCCTATTTTTTTTATCTTCTCTACTTTTTTCTTCTTTCTTCTCTTCTTCTTTTCATTGTTATCGTTCAGACCTCGATGGTTTGGAAAAACAAAGCCAGATTCACCCTTTAGAACTGCTAAGTTTTAACAGCTTTTCATATGACCAATTATTTCAACTAGACAGAATTAACCAAGAATGAGTTCCTAATTAACTCGATCATTGATTACACTGTCTCTAGCTTCTCTTGTTAGCAAAGTCTATAATAATATGAATACCTGCAAGTTTAGACTACATATTGTAGGTCCTAGTCTCAAGATAATCAATATCTTACGTCTATGTATATCCCTTGGCCACTAGGAAAAAACTTCCAATTATTCCACAACACACCTTAGGTGATACTTTACAACTCACATTCTAGGTCCCACTCTCAAGGTAATCAATATCTTATGTCTATGCATATCCCTTAGCCACTAGAAAAAATCTTCCACAATTGTTCCACGTCATGCGTGAGGTGATACTTAACAACATCCATTGCATACCTATATGTTCCTTGACCTCAAGTAGATTACTAAGCTTCCATATCCCTCAAGATCTAAAGGCCTCTTGATAGGACTTAAGGAAAAAAATACTAAGGAAACATAAAATACCAACAAGCAAAATAAAAATTCAAAAGGGAAGGAAAGAGTGATCAAAGGTAAGAAAATTGGTAAGGAGATAGCAATTTGAGGAATGCTTGCATTTGCAAAGAGCCGTGAGAAAATATGGGTTAGATTAAACAATAAGAGAACTAAGTACTGTTCAAAGAAAAAAAAAAAAGAGAACTAAGTAGAGGTAGATTGCCAAATGTTGCATAGTAGTAGGGTTAGCTAAATGAGTCACATCACTAGTGGCCTTCTCCTTGCATACATAGAGTGATAGACCTTCAATTCGATATACGTACGAGAGGTGTAAGTTGCGTTAGTAGTGATGCGTGACTTGGCTCACTATATTGGTGTGTGTGGGAGTAAAGGCTAGCATTGGAATTTTCTTTTTTGGTCAGTTGTTGTTTGTTGGCCTAGTGGTAGGTTGCTATTTAGCATCCTCAAAGAATTGGGTCATTGTCAGTATTGAGCTGCTGCTCTAGGAGAGACCAAACCCCTCCAAAATTTGCATTATGTTGGCTTGTTCATAAATAGTCACCACTTCCCAAAAGAATTTCATTCATTTTTGTTCAGTATTGGTATCAGAGCATCGCTTCTAGAAAATGATTGGAAAAACCCTAGTGAAGTCAATAACCATATGAATGGAGATGATGGAGGAAGTTTCAAGATGGAAAAAAAAAAAAATTGAAGTTAAGCAGTGTTCTCTAGCCGCTCGTGCCAACCAAAAATTGACAGCTCGTTTTTGTGGACCTTACACTATCTTGGTATTGAGGCTATCACTTACAAGCCAGACTTGCCACCTATGGCAGCAATTCATTTAGTGTTTCATATCTCCCAGCTTCGACAAGGTAAGGGAAACTATGCCTCATCGACTTTGTTGTGACATAAGTTGAATGCAAAATTAGAACTGGTGGTAGAACTTGAGCTTTTGTTGGAAGTGAGACCAAAGCCACATGGTGGACCATGAGAACGTGAAGTGCTAATCCAATGGAAGACACTGCCAGTTTTTAAGGCAGTGTTGGAGAATTATGAGTTGCTACAACGACAATTCCCTCACCTTGAGGACAAGGTGAAGGTTTGGAGGGGAAGTATTGATAGACCTTCAATTCGATATACACATGCAAGGCAAAATTCGAATTAGTGGTGATGCATGGTTTGGATTTGTTGTATTGGTGTGTGTGGGAGTAAGGGGTAATATTGGAATATTTTGTTAGTTTGTTATGTTTGTTGTTTGTTCGGTCATTTATTAATTGTGAGAGAGACCAAATCTATTGAAAGTTTGGAATTGTATTGGCTCGTTCATAAATAATCACCACATCCCAAAAGAATATCATTTATTTTCGTTCAATGGTTACCATATAACTACAAGGATTTGCATAAGGTAGAGCTAAAAAGACAAAAAAAAAAAAAAAGAAGAAGAAGATAGGAGAGGAGACAGATGAGGTTCGAAGTTTGAACAACTAGAATATGAAATTGGAGTGACTTATAAAGATCACATCACCACTAACCAAGCATATACTAAAATTGGATAAAAAAAAAACCCATTTTGTATCACTTTTGAATTTTGAAATAGTCAACAAAAATATACTTGGTAATAGAAAGCGATTGTCTACCAAACATTTCATTAACAAAGTAGATACATCGGAATATTCAAGAAAGGGAAAACAAAGAATTTGGATGAAGGACAAACCTCTAGAAAGAATACAACTTATGAGACAGCAAGCAGTATTATCAACACCCTTCGAAAACCTTTGGAATGTTATGGAGAAGATGAGTTACCAACTCCCAAACAGTGCTAATTTTTACATTTGGTGAGAACGTCCTACTTTTTTTCTCTTTTTTTTTTTTTTTTTTTTTGGAGCAAAGTGAGACCATTCTACTCAAACTCAAGATGTTTCATGGATGATGCCTTTAAAATCATAGGCATCTAGAAGCAAGAATTCAAGAGCAATATCAAAATTTAAAAAAAAAATTAATAGAAATTCCAAATTGATATCTCATAAATGACCAGCTTACTTGTAAATGCAACAAGCCTTCTTTTATTTGTTGTGGAAAGATTCAATGTTATTATGAGCAGAAGGTCTAATATTAAATTTTGTACCCTTAGATGACATTTGACCACCATTGGGCTAACCTACCAAAACTTAAACTAAACAACAAAAGGACCAACCCTAAGTTAAGAGAATCTAATGAATAATTGGAATTTTATCATAGGCAAGAGACACACAATACTAAAATTCTTATTAAAACATCAAGATGCAGAAAAGAGTGATGAGATTTATACTTTGACATCAGGCACCAAACCTACACATCTAAAATTTTCATGAAATGGCAATGTAAATGCTAAAAGAAAAAAAAAAAGATATAGCATTACAGCTGAATTGCTGAGAACCGCATCATGGTGAAAATTATTTAATACCTGAGCCAAAATGTTATATGAGACAAGACGGAATCTGATGCCTGCAAATAACCCATTTAGATATCATGCTTAGGTTTTGAATAACGATCTTAGCATGAGAGCTTACTTATTTTAGTGATTGTAAACACAAATTATTAGAAAAGTTAATTCCAATGCAGAAGTCCAAAAGCAATAGGTATAAGTGAAACAAGCGAAAGCAAGGAAGAACACTAGAAGATGTTGCTGAAAGAAAATCAAAGAACAATGGAAATGTAGAAAAGAATGTCAAACTTCAAAAAGCTTATCGAATTTAAAATAATAAGAAAGGAAAAAGGAAAAAGATCTCCAGCATAAACCCCAAAAAGTAAAGGGGAATGAAGTAGATATACCCAGAAATATTCTGAAGTACATGTAGTATAGCCATAAAACTTAATCTTCAAATTGAAAACAGCAAAGAGAAAATGTTAACATACCATCAGGTTTACTTCTTGAATAAATATCAACCCCTTCAACAGAGACAAATCTGGGACATACAGGGGATGGGATTGTGCTCATTTTACTGAAAAGAATGCTGCTGCAGATTCAAACAAAATAATAAACATCAATCTTTCTAAAATACCAGCTTTCTCACGTCTTGTTAAAAGTTAAAATGTCAATTCAGCATTATAGACAGCTATTCATGGTGTTTAAGCAAGTGAAACCTGTAAAACCAAACATCACGGGCTAAGAATCAATAGGAAGCGGGGATAGTAAGTCATCTTCAACTGTGGGTAATACACCAATGTAATTTAACTGAACATATCTTCTTAATCACGCTGATACTAAATTTAAAGGGTTGCATATATCCGCCTCATAAAATAATACAAAGGAAAAACTTTAAGGAGCAGAAAAGATTTGGAGAACGGCGGAAAGCTCACAGCTAAGCAATCTCTTCCATCCTTGGCCACCATAAACAAGGTAACTTCAATGTTGAATAATCAATGCAACACCACCGAGAAAGAGAGAGAGAAGGAGAAAACCATACCGAGAGAACGGCGGAATAACCGAACGAGAAAACAATGGGAAAACTTTTAGCATTTGGTGATACAGCAAACGCTGCTTTCAGTACATTGGCTCATGAATAGAGAGAGAGAGAGAGAGAGAGTACGATTTTTCTGTTGCGGGAATCAAAACAGAATTTACCCTACACGATCCGAGGGAGTGAAACTTCTTAAACTGATTAGTTGGGCTGTTCTTTTTAGATTCCTTTCTCTTTTTCTGGGAACAATTTGGATAAACGGGGCTGGGCTGCACGCTGCAGACCCAATTTGATATGGGTTTCCGTTTTCCTTTCTCCCTGTGCGTCGCTACAAGATAATTGCAATTTGTAAAAAATAATTTTTAAAAAATATAATTATTATATTTATTTATTATAATACACAAATTAATTATAATTTTAAAATACATAATATTTTATATATTTAATATATAATTTTTAATAAATATATTATTAAATTAGTTTATCAATGTTATTTTTTATAATTAAATTTTTATAACAAATTTAGGTATGGAGCCAACCTACAAAGTTCAATAAATCTTTCAACTTAAGGATCAAACTAAGTTTGTCTAATTAAAAAATAATGGTTTATGATTTATCAATAAACTTGGCTCATTAAATTATATTTAAAGTCTATTTTATTGGGTTTTAAATATAACAATTTAATGAATTTTATATGGATCGATTTATATATAAATTAATGTAATAAATAATTTTATTTATTATTTTTAAAATAAAATTATATAAATAAATAATAACTTTAATATATAAAAAATTGTTAAACTTAACAACTTTAAACTTCTAAGATATTCAAAATATAACAAATTTGTTACATTCTCCAAGTGTAATATTAAATTGATAAAATTAAAAAATAATATACATCGTTATCTACTTATGTAAAATAGATTTTATTATGAAAAGTAAATAACATTAATAAGCATTTAAAATTATATATATATATGAGTAATTTCACTTGAAAATTTCTTCTTGATTAATGTTAAAAGAAAACCCAAAATAACTAACCTCTACATATACAAATATATATATATATGTATATAAAACTCACTAAAACATAATGTCAATATCCAATTTTACTTGACTTTGAATTAGGTTGCTTGGAAAGAACAAGTGAATAAGCATTAAGTTTGACTACTTTAGACCTTGGAAAGTGAACTACTCGTTGTATAATTTTAAATAATTTACTTCATATTTGCTTATTTGCAAGTTTATTTAAATTGACATTACCAAACATTAGCAATAATATATTGCAATTTTAGCATTGCCATAAAGTTAGATTTTGAGAGACATTAAAATATATTAATCGTATATTACATGTTAGAAAATATAAATTTCATCTTTAACAATGTCCATTTTAGGTATGAGTGATGGCTTTGTTACGATTTTATATGCTGACAACTTTAAAATTAGAACAATGCCATGTTCTCAAAGCAGATTGAAAAATGCATAAGAGCACATGAACCTAAGGGCTTCTGGTGGGTCAATTGGGAGGTGGGGAGACTTGATGATTGGGCTTTTAGCCCAACATCATTAAAGGCTTTCTCTATGCCTCTGTATGGGTAAAGCGACAATTGTATACAAGTTTGTTTGTCTCATTTCATGTTATCATATATAGTTTTGCTTTGATTCATGTGATATTATGCATATTATTTATTAGAATTTTTTTAATAAATTCTTATAATATTTAAGTACAAAGAGTTATAATTTTTTAATTTTTTAATAATATAAAATTAAAGGGTTTAACTGATACCATCAAATATATTTTATTATTATTTTATATTTATGCAATTTCATGGTGCGACAAAAATGTGAGTTCACACATATGGTGATTATCTCAAACATGCCGTTAACCTCCCAATTGTGTCATGACCAAGAAAGTTCATTTCTTGTTTTCCAAAACGGAATCATAGTTCTTTTCTTCTATTCCCACATCTTATGATATATGTTACTTTTTTACGTTCTTAATTAAGCCTTTAATTTTTATTTTTTTCTATGTGACCCTAACTCTAAGTCAATTCTACCATGGACATATCAAAGCTGAGGCATTTGGAGTGTAGTTGATGATACATCATGTCATTGACATTAATGAGAAGAGCAGCCCATATGGGTGAGTGGTGAGCCCAAAAGAGCCACCTACCTAATTTCAAGTAGGTTTTTTATTTATTTTAATTATTTATAGTTTTTAATAAAATTTTAATATATGATAATTTAATAAAATTAATAATTATTTATTTATGTTATGAATTATTAAATTATTTTTATAATTTTTATTAAAAAAATTTATAGCCTAACTTAAATCAACAGCATTTTTGTTCATGGTTTATGTATCTATTACAACAACCATGTTGCCCAAAGAGAGAATTGGGTCTATCAATTATGGTGCAATCATTTGTTTGGGATAAAAGCTCATGCCATCAATTTGGTGGATCTTAAATTACTTAAAAGGTCAAAAAGCTACCCAAAAAATAAAAATAAAAAATTGAGGAACCACACAATCTTAGTGGAGAACTGACTTCATGTCATCATCATTTCACTCTCTTTCTGTTAAGAGTTTGTTTTCCATTTTGTTAGGCAAGCAAAAGTCTCTGTGGACTACTTGGTTTCATGTCACTTTCATTTTGCTTGATTTTCTTCATTTTTCTTAGAGGTAAGATAGACCAATTAACCTCTTTAGATAACAACTAATTCACATTTTTTATATATTATGATTTGTGATTATTTAATAAAATAAATAATTAAAATGTATTATATTTATTTTTTAGTTTAATATAGTAAATTATAAATATTTTTATATTTTTTAAAAAAGTCAGTATAACTTAAATGAGTAATTTTTTTAACTCTCTAAATATTGTATTATAATTTTAAAATATATATTGTTGTATTATAAAAATGAGTTCAAAGCAAACTGAAATATATAATAAAATGAAAGTCAAGATAATAAAATATTTATATAAATAACAGCAATTGCATGCATAATTTCTTTCACTTGGATGGGCTTAATGTATTGAATATTTAGAGATTGCGTGTTGCATTGTGGAATTAAATTATTCGGTCCATGAGTCTTATTCATGTCTAATTAATCAATTCAATAATTGCACTTAATTCTACTATTAGCATAATTGCGTAAAACACAAGGCAACCCAAGAAGGTTGGTTGGTTGGTTAGTTGGGCCTAAAACATGTAAAAGCAAGAAACTTATAGATCATATAGCTCATGTTCACGCAAGCATGTTGGTCTCTCCCGTGAAGTTTCGATTATTACTTAATCGTGCAACGTATTAAGCAAACCAAGGTGTCTAAGATATGATATCATGAAAATTATATTAATTTTTAAATTTTAATTATGTTCATGCTACACTCGTGATTTATCTATTAAAATATTTTCACCAAATTACATCCATCATGAAGCAAATCTAACCCCTACAAATTTAAAATCAATTAAATTTTTTTTCTATCACAAGTCAACCGTGAAGGGTACTTAATTTTGGTTTTTTTTTTTTTTTTCTTTTTTAGTGTCTCCTAGGTGAGTATACAACACAAGCAACCCATGTGAAGCGATTCCATGAACCATGTGATTTGTTGTTGTTATAGCTTTAATCTCAAGATTAACACTAAATATGATTGCCATTGACCTAAGCGTAATAAGGTAATCAAGTCTATATATCTTTAATTAAGTTAATAATTACCCACCGCTTACCCATTAACGAATATCCTTTCCCTAATTTAATCACTTTTATAGAACAAAGTCATGTGAGGCTTCTTCGAGGTTCAAACATTTAAATTATAAATTATAGCATCATTGAACGTCAACCGCACACATGAACCGCACTAATCTAGATTTTGGATTATTCAATAATACCCACAAGAAATATTGATTCAAAGATAAGGTGGTTTGAGGGTCACTATGTAACAAAATTGAATTTGATTATGCAATTGTGAAATTGACCTCTACATGCAATTGGGTCTAAAGTAGTGGCTGCCTCATATTTGTAGCTTGCCAACATCTTTATCTTGGAAGAAATTAGGATTCCAATTGGTCATCCAAGTTGGGTCCAAAAGTGATTCGGTTTGCATATCGCTTTCACACTTCCGTCTACTTTTGGAATGTCTTGGATAAATCTCTTTGAAACTTATATGATAAAGTTGGATTCGTAATTTTCCAATGATGTTAGCATACCATTTATTAGGTTAGCCTGACATTGATCGTTTATTGTTTTATATGAGGTAATTCAATTACATGATTTTTCATGTTTGTTTATTTAGAGATTATATTTCACAATAATTTTAAATTAAATTTATAGATGGTCAAATTATTTTTAAAAATATTTTATAATAAAATGGAAAAAATTAAAATTTTTAATTATTTTAAATTATTACAGTTATTTTTTTCTTTATTAGTTTACAATATCATAATATTAATATTATTTTACATAGTATTTTAGGATTGATTAAGTGGGATTTCAAATTTTTTTCAAATATAATATCTATGGAGTCTATTATGCGCAATTTCAAGATACTTGCTAGTTAATACCTTATTTTCTGTTGGTTAACAATTATCTTCAAGACAAATTCATAATATAGAAGCAGAAAAGATAGAGGTGTCTCAAGTACTGTAACTAATGCAGTATAAAAATTTATATTTTATATAATATAATTAAAATAACTTAATAATTTTTAATTATAAATTAATAATACAAATAATAAATAAAATTATAAATTATGTTAAAATTTAAAAAATTAAAAGTAAATATCATTTTAAACTCTAAGTTTTATTCTCTCTACAGTCACATATTTACTTTAAAAACATATCCAAATAAATCTTAACATTTCAATTTATCCAAATAAAATCTTATTAAAAATTTTAAATATTAAAAAATTTAAATTAAAGATATTTTACAACGAATTTTGACTTTATGATTTTTCACATATATAAAGAAATATTCAAACTATCATCATAAAAAAGTTTAAAATTTTTTAAGTACTGAAAATATATTTTTTAAGAAAATATACTATCAAAAATTTGTAAAAAATTACTAATTAATTAACTTTTTTTTTTAATTTGAGAGATAAGATCGAAATAGAGTATAAAATCTATTTAAATAATTTTTAGTCATTTCAATAATGAAAAAATTATTAATTTTTTATAATTATTTTGAGTCAATGTCTAATTTAAATAAAATCAATATATTAAAATTTATTTGAATATATTTTAAAAACCAAGATTTGAGTGGGAAGAGATGATAAAATCAATGATATTTAACCTAATTAGAAGTTAAAAAAATTAATGTTTGATTAAAAATTTGAATCATATGATTAATGCAATAAAAAAACTTATGAGATTGTCTTGTAAGTAAGTTCATAAACAATTAGTACAACTTCTAATTGGGGACAATTGTCCATTATTTTGTCATATGTTTTGTTCTTAGTTTTGATGCCAATGATTAACATTTCCAAGATCTTGTCCTATAGAATAATGAAATATTATTTTAATATATAAAATAAATTAATAATTTTTCATGTTGGCAATTATCTGATTTTTTTTTTTTACCTTGTCAATGAAAGAGCAGTTAAAACACTAAAAATGTAATTACACAGTTGCATCATACGATGATGTAATTTTTTAATATAAAATATTTGCATCTTATCTAACAATAAGGATATAAATAGTTTAGGTAAAAAAATTATTTTAGATTTTTAAATAAATAAAAATATTAATATTTTATATTTAATTTATTCATAAAATTTTTTATGATTATTTAACTTTAAAATAAAATTTAATATTTATTTTAATAAATTTTAATGTTTGAAAAATAATAAATAAAATTTATATATATCAATTTGATTTAAATTAAATCTCAACTTAATTGATGATAAAAAATTAAAATTAATATTTCAAAAATAATTTAAATAAATTGTACACTATATTTTGAGTTTACCTTTTAGATTTAAGTAATTTTTTATTCAGTAGTTATTTTTAATGAATTTTTTAAAATTTTAATCATATAATTTTTTTAAAAAATAATTTAATACTTAAAAGTTTTAATTTTTTGTGATAACAGTTTAAATATTTTTTTATATTTATAAAAAATTTGAAATTAAAATTAATTATACAAAATTTTTAATTTAAAAATCTTAAGTTTTTAAATTTTTTTACAAAATTTAACTCGTAATTTTTATTTTTTAAAATATAAATATTTATTTGATAATATCTGATAAATATTAATATTTTATATAAGTTTTATTCATGATGTTGATAATATTTTATTATTTAAATATGTTTATTATATAAATTATATTATAATAAAATGTTTTATGGGAAAAAAAGAATTGAAAGACAACCAAGCAAGCCAACAACAGAAATGGAAAGTACACCTAACAATGGAGGGAAGGAAACAACGGCGTATTTAAAAAGAGTGGGACCCACGATAGGCAAGCACCGTCAATCACGTGCACAGGGGCCAACAGATTCCACAGTCAATCCAAAAGCATCCACCACGTGGCAAGCAAGTGAAATCCACCCTCTACCGCAGTAGCAACCAATCAGCTTCCTCCACATGTCCATCCGACAACAGCCGCTTTTCACACATCGAGTTCTTCTCCTGCCCTCCTTCAGAAGGGAAAGGATGTTCCCCTTTTATGTACACTTTGTTATGTCTTTTATTTAAAAAAAAAAACCAAATTAATGAAATTATTGTATTTATTTATAATTTAATAAATTTATTTCATAGTGATATTGAATTAATTCAATAATTAAATTAATCTTTAAAATAATTAATTTGGTTATTTAAAAATAAATTGATTTGAAGTTGTTAATGCTCAAATCTGTTGATAACAGCTTTCTCATAATTAATATGCGCCTAAACTAATATTGAACATGGAAAATAATACTTGTCTTAGGTGTATAATTAATGTAAGACTCTAATAAAGTATTTTAAATAATTATTCATGAATAAATTAATAAAAATAATTTTATGTATTTTTTATTTTCTTAAAAAATAAAAAAAAATACTTACCTTTACCAACTGTTGATTGATTGTTGATCCGGTGAGCTGCCAAAATTCAGTTGCATGGAGGGAATAGGCAAAGATTCGGGTCAGGGTTGGGTTGACCCAAGAGCCCGGGATGGCCCGTTGTAAATTAGAAACTACTGCATGTAGCCATGTACTGTTGACTCATTTTTCTTGTTTTAGTAGTGTGCTATTTAGGCGAATCGGTGTCGGCTCTCGGGTTCTCTGCTACAAAACTGGAAGCCCTTTTTTATCATTACACTTTTATTATTTATTCACCCAGAAAAGCACTTCCGCAAAATGCACTTTGCTCATAGAGGATCCTCCAGCTGTTCCTCCATCCTATTGGTTTCACACCCCGCCGGGGCATAAATTCGCTTCTTCCTTTTTTGTTTTATGATTAGAGTCCAATGTACTGAACTGGGTTTGAGTTTCATTCTCTCAAAAGCCGCCCAGCGTAAGATTATTCAGGTAACTTGTTCATGTTTGTTTTGTCTCTTAGCTGTTCTGGAGGGAAGTTTTTTTTTTTTTTTTTTCCTTAAGAAACGTCCTTTCTAAGTTATTCGGTGTTACAGTTCCAGCTTCTTCTATTCTTAAGGTAATCCTCCCAAGTAATCCTGTTAATGGAGGATACTTGCTGCAGGGTTTGCTGGTTGATTATAAGTTTGAAATTTGATAGTTTTATACACATAGGTCTTTTCCTTCCTGCTGATTTGCGAAGCCACGGTAGTCTGGTTTAATGCTATAATCAATGCCCAGAACTGGATTTCATCCTAAGAGTAGATTGCATTATCTTCTATGTGGTGTTTCTGTTTCTGACAGTGGAGAGACCAAATCGATGAATTGAGCTGAGTGCCAGAGATTCTATATATTAGCAATGACATTCACATTATGGTGAATATAAAATGCTTGTATTATACCATACTCAGATTTCCTGAATAAAAGGAAATAGTTTTCCATAATCTATTGCGTAAAAGTTCATGGAATAAGCTGCTTGTCAGTTATTCTTTTTATTTCAACAGCATGCTCTGTTTTAATCTTAATTATTTGCTGTACTTTTTTCAAGTTAAATTCTAATATTTGATATATACAGAATGACTGATGCAAGGTTCTGGCAAAGCCAATGGTTAAATCTTCTAATATGCGGAATCATATTGATCAAGACAGAAGCCTCTTTTGTGGGAATAACTTATGTTCGAAATGCTGTGGCACAAGGGGCTGGTAAGAACTATGGCACAATAAATTATTCGGAGTTTCTTTACTTGTACTTCTCCGTATTGAGTGTTTGATTATGTGTGTAAAATCTGACTTGTTCTGCAGTTTGTTTGGATGGAAGCCCACCAGCTTACCACTTGGATAGAGGATTTGGTACTGGGATCAATAGTTGGTTGGTTCACCTAGAGGTTTGCCTGTTGTTATACTCCATTCATCTATGTTTCTTTTTTCCTTTATTTGGGTTTAAAGCTTTACCATTTTTTATTTTTCACCAAAAAAACAAAAGTTGATTGATCACTGGGTTTAACACTTTACCAATTTAAATTTTCACCAGCAACTACCGTTTCCAACTACTATTATTGATTCAAATAGGAGTGAGTATCTAGTTCATAACTTTACCAATTGAGATCTTTACATGTTAAATCTGAAGCTATTTCATTCTGGACTGCTGCAATAGTATGGGTTAGTTAAACTTATTAACTTTCACCTTTGACGGATTGATAGTGTAAGTGCTTTTATTTGGGGACAGCCAATTATCCAGTGTTTTTTTGTTCTTTTCTTATAATAGTATGTATTTTGCTTTGGTTTCACAGGGAGGAGGATGGTGCAACAATATTACGACTTGCCTTGGTAGGAAGAATACCCGTTTAGGTTCATCCAAGCAAATGGCTGAGCAAATTGCTTTCTCAGGCATATTGAGCAATAGGCGGCAATACAATCCAGGTTAATATTGTATCTCAGTTAATTCTTGTCCTTTATATTTATCTTTCTCAGTAATGTCACTTTTTTTTCGACTGGTTAAACAGACTTTTACAATTGGAATAGAATTAAAATCAGATATTGTGATGGAGCATCATTTACTGGTGATGTGCAAGCAGTCAACCCAGTAAGTTACTTTAAATATATAAGGAATTTGAAGTTTTTGGTTTGAGGGGAAAAGAGAAACAAGCATGTTTAATATTTTTCCCCAAATTTTAATCAGATGGTAATTTGACCAGGCTACTAACCTTCACTTCAGAGGTGCAAGGGTTTGGCTCGCTGTCATGGAGGATCTATTAGCTAAAGGAATGAGAAATGCTGAAAATGTAAGTATATATTGTTATTTGCCAGCTTTTTCTTCTATTATCTTCATCACAATGACTTATTTGTTGCATTTACAATAGGCTATTCTTTCTGGCTGTTCAGCCGGTGGACTGGCTTCCATTTTGCATTGTGATAGCTTTCGAGCCCTCTTACCAATGGGTACCAAAGTAAAATGCCTTTCAGATGCTGGTTTTTTTGTCAATGTGTAAGCTCAATGATAGGGCCTTCCTCTCTTGCCTTCTCATCTATGTTCTTCTTTCCTGCAATCTCACAACAAAGTGGTTTTTGACAGGAGGGATGTTTCTGGAGCACTGCATATTGCAGCATTCTTTAATCAAGTGGTTGCCACACATGTACTCTCTCTCTCCTCGATAGTTGGCTGCTCTAAGTATCTGATGATTGCTTTTATTTCATGAATTGTATATTTGTCAGCTCTTATCTCTTGAGTCCTGGTCTGGTTTCTGATAAGACCTAGAAAATGAAGCTACATATTCTCCCTATGAAGGAAAAGAAAGTCTCTTCACTCCATGGAGCTTTGTCCAATTAAAATGGTGATGATTGGCTACTGATGCTGACTTTTAATCTTTTGTCTAGGGATCGGCAAAGAATTTGCCTCTCGCCTGCACTTCAAGAATGAGACCGGGTTCGGTTAGTCCATGTGCTTTTATTTTCAGGCTTCGTCAATTTCTCTTCTATCTTACCAATACTTCTCAACAATTACAGTGTTTCTTCCCACAATACATGGCGCAACAAATTCGAACACCACTTTTTATTATAAATGCAGCCTATGATTCCTGGCAGGTTAGTAAAATTTCTCCTTTTATTTAACACATTGAAACTTGTAGATTTACTTTTCATGTTTCTTCCGTTCTTACCTCTGAAAGAACAATGGAGTTCTATGTTGGAGTACATTGCCATGTGAATGGGGAAGTAGTGATATCTTTTAGGGGCTTATGTTTGGTTATACCATTTAACTTCTAATAGCGGTTTGTGGACAAGATTGATCCCTTGCTTTAGATACGAAATGAGTGAATCAAAGAAAGCTTCTCTTTTTCTCCCCCACTTTTCTTTAAAGGTATGGCTAAAATGAAGACCTCGAGTGGATGCATGGTAGCATGAAAAAGGATGGAATAAGAAATAAGTTCAGTTAGTAAAAGATGTGCTATATTGGTTTTTTTAATTATTACAATCCTCTCTTTCTGCTATATCAGGTGTTTATACAAATCTTTTCTCACTGTGGTTTGAATTCCAAGCCTTATATGTGTTTCCTTTTAATTAGTGATAAATGAACTAGTTTCGTGTTTCTTTTTGGATTTTCTCTAACCTGTGAACATTCTGTCAATTCAGATAAAGAACATCCTTGCACCACGTGTTGCTGACCCACATGGGTACTGGCAAAGCTGCGAGCTTGACATAAAGAACTGCTTGCCAAATCAACTCAGAGTCATGCAAGGTGATTAATGGATGCCTGTTTTAGACTTTCAATGATCCTTCAAGTTTTCTGTTTAACATAAGAAGTGTCTGGAGCCAGTTACGGTTAAGAAACTTTTAGCCTTACAAGGAGCAGAGCATAAACCATTCGGGGTTTCTAGGAGAGGAATTTGGTTTGGCTAGTGCCAACTGGGTATTCTTTATGTTCATATTTCTCGTATTGAACCTCTCTTGTTTGAAACTGAAAAAATGACCAAATGGGTTCTCATTTGACTAATCTCAGTGCAGTTTCTGCCAAAATAATTAAGGATTCATAGCTTTTGCAAGAACATTGACGTTGAATCCTAAGTTGGGTTTTGTTTTCAGATTTCAGGTTGCAGTTCTTACACGCATTGAACGGACTTGGTAAGTTGCAATCCAGAGGAATGTTTATAGACTCTTGCTATGCCCACTGCCAAACCGAAACACAGAAGACTTGGTTTTGGCCCGACTCTCCCATGCTGAATAAGACAGTAAGACACTGCATCTTCCCACTTCATTTTCTTAACTTATCCCTTATGCTTCATTTCTTTTACTCAGTAAAATAATCGGAACTTTTCATTCTTCTTTGTATAGACAATTGCAGATGCAGTCGGAGACTGGTTTTACGACAGAACTCCGTACCAAAAGATAGATTGCCCTTACCCGTGCAATCCCACTTGCCAGAACCGTGTTTTTGATCCACAAGACTATCCAGAAGTATAGATTCATTACATAAAACTGCATGATTGATTATTTTATGATGCAAGAATCATAGTATAGAAATTATGCTGATAGTAGAGAAAGAAAAAAAAGTAGAGAAGAAAATATTATTGATCAAATCCTCAGAATAAGCAGAGGCAGCAACAGCACTCACCTTGTGTGCTGGGTGTCATTGATTAGGTCACAGTTTGTGTAGTCAATGTTATTGTTATCTCAATAAAATAAAGTCATTCATTCTTTATTTTGCTGTGAGCATGGGTTATAGTTTATGCTACAAAATGATTGGCTGATGAGATTGTGGAAAATTGAATTTGTTTATCAAAATAAATTTTGAACTTTGTATGATTTTTCATTTATTAATTATATATTTAAACTTTTTAATTTGGGTTAATTTATGCTACCATAAAATTTAAAAATAAAAATAATTAAATTAAATATTTTATATAACAAATTTTAATTTTAATTTTACATAAAGATAAAAAAATGATTAAATTATATATAATCACAAAAAAATTACAAATCTTTTGAGTATTGAAAACACTTTTTTGATTAATTTTACATAATCAAATTGTTTTGAAATTTATAAAAAAATAATTTGTAAATCAAAAATTATTTAAATTTAATAAATGTACTTGAAATGAAGTGCAAAATTTGTTTGAATTATTTTTGAGGTATTTTAATAATGAAAATACTATTAATTTTATATAATCACTTAAGTCAAGATCTAAATTAAATTAAATTAATATTAAAAAATTTAAATAACAAAAATAAAATTTTATTAAAATTTAGTTTTTTCTATATTTATCTTAGAAAATAAAAGGGTGCATTTATATAACAGAAAAAAGTTAGGGTAAATATCATTTAAAACCTTGAGTTTAACGCTCTCTCTCCAATCAAACATTGACTTTCAAAATGTATCCAAACAGACCCTAATTTATTGATTTTGTCCAAATTAAACCTGACTCAAAATAATTATAAAAAATTAATAAGCTTTTCCTTGTCAAAAATGACTAAAAACTTATCAAATAGATTTGACACTTTATTCAATATTATTCCTCAAATTTAAAATTTTTTTTAACTAATTCACTATTTTTTATGAATTTTTTAAATTTTTGATGGTATATTTTTTAAGAAAAATATTTTTAGTACTTAAAAATTTTTGAATTTTTTTATAATGATAGCTTAAATATTTTATTACATTCATAAAAAATTATAAGTCAAAATTCGTTGTAAAATCTCTCTAATTTGAATATTTTTAATATTTAAATTTTTCAACGAGGTTCAATTTTAACAAAATTAAAATACTAAGGCTTGTTTGGATACTTTTTAAAAGTAAAGGTTTGATTGGAGAGAGAGGGTAAAATTTAAGGTTTTAAATGACATTTACCCAAAAAGTTAATATCGAAAGTTTATGGTTTCTTTAATAATTTGATTATATTTTAATTTAAAATGTGAAAATCATATCAAACTATTAAATTTGGGTATGAAATAAAATATATTATCCTCAAGAAAATATGAAAATAAGAATATATTAAAAAACAAAAAAAAATCATATAATTCTAAAATGATTTAAATCAATTTTAACTATTTTGATTTGACTTTAGTGGGTCTTTTTTTATCAAATTGATTTTGAATTTGAGTATGAAATAAAATATATTATCCACAAGAAAACACAAAATTAAGAATATATATAAAAAAATTGTAAACAAGATAAAAAAACACAATAATGAAGCTTGTCTAATTTTATTTATGTTAAATGTAAATATATTCCTTGTTTTTATTTACTTAAAAGATATAAAAGATTAACTTTGGTTAAACTAGCAAATTGATTCATTTAATATTTGGAACCGGTGATCCGTTGTTGTTAGAAAGAAACAAAATTGATTTTTTGGTCCAAGTCGACACGCTAGATCAATGGATTAGATGGTTTAAATTTAACCAAAGAAAGAAAATCAAAAGATCCTTTCTACCCGACGCATTTTCCTAATCGACAATCTAATTCAAAATTCATGTGCTTAAAAGTCGGTCCTTAATAATCTAAATAATGAAAACTAAATATATGATATAATGTCAAACGATATTAAATGATCTTCAAATATCACATAAATGACTAATTGAGATAAAAAATTTTATTGATGAAATGATTTTAAAATCATAATTATTTAAAAAGGTGACTTAAAAAATAAGGGAGAAAAATTTCCTATTAAGTTTTTGAAGAGAAATTGATATGTGTCAATTTTATGAAATTAATAGGTATGATTTTATTTATTTATTTATTTTATAATATAAATATAATAAATTAAAAAAATATATTTAATTTTTTAAAAAAATTAATACCGAATTAAATGAACATCAATTCATATCAACAAAAATATTCAACCCTAATTAAGAACATACATACGGTTGGATGGCAATAAATTCTATATAATGCAAAGCGACATTTGCTTAAATCTTCATTTATTACCCTTTTTAGTTAACTTAACTAACACGTTTTCTTAACCAAAATCATTAAGTAACCCCCATTGAAGCCCTGTAGCTTACATGTAACTTTCATATATTATTATTATTATTTATATTTTTAAAAAATTAGAATAAATATAAAAATTAAATTATATATTTTTATTTTTATATGAAAATATTAATTAAATTAAATGTACGTGTAATTTTTTAAATTTTAAATTTAAAATTTTTTGGAAGTATAAAAAAATAGTAAAGCTATTGTCATGTAAAATTTCATAATTTTTTTGATTACTAAAAATATAATTTTAAATTTTATTATTACAATTTAAAAAGTTTTTAAAAAATATCTTTAGTTTTTTAAAATTATTTGAGTGAAGTCAAATTTAAAATGAATTGAAAAAAACTAAATGTACATTAGATGCAATCGATCCTTATAATTTAAATTAAAAAATAAATGAAATTTTAAAAAAATTATATTTATTTAAAAATTATAACAATAATTTTTTACTGTTAATATTTGAGTTTTTATATATTTATTAAAATTTTAAAAATTAATATATGAGTAATTATTATTTTAAATTTTAAATTTTACTTTTTCTTTCTGATCAAACTTTAATTATAAAACGTTTTCAATAAACCTTAATTTAATGATTTATTTAAATCAAACTTGTGTAAAAAATTATAAAAAATAAATAATATTTTCATTATTAAATGCCTACAAAATTATTTAAATAGATTTCATTATCTACTTTGATTTTATCATTCAATTTTGAATAATTTTTAATTAACAAGATATTTTTAATAATTTTTTGAAAATTTTGATCGTATAATTTTTTTTTTTGTGATGGTAGTTTAATTTTTTTTTTTTACATCTATCAAAAATTTTAAATCAAAGTTTATTGTAAAAATCTCTCATATGAATATCTTTAATTTTTTAATCTTTTCATAGGGTAAATTTAATACAAAATAATAAATAAAAATATTTTAAAAATTAAAATTTAATTAAAGAATAAAACCCAAATTTTGGAAATTTTTTATCTTTAATATTTTCAATTTAAAACTAAAATCTAGTATTTTATTAGAATACCTTATTATTTTAAGAATGGTGGTTTATTATTTAATTTTAAAACATATATATATTATGCACATGAAAGGATGGCTATCAATTGAAGCATGTGAACGATGGATAGCGCGTGAATATATGAGAGAGAGAGAGAGAGCATTATTAGTAGGGGCAAGGCGTGAAGGAAGATTGCATGCAATCATATTAAAATCTATCATTACATTATCTTTTAAACAGTATTAAAAAATAAAAACAAAAATAAAAATAAAAGTTTTGAAGCTTACGCGGTTTCACTTCTATCATCACCTACCTAATTTTCATTTATATTTTTCTTTAACATAAAATAAATAAAAAAAGATAGGGTTATATGTAAAATACACTAATACCCTTTAATTTATTTATCAATAAACTTTATTTTTCATATTTTTTTTGAAAAAAGTGAATATTATAATACGTAAAAAATTAAAGTTTAAAAATAATTTTTCTTTTGTGGAGCTTTTCCTTATTGACTAATTAAATAGTAATATAAGAAATTATTGATAATCTTAGTTATTCATCTGATTAATATTATCACAGGAAAATGAAAAAAATTATAAAGTTGGTGAGCGAGCACAACTTTTTTGAAAATGCTTTACTTGGTTCAAAATGATGACAGATTCCTTCAATTCTTCTCGAGCCGCCTGGGTGTTACTTGGCACTTGTTTCACCGACACGAGAAGCGCCCATCGGACAAGTACGTGGTAATTGCCCATTTTACTGCACCAGCTTAGCTGGCTCATCAATGGACGCATGTGAGAGGAAGGTACAGAGATAGAAAGAGAGGCCCTTCCTGTTATATATATATATATATATATATATATAGATGTTGGATGGTGCTTTCAGTGCACTGGTAGAGAAAAAAGAGAACATTTTGGGTGCCAAAGAACTGGTAGGAGCTGCAGGATATCAGTTTCACAGCAGCAAGAGTCCAGTTACTTCTTGCATACATATAAAAGCCAAGGTGCGATCTTATGTCCTCATTTTCTCCTTGGATTTAGCTTGAACCTTGTGGTTCTAAGGCTCAGTGCTGTAAGATCTGTGTCCTTTTTCGTATTCCATGCTTATCTTCTCTGCATTTCTGTAATATATCTCTATATAAGTGGATAGATATATGGATCTTGTATCATTGTTCTTTGCTGTTTGCTTTTGAGCTCTGTGTCTGGGTAAAAAAAAAAAAAAAAAAAAACCCAGTGGCCATGGCAACAGATTTGTTGAGAGAGAAAGCTCTCTAAGGTTCCTGCAGAAATAGGAAAGTTGTTTTTGGAAACGTGGGCAATACGCCACAGGTGGTATAGAGTTTCACATGCTCCAATGCTTTTAAGCAACTTGCTTAAATTATAATGGTGATTATTTGCAGCAACAGGCTTACTGTTGTTTCTTATTTTTCTATTGGATTGGAGGGGTGTTGACTGCTGTTTCTTGGACATGGCTATTGAATTTGTAATCCTATCTAGACTTTTCTAATTTTTTAGTAGTTCCAATTATTTAATACGGTGCTTTTTTTTCCTTCATTTTTTAACAGTACAAATCAATACTTCCCCCCCAAACCCCCCCCCCCCCCACCGCGAATGTTTGATTTATTGAACTGAGGGATATTGCATTTTATGCCATAAACTGTTAGGAATTCTTTTTTTAGATTTTACTGTATATGTTCTGATGTATTAAGAAGCATATCTAATAAATATAAGGGGAAGTTTGTGAAATTTAGTAGAAAACTGAGGTAATAAGATTTTTTTCTTCTCGCCAGCGTGAAAGTGTTTATTTTTTAATTTTTATCTTAAAAAAGTTTCCCTTTATTTGTGCCACCAAAATCAGGAAGCTTCTTTGATGGATAGTGATGTCTAAGTATTGGTGTTTGAGTTATCTGAAATTATTTTGATTGAAATAACGCAAAAGGATATTCAAGCTGGTTGAAACAAGGTTATCGGCCTGCCGTTTCCGATGCTTGGTTGCATGCATTTGGATCACTTAAGATGAAAATGATTGGTTTGAGCTGATTGATTAATTTATATAATGGCGATTGCACATACACGTCCAGATTTTCAGATTGACAGTGTCATTTTACTTTTGTATGGTGAACTTTCTTTCCGTTCTTCCTTTGAAGTATTTTTCCTGTCTAATTAATACTGTTCAATATTTGCAGAATGGCTAAAGCAAGATTTGGCCAATGCTTAAGTTTGCTAGTCTGTTTGTTGATACTGCTAAGAACAGAAGGTGCTGGTGTAGGAATTACCTATCTTGAGAGTGCAGTAGCAAAAGGAGCCGGTAAGCAACTTTCCTCACAGTCAAGTGTTTTTTTCTTTGAACCTTTTTCTTTTTTATATTATGAGAATTTCGTGTATGTATTGCAGTTTGTTTGGATGGCAGTGCACCAGCTTACCATTTTGATAAGGGGTTTGGCTCTGGGGTTAATAATTGGATTGTTCACATGGAGGTTTGTTCTTCTGCTAACCCATTCTTTAGTTGCTCTTTGCAATAGTATTCTTTTTACCAACCTAAGAGGCTAACGGAAAGAACAGGAAAAAGAAAATGCTGAAGTTGGTTTCTGCAAAGATGGAAGAGAAGGGCCAGGATTGTTAGTTCTACAAGAACAAATGTTATGTGAATAATAGTAAATCCACTTTATCTGCTGCTTGGATTCTGCCTAAGAAGACAAGTGAACCAGTCAACTAAAGATATATAATAATTATTTTTTTGAAAATTTTAAAATTTCCATTATGGATTCTTGAAGAGGTCATCTCTAGTTATTATCCATGGTTACCAATTACATTGGAGTCTAGTTAACTTTCAGAAATTATATTGCGTTCATGCTATAACATGTCTTACCGGCTTTGTGTTTAGGGAGGAGGATGGTGCACTGATATTGAGACTTGCAATTCACGCAAAAATACTGAAAAGGGTTCATCAAAGCACATGGTAAAGCAATTTGGTTTCTCTGGTATATTGGGTAGCAAGCAAAACTCTAATCCAGGTATATCTCAGCAGATTCAGTGACTTGGATACTAAATTTTTGTTCTTTATATCTCCCATGAACATTTGCTTTTCAATCAGTTGATCGAACTTTATTTTAATATGCAGACTTTTACAACTGGAATAGAATTAAGGTTAGATACTGTGATGGCGCGTCATTCACTGGTGATATCGAAGCAGTCAATCCAGTAAGGCTTCTGTTCTCAAAAAATAAAACTTACATGATGTGTTTGTTTAATTGCGTGTTGGATTATTAATCCAGTGGGTAATATGCTCAGGCTAATAACCTTCACTTCAGAGGAGCAAGGATTTGGCGTGCTGTCATTGACGATCTGTTAGCAAAGGGAATGAGAAATGCCCAAAATGTAAGGAGCCATTCAATGATTTTGAACATTTTCAATCTCATTCTTTTTGCATCGTGAATCCTAATGTTAGAACCTGTAAGGACAGGCTATTCTCTCAGGCTGTTCTGCTGGTGGATTGGCTTCCATTTTACATTGTGATGAGTTCAGAGCTCTTCTACCAAGGACTGCCAGAGTAAAATGTGTTGCTGATGCTGGCTATTTCATCCATGGGTAAGCTCACATGAAGTACCATTTAAGCCTCTAGTCTGAGCTTAATTATATCAGATCTCTCTGAGAACTCTTTTAATTGATGCATTTCTGGAATTTAACACCATTGTGTTCTTTAACAGGAAGGATATTTCTGGAGGGTCATACATAGAGTCCTACTACAGTAAAGTTGTTGCTACTCATGTACTCTCTTCCTCTATCTCTCTGAATATTTATCTAAGTTTTGCCATGGATTAGGTGAAAATGAACTCTGTAAATTCTGTCATGGCTTGTTGTGGATATTTCTGAATATTTGGTCATTTTATATCTATAATAAATGATTCAGCTCAATTGGAAGCCAATGACTTCTAATTTTAACTTGGAATATGTTGTGTAGGGATCTGCAAAGAGTTTGCCTGCATCCTGCACTTCAAGAATGAGACCCGAGTTGGTAAGCATGGGTATTCCTGTAGTATTTTGTTCACTCTTCCCTGTTTCATCTCGTTCTAATTACAGTTTTGCGATTATCCTGCAGTGTTTCTTCCCACAATATGTGATGCAAACTATGCAAACACCAATTTTTATCATAAATGCAGCCTATGATTTCTGGCAGGTTAGTTCAGTTCCGCCACTAAATTGAAAAAAATGGCAAGAAACGATAACCAAAAGATAAACAGTTTCATGATAAATGTTAGATAGATGTTGTTCTTTAAAAGGCGTTGGAGCTAAAGAGTTAACAGGGTGGAAAACATCAATTTTTTTCTTTTGTTGCAGAATCAAACTTGACTCATAATGAATTTTTCTTGCAATTTCTGTAAAATGCTAATGCAAATTATTGTGTATGAATCAGATAAAGAACGTTCTGGCCCCAAGTGCTGTTGACCGTCGTAAAGAGTGGAAAGACTGCAAGCTTGATTTGAAGAAATGCTCAACTAGCCAACTCCAAACCGTTCAAGGTGATTAGCAAGGCCTATTTTTATCTTATGGAAACTCATTTTTTGAGTGTCTTAAGCCGATAAATTTAGGTGAAAAGAGCTTTTCATATGTGTTGGGTGTTTATATTTGCAGGTTTCAGAAATCAAATTATAAGCGCGTTAACTCCAGTTCACAACTCTACATCAAAGGGACTGTTTTTAGATTCTTGCTATGCTCACTGCCAAGCTGGATCACAGGCCAGCTGGTCTGGTGATAAATCACCACAAGTGGAGAATACGGTAAGAGATCCAACTTTGGTTTTTCTTCAAATTAACAAAAAATGGGTTTTGAGAACTATCAGTTTGCTAATTTCTGGTGGGTTGAATTGAATTTCTGCAGAAAATTTCCAAGGCGGTTGGAGACTGGTTTTACGACCGCCGTCCTTTCCAAAAGATAGATTGCCCTTATCCTTGCAACCCTACTTGCCCAAAAGTGTCTGATTCAGAATAACTCTCAAATTTGATTTTGTTGTGAAAATATTTAAAGCATTTTATTAAGTTATTATTGTACCAAAGAATCGTGGGTTAAGGTTGCATTCATGATTAAAGGTCTTCCAAGCAAGCAATATTCGCGGGAACTTGTTTGCTTGGTGAGTTCTGTTCTGCCATGGTGTTTTATGTAATTGGTAATTACTCCATAAAACCGATTTATGTGAAATTGCTTTACTCTGGAAGATTGTCTGGCAAAATTCCTTATTGTCTTAATATCAAATTTCTAATTGATGGAGTTATATTTAAATTTTTAAAACATGAAAGTAGATTTAATATATATATATATATATATATACACACACTAGCTAGGAGTAGTTGCAAATTCCTGTAATGATACTTAGAGAGAAAATAAATGTCATATTAGTTAGAATAATTTAATAAAAAAGGAAATTAGTAATGCAATAAAATCTTTATAAGTTAATACTCATCAAGTTAATAACTTCTATTACTTAATAATTTCTTATGACTTTGATTTCACTCATGGGCTAAATTAATAATTTTAATAAATTAATATGATAATATTTATAAAAAACCCTTATATAATGATGTGATTTCATTCATATTATAAATTAATAATTTCTAATATTAATCATGATGTTAGTTGGATGCTTGTCATTTGATGTTTGAATATTGCAATTGATTGAATTGATTAAAATTGATAAGCAACGGATGAGACTTCAAATTAGTGTTGATGGTAAGTTTTCTGATAGGCTTGACTTTCTTTGAATTCTGCAAAGCTGCATCCATATCATTGTTTTGAGACAATAATGTGAGATATAAAATCTCAGTTGAGTGGTTCTGGATGCTCTTGTGAGCTCTGTACAGTGGAAGCTCAGTGGGTGAACTGTTGTCAATGTCTATTCAGATCAAGAACAGACTTGTTTGGCTGATCATATGTGTGAGCTGTTAGGATGAGGTTGAATGGCTGTCAAATCGATATTTTTGTAAGTTCTTGCATTGTAGTGATAATTGGGATAGCTAATACAAGCAATGGGACACAAAAAGGGAAATCAGAAGGATTGATTGAAGCTTTATTTTTTATTATTTTAAAAATATTTGAATTTCCTTCAACCATTTTCTTGGTTTGATGCTTTGACTGTGACATATATCTAAAATGATGTACTACAAAGAATGTCACTTAGGATTTTCAAATATTTTCAAATTTGTAGCATAAATGTCACTGTTGCACCATTAAGAATATTGTTCTCTTCTTAATCCTTAGTGAGCTCCAAGACGACCTAAGAGGGTCATAAGCTCTCTTGGTATATCATTCACTGGCTTTGGAGATACACCTTTTTCAGTACTTTTAGACAACACCAATGCAACAAAACCAGTTAAGTTCCATAGACAAAATTCAGATATTGCCCAATTAAAACTTTGACCCAAAGTATCCATAGTCCTGTCAGAAAAATAATAAAGATTATTTCATCCCATTTCATTGATAAATGACATGTTTTGTACAGAAATTTCAATTTTAATCATGAAATGCCAATAATTATGCTAGTTTGGACATAATAATTGTACTTAACATAATCCCCTGAATGAGTTTTTTGAGTGTGTTTTAAGTTCTATAGCTCCTTTCACATGTAGAGCTACAAGCATGAATGTTTAAGTATGTGTCGCCATAATCTGAGTTAAAAGAATCTTTGGTCTCAAAAGACCATAATAGCATGTCCCCTAAGGTAAGCTCATGGATCCTGGAAATGTGTGGATAGCAAGAAATCTTGTGAGTGGATAGCAAGAAATCTTGTGAATAAAAATGTATTGAACTCATAATTTGTTCTTCCAATTGTTGAGTCATTTGATAACCAAAAGGACTCTTTAATTGAGTAAGCACACATATTTTTCTATTCTAAATTACTATTTGTAAAAGAATACTTGGATGTGCTCCATATGTTCACATTCATGGAAAACCAGAAAAAAAGACAACTTTTCTTTTCGGATGTCTTCTAATTCAAAATGTTTGAATGACTTTCAATCAAATGTTCCATGTCTAAAAGAGAGTAGAGATGTCAAATACATCTTTTGTTCAAAAAAGAAAAAAAAGCAAAACAGTGTTCCTCTAAACTCAAACAGAGTTTATCAAACATACCTTAAAATCATGGGTATTAGAATAGCAACACCACAGCTCAGTTAAAAAAGAGAGACGAGAATAGTGAGTGTATAAGCAAAATGACAAAATATCGTAACAGTTTCTCTAATATGCTCTGACAAGAGTAATATATCTGAGATCAACTAACATTATTCAGTCACAACATCTGATGCTTTCTTATTCTTACGCTAACAGTAGATAGCCAACACATAAGTGACATGTTTCAAACCTTTAGCTAGCCGTATGCTCTACCCAGACCAGAATTTAATCAGATGTGTCGAGGGAGAATTCACTTCCAAGTGAAGATGATAAAAACCTTGATACTATATCATTTAGGAAAATTAAGTTAAAGATTTCTTCGGCTTAACTGCCATGAAAATTGATCAACAGCCAACATAGCACGAGCTGCTGAGCCCATTGAACCATCATACCTGTCACAATTGATAAGATTGTACACAAATTTTCAAAGCTCATACCAAATCTACATTCCCCACACTGTGTATGTAGTTTCCAAGTGAACCTCTCATAGAATCTGTTGAAAGCTAAAATGAAAATGGAATACTTACAATGCAACCATAATGAATGCTGTAGTCTGCACAACTATAGCACCTTCACCAGCAGGCTTCATCGTGTTCATGCACCTTGCACAAAACCAATTCTCATGAATTGATGTAATCAAATCTGTAATCAAAATACATGTAGAAAATGGTTAAAAAAGTGGGAGGGGGGGATGCATATGCTTCAAGTAATCTTCATGTGTAAAATGTCCACAAGAAAAAATATATCTTCACACAGAAAATAGTCTGCGCTGCACAGAAATACTCTCATATGATGATGCACTTGATATGTACATGTTAGCAACTTCATAATCTTTTCCTGATCTATCTATCCTACAGATCATCTGGCTGAAATAATTCATAGCACACTTACCGAGCTAAAAACTATGGTGAAATATGTTGACCTTCCTCCAGTTTCCTTTCTTTCTGTTATATACTACTAATAGCTAACAACGATCCAGTTAACAATTCAGAGAATCCTAACCCTGAAAGGCATAAAAATGGGGACCCACATGCTTGCCTAACTTCTTATCCCTTTCAATAACTTTTTCCTTAAGCTTGGTATAGCCAACTGTAAAGAGCATTGGCTTCAAACTTAAATTTGACAAGTGAAATAATGTCCATTGTGAAGAGAAGCAAAGGAAACTAAAACAGATAAAATAAAATAAATATATCTTCAACAGTTTGAAAGAACAAAGAGTGAAGAGAAAAGAGGGGGGAGAGAGGGGTGACATACCCTATGAATTTCTTATTATTTTTCAAAAAAACAGAACACAATAAACATTTTCTTTTCTTTTGCTTGAGCCATTTCTTAACCTTCGAGGACCAAACAAGAAATGGTTTATAAGGAGCTTTCATTCCTACACTGTCCATAGATTTCATTTAATTTGGGAGGTCCAGGAAAATGTATACTGACAGATAGAGCAAAGGCCATAATTTGTGGTGGAGAGGAGAGATAGGAGGATAGAAAGAGAACAGCTAATGGACCTAAGACAACCCCGCTGCTTCTTTGTAGGAAAACTTGTCAAAGTTAAAGCTGATTAAATAGAGGCTCAAATTCTAGCACTTTGTGCTACTTCCTCTATTGTTTCCTTCTGTCCTACTTTTTCCTTGCTCAGCTGAAAAGGGAAGATAATAATAATAGGAATTCCACTCAAAGCTACAGCATACTTACATTGGTTTGGCCCAATAATAAAGCTTTCAGTTGGGAATTTGCCACGCCTAATGAAATCAACAAATTGCGTTAATTCAACGGGATTAAATTTTATTCCCTCTTGTTCTGCACTGCAAATACCCAAAACAAACTTCATGTAAGGCAACTCTGAACAGACCAAATCATTTTACATGGGAATCAAGAAGTAGACTTTTTCTCATCAGAATATTAAAAGAAAATAAAAAATAAAAAAAAAAAGCACGTCCTGGTAGGCCACTTCCTCAATGGTATAAAATGATAGAACACTTGCAGTGTTAAATCAACTGAATGACTACCAAACACATTCACTAGATTAACTTCAAAAGGTCATATGAACCAAGGAGATCCATGGACACCAAAGAATTTGATAAACTCAATATCAGGGCAAAAAGCACAAGTTCAAGACCACATTTTTCCACAAAGTAACTGTTCTGGTTAAAAATACATAAAAATAAAAAAAATCGTAAAGAGGTTAAAAATAGTGCTATCCCAAGCACTGCCCTACTATTCTTCATAAATCTCAACTTTGCGCTGATAGTGTGGAACATGCCTCAACAGGGGCATGTGACACATGCAGGGTTCTCATTAGGAAGCAAGTTTCTCACAACTATCTTTAGGACAGATATTCCTATGCTTGCCGGCAAACCACACAAAAAACTCAAACATTTGCTGTCATAACCCAAATCTCACCAGCCAGACTGAACCAGGAAAACTGGACTGAAACGGTCTAGCACCACCACAATTTTTTGGGCCAAGCTTGCATTTGCTTTCCTAGTATAGATGAGGGATCCCCCATTTACAGCTTTTGTCCAAAAATTTCATTCACTTAATTCAGGAACATCCTATAAAAGTTCCATAATGGAAGGAATACTGAAATTGGGAAGGATAAGATGAAGTGATAAAAAAAAAATCTATAATGCCATAAGAATTTAAACACCGGCTTTTTCTAGAGAATTTTCAGAATCTGTTCCACCTATTAAAGATAACTCTATTAGGAGAGATGTGAAAACTTGCTATGTTTAACTCTGTTCAAAGACAGATTATCAGCTGTAACATATCTAATAATATCCAGCATGCTCTTTTTTAACTTTGAGAATGGGTAATATATGAACTGTCAATTGGTTAAGGGAAAGTGCTATATCAGATCTTAAAATATGATGAAAAAAAGAAAAAGGATCTTGCAAGGAATTGTTGCAACTCTAGTCCATTTTGGCAGAAAAAAATGTGGCTGCTATTAATGGGAAATCTGATTGCAAAGCATTTTAGATCAGACTCTCTCCCTGGTGAGGGATAGATTCTATTCATCAACACATAAGGAATTTAATCTCTTCCTTTACGATTACAGAAGTCTTCCTAATGGAGAAATGAGCCAAATAAATAGAAATAATACAGTATACATACATGTGATATCAATGGATAGCATGGAGAATGGAGAGCATCTGCTTTTGTGGCTTCTTTGGAGGGCTCTAAGAGGGCAGTATACACACCCAATTTGTCTTTCTTTTGATAATTTCAAGATATTCCAATGTCAACAGCTCACTGCAATACATAGGTCCTTCTAATATCTCAAGCGCAAGCCAAAACTGTAACTTTCTCAGAGGCAACATGTTGGGCTAAAACAAATGTGAGGCAAACTGTAAACTTTATAGAGTCACCATTGTCCAAAAGATGAGGTAAGCATTGGAAGCATCAGGTGGCATGGAAAGCTTTGATATTTAGACCTTGATAGATGTCTCCAACCTAGCTCAAGAAAGCACTGGTTCAATTAACATTTTGTGTCAATTTATCAAGTTCTTATGCTGTATATGTTTGATTTGCTTGAAAGAGACATTGAAATTCATAGATTTGAAGATAGCAGATTTACATTTTAGCTCTTGATATAACCTCCTCTTGGTACTAGCTACCAAATAGATATGACTTCCAACAAAATGTCTAGATGGATATAGAACCTAAAGTCTGTACTATTAGCACATAAATATATTGATATAACAGTCATATGGCAGTAAAAGTAAAATATGCAACAAGATATTTAAAGTAGATCTTATCTGCTACTTACTCTTATTGGAGGAAAACAAAGGGAAACTTCTTTGAAGGTGCCAAATCAAGTAAACACCAAATATTCTAAGAAGGGTTAAAACTAAAGGCCAGTCATACTACAACAATATCCTAGCTAATACCTAGAACATGGCAAAACCTCCTAAAACCTAGTAAGTATTGATTTTAACCCTAGAATAACTTTAATCCTAACCATAGATTCATAACATGAATAAGAAACAGAAAATATAATAACTAAACTGCCATAAAGGGAACTGCCATCATGACATGAACAAAGTACAGCCACTACAATGACCATAATGTAAAACTGCAGCATTTATATGCTTTTTCCCGTTTTTCCTTTCAAGCCTCTTGTCCTATATCAACAATCCTACAAATTAAGATTCCACTATTTGGGACACTATTAGGAAAAGCATTTCACAGGGATACTTCCATAATGATTGAAACATTTCAAACTTAAAACCAATCGCCAAAAGTCATTTGCAGTGAATATGAGCTCTCATTTTATAGAGGTTTTCCAAACAAAGAATGTCAAAAGCGAATTGGTTGATATTATCAAAGCATGACATTGTAATATGTCTATCCAACATATATCACTACTGAAATCAATAAGTATTCCTGTTGATAGAAACTACAACGCCATTCTGAACAACATAAAAATCATAAGAGAAAGTATATATATGAGGTTCCATAGTCTCTTACATGGTAGACAACAGGCGTGATGGTCCAGAGGGGTCATAGTTAATGAGCAAAGCACCCTTTAACGGCTCACCTGCAACATGCAACTCCCAAATTTTAACTCACATTCCTTCATGAAATACACTCAAACCCTTAGAAACTTATGTGCATAAATTAGTATATTCACGTTTCTCTAGTATGGGAGAGACACACGGGAAAGAGAAGGAGAGAAGCTTCAGTGTGCTCACCAGAAGAACCAACATTACTTGAAGCCCACTTGTCCCAAGCTTTATGTACAAAAGCCCAATCCATTGGCACCTACAATCAGTAACTGCAAAGCTTATAACTAGCGTCCGCAGAGACTGAGAAGAGACTCGATTTATAAAACTTTCAAGTAATTCCATACAGGCTTAATTCAAGACGAAAATTAGTACTTACTCAAGTTATGATCTCAATATTCTCCATCTCTTCAGCATCAAAGCTAGGATTGACAATCGTCCTACGGTAATGGAAAACCAAAGTCCTCAATCGAGAAACACAAAAGCTTGGGACATGACTCCCCTGCCACAAAGTGTGAGCAAAAACTTAGCATATGATATGGAGATACCAGAAGTTTAAGAGATTTCCTAACCCCAGAATGAAGAGTAACACAAGAAAACCCTACTTGGCTCCTTTAGCCGCCAACAAAAAAGAATAAGCAAAATGTCAAATTTTTCGCACAAAATTAAATACAAGGTCTGTCTGGTTTTGTAAGAAAGTGTCCTTGCCACTCATTTGAGAAGCCACCTGCTGAGCAAATTCAAAGGTGACAAAATAAATAAGTGGATTGTTATCAAAGAAATTTTAATTCCTTTTTCTCTTTCAATTTTAATTATTTTTAATTTTTAAATTATAAAAAATAATATTATTTAAATAAAAATTATATAAAACTCATATATTTAGTTCATGTTACCCAAAAAAAAAAAAAAATCAATCACAAACAGAACCTGTGATGAATTTTTTTTTTAAAAGTAAAGATTTTAAGTAAAACAAAAATAAAAATAAATTATATATAAGAATATTTATGTCATTTTATTTAAAAAAGGTTATCTTTTATAATATAATAAAAATAAGTTTTGATTTTATTTCTCTTTTTGTTAAGATCATTCAATTTTTTAGAAAATTAGTATTAATAGAGTTTTAATAAAAAAATTTAAAATTTTAGATAAAATTATCATTAAATTAAAATTAAAAATTATTAAATAAAATTATCAGTAAATTTGAATTTTAAAGCTTATCTAATATATAATCATAAAAACATAAATCCCTGTAAGCTCAAAAAATAAGAATTATATTCTATTTTGAAGTTGTAGAATGATAAAAAACCTACTTAAGATTAGGATATCTGTTAGTTTGAATTATATTGACTTTTAAATAGATTACGATATATAATAATTCAATAAAATTAAGGTTCAAATTGTTTTATTTGTCTTTAATTAATATTTTAAATTATTAAAACACTACTAAATTTTTATTAAAAAGTTCAACATAAAGCTCCACAAAGCTCAACTAAGTAAAAACTTTTTATCCTTGCTAGTAAGGGATAGGTGCCCTTAAGTTTGATGCATCTAAAGTGTCAACATCATAAGTCATTGGAACATCCAAAAGTGCATGCTTACCTTACTTTTTTTCATAGTGTAGTAAATTATTATTATTTTTTTATAAAGCAGATCTTTAAAACATTGAACCAAGTAAATAATTTTTTTATTTTCGGTTTGATAATCTTTTTATGTTGTTTACAATTATTATCTTTGTTACTCTCTTTGGAGTTATTTAATATAATTTTTCCTAATAGTTAGGTTTTAAAAACTAACAACCTATTTTATATTTAATTAATCAAGTCTCTATGTATTTGTAAGACTAATACATAATGGTTGGATTATCTTTCCCAATAAGAGTGGAGTGGCTTAGTCATTAAATTGAGGATGAAGGGACCTAAGATCTTATTGCTTATATTTGGACTTCTTATTATAGTACAAACATGGGCAAAATCTTTTCATAATCGAAATAAGAATTGTCCATTTGAGACACTTCAAGGACATATGATCTTAACACGAAAGTTTCAATTCTTGGTACTCTCTTAACTTACTCAACTTTCTCTCGCCCATTGGGCACTGATCCTTTGGTTTAAAAATCTTTGCTTCACATTGGTGCCAACGCAATGCCCTAAGTATATGTGGCATATTTTTCATAGATTACCACAGTTTGTTTGAGGAGATATTTCTTAATTAATCTAATGGGAGCAAATGGAAGAATACCATTTTCTTTTGGAAGTATTGATTTTCTGATGAAATAGTTTGTTACCATTTTGTTAACATGAAAACAGTATTCTGATGACGATATGCATGCAGGCAACTTAGGGCTTAAGAAGACTAGACTTGTAACTCTGGTTATCTTTCATGGTCATGATGGTAACGAAACCAGCCAGATGGCTTCTAGTGTTTTATTTGACTACTTTTATAGACATGCATTATCCAAGAGCTCCAATATGATGGTGCAATATAAGAAAGGATTGCCAACAACTTATAATCAATCTCTACATATGAAAATTTTAATAGAAACATTACTGTGAATAATTCTTAACATTGATTCAAAAAATTTTCAGGTAAGTAATACTTCATTTGCATTCCAAAATGGTGTCTTTTCGCTGAATGTGATTTATTAAACACATGTCGAAAGCTGTTATAAACAATTTGTCCTCAGACTGCCAAGCCACTATTCTTCTCATGTATAAAAAGTAAATCATGATGGCCAAAACTTGGTGATTTAAAGGCCTTTCTCGTCTCAAAGAAGATTTAGTTTGTGCTAAAGAGGCCTAAAGGCCTTGATTATTTTTTTTTTCTTTCAATTTCTTAAACATTTATGTTGAGTATAATTTTCCTTGGTAATTATGGCTTATACAGTTATTAATACACATAATGTTATTATTTTTTGTTTTTTTTTTCTTTTGAGAAAGCAAGATGATTTTACAATATTACATTGTTATGGTAGCTGGCTTGACAGCATATATTTTAGTTTCAAAATTAACAAAAAAATCACCTAGAGAAAAGTACCTTAATTGAAGCTTATGTTACTTTTTGGAGTGTGCATTGAGACAAAAGAACAATTATGGATATCTACCTGAAAAGGTGAGTTTTTTAACTTGTGAAACCTTTAGTTTCCTTTCTGGGTTGGATTCATTTTCTTTGATAAATTTTGTAATGCTTTTGATGTTATAAGTTTCATTTCTTTCTTTCCCACTTTCAAGTTAAATTATCATATATGTCGGCAAAAAACAGTCACAAGAGATGAGGGAGCTCTGACTCAAATTACTTGGTTTTTATCTGATTTGGTGTGGGATAATTGACTAGTTGACGAACATTAACTAGTAGTGATAGATATTTGGTGGTGACATCCGAAGGCTTATTTGTGAGCTTGACAACTGAGAATGTTATAGACATTATCATAAGATCATATTAGAAGAAAGCGGAAAAGGAGGTTCATCAAGTTTTCCTGCGTCTTTATATTTTAAATACCTTGTAAACACTGCAAATAATGAGGCAGCACTAATAAATTGTTAGACACAGATATTCCACTAGATAAATCACAACTAATTTGCTGCTTTAGAAATTAGTAAGGTTGGAGTCTTAAAAGTTGCATTTTATTGTCCATAAGAACATTTTGACAGTATGTCATGCAAAACAGTTTTCGAAGAAAAATAAAATTTGGTTGTGCTTTAGATTAAGTAGGTTTTTGGACAATTTATTTAAAAAATCTAAATTTATGTGATTAATGAAATCTAATTTTAATTTTAAATTAATTTATTTCTAACCTTTTTTTATTATGAAAAAAATGTAATTATCTTATTTATATAAGTTTCACTTTTGTGTTTTATTAGATCAAAATTATTTTTTTATTTCTTACTTTTCTTTTTTTTTCCTCACATCTATTTCATTGATCATAGATCTATTACTTTATTAAGGTCCCTAACATTCATATATTATGATTTAAAATTTTGATTTGAACAAGTTTTTTATTTGTTATGATAATTAAAATAGATACAAATCTAAAATTTTTAAATTTAGATATTTTATGTAATTTGATTTGAACTTGTTTTTATATTTGTTTTAGTTATTATAGTGCTTAATTAAAACCCCAAAATAGATATTAAGATACTATTTATGACAACCATCAATTTTGATTTTACCTTTTAACTATTTCATAATGTTTGAAGGTTAATATGTTTAAAATAAATGGTCAATATACTTAAAATAAACGATTAATATACTACATATTAACTATTTATCTATCAACCATTTATTTATTGATTGTTAATTTATTGAGTAATGATTTGTTGACCGTTTATATATTGATTGTTTATCCGTCAATTGTTTATCCATCAATCATTTATCTGTTACCATTTATTTGTCACCTATTTATCTACTAATTGTTTATCTATCAACTATTTATCTCTTGACCGTTGATTTATTAATAATTTGTATATCGATCATTTATCTATCAATTATTTATTTGTCAACTGTTTATCTATTAACTGCTTATTTGTTAACCATTTATTTTACTTGTTCTTTTTGTATTTAATCAAATTATTATTAAATCTTTGATATAAATAAATTAATTGATGAAGAGATTGAAGTAAAGAAGATTCAATTACAAGGCAAAGCTGAGATTATAAGAATTTTTTTATAAAAAAAGAATAAAAAATTTAATCAAGTTAAAATAAACATGGTTATATTAAAGACATATACATTAATTCATGTTAAAAAAGGTAATCATATACTATAACAAAAATGGAATTTATATGTTATTTCTTTTATTTTTAAATATTATTCAATCAATTTTTTTTTATAATTAACATTTAACTATGATTATTTTATAAACCTTTGACAAAGTCAAAGCATATTTGACAAATCCTCCATTATTGGTTTTAGTGGGAAAAAATATGGTTTTTTGTTTCTTAAGTTTACTTGTTCTTATTGTTTCTTGTGTCTAGATGTCTTGAATTTGAAAGCTATGGCAATAACGTTTTTTTTCAGAATTTTATTGTTATCCTATTTAAGATGTTATTAAAAAAAAATACAACAAAAGCACTTAGTGTTCTTGATGTTTGGATTATTTATTGAATAAGGATTGGTATATTGAAGAATTTGATATGTAGAAAGAGATTGCCTTTTGGGAGCAATGACACCCATGTTAGCATCACATAGAATAGAATTTTTCAAGATATGTCATTATAACTTGGGAATCAATTTTAACATATACAGTAAATGTTTTCTTTTATTTATCTTTTTTGTTTTTTTTAATAATTTGGGGTGATTTGGTAAGCTCATTTAAAAAACTTTGTGCTATTATATCTTATTTTATGACTTAGATGTAAATTATATTATATATAAAAAAATTATTTTAATACTAAAAAATACTCAAGAGAGTAATTTTCATAATCTTCAGTAAAAGTTATTTTTAAAAATATTTTTCATTTATTTTGAGATTATGAAAATGATTCAAAGGAGTAATTTTCATAATTTCCAATAAAAAAATTGTTTTCAAAAATAAAAATATTTTTTATTTTAAGATTATAAAAATGACTCAAATGTGTAATTTTCATAATCTTCATTTAACTATTTTTAAAATTAAAATCATTTTATTTAAAAAATATGAAAATAACTTAAGAGAGTATTTCCATAATTTTTATTTAATTTTTACAATAAAAATATTTTGTTTTGAGGTTATGAAAATGATTCAAATGAGTATTTTTATAATCTTTAATTTTTATTTATTTTAAAATTATGAGAATAACTCAAGGGAGTAATTTTCATAATCATCAATTAAAATTGCTTTTAAAAATATTTTTTATTTATTTGAGATTATAAAAATGATTCAATGGGATAATTTTCACTATCTTTGATAAAATTTATTTTCAATAATAAATAAATATTGTGTTTTGTTTAAGATTATCTCCAACGAAAATTTGTTTTAAAAAATAAATAAAAATTTTTATTTATTTTAAGATTATAAGACTACTTTAAGGAAGAAATTTTTATAATCTAAAAAAATAAAAAATAAATAAAAATATTTTTTTAATTTGAAATTATGGAAATAACTAAAATGAGTAATTTTTATGATCTCTATAAAAAATTTGAAAAATAAAAAATAATTTATTTTGAGACTATAAGAATGACTCAAGAGGGTAATTTAAATAATGTGTAATAAAAAAATATTTATCTATTTTAAGATTATATAACTCAAGAGAGTAAATTTTATATTTTTTAATAATAAAGATTTATGTTTTTAGAAAATGCACTTTTTGAAATTATGCAAAAGGTTCGAGGGAGTATCTTTCATATTCTTCAAATAAAAATAAAATGTTATTTTTATTATAAGAAATTGTCTCCAATAAAATTATTTTTAAAAAAATAATAAAAAATATTCAAAAATCATGGAAACAACCTTTTTGAGAATAAAAGGTTGAATAAGGGTGACAAAACTCTTTGATTTTGGGGATTACAAGGTAGGATAAGGGTGAATAAGCCTTTATATATAGATATATCCTTCGAAAATTGTCCGAAAATTTTTACTATCAAGCTTTTAACTCTTTGATTAAAAGGTTGAATAAGCCTTTATATTCTCCAAAAATTGTTCTATATCCATACATATTTCTTATCATGCACTTAAAAGAGGAATCAATTTTTACTATCAAATAAATTTTAAAAACGAAAAATAATTATTTTTAATTGGTATAAATCATGAGAAACTTGTGGGTTGCTTACCATTCTCCGTGTGTAACCGACGCTTAAATCTTATGCCTTAAGTTTTGCAAGATCGATCTTGCTTTCTATTTTTTTTTGAAAAAAATTGTTTTTTTTTGTCTTAAATCCTACATTACTTGGTTGTCACAACAAGGTATAACTAAGGAAAACTTCATATGCTAAAAACGAAAAATAAATTTGAATTAGAATAAAATTAAAAAGTTGTTATCAATCTTTTTTACAGTATTGATTGGTTATCAAAAACTTGTTTTTTTTTAATTATTTTTTAAATTTTTAAAAAATTTAAAAATATATATAATTAGTCTTACGAAAGTAGATGTATGGATTTAGAATTGATTACATGTTGGAGAAGGGCAAGTACCCCATAAGTGTTTAATGATCGATATCAATTAAACACAATTAATTTTCAATTTTAAAATTTGTTTGATACTTAAAATTAATTTTTGAGTACATGACGTAGAATAATTTGTAAAAAATATAAATGTTTTACCCTTGTTCTACCTTTAATCCATCAAAATCAATGAGTTTTACTATAGAATAAAAAGTCTCACTATTATTTTACTTTTTGTTTTCAAACAAAATGTTTTTCATGATTTTTGAATATTTTTGTTTTGAAAATAATTTTTATTGGAGATAATTTCTCATAATAAAAATAAAATATTTTATTTTGAGAATATGAAAGATGCTCCTCCGAATCTTTTTCATAATCTCAAAGTAAAAAACAAAAAAAAAATATATTTATTTTCAATTTTTGAGATTATAAAATCACTCTCTTAAATTATTCTCATAATCTCAAAATAAATTTTTATTAGAGATAAACTTAAACTAAACAAAATATTTATTTTTTATTATTCATAAAAATAAATTTTTGTTGGAGATTGTAAAAGTTACTCCCTTGAGTCATTTTCATAATCTTAAAAATAAATAAAAAATATTTCTTAAAATAATTTTTTTGTTGAATTATAAAAATTGTTCCCTTGAATTATTCTCATAAACTTAAATAACCAAAATATTTTTTTATATATTTTTGAAAATAAACTTTTATTAGAGATTATAAAAATTACTCCCTCAAAGATTTTTTATTTTTGAAAAAATTATATAGAAATTATGAAAATTACTCCTTCAAGTTACTTTCATAATCTGAAAATAAAAGATTTTTAATTTTTGAAAAAATTAAATGAAAATTAGAAAAGTTAATCCTTTAAGTCATTTTTATAATCTCAAAATAAATAAAAATAATTTTTATTGAAGTTATGAAAATTTACTCCCTTGAATGCTTTCCATAATCGTAAAACAATTTTTTAATTTTTAAAATTAATTTCTTTTATTTTTATTATATATATATTTTATATCTATATCATAAAATAGGATATAATAGCATAAAAAATTTGAAATAACCTTACAAAATCACTCAAAATCCTAAAAAAAAAAAGAAAGATAAATAAAAAACAATACATTTTATATTTTGACTTATCTCATGACCACATGTTCATTCATTGTATATGTTAAAATTGATTCTTCAACCATTATGACATATCTTGAAAAATTCTGTTCTATATCGTGATAACATATGTGTCATTGCTCTCAAAATGCAACCTCCTTCTATATATCAAATTCTTCAATATACCAATCGTTATTTAATAAATAATTCAAACACCAAGTGCTCTTATTATATCTTTTGATAATATCTTAAATATGATTGATAACAAATTTTTAAAAAGAAATGTTGTTGTCATAGCTCTCAAATTCAAGAGATCATAGAACAAAAAAATAAGAACAAGTAAACTTAAAAGACAAAAAACCAATGATATCCTTACATGAGCAAAGTAAAATATCAAAGAAAAAGCAATAAGATTTACCGCTTTTTTAAACCTTTCTTCACAATAAAATCAACACTGTTTTTGAAAGTCAATATGTCTTTCTTTGTCTTTTTTTTTTTTTTAAATATTAGAAGAAACTCTAAAACAAACTCGAGATGAAAACTCCTCCTAATCAACTCCCCCCTAAAAATAAAAAAAAAAAAAAAAAAACCTTGCTTAAAGCTCTCTTTCTTTACCATTTAGTTACTGCTTTGGTGGAGAAAAATCATGAGGAAAGTGACTTCATGGCTTTCTCAAAGATGAGTGAGAAGGTGGATGCCACTTTTTACCCTAAAATCACTCCCCATTTTTTCTCTCTCAAAGGTGAGTGAGGAAATGGATTCCACATATCTCTTTATCCCTAAAATCACTTTTTCCTTTTCCTCTCTTATAACAAATCAAATGAGAAGTTGGATTTTCTCACATTATCTCCCTATTCTAAAATTACTCATAAAATCACTCTCTCTTTTCGTCTCTCATAGGTGAATCTCTTTATCATTAAAATCACTTCCCTTTTCCTCTCTTAAAGGTAGGTGAGAAGGTGGGTTTTCATAAAATCTCCTTATTGAATTATCTTTGTATCCTTAAAAACTCTTTATTTGAATTTAAATGTTAGGAATATCAAATCATATCTTTATCCTTTAAACCTCCCTCTTTGTTTAACCACCTCACCTTCTTGATCTCTTCATTCCTGAAATCCCCTCCCTCTTTGTTTCACCACTTCATCTTCTTGATCTCTTCATTCCTGAAATCATTCTCTCTTTTCCTCTTCCATATCTCTTTTCATCTCTGGTATCATTTTGTCCTCAAAATAGCATGAGTAAAATTAAGTATCTGTCGCTTTCAATAACCAATACATATTAATAAGTAATCACTAATATGAACATCAAAACTAGCAAAGAAAAGAAACCTTTAAATCTATCAATTTCTATCCAATTTCCAATGCGGCTAGAAAGAAAAAAAGAAAGAGAGAGAGAGATTTAGGAGATGAATATTGGACTGGAAGGGAATTTTCGAACTAGAATCCTAATGGAAGAAGGTGCTTTCTTTGTTGCAAATCAACACTCCCAAAATAACCTCTCCAAATCAAACTAACCTTAGTAAGAAAATAAGTTGAACTAGGAGGATGTGGATTCAAATCTGCCCTCCTACTTCGATCTTCTATATATATAGAATTTTAAATTATAGTAAATAGTTAATTTATTTTACTAAAAAGAAATAGATATAAAATATTTATAGTTAAATGGTTGAAAACTTAAACATAATAAGGACACCCTCACGTTTTATGTTTAAATATTTTTTAATTAAATTTATTTTTAATTATTTTAAAAGTTTATATTTTATATATAAATTATTGAATAAATATTAAAAAAAAACATAACATATTTTAATTCAAACCTCAAGTTTGAATTTAGTTCAATTTTACCTTGAAAAATTATCAATTTGATCTAATTTGGATCTTGGCTCATAAATGACTTAAATGATTTCTACCTTCCATTTTAAATCAATAACTCAAATTTGAAAGATTTTATAGTCACAAATCTTTTTATGAATTTTTTAAAAACTTTTTATATTACAAAATTTTTTAAAAAATATTTTTTAGTGCTTAAAAATTTTTAAATTATGATAGTACTTTGAATGTTTTTACATTTATGATAAATTTCAAATCAAAACTTATTGTTACCATGAATAAAAATTATTCAAAATATTTTTAATAAAATTTAATTAAAAAATAAAGTATTGTCATGAAAAGAATAAATTTATGATGATTAAAAAAAAAATCATAAATGCTTTAGGATAGTCTTAAATGCTTGTCATAAAAACACACCATCATTTTCCTTTTTCTTTTATTTGTGGTAGTGGTTATCTAATCGTCATTGATTTATGGGCAAACCCAAATGTTATGTAAAATGATGACTTTAGATGACGGTTCTGATCATCATCTAAACTCAAAAAGACTATAAAGCTACTTTGTATGATGGTTCTGTAACCCATTATCTAAAATCAAAAGTGATCGTCATCTAAAGTTACTATAGACGACGGTTCAAAAACTATCATTTATTCTCCATCTTTCTTCTCGTTAAATGATTGTTCAAAAATCTTCATTGAGAGTTCTTTTTAATTATAATTTAAAGTGTATTTTATTAGATTAAGAACATTAGAAAAAACAAGGTAACTCAATTTTTCCTTAAAAAAAAAAAAATCAAAGGAGACATGCAATTCTTACTTTAAGAAAACTTACTTAGTGTTTCTTCTCTCCCTTACTCGATTCTGGTTACGTATTTATTGTTTTGATGAAGACTTTACAATTATATGTAAAATATTTTTAATTAACGTTATTAATTGATTTTAGATATAAAATGAAATGTGTAGGATCATGGATTGAAGTAATACAAAATAATAATCCAAAAAAAGGTTGAAACTATTTATTATTAATTAACCAAACATTTTTAGTATTTTATGATTATTATATCCAACAAATTATTTTTAATAGATTGCATAAAGTCATTATATCTAATTCAAAATTATCTCCATTACTTTCCAAATTTCATTTGCAAATTTTTTTAAAATAGAATGTGTCCATCAAGCATTCTAGCAATAAATATTGTAATGGATTCAAAATAAAATTTTGAAAATCATTTAGAAGAATATGATGAAAATCATGTCAATGTTTGGTATGGTTGAAAGGCATTGATATAGACATTATCCTACGCATTTTGATCATGACTAGAAACAATAACATTAGTTATCTTGATTGTAACGTCTAAATTTTCTTGCTCTTCTTTGACGAAATGAGGAGTGTTAACTTGCAAGTTTTCGTGGTAACCAACGGCATGACTTCATCGTTTTATACTCAATTTGAATGATTTGATTTGTGATCCATGTTTCCAATTAAGGGTATCTTTGTTACTAATAAAATGTTTAAATATAAACGATAGATAAAAGCTTGTATGTTGAATCGAAAATAAATTGATATTTATGATTTTAATATGATGCGCTCAATGTGGTGTTGGTATTTAAAAGTGTAATTGTTATAAAGAATTTGAAATGCTTTTATAATTTTGTTGAAAAATTGATAGTTACGGTGTATTAAAGTGTAACATAATTTTTTAATTTGTAATTTCAAAATTTATAATGTAATTTTTGGATTGATGTCATTTGAATGCTCTATTTATTCTTTTTAAATTTTTTAAATTTATTTTTTAAAAAAATAAAGCAAAACTGATGAAAATTTTTTCAAATAAAATATTTCCATATTTTTACTTTTTTAAATCATTTTAAAAAAATCAAACATAATTTTTTTTAATTTTCTATGGATATCAATTCCTATAAAATTGATGATTAATGTTGAATGCAAATTAAAAACTATTTTTTCGAATATTTTAAATAAAATTAAATACTATTTTTATAATTATTATCTAAAATATTTTCAACTGAATTTAAATGTTGATTTTTACAATTATTACTTAAAATATATATGCGTCTGTCATATAATATAATAATTTTAGCCAACGAGTTTTTGTATTCTTTATCTATATTTCAAGATTTTTCTTGTCTATTATATGTGGCTTTTATTTTTATCATCTAAAATCAACTTCGACCCAAAAAAATATATTTTAATGTGATACTAACTTCTCCCAATTTAGGAAACTGAGGTGGGTGACTCTATGGCTTACACAAAGAATAAGTAGCCTATAAAAAGACTTAAATGATTGAAGATATTAAAAATTATATTAAATAATGAACTCATAAACTAAATGAAAGGAAAAATAAAACAAAAAACTCAAATCAAAACCTCAAAATTGTAAATTCGATAATAATAACAGAAATTATAAATAGGGATCACACAATTAAATTTTTTCAAGTCTAAGCATTGATCTTTTTTTTTTTTTTGTGGGGGGGGGGGGGGGGGTTGGAGATATATATAGATATATCCTCCTGATAATCAAGCAAGGCATTACTGCAAATGGAAATTTAGATTGATAAGGCATGATTAAAATATTATAATCCTTATTATAAACAAAGAAGGTGATGATTTCCGATCAATTCCCTATAGTACTGTGTGCATAATAATTGGACTTCTCACTGTGTGAGTATCATCAGACCACACCAGAGATGCAGAAATCACTGCATTGCTTCTTAAGCCTCTTCCTTGGACAGTCACTTTGAAAGCCCTCTTCTCCTTTATGGAGTTAAAGGAGAGAACCTTAGGCTCCACTTTGATGTTGAGTTTTCTATGTGGGAAGACTTTTGCCTTATAAGTGGAGTTTCCATGGCCAACGTTTGTGACTTTTCTATGAAAGCTAACTTTGAAGGACTTATGCTCTGGAACTTTAGCGGTCATTGAAGGGTAATTGAAATCCCTCACTGATGCTTTCTTGGCTCCTCTATGGCAGCTGCTCTTGTCTCCTGATACTCGTCTTATTTTCTTTTCATCGTAGCCCAAGCTGCAGAGCAGTTTTATGTAATCTCCTTTACGAGATTCATACACAAGCCCAGGATCAGCTGCTTTTACAGGATTGACATGCCCAGATCCATGAGCAAATTCAGCATCCTCCCTGGACTTCATAGGCCAAGCTGCAGGCGTAAGGAAACAAGGTGATTCACAGATATCAAGCAGTGATTATCATGCATGAACGTGACCAATGCGTACTGCTCCATTGATGGACGTTTACGTACCAGTGGTCATGAGAGCAGACTTGATTGCTGAAGGGGACCATTCCGGGTGTAACGATTTAATATGAGCAGCTGCACCAGCAACATGGGGACAAGCCATGGAAGTTCCAGACAATATACTGTATTTTACTTTCCGATTATCAAAGTCTTCTTTTGAGGGCGGAACCAAAGGTGAATATGCCGCTAAGATGTCCACTCCCGGAGCACTTAAATCTGGCTGCAATATATTTCAGCGATTAATTACACATGAACAAAAAAAATTACAGTTCAGAATCTGATGAATGAGGTTGTCGCTTGTAGGATACAGATGGTACGATACCTTCATTATCTCCGGGACAATGGCATTCGGGCCGCGAGAAGAAAACGGAGCAACACTAGGAGCTGTGGAATCATTAGTGACTTCACTTTTTAGTATTTCTGCTAGAGGCTGCCTGTGAAAATAGGCACAGGGAGTGTAATCAGTTAAAAGATGGAGAGGAAAAACGTAAGGAACTAACAAAAGAGTTGACTGAAACTTGTAGAATCCTGTACCCCGTTGAATTCATGTAGGTCTTCACTGTATCATGGTCATCAGTGCCTAAAGATGTTGCAGGCATGGATACAATAAAGGAAATGTTTATCAAATCATAATTGGTTAAGATTAAACCAACTGCTCCAGCTCTGTGAGCTTCGTTGTAAGCCCTGATCTCATCGCACACGACGATCTTTCCCTTAACCAGACGACTCTCTAGACAGCCTTGACTGCATGTCCTGTAATTCAAACAAGTTTCAAGTTGTCTTTCCTATTATCTCAAGGGTATATGAAGCGGAATATTACTTAGTTTCCAGACTACAACCTACCGAGAATCGTAATCACCGCAGGAAGTGCTGGAGGCATTCAGTCCATGGATGAGAGGAAACATTGCTCCGTGAGAGGTGAAAGCATTAATGGAGTTTCCCTGTTCATGAAAAGCTTATTGTTACTATGAAAAGCTCGTTTTACTCACTGTGTAGGTAGGCATGAATTCGGAACACAGAAGAGAACAGAACTCAGAGAGTCGATGTTTATGGAAAAGTTTGTGATCCGTACCACTAGGGTTCTTCCATTCCCGAGAACGACCTTGTCAATGAAGAGACGATCTGTGCTGCTTGCTGCTACGGAAAGCATCCATGGTGCTACGCTAGTTACTGTTGTGGGTAAAGGACCTCCGTTTCCAGCAGAATTCACTGTAAGTATTCCTTTCTCCATTGCATGAAAAGCACCGATTGCAATGGGGTCTTCATGAAAGTCAGATGCAAAAGAAGCTGGTCCTATAGAAATGGTTATAATGTCAACCCCATCAGCAATGGCATCATCGAAAGCAGCCAAGACAGCGTCTGAACTGCAACCAGCCGCAGTGCAGACTTTATATGCAGCAATCCTTGCAGAGGGAACCCCTCCTCTTGCAGTACCTTTACCCAGTCCATAAAAACTAACATTCTTTACTTTGTTTCCAGCTGCCGTGGATGCAGTATGGCTCCCATGACCAACCTCATCTCTCGCACCAATTGAGGTGTAATCTCGAGCTCCGATGATCTTACTGTAGCAAGAAATTTAGTATAATATGATTGGTAAAATTCCCAATAAAGCTTGGAATTAGCTAGCTAGCCCTGGAAGATACGCATACTATAAAGAACGCAAACAAGTACTTCTGATATAAGCCATTATAAATATTTGACAAACTTCAGACTAATTTATTACTGATTGCATTTGAAATTCTTTCCACCCTCACAAACGCCCTTCCACTTCTTGGGAGCTGGACCAAAGCCTTTGCCGCTAAAGCTGGGAGATTCAGGCCAGATTCCACTGTCAATTGCACCTATTATAACATCACTTTCTCTGGCAGGACATGCTTTTGCAGTCTTCTCATTGAAACCCATGAAGTCCCATGATCTAGTGGTCTGAAGTTGGAGCTTTCTACTTGGGAAAACTGACACTACTCCGTCCATACCTGCATAAGACAGCATGAAAATTTATATCTTAATCTTTGGATCACCAATCAAATCATGATTTTAATAGCATACTGAAGAGTTTCTCGGCAATTACCGCCGAGTTTTTGTGCCTCGATATTACTGAGATTGGCAGCAAATCCATAGAAACTCCTCCTGTAACTTCTAATCAATACATCTGAGGTTGACCTGCGGTGAAAGGGAGAAAGGGTTTAGAAAGCATATTCAACAGAAGGAACAGAAATCTGCAATTCTTGAAAATACTACCTGCCGTCAACAACTTCTTCAAGTATGTCAACATGACGAGATAATGGAAGTTCCTCTGGAAGGGATGACCCCATGTAAACGATATGGACCTGCATCATTATCATCATCACCTAATATGCTCAATAACAATCCCACAACAGAAATCACTAATTGTTAAAAGGAAATAAACAATTCATACTTGCCTTTCTATCTTCATCTGCGGCACTGGAAGATTGACTCAAAGAGAGTATGACACTCAGAATAAAGTAACAAAGCTGGGATAGGCAGCAAGCCATTGCTCAAATGGAAGAAACTGGAGATCGGTCAATGGCTCTCTCTAAGGGGTTTTATATGGTTATGAATCTTACCTTGGTCAAATGTCCAGATTTACTTACCTTATAAAGAAATGCTCTTTGTAGTATTACAATTAATTGTGTCATCAATAAGATGTCACGCGCTCTCTATTTTTAACCAGTAGTTGACCCAAATTCTTCTATTCATTTACTACTCCATGAGGAGTTTGACTCAGCGATTTTAATTGAGGAGCCGTTATCTTACTTAAAATTCGGAATAATCATTATATATAACAAAGTAAAGTTTTAGATGTCACAATTTTGGAGTTAGTCAATTAATTAATATTTTAAAAAATAATTTTTGGTGATTTTAGATATGTTTATAAAGTATTAAAAGTCAAAATCTTACATTTTGCGTGAGGATATATAATTTTTTATGTGATGTGGGGTTACGAATTTGACTCATGGATCGACATGATTTCTTAAAATTAGTTCGTTGACTTTGGAACATATTTTTCGGAACATCACTTATTAATATTTAATTTCATATCAACGAACAGGATTTTTCTTTGACATAAATCATATTGTAAATATTGAGTCTCAATCATTAAAAAGTTAGAGTCATATACTTATCTTTAGGGATAGTTCTTCATCACTTTAAAATGAGGTTATAAAATGAAGATTAAAGTTTATATATTGTTTAAAGGTGTAATTGTTAGGGGACGTAAAATTAATATTCTAAGGTAAACATAAAGAATAATTGCCCATTTCATTTTATATGTATATTATCTAGAGAATAATTGCCCATTTCATTTTATATGTATATTATCTCTTGTTTGAATTTGATGAGTATAGACAATCTTGCATATCAAGGGTGTGTTTAGCATATCAGTAAGAATTAATTCGCATAACCTTCCCACCAAATGCATTGTGATGGTGAGAAAGTCGAATGAAAAATGAAGGATGCGTGGATTCATAAATCGTAACAAAGAATGACTTAAAAGAATTTTTATCTTTTACTCACGATAGATCTATTGGTAAATAACACTGCTTCCCATTAATTGTTAAGTTTTATGGACATTTTTTTATGATACAATTATATACTCATAGACTCAAAAAAAAAAAAAAAAAACAAGAGAAGACAAGTTGTGTCGTAGATCATGAAACTTTTTGTTACAAGGTAACACCCTTAATTCATTTACATTGATAACATAATATTAAAGAAAGCTCGAGTATTTGATAGTTTTGCAACTCAATCTAACTAAATATGCTTTTAGATTAATGATTACAAATTAACCTTGAGAAAATCAAAGCAATTCTAAACATGTAGCCTTGTAGAAACATTAAAGAAGTTCAATGGCTGGTAGGGCAGTTGATAATGTTGAGTAGAGTTATTTTTAAATTGATTTATTAAAGCCTACTGTTCTTTAAAGGGCAGAGGTAGAGCAAGAACTTTGAGTGGAGCTTAGATTGCATAATTTAATAGATCCTTCATAGTCCTAGTTCCTTAATTTGGCCACTCAAATGGATCATAAAGCTTAACAAGTTTGATATAGAACTTTACGAAAACAATCATAAAATCCTAAATTGTTGAAAAAGAAAATGATCCAGTTAAAAATGATAGCAAAGACTTATGATGATGTCATTTCTAGATCTAACAATTGAGTCAACAAAGGCTTGGAAGGTGACTTGAATGAATAAGCATCATCCATGTCATAAGGTTGTTGCACAGGTAGCCAAATCTATCAGCCATGCCAAAAGAAGAATGCAAAGCCTTTGTAGTTTTCAGTTCTGTTGCTGTTGTTGAAATTTTTATATCTTATTTGATTGAGTCTTTTAAGAAGTATTAGCATTTGATCGTAACTAAAGAATTATAGTGTTATAATTGATGAAATTGTTTGTGTCTTTATGAAAGAGTTTCATCAATTATATAAAAAGATTAAATCTCTTTAGTTACTAGTATCTTGTGCTGGATTCATTCTTGATGTATCTGTAAAATTTGATTCAAGATAATAATTGATCTCAGTTCTTTATTTACTGAAAATCATTGATTGTTTGCTTTATAAAAATTAAAAGAAGCCAAAAAATGAGTTTCTAGAAGATTAAAATGAAAGTTATATTTAACATCCAGTATTAGAGGCTATTAAAGATCCATCAAGACTTTAATAAAGTTCTTAAGAAACTACATGATTCAATTCAAAGATGGGGATAACCAAGTTTTGAGATAGAGTGTTTTAATGGTAAAGGAAATTTTGGGATATGGCGTCAAAGGATAAGGGTCATTCTCGCTCAATAAAGGGTAGCTCAAGCACTTGTTGGCGAGGATAAACTACCAAACATAATGTTTTTAACAAAGAAAGAAGATGTTCTGGAAACACATATAGTACAATTATTTTGTATTTGAGTGATAATGTGATAAGGCAAATATCAAAAGAGAAAACTGTGGCTAAGATTTAAAATAACCTTGAAAGCTTGTATATGAAAAATCACTCACTAACAGAATTTATCTCAAAATAAAATTTTGTGGATTCAAGATGAATGAAGATAAAAGTCTTGATGAGAATCATGATGAGTTCTCTAAGATAGTGATTGATTTAGAGAATGTTAATGAAAAGATAGTGATGAAGATCAAGCTGTAATCTTATTAAACTTATTATCTCTTGCATATGAGTAATTGAGAGATACGATAAGGTATAGTAAGGATACCTTATCGGTGGAGGAGTTGGAGTCAGCCATAAGACCAAAGAGCATGAGTTAATGTAAAGCAAAGGGGTTGAAAGCCTTGAAAGTAACAATGAAGCCTTAATAGTTACAGAAAGGCTTGAAAAGAGATAGAATTCTCAAGGAAATAATTCAACTAAACACAAAAGTCCAAAATGGTCTAAATTAAGGTGGCTGAAAAGAAGTGCTATTACTTTGAAAAAGTTAGCCATGTTAGAAGGTTTTACAAGGAATTAAAGAAGAAGTAACAAAAATAACAAAAGAAGGAAAGAGATGCTATAGTTGTAATAAAGTCTCTTAAAGAGGGAGATGTATTAGCGAATAATTGAATCAAGAAGCATAAAAAGTGGATTCTAGATTCTGTCTATAGCTTTTATATGTGTCCCAAGAAAGAATGGTTTAAGGACTTTAAAGAAGTAAACAATGAAAAGATAATCATAAGAAATACTCATTCTCGTGATATCAAAGGTACTGGTTCCATAGCTTTCAAGATTGATGGTGATTTAAAAAAGATACTTAAAAATGTGAGGTATATTTCTCAATCAAAGAGAAATTTGATTTCTCTTAGTTCTCTAAATGAAAAAAGCTATATCTCAAAGGTTGAACATGTTATACTTAAAGTCATAACATGATCATTAGTTATACTCAAGAGAGTAAAACAAAATGGGTTATATGATCTATAAAGAAAGGCAATTATTGAAATATTGCATAAAAGTAAGTAAAATATTGTTCAGCTTTACACAAGAGACTTGGCCATATTTTTGAGAAAGGATTGCAGGTTTTAAGAAATAAAGGATTAGAGGTCTTAAGTAACAAATGATTGCTAAGAAAGGATATTAAAGTATTTCACTTAGAGTTTTATGGGGAATGTGTCCTTAGCAAGTAGCGTAGACTTAAAATTTGTACATACTGTAGAACATGAAGTGCTTGATTATGTGTACTTTGATTTTTTAAGCTTGAAAGGATTTTAATACTTGGAGGGTGTAAATACTTTCTATCAATCATTAATGACTACTCAAGGAAGTATGATTATTCTTATTTAAAACTCAAAGATAATTGTTTTGATAAGTTTAAAGAATGTAAGTTATTGACTAAAAATCAGATTGAAAAGAAACTAAAAGCTTTACATATTGATAATGGTTTAGAATTTTGTAACTCTACATTTACCAAATTTTGTGCTGAATAAGGAATCTTAAGGTATAGGACTATGAAGAAGACTCCTCAGCAAAATGGTGTTGTTGAAAGAATGAACAAGATTATAATGGAAAGGGTAAGATGAATATTGTTTACATCAGGACTTAATAATAGTTTTTAAGGAGAATCAACTACAACTATTGTCTATTTGACCAACAAGTGTCCTTTAAGGGCTATTAATCTTAAAACACCTAAAGAAAAGTGGTGAAGGAGGCCTTCTAGCCTATATCACTTGAGAGTTTTTAGATATGCAGCCTATGCATACCAAAAAGAGGGCAAGCATGATCCTAGGGTAATTAAAGGTATTTTTCTTGGCTAACCTAAAGGGATTAGAGGCTATAGACTTTGTGTAAAGTATGGTTCAGGGATGTAGTCTTGAATAAGACATCCTTGGGCATATGTAAGCCAAGAATGATAAAAGCAAGATGAACCAACTACCCAGAGAGCTTCTAAAGTTAAGGAAGCTACTGATTTTGATCTAGATCAATTTAAGCCTAGAGTATCAACTTATTCATTCCTAGAAAAAGAATATAATAGAGTAGCCTCATCTAATCAACAAAGACAACCTAGTTTAGTTGATGAAAAAGATAACTTTATTAATTATGAAGAACATTTGAATACTTATCAACTGGCAAGGGATAGATCTAGAAAAAAATATTAGACTACTAGCAAGATGACTGCCTGATGATCCTACTTCTAGTTTAATTGAAGGAGAGTTAATAGCTTATACTGTCTATAAAAACAAACTAGATGAAGAATAGAAAGCCAACAAACTACAAGGAAGCTATATCTAGTCATCAAGTAGCTAATTAGTTTCAAACAGTGCAAAAGAAAATGAGCTTTCTTTATGCCAATAAAACATGAGAGCTTATTGAAAGACCTTTAAATCAAAGGGCAATGGATTGTAAATGGATATTCAAGCACAAAGATGGTCATACAAAAGTTAAGCCTAAGAAATTCAAGACAAGACTGCTAGCCAAAGGCTACTCCTAAGTGGAAGAAATTGATTACATAAAAATTTTCTCACTTATGGTTAAATATAAGACAATTAGAACCATCTTGGTAAAGCTAGTTATAGAAGATTGGGAGCTTCAACAAATGAATATAAGGCTAATTTTCTTCATGGATAATTATGGGAGAATATTTATATAAAACAACTTAAGGTTTTGAAGAATAAAGTAGAGAAGATCAGGTGTGTTTGCTAAGGAAGTTACTATATGGGTTAAAGCAATCTCCAAGGCAATGGTATTAGAGGTTGAACGCCTTCGTACTTCAAGCAAGCTTCACTAGGGGTGCTTATAATGCTTGTTTCTATCACAGAGATAAAGGCAAAAGGCTATAAAGAAGTTGTGTTCTTGATGTTGTATGTAGATAATATGCTAATTATCAATAATAACTTGCATAAGATAGCCTTATTAAAGTAAATGTTAAGTGAAGAATTTGATATAAAAGATTTAGGGCCTGCAAAGAAGATATTAAGAATGGAAATCAAAGAAGATAGGAGCAGATGAAGGCTCATGTTATCCCCATGTCTTACCTCTACAAAGTTGCTGAAAAATTTTAGATATTGCAAGCAAAATCAACAAGTGTTCCACTTGAAAATCATTTCAAATTATTTGCTCAAAGTTCTCCAAGAATTGAAAAAAAGAAAGCTGAAAATGATAAACATCCCTTACTCAAATGCAATAGAGAGTATCATGTATACTCTGATCTGCAGCAAATCTAATTTGTCATATGTAATCAGTCTACTTTGTAGATACATAGTCAATCCCAACGAAGATAACTGGTAGGCAATACAATAGTTATTAAGGTATTTAAATAGAACAAAGACCAGCTTAATTTATGAAAAGAAAGGTTTAATTTAGTAAAGATTGGGGGGTTATATAGAATCTGATTTTGCAAGAGATAGAGACTAAATAAGATCTCTTTTTACTTATTTTTTCATATTTGAAGGATGTCGTATGAGTTGAAAAGCTTAACTTCAAGCTATTATTGCTTTATCAAGCATTAAGGCAAAGTACATAGCAATTATAAAAGGTTTTAAGGAAGTTACCTGGTTGCTTGGGTTACTTAGTGAATTGTAGCTCTATAAAGGTCTAGTTACCGTGCTTTCAGATAGCTAATGTATAATTCATCTTTGCAAGAATCCAGTCTACCATGAACGCACCAAACATCTTGATGTGAACTATTATTTTATAAGAAAGAAAGTAAAAGGACTCATATTACTAGAGAAGGTCACCACTGATGATAACCCATCTGATATGGCCATGAAACTTGTCTCTCTTAGAAAACTACATAAATATTTAAGATTATTGGGATAGGTATTGGATGACACAGAATAAATGAAAGGTTGAAGATGCATTGGATCAATTTCACTGGATTAAGAAAGAGTTTGTTAAAAAAGAAGATGATCCAGTTAAAAATGATAGTTGGTGTCACTTTTAGATCTAACAGTTGAGCCAACAAAGACTTGGAAGGTGACTTGAACAAATGAGCATTATCCAAATCATAGGTTTGCTGCATAGGTGCCCAAATCTATTAACGATATCAACAGAAGAGGCCGTATATAAAGCCTTTGTATTTTTCAATTTTGTTACTATTGTTAAACGTTTTATACCTTTTTTGATTGAGTCTTTTAAGATGCATTAGCATTTGATTGTAACTAAAGAATTATCGCCCTACAATTGATGAAATTATTTGTGTCATTATGAAAGTAAGAAGATTAAGTGTCTTTAGTTCCTAGTGTCTTGTGTTGGATTCATCCTTAATTTTTTTTTTTTTTAAATTTGACTCAAGATAGTGATTGATTTGAGTTCTTTACTTGCTAAAAATCACTTATTGTTTGCTTTACAAGAATTAAAAGAAGCCAAGAATTGAGTTTCCAAAAGATTAAAGTAGGTGTTATATTCAACATAAACCATGATTAATTTTTTAGTAGACAAAGTAGCAGAGATGTAGCATAAAGAATCAACCTCTATCCCTAGATGGTGGTTCTCGACTTAGATGGTGCTTCAATAAAAATGGTAGCAGAGTATATGTATTTTGCACCAAGATGGATGAAAATGGCAATGAGGTATGCACTTGATTTCAAGTTTCTTACCTCCAGTAATGATGTTGAGTATCGGGTTATGATCATTAAGCTAGAGCGAAGTATTAAGAAGCTGCAAGTAGACAACGATTCCTAGCTAAGAATGAAAGCAAGTTAGAGGTAATTATATGATAAGAAGTGAAAAAATGGTTTGTTATTTAACCAAGGTAAAAAGTCCTTGTAAACACCTAACTTTACCTTAGGATAATTTTTGTTTGTGATGAGAAAGTTAAGAAGAAATTTGTCTAATGTTCAAGTAGCAAACATGGAATAGATCAGATCAGCATAATGGTTTAACATTGATGGGCTTGTTCGGTAAGTGATGACTTAGTGGCTCAATAATGATCAGTTTGTTCAACAAGGTGGGTACTTAGAAGCCTTCATATTATCACCTTATTCTTTAAAATTAAAGGTATTAATGGAGGAGACTCGCTCCAAAAGGAAACGTGGAATCGACTTAGTGTGTGGCTTAAGACTTTATGCTCTTTTTTTTTTTTTTAAGTTTATGTTATAATTTTATTCTTTATTTTATAACATCTGAGAGTAAATTTTCATCTTTTCATCTATCAATTTTCAAGTTATATATTTTTAAAAAATATGTTTCATATTATAACAAGAAAATAAAAATATTTTCATACTTTCATTTTGTAAGAACTGCAACATATTTTCAATAAATCACAAAATATTTAAAAATAATTTTTTATGGATTTATTGTGAATCTTATTGTTATTATATTGTTTTTAGTTAGAAATATTTTTATTGTTTATTTAATCTTCTAAATGTTTCTATTTACATATTAAATATAAAGAATTAATATCTATATCATAATTAATATAAAACTATCTTTTATGCATTAATCATATATTAAAATGCATGTGCATATGATATTTTAAGAAATTATTAATTTTCATAATTGTTTTATATTTTAAAGTTCATATTTTCAAAATAAATACTAAATATTTGAAATTATGAGAAGTTTTCAAAATTGAATTAAAGATACCAAGTGAGATGGTGCATCATGATTGGTAGAAACTACCAGGCCATTAATTCGTGTACAAAACAAAATCTGTCCAGAATACAGGCAAGAAAGCAAGGCCACTGCTCTGTGCTCACAGGCTAGAGGCCATGTTCAGCTTCCCTCTCTTCCTCCTGTTTAATAATACAATCCCAACGTAAACGCAGACCTCGACACTGGCTTGCCCATAAAGGCTTCTTTCTCTCTTTTCTCTCTCTCTCTCTTTCTCTATCTACCGGTTACTTTGTCTTATTCCTCAGCTGTTCATCACCTAAATGCTCTTTTACTTCAACATTCATTCACGAAATGTATCTGTAAACCAGTGAAGGTAACACTTAGAAACCTGAAGATCTCATATAAATACAACTACCCTTCTTTCTAGATCTACATTTTTCAAGTTTTATCGAGGGTTATAATGGTATCTGATTCACATTCCCAAGGCAAATTCCACCTACGAATGCGAGATCTGTAAATTTGAAAAAGCCCAAAACCTACATTTCGTTTTCTTGCTTTGTTTCTTTTGAAAAATTGGATGACTGGTTTCCAAGGCTAAGAAAAGCATGGGGGTTCATGTGGCAATCATGTAATTTCGGGTAGCATTTGAGGCCTACAGGACTGCGGGGAGATGGGATCCAGCGGGAGCAAGGCGCATTCCGGCGCATCATCGTCGTCGTCATCGCCATTATCGAGTGGTGGACGGAGGGGAAAATCTAAGGGGAACAGAGTTTTGCAGTCATCCTGCCTTGGAAAACCATCTGGGTCTCGTGACAGTGACACAGATGACCAGGTTTGTCACTTCATCATTTCTCCTTGAATCTTTTGTATTCCCCATCATTTTATTCATGCATAAATTACCATTCATTGCTTTCAAAATTTTTCTAATCTATATATATGTATACATTAAAAAAAAACAAAAATTGTATATGTATACCTATGTAACATTTTGTAACATGAGTTTTTGTTAGATTGCATAATATAATGGGAGTCATTACAGCAGTCACATCACTGGTTGGTGGTTAGCCTAGTTGGAGAAGAATGCATTCTTGTGAAAGTAATTGCATAGTTTTTTCTTTTTTTTAATCCTATTTTCTTTAGCACAAAATCATTCTTTCCAATAGTGTCTCTTCTAATTGCTGTGAACTTTAGATATAATTTGTCAACTTACAGCAAACTTTAGTGATGATCACTGATGAATGTATTCATTGGGTTTGTGCTATTAGCATCTAATTCTCAGTCAACCAAGCATTTTTATTATTTAATGCAACGTGCTACAGATTAATATCTACTTGAAGTAATTTTTAGTCATATAAATGATGTTTGCAATGAAGTGGCTAAAATTAGTCAAGAAAGTCAATTTTGTGCATTACTCATGTCAGGTATGCAATCATCGGAACAAAGAAAATTGCAGTAATGCTTCTTGTACAAGCCAGATGGAAACAGAATCACATCAGATGAAAACTGATAGCTACAGAAAGTTTCAAGTTGAACAAAGTGATAAAATGCCTTGTATATCTTCCTCTACTGAGCTAGATGATTGGGGTGAAGCCAGTATCTCCAGGACTACCTCCAGGACTGGTAATGGCTCGGGTCGATCTTCAACTCAATCCACCACAAGTCGCTTCCTTTCTCGTTTTAGTTTCATCCCCGGTAATGTAAGCTTCAGGCTAAGTAGAGCATCAAGTTTGGGATCATCAAGGGCTTATCCTGTCTCTTCTACAAGTCTTGCAATGTTGAACAATGAGGAAGATCTTAATCTACGTTCTGGGTCTATGAGCAGCGTTGTTGATAGAATTGAAAGTCAACAACTTGGTGATTCCCTTCCTGCATCCTTGAGCAGCAGAGCTCCCATGCAAGGTGATGAAGACACTTCGAGTAACTTGCGGTTCGATGGTCCAACAACTCGTTTAACAGACAATTCTCGGGGCAATCAGACAGTTTCCTCTATTAATGATGATTCCAGAGATTATGTTACCCTCAGAGAGGGGGCTGATGCTAACTTAAGTTCTTCAAGAACTCTTAATGATTTGGATATTATTGACTCTAGATTTTCTGATAGACGGATTGGAGCTCGAGAACATGCTGAAAGGAATGTTCGGTTTAGCCGAACCCTAAGTGTTGGAAGACTACGTGACAGAGTCCTTCGGAGATCATCACTTTCTGATCTAACATTCTGTCCTTTGCAACAAGTGAGAGAAGTCAGAGATGCCAGTCCAGGCAGTGGGAGGCAGGCCTTGAGTGGGGAGACAAGGGCATCAGCAACTGAAGGTGCTTCTTTGACCAATCCGTCCACATCTGGTCATTCTCCATCCAGTATCCGCAGGTCCTTGTTTGGCATTCAAGATTATGAGGTGGAAACCTCACGGCCGAGAGAAGCTAGGTACAATGATCTGTTGGAACACAGATCAAATTTCCTTGAAAGGAGAAGAAGAATACGATCTCAGGTTTGTGACTTCCTGAACTCGAATGATTTATATTTAGACATTCACAAGCATTGGGAGAAGAAAATTTTACATTCTTAATTCTAAGTTTCTATGTTGAGTATCACCCTGCAATTGTGCACTGTGGAGCAGTATATTAACAATCTGCTTAGAATGTGGTGACCATTTTGCAGCGTAACTATTAATTTTCTGCCAGCTAGACCCAGCTAAGGTGTTACTTTAAACTCATTTCTGCTATAAGAAGACTGGAAACATCCATACTTCAGCTACTTCTCATGTTTAGGGGTGTTAAGAAAACTGTCAAACTGTGAAAACCGCTGAAACCAAACTGCACTGAACGAAACCACGTGGTTTCTTATATTAATGGATTGAAACGGTTTAGGAAAATACAAACTACATTAACGCGGTTTGATTTCTTAAAAAATATAAATGGTTTGGTTTAAAATCAAACTGCACTGCATTTAATAAAAGTTCATCTTTTATTTATTTTTTTATTTCTCGATCACTCTTTGAAAGCCCAAGCTCAAGCCCAAGCAATTTTCATTTAAAGTCTTCAAAGAAAAAAAAAACAAAAACTAATTTGTTATGTAACAAAAGTTACAAACTCTTAAACTTGCTATATTGCTTTTCTATTTGCATTTTATTGGGTTACCTTTCATTTGCAAGGAATTAAGTCTAGTCAACCTCAAATATTGATAGACTTTGAACTTCAAATCGATTAAGATTCATGTTTGAATTTTTTTAATTCATAGTAAATTAATGTTGCTTGATATTTACTTTAAAAGTATATTAATAAATCAAACCACACCGTGTTTTATAGTTTGGTTTGATGTAATTTATATCGTTTAGGTCAAACTACACAGTAAATTGCATCAATGGTTTGGTTTGGTGTGCTAAAAAAGTGTATAAACTGACCAAATCACGCCACGAACACCCATACTCATGTTAAGCTGAATTTCTCTTTTTGTTGTTTTTCTCCATTAATGTGCCTCGACGGTATTGTGTTTAACATTACAAATGATGTAGGTTCGTGCTCTTCAGCGATTGGGAAGTCGTTTTGAGAACCTGTCTGGGCATGAGAGGTCTTGTGTCTTATCTGGTCAACATCGAACAGGTCGCTGCACATGTCGTGTAAGTAGTACTGGTGCCAGTTTGGATGATGACACCAGCACAAGGGCTAGCATATCAAGGATTGTCATGTTAGCTGAAGCTTTATTTGAGGTAGTGTTCACCTTTTCTGATGACCTTTCTTTTGGCTTTCTTTCTGAACTTATCTGTATGAGATGAATTTTTTTCTACATATTTTAATTAGGTTCTGGATGAAATTCACCAGCAATCTGTGGTTTTATCTTCTCGACCTTCTGTATCTTCGATTGGATCTGTTCCTGCACCTACTGAAGTTGTTGATTCTCTGCCTGTTAAATCATACAATAAATCACAAAGACTTCAAAATGATGAGGTTGCACAGTAAGTATTAATGTGCCTTTATCATATGGTATGCCAGTTTGCTAAATGTCTGCAATTATGGTGGTTGATTTTCCATTTGATTGGTGTCTTGTTCTTTACACCATAGATTTATAATATAAGACCTATGCAAGCATCAGTTTTCTATGAAAAAGAGAAAAATACATTTATTAACAAGCATTTTTAGTAAAGAACTAAATAAAAAAGCTCTATCAATAATTCAGACTTGAGAAATTTAGTAGGAAATACTATGGGCCATAGCATCATGAGCACTACCACTCCTAAAGGTCAACGAAACATAATGTTATAGTTTTTGTCGCAATAGTACTTGACAACATTTGCTTTTACTCTTACTAAGAAAAAACCTTGACATAAAAGGGGTTCAAACTAGGGGAACTACATATGTGATGGCTCTTGGCACAGCTGACCAAAACATCTTCATTTCACCAAGAAGGATTTTGGATATAAAATAAGTGCCTTAAGGCGATTGATTGAGTGAGTTTAGGTATTGGTAAAGGCTAGTGGGTTTTATGTAGGATAGGTTGGCTGTGATATCAATTGATATAAGACAATTAGGCAAATATGGAGAAATTATGGTTTCTTAGAAGAACTAAGATTTAAAGGAAGAACAATCACAAGAAAAGAATAAAACAGGAGCTCGGGCCTCAAATAACAGAGATATAGGATCTTAAATATGCTGAATTATGAAATAATATCATAAACAGTCTGTTAAATATTAGGAGGGCCTAAGTATAACCCTAAATTTCTTCGTACTTGCCTAGCTATCCTACATCAATTGATGTTAGGGCCAATGTATCCTACATCCAGGTTTAGATGAATGAGCAACTTAAGAAATGAATTAAATGTTTGAACATATGCTAAGTAGAACTATGCTGACAACTTTCCTCTTCATTCTTGATAATGCCTTGTTTTATTAAAGAACAGCGGGATGAGGAGTCTGTTGATCAGTATTAGCTACTTCCCATTGTTGGGGTTCATTCATGACATAATGTTTTCATTGTTGTGAATTCTGGTTGAAGGATAAGTATTCATCTGCCTCAGTGAAGGAAAATGGGGAATGTTAATCAATCAGAACTTTAGGGTCTGTTTGATTTCTATTCTTTAAAACAATTTTTTATTTTTAAAAACTAAAGAACAAAAAAAATTTGTTTGATAAAATTGTTTCGTAAAAATTGATTCTAAAAACAGTTTTGTTTTTTAGTTTTTAAAACAAAAAATAGAGAACATCCTAAGGTTGTTTTTGTTTTGTCTTTTAGTTTTCACGGAAGAAATGTTTTCATTAGTGGCATTATTGTAATTATTAATCATTTCAAAAAACCTTAAATTATTATTTTTAAAATAATATTATCAAACAAGTTTTTCTTTCTTTTTTTTTTTTTTCAAAAACTATCCTTAAAATTATGACAATAGTTTTCAAAAACAATAAAACTGGAACGCAATATAACATACCTTTAGCTTTTATGTTTTCTCTGAATCACTTACAGTCATGGGATTAGGAGGGTCAAGTTATGACTGTCTTTTTGGCACAGTTTACACTGTGATCTTCCTACATTACTATGGAAGATTGGGAACTAATAATATTGATGCTCACATGTCACACTTGTGGCTTTATAAACTCAAAAGCACCAGTAACTTGCGCTTCTAGGTGCTACATCTGTGGCATTATAAATAGTATCAGACTGACCTATATTAGTCACCATGCAAATGTTTGAATAAATGTTTGATATGTGATTTGGCGAAAAAAACATCAGAACTAGTGGTTTGACTTGTGAATCATTTTATGTACCGAAAAGCACTATGAGCTGGCATTTTGGGTGATGAATTTGTGGTAGATTTATAATCAGGAAATAAAATAGTTGAAAGTTTGCTGTTATGAAGAGACTCAAGAGTTGTGAATTTGTATTTTTCTTATGAACCCAAAAGCACCATGAGCTGCCATTTTGGGTGATGAGTTTGTAATAAATTTATAATCAGGAAAGAAAATAGTTAAAAGTTAGATGTTGTCAACAGACTCAAGAGTTGTGAATTTAGCTTCTCGAATCGCTTGAGGGGAGCAGCAACAGATTGCTAGCATTGTCACTGATCTTGATGAGCTCATCCTTCGTTTTAGCACCTAATTTTGTTCAGTCATCTATGAAGTTGATAGGCAGTCCATGCATGATGATTGAGAAAGAAATATATGATACTCGGGAAGAGAACTCTTCTTACCATTTGAGATAGGTCCAGCTGCCCTACTACTAACTTGGAAATTCTTGTTCAAACTCTTTAAGTAATTAACTGCTTTTTCTTGCAGTTGGGTACATTGCGTTAAGGGCTTAATACATCTCAGAACCTGAAATATACATAAACCAACATGATTGAATTTGTGCCTTTCCCTATTATTTGCTTGATATGAAATTTTTGAAGTTGAAAGGTCAACTCCTGCTCTAATTATTAATACAATGGTAAATTCCTGATTTTCAGTGAAGTTTTGATGTGGTAATGGAAAGCGGCTAGTTTACTAGGACATTTTGATCATGAAGTTCTGGTTATCTTTTTGATAAGTCTAAAATGCTCAAGTTGTTCAATGCTGAGTCTGATTTCATTTATGTATATACATACAGTTAGCTTTGGACTACTTGAATATCCTTAGATCATGAGTTGTCCTAGGAAAAATAAGCCTTTCTCTTCTTATGTCATATATGTTTTTTTCTTAGAAGTTTAGATTCTTATTGAAATACAAGGGGAAAGAGACGAGTGTCTCATATGTGTCATGTATTCTTTTTTTATGAGGTTCTTTTTGAAGCGTGTTGCTTGTTCTTCCATAAGCTTATCGCCTTCAAATTAGTTTAGTTTAATTTAAAGGCTCAATATTTCAGTTTACACTTCATGTTGTACTTCCATTTTAATTTGTTATTACTTTATCAGATGTTATATATGCCTCGTGGAGTATGAAGAAGGAGACACCATGAGGATATTGCCTTGCTATCATGATTTTCATAGGACTTGTATAGATAAGTGGCTTAAGGAGATTCACAGGTATGGGGATGTCTCATGTTGCATCCTTTTCATGCTTTGTTTTTTTCTTTTTCTTGTCATTACATATGAGTAGAAATATATAAATGTATATATGGAAGTTTGTCTCAATTTCACATAACAGAAAACTTGATCCTATATTGATGTCTTCTAATCTAATTGAAAGAACTAAAACGAAAATGCCAATAATAGTTTATTGTCTTATATATTGCTTCTTATCAAGATAACAGATTTGTGATTTTCATGGTTTGTCAGCAATGCCTAATATTTTATTTTAGTTATTCAAAATTTTTTTGCATTTATTCAAATCAAGTTTGTAAAACTAGGTTACATAGAGTAAGTTTTTGATGCTACCTAGCTGGTTTTCATTGAGATCTAACATTAATGAGCCATAGAGACAATTCATCACATATTGCTGTCAGGTTTACTCACTGTATAGACACAGGGTTTGACTTCAGTGGGATTTGGTTTGTGTTTAGGATGATTTATATAGCTTGTTTTTCTTTACTTTTTTGATATAAAGAGTCATATCTTTTAAATTAGAAGGATGTTAGTGGGATAGTAATAATTAGAGACTGTCAACATCCATTTGTCGTTTACCCTTTTTATTTCTTTTGCTTCATGCTTGGATTTTGTTATGTTTACGTACACAGCAAGAAATAGGGTAATGGGCCAAGCGGAGCCAAGTTTCTCACTTTTCAGGCTTGCCTTGTTTGGAATCTACTTAAACTCTAGCTTGACTTGATATGAGTGAAGAAATCTTGTTTAGACTTGGGGCTAAGCTATTTCTCTAAGTTTTGGACTTGGCTTGAGCTCAGCTCGTTTACCATATCCCACCAAGCTTAAACTCATTAATAGTCAATCTCGAGATTGACTGTTAATAATCAACTTGATAAGGCACCAAAGGTTCGTAAACAAACATATTTTTGGATGAATTATGGAGAAACTAATCAATTACCATGATATTCACTCAACATAATCACCGATAATAAGTATAATTAACAAATAACCACTCAATATCTCAAAATAAGATCAAAAGCCAAAATTGGTATACACAAAGAATGCATTGGACATTGATTTTGGAAACTCACTGAAAAGAAAGGCCAACAAAGAAAAACTAGAACTTACTTATTTGCTTGTTTTGTCAACATGGGAAATTGAACCCATTTTGAAATTTAAGAAAAAGTATTTATACCCATCTAGACTCTATCTAAAGGTTGTTTTACCACACCCCAGTTACTTGATGATATTATACTTGTCTGCCATGCTTCCCCAAGCAATCTAATGTGATTTCCCTCTAACTTCAAGGTTACTTCAATCGGAATCAGTAAAAGAGTGAAATTAATCAAGAGACTGGTGAGGTTATTTTTAATTAGAGTCAGCCTCCTTGGAGAGCTAATATTAGCTTCTTAATTGGTGAACCTCTCTTGAAAATTTATCAAAATCATTTAGACTTCTTGAACATGATCTCCAGTGGGAATTCCTAGTATGTCAAAGGTAAGTTGGATCTGGACACACTAGCTAACAACTCCCGATTAGTCCCGCTCCTCCAATTGAAAACACTCACTCTTCTTGGGATTCTTTTTTTTAAGCTAGAAAGTGAATGAAACTGATCAAAATGCCTCCCTGATTAGTCATTTAATTCTCTGCACCAGAATAAATGATAGTTGCATCTGCAAAGAAAGAATATTTCAAGCTCCCTGCTATTACTACTCCTCAAGACGTAAAGGAGAAATCCTGAACATATAAATAATTTGAGCGTCCACCATTTCATTGGCAATCAAAGCTGCAGCTCAGATTTGCCTCCTTTTGACAAAAGCATGTAAGTGAGCTGTTTACAAGCATAAATGAATTCAGCTCACCTGAGATTCGAGCCTCGCTCATGTAAAAAACCAGCTAATATTAATGTTTGAACTAGCTTAACAAACAAGTGAAAATGAGCTCCACCTGAGCTTGTTCATGAGTGGTTCAACAACCACATTGGTCTACTATGCCCCTAATTAGAAAGATGTCCCAGGGGCTTTGTTATGTTCTAGTGATATAGCTAGTAGTGTCTTCTACTGCAATTGTCGAGAAAGATTGTAGCTATAAACATCAGTGTAGTGTTTCATAGATTGTATCTTGTAAAATTACTTTAAGATATACAAGTTGAATCAGAGTGTTTTTGTAAAACCAGCTGTGGTAGTCTCATGATATATATTATGTTTGAAATTGATATGATATTTTCAAATATGATTCTATTAGCAAAAAAGATGCCTTATCTGTTGCATATCTAAAGAAGATTTATTCTTCTACTTTATCAAGTAGTTTAAATTTTAGATGAGGATAATCTTTAGTTTAGATATCTAGATAAGTACAATTTTAGATTTTGTTTGTTTATTTTTTCTTATAAATAAGACCTCCATCAATGTAGTAAAGTAAGTCTTTACAAGTTATTCAAAGCAATTTCAAGTTTCAAGAGCTATATCTTTTATTTTTCCTCTCATCTCAAAAACCAAACAAATCCACATCTTAAAAAACCAACAAAGTGATATCAGAGCATATTATCTTGAGGGACTTGTGAGGTTGAAAAAGCCCAAACACAAACCCTAAACACTTCTTACTTATATCCCAAAACTAAAAACTCATACACAATGAATTCAGAAAATTCATTCACAACAATTGCACTTTCGGTGTTTGATGGAGCAAACTACCAGATGTGGGCTGTTAGAATGGAAGCCTATCTTGATGCAAACAATCTATGGGAAGTTGTTGAACAAGTATATGAAGTTTTAGAATTGCCGAACAATCCAACTGTTGCACAAATCAAGATCCAGAAGGAGAGAAAACAAATAAAATCAAAAGCAAGAGTAACATTGTTTTCAACTATCTCATCCACTATATTTATCAAAATAATGACACTGAAAACAGTCAAAGAAATTTAGGATTTTTTGAAGCAAGAATATGAAGGAAATGAAAGGATTTGAAGAATGCAAGTGCTGAATTTGATTTGAGAATTTGGGATGCAAAAGATGAAGGAATCAGAAACAATCAAGGACTATTCCGATAGGCTTCTCGGTATAGTTAACAAAGTAAGACTTCTTGGTACTAATTTTTTTGATTTTAGAATTGTTCAAAAGATCCTAGTAACAATTCCTGAAAAATTTAAGGCTATAATCTCATCTTTGGTAAACATTAAAAATCTATCACATATTACCTTTGTAGAATTGTTGAATGCACTACAGGCACAAGAACAAAGGAGACTTATGAGGCAAGAAGTACTTGTGGAAGGTGCTTTTCAAGGCAAATCACACAACAACAATGGTGGCAAAAATAACAAAAATGGGCAACTCTTTCCACCTTGTCCCTATTGCAAAAAAATCAATCATCTACAAAATAAGTGTTGGTGGAGGCCAAATGCAAGATGTCACAAATGCGGTTAGTTAGGGCGTACGGAGAAAATTTGCAAATCTCAACAACAACAAAGAAAAGCCGAGAATGCTATTGAACAACCTCAGGAGAAGGAACTATTTATGGCATCATGCTTTGCTACCAACAACTCCCTAGAAAGCTGGCTTATAGATAGTGGTTGCATAAACCACATGACCTATAATTAACAACTCTTTGAAGATCTTGACAAAACTACAATTTCTAAAGTCAGAATTGAAAATGGAGCATATCTTAAAGTGAAAGGCAAAGGAACAATGGCAATCAAAGGTTGCACAGGTTTGAAATTAATTTCAAATGTTTTATATGTTCCTAAAATTAATCAAAATCTTTTGAGTGTTGGTCAGCTTTTGAGAAAAGGATATAGGGTGCTATTTAAAGACAATCATTGTCTGATTACTGATGCACAAGGCAAAGAGATGTTTAAAGTCTCAATGAAAGGTAAAAGATTTACCTTGAATATGACAGAAGAGAAGCAAGCTACAATACATAAAGCAGACTTGCCTAAATTCAAGGAGGAGCTTCCTAAAGCTGCTAGTTTTCAATATGAGAAGAAAATCAAGCTTCATTCTCAACAAAAGGCTAAACAAAAACTACAGCAAGTTCACACAAATATCAAAGGATCAATGAAAACACAAATGAAGATTTTGCAACAAAAAGCTTTATTCGAATACGGCCATAAATCAAGAAGGCAAAATTTCAAAGTATTCCAAGTTTAAACTCCAAGGAGAAGCACAAAGAAGAGGAAATACAGTCAAATCTACAGTAAAACGAAAATTCAAAAATCATGACAAAGATGCTTTCAAAATTGGTGTATGCAGCAAAACAGTAAGGAGGAGTGTTAGCAAAAAAGATGTCTTATCTGTTGCATATCCAAAGAAGATTTATTCTTCTACTTTATCAAGTAGTTTAAATTTTAAATGAGGATAATCTTTAGTTTAGATATCCAGATAAGTACAATTTTAGATCTTGTTTGTTTATTTTCTCTTATAAATAGGACTTCCATCAATGTAGCAAAGTAAGTCTTTGCAAGCTATTCAAAGCAATTTCAAGTTTCAAGAGCTATATCTCTTATTCTTCCTCTTCTCTAAAAAACCAAACAAATCCACATCCCAAAAAACCAACAGATTCATATGCTTGACCTTGGCAAAATAGTTGTTCCTTGTGGAAGTGGTTCTGTAGAATTCAAATACATTCCAACATTTCACACAATCATCTCTTTTTCTTGAGCATTGTACTAAATTATTATCAAATTTGCTGAAGAGATTTTGAAGATTCAACTAGTTGGATACCATTAGCGAAGAATGAATTATTTTAGCAATCTGAATTGGATGATAAATTAGGTGCCTTCTGGGGGAAGAGAAGTATGGCACACATAATTTTATTTATATTTTGTCTCCTCTCAAAAACCAACCAAATCCACATCCCAAAAAACCAATAGATTCATATGCTTGACCTTGGCGAAATAGTGATTTTGAATTGTTCCTTGTGGAAGTGGTTTTGTAGAATTCAAATGCATTCCAACATTTCACACAATCATCTCTTTTTCTTGAGCATTGTACTAAATTATTATCAAATTTGCTGAAGAGATTATGAAGATTCAACTAGTTGGATACCATTAGCAAAGAATGAATTATTTTAGCAATCTGAATTGAATGATAAATTAGGTGCTTTTTGGGGGAAGAGAAGTATGGCACACATAATTTTATTTATATTTTGTCAAAGAATTGTTCTTGGCCTTTGGTTAGGCCATTATAAAGAGAACATCCTAGCTTTAGCCTCCTTTTTCTTAGGTGTGAATATCTCTTAGTTGTCCGGGATCGTTAGTTTTATGGTCGCTCCAGAATCTGCTGTCAGTGAAAATGTGCTACCACTGGAAGCATAAAGGGGATGAATGGATACTCTTGATAGCAATGCCTGGAAAAACAAGACAAGATAGTGACAAAATTATATTTCTTGGTTTTTTTTTTTCGTATATATTTATAAAAGTTATTTTTTTGATGTTTGGAGAACAGAGTAATATAAATTTGTTAAATCTATGTTCTTCAACTCTTCATTCTATCTAAATTACCCTTGTTGAGATGATGTAACATGGGGGAGGTTAAGGGTGCTTGACATTCTGAACTAATGGGAAATACATGATTGACAGACACAAATGATCGGAGATGTGCTAACAAATGAGACTGCCATCTGAATTTGATTAATACAGGAAAAAGATGGTCTTGCAAATAATCAAAAGAGAACATGGAAGTAAGTTGTAAAACTTTCTGAAACTGAAAGGTACGTTTTCAGTTAAGATACGTATGCACAGGATGAAGAACTATTTAACAGAAAGGCCACACAAAATAACTTGTGCTTTGAATTAGTATCATTTGAAGCATAGTCATTGCTAAAGCAGCAAAGTTTGGAAGGAGCATGAGACACTCTCTCTCTCTGTCTTTCTCCTACGAAGAAAAAAATAAAATGAAGTGACCTTAGCTAGTGATTTGCGTGGCAGCTTAAAAACTGGATTGCTTCATGTGGATGGCATGTTATATATCAGAGGTGGAAAAAAGAGTTAGAAGGTTGACAGAAAAAGAAGCAAAACTAGAGATCTTGAATATCAAATTAGTCTCACATATCCAAATTTTATTCATGTCCAATAGGCAACCTGACATCCCTGCTAAAGGTACTTCTATAGAGGTGCAAAATAGCCTCCCAGTAGGAAAGTCAATCCCCAACTTCTAAATCCTACTTCAACTATAAGAAAAATAACATTTAGGATATGTTAGATTATTTAAATATTTCTAATAATGTGAAAAATGTTAAAATTAAACCAATTTATTCTTACAATATTCAAATAATGTTAGAAATACTGCATTCTAGTTTCTTTGAGTTCTTGGTCAAAGGTTACCCTCATTAAATGATTTATTTGGAAATGGAAAAGGAAAAGGTATCCGCCTAAAATAGTACTTCATGGATGTGTCATATCTAGATGTTCTCAAGAAAAGGCACTTCTGAAGTTATAGTTAGGGAAGCATGATGTATGTGGGACTACCATTGGATGATTTTTTTATTTTCAGGAAAGACCAGGTCCTTGGGCAACTGTGTTGAAGTCAAACAACGGTGAAGCTTAGGACTCTGGAACGGTTTTAAGATGGAATGTGAAAATGATGGGTCAGTGAGAATAAAATAGCCTTTCTTAAGTTGATAGCAGCTATGCCTAATTCATCGAAATGCAACCTTAGATCTGCAAATGGCTTCTGTGTGTTTGTTGCTGAGTCTGATTGTAGGTGACATCATCTTGCAACTTTTCAGTGCTTGTTTAGTTCTAGTTTTCTGTGTAAAGTGCCTTTATAACTAGGCATGTGGTTGCCCAAGTAAGGAGTGAAAAAGGAAAAAAAGAGACTGGAGGCCTTCTGGTATGTTTACAAATTACAGTGAGCTTTAGGACTCAGTCAATGTGTAAACAGATTAGTTCAATAACTAATTCTAGGTTAGTGAAGCAAGAACCAATACAGAAATGTTCAATTTTCAGTTTGCTTATTTGCATGATCAAGCAATTTGATTTATATTTGCTTTGTCTATCTTGCGAAAGATTTGCTGTCTTAAGTTGTTAGCTAACATGCCAGGTTAGTTAAGAGAAAATAAAGTTGGATTTTTTTTTTTTTGGTGTTTAACATCCTTCTCTGGAAATCCTAGGGCATGATACTTGTAGCTGTTGTATTCATGCAAGGATTTCTCTGTTACTTTGCATTGGTATTTTGTTTCTCGTGAATTATACAAATCTTGTAGCTGCATCTGTGTCCTTGTTGATATGATTATGTTGTTGGTATCCGCCATTTTTTTTTGGTTGATATTGGGTCTTCACTTTCCCTTAAATCTATTTTTTTTTTTTAAATTTCTTTTCTGGTATGAATCATTTGGAGAAAAAAAAATCTGAACTATGCAAATTATCAAGTCCATATTCTTCTTTTCTTTTTGCCTTTGTATAATCATTTGGGTCTGAAGAAACTTCAACGTCCTGTTCTTGTACACATTTTGAACCCTTACAGATCTAGTTGCTGAACCTGTCCCTTTTACTAGTGCATAAGGTACTAGGTTGCTGCTTTTTATTTTCCATTCTTTTATGTCTCTCTGGTTTATCAGAATTCATTTCTTGACACGGTGCTGATATGATATTTGCTGTCACTCATGTAAAGATCCAAACTGATTTGTCTATGGCATGCAGGGTATGTCCACTTTGTCGTGGTGATATCTGCAGATCTGATTCATCGTCTGCAGAAAACTGACATGGGAAATGTGTATTATGATCCTTGAAAACTGATGAAACATTTGGCTTCCCAAATTCTCCATTAGGCAAAAGTTTACTTGAATGATAAGGGGGTGGTACTTTTGGAATTGATGACTTGCAAACTTTCATTCTTTTCCTGCCAGAATGGTGCTATCCTCTATAGTTGATTAGTTTTGACTGCTCAGTGAATGTGCTTGGCAAATGTGTGCATTATATTTGATTGAGATAGTTTGAACTTGAGCGATGTCTCCCGGCAGAACTTGAGAATGGTGTCTGTTTCTCTAAGGCAGCAAAGGTAGACAAGTGACCAACTGTTGGGTTGGAAACCAAATGGAGAGAATTTTTCTAATATTTGTCTAAGAAATATAGTATTATGTTGATCAAAGGTTTTTATCACACATGCCAAGTTCCTCCTGCTTTCCTTCCTAATGAATGAATCATAAATGGAGTACTATGTGATAGCCTAAGCAGGTTTTGAGATTGTTCATACTTGTTGCAATTAGAGAAAGTTAATTGATTTTCCAATAAGAAGCATGAAAAACCAAAATTACTTTACCCACAATAGTAAAATCAAAGTAGATAAAAGCAGATTCCTAACAGGTTGTACCACTGATTTCCCACCTTTAAAATCTGATGGTTGGTATTGTAATCTGATCAACCCTTTAGAGACATGTATAACAGAAACCTCTGTCTATGCAATGTACATTTGAATTACTGAATTATCAATTGGTGTGATTGGTTCAGCTGCTGAGAAAAAAACAGTAGTACATCACAAGCTGTTTCTGTTTCAAATTACCTCATGTCTCTCTTAACAGATGTTTCAACATATATCAATATTTTTCTAATCTAATTATGCAGTCTCTTAACAAAAATTGAAGTTTATTATATTATTACAATTCAAGAAAATATTATTTATTAAAAAACAATATTAATTTATCATAACGGTCCAAACCAAGCCTGAGTCGAAGAAAGATTTCGGTTTTGATTATTATCTGTTATAATTAATAATACCCCACATTCAATTCATACATCTTTAGTAACCCCCAACATTCATGAAACCTCTCCCTAACCAATGTGTTATATAAATGGTTATTCTTCTTTACCAAAATCCAAACTAAGAAGAATTAGAACACATTGGTGAAGTGTAGCAGATACCAATGGCAGATTCAATCAAGTATATGCAGCTATTCGGTTTGTTATTGGTACTCATCTCCTTCATAGGACAGACTGAAGCCAAAAAATCTTGGGTTGCTGCAGGCACCAGATGGGTTTCTAATGTCATCAAAGAAAATATCATGGAGTGGCGAGAGATCCATACTGAGAATGGCTCCAAATGGTGTCTCTACAAATTGTTTGGCGAAATAAAACCAGATTGCGCTAATGCTCTTGATCCATAGAACGACACGGCATGCCAGAGATTTTTTGTTAAATGTAAACATTCCAATAAAAAGAAGTTAATGCTAAGGTACAAGTATGTTATGCAAAAATATATGATTTTAATAATAAAGTGTTAATTTTATTGCTAAAGTTATTGCATAGTTATGCTATTTTGGTTGCTTATTGATGTGCTTTATAAGTCTTGTGGAGATAAATGTGTGAGTTCTTAGAAATTATAATTAAGTAATTTGATTTTATTATTCTTGTGAATAATCATCGTCGATTGAATCGCCAAAAAGTATTTAAACTAACATTTCAAAATTGTTGGTTTCACTTAATTAAAATAGTTTAAAACTTTGTCATATTTGCTAATATTGAGAATGAATATAAACAACAAATATAAATCCGCTTATTTATTATTTACATCGATAAAAAAATGCATTTATGCCATGTTAACTATTGTGTCCATATATGCATAGCTCAAAGACGAAAGGATCATGTAATTATGAGCGGAGTCGAGATTAAACCTTAATGGTCAAATAATTCAATGAGTGAAAACTAAATAAAAAGTGGGTATATTTGAAATTATGTTTCACTATATATATATTTTTAATTGAATCAAGGGGTTAACCTCCTTAGCCTTCCCTTGCATGTCATAATCTATTAAATCAAAGATTATAGCTACATAAGACAACCTAACATAAAAGTTTTCATATAGTTATCTATTTATAAATGGGATACCTATGACATAACGCTGATAACTTTTTGTTAGAAAAGAACAATTAAAAAAAATATTTGAATGAAAAGGTATATGGTTTCTTTTTAAATGAAAAAGAATACGATTTCCTTTTGAATGAAAATGTGTATGGTCATTTTTTAAATGGAAAGGTGTCTTTTCATTAAAAATGTATTTTTTCTTTGAATGCATCTCATTAAAAAGATATGTTCCTTCAAAACCACATTTTGACACCTATAAAAAGCTCACTCTTAACCATTTTTATCATCCAAAAATAATTTATTCTTTCTTCATCCTTCATTGAAAAAATAAAAGTTTTTTTATTAAGAAAGATAACAACCATAGGTTAGTTCATTTTTTTTTTTTTAAATTGAAATCTTACTTTCACAAAAAGAGATTGTTGTATCTTAAGCGATATTCATCATCAACCTACTAACATCAATTAGGGGCTAATTTTATTTTAAAATCATAGAGTCAAATTTTAGTCTCGGTCTAACCAAAATACAGTTTTACGTGTTGCAAGTTACTATAAGTTTATTTCATTTTGTTTTTTATCTGATTTCTTAATTGAAGTAACTTAAATATCATTTCAAATTTTTGGTTTGTATACTAAAGACAATAATCTTAAGACAAAATTCACAATTGATTTACTTTATTTGTTATTTTTAATCATCATGATTACTACAATGATCTTATTTTCTTGAATATTTTATTCAGTGAATGGCAACATCATTTGATGGTGTTATGCATGTTGCAAATGGTTAAAACCCGAGCATGAATGTTTCTACTCATGTTAGTCATATGGAAAAGCTTAAAAAGTTTAATAAAACAAACTTCAAGCAGTGGCAAAATAAAATATTGTTTTACCTCACAACATTGAATCTTGTTAAAGTGTTGTAAGAAGATACTCTTAGTTTGATAAGAAATGAAAATGATAGATTTATGATAATTACGGTAGAAGCTTGGAAGCATTCTGACTTTCTATGCAAGCACTATATCCTTAATAAATTGAAGAATATATTATATAATGTTTATAGTCCAACCAAAGCTGTGAAAGAACTGGGAGAATCTTTGGAGAAAAAAATACATGAAAAAATATGCTGCGTGAGGAAATTCATTATTGATAGATTTTTGGAGTACAAAATGATAGATTCAAAGATTGTTACTAGTCAGGTCCAAGAAATACAACTGACTATATGCAAAAAATACAACACTAAGTGAGATGTTGCAAGTGAGTTTTATCATTGAGAAGTTACCATCATTTTGGAAAGATTTCAAGAATTATTTAAAGAATAAGTGTAAAGAAATAGGACTTAAGGATTTGATTGTATGGTTGAGGATAGAGAAAGATAATCATATGTCTGAAAAGAAAATTAGAAGATAACTCATGGAGTCTAAAGCAAAGTTGATGGAATAAAACATTACGAAAAAGAGAAAACAATTTAGCCAAGGTTCAATCCAAGGTAAGTCTAAGAATTCAATGACAGGTGCTATGCGTGCCATAAGCAAGGTTAATGTGCCAACGATTGTCACAAGAAATTGAACCAAATGCATATATCCAAGGAAGACAGGTTAGCAAGTAATGTTGCTAACGTGATGCTGGCTGCTATAATGTTTAAAGCTAACTTAGTGTATAATGCTAAAAAATGGTAGGTAAACCTTAGATCTACTCAATCACATTTTTTTTGGTAAGAAGATATTTTCTTATTATATGGCAATTAATAGTGAAAGATAGCTTTTTATGGGTAATTCTACAACCTTCAAAGTTGAAGGTATTAACAAGATTGTGTTTAAGATGACCTTGGGAAAAAACTCATTCTGAATGATATACTTTATGTACTAGACATTCGTAAGAATTTAGTTTCTGGATCACTACTTAGTAAGAATGGGTTTAAATTAGTATTCAAATTCGGTAACTTTATATTGACCAAACTTGGGATGTTTGTATGTAAAAGGTATTTAACTGATGGGTTATTCAAATGAATGTAATGATTGTACTTGTGATTTTATTAAAAGTATTACAAGTTCTCTTACTTGGTTGAGTTTTTTTAATTTATAGCATATAGATTAAGATATCTAAATTATAGTTCTTTACGATAATTAATAACTTAAATTTATTATTCACATTTCACATTAATTCTAATTATAAGTGTGAAACATGTATGAAAACTAAACATGTATGAAAGCTAAGTTGGTCAAAATACCATTTAAATAATTGACAAATATACTGAACCTCTAGAATTAATATACAGTGATATTTGTGATTTAAAACTTGTGCAAACTAGAGATAGCAAAAGTATTTTATTACTTTTTTTTATGATTGTACACATTACTATTATATGTATTTGGTTAAGAAGTAATAATGAAGCCTTAGAAATGTTCAAACACTATAAGAATGAAGTCAAAACTTAACTTAGTAGAAAAATAAAAGTAATAAAGAGCGATAAAGGTGCTGAATGTGAAACACCATTTAATGGGTTCTGTTCATAACATGAGATTATTCATTAAACCATCGCTCCTTATTCTCTTTAATCTAATAGGGTTGTATAATGTAAGATTGTACATTAAAAGAAATGATAAATGCTATGTTGATAATTTTTGGGTTACCCTAGGATATAAGGAGAGAAGCTATTTTATCTGTAACCCACATTCTTAGTAAAGTACCTCAAAAGAAAAAAGATACAACTCTTTATAAATTATGAAAAGGTCGAAAACCTTTCTACAAATACTTAGAAGTGTGAAATCATCGATTTTATATTCATTGGACATGTAAATAATAGTAATACATGTTGGTTTCTAGGGCATAAATCTGATATTCTATATATATATATATATATATATACATATATATATATATATATATATGAAAATACATTATTGCATCTATAAATTTTTTATTTTTTGAAAATATATTTTCTTGTAAAGGTGCATAACAGGTATCTTATCTGAAAAGAACCTATATTACTACAAATAATAATCTTCACAAAATAATAAAAAAACTTAAATATAGTAAAATGATTAAAATATTTAATTCATTTAGATCTGATCTCTAATTTATTTGTTATAAAATGAGTCTCAAACATTTAAGGAAGTAATGTCGATCCCTAAAGCTCTAATTTGAAAAAAAAAGAAAGGCTGTTAATAATGAAATTAAATCCATCATACAAAATCACATTGAGTGTTGATTCATTGATCTTCTTTTAAGGAACAAGCCTTTGGGATGTAAGTAGATTTTTAAAAAGAAATTAAAATCATATAAATTAATTAAAACATACAAGGCTAGAGTAGTAGCTAAAGATTTTAAATAAGAGAATGTTTTGACTTTTTTTTAATACATATTCACTAATTACAAGAATAACATCTATTAGAATGCTCATTGCTATTATTATAATGTCTAACCTTGAAATTTATTAAATGAATATTATGGTAGTCTTCCCAAATAGTGAACTGAAAGAAGATATCTGCATGTAACAGCATGAAGGATTGTTGCATTAGGACAAGAAAATTACGTGTGTAGGCTTGTTAAGTCTCTACATGGATTAAAGCAAGTACCAAAACAATGGCATATAAAGTTTGACAAAGTAATGTTGTCAAATGGTTTTGAAATCAATGAATATGATAAATGTGTATATGCTAAAATCATACAAAATGATTATGTAATAGTTCATTTTTATGTGAATGATATGTTGATTACAGGTAACAATAATGAAATTATTAAAGCTACAAAGAGAATGGTGACCAAAAACTTTATTGTAAAAGACATTTATATAGCAAATTTCATATTAGGATTTAAAATTTCTAGGACATCGAACAAATTAGTATTATCTCAATCATATTATATTAAAAAAATATAAAAAAACATAATAAGTATAAAGATAGCCTAATTAAAACATATATAGATATTAATCTATATTTAGCGTCAAGTCATATCTCAATTAGAGTATTCTTGTATCATTGATAGTTTAATGTACTTAATAAACTATTCATGCTCTACCATAGCTTATGTCATAGATAAACTGAATAGGTTTATGAATAATCTACGTAAAAATCATTAAAAGTTATTAATTAGAGTTCTTAAATACCATAAGTATATCTTAAACTATATAGTGATACTAATTTGATATCAAACATTAAGGAATCAAAATCCATAAATGGTTATATTTTCACAATTAGAGGTGAAGTTATATCATGGAAGTCCTCCAAACAAACATTTATAACAAGGTCTATTATGGAATCAAAATTTATAACTTTAAATAAAACTGAAGAAAAAACAGAATGACTTCATAATTTTCTAAATGACATTCCATATTAACCAAACCCTATGCTTGCTATATGTATTCATTGTGACAGCCAATCAACAATTAGAAGGGCACAAAGTAATATATATAATGGTAAATTTAGACACATTCATCGAAAACACGATACTGTTAAACAATTACTTTCAAATGAAATAATTTCAATTAATTATGTAAAGTCAAAAGACAACCTTACAGATCTACTTTTAAAGATTTGTCTAGGGATAAAGTAAACTGTTCATCAAGAGGAATAAGATTAAAGCGCATGATAAAATATTTATGACAATGATAAACCTAACCTAGTTGATTAAAGATCCTAAGATTTAAGTCCAAGTTGGACAATTAATTTACAAAGATATCAGCAATTGCACTAAAAAGATAATATCTTCTACCCCTTTCAATGAAATAATGTTGTCTGTAATATGTGCTTGGATAAGTTAAGCTTTTAATGATTCTTATAACTTAAAAATTCATGTGGGGTATAGTAAAATACTTTTAATAAGAAATCACCTATATGAGTATGAAAAAAGGTCGCTTCTATAAGAATTATAAGGCTAAATTCTTTAAAATACTTATAAAATCAAGGGTTATTTAAGATCAAGTTAAATATAAATGTGAGAATTAACCATACTTAAAAAGACACTATTTAAGTATTATTATTTTGTTTTATGATAATGGTTGAACAATTCAAGACATCGTGTTTACTAATTAGCTAAGTAAATATGATAGTATGTCACTGTGAAAAGTTTAAAGCCACAAGCTACCTATCTTGATTAATTTTTTTGGACTATACTCTCAATTTGTATTTTATGAAATTTTCATTCATTTGAGGGATTGTAGGAAAAGAACATTTTAAAAACATGATTGAATAGAAATATGTATGGTTTCCATTTGAATGAAAACTTTCTATTAAAGATGCATCTTTTCCTTTTGGATACATCTTTTGGGAAAGATATACTCTTTCAAAATTGCCTTTTGACATATATAAAAAGCATCTCTTACAACTATTTCTATCATCCAAAAATAATTTTTTTCTTTATTGAAAAACAAAAGCTTGTTTATTTAATTTTTTTAATGAAAAAAAACAACAATAAGTCAGTTTGTTATTTTTATAAATTGATGTACTACTTTTACAAGAAAAAATTGTTATATTTTAGGAGATATTTACCATCAACTTAGTAACACCAATTAGGGGTGATTTTATTTTAAAGATGTAAAGTTAAACTATAATCTTGGTCTAAAAAATATATAATTTTATGTGTTGCAAGTTATTATAATTTTTTTATTTTGTTATTCATTTGATTGCTTGACTGAAATAACTTAAATATTATTTTAAGTTATTGATTTGTGTAATATTATATGCTGAAGACAACAATTCTAAAATAATGGCTAATTAATAAGTGATTATATGTTAAAAGGGATCAAAGTGGCTTAGAGTTGAAAATCTTTTTAGTAACTCATATAAGCTCACTTAAATAACCAAATGAGGTTATAAATAGAGCATATAAGCCATAAACTTAAATGCAAATGTTGTGCATTCACAAGAAATAAAGAATACATTGCTATTCTAAGATTGCTTATTCTGTTAGTTTTTCTTTTTTTTTTTTAACTTTAATAGTAACGAGCTTTTATTTAGCCATTCAAGTTACAAATTCAAAAGAAATCAAATCCACTTTCAAAAGCCAAAAAAAAAAAAAAACATTCAACTTAACAATCTAACAACTTGACAACAACTTAATTGCTTCAACTTTCTAATTAGTAACTCACACCATTATCTTAAATCAAATTAATCTCTAACATCTAGCTTGGGTTAACTCACTTAGCAATCGGTTTCTTTTATAAGAGTAATTTCTATAAGTGTATTCAATTAGAGGATAAAGAGTTGTGTTTATTTTGTATTCTATCATTTATATTTATCCTTATTTGTTTAAAGTAGAGAATGACAAATAATATTTACCACCTAATACTATCAATATGGGATAAGTGCTGTAAGTTTGATGCATTCAAAAAGTAGTAGGATCACAAGTGATGTAGAGGTCAATAGGATTACAAATAACATAATAATCTTAAGTCTTGGCAATTAGGTGTTAAGGAATGTTTGAAAGGACATCATAATTATTGATATTTAGAAGAAATTGAATAAGATTGACAAAATCTCTACAATATATATATATATATATATATATATATATATATCCTAAGCAGAAGTTTTTTGGGTTTAAAATAATAGAGTGTATGTCAATTCATGAAAATATTGATGAATTTTTATCAAATTAATGCTTGATCTTGAAAGTTTTGATGTTAAAGATTAAAGATATAGATCAACTTATTATATTAGTGAATTCAATTACCTAAAGCTTTCAATTAATTAAGAGATAGTTTCTGGTACAATAAGGATAAGCAATCATTTAAAGGGTAATGTGTGTCATTTATGCAAAATATTTGGTCATGAAGATTGAATAAACAATTTTATTTTTGGAAAAAATTTATCGCTCAAAAGTATATTAAAGAAAAGACATGACAACGAAGAGACTAATGACAAGTGTAGATCAAGGATTAAGACAAAAGAAATGCTACCATTGTAAAAAAAAGAATAGCGTTTTTTTTGTCTTGACCAAAAAATCATAGAGAAATGATATAAAATCAATAGATGTTATAGTTGCATTAGAAGACTATGATGATGCTAACGTATCGATTGTAATTGGGATAAAGAAATTAATAAACAATAAATGGATCCTAGATTCTAAATGTATATTCTCTTATGCACTTTTAAAGATTGGTTTTTCATTATAAGAAAATCGATGAAAAAAAAGGTGTTAATGGGGAACAATAGGTAAAATTAGTTAATTGATATTGGTTTTATGAAACTGAAACTACACAATAGAGTAAAGGGACTACTTTCAAATGTGAGTATGAATTTTTATTGTGTGTTTAACAACTTAAGTTGTAACTTTAAATAGACAAACGAACACTTCAACTTAAATGATATCCTTAATATTATGAGATATGAACATTATCCATAATATTAGGGGATATGAATAATATACTTGATATTATAAGATATAAATGATATCCTTGTGAGATATTTATTTACATTAACAAATAAAGATTATTCTAAAAAAATCTAAAATATCTTAACTAACAAATCTTAATCATTCAACACTCATCCTTAAATTGGTGAATAGATATTGATCATTTACAACTTGTTGATAAGATACCTAAAGTTAGATTTAAAGAATCTTTAGGTTAGAATATTTATTATCTGTTACTTTATAAGGACAAATAGAAGTAAATAACTTGACCTTCAATTTTCTCCTTAACAAAGTGTCTATCAATCTTAATATGCTTGATTTGTCATGTTGTACTAAATTATGTGCAATATTAATTCCTAATTTGTTGTCACAATATAACTTTATAGGTAAAGTCATAGGCCTTTTTAAATCCCTTAAAACTCATCTTCAGCACAACACCTCACAGATTTCATGTGCCATATACAGCTTTAAGCTTTACTTTAGCACTACTTCATGTTATTACATTCTATTTTTGACTTCTCTAAGTAACTAGATTATCCCATAAAAATGCACATTAACTTACAATTGATCTTTTATTTGTAACTAAACTAGCTTAATTGACATCAATGTAAACTTCCATATCTTTTTGCTTATTTTTCTTAAATAATAACTCTTTTCCTAAAGTTCTCTTTAACCATCTTAGGATCTTGTAGATAACTTTAAGGAGTTCTTATTTAAGACGATGCATAAAAGACTTATCTAGCTAATTGTAAACATAATATTAAATCTGGTATAAGACAAGTATTTTAGTTTTTTCACCAAATTTTAATGTCATTCAGTGTTTACCAAGGTCTTTACCCTTTCACTGAGCTTTAAATTATATTCTACAAGAGTATTAGAAAAAAATTAAAATGTTAGGGTTTGAGGTAAAAAATGACGATAAGTTAATGTGTTTCATGTTTCACAACAATATACAAGAATGTCCCCTTTGTGTGTAGTGACTAAACCATATCTTTCTTATCTATAATATTTTATGCAAGAGCAAGAGCAAGCTAGAGTGAGCTATGATTAAAAGATTAATAAGTCTAATAATATAATGCACAATGAAAAATAATTTATACTTGCAATAAGATTTGAAAAAGCTAAGAAGGAAGAAGGCAATGAAGTTAATTGAATGATAATGATGAACTTGTACAGCTACTTGAAAGTCATCATGAATTAACTACTCTTATTTTAAAGTTTGGTGTTAGCCAAAATTTTACATGTGGCAGTGAGATCTTATCATTTGATGTGATTGAAAAAGGACAAGTTTTCTCTAGTAAAGGCTAAAAAAAGTCATTTATCTCTAGTACGAGGAAGTCTAGATGAATCATATGTTATTTTTTCATCATATTTTGCGATGTTAGAAGTTAAGAATTTAGGGATTATCACTCATATAGAGACAAATGGTAGCAATTAGTTCACATACTTATTTATGTCAATTGGATCAGACATCAAAGTGTTTCATACATCTATCAGGCCTATGATAGCTATTAATGAAATATTTTTAAAAGGTAAATATCTTGGAACCTTTTATGATGATTAAAAAAGATAAGAATAGTTAGATATACCCGATAACCTTTGGTGTTAGTAATTCATAAATGATATATTTTTAGAGTGGTTTCTTACTAAGCTCGAAGGAATTATTGGTAATCTTGAACTATTTGTATCTATTTCTGATTGCAATATAAGTATTAGGAAATCTATCAAGAATGTGTTTCGAACAACTGTTTACGGTATATGTATATAGTACTTGAACTAAAATTTAAGAGCAAGATTTAAGCATGACATTATATTATCATTATTCTATATGGTAGTCAAAGATTATCACCTCTTAAAATTTGTGCACTCCATGGAATAAATCAATAGTATTGATCATAACTGTGCATAATATCTTAAAGATGTGGGAGTTATAAAATGGGCATGTGCAAATTTAGATGGCAGGCGATACAATATCATAATTACCAATGTTGCTTAGTGTTTCAATACTATATTGAAAAATGCGAGAGAGTTACTTATTTCACATTGATTGATTACTTTAGAGGTTTACGAAAAAGTTAGTTTTTTTAGAGGAGTTAGCAAGCCATTAAGATGATCACATACTTAATTGAATAGGCTAAAAACGATAGTTGTAATAAAATATCAGAATTTGTATATTATAATGTCATACCTATTAATTTATTTGAATTGTAGGTCCATAATGGAAACATGAATGACATAATTAACTCAGATGCAAAGACATGTACATGTAGAGAATTTGATCTCAACTAACGTCCTTAAGCATATTTGGATGACTTAGGAAGCAATGAATTTCATCAAGCATTGAAGGTTGTGTCACTAGAAAATGCAGAAGATGCGGTATGAATGATCACAATTGAAAAACATGCAAAGCACCTATTCCTCTCCATTAATAAAATGTACTATCAACTTTAATATCATGATTATGTTCCATTTTGTTTTTCTTACTTGATATGAATTCCTAAAACCCATATCTATTAAGTTATATTTTTTAAATTTTTATCAAATGCTATTATTTTGAGCTTTATGAATTATGTTCTGTAAATTTGATTTTTTATTCATATAAATAAATATGATGTATAAAGTATGTAGTGATTGTCATTCTTAATTATGAAATTATATCTTAAGTACAAGCAACAAATTTATCTTCTTATTTTTAAATCTCAATAATAATTACTGGACTGCCAAATAAAAATGTTTAAATAAGAGCTAAAGGGATCCTTTATTTTTGAACAAAGCAAATGCATTAATCTTATATTAAGATTATAGATTTTTTTTTATTTATATATGCAAATGGTTGGTTGACATGCTGATAGTTTCAAAGATTGTTCATAGCAATTGATAATGTGAGATGCTAAAAGTTCTACCAAATTCAAAGATAAGATGTACTCCAGTCAAGATTATTGGTAGTCAGAATGAATTCAAAGATATCGTCTTGCTTATCATCTTAAAAAAAATATATATGAAACTAGTTGTATCTGCATCTTAAAAGTAAACTTATTACATCATTCATACCTCTTTTTTTTTTTTTGAAATTATTTTAGGTAATCCTTTTTGATGAGTTTATGGCTATGTGGTGATATAATAAGTCTTGAGTTATAATTCAACTACATTTTAGATAGGTTCGTGCATTTTGATATGATGCACTTGCAGCGCCTTACATGTACCTTTCAAGGATCTCTCTAACCGTTCTTTTTTCCTTTTGTAATGGGCATCAGTTTTTCGTGTATATATGAAAGCCAATAAGACTCTTTGAAGGCTTATTAGTCTTTTTTTTTTTTTTGGAAATTTCAATAGTAAATTAAAGAGAAATAAGCAAATTATGCTATCTATTTTATTTTATTTCATTAGGAATTCCTAGTTAAGTTTATTGTGATTAGTCACTATAATGTTCTTGTTAGAGATTATCAAAATAAGACCTCAATATCAAAGAGTCATCTTTTTGTTGTATGATCATTAGATCTAGCCAAATCCTTACTTCATCTTTTAAGAAAAAGAAATATATATATATATATATATATATATACATATATATATATATATACAAGTATGTATTTTTGTATTTATAAAATTGATTTAGTAAGAGTTTGCTTTGTTCAAAATTAGGCAAGATAGGAGCTCAAGTTTTGGTTCTTTATTGGCTTATCTTCTAAAAGTATGATAACTGAACCCCTAATGCTCTATAACATCACAAGGTCAAATATTCCATTGTTAATTAAAATATTAATTTATTTAAAACCTTGAATCATGATTTTGACTAAACCTATGATCACGAATAATGACTACACATCCTACATTTTATATTAAGACTTAATTTAACTTAAGGCTAAATTAAGTAATATAAATCATACTTTGAGCATTGTATTTGAATTTGATTTGTAAATATATAAAATTACACAAAATCGTTGTCTAAGTTTTATTTTTTAATTATTCATAACTAATTAAAAACATGAGAATAATTTACATAATAATGAAGTTAATTCTATCAAATTTAATGTATATTATAATATAAATTAAGATTTTTTATGATTTAAATTGTGTTAATTTTTTAAAAAATTATGATAACTGACGATTTAATAAAATTAAGAGTAAATTTTTTTGTTTATTTATTCTTATATTAATATTAAATTTTTTAAATAAATTTTAACACTTTATAAAAAAATCCTTAGTATAAATTCAAATCATTTATTAAATCTTAAAAAGTAAAATTAACAAAGTGTTTTTGCTATTTGTCAAGCTTATATTAGTTATCCATATCTTTGGTTTATGCCTTACTTATTAGTTTAATGAGGCTAAATTTGATTGCCAATGATGAGTTTAAAGTATTAAATCAACTAGTAGTAAGCCAAAATTAGAGTAAGCTTTTTTGTTTTTAATTCAATTGAAAAACTATAATTCTATTTTGAAGCTTTTAGTAGGATCATTTTATGCAATACATGGACCGCACTCTTTTAACCTCATGCAACAAATAGCTATGATTAAGTCATCACTAGTAAGTATGATGTTTTTTTAAATAAAATTTACAAAATAAATATATTCTTATTGACATTAAAACGAAATTGATTTTGAATTCATGCAATGCATTTTAATTAAATAATATATAATATAAGTCTATTAAAAATTAATTGTGAACTAATTAAATGTAATCTAATGAAAAAATTATGCACATAACATTTAATAAAATAAGTCTAACAAAAATTATTAAAAAAATAGTCATTCCTGTTATTGATGTATTTTTTTAATCAGATACAACTTTAAGATACTGCTAGCAAAAACTTGGATGGCTTTTTGAATTCAATAGTTCTTCATACGATCTTCGATAAATAAGTAAGGTCTTCCAAATGCTCACGTGTTTAATGTACATTAATGTGAAGATTCTACAATCACCATTGTAAAGTAAAAAAAACTATCGACATGTCTCATAAAACAAGGACATAAATACATTAATAGAATATACATGATCAAATACACACATGCATTGACTAACACATACCTCTTATCTTGTTGTGGCACTTATAGACGTTTAATGTGCCACGACCAGACCTCAGTGCCTTATTGTAGAAATCCTAGTATCTTGTCAATATCTATAGTCAAATTCAAACTTAGCTTCCCATCTTGTGTAAAATATGTGCATGAAATTATAAACTCGAGTAACTCTAGTAAGTAATTTGACCTCCATCGCGTATTAAAGTACATTCCTTAAAGTGCAAACACGAGTTACAATGTGAAATAATGTGTTAGTACTTAGAAATATTTAATAAAATTGTATAATAATAAAATTACGAATAATGCTATATTAGAGTCAATAAATGGGTGTAATGGACATTCATTTGAAGAACAACCAAGGGCTTAAGCCAATAGGTTGATATCATTGATAATAAAAAGGTTTTGCTTTTAAGTTATTTTACTGTAGTGTTTGTCCTTGTAAGTGATCTATATTGACTTCAATCATGAATTAAACAATAAAACAAAAATTAAATACCAATTATTATTGTTGTGATTATAGCTCCATTATGCTAAACTAGACAAGTATATACCATAAATAAAAGGTTAAGGATTGAAATCCTAGAGATTGTTTTAACATCTTCCTTAATACACTTTTGTAATCAATAGACAATAGTACTATAAATATTACAATCAATATTATTATTTAAAAACATAAAAACTAGTTGTCAAATAAAGATATATAATATAAAATAAGAACAAAGTACTTACTAAATTGGTCAATCATGAATTTGATGTTATGAATGAGTTGAACCAATCCCAATCAACATAATAATGTGATATATTTACACATTTTGCAAAACAATCTACCATCTAGTCTTTGAATCAATACTTATCCTCCTAACTACACGGCTCATCAAAGTTATAATCATATTGAGTTAGCTTAACAACCCCATTATCATCGCTTAAAGGTTTGTTTGCTTTTAAATAGGGTTTATGTACTGTGAGCAAAGGAATGTTGACATTTTTTAAGCTCTCCAAACTCTATCTATTTTTGTTACATCCCTAGGATTTTGCAATAACACAACTACAACGTCTGATGGAGTAGTTTTGTCATCATTAGTCGATCTTTAAACAAAATTATTGAACTCAAACATATTACATTTGTTTTAATTATCTTCCTATATTTGATTGATCGTTGGTATGTTAGCTTAGCAAGGATCACTCATATTATGATGGTCATCATCATTTTCACCATCATTAAGTGCAAGTCTTCGGGCAATATAATCTCTTGGATATGATGCATGTGACAATCTCATGTTAAGGCATATCAAAATGTCATTTACTATTGGTTTCAATTTATAAAGGATGATCTGATCCCATCCTTAATATTATTTAATTTATACATTATGTCTTTACATGAATGCTTCTTAGGCTTAGGTTGTATTGACTTATGCTTCTATTATTCAACTTTAGAGGAAATGTCACGTGTAGTCGATACAGTTGGAGCATCAAATGGTGTAGCCTCACATAATGGTGATTGAGAACTCAAATGATAATTTGGAGCAGACTGAATAGTCAATCCAATTGGAGCAACATGTCATGTAGCCTTTCTTAAAGGGGATTGGGGATTCTCATTCACGTGGATAGGTGATGATTTAATATCCTATTTTTATCCTAATACAAGAAAACAATAAATGACATATAATTTGAATTATTCTCCTAATTAATTTTAGAATAATATATAACATAACATAATATTTTAAATTTACTTACCTCATGATTATCAAACAAATTACAAATCTATTTTGTTATAGGCATCATATCAATCTACTACTTCAACATCAGTGGGTTACCTTTAATATAATCAACGCATAATGAAGCAAAAATTTTGACCCACGATTAGTAATTTTTCATATATCCAAACTTATATTACATTGTTCGTTATTTATTTAAAGAAACAAATAAATAAAACTAATCTCAATTGGTATTATCATATGCATTCTTAAAAAAGATATATCAAACCTTTGTAAGTTGCATGTATTATTTCTAATCGGTTGTCCAACTCTTTGCCATTTAATCAAACTTTTCTACAAGAAATACAAAGTGACATCAAAACTCAATCGTCCTTATACGTACTCATTGAATAAAAATATATAATCGATAAGAGCTAAATGATGCATGTAAACCAATGCTTTCTCATTCTTGCATATCAACCTACTTTGAGTAAAATATAACATGGCCATGAAAGTGAAGTCTTCATTAGATTCTATTTGTAAACTTGAAAATATTTCCACTATGTCACTAATAAACATTTTAAGACTGTTGAAAATACTTTAGAGACACTTTTGATTTTTAAGATGAAACGATATCAAGATATATTACTCCCCCATGTAGAAATATAATAATTAAAAAATCAGATATATTGAACTTTAACACTTTATCTCCTACCAAATATCTCATGAAATTAATATTTTTTTTCTCTCTTTTGAGACATCAACTTCTCTTAAAAATATTACATGTATGAGACTACCAAATATCTAAATAGGACTTGGTAAATTGAATAAGATACTGAAGATGGAATCTTTTAATATAGTTTATCTTATCTCTCACATCTTTCTTTAATGAACACAATTTTTTTCAAATTTGCATGATTACCTTATGAATATTACGAGATCTTAGTTGAAAAATTTGTGCCTTGATATTTGAATACCATTTATTTACATTTTAGCACAAACTTTATTATTAAAATTAAAAACAAAATAAATAAATCAAGTACTATATCGTGTCTCGTTTTTAATTGCATATAAAAACTTTAGACATCTTCAATAATTTATTTTTATAATATTATAAATATAATTAATAAGTTAATAAATTAAAAAACATATAAATATATAATATCCACATTAACATAATTTTTAAAAATAAAAAACAAATTAATTACCCAAACAATACTGTGTGAATCCTTAAACCTACATAAGTGATGCAAATTTATCAAAAATGACCAAATATTTGTTTTTTAAGCCACCATGAGAAACTCAATTCCATTTGTATAACTTTTACTTTAAACTGGAAAAATTAATGATTTTGAGGCAAATCCATTCAGTTATCATCCTAAACTAAACATAAGTAGTAAAAATAACTAATAATAATAAATTATGTGTTAACAATATCGAATCCAACTGTAATGTTGTACTAGAAGGCAAAATCTAGAAGTTACTGAAGAGCTTGAGGTGTGGCTGCATGAGAGGGAGACTAGATAAGGTAGTTTAACCTTTCTCTCGCATTAACAACCTCGTTTGGTTGCCCTATCAAGTCGCTTATGACTAGATGAGGCCGCCTATCATCCCATCATGTTGCCATGACCAGATGGCCTTGTCTGGTTACTCTATCACACCGCCACGACCAAACAAGGCTAGCTCGATGCGAGGGGAAACCAGATGACCTTGTTTGGCCATGGCACCACAATAGGAAGGTCAGACGAGATCATCTGACCATCGTTAATGCTTGGCCATCTCTACAGGGTGCGAGGCACACCTAGACGTGTAGATTAACCTCATCTGGCCGTTCCTCGTACCTTATGAAGGCTAGATTTATGATGTGTAGAGGCCAGTATGTCATTAACATCCATAAGCCATTAATGTCCAGTTTGGTCACTTATAATTAAACAAATAATTAAAAAAAACATAAATACATACTTACATATTGAATTCTTCAATCAATGATTAACTTGTTTCATCTTAATCAAATTATAATCAAATTTTTAATATAAAAAGATGACATGAAGATGTTGATACCAAGAAGAATCCAATAATGAAAACTACATTTTTAAAAAAGTAAAAATTTTAAATAAAATTAAAACAAAGATGAATTATATATATAAAACATTTATGTTATTTCATGTTTAAGAAGATTATTTTTATAATATAATAAAAATAAAAATAAAATTTCATTTTTTAAAAATTATTCAATTAATAATTTTTTAAGACAATTTGATAAATAAGATGAAGGATGGAGCATCTAAAAGAGTCTTTATCTCACGTTAGATTTATAGAGTTGATAAATGGGCCCTTCAACCAAATCCCCAAGTAACCCAAAACAGAAAAGGAGTAGAGAGAGAAGGGCAAGTCAGGGTGGGACAAAAAAAGGAAAAAGAAAATAATCAACAGGAAGAAAAAGAAATTGTGAAACTGAAATCAAGCAGGCAAGCAAGCAGACTACTCCGAACGTGATGCTACTGCAAAAATGAACACAATCAACCCCAACTCTACCCCTACCAACGCCGCTAATCTAGATGCAATTGACCCTCGACCCAACCCCAACCGGACCTCTGTTGATCCATTCTCTCAGCCCCAGCCCCAGCCCCGCCGACCCCGTGGGTTCGCTGCCACGGCGGCCGCTGCGGCCTCAGTGGCTCCCACAAGCAACAATAACAGTAGCGGAGGCGGCAGCAACAGTGGTAAGGGCAAGAGAGAGAGGGAGAAGGAGAAAGAGAGGACTAAGCTAAGAGAAAGGCACCGCCGAGCAATTACTAGCAGGATGCTTGCGGGCTTAAGGCAGTATGGCAATTTCCCATTACCCGCGCGTGCTGACATGAACGATGTGTTGGCCGCGTTGGCGCGTGAGGCTGGCTGGACTGTTGAGGCTGATGGTACTACGTATAGGCAGTCCCCTCCTCCTCACCAAATGGTTAGTTCTATCAACATTCTTTATGCTGTTTCTTTCTTCCTTGTTTGCTTTTCTCCCTTAAAGTTTAGGAGTAGGGGAGTATGGTCTCAGGGGAAGATTTTAACTGATATACTATGTAGTTTTAAAGAGTAAGGATTGTTAGTCAAATCAAAGAGACAAAAAGAGAAAATCTTTCGAGAAATGCAGTTTTCCCTAGAACTTTAATAACAGTGCTTTCTACAGTTAAAAGCTTTATATAAGTCAAGAATTGCTCAATTGCTCAATCATCCTTCATTTCCCTTGAGTGGAAAACTTGTCCCTTTCAGAGTTCACACATCCGTCATCACAATACAAAGCTAGATGGTTGCCATTGTGGTATTCTGCATGTTGAGACTCATCATCCTTGGTATTGAGATACTTTCAGGCCATTAATTTTGTTTCTCCTAAAGAATGCATGATTATTATTATTATTATTATTTTTCATGTTTTACTTATTGAAGCTGATAAGGATCGGAGAAATGTTAAGGAAGTTATCTGTGTGCTCTGGATGTGTATGGTTACCATAGTGAATAGTTTGTTTGTATTACTCACGGTTTTAGGTTCTTGATAATGCACAGGCGTCCTACCCTGTGAGGTCAGTTGAGAGCCCACTTTCCACTGGCAATTTGAAGAATACTTCTGTCAAAGCAGCATTAGACTGTCAGCAATCAGTTCTAAGAATTGACGACAGCTTGTCACCTGTGTCTCTTGATTCTGTTGTTATCAGTGAGAGGGATACAAGGAGTGAGAGATATACCAGTGCAAGTCCTATCAACTCGGTTGAATGCTTGGAGGCTGATCAGGTGATTATGTTGACAAATAAACATGGTTAAACAGAAATTTCGGCAATGTTGGATTCTATAGCTTAAGTAAACCTTGTAATCATCCTTATCCCTGTTTTGTTAGGATGAAATCTGCATTTAGGGTTTTCCATTGTTCCGCTTCATTGCTAAGCAGCTGGAGGTGTAGTGTTAAATAATATATGTTGCCTAATTTCTAAAATAAATTAAAATTGTATGCCTCAGCTATTTTCATTATTTGATAGCGTGCTGAGTTTATATTCTCCTTACCAAAAGAAGCAGAGGAAATTGGCTTCCATATCCAATTGTAACACTCTCTTTTTAACATGTGAAGTTAAAATATCCTGAGAAAAAGGGTTGTTCTTTCTCTGTGTCCAGTTTTCATATAAGTCTCTTACTTATTCAGTATTGCACTACCTCTTAGCAATTAAAGCTGCATCCAGCATTTGTCTGCTGCCAGCTATGGTGTTCTCTGCAGGACTTACAAGTTTCTTCACTACCTTATTAAGTCTTGATGCCAACACAGCTTTGAGCTTATAGACATCCCACAACGTCGATTGGTCAGAAATCTCTTATGTTACACTCATCTTCTTTGGAATCAATACTAAAAAAGTAGAATTCTAGAAGTTGACAATGCTCATTATTCTCATGAAACTCCTCAAAGATCTACATTAACTCGTGAGGTATCATAACCATGAAAGTGACTATTAGGATGAAATGCTATGCGAAGGTGATATGTTGTACACTATGTTACACCAATTTCACATTCCTGGTTGTAGCATTCTTTTCTAACTACTTATGTGATTCCTTCATACACCTAATGTAATAGTTCTTGGGTAGTGCTTGGTAAGCTAAATGCATCTGATATTGTGATTTATTGGTGCAGCTCATACAAGATGTTCGTTCCGGGGAGAATGAGAATGATTTTACAGGAACTCCATATGTCCCTGTTTATGTACTGCTTTCTGTAAGTGTTTGATGTTGTCTGATTTGATCTATCATAGTGTGAGTCACAATTCTAATTAGGCCCATATTTTCTTGTTTGCTTTGCTTTCTTTTTTTGTATCCTTACATTTATGCAATATTTGCCTTACTGTACATGTAATCTATTCATGTTTATTTCGTGCTAAGTTCTTAATCCATTTACTTATTTCTAAGATCCTTGAATTTTGTTCAGGCTGGTGTTATCAACAATTTCTGCCAGTTGGTTGATCCTGAAGGTGTTAGACAGGAGTTGACTCAAATGAAGTCTTTGAATGTAGATGGAGTTACTGTAGATTGTTGGTGGGGAATTGTTGAAGCCTGGAACCCCCAGAAGTATGTATGGTCTGGCTATAGGGACCTATTTAACATCATCAGAGAGTTCAAGCTCAAGTTGCAGGTAACTTTTTGTAATTCAATAGAGCTATTAAATGGAGGCACACATCTGTTGAGATAGATACATTATGAACTTTAGAATATACTCATTCTTAAAGTGACTTAAGTCATATCATTATTTTCTAAACAAACTGATTTGCAACCTTTTAACCTAAGGCTGATTTTATCTGAAAACCCAAGAATAAAAACAATAATTAAAGTTTTTCGGTGGTAAAGGTGGTTTACTAATAATTTTGTGATTTTGTTCACTTCGAGTTAATAGTGTCTTAGTAGGACTATGATGTTTTCTGTAGAGACTTGAGCATGCTTCAGACAGGATGAAGCTATTAAAAATCTAAAAATTGTCGATATGTCTTAGAAACACTCCTATAGTACCCCCCCCCAACACACACACACACACACACACACACACACACACACACACATATGACTTGTTTGGTAATGCCTCCATCAAAGTTCTTTGGGTTTCCAGAGTTTGGACCATTGAACTGTGCAACTTTTACTTGGAGAGTTTAAGTTTTTTAGTTGATTGAAAAGGCGTGTGCTAGGAGAACACAGTATTCTGCAAAGCTCTTTATAGTGCATCTCTTTCATGGTCCGTTCAGTCTCTCTTGGTTCCTTTACATGTAGCGATGAAAGAGTTCAAGATGCATTACTGTGTATTGTTCCATTTCTTCTGTGGCAGACTGATTTTTTTGAGTGATGATACTTCGTGTATCGTGGCATTGTTAATATGCATGTAGTTGCGAATTAGTTTTTTTTTTTCTTTTTTTTTAGAGAAAAGCAAATTATAGGGAATTCATCTTCCATATGGATGTCGAATCGCTTTTAAAATCTCGCCTTAATCTGTGAAGGTTGTGATGGCATTTCATGAGTATGGAGGTAATGATTCTGGCGGCATATTAATCTCTCTACCCCAGTGGGTTTTAGAGATTGGGAAAGACAACCAAGACATATTCTTCACAGATCGTGAAGGAAGGAGGAATACTGAATGTCTATCTTGGGGTATTGACAAAGAAAGAGTCCTACATGGAAGAACTGGTATTGAGGTACTGAAAAAAAAAAAAATCATTTAACCAACTTCTATGAAGTTACAGTAACCTTGTGCTATGTCTTTTCAGTGTGTTGTGTCTTTTTTCTTTTCCTCATTAATTGTTGAGAATTCCTTTTTCATTTGTAACCTCTCTCTAGAATTTCCTCAAGCTGTTTTTTGTGATGTTTCCGCTGCTCAATCTCATCCTTGTTTATATGCAGGTTTACTTTGACTTCATGAGAAGTTTTCGGACAGAGTTTGATGACTTGTTTGGAGAGGGTCTCATTTCAGCTGTGGAGATTGGACTTGGAGCATCTGGAGAGCTGAAGTATCCATCTTTCTCAGAAAGAATGGGTTGGAGGTACCCTGGTATCGGTGAGTTCCAGGTATCTGTTAAAGCTAAACCTATGTCATGCCTATTACCAGATTCCATATAGTTTTGGCAACATAAACGAACTTACTTTTTCGTGGAATTACATTAGTATACTGCCATATTTCTTACAAAGAGTCAGGGCATCAAAATCTTTGTATAAAGAATTACTAATAAAGCATTGTAGGGCTTGAAGATATTTAAACCATTATCTTTGAGGGTCAACATTGGGCAGTTCAAAGAAAAGGTGTCATATGAGGACTTCTGTCAAAGAAAAAGATAAAATTGCTGACGTGACAGTGCACAATTTGAAAAATGAATTATTCTGAAACTTCTCTTTTTTGATATAAATTTATCTTTAACATAACAAATACATGAAAAATGAATCTGCTAGCAATTTTATGAAGTATAATTATAAATTAAGTCATTTTGCCATGTGAGATTATTCAAATAAATATTATATATTTAAATACTGATTAAAAATATCTCCACTCATGACCGAAACATACAGACGCCCATTTATATATACACATATATATGTACATATCAGGAAAACTATTTGAAACATGTAATGCACATGTGTGTTTGTGTGTGTGTGAAACGTGGCAGGGAGGGAGGGAGGGAGGGAGGGAGGGAGCTGTTTTAAATGTTTAGGTTATCAAATCTTGAATGAAGCAAGAAAGTGATAGAGGAGGAGAAGAGAAGAGAGGGATGGAGAGTGGAGAGGTTGGAAAAGAAACGCAGAAGATAGAGAGAGGACAACTGCGCTGCTGGTTGTTTCCCATCAGTGGATGGTAGGACCGAAAGTTTTTACTGGATGAAAAAATTGATCTTGAAAGTAACTGCTTAAAATTGCTAATACAGTAAGGGCCAATAAAAATGCTGAAACAGTATTGGCAGGGGGGGCAGAGGAGTGTCCCTGTTGTGGTTCTGTTCCAAAAAGTATGTATTGAACGGTAAGCCCAGTGCTAAAAATTGAAAATTTTCCTGCTCAACCTGAAAACTTCCAACTGGGTTCATCTCTTTACTACTTTCCAATTTATTTATTTATTTATTTAAGCAGGAATATGGCACCAACGGGGTGCAAGCCTTATACATGTATAGATAGTTTTTAGTTAGGAATTCTATGAAATCTAATAAGTCCTCATTTACAAAAGAATTACCCGATGCCCAAGTCTTTAGTATATAAACCCAAAGATTCTTTAACTAAAGCTAATGGTGTTTTAATATTAGCAAAAGCCATTCTATTCCTCTCACACCATGTTATCCAAAATATTAGATGGGGTACCATATTGATCATTTTCCTCTTCTCTTTGCAAATCTATTGCCTTGTTCAAGCCACCAACTCCTCCTTCATAGACTGCACAAGATAACCCCAGCACAGTCAAGACCTTCTTCGACAACTGAGCAGTCCATCTACAGCCTAAAAGTAAATAGTAGGTTGTCTCCTCTTGCTCTTGACATAGGCGGCACTGGTTCACCATAATCTTTCCTCTCTTTTTCAGATTATCAATAGTTAGAATTTTCCTCTGCGTTGCCTCCCAAGTAAAGAAGGCCACCTTTAGGGGTACCTTAGCTTTCAATATTTGTTTCCAAGCAAAATGCACACTGCCTTCACCCCTGTTTATTCCCCCTAAAGTATGATTTGACAGTGAATTTATCCCTTTCTCCATTACCTAATTTCCACACCACTGTAACCTCCATATTATCCTCTGTCTTGGTGTCATAGATCCTTGCATAACACTTTACAATTTGCCCTAGATCCCAATCATGGCATTCCTCCTGAGCTGGACAAACCATGAAAGACGCCTCTCATCCACATCCTTGCAGTCACTAATCCATGCATTTTTATTGCATGCGAAGGAGTATAAAATTGGAACTCCTGTTTAAGGGATTTGTCACCACACCATTTGTCATGTGATAACTTTGTGGTGTTTCTCCTCCCCATCTTGAATCATACCCATGCCTCCAACTACTCCCACACCATCCTAATAGCTTTCCACACACTAAACCCATATGTTTCTCTCCCATGCACTGTTATCTACCCTGGCCCCCCTCCATCTCTCCATATTTAATCTTCACTACTCTCATCCACAAACCCTTACTCTCCACCATAAATCTCTAGTCATTTTCCTAACAATGCTTTATTAAGATTCGATAAGGTATTCAATCCCTAGTCCTTCTCCAACCATAGGTTGAGTAATCACCCTCCGTCTCATTAGGGGATACTTTTAACTTCTCAATTTTTATTGTGTCTTACACCACACGCTTCTCGTCTGTTTCTTTGAACGGTTTTGGGTTCTTGTGCCCTCACCTATTGCCTTCTTTTGCCCCAAGCATGCCATTTAAAAAACTTTGTTGTGACATTGGACCTTAAGTATTACAAAATTGACTGTTCAGCCCCCACAATGAGTTTTAAGGAAGAGTCCATGGTGTATGTGCTGATTGTCTATACATAATTTACTATTGGTCTCTCAATGGATTGATGATTCTATTGTCATGCCTAGGATGGGTCCCCCCAATATTGGTAGCCCTCATCCTACATTTTTGAACAATTACTAAAAGAAAGATTCTTGACCATGCTTTCCTCTTTTGAGATTACCTTATTGGATTTGGTGGTGACTATCAAAAACAATTTTGAATTTTGTCCAGTCAAATCTAAATCTCTTTGGTGTCTTTTATCTATTTCTTCCACCATTGATTGATCATTCAATCCAACCTAAAGCTTCCACCATATTGTTTGCCCTTGGGAAAGATTTTAAGCTCCCAGTACCATTTATCCCCATGATTTGTTACTGCCAAAGACCAGCCACGCTGTTTTGCAAGTCTTTTAGCCAGAAACATTCTCATTGAATCCCTAAACTGCTCCATAGAAGGAAGCTCTGGTGTGCCTTGACTAGTTTCTCTTGTATATCTAGCAGTCCTCCAGAGATTTTCTTCTAAAAGATCACTGAGTGCACAGGACCCTCTCAGTGATTCAGAGCTAAAAAGTCAATTTCCTTCTTGCCAACCCAAATCAAATATCTTTCATTTGATCTGATTAACCATCTTTATTCCAAGTTGTGATCACATTAAGATAGATGGAGAGAGAGAGAGAGAGAGAGAGTTTTGAACATTTGATCTGAATTTAAATCCTTCCATGATTGACTGCCTGGAGCACAGACCAAACCATGAAGACCATAGACTCTCTGACTCACTGGAAAACTTTGACTACTGTAAGACGCAAAATGAACAGAACATAATATGAACTAATTGGGTGTAGCCCAGTGGCTTAGGATGAACAAAGGCTGAAAGAGGCCGGCATTCATTCCCACCGAAGTGCGAACTTATCTGGTGACGGGGTTTGTTCATGGCACACTCTGGGCTCTTGAATTAATCGGTTGGATCCGGAGCAAAAGAAAGGCGGAGGAAATTCCGTCGGATACTATGGTTATCAAAAAAAAAAGAAAAAAAAAAAGAAAAGAAAGAAAAGAAAGTAGAAGACAATAGGCAAATTAACAGTATCTGAAAAGTGTTAAGCTAGATCATAACTCTTTAACTAAAGTGTCATAATTATGTCTACCTGAGAGAAAATGAGTAATGCTTCTACTTTCCTTTTAAATTCTTTACTGTTTCTGATTTTCATAATTTAAATTAGCTGATGCTATCTTATACATCATGCTGTTAATATGATGCTATTCAAGTAATAGTAATGACTTTCAATTCTATTTGTGTATGTGCATTCTTTCTGCAATGGTCCAATGGAGGGTTTGCTAAACTTATTTTAGATTTAAATGGTAGTCTATGGTGAACATACTGATTCTGTTATGCAGTGCTATGATAAATATTTACAGCAAACTCTACGGAAAGCAGCTAAATTGCGTGGGCACGCATTCTGGGCTAGGGGACCCGATAATGCTGGTCACTACAATTCTCGACCGCATGAAACTGGTTTTTTCTGTGAAAGAGGTGATTACGATAGCTACTATGGCCGCTTTTTCATGCACTGGTATGCCCAATCGCTAATAGAGCATGCTGACAATGTTTTGTCTCTTGCAAGCCTTGCGTTTGAGGACACAAGGATTATTGTGAAGGTAGGTAAGCATCTGAAGTTGTTTATTCTGAAATAGAACAGGCTTTATAATTTTCAATTGGCTTGACTTGCTGCGCTTATAATTGACGAATGGTGCCTGTGTAAATACCCTGTATAATCTTCTTACTAATGCCACTTAATATCTGAAAGCAGTCAGTTGTTTACTGTGCTTGTTGGTATTCACAATAAGGCACAACTATCCATTTACATGGTTGCTTTCTTGGCTTTATTTAGAACGTGTTCTAGAATTTCTTGCATTTGCTCCAGGTTTTAAGCTAACAAGGTTGACAATGCTGCTACCGCCATGGACCACCTTTACTAATGCCATTTCTTTTTCAGCATTGCCACCTCTAAGGCATGGATGCTACCTATACTTCCTATTGGAGTCAAATAATTAGATCAATTTTTGATACCTCAAAAGATGACTGATTTCCCTCCCAAAATTCGGGGAAGTAATATTCTGCCCTTGAATTTGACTTTGGTTGTTGAATTTAACAATGATAATCAACTGGAATGTAGTTTCTATTAAGATGTTGTTGACTCTTAAAATGTCAATGAACAAGTTGCTTATACTGGCGATTTATTCCATTTGTTGAGGTTGATGTGAAAATATCCATCCAAACTTCAACTTTAATTTTGCTTAGTGTGGTTTTAATGCATTTCTTATATTGCCTTCTTTTATTTTCTTTTATTTAATTTTGCATTGGTACTTGTAGCTTAGTTCTGCCTGCCTTAAGTTTTAAAGATTTTAACATGAGCTCAAGTGCTGTTTATTACATTGTGCATACTGAGTTTAGAACCCCTGAAACTGAATTCTGGTGGATATTTGGTGCTTATGGTGGTGATGCTTCATCTTTAATCACAGTTTTGCACAAGGAAAAAGAAAGTGCAAGCAAAAATTATATTGGATTGACAAAATGTGCCAATATGCAGGTTCCTGCAGTATATTGGTGGTACAGAACTGCCAGTCATGCAGCAGAGCTGACTGCCGGGTACTATAACCCGACAAACCAGGATGGGTACTCTCCAGTTTTTGAGGTTTTGAAGAAACACTCGGTGACAGTGAAGTTTGTGTACTCGGGCTTGCATACGTCTGACCATGAAAATGATGAACCTTTTGCAGATCCTGAAGGTTTGGGTTGGCAGGTTTGCCCTTCTCCAGTTTTGTATTTCCCCATTTTCTCATAAACTGTAGTGCTATTGCATTAGCTAATAGTCTTATTTGAAGTAATGCAACCAACTACTAGATGTCCATTATAGGGAGGTCTATATTAAAGTGAGCCACTTGTGTTTAGATCAGATTGAATCTATATTTTCTTTCCATACAGGGTTTGAGGAGTTTTTATTTGGCTATAGGTTCTCAATTCAGCCTGGGATCGAGGACTGTATGTAGCTGGTGAGAATGCTCCTTCATGTTATGATAGGGAAGGGTACATGAGAATAGTTGAGATAGCCAAGCCAAGAAATGATCCAGATCGCCGTCACTTTTCATTCTTTATGTATCAGCATCCATCTCCTTTGGTTCAAGGAACAATCTATTTCTCAGATCTGGATAATTTTATTAAATGCATGCATGGTAAGTGTTCCTTTTTTTTTAAAAAAAAAAAAATATCAGAAGTCATAAGAGATGCTTAAGTATATCTCATATGCTTAAAAGTTTTATGTTATATATATGCATGTGGATAATGCATGAGATTAAATGCTCCATGGTCTAATGCTTTACTGATTTCTTTACTTGCATAATAACAATGAAATTTCATTTTGTGAAAGCATTTGATGTTGCTTATTTTTCAGAATATGTTTATTTTAGGTTTGAACACCTGATATGATTTTTATATATATATATATATAAACGTTTTATAGTCATTTTTGACTTCTCTTGTTGCATTGTAAGATTCCATTGTCAAGGCCACTAAATATGTCCTTTGTGCATGTAACCAAGCAATCATTAAACTAATTTTTCAGGAACTAAGTATTGTCCTCGCACACAATTACCTTACAAAAAATTTGAGTTACCATTTTTAATTAGTTTTCTTTCTTTCTATCTCCATGTGTTTGGACCACATGCCATGAAATATTTCAAATTGTAAACCGCAATAAATTCTTATTCGTTTTAGTTTCACATATCTAACTTCACTAATTTAGAAAGTGACTTGTGAGCTTTTATGGGTAAACTTTTATTAATGTTATTAAACTTACCTCTCATACCAAAATAATTACTGTAAGTATCTTTTCATGTCTTTGTTATATTAATAAATGAGGAGTTTCTTTTAAATGAGGGATTATTTCTGTTATTAAAAAAAAAAAAAGAGCACATTCTTGGCAGTAGTACTTAAGGAAGTCCAATAGTGTTCCTAAGTTCTCTTTATCATTCGTTTTTATCTTTCTTTTTATTTCTCTTAAATTTGTTGTTTGTTCTCCATTTAATATGCTGGTTGAGTAGGGCCTTTTTATTATGGGTGCAAGGCTTCTCTCTTATAGAGCCTGGAACTCCCTTTGAGTTCTTTTTAGTGGGCTTTAGGGGTGTTCCCAACCAAGGGCCTTATTCCTTCATTGACTGAAATAGCTTATTTGTAATGCTTGTGGCAAGAAATTCACTTTTTTCTACTAGGCCCAATCCTCAACTTCAACCCCCTGTCCCCCCACCGAGGGCTGAGGTTTGCAAGGCCAAGTTCTCAGCACTGGCCTTTTGAGGTAGCTAAAGGCCGCTGAGGAAGCTTAGCAGGCCCCAACACGAGGAAGACCCAATTCTTTACCAAGTTTCCTTATAGCTTAGGATCACTCTTCCAATGCTTGAGGTTAGGAGAGTTAGTCCCACAGAAACTGTAGAAGCAATGAAACCTAGCTTTACGAGACCTTACATCATTGAAGTGGGAGAGTACAAGAAAACCTAGGAGCTCCTTTTTTCAAGGAGGAGATCAAGAAGACATGGACCTGTTGAGGCTGAATAACTGATAAAACTAAAGAGGGCCGTATAGATATGGGTGGATATAAAATTAGAGGAGAGGTACAAAAAAGGAGAGAACACCCAAATGATCTCTCCCCAACCCAATGATCATAACAAGTTTCACTAAAGTAAGTGATATTATTCGTTTGTGAAATATGTGAATGTCTCATATCATGAAATATGGAAGTTCTGAAAGAAAAAGTATCATGAAAAAGCCTCCCAACCCCCCTCCATCCTCTAGCCCTTGCCACAATTTTTTCATTTTCTTATTATTTGCCGAAACCTGGCCTTGGATGTCCGACACGTCAATGTCAATATATGAGGAACTTTGATGTGTTATCATGCTTATACATCTCTGCTAACTTGAGAGGATCCATTACCAAAAGCTACTCTCAGTTGCAGTTTCAATGACAGTATGCTTGCAAGATTTCATTGTGTGCTTGGATGATATTAAAGAAAACCTAGCACTTAAGCCCCCAGGTTGTCTGAGAGAGAGAACGATTGCCTGCAGTTCTGTTTGTAATTCTTAAAGGTAGATCATACATTATATAAATTCTCATGTCAAACATGTGGTGCTGTTTACAAAATTTTGGTCCTTGCTGATGTTATTGGTAAATTATCTTTTGCAGGAGATATAGCAGGTGATCTGGTACCCTGATAGGAAGCATTGGTCCTCTCTAGAGAGGGTATTATGAACACAGTTGTAAGTGCAGGTCATTGCTAACATGAAAGGGGTAGGTTCAATGGTATTATATCCTTTTAGCTGTCCTCTGGAACTCCCTGAGGTATGTTGTAGCATTATAGTTTTCTTGGGCTGAGTTAATTTAATGTTATCCCTTTCTGTATCCCCAAAACAAGGGCAGAGCTGAATAGGCATTTTAGAAGGTAAGTGTAAGATATTTATATTTCAAGTAATTGTGATTGTTATATGTAATAGGAAAAGATCGTAAAGGAGTTGTTATTGGGGCCAAAGCAGGCATAATGAGCAGTGAACATTATAGAGGATTTATTTGCCAACGCAACCCAGGTTTAACTGGATAAATAATAAACCCTCATTACTGAGATGCTGGATTGCAGATGGACTTAAGAGACAGACTCAGGGTGATGTAAGCCTGTTTGCTACTTTCAGAACTCTTGAACCTATGGCTGCTGTAATTGCGCTTTTCACAATGGGCTGATTTACCCGTGTATGTAATAGTTAAACCTCCTGATTCACTGACTCCTAACCTCCATGACTGACCCATATTTCTGCCAACATTAAGCAACTATCTTTTTGTCTCTCTCACACACCCTAACTGAGTTCTTAACTGTCTGACTTGGGCTGCATATTTATACTGCTTCTGCTAACTTCATGGCGAAAAGATCTGTAGGAAAAGAACATTTTCTTTAATTTATTTCATTGTATTTGGAGAAGAGTTTTTGTTGATAAATTGGGCGTATTGGATTATGCATGACGGTAAGAGGATAAATGATGTATCAAAGCATTGAATTTGAAGTTTGTGGAGCGATGGATAATGTACTGATACAGCCCAAAAAGAGTGGGTATTATTGGTCCAAAGAGGCATTCAAGGGCTCAAAAGATCAAGGTTTGAATAGAAAGTTATTGCAATCCTTATTTGTTATTAGTGTCATAGGATTTTTATCACTGGGTTTCATTAGGATTTTGTTATTACAGTTGCATTAGGATTTTATTATTATTATTATTTTTTAAAAATGATAGTTGTAAGTCTTCTTGTGAGGGAGATTAGAGGAATTTGTAAAGTTCAGAATCTTCTCATTCTTCACTTTCTGGATACTCTTGAGAATCAACACTGTTTTGTGTTTTTTTCCTCTTGTTCACCACGCTCGTTGCATTAAATTGGTATCATTCATAGAATGATTTGAGTTTTTGCCATCAAGGAGGAATTTTGAACAATGCCCTGATGGACATGAGATTTCAATGGGATGAGATTACACAACTTTGCCTAATAGGTTGAGTAATTGACTCAACAGTTGGTTGTCTTTTTACTACCTGAGATTGCGCAACGCGCAACTTCATCAACAAGTTGAGTTATTGACCCAACAATTAGTTGTCCTTCGACAATATTAATCACAATGTGAATCAGATTTTAGTGAGTGGGACTTGGATCATGATGTTAACTTTTGTTCTCCTTTAGTCTCAACATGTGCAAGACATTTCAAAGTTTCATGATGAATTGAAGGTGGATCAATTTATGGATTGGTTGATTATTATGGAAGTATTTTTAGTTTGAAGGGGTTTAAGACATGCATGTTCCATTGATCATCACTGGATTAGGGGGTAGGGCACATGCTTGCTGGCAACAAACAAAAGCGTAAGTTTCATTGGAAAAAAGCAAGAAGATTCAAGGATGAATCTTCTCCACCTTGAGAAGAATGACACAACCCAAAAGGAGTGGGTATTATTGGCCTCCCAAAGGCTAAAAAGACTAAAGCTCGACTTAAAAATCAATTGCAAGTTTTCAAAAAGTTAAGAGGTATTTATGTAATCTTTATTTGTTATTAGAGCTTCATAGGATTTTTACAGCTAGGGTCCATTAAGATTTTTCTATTATAGTTTCATCAGGATTATCGTGAAACACCGGGATTATGGCGAAAGTGTACAACCAAATCCTTTAATCATTTACATTAATTAGTAAATGAGCTATGTTGTGGGCTAGTTCATTGGACTGTCTTGGACCATGCATAAACATACAGTAGTTGCTTTGAGAGGCATGGTGAGTAATGTCAAGACGGATTCCTCCAAATTTGCTGAAGGAATTACAACCATGATTGATTTCTTGGATACCAAAAGATAATCAATTTTCATTATAATCTTTTAAAAACCATACTATGATCCACTTCAAGACCAACCTTATGGTACATAGCTCGTCGTGTAAAGATGAAAGGATAGGAGCCATGGCAATAAGCGCAGTTTAAAGCAACCTACTAGAAGCATCACTCGCAACAACCCTTAATCTAGCCTTCCGGCGAAGGATAAGAATACTGCATCAAAATTGGCTTTGATCTAGAGGCGGAAGCCATCTCGCTAACATCATCATTGATCTATTTAGTGAACTTTGACATTGTTTTGCTTAAATGAAGTCATTAACGATCCTTCATACCTCTTTGGCTATCACTTCAGGATGCTTGCAGCAATACTCAAGAACTTTATACCATATACTATGACATGTAGTCAGAAGCAGCTCCAAAAAGCATTCTTCTCCGGCATGTGATTCATGATCCTCTCCCACTTGTGTACTTTGGCCTGTAAGCTAGTTAAATTTGGCCTAAAAACAATTTGCAGTTTATTCCATACCTCGGTAAAGAAAAGGCAGCCGAAGAAGACATGGCTGTCTATTCCATTTTGACAGCCACAGATACAACAGTGGTTTATCTGTTGCTAGACCATGACGTCCGAGGCCTCTCTGCATTGGGTAGAATTTCGTGGATCAACTTCCATGCAAAAACTCAGGTGATTGGATTCATCTACGCATTCCAAATCAGATGCCATGTTCGAATTCGAGTTTGAAGGAGGAGAGTCTCCTCAAGATCTGACGAGCTGTGTAATATCCAGAGCTGACTAAGTACTAACCGTTCATTCTAGCAAGCCAAATAAAGCAATCTTCCATGTGGTGTTTACTCAAGGGTATACTAAGGACAGATTCAGCTTCATTGAGGGTGAAAAGCTCACAAATGGACTTAACGATCCATCCTCTTATCTTGGAATCAACAATGCAATTGACTTGCAACTGAATTGGGGGAACAAACAACTTGGTAGGGACTCGAAAATCCAGAGCATCAAGAACCCATCTATCTTGCCATATATCCACTTGTTAACCATCTCCTATCCACCATCTTGCACCCTGACTTATTACTTGCTGCTTGCCAAGAGACTAAACCATATGTGGGAATCTTTTTTTTTTTTTTGTCACTATAAAAGGGTTGGTGGATGGGAAATACTTCGTTTGCAAGACCCTAAAACACAGTGACTTGATGCCATGAACTATCCACCCCCACTGTACCCAGGAGGGCTAGATTGAATAATTCAAGACCTCGAAACCTAAGTATCCCATCATTTTTGGACAAACACAAAGAATCCAATCTTTTCAATGGATTTTTCGATTTGTGCCTTTGTCACCATACTGGTATCTTTCTATCAACATATTAATTTCATGAATTATACCTTGAGGCAGCTGGAAACAATTGATCAAATAGGTAGAAATCGCTTGGATGGCAGCCCTGATCAAAACCCCATGGCCAACTTGGGGTAGAAGTCTCTCATTCCAACTTTGTAGTCTTGCCTGTATGAGTATACTTAAAGTTTGATAAATTCATTCATCCTAAACTGTCCCATAACAGTGAAAAGCCAAGGTATTGGTCTTTTTGTAAAGATCTGTTAACACGAGTAAGAGTTATAAGGCCTATCTTTTCATTTGAGCTGAATAAGATGGTCGATTTATCCGTATTAATTTGTTAACTTGAAGTCATCTCATGTGACTAGAGGATGTCCAATATGATCTCATATTCCTTTGTTGTAGCCTTAAAAATAAGAGACTGTCTGTCATTTGCAAATTAAAGATGGGAATTTTTGGACCATTTTTAACAATAGCTATTCCCTGGATTTCTTCTGTAGTTTTTGCCTGAGTAAGCAAAGCATATAGTCCCTCTGCCCAAAAATAAATAGGGTAATACTGGATCTCCTTGATGGAAAGCCTCTGGATGGTTTGAGATTGCCATAAGGATGTCCATTTAGCAGTACCGAATACAAGATCAAACTTACATATTCCATGATTAAAGAAATCCATGCGGTCAAGAATCTCAATATCTGCATTATTGCCTGCTGGAAAGGTCATTCTATACGATCATAAGCTTTGCTCACGTTTAACTTTAAAGTTAGTTGATCTCTTGCTCATTTCTTTTCTTTTTCATAGAATGGAGGATAGTTTCATAAGATTCGACCTTTAACAATGGTCAATTGTTTATCACTGATTATAGATGACTACTTGAAGCTGATTTCCAAGAACCTTGGCTATGATTTTATTAGCCATGTTACAGAGATTGATGGGATGAAAATCTTTGAGAGAAAGTAGACGCTTACTTTCAGAATCAAAACGATATTTGTTTGATTAAGATCACCTAATGATGTTCCATTAATGTTTAAGAATTGAAGAACCATAGAAAAGACATCTGAACCTATTATATGCCAATATTTTTGAAAAATTAGAAAAAGCATTGAAACTATCTGGTCCTTGAGCCTCGTTTGGATCCGTCTGATGAAGGGCTTTATGATTTCTATTATTAAAAATTCTTTGTCTAGGAATCGCCTTCATGGAGCTATTGAGTTTGCTAGTGATAGCTTGATACACTCTTATCCAAACTAGAGGGAGTGGATGAGGAATATAAATCTATGAAATAATCTAAGAAGACCTCAATTATCTAGGATTCCTTAGTCTGCCAAACTCCAGACTGATTCTAAATCTATAAAACTCTATTAGTCATTTGCATATATGATGCTACTGAATAGAAAATTTGTGTTATTGCAATCCCCATCCCTCAGCCACATCCACATAATCTCCTCCTGATTCCTTTTGCATTCATCAACCTCATCCGAAAACTCGTGTTGTTCCCTGGCTAGCAATAGATTGGTCAATTTCTTCTGTAAATCATTGATAACCAATTGAATATGGCCTATGTCAATTTTATTCCAATGTGTCAAAGCTGAACCGCAAGCCACCAACCTCTCCTTACAACAAAACATGGATATAGACGATTGCGAACCCTATGAGTTGGCAATGACTTCCTTACAAGATGGATATGAAGTCCACATATTGTTGAATTTGAAACATCTTTGTTTCCTCTTGAATTGATTTGCATTTGCCTGCAAATAAAAACAAAGAATAGTCAAAGCTTGATACAAGAATATGATACTCACGTGTTGTTAAACTTATCCAACCATGATCTGGCTGTCAATCCCCTTATCAAGGCGTTCTTGGCTGAAATTCGAACCTCTGCCCCAGGACCAAGTAAATCTAGGCCCTGAATATGAGATTTTCCAAAAACCACAGTCCTTCACTACTGCCACAGATTGACTGATTTGGGCCTTTGGTCTCCATTACACTCACCCTTTTAGATGATGCAAGAATTCCATTGAAATCCCCAACGCACAACCACAAGAGCATTGATTGTGTATGAAGCACACGAATAAGACTCCGTGATTCCAAACATTTTTGTCTTGATCTTCGTAGAACCTTGTAAACCTTTATTTTGTGGTTGTAAATGAATCTTTAATCCAAGCATCAATGTTGGGACACGAATAGGATTGGATGGATGGGTGTACATCCTCCTTCCATAAAAGAGCTAAGTCGTCACTTCTAACCTTCACTATCAACTACAAAACAATCATCAAAGGATAGTTTAATTCTTACCTATTCCATCTTTCGATCGTTGGTCAAGGGTTCGGGTTTCTGTCAAGGTTAAACAACCATTACGCAGATGTAGTTGCCTCTCACTACCAGGTGGAGAAATGAAAACAAAATATTTACCTTCTGAACATTTTTTTTTCTTCTCACAGCTTTTGTTAAAAAATAACAATAACAATAATAATAATAATAAATTTTCATTATTATGCTGAAATTCAATAAAAAAAAGAATTAAACCCAACTAAAAGTTCATACAAGATAATCTTTTATATTTTTTAAACTTTCTATACACAAATCTTGCTGTGTTTTTTTTTTTTTTTCACAATTTTTTCAAAACAAATTCCAACAAGCTGAGCTTATACTCTTCAAAATTTTTTTTTTTTTTTTCTAAATCAGCATTTAAAGATACCAAATTTCCCACCAGGCTATTGAAAACCATAGCCATAGAACTAGTAGTCTCCTGCAATGAAAAACTTGGAAGTCATAAAGAGTATTAGGAGGGCAAAAGACAGGAGAAAAGAGAACAGAATTTCAGGTTGTTGCCAAAAATAAGAAAGGAAGCATGTGAATCAAGTCACATATATCATGTGCAACCCAAGATCTCCAGCTTCTTAGAAACATAGCAAAGCGAAACGGTCTGTAACACCAATTCCAAAGCCGGTGTAGAGCATCATAACAGCCTGATGTTAATACTCAACTCTCTACAGCTGCATCCGAAGAAGTATAAACTTTAATCCCAACTAGTTAGGAGTAGAAACCAAGACCATATCATACAATGCAATGAACCCATTATCAATGGAATCAAGTAAAAATATTGTGTCTCATGACAAATTACTTAATAAAGGGTATTGTCCTACAAAATCTAGCACCCAGTTATTTCTATTGTTGCCTTCTTAATCCATTGTCAGACCTGTGTAACCTTCAGCTTTGCATGGCACAAGACAACTCCAAATTGAATTCCACCAATCACGATATACCCGAGCTACTCATTTTGATTTTTACACTTTGATTCTTTTGTCAACTATTGTAAGACGGCATCCCCTCTTGAACCCAGCAAGAGTTGTGGGTATAAACAACTGCTTTCTTCGCTGCTACTGCTAAAAATGTGATTTCAAGTATGTCTCAGCACTCTTATCTTATCCCTGAGAATCGCAGTATTGGGGATAGTCACATTGGCAAGGACCAGCTCTTACCTGTCAAAGGTTGAACCAGTCATTTTAAATGCACATGTAAGCACACGCATGTTCAAGCATGCCAGAAGTCAAGAATATAGAAGAGAGTTGAAAGCAAGTTAAACAAGTCAAGAATAGTACTTCGAAATATATTTAAACCTCTTTCTCTCTCTTCCCCCTCCTCCTCTCAAGTATGACAACCAAGAAAACCAAAAAGAAATAAAAAAAAAGGTTATCTTTTAGAAGACTATTGAAATGTAAGCAAATTAACATGAAACCTTTCACAGTTTTCCTGACATCAGGGAATACTTATCGTTGTAACATAGCTGAAAATGCCCCTATAAGAAGGCTACAACAATCAGAACCTTGGAATGCACTTGATTAACTGGTTTATTAAATAGAAATCTGTGGGAGAAGTTCCTCGATACTTGCAAGGCTATATATGTTACAAGTCGATAGAAGCAAGCACAAAGCAAGCAAATGAAAAAGCACATTCACATACACACCTTGCGAAATGTGAAAGATACCCTTCTTGAACTCCTTCTGATAATAGTATCCTTCACCATGTCAATCTGTAAATCAAGCATTAGAACATACTTAGAGATCATAATGACACTTTTAAAACAAATACAAATGCACACGCGAAAAAGGACAAAGCTCAAAAGACCATCACATAATACCATTAATACCAACTTTATTGTTGGCATTATATTGTTAAAGAATCTACCCAAAATAACTTTGAAAAAACAAAGGACTCACAAATTCAATTGAAGGTAAAATTCAAAAGAAAATTACCAGATGCCTCATTCCTTCAAATATTATTAGAACATGAATGATCAATGATGAGCATGTATTCTAATTTAAAGCAGTATGCTACTACCTTAATATTAAGGCATTTCTCCCGGAACCTCTAGAAAGGGGTCCAAGAGGAATCCATATAGACACAAAGACTATAAGATGTTCTTACACTCCTAATTGTTGGAAACAAAATTCAAATAAGGAAATTGCTTCAAGTCGTGTATCACTGCTACTTTCCTTGAGGCGAAATTCACCACTTACATTGTGCAAAGAGGTTCCACAAGATAAAATAAAGCCTAACTTGACTGCACCTTGTACTTGTGAAATCAAGACAAATATCATTCGTATTGTTTCAAAAATTGCTAGAGAGAGAGGAATTTATTTTTCTGCAGTAAAAACAAAAACCAATGTTGATCTATTTGTAAAAGATGAAGGATTATTTTGAATGGACATGTCTAAACATAATGGGTATGTCTAAACACTTATGTTCTTTGGTAGACAGGTAGCAATTAGTAACTACCATGTCACATGTGCATGTATCATGTGTTATTTTCAATGAGGGACAAATGTCTCACTTATTATTTTGAAAATACAATCCATGTGCATTTTGTATTGTGAAGTGATTCAAGATTCTTCCTATTTTATCAAATTGCTCCATAACAAATCTATCATCAACCATCTTAAAATTATTAAATTTAGAGACAAAAAACTTCTCACTAGTTGTATCCTCCAACATGTATTCTCAATTTGTCCCAAAGTTCCTTGGCAGTAGAAACATTATGGTAGATATCAAATAATGAATCACTCATGGCATTCAAAATATCTTTCCTGCATATTTCATCATCTGTTTCCAACTTATGCCTTCCTTGTATCAGCAAGAGTTTCATTCTCAGTTTCCACAGGTTTGAGAGATTTCAAAACATACACCACTTGCAAAGTCACCAACAGGAAGTGAATTCATTTTTGCCGGCATGAGAAATTTCATCCTTTAAAACATTCCAGTTTCAGGAAATTGGAAGCAAAGTCCTTCAATGTTCTTGCCATTGTTTCTTGAGAATTTTTCCTTAAGATTACTGGACACAAAATTCAAATAAGGAAGTTGCTTCAAGTCTTGTATCACTGCCACTTTCTTTAAGCTAAATTCGCCCTCTATATTGTGCAATAGAGGATCCACAAATTTCTACGCAAGGTAAAATCAGGCCTAACTTGACTGCACCTTGCACTTGAAAAATCAAGACAAATGGCATTTATATTGTTTACAAAATTGCTAGAGAGAGAGGAATTTGTTTTTCTGTAGTAAAAAAAAAAAACACCAATATTAATCTATTTATAATAGATGAAAAGGTTATTTTGATAGATATATCCTAGCATAATGATTGAGTTAATAGTTGTGTTCTTTGGTAGACAGGTAATTAGTAACTGCCATGTCACATATGCATGTACAATGCATTCTTTTTTAATGTGGAATAAGTGTCTCAATTATTATTTTGAAAATATCAATAAAATTAATTGCTGCTATGATGTATCATATTTCGACCAAATAGTCTCCTTGAACTCATGGAGATGGCTCTTCAATGCTACAAGGGGTCCCAAGGTCTACCTCGACATCTCCCTTAAACAGCTAAGCAACACAGCAACTCTTCCATCTTACAAGGCGTCCCAAGACCTACCTTGACATCTCCTTACAACAGATAAGGAACACCTTAGCTCTTTAATCTCATAAAGGTCCCTAGATCCACCTTGGCATCTCCCCTAAACAGCGAACACCTCAGCTCTTCAATCTAACAAAGGGTCTCAAGGTCTACCTTGGCATCTCCCTTAAATAGCTGAACACCTCAGTTCTTTAATCTTGCAAGGGATCCTAAAGTCCACCTTTGCATCTCCCTTAAACAGCTGAGCAACACCTCAGCTCTTCAATCTTACCAAGGGACCCGAGGTCAACCTTAACATTTCCCTTAAGTAGCTAGGCAGCACCATTGCCCATCAATCTCACAATGGGTCTTCGAGGTTCACCTTGGCATCTTCTTAATCAATTAAATACTACCTCAGTTTTCTAATATTATGAAAAAACCTGAGGTTTATCTCGTCATTTCCCTTAAATTGTAAAGTCATACCTCACTTCAAAATTGTAGAAAATTCCCAAGTTTATCTCAGTACACTTAAATTGCATTTCACTCATTTCCAATTTGGCACCAAATTTTGTAACATTTCTACAAAGATGGGTGGAAAATAATCAAAGCACCTCAGAACAATCTTATAATTCAAACAAATAACAAAACAATACACAGAAGAACTTACTGAGCTTATGGCTTTTTATTAAGAAAGCTCAAAAAGCTATCAAAACTTTACTTCAGATTTAACAAAATTTTAAGTATAGTTCTGTCCAACTAAACAAAAGAGAAAGATTGGTTTGATCACCAATATGATGGCATTTGATGGAATGTTTTAAAGCAAAATGTGATTTCAAAATTCAAAACTCAGAATGATAGAATACCTTATGGTGTGGAATATAATGATGCCAAGCATAGCGGGCCTCCCCAGATATCAGAAGCATTGACCGAGGTTGAAGATAGATAGCCTTTCTTACAAAATTTGAGCAGTTTTCGGGATTATCCACCTTTATATCAGGACTTATGGCTGCTTTTGAATCCCATGCACCTTTTGAATATCTCCTGAACTCCATAATACAAGGACCCGCCAACGAAAGACTAAAAATTAATCCCCCAAATGCAGAATGAGTGTCTACGTGCGGTGACAAGCCCACTCCAGCTGGGTACTCATTAACCTGTAATGTTACCAACATTCTTCAGCCTTCCATACTAAACAGGAAACAAGCTCTCCAGTGACCAATAGACATCCATCAACACAACAAAGTTCTATATATCAATTGAGTTTTCATCAGAGAGCAGAACTTAGAAAACCAGGCCTAATACGATTTAATATCAGATTATTGTTACATAAATTCATCACACAGGCAGGAAAAATAATACTTACATACCGTTAGTTGGTCCAAACTTAAACTTGCAGGATTGTCGATATCTGGAAACATTGAAATCCTTTCGAGTATGGGGGAAACAAATGATGGAAGTGCACCCAAATGCCGTTTTGTATTAACATTCCTTGTCTGTTGAAAGAACAAAGCAACTTAAGAGGCTGGATGAACTTTCAAATTTATGCTAACCACAAATATACCAGATGGTAACAAGTAAAGGAATGGAAAGCAGTTTCATGCATATCACGAAACAACAGAACAGCCGCAAGTCTATTTCCCATGAAAAAGAAACAATGATCATGTTCTGAATCAAGAATGAAGTAATATAGCATATTCACTGGGCTGATGATTATCATGTTTAAAATTTTTTTAAAAAAAATTCCAGCAAGGCATGATTCTTCCAGCATTTAAATTAGAACTGTATCTAGGACTGCAATGTATCTGATAAAACTCACCAATGAAACATGCAATATTGTCATATGTTCACAATATTAACAAAAGGAATATATCAGATATTGATATCAAAATAATAAAACATGTGTGACATACCTCATAACAAAATTCATATCCATAATGTTGAACCCTTCTTTTTGCCAGACACTTCCAAGGGCTATCGTCAACTGCTGCAAGCAACTCCTGACAAAACCAAAAGTAACCAATCAACAAGTTGAAGTTCAAATGACAAGTTTTAATTGTTGACCAAATTATAAAACTAACATGCAGATGGCTGAAGAAACAAAGAATCAACAGAACTGTTACGTAAGATGTGGACTCTCTACCTGCTCTTCTTTAGCACTGACAAAGTCATTCAATAAGTAAAGGCCTGGAATGTTCAACTCTGAAGCAGCCAATGACACTGGCACAGAATAATTCACCTGAGTCTACAATGAGGGGGAAAAAAAAGGAGATGCAAATTTTTAATCAACAGATAGCATAAGAACTAACGGGAAAGTTATTGCATGTATCACAACAAACAGGAGTGATTGCTCTTACTAAGGCATATTCAATCTGAAAATCAAAGACGTATACTCCCTGGGTCATCTGCCAGCTAAACACTTTCCATAGCTAAAGAAATTACAAATTTGTATTTCTAACATTTTCTGGGGAAATACTAAGTTGATATTGTTAGTGAAAATATGCATTCTACATTAAACATTATGTTTTAAGTTTAAGTTAAACCTAATAACTTTTGAGTTTGATTCAATGACATTGTGTTGAACCATGGATATCTTTGATAAAAACAAGTTCATAATTCATGCACTTTTCACGGTCAGTAAAATGCAAATAGCTTAGGTCTTCAGGCAGACAGAGTTTTACAAAATATTAGTGGTTCCCACACAGTATAAGCAAGCCTGAGATTGAACATGCACTAAACTTTTAGTACCTCTAAATGCAGAGGTATTCACAGAGAAAGTAACATTGCCACACAACAACATCATTTCAAGTTGCAAAAGGAAAGATGGTCAATTTCAAGAAGGAATTCGAATTGTATATTTGGGAAGAACCAAATGACTAAGTACAAATTATTCAAAGTACCTCACAAGTTGGTTGAAGCAATGAATAACGGATATGCAAAGAGCGGCCTCCGAGATCAGGACAGGGATGTCCATCCAGCGCTTTTAATGCAGCCTGAGCAGAACATGGTTCAGCATAAGAAACAATGACACGAACACCACTCTCATCAGCTGGATATACACCTTTCACTTCCCCAAAGGTGCTAAATACTGCTGCAATGGTGTCATATGAAAGTCCCACAACCGGCCCACAGTTTGCAACAAAAAGGTTGGGACTACACTCACCATCTGTTCCTTTTGGACGCCCAAATCTTGGCAAACCCATATCAGAATTTCAACTCTGCTCCCACAAGTAATGCACCAGAATCATCATAATGCAGAAATTTGTTTATCAAGATATACTTGTCAGTAAAAGGAAACAAAGATTATAACCTATCAAAATCACATGACTTTGATTGCCAGATTTTCTTTTGGAATAAGTATATAACAAAAGCAATGTCATCAGGTGCTTGTTTGTGCACGTCTAGACGCTCATAGCTTTCAAAGGGTTAGAAACCAAAAAAAAAAAAAATCAATGACAATAAAACTCGATCCAACATTTCAAATGAATATCAGCTTCGAGATTAAATTAAAATCACACATTTCCAATCATTCACGAAAACGTTATTAAAGGGAGCGAAATAAACTTCCAAACACGAATCTAAAGATCCTATAGTTGCCAACAAATTAATGACATTACAAAACCGCATCTTCATTTTAGACTTCGCTACATAAGACAGATGCCGGTGTTTCTTCATGAACAATGCTATATCCACCCAGAAATAAAGGGGAAAAGAAAAACAGAAGAGAATGCCACTCAAAACGCTTGGATGGGCACCAAATAACTAAGAAGAGAGAAAACCTGAATATAGGCACAGAATCTTAACTCCCACAAAGCTGATGGGCTCAGGGAGTCACGAGCTACCTGGAGGAAACAGTGGAGACGGCCTTGCCTATTTAGTGTTGAAAATTCGGGTTCCTTTGTATCAGTTAAATTCAGAATCACCACGCCATCGTTCAGTACTAATTAAACAAGACCACCTGTGTACATAAGGCATCAAACTTCGGATGCAGGGAGCAGCGTTAAACGCAAGGTCCAAGCTCTGTGTCCGACTAGGGTTTCCAACCCATGGGCCAGCCGATAGAGAACGGTGTTGCACACTCAACAAGGCCAATCTGATACAGCCCATGAGATGTGCTTATATCCACAAGTGTCTTGGGATTCTCTCTGTCCTCACCTCAAAGATGGAATGTTTTGGTAATTAACAATTATAAATGGCTGTATCTTAAGGTATTTTGATGAAGCTTTCATAAGTATTAATTGATATAAATTTAAAGACCTCTTGAAATAAAAGCAATCATTTTATAAATAATATTCCATTCTAACTAATTTTCATGGTAATGAATTAGTAATTATTTATTTATTATTATTATTATTATTATTATTATTATTATTTGGTTTTATCCTTCATGATTAATGTTGTGTCAGTATAAATTGAATATTAATCATGATAAATTTCAAATTTAACTTAATTATTACATTGTGAACTTTGAGGGTAATAATTAGTCATTGTTTGATTTTATATTAATAATGTGATATTCTTTTGATTTATGTCAAATTGTAAATTGTCTATTTTAAGATCATTTTTATTTTAAAATTTTGATTTTAAAACATATTTGCAAAGTGTAGAGAATTAAAATCTTATAATTATTTTAGTGAAGTAGTTCCTAAACCATATGAAATTTAAGAGCATGAAAGTATCTTTTTTTTTTCATAATCTATGATCTGTGTAATCAATCTTAGCTTCTTTTTAATTTTTTCTCAAATGTTTATTAAAGTTATTAAAATTTTGGTCTATTTATATTAATTCGAAATAATAATTTTATTATCATGAAATATTATTTAAAATTTTAAAAAATATTTTCTTTCTTAGTATTTATATTAAGCTGTAAATTAATAACCAAACAAACCCTAACTAATGAGGAATAGCCAAAATAAACTCTTTGTTAGCCCAAATTTGATAATATTATTCAAATTTAACAATTTTAACAAGACAAACTTGGGATTTCATAAAAAGTTTCATATGCAAAACAACAACACCTAAGTTTTCTCTAAATTATCATTTTTCCTTCTAAAACCTAACAAATTGTCTCTTTTGCAATCGAGTGAAATCTTTGACCGAATCAGTGTAAAATATCGATTAATTATGTTAATCTCATCATTTACTACTTGTGAAACTAATTTTTACATTCAATCTTGTCTGTTACCTTTTATTTCATTAATATTCGATGTTGCTAGAAAATGTTATTTGGAAAGTAAATCTATAATGCCCCTTTGATTGTATTATCTTTTAGCTAATAAAATCTTATTTTATCTTTTCACTTTATGCATGCATTGGAATTAGATTAGGTTAACATGTCTGGGATTTGTTTATTCAATATGTGAACTTTAATTGATACAGTTAGTGTTTGCATGCAATGCATGTAGTGTCAAGTGAACCAATTTTTAATGTTAGTAGTTGGATTTCACTTTACTTTAATTTAAGATTCTTTGATATATTAGGTATTGTATTACTTGATATTTTAATCTACCACACATACAATGAGTGAGTTTGAGTGTAGGTACCTGTATGCTTCAGTGGAGTTCCTATTCATTTTTATATTTGATTTTTTGATGATGCATATGTATATTTTTATAATATAACTCAACATTAGGATGTGTTTATCAATTGCGCAAAGGAGTATAAAATATTACAAATATCATCAAAAAAAACTATAGAGGTGACATATGAAGAACTTGAAACTTTGATTGTGAGTTCATAAAATTGTTGTAAGAAAAGATAAAAGCTCCTAACAGTTTTCTAATCCTTTTTTTCAAGCAATCCATCTTTCATTATCAACTAATTTCTAAGATGAGGATTAACATCATTAAATACCTTAAAAGTCTTCTTAAATTTTTGAGTTACATCTAATATCAAATAAGTGGAGTTCCACCTAGTGTTGACATCCAAACACGATAAACTTTTACTTTCAATTTTTTCAACTAAAACACATTCTTTAAATTTGACCAACTTTGTAGGTTATTATTTCACATATTTAATAATCCCTCTAACACTTATAATTGACTCATTTATTTCTTCCTGTCAATTAGTAATGATGGTATTAAGAATGTGCGTAATCTATTTTAAATGAAGATATTTTGTTTCTTAAATGTAAGTTTTTAAATTATTCAATCTTTTCTTTAAATATGAGATTACAACATTATTAGAACTAGTGTTATTAACTATAATAGTAAAAACCTAATCAATCCCCCAATCACGCAAACATTTGTTAACGACTTTTTTGATGACCACTTTTATTACTAGAAATAGGATAAAAGTTTAATATTCTTTAGTTTAATTTTTACTCTTTATCAATAAAATGAGCCATAAGATACTAGTAGTTAATTTTTTGCACTGAAGTCCATGTGTCTATGGTGAAAGATACTCTTATATTAAATGATTTCAATAAATATTTTGGTTTGACCTTTTTATCATTATAAAGCTGATGACAATCTTTAACTATAGTCCATCGTGAAGGCATATGAAACTTAGAACATGCAAGTGACATGCAATGTCAAAAACATTTACCATCTACAAATTTAAAAGGCAATTTATCCATAATGATCATCTCAGTTATACTTTTCCTAATGGCATCTTAATTAAACTTTTAACTTCATAAACATCTATCTTCCCCTGCATTAAAAACTAATTCAATTTAACTAGAATCAACACTAACATTTATTCTCTTTTTACAAGTACCTACATGAGCTTTTAATGCAGTTACTCCATTTCTTTTAGGATCAGCAAAAAATTTCTTATCACAATAATTACATTTAGCTTTATGCTCATTTTGTTCATTAAAAAATTTAGTGAACTGTTCCTAAACTTTTGATCTTGATCTAAATACTTTTCTTTTCAATTCAGAACTTGCAGATGATAGATGGATTGAATCTGGTTGTGTCACATTAGATATAGGATTTACATCATCACTCCTAGTTGATATCTTTTAACCTCTTAAATAAACAATAATTAAAAACAGTTAACAATTTCCTATGAAGCTTTACTCCAATCTTTTTTAGATATTTCAAGAACAACAACATAATTTTCTATGAAGCTTAAAAATATAGTTGATTTAAAAATGTTATATTATATATTTAAAAATGTAAATATTTTTGAAAGTAAATATTTTTAATTTATATAATAAATATGCTAAAAATAATATCAAACACTTTTTTAATAAAAAATAATATTTTAAAATAGACAAATGAAAAGTAACAATAACGAGGGCTGTCCATTTTTTTTAGAAGAAAACAATACCATAATAATAAATTTATAGCATCTCCTTTTCAAACAACAAAATAATTACACTAATCAAATTATATATACTACTTTTCAATAGTTAGATAAGATAAAATATTTCAGTAATAATACCACATAGAACCAATTTTTTAAGATGTATTACATTTTTAAGAAACAACTTCCTGTATTATCAATTAGATAGAGCAATTTTTTTTTTTTAATCTTTGTTTTGGTTCTAAATTTAGATGGTAGGCATTGTAAGATGTTATAAATGATAGGATCAGATATGCTTAGGGCATGCAAAAGGAGATTCTGATGAATGCAGAATATGTGTTGGAATAAGAAAATAAAGATTTTATGGATCTTAAGATTAGTCTTGTTGCCAAGGGATCATGACCATTTAAGAGTTGTAGTTGAAAGATATGCAAAGCCTTGTGGAATTGTTTATGTATGCTTGCTATATATTATATTATTTTTAGGTTTGAATAAAAAATATAAGTAGTATATTTTTCTCTCTCTTGTGCTTTATCCTGTTCAATTCTTCTTTCTTAATTAATTAACTTGTCTTATTCTGATCAAAACATGATTGTGAATTATTAGAAAAAAAAAAAAACATAGTTTATAACTTTACATTAGGAAATGATCAAAGAAAAGATATGGAGCAAAAAAAGAGAAAATAAAATACTGAAAGAATTAAAAATTAATTTTAGTTTTCAACACTCTGATTGTTTTGCCTTGCATGTTATAGCCACATACATACTATATACATAAAGAAGATGTGGTAATATAGAGAATATGGTACTTACCCAAATACAGAAAGAGAATCGACAAAGGCGACCTGATCTTTAAATGTGGCTGTTATGGATCAGGATTTGAAAGATTAAAGAAGATGAAGCAGTATATGTTGTGAGGACTAGAATTTGAAAGAAAGAAGATGAGGGACTGTGTAGGTCGTGGCTGCAGCTGTGGTGCAGTGCGCATTAGGGGTTGAGAGAAAATGAAGAGTGAACTGTGTGATGAATAAAGAAGTACTAAAGAGAAAAAAAATTATTATTAATAATATTAATAAAATTAATTAATCATTAAAATTAAAAATCAATTTTTTTGTTGATTCGATTTAAAAAAATTTAACCGAAAAAACAAAAAAAATGATTTATAAACTAATTTATAACCGAATACTTAATGAATCAAACCAAATTAACTAAAATCAATTTGATTTTATCAATTTTTTTGGTTTTAACCGAGTTATGCTCACCCTTAGAGGAGGAATGATTTGGTGCTACCTATGACTTTGTGGAATTTTAATCAATTTCGAAGCAATTTAATGTTAGGATATAAGTTTGATGATCATATTTGATTATGTATTTCAGTGCAATTTGGTAATGGGTCATGAGAATTATATACTGCAATGCAATATGAAGCTGATTTATGTGTTTAATGACAATAATATGATGAGTTTATTATTGACAACAATTTGACAATGAATATGTATTACAAAAGACAATTTAATTACATATTTATGAGTCACGAATGAATCTACTTTTTATATCTATTATATTTGCTTGTTAATGTTATATTATATTAACGGTGATATTGTATCTTATGTTAATAATGATATCATATATTATGTATTAAGAAGCATTGACATATAGACATTGAAATTAAATTGGAAATGTTGATATATGAAAAAACATGTTACAATTGTTTAGACATTTAAATTGGATTAGAAATATTGATATATGGAAAAACAGGTTACAAGTATGTATTACATAATTGTCATACATTATAATTAAATACCAAAATGGATCTCGTAGATATATAAACACATTTGGGATCAAATAACAATGTGAAAGCCTTAAATACAACTTTGATCATAATTATGGGGTAATGATCAAAGCATTGTTACAACTATAGCATCCATCTTTGCATCTATCTCTACCTACACTTTTGCATTCACCTATGTTGTAGTATTAGAGAATTATCGCAATTAACATTATAAATTAAAAAGTTATAAGGAGACGATGATAAAAGATGACTCAGCCTTGTACTGTTGATACTATCTGATGTAATGTTGGTAATATATGTATCCCACAAAGAAATGTTTAGGTACTAACTATTAAAAGTAATTACAATACCCATGTCTCTACATAAAACACATCAGAGTTGTAAGTTCTAAGGCTTTATACTGAGATTGAAATAAAAAAAATTCATAAATGCAAAAATATGTCAAGAAAAGATTGAAGCTTAAATCATAAGAAAACATCAAAAATATAATGTATATTGCATATTGCAGTATTGTAAATTTTTTGCATTCACAAAATAAGAAGTTAAATAATGCATTGTGTTGCATTACTTATGTTATTGCATTACTCCTGTTACTTCATTCAAACAATTAACATTGAATCCACACTAATTAATGTCAGTACACTATCGTAAGCCTAAAAACATATGAGACCTTACCCAATAACCGCCCAAGATTATGCATGCACAATAATTTTGTCAAAATCATTTTTAACTAAGAATGATTAACCCACATATATTAAAGCAATTAACACAATTCATCAAATTAGTAGGAAACTAACTTTCCTCACTTTTCCTAAATGCCAAAAATCACCTTCTAGAATTTCTTTGTGTCCAACATATACATAATTTAGCCTAAACACCACAACAGCATAACCAAAATCATACATGAAACCTTTACTTTCCACCTTCAAATCTAGCTTGATAAAACAAGGATTATAAACTAATTCAACTCTTTGGTGCAGTTATCAATAAAGCAATCAACCTTGACGAGATCTTCTTCTTCATGATTTAGTGGTCAAAAATTATTTCGATAAGTTAAAGGTAGTAAAAAACCCCCTAACAATTAAAAAATAATAATAATAAAAGTATGCTAACTATTTTGCCCCTTTTTAATATCCAATTTTAATGAAAATTGACGAGAAAGTCCAATTCGGATCAAATCATTATTTTAAAAATCGATCAAACTATAAAGTTAAAAATGATATCTATCTTTAAAAAAATATAAATGAGATAAATTTTTTTATAAAAAAAGTGAAAAAAAGGACAAGCTACTTTTTATTTTCATACTTGGAAATGAGAAATTATAAAACAATGTTTTCGCTTCGGTTGGTTGATTTTGATTTTGATTGCTGTAATATTTATTTAATTTTTTTTAGTTTTCTTAATTTGAATTTATGAAAAAATTAAAGAAATAAAAAGAAGATGCATTTTTTTCTTTCAATCTTGTAAAAAATAAAAAGGTTTAATTTGTAAAAACCAATTTTTGTTATTTTTATTTTGTTTTATTTTCAAAATCTTCCATTCATGTTATACTGTTTAAATTATTTAAATAGAAACATTTAACGGTTTGTTTGATTGTATTCTAATTGTTTTGTTTTTAAAAATTATTTTTAAAAATTGTTATGAGAAAAAAAAAAAGAAAAAGCTTATTGAATAATATTATTTTAAAAATAATTTTTAAATTGATTCATAATTATAATAGTGCCATTAATGCAAACGTATTCTCCGTGGAAGTTAAGAAACGAAACAAAAACATGTTGTATTTTTTATAGAAAACTAAAAAGAAAAAGAAAAATTGCTTTTAGAATCAATATTTACAAAACAGGTTCATCAAACAATTTTTTTTGTTCTTTTATGTTTTAAAAAAACTGTTTTTGAAAATAAAAATCAAACAAGCCCTAAATTGGTCCACAACGGTCAATCAATTTTTATTTGAAAATGTTTTGAAAGGATCAAATATGTGAATTCTATATTACCCTGGCTCTTAATTCTATCTATCAATTCAATAGTGTTTACTTATTTAAAAATTGTTTGAGATGAGTGTTGACAGATTTACACTAAACATTAATATGGATTAACCCATTAGGGATTGCAAAATCAATTTAAGTTGAATAATGTACCTCACAAAAGCCACTTTTCTTTTTGTTATAATCAAATCAATCCAATTAAGTCAGACATGATTTCATAAAGTCAAGCATAATTATGCATTCCCAGAATCAGGTTAACAAGTTGTGACTAATTGTCTTAGCCGCCCTTGCTTCTAACTACCGTCGGGGTGGTACCATACAATGTGGCAATTTTCCTTGAGGAAATTGCACTAGGATTGCATTATGACTTTGTTCACCAATTTACCAATGGTCTGCTATTTCTTTCCCTAATAATGAGTATATCTATGAATGAAGTTACTTTCTAAAAATATGCAAAAGAAAATAACTTTTAATATCTCATTAAACATATATGTCATTTACAAGGAAGTGTGTATCAAAAATGACACTCTTTTACATCAAGGAGAGTTCCGGCCTGCTCCACCTATACAGGCCTCTTTACTCATGCACCATACTCTGCTCCTACTTGGTGTTGCAATCACAGGGCTTGCTTTAGCTTTGCCACATGAAAAATCTGAATCATAGTTATTACTAGAATCAGATTCATAGTTTTTTCCATCCACTTTGCTCATCTGATCAAGAAGTGAGTGCCTCACCCTTAGACCAGGCATTGCAGACTCTGATCTTCTGTTCATGTTTACTCCTGGAAAGTAACATGCAACTGCAGGCGAGTTGGGATTCCCCAAAGCATCTTCTTGCAAAATCTCTCCTATCCTACACAATATGCTGAAAGCCAAGTTTCCAATAACTCGGGAATATGCTTCTAGTATTGAATGTCCAACATCCTAAGACAAATGACAGCAATTAATTAGAATAAATGATTTTAGTGAAATGATGCAATAATTTTGAATTGAATCTTGTCAAATCAAAACAATTCGGATTATTTTGCAGCTTGCAGTAGAAACAGATGGTATCATGCACCAAATTGGTAGGAGGTAGCCATATATGTTTCAAGTGATAATTCTTTGTTTTCAGAACTAGTGAATACTGCATGTTATCAATATTTCATCATTAACATTTTTACTATCATGAAAATTATGGAACACAAGTACAAATGTTTGTTATTTTCATGCAGGTAGGAGTAAATGGTCAATAAAATAACCTTCTTGCCTAAACTCCTATGGAAACGAAAGTCAACTGCTATTATGAACATTAAATCTTAGGGTAGTTGAGTGATCTATGCATCTCTGAACTTTATCAACCTCAAAAAACAATAAAGACCCAAAACCATGTAGCGAGTTATTCCCGAACAGAGACGTTGCAATATAATGCAGAATTATCTACCACGAAGTCAGGAAAGGCCTAACTGCGAACTCACCTTGCCATATTGAACTTTTGTAGCATCAAGAAATGTTTGAGGGAGATTTGGATATCTGGCCTTGATTTGTTGTAGAAGGGCTTCTGCTCGGTCCGACAATAACTCTGTCCGATCTAACTCCAACATAGGTTCCTTAATGAATGACCAAGATGTACGAACAGGGGATTTACCATTAACTTGTTCCACCATTCTCTCTCTCCACGAAAATATAGCAGCTTCCAATCGGTTAATAGCCTCAAGGGCAGTGTGGTCAGATCTCAAATTAAGGGAATTAAGCATTTCATCAGCTGAGCTGTATTCTGCAGTTAAGACCTTGTACAGTTCATCACCGAGGTTTACCTTTCCAGACTGCAAAATACGCAAAGACCAAATGTGTTATAACAGATGCAACATCCTCAAATTTCATTTTTACTTTAATTAGCCATTTGTTCAGACTTTATCTTTAGTGAGATTGTATCTTTTGTTATGTCCCCTAAGTTTGGTCTTCTGAACCACTAGACTTCCAGCCTACTAAACTTTGGTTGAGCCAGATGCTTAATAACAGCTCTAGTCTGCTCATAATATTTGCTTCTACCTAACATTTTTTCCAAGCAGCAGCTATTGTACATCTAAGCTAAGCTGGAATTCTGCCATCTCTATGACATAACACATGTAACAACTAAGGTGAATGTAATGATCACGAGTAAACATAAAGACAGCTTAGATCAGAAAGGTTTTGCGGGATTCTCAATATATAAAAATGTTACGGCAGACAGAAGTCATGCTCACCTTGGGGATGGCATCCCTTATAATTGTAGGCACAGGCATTTCACGCAAAATGTTTTCATTGATAGATTTGGCAGCCTTGAAAATTTGATGTACCACCCTACCCTGAGTAAGCAGCTTCTTCCTTTCCAGATCAGAGAGGCCATTTTTAGGTACTTCTGGCAATGGAAGCCACCACCTCTTGCTCTCCTTTGCACTTTTGTTCCTTCCTTCTGTCCGGCTGCCTACTTCGGCATACCAGAACTCTGCATTCACCATTGAGTCCAGCATTTCCTGTAAATTTAAAATATTTAAACTGGTAATGTTAAAAATAAATTATCAAATGAAATTTTCTCTTAGCTTGAAAAGAAATGTAGAGATCACCTACAATAAGCATAGAGTCCAACTTTTGGAGAGCTGGGAGATTCATATGAACATCTGCACGGACTTTTGGGGTCATTATCTGCTCAATTAAAAATTGAATCTGAGTCTCACCATGATGGAATGGACTTGACACTTTATTACTTAAATCAACAAAAAAGAAAGATACCTCTAAGGTTCTTCCATTTGCACCGTTTTGTTTAGCAGGGACTAACTCAACCATATAATTAGTAGGAGAGAGCAACCAATCCATTTCTCTTTGCCATTTCTTCTTCCTTTCCTCAGGCAGCGGCTCCAATTTCCACAGCTCGCCAAAAATGGAGGCTTTTCAAATCCATTTTTAGCATTTAGAAGTTATATGATAAACAAATTGAACTGAAGATAAGCAGGAGATATGTCATGAAAAGCAGAGTGACACCAAGTCCTGAAAAATTAGGCTGACTATAATCCTTTTTCATAAAGTAAAGAGTTAGTCCCAAGACTCTAAATTGGCAAAGATGTATCACGTCATGCTTTGTTTCTTCGGTTTCAATAACCTTCCCTCCCACTCCCCCCCTCACCAAAATATATATATATATATATATATATATATATATTAATAATAATAATAACAATAAGTCTGTCTTTTTTTCTTTTTTCTCTTTTTTTCTTTTTTTTTTTTTTTTTTTGTGTAAAAGATGGAAGGAAGGTGGTGGATGAGGAAAAAGATGAGCACTACTTGTAACAAAGATCCTTCAGCCTACTACAACATACAGTAAAGTCCCGAAAGGTCTGCGAGCATCTCCATCTCACATCACCTTATATCAATTCTAGTATAAGATCTATTACTCTCCTTGAAGAACTCCAGCAAGTTAGCTAGCAGTATCATCTTGTATCAATGCATGTCCATTACAGCGTAGCATTGCATGTCCATCATAGTGTTACCGAAGGAGTATAAAAGTAAATGGAGGCATCTACAAAATGCAGTCAAGGATGGTTGCATCAGGTGTCATGGTATTCACTAAATGTGCATCAGCAACTTCTTCAAAGCTCCTGATCCGTTACTACCCTTGATATAAGCTGAGAACAGAGATGGGTGACTTGGTTTGTGTTGTTAGGTTCTTTATGTTCCTTCTCTATTTTATCATCTTCATCTATGTTACAAGGTGTCCGCTTTGGTCTATACTATAACATTAAATTCTTAATTATCTTAAGCATTAATTATGTTTGCAGGATATAATTACAAATAAAAACTAACAAATAGAATATATATTAAAGTAAAAGGAACCATGTGTTCCTGCCAGATGCCAATACATTTATATTTCTATTTTCAGTAACTGGAAATCATATGTTACATGTTGGACAAAGATGGATTATATTTTTTAAATTATCACTGGTTATATTTTATTTTATTTTATTTTTGTCAACTGAACCTGCACAAGTTTACTAACAGTCATTTGATGTGTTTACATTTATTCAAAACCTTTTTTTTTTCCTTTCTCAAATGTTGATATCAAAGCACTCTTGTAATGGAATTCTTTCAGTTGTCAGTAATATTGTCATGTAGTTGATCAGCAAAATTGTTATATTCTCCTTATGAATGACTTCAAAGAATACTTATAATCTAAGTCAGCCAAATCTAGCTTCAAAACACTGAAACACATAGATATGGAAAAAGCAAAATATTTTTCAACATATAAGGTACTTGTCATCCTAGTAAATAAAGAAAAAAACTCATCCCAAATTCTTAACGGATAAGAATCGTAAACAACCCAATTATATTTAGAAGTGTAAAGATAAAGAAGAAAAAATAACCAGCCAAAATTTCCTTGATAAAAATGGACATAAGACATACCAGCAAGATTTATTATTGCATTCGACAAAGCTAAAGCAGTGTTGACGCCCTTACAGCCCCCTGTTACATCTTCGCCCAACAATAGCTTTGCAAATTTTTCTTTCATCACCTCCACATCTGAAGACTGAATGACATATGCAGGTTTCTCCTTGACATAAAAATCCTGGGGGCTTTCAGAGGGATCCCATTCATCTGAACCCTGTTCATCCCTCTTCATTGATAACCATTTAGAAGAAAATGATCCAAAAGCATCTTTACTTGAAGAACAGCTTGAATAATCATCATCCAAGGAGTCAGTTGGACATCCATCTCCTCTGCTTGTTCCACTTTCATCTTCGTAAGATTGATTGTTGAGAATGCAACTCTCAGGTCCATTAAATGTCATTATCCCTGAAAAGTTCAATTATAACTTTTATACCATCAAATTTTGAGGGAAACTGCTGCAGTAGTTAATCACAGCAGAGTAAGCAGGATGCTAAACATGTTGAAACATTTCCAGCAACAGAAATGTGTGCCTATTGATTTTTGAGAGATAACATAGACAAACAGGTAATACTCAAAACAAGATAATATGTGCAATACCTTATAATTGTTCCTTTAACAACCAAATTTTCAATTCATAGCACTCCAACAGAGTATAAATTAGATTAATCTTTACCTGCAGTTAGCACTCTAATTGATGTTCCTACGTAATGAAGAGATTAATTATTTCCAGTGTATCAGCACTTGTGCACATCATGGACATAAAAAACATTGCCATAAGGTTTCATTTTGACTTCCAAATCAACAAAAACATCAATCCACACAATGCTGACACGAACATTGTCCTTATTTCACATTTAGATATGGGGTAGTAAAGGAGACCAATTATACTATTCCTTCTATTAGGAGCTGAGAAGAATCAGCAGCTGAATTGCACAATAAAATTGACTTGGGAGAACATAAATTCTTCCAGATCAATTTTTTTTTCTAAACATATTATAAATAACTGGTTACTTAACACATTCCTCATGATAAATACATTAGAAGGTTCTGAAAGGACACTGGATCAGAGTAACTACTCAAGAAAAGTTTGATAACAGTTTTCTCCCACATTCTCTTAAGTGCTTCTCCTTCCACTGGTACATGTAGACGTGTGATGCATTCTGTGTTAGTAAGACTTTTAATTGACTAGACAAGGGGATGTACTAAATAGTTAGGTGACATAATGGATCTACTACCGACAATATCACCAAGTTCACACATGGAGGAAAAGAAGATAATCTGTGCAATATAGCAAACAAAAAGAAGATAATCTGTCAAATTTGTCTCCATTGTGGAATGTTAGATGTAAGGATATGTAAAAGCAAGAAAGTGCTGCTGTCATAAGACTGATTCAGAATCCTAAATTTTTAAATTTATGAGTCTCATCTTTTAGTCAAGATTTGACTTAACTCATAGCAGTAATTCAACATTTGCTAGCAGAAAACAATTGGGCTGAAATTATGAAGTAACTCTGGTCCTCTCCATCAAGGATACCTTTTGGTATTTTGCCCTGAAGCATCACATAAGCTACTAATCTCTTTTTTTCCAAACTCAGTGTAGGAGTATGGGAAACAAACAGGTCCAACAGGGATGCTGTTTCTACATGCCTTAAAAATCGAAATAACCTTGAAGTTTCCTTACATTCACGTTCAATGAGAGTGTTTTGTTTGCAAATCAATCATGCAATAAAGCCTTGTCACGTCATAACCCTAAACTTTTACTAGAGAATAAAGATGAGGATAAAGAGGAAGCTTCCTAAATATCCACAGAAGGCAGATAAAGTCCCAGAATCACTCTTTTTGTCCTCAAAACTTTCCAATTTACTATTAAGTCTTGTTGAGGCAATGGAGCGGTGAACCTAGGTGTTTGGTTCATATAAAGAAGATGACCTGTTCAAAATCTTAACAACCCCCTTCCCCTAGCAATATGCTTGGAGTAGATAATACAACAGCATCTACTTATTTTTTCTACTAAATAAGTTCCAAAAATCTGGTGGCAAACATAGGCTGCATTGAATGATATAAACAAATAAGAAATAGTACAAATTTCTACCGGTCGAAGGAAAAGGGAACGTTTGCAGAACTAATCAATAATAGAAATATTGCAACTTTTCATGATAAAAGTGATACAGACAATTGACTTTTATGTCCCTATCACTCAATCACTTCATTGTCAGCAAAGAAATGAAGATTAATTTATATGTGATTCTCCTATCCTATTATAGTTTTATGCACCCCAACACAAGATTCTGCAACTATGTTTGCCATCAAAACCTTAGAATACCGAACCAGAAATTTAAAATTGTAAGATAACTCCATGCTGCATGTGCCTAAGATACCAAAGGCAATTCACTGGCCCACTAAGCTGCGTAGGTAATAGTGAAATTAAGATTACAATTTTCAAATTAGAGGTCCCTTTTTAGCTTAAACTAAGCGTCCATAACAAGATCCTTTTTATCTAATTTTATTATTTTAATTATGCTGTTCTTTTAGAAGATAAGATCCTCTTTACGTTGTTACCTTTCTTTAGAATAATGATAGAGTTCCTGGAAAAATATCAGTTTTTCTTTATATTTCACTAAAAAGTTTTATAACTTCAAACTATAAGGATATTTTTGTAATTTTATTTTATTTATAAAGTCAGTCTTCTAACTAATTTGATAAATAAATAATAAAACACTTCAATAACAGAATGATTACTAATAATAATAAAAAAAATACAAGCAATGGCAGCAAACGGGACTTCACTTAGCTAAAAAACAAAAAAAAAATGTCAGAATGCTGAGCCCATTAGTGCCAGTCAGAGGGACAACAACATTACTTCTCCTCAGGTATAATAAATGTTCTGCTGAGACTTAAATAGAGGCACGGTTGTTGCAAGGCCAATGTGGATTAATGGGTTGTTCCACACATCTGCCATGGTTATGGGCCCATTCTACAACTACAGCCTCTCTTATCAAACCCTACGCCTAGAAAACTGACCTAACTCTTGGACTGTCCAGTATCTATATACATATTCACATATATGCTTTTTCTGAAAATTAACGTGAACGTACACAAACATGCGTAACCCTAACTTGTCGTACCAAAGCATGAAAGGAGCATTTAAAGTTAATTGAGTTATTTGTTCATTCAGCAAAATGTGAACCATGTCTACCTATGGGATCAGGTTGAGCCCTTTAAGTTTCACTATCAAACAATTCAGTGCATGTGATTGATATGTCATACAACAAACCAACATTGGTCGGTCTAGGATAATAGGACTAGTAGCCACCTATTACCAGGCTCAGCAACATAACCCACAAATCATTATGGATAATTATATAATGTGAATTGTTTGTATAGTACTAAAAATAAAGCTAATATCAGAAAAGCAGATGTAGGTGTTCTTACCATCTTGTTCATCGAAGTCGATGCTAGCCTCCCGATCGCGAGTGCAACAAGCGAGCCTTCTTCTCATCATCTCACCGTACTTTTCTTTTTATTTTTCACTTTTTGACCTTTTTGGCTTTTCCACCACAGAAATAAATTGCTCGCGCTTTTACTCTCTTAATGGGATAAGTAAAATACCCAACAGTTAGAAGAATATTTAATAAGATGACAAACAACCCCAAATGCTGTACACCAAGCCCCTGCAGCAATTAACAGAAAGTATGCTCGAGTCAAGAGAGGATTGAAGGAACAAAAAGTAAAGTAAAAAAGGCATGATGGGAAATACCTCATTTTCATCATTTCTGAAAATCATGTAAAAAAGATTGCAAAACTATGGATTTAAATTTCAACAAAAGAGCGGAGGGATGGGTAGAAAGTAAGCAAAATATCATATTATTCTTTCCAAACTTTATTGTGATTAAAATTAAATCAAGGATCTTATTAACAAATAAACAATAGGGCCCTTGCACAGAGAGAGAGAGAGAGGCCAACAATATTTTACCAAAAGAAATAAATAAAATAAAAGCAGAAAATCCCTGAGCGAGTTAAATTTGAGACCAGGCATTAATTTAGCCAGCTTTTAACCTTTTTACATCCAGCGGTCAAATCGTAGCAGTTGAGATGCCTTTCTCTCAATTACCACTGATCTTGAAGGCAGCGTCGAAAGCACCAAAAGCTTAAAAGTCAAATCTGCAGCAGAGGATTAGAAAAGCGAAAAGAGGAAATCATTATTTTCCAAAATTTAAAACGGACTCCACGTTGTGCATAGATCCATTTCTTGACTCTTCAAACAAGCTTTTTGGAAACACTCTCTTTGCTACCGGTTTTGGAGGGGAATCCAGTTCAGAATATCAGTTCAAAATGTGAACCAAACAGAAAAGTTCAACAAATGGAAGCAAAAGATAAATGTAAAAAAAAAAAAAAAAAGTGTATGTGAACGAGAGAGAATCGAAAATGCAGTGATAAAATCACAAAACACGAAATGGAAACAAGAGGAAAAGGAAAAAGAAAAAGAAATGAAGAGAACTGGAAACAGACCTCAAATTGTGAAGTGAAACAGGTCCAGCTTATTCCTCAAAGCTGCAGTTGAAGGATAAAATTCGTGGCATCTCGCAGACGAAACATAACTATCGGAAACGATCAACGGAGTATTATACTACTGCACGTACGTACGCCAATAAATAGAATCAGACGCACATACACGCATACGAGGAGAGAAATGCCTTTGAATCGGACTTGCAAAAAACAGCAGGCACTGCGAAGGTAGTGAGCACTAATACAATCACGCTATGTTCCAGAGAGAGAGATGTAGAGCCAGAGCGAAGCAGAGCAATGGGGTTGGGAATGGAAGAGAATATTACCGCAGCATTTAATAGAAGCAAGATTTTCGCCCAAAATAAGGAGATTGAAAATCGAAAAAGAAATGGATAAAAAGGACGAGCGGCTCCCCAACCAGTAACCAAACAGAACGTAATTGCATCTGAACCGTACTGCCCCCAGTGGGGCCCACGATGTAGACCGAAGCAGCAGTTTGGACGGTGTAGATTTGAATCAGGATCTGTTGTTCCGATAGTGGGATGGTGGGTCCCGCAGCACCGAATTTTGATTTCAAAATAGAGGAGCCTGGGAAGTAAGCTGATTTCAACTTTTACTCACAGTGGCTCGATTGTTAATTCGGCTAATTATTGGTGAAAATTACGTGGCAATTGTTTATTTGCACGTGAAAATTAGGAGTGGAAGTGAAATATGACAATATTTTTTTTTAAAAAAAAGAAAGAAATTGGTATTAACTGAAAACATTTTCCTATTTTTAAGACAGACAAAAGAGGGTGGTGGTTTTGATTATTGCTTAAGCTTGTGAGTGGGGTTCACTTGGCATTAAATGCATTTTGTAAGATTTTTATTGGTTTCATTTTAAAATTTAAATTAGAATTATATCATGTTTTATTAAATTACTATATGACCTTATTTATTGCATTTTTAATAAAATATTATATATTATCATTCTAATTTTATGATTTTATTTTTTTAGAAAAAATATGAGGGCATCTAAAGCATCATAGCATAAATTTAAAATAAGAGTTTATATTTAAAACTTAATATCTTTTTTTCATAGTGATGCTTACAATTGTTATTTTTTTAATTTTCAAAAATGTATCTTTACTATAAACTCTTTGATCTTCTTAGACATAATTTGTTTTTTAGCTTCTTATTTGAGTTTTTTTTTTTTTTTTGTTAGTTTCTAATTTGAGTTGTTTGCTTTTTATTGTCGAAGAGATCGAGTGATTAATAATGTTAACATCAATATTAATCCAAAATTTTTATGATGAAAACATTTTTTTTATGGATTATATCTCTTGAAAGTTTAGAAGTTAGTCTTTATTTTATTGAATTGAGTTATCTTTGATGATTGTTTTTGATCTATGGATTTTTATGATGAGTTTAATAAGTGATTCCTTTAACTAATCAAAATGAGTTTAATAAGTGATTTTTTTATTAAATTTGTATTAATCTTTCGGATATGTGCATCTTATTTCTCATATTTTTATACTAAATATGGTTATTTTATGATATCTAAATGTTATGGGACTTAGAAAAATAGAAAGAGAAAAAAAAAGCAAAGTAAAATGAAGAAGAAAAAGAATTAAAAAGTTTGAAAGATGCAATAGCACGTAGATGTCATTCTTAGACACATGAGGCAGAAGAAAACATAGTTGCTTGGCACCTAAGCAATATGTTTAGACGCTGCACATTAAAGAATAACATGGTTACTAGCCGCTTAGGCACTACTCATTCAGAAAGACAATGTTGTTGGGTGCCTAAATGTTTTACCTGTGAAGGGGTATTGTGGTGCAGTTTGGTCGGTTTATATCATTTTTGAACATACCAAACCATATGAATGGTTTGGTGGTTACTCCTAGCATACGATTGTATATTAATGATATTAATTAAAACAAACTATATTACAAAATGTGTTGCAATTTGGTGCGGTTTGGTTTATCAATTTGCTTTCAAAATAAAAACCAAATACCATCAACTTACTTATTAATTATAATCAAATACCAAGCATAATCAATTTAAGTCCCTAAGTTTAAAATAAGATAAATTAAAAAGCAATCACAATATCTACTTAAAAGTTCAAACTTTATTAAAACTTAAACAAAATACAGCAAATAAAATCATATGTTCTTTTGTAATATAAATTAAAAATCAATCATAATATTAACTTATAAGTTTGTATATTCACAAACACCGATGGCGTTAAATAACTGAATTCTTCAGCAACTAATTTACATTCAATACCTAAAACTTCAAGTAAATTTCGAGTTAAAATCAAGTTTGACCCACTTTTTGCCTACGTTTCATGGTTTTACAGAAGAGGACCCTAATAGGCACCTCAAAGAATTCCGTGTAGGTTACTCAAGCAAGACACTAACTAGCATATCAGAGGATAGATTAAATCAAGAGCCTTCCCCTTCTCTTTGATGAACTTCATCAAAGAATGGCCTTATTATCTATCTATTAAAATTGTCTATACATGGCACAAAATGAAGATATTCTCCTAGAGAAATACTTCTTTATATCAAAGTTAAAAAGCATCTGAAAGAAAATCTATGGGATTTAACAGTGTAATGGAAAGACTCGTTATGAGTATGAGAAACATTTCAAAAGACTTTGTGCTAGCTACCTTTACCATCAAATAAATGATCAACTTCTCACCCAATATTTTTATAAAGAGTTGACACTAATATAGATAAATATGATTGATGCAGTAAGTGGAAAAGCACTATTTGATAAGATGCTTGATGTAACAAGGAATCTAATTACAAACAGGACTACTAGCTCTCAACAATTTGGCCTTTTGAAGTGAAGCGCCACCATTATCCAAGAAAGTAAATGAGGTTATATATTTGTTCCCTTGAACACTAACTTACTCAACTTATTTTAATTATGCAGCAAATGACATTCAAGTAACAAGTTAAGGTGTGTGGAAAGTGTTACGTAGTGGGTCATCTTATTAATATGTGCTCAATATCACAATTGGGATTTTAACGAAGGAAACCTTCAACAAGAAATGGAACAAAATTCTTTTCAAAAAAGAAAAACTAGAGTCGCCACCAATCTCTTTAGGTGTGATTGGCCACCAAAAAATTTGTTTTCGAAAATCTTCTAAGAAAGACAAAAACAAAAAAAAAAAAAAAAGGAAAAGCAAATTGATCTTTTATTTTCAAGAGAAAATGGATTCAAGAAACGATTATGGGTAAGAAAGGATTAATACCTCCATGATGCCTAAAGTTGATAACAATTAAAGTAGTTTTGTTTTTTTGGTTTTCAAAAATAATTAGGGTTTCAAAATCTATTTTCGTTTATAATGTAGGCATGTATGCAAAGAATATTTTGGGGAAGTGCATGGACTTCACAATCGTTCTATCCAAACACTTTGAAAACATTTTTAAAGAAAGGGAAGCTTCACAATTGTTTTGCTTCGATTCCTCAAATTGAGGTTATATATGATGATGATATGAGAGAATATTTTCCATTTCTTAAAAATCATTTTGTAAAATATCATATAATCATATAAGAAAGGCATTCATCACTATATTTACATGAAAAATAAATGTTAAGCATGATTAAGAAACTAGCTGATTTTCCAACTTCCTTATTTTTTTATCATGCTGGCATAAGGGAAACCTAAACATACTTAAGCAAATGAGGGCCATCCCTTAAGTCTTTTCTTTTCTTTTTTTTTTTCTTTTCTTTTTCTACCTTTTCTTTTATTTTTCTATTTCAAATTCCTAAAAACACATATTTTTCATTGCACACCTTACAAAATAACTCATTAATGTTTAAACGATAATCCATGGTTTTTGGTCTAAAATTGGCATAGATGGGCTGATGTGAAGCCAACTTATCATAAGCCTTAGCTACTTGATTATGAGTCTCTTCTAGTCATTTTCATTAGGATTGATAAGATTACTCTACTTTTTTTTTTCTTATGATTATTTAAAAAGAATTACCATGTATAATTTACCACAACTTTGTGATGACCGCTATTTTGATCGTAGTTCATCTATTACATAACTATATAAGGAAGATATACAACACTAAGTTGATATGAAAAATAAAAGATCAAAATATAACTAAGAAACAAATCAATTTATTCATTCTTTTTCTTATTTTTCCTTCTAATGCTAATTTAAAGAAGACCTAAGCATGTTAAAGTAAAAAAGTCATCCCTCATTCTTTTCTTTTTATTTTACCATTTTAACCCCCTAAAAACATGAATTTTTTATTGCACATCCTAAAAAATATATATATTAGTGTTAATGGGCAGTATCCAATTTTGATATTGAATTAACCAATATGAGTTGATGTGAAGTTAACTATGTAGACACCTTTGATACATCATCATGTGCTCTTTTTGTTCACCCATTTTCCTTAATGTCTTGCTCTACTTCCTTTTTCTAATTAAAATTATTCAAAAGGATTTGTTGTATAACAATTTAGTATAAATCCAAAATGACCTATCTTTTGAGCTCAACTTAGCTATTGGCTTTATTTAATACTAGTCCCAAACAATTATAATTCAAGATCTTCTAGGTCACTATCCATCTTGACTTCAGCATCATAACAAAGTATCTCATTAAAGCTCAAATTTCCATTCCATAATCATTTAAGTCAAGGTGAACAAGTTTAGATAAGTTGGTCGGCCAAATAAAGTTCTTCCTGATTAGAGTCGAAAATATACTCAACTACTTTCTATTAATTTTATATCAAATAGATAATTATATGATCATTATTCTAGTCCTTGAAGTTTCAAAGTGAACAAAATTCAACACTCATAAGTTTTAAATGCAATTTATCCAATCAGATGTTATTAAGCCAAAACAAAGTTAAACTTTAATCAAAACCTTTTTGTTTAATTTCATAAAAAGTATGTGATGATATTATAAGAAGATTGACACTGTCTTACACATTTTTTTAACTTTAAGCAGAAAACGAAACTGCAAAACCAAATCAAACAAAAACGTATAAGAATATAATATAAACAAAAGCATCTTGATTCAAAATCCACAATTCTTTTAGTTATCAAAGGATTTTCATGACCAACTGATTACTATTCTCATTTATGAATTAATGAATCATATACAACATTTGAAAGGTGTTGACAACTAATTTTGTCCTTAAGCATATTAAAATCTTCACTAGCAGAGATTATCATTTCAAAGATTAAGATTTCAAGTTTCAAGCTTGAAATATAAATGTTACCTTCATTAAGATTTTTCTATCATCAGGGTTTAAAGTTCAACTCAATTCATTATGTCAAGATCTTCTTTCATTCTTAGTTTACATCTAGATTTTCTTGTATTTAGATTTTCTTTCATCAAGGTATGCAACCCATTAGGATATGTTCATTGGGACTTGCTCTTATCAAGAAGTTACTCGTTAAGCTTTTGACTCATCGAGTTTTGGGTCAGTAACATTAAGTTTTAGTGTTATCAGTCTAAGTTAATTCAACAAACTTACAGTTTTGGTTACATAAGGATTTAGTGAGTGGTTGGGATAATGACTACTTTAGAATTGGCATTACTATTTGGTGCTTAAGTGTTTTATGGATCATATTTTCTTAGCTAATTTCTTCATTGATATCCTAGAGTCAAAAGGATTGAGCAATGAAAAAGACATATACAAGATCAAAAATTTTCATTTCAAATGACAAGTTTTGTACAATGGGCAAACATAAGAAGAAGAAAAAAAAAAAACAAAGTACAAAATACGTCTAAGCACTAGTGGTTCCATGTCTAGCTTTGGGAGCTTCACATGTTTAATCAAGGATTACAAGGAAAGTAAAAGTGTCTATAGTAGCTGGTGACTAGGATACTTCTTCAGTTGGCTCTCAAGCCAACTTTCGTGTGTTTGCAAATGACACCATCAATTTGTTAGAGTTTATCGATGAAGTCTTAGCTAGAGGTGCCATCTACACCCATGAAAGGTCACGGTCAAGATACTGGCTTTGAATTTCTTCAATAACTTACCTTTTAATGAGCCAATGTAGGTAAGATGCTTGCTCCTTAGTCTCTATCTTGTAGGTGTCAAAGGTTCTGAATTTTTCAATCATCCAAAATTAGGACTCCTCTCAAACTATCTTTAATTCTTCCTAATGTTGAAGGATAAGCTCATTTTTTGTGTAACTTATCTTTACTTCACCATTGGCCTAGACATAGGCCAACTTGATCTTGGCATTGTCTACATCTATCTCAACCTTCATCAATAAGCTCTTTAATCTTTTAGTTTTAGCAACTTAAACATGAACTTTTTAGTCGCATCTGCAATAGACTTATTCACAACCTCCGCTTCTTTCATGTAGTAATGGAGTTGATGCTAGCTTGATTGTATTTATTGACAAGTATGGACATGTGTTGGGTGAACTGCATAAGGCAAAATGATTGGGAGCATTAAATTGAAACTATTAGTGTGAAAAAAGAAAATGCTAATGCAATTAGATCGAGAATATTACTTCAAACGAAAAAAATACTAAGAAAAGTAAGTAAATCAAAAATAATAGTTTAAAACCATAAAAAATAAGATTGAAAAGAGAAGCTTTTACATCCCAAAATCTCATCATAATATGATCGAAGTCGTCACTGCTATTGGATTCTAATCTCCTCAAATTTTGAGGGAGGATGGATTTATAAATACACTCTTTCACTAAGTTACGGTGGTTTAAACTCCCCCTCAGTGGGGAGATTTTAGTTTGGCAGGAATTTATCTTCTTCAACTAGTCGAGATGGCCCTTTTAAAGGCATCGGGAACACATCCATAGTGCCTTGATTCTCACGATCCACGTGTTCCTTTCCCTTTCTCCTCGTGAGAGCCGGACCATTACCATCTTTGGTCTTTTTTTTGAGGTGAGGCAGTAACATTGGGGCTAGCCCTTGTAGTCTATTTTCTTTATGTACTCTTAGAGTGTGGACCTTTTTGTTAGGACCCTAAAGTTGGCCTAACAATGCCAGTAGCAGTAATAGTGATAAATGAAGAGCTATTTTCCCTATAGCGATATTTATAGCCTTCTATAGCTACTTGTCGGTAAGCTAAGGAAGGTTCTATTGAGACGTCATTTTTCTAAGATTTATACAAAAAGAAATAAAAAATGGTTAGTAATCAAGCAAAGTAAGAAAAAAAATTTCATTGAAATATAAATGACTATCTCGATGAAAGACTTGGAATATGGCTAATCATAGAAGTAAGACTCAATGAGGGTTAATGAGGAACAAAAGAATTCTCATGATGAGTCGGTATTATGGGTGTAGAAGCATGTGTCCATTTGGGTCAAACGGTTGGACAAAGTCAAAATCTTGATTAGATGATGATATTAAGATCGAGTTTTCAAGATTAGGGATGGGGGTTAAAAGATGAGAAAATAGGTATGCCTTTCTAAAACTTGAGCTTGAAGAATTATCAATAGATCAAGAGCTTTTGTAAAGTAAAAGAATTTGTGCTAAGTTTAGGTGGCTATTATTATGGTTATTCGGGTGTCATTTATATGGTCTTTGGAGTTGTCTTCACCTAAATGTACTAAGAGGATTTTATAAATTAGTTCCAAATCAAAGGTGGACACTTTTCTTGGGAATTTTCTTTGAAGGTTCTCTCCAAGTATTGAAGTTTAATAGATCTTGGGCTAAGAGGCCCAAAAGTAATTTTTACCTAGCGTTTGTTATTAGGGGACAAGCCTTTAGAAAACAATTTAAGCTTAACAGTACTAAATTATTAAAACATAAGGTTTGAGTCATTATCATCTTGATTAGCCTTTATCTCAGAAAATTTTACAAATAAAGCTACTGAAATATTTCAGTAGTTCATAAAGACTAGCTTTAAAATGAAGGCAATCATACATCGCTAAGTGTTTAAGAGGAGTTAGGATAGTGAGATGTTGAACTGATGATAAACACTTTGAAAAAGGCATGGATGGGTAGATCTTACCCACCTTTGAAGTTATCTTTGAAAACCATGACCAGCCTTCATAATGGGTCCATGGCCGATTAGAAGGAAAGGAATCTCTAATTGGACAAACTTTGAAATAGGAAAGTTATTCCTCATGCACTGTAAATCATCAACAATGTAGGAAAAGGGACCTAGGTTTATAGCTAGTAAAGAATTCAAAACTAACAAAAGGAAAGAAAAAAAAAAGACTCACCTAAAAAGGAGGACGAAATTGGAGTCGAAGTTGTAAAGAGAGTAGAAATCCCAGGTTATAGAAGAGAGAGAATGTATTCTATAATGAAACAGAACGAAGTAAAGAAAAGTGAAAGGAATGAAAATCTCATTTAAATCAGTACTTGTTTTTCAAACAGCCAAAAGGCGGTACGCTAAAGATGGCGACAAATAATAAGTGGAATGTTTTTTTGAATCCATAGGTTGTAGGACAATTAACGGCTTATTATTATTAATAATGTGTCAAAAAAGGCACCTATTAAAATAGCCTAATGGAAAGCTGAATTGGCAATAAAATCCTAATCTTGCCTTTTGATTAAAAAAGATTAAAGATTTTTCTTCAATCTAACTAAACCTGATTAGCATAAATCTTGAATAATATATGCCCTAATCAAATATTGAGAAATTAATAAGTGGCACTTCAAGAATCTTGACATTTCTTATAAACTAGTTCGTGAGTCCAAGCAGATTTTTTTGATCTAACTAAATTATGATCCTAGGAAATCTCAATATGAAAGATCGTTTTAACGGCTTGATGAAATATCTAAATTTCTTGAGAAGAAAATATTCACCCTAAGGCTAAAAGTCCATAATACTATAAAAGCAAACTAAAAGTAACCAAAAGTCTATAGATTCATGAAGAAGGTACACAAGATAAAAGAGTCGCCTATCTATACATTGTAGAGCAATTGTGGGTGCATGTAACTTCAGTTAAGCACTCTATTTTTTCAAGACTTTTGGCGGGCTTTTGCAGGATACTTCACCAATAAATAGAACCTTGGCCCATGGAAAGGATTTTCTTCATATTTTTTTTGAGATTTGAGTATCTATAGAAATTCTTAGCAAATCATTGTGAGAGATTTTCTTCGTAAGTTTTTCGAGAGAATTTTGAGTCTTCATCTTTCTTTCTAATGGAAAGGAGATAGAAGGAATGCTTGAGCACAACAAGTAAGTACAGGTTGTACAATTCTTTTTGGGTAATTATAATTCTAACTTTCCACAATTATAATGACAGTTTGAATAAATGCATATCAAATTTAACCAATTTCACTCTTTCTTACTTTCTTGATGCTACATTGGTACTTTCTTGATTGTTTTCTTCATTCTTTGCTATTGTTACTATTGCATTACCTATTCATGATTTTTGTATAAAAATGAATTTTAGAATGATGGGGATAGATAGTAGTCCTCTTACCAACTTTTAAACAAAATTGTTTTGTTTTAGGAAGCAAGGTATGAAAACTTTCATAGCCTTGTTCCCCACCAAAAATGCTTGATCATAATTGTTTCTTTATTCCCTTAAGAAAATGGGATTCTTTCATTTGCATTTTTTTTTTCCAAAATTTGAAGGCTTAGCATTAGCCGATTCTTTCTATCTCAAGTAAAACCATTTTGAAAATGAAAACAATGCAGTAGTCATAGTCAAATATTTTCATCATTTATGCATTTATCAAGAAGCACTCTTTATAATTATCATGTATTGCTTTGAGTGGAAATCAATTTTGAGTCTTTTTCACATCACTCGATAGAATATACTTTCTTTTAAGTGGTACCGATTTAGGGTGCTTGTAAAGGCGCTAATCTTTTCTCATACGTAATCGACTTGCAAACCCATATTTTTCAGTGAAGTTTAATCATTGTTTTATATCTTTATTTTTTTCCTTTCTTTGGATTTTTTCCCAAAAAAAAAAGATTTAGGAGGAAAAAAAAGGGTAATTTTGACAACCAATCACACTATAAAAGGTGACAACTCCTATTTTCTTTGATCTTTGTTAGAAATTCAGTTAAAATAAATTTTAAAATTCATCAATCTTTGAAATCAAATGGCCAAAACAAAAGGAACCTTTCCTCACCTTGAAGTTGATTGATCCATAGGCCGCATCATGATAAGAGGAAGTTCACAAATTAAATACAAATAGAAGGACCATATCTTTGGTCACGATAAAGCAGAAGACGGCTTACTCTTATTTTCTCCTTTGAATCTCTCCAAAAAAACATTTACTTTTTTTTTTTACTTCAATGGAAACAAAAACAAAGAATAAAGCCTTGAATGAATGCTCAATAGAGATTTTTTTTTTTCCAAGAAAAAATTCTAAAAGAAAATTTGACTATCACTTTGGTAAAGCTTCGCTACTTTTTCAAAAAATCTTTTCTTTTTTCGAGAGTGCCTTGTTTATAGTGAAAAAAATGACAAACAGATGATAGATACAAAGATTACGATGCACACTATCACTTTTGGGTGATCTATGCACCTAGGTAAGTTTACTCAAATCTCAAATTAAAACAAGTTTAAATGAATTTTGATTAATGGCATGAGCAAATTTATGTTTTTTTGGTTCAAATATCAATTCATGTGGGTCATTTTTTTAAGATTGGTGGTGACTTTTAAGTTTTTTTTCTCACGTTGAAGGATTCCCTTTGAAACCCTAATTGTAACATTGATCTCGTAAAAGAAAAACACAACTTTGTTTTTGTTTTTGTTTTTTTTTTTTTTAGGATTCTCATATCTTTTAAGAATATAAAAGAAACTAAAATGTTATGAAAGTCTCTAGGAGATGCATAAGATACTAAAAGTGTAATACACATTAATGCAAACATCATCTTGAAAAAGTGCCTAACGCATTAAGGTCTACTTTATTGGCTCGCAATTTCAAGAATTAGGTAGGAGTCCGCCAAACTCTTGCTATACATATGAGAAGGATCAAAGAAAAGAGGACATTTGCTTAGATAGTCTAAGAAATCTTATTGTAGTCCTACTAATTTTTAGAATCTCCTAAATGTTTTTTAAAGAGTTCACTTTTATTTTTCTTGCATTTTTACTATTTATGAGGGTATAGCAAGAATTATGAGAATTTTGATATCAAGAAAGAAGGTATAATTTATTCTGCTTTTTATTCTTATATAATTTTTTTAGTGATTCTTGAATAAAATTGATTAGTTGATTAATACTTCAATTCAATTCAATTTTGGTTATTTTATCATTTTTTATTTCTTTAACTATTTCTTACAATTATTATAGTAATGAATATGTACATCCTAATTGTTGCATGATTTTTCTTTTAAAAAATTTGAAATAATAAAGCTAAGGCAATAGCTCGCCTATATTATTCTAAAATAAAATTAATTGGTTTAGGAAAAAAAGACGTGGACAATAGTTTTATTAAAGTTTTCATCATAAAAAATACTTTATTTTTTATAATTATCATAATAATTATTATTTTCTATATTTTGCTAAATAAATTTTTATATTATTAAAAATAATTAAATTAATTCAAATAATTAACTTAAAATGGTTCATTAAAATCTTAAAATTTTAATTAAAAATTAATAACGTAAAAAATATATATATATATCCATCAAACTTAAATGCAAGTCTAATTTAGTAATATATTTTGGGATTTATTTAAAAAAATGTAGCTTAAAAAAAAAAGTTAGCCAATAATTTTGTATCTCTTCGCACTCTTTGATTGGGCAGAGACAAGTCAATGATGTAGACGTGTAGTCCACTCATATATTTGAATTTGAAGAGATGAAGTCCAAATCAATGACTGCCGTGTGTCCCTCCCAACAGTTTGACAGTGCCGCTGAATTTAAGTATGCTGTCTAGAAAGAGAGACACGTGCACGTGATCTAAGGACTAAAAATTGAAAAAAGAAAAAATATATATTATTTTTTAATATCTAATTCTCACAAACCCTAAATTTGAGGAGGACTTTATTTTATCTCATGTGGAACATGGAAAAGTATGGCTACTTTCTCATTTTACTTATTTTCTTCTGAGGTTTTAAAACAGCTGTTTTCTTTTTGTGACCATGTGGCCACGTGGATCCATGTGTTGTTTTGGATGGAATGCGAGCAAGTTGAGGGTTTTTTTCCCGTCCTATTTTTATTTAAAAAATTATTTTTTACCCTTATTTCATTTTTTAATTCAAAAAAAAGAAAGAAAAGACAAAAAATTTCCACTTGAATTATGAGTTCCCTCTACTTTTTTTTTTTATAGGTTTACACATTTAAATGGTAAATGGAGAATCTCCATTTTACATCTTGTTTATCCATTTTTTGTAATATTTTTAAAGATATTTCGTTCAATTTTATCCGAATTAGCTAAAATTTGAATAGATGTTCATTGGATTTTTATTTAATTTTAAGTTGAGTTTGAAATTGATTTGAGTTATGTTTATATTTTTAATTTGTTTTAATTCAAAATTTGATTTTAAATTATATATAGTATGATAATTTAAAAAATTAAGAAGGGTACATCGATTTAAAAAAGTGAAAAGTCCACAAACTTAATCCTACATTATTTAAGATCCCCGTACCCGCCCCATTAGAGTGAATCCTCATGAATTCCCACTTAGTGGGAAAATTTATCATTCCTACGTGGAAATGAGACTACATATGCAAAAATGAGAATAAAAAATGACCTTGCTTGGTTAAATTTTTTTGATATAATAAAAAAAATGTTAATATGTTTATTACATTATTTTAATTTTTGAACATTAATTGTTAACATGTTTGGCATATTATGAAAAAAAAATATGAATACTAAATATATATTTGTTGCCATAAAAAATGACCTAAAGAATATGAAAGAGAGAAAACTTATTAATATGGTACTTTAGTGAAAGAAAGAAAAAATTAAATGCTTGGGTATTAAATAGAATAAAGAGATTCATCTAAGATTTATGCCAAAGAAAGAGTGGGTAAACATGGAGTGTCACATGTGATCACTCTAATGCTCAAGTTAATGAAAAAAATTGGTAATAAAAGTTTAATAGAGGGAAAGATTCCTCTTAAATTAGAAGCATACGTGTGGTATCTATAGAATTTGGGGAATAGGCCTAACTTATTAAAAGCTTTTAGAGCTGATTAGCTGCACGAATTAAGGAGAGTATCCTAGGTGAAGTAACAAACCATTGTACCAAATAACTTTCTACAAGCTTCTGCAAATTTCTAAGTATCTTAAGGTTGAAAATAACCTTTAACAAAGTTGGATCAGTACTTACTTGGTTGCTCCAGCAGTTTCTTATTAGGCTAGAGTTGTTTAAGGCATGTTGATAGCTCATGACCCACACATGGTTGAACTACTTAACAACTTTGTAGATTGGGGGTCATTATGTTGGATCTTGGATAGGACCATTAAACTGAATTAATCCCTATGGTTGTTTTGTAATGGTGAGTGGGTTGGACCCACATATATGATAGTTTATTGACATACCATGTTATTTGAGGGTTAATAGGCTTCTATCATAATCTTGATGAAGGTAACACATTTATGATCATCAAAGCCCTTTTATTCTCATTGTTTGGGAGAATGTAAATGATTATTCAAATAATATAACTAGAATTATATGTATCTTTTTCTTGTTAGCCTTTATTCTTCATGTTCATGGCTTATTCATATTTCATATCAATTTTAAGTGTCATAGTGGTAGTCCTTTATTATTATTTGTTGATGAAGTGAGACCATAACTTCTTCAAAGTACCTGTTTGTTATCAATATTTATAAAATTTTGTTTAGTTTGAAATTGAAAAGTTACCTTAAATAATCCAAATATTTATGTAGTTTTTGAAAGTGAGTGATTTGATTGAAATAGTTTAGTTTGTTTCATTCATCATCATTAGGTGCCACTTCTCTTGGCTCTTACTTAGAGATAACAACTTCAAATGACAATAATAGCTCTAATTTCTTCTTTTTATCCTTCTGTACTTATCAGATTTAGCCCTTTTTAACAGTTAAGACAGCTATTGTTTGCTTCAATTCTTTTATTTCCAACATTGCTTTAGTTAATCTCTTTATATAATCTTTCAAAGGTTCTTTCAGTTTTTGTTTTATATGGAATATGTTGGACGAGTCTGTCTTCCTTGCCTTGCCTGCTAGCCAAAACGAATTGTATAAGAGATTCAAAACTATTCATAGTACTAGGTTTTAAAAAAGAATACCATGACCTTGTAGCTTTTACCAATGTGATTGAAAATAATCTACACATTTGTACACACACACATATATATATACACACCATTTCTTACATTGTCATCCTTGTTTCGAAGTAGATGATCTTTTGCATCAAAAGGACCATCATATGATTCGATTTATGGTATGTGAAACTTGAAAAACATTAGTGCTTATAGAATGTCATCTATAAAAGGCAATTCTATAGCTTGTTTGTACTAGTTATTCATTTGATTGGCCTTATACTTATTAGCCTTCAAGTTCATCTTCTAATTTAAACACATAATATCTTTTTAAGCTATTCATAGACATCACTTTTAGGTTGGAAACTTACTATCACTTTAATCGTCTTATTTTTCTTTTTGATGGTCTGGTTTTCTTCGACTAAACTATTTTTTTATTCATGTTAGGTATTTTTGGTGGTTTTCTATCATTTCAAATAAATTTGATAATTTTTTATTATTTTAGGTAAATTTGGTGATTTTTTATTCATGTCAGATACCTCTAATAGTTGATTATTGGGTTTTATTTTTCTTGCTTTTTCTTATAAATTGAAGGATTGATTTGATTGATGGAAATGTCTATGTGATAATTGGTAGTTAACAATATTTGAAGAATAGTGGCTATTTGATCATTTTTATCTTAAAGTAGATGGAGGATTCAAAGATAATTTAATTGTTTGTATTCAAAGAATCACATATGACTTTGTAGGGGTGGTTGGTGGGAAAGAAACTGTCAAGGCTAATCTTGATAATAGTGATGGGTTCATGGGTGTCGCCAGCATGGATGTATTCTTAAGTTCTTAAATTATTTTTAATATTTTTTATTAAATATAAAAATTTATTAATTAAATATTATATTTTATTATTAATAATAACACATTATACTATTGATAAGATGATGATTATTTTTTATATAATTAAATATAAGTATGTTTTTATTAAATTTTATTTTAAAAAATTAATATATCTACTATTAATAAGATTTGTAAGTAATATGCATTTAAAAAATAATTTATTTTTTTATAAATTTAATACTTGAAGTGGTTTTTTTATTTATGAAACTTCTTTTAAGATTTTTAATTCATTAAATAAATTTGGACTACTAATATAATTAGCATATTTTATTTTAAAATTTCTCAATAATATATTAATATATAGTTTTTTAAATTGTTGTCACTGAAAAATAATTTTTTTCTAAATCATATAAAATATATATATAATTAAAACACTATTTAACAGAAGTTAATAGTAAATTTCATTATAAAAAATTATTATACAATAAGTTTAAGATGATTATGTAAATAGAAAAGATCATTAAAATTCAATAAAAAATAATAAACAACTTAGAAAACTTTTTTCCTTTAATATTATCTTATAATTAATTGTAAAAATTTTATTAAAAAATAAGAAGTCAATAAAATATTAAAATTTAAATGATAAAAATTTAAAATGCTATTAAAGTTAAATGAAAAATAAAAAAGAAAGTTCTCTTTTTTATTATAAATTTAAAATAAATTAAAAAATAAATATTTGTCTATTTAAAAATTTATTAAAAATTAAAAAAAGAAATGTTTAAAATGAGGCCCACTTAAAAATGGAGCCCTACTCCATTGCCTAGGTGGCTTTACCCAAGGGTCCAAACCGGCGCCAATCAACCTTCTGACAACTCATGACCTACACATGTCTAACTTGTGGAATAACTTCATAACAATGACTAAGTCAAACCAACACATTTAATAGTTTATTAACATACTATGTTGTTTGGGTGTTAGTGAGCTTCTATTACAAGCTTGATTAAGGTATCACATTCATGATCATTAATATTTTTTAGATAAAATTTTAATATTTATTTTATGATATTAATCAAAATTTTATATTTTAAAAGTAACAAATCAAATCTTGATTTATTAATTTAGTTTAAATTAAATTTTATTAAAAAATTTAAAAATTTAAAATATTTAAATTAAAAATTTTATACAATAAATTTTAATTTAATTTTTTTATAGATATAAAAAATTCAAGCTACAATTACAAAAAATTTCATAATTTTTTGAGTAATTATGTTATTTTTTTAAAAAATAATATTATAAATTTTAAAAAATATATTTTTAATACTCAAAAAATTATGAAACATTTGTTATGGTAGCTTGAATATTTTTTTTATATTTGTGAAAAAATTTGAGTTAAAATTTATTGTATAAAATTTTTAATTTTAATACTCTAATTCTTTAAATTTTTAACAATGTTTAATTTAAACCAAATTGATGGATCAAAATTTAATTTATCATTCTTTAAACATAAAAGTTTGACTGATAACATAAGATAAATATCAAGGTTTTATGAGACTTTTACCCATATTTTTTTCAAACTTAATTTTGATAATTTTTTAAATTATACTATTTTTATTTATTTTAAATTGATATATAGATAATAAAAACTTATAACTCTATTTTAAAATATACTGTAGTTGAAGTTAAAATTTTTATTTGATTATAATTCAACAAATTAAAGTATTAGCAATGCCTATAAGTTCTATTAAAAAAAAGATCAAAAGCAACTAATTCGACGCTATTAACAAAAGCATTTGACTTAGTTTAGTAACTAGGAAAAAAATGTTTTATATAAAAAATCCAATATAAGTATTTACACGATAGATTATTATTAAAAATAAAAAATTGAAATTAATAAAAATTTAAAAACAATGAAAACTTTTTTAAAAAATATTATCTATAACTTATTTTTAAATTACTTCCTCTATGATTTTAAATCATTGTATTGTATTACTCATTTGGAAAGTAATCATCTGATTACCAAGATCATCTAAAATCACCATGCAGGAATGAAATGAGATCACTAAATTATAAATTAATAAAATTTTAATAATTCCATTAAATTCACCGTAATTTTGATTAAATCACTATACTAGATAATTTTAAATGTATTTTATTAATTATATTAATAAATTTCGTTTTTATAATAAAAATAAGTACACGCAAAGATTAGATTAATTCGACCTTAAATTAAGTGATAACAAAAAAGTGGATATTTGTTCATCGGAGAGAGACAAAAAGAGAGAGAAATGGAACACGAGGGCGCCTCGTTGCGAGATTTGATGGGCAAAGAAAGGCGCCGGTGGCTAACGTGCTTTGTCTACTGGGCCGATACGTCTCGTTCTTCCCCTAACCCACCATTGCATGCAGCTGTTGGGCGCATCGGTTAGCCTTCAGCACCCTTTTTGGTCCCTATTAGCCCTACCTTTGCCTCTTCTGTACCCATCATGAATCATTCTAAAAGAAAGTGACCAAAAAAAAAAAAAAAAAAGCGAAAAGCGAAGCAGAACACAACACAACGCCCCATCCCATCGCACCCCACCATTATCTTTTGTCTATGTTATTTTATAGTGTTATGGGAGGCAACAGAGAATATGGTAACAGGGCACCACAAAAGTCAGTGAAGCTTGCGTTTGTTGTTTACCGGGAACAGAATAGAAAGCTAGAGGCAACCTTTCGTGGTTCTCCTTTCTCATCCATTTCCAACGTGCCTTTTTGTTTGCTCATTTAATTTTTAATTTTTAAAGATTTTTGGACAGTTCGCAGTTTTGGGATGTTATACCAATGGGGAGATATTATTGCAACCCTTTATGATGAGGGTGGCATAGACTGACATGGCCATTGGCACTCAAAATTATGGCTGCAGACTTTGTTGTGTCAGCTTCTTTATTATATTTTAAGGAGGCTTAAAATACTTGGTGGTTTATGTTTCATAACAATCATAAATTGAATGTAATATGAATTTGGACTCTTTCTATCTTTCTTTTACAATTTTTTTTTCTCCAATGCTTATTATCATAAATGAGATTTCAATTGGAGAAATTTGGAGTGTCAAAAAAAGATAAAAATTACCATCAATTGTTTTAAGTATCGTTACTATGAGAACTAGCGACACATTGAATTCTTTTTTTGAAATAAAAAAATCTTTTTAAAGTAAATATCGCTTGAAATTTTGAGTTTTATTTTTTAATTAAATTTTATTTTTTAAAATATATTCAAATAAATTTTGATATATTAATTTTATTTAAGTTGAATTTTAACTTAAAATAACTGTAAAAAAATAATGATCTTTTTATTATTGAAATTTTTAAAAATTATTGAAACAAAATTGTCTATTTATTTCGATATTATCTCTCAAATTTTTTAAAAAAAATTAATTAATTAGTTATTTTTTATAAATTTTTTAAAATTTTGACTTTATAAAAAAATTATTTTCAATACATAAAAAAATTTAAACTTTTTTGTAAGGATATCTTGAATATTTTTTTACATATATGAAAAATTTTAGGTCAAAATTTATTGTAAAATATCTTCAATTTAAATGTCTTAATATTTAAATTTTTTTTTAATGTGACTCAATTTGGATAAAATTGAATTGTTAAGGTTTTAAAAGTAAATGTTTGATTGGAAAGAAAGAATAAAAGTTAAAGTTTAAAATGATATTTATTATGATTTTAAGTTTGATTTGATTAAAATGATGAATCTTAAAATTTATTTTTGGCTTGTCCTTTAATGAAAATCAAGAAAAATAAGAATCGTCATCGATTTTTTTTTTTTATGGACTGGTTGATCACTGAAATTATTTTTTAAAGATTTTTTTCTTTATAAAAAAATCTAAAGAAAAGTAAAAGAAAATATTTGTGGCATTGGTTAAATTTTATCAAGAAATTTGAGTTTACGAATCGATTATCTGTGAGGAAGGATCAACACCTTCACAAACGCTCAAAATTAGTATCACTTAAACGAAAAAGTATTTTATCGAGTGATGTAAAAAAAAAAAAAAACTCAAAATTGATTCTCATTCAAAGCAAAACATAATAATTATGAAAGACCATTTGGAGACTGCATGAATGATAAAAACTTTCGAGGATGCTTATTACCATATCTTGATCTCCAAAACTATCTTATTTAACATTCAGAAAATCGATTTCTACCAAATCTCTGAATCTCAAAAGAAATGTGAAGAAAAAATTTTGTTTTATTTGAAATTATGAGAGAGTACTCAAAATGATGCATTTTGGGTGAGATTAAGAAGAAGTACTAAAATCAACTCTCATTTCCTCAAAATAAACACAATTTTGTTTACAACTTTGTGCGAGGAAAGATTTTAACACACACGTCATTCTAAAATTCATTTTGTGCAGAAAACATTTACAACTCCGTGCAAGGAAAGATTCCAACACACACGTCATTTTGAAATTCATTTTGTGCAAAAAATATGGGTATGCAATGAAAAAGTAGTAGAAAAAAAGAGCTTAGTAAAGCGAACTAGAAAATATCACGAAAATAAAAGAATATCAAAATGCTGAAGATAGCATCAAGAAAGCTCTAAAATAATATCAAGAATGTCGAAATCTGGAGCAAAAGTGCCATTGTCCCTCTGCAGCCTAAAAACAACATTTTTTTTTGCAACTTTTACTAGACTCTAAAAAAAGGTGCCTAAAAAAGGGCTCGATTATTGAAGAAACTCAACTAACTTGGTTAAATAATGTAGATTCTTATTTTAGGTCTTCTTGAACTGCCATTAGAATACTCTGCCTTCAACAACACACTTTAAAATCGAGACTAACTCAAGATCAAAAGTTAACTTGTGGTCAAAAACTTTTCAAGATTGGGATTAACTCAAGGTTGGGAGTTTCCTAGATTAGGGTTCAAAGTTAAAGGTCAGGATCAAGATTTTCCTTCATCTAGTTCAAGATCTAGAGTTTCTTAGATCAAGGCTTAAAGGTGAAAATCAAGACCAAGATTTTCCTTCATCTCATTTAAGATTGAGATTTTTCTTCATCTAGTCCAATGTCAGGAGTTTTCTATAATGAGGTTCAACGTTTCCCTTTATCTGGTTTGAGATTAAGATATTTTATCATTTAGTTTAAGGTGAGAATTTTCTAGATCAAGATTTCAAGATAAAGACCAAGTTCAAGATTTCCTTCATTCAAACTTAGTTTAAGAACTTCATCTAGTTTTGAAAATCAATGGTATTCCAATTAGCATTAAGTGTTTTTTGTTTGTTAGATCCTCGTTTTCATCTCTTATGCCATGGATGATCATAAAGCTTACAATGACGTAGTTCACTGTCCTCGTCTTAGTATATCATGCATCCATTGTTACAAGAGTAAATCTTTTTAATTGGTAACCCTATACCTTGTAAGCATTTTTTTTTGTACTACAAAAATTCTCAGTCATTAGATTATTGACTATAATCTTCTATTTCATTAATTAGTAAATATCATCGTAGCACTTTTTAGAAATATGATGTTCTCGTTTAATATTCAACATTTTAGTAACAGTAGACAAGTGAATAATTTTGACACCTATATCATAACTGTTGATTAACAGCAGTCAACACATCATAAAAACATTAGGCATCTAGATTAGGGCATTCCTCCATGTGTTGCGGACTAGCTCATCTATTATCATTGTTTGGTATGTATTGGCATATTCATGCATAATGGTAGTTCCTTCTTAGGCATGATATTTAGTTGACCCATAATTAGAGTACTCATTATTTTTTTCATGGCAATTCCAAACACAATATCTTGATACAAAACTATATTTAGCAATGGTTTCATAGCAATGATATCTAACCACATCAATAATTTTATAGCAATGGTTTTTAACATTTTTTTATAGTTATGTAGATATCTTATCTTATCTTTGTTCATAAACATCAATTGACTATAAGTGAATTGAATAAATTATTACATTTTATCTAAAACAATTTGATTTAAGAATCCATCTACAAGCTTGAAATATATCCACTGACAATTTAATCTATTCATATTTTAATTTCTTGATTAGTTTTAAACTAGTTCTTAACAACTTGCGTTCTAAAATTTTCAACAACTTGGCAACTTGTTATCAAAATTTCAACCAAACATCGAAAGGCATGTTTAATTTTAGTCATAACTTAAATTACTAAGTAAAATCATTATTAAATAAATTTCGAGTATACATCAAAAGTACATGACTTATGGTACAACTAGTATAGTATTTTATATATACCACCCAAACTCCAAAGATAAGTGGTTTTACATCATTCAATAATATATATACTTACATGAAGTATAATATCGTAAGTCATTGTTCACTTTATCTTGTAAAAATTTAGGTAGTATATCTCTATAGTTTTTCAAGAATAATACATGTATTGATATGAGTTGGTGTTTTTTTATTGAAACACATACCCATATTCATTAGTACGTACCTGAAGAGTAATGACGATACTGCACAAAATTTACACTTAATAAAATGAATAATAATCTACACAATAATGTGCCACGCATAAATATCATATTTCTAAACTGTCCAATTTAGATAATTCAAGAATTATTATTGAACAATTTTCTTCGATGCACATGCAAAGACGTGAGTAATAATAAATATTCACTAAAGTTCTCAAATGATGTGTCTAAAAGCTATGTTTTAATTAGATTTAATATATTGTCTGTCAAATTTAACACATATAAACCATACTTATTAACAAATAAAATTAAAAACTAAAAAATTTAATTAATATTTGACTAATTTAGTATTCATAAATAAATTAAAAAAATTATTTTTCTCATATTAGTTTCAATCTAATTACACAATTACCTAACAATTCTATAATAAACTACACTCATTAACAAATAAAATTAATAATTAAAAATTTTAATTAACATCTTAATTAATTTAATTTCATAAACATCTTTTCACATTGTTTATCTTCAATTATAATCTACTTGAAGTATTACATAATTAATTTAACATAAACAAAGTTTACTAACAAATAAAATTAACAATTAAAAAATTTAATTAACATCTAACTAAATTAATTTTTCAAAAAAATCTAATTAAATTATTTACCAAAAATTAATTGCAATCCTAATAAACAATTATATCTAGCTAATCTAATAAAAGCCAAATTTATAACAAATAAAATTAATAACTGCAAAATTTAATTGGCATCTTGATTAATGTAATTTTCATAAAAATCTATTCAAATTATTTATCTTCAATTATATTTTAATTAAACTATTAAATAATTAATTTAACATAAACCAAATTTATTAAAAAATAAAGTTGACAACTAAAAAACTTAATTACCATCTAACTAATTTAACTTTTTAAAATAAATCCAATTAATTGTTTCTTACAGATTAATTACAATCTAATTAAAAAATTATATCTAACTAATCTAACAAAACCTAAATTTATTAACAAACAAAATTAACAACTACAAAAATTAATTAACAACTAACTAATTTAATTTTTCATAAAAATCTAATTAAATTATATCTTAAATTAATTACAATCTAATTAAACAATTATCTAACTACTCTACATAAACTAAACTCATTAGCAAATAAAATTAATAACTATCAAATTGACTTAACATCTTAATAAATATAATTTTCATAAAAATCTATTCAAATTATTTATCTCCAATTACAATTTAATTAAACTATTATATTACTTATTTAACATATACAAAATTTATTAACAAATAAAATTAACAACTAAAAAAATAATTAACATCTAACTAATTTAATTTTTCAAAAAAATCTAATTAAATTATTTATTAAAAATTAATTACAATTTAATTAAGCAATTATCTCTAACTAATCTAACAAAACCTAAATTTGTTAACAAATAAAATTAACAGCTAACTTAATTTTTCATAAACAAAATATTTTCTAACTAATTTCTAACCAAAACTATTACAATTACCTGTAGGAGTAGTAAATTTGTCAAGATGAGGCGAAAATATGGCCATTCGCTAGGAGAAATCGATGTTACAAAATTTCTAAACTGTCCTTTCACGTTGAGACTAGTCGAATGAGGGGGAGAGTTGCAAAGAGGGAGAAGGAAAGTTGTAGAGAGATAGAGGGAGCATTGCAGGGAGATAAAAAGGGAAAGTTGCAGAGCAAGACAGAGATGGAAAGTTGTAGACAAGGGAGGGAAAGAAAAAAGGGAGTAGTGCTCCAAAAGGAATAAAGAAAATTAATTAAAATTAATTTAGCCATTAAAAAATATAAATTAATAAAATTAAATTATGACAAAGATTTTATTGATCGCTAAATTTTATTGTTAGTCTATCACTAATCAAATAGTAAGTTAAAATTTTAATTTTGTAATAATTTTGTTGATAATCTCTCAGTATTTAATGACTGATTTTATTTATTACTAAGTTTTATTATTATTTTGTAGATTTTCTTGTAGTGTCTAAAATAAATTAAAACATACGTTTTAAAAAAATTATAATAAGCAAAATAAAGAAATGCTTGATCATCAAAGAATATAACACTTGAAATCAAGAGCCGACAAAAAAAAAAGGAGGATTATAACATGAATAGAGGAAAGATATTAAAAAAATGGAAATAAGAGGAATATACGGATCTAATTGACTTTAGTTAAACCTCTACTACAACTTTAATGTATTGGGTTATTTGATGTGACTTAATCTTTGATGACAGATTCTAATGTAAAGGATAATATAGCTAGGACGTATTTAGAGTGGAACAAATATTCAATCTTATTATGAATTTATATAAAACAATTAGATTGAGATTAACTATCAGCAATATACATATAGCTTCACAAAAGTTCTTGTCACATCAATTAAAACTCCATTTTTTTTTTTATTCATACATAGAGTGAAATTTGGCATACTCTTATCTAGGGATTCTGACAATAAAAACTTTAATAAAGATAATTTTGAATATTTTTAAGAAGACAACTCTCATTCTAAAGATGTGAAAGAAAAAGATTATGAAATACCACAAGATATTCTTAAGCAAATGAAGCAAGAAAAAAAGCAAATAGGCCTCTATAAGGAAGAAGCTAAAATGGTTACGCAGGAAAACTATAGAAGACAAAAAAGAGGATAAAATAAGTGCCATAGAACTGAAGAAGGAATTGAAGCATAATGGAACATAAATTACCACTAAAATCAGAATGTCCTCTAGTCCCAAAAAAAAAAAAAAAACTATGAGAAGGAAAAAAAAGAAAATAATCATCCCGATACATCAAGAATCACGGACATTCTCGATAGCTAAGAATCGTGTTGTGAAAAAGCCATCAACACACAAGGATGAATAAGAATTACTTTCTAATGGATTATTAAAGTCAAAGTAACAAGATGAATGAGAATTGTTTTCAAGTTAACTCTATGAATTCAGAGTGACAAGATGGATGAGAATCGTTTTTTAGTTAGCTCTATAAAATAACATGATAAAAGTTAATTACTTTCTAGTTGATTCTGTAAATTCAATACATTAGGTTAAATTTGACAAAAATGAATTGAAAGATGAAATAAAAGGTTCTTGTGAAGAATATGGTAGTTTTTATGGGAAAAAATTAAGTAATCATTCCAAAAGAGCCATTAAGGGGAAAATGGGTAAGTATACCCATAAAATAGCCATTAGAGCTGACTTTATTTGCAAAAATCAATCTAAAGATATTTTTGATGTATATTTTTGCAAGATTGGTTAGATGTATATTTTTACAAATAAAATAAATGGAGGTTTTAAGAATTAAAAATTTATAAAATTAATTACAAAAAGATAATAATCAATGTAATAAATCACCCAATCAAAGGAATAATTTTGAAATCGGTTTAAAAATTGATCATTGATATAAAGATAAGAATTTTTTAATAATACGACCTAACAACCTATCTCTTCATACTTCTTTGGTAGCCAAGCCATGATCTCTGATTATTTTTTTATGCCAATAAATAACCTTAAATAAAATCTTAAGATTTAATTTCTCTACAAGATTAAAAATTAGAGAGACTTGTCAATTCTAGCCAACAAACACACATGTAAGTTTTTTCAAACTAGATTATATATCTCCATAACATAAAATTAAAAATCATCTTTGTAATCAAATATGTTATTTATCATTTATATTAGAATATTTAAACAATTACAGATTTAAAATTTTAATTAGTAATTTATTATCTTGATGATTAAATAAAATATTTTTTTTGTTGCAATCAAATAAAACAATAATTTTAACAAGTATAGAAGATATATAAATAACGAAGAAGTAAAAAAAAAAAAAATCAATCAAATCTCATAATTATTGGACAACCAAATCCTTGATTATCATTTGATAAGGAAAAGATATTTGGCAATTCATGAGAAAAGAAAAAGATAGAAAATAAAGTGAATATTCTCTTGTAGGAAATACCTCTTCCTTGTATATTAATTTTTAAACATGATATTCTACTATAATCTGGCGATAAGGTGAGGTAAAGATAAAATCTCTACAACCACTTTTTTAAATAAAAGATAAAGTAAATGTAGCATTTAGCAAAATTTTAATGCAATTATGTGCGCCAATGCATGCCAACCCTTTATTTAAAGATATCTTCTAGTTCATCCACACTTTTTACAATCTAACTTTTTATGTCCAAATCAAGTAAAATATTTGTCCATCTTAGTTGAGTTCTTTCACCCACCTTATTAAATATAAAACATAATCAAAAATCGAGATTGAACCAATTGACAACTATCAAAAATATGATAAAATAAAACAACATATATGACTGTTATGTATTATATCATCTATTAAGCAAAGATCATTACCATGGATATTTGAACCAATATCCATGGTCCTTCACGTAAACATATATATATATATATATATATATATATATATATATATATATGCTTTATATCATAGAATGAAAAAAAAATGTATTATAAAAATAAAAGAAAACACACATCAAATTAAATGTTCAAAAGAAAGTAACTGTTAAAAATTAAAAAAAAAACACATAAAAAAAACTAAATGTATCAATGATTAAATATTGAACAGTATCTTGAAATGCCATGGTAAGGATCATCATTTTTGACATGTCAAGTTTTCTTTTATATTTTTAGGATCACCAATTTGATACATTATATTTGCATTCACACTTTTTTCTTTTCCTTTCCCAAAAGCTTGATATAAATCAACCAGATTTTTAACCATACAATAGGTACGAGACTAATGTCATTTCATTCCACATTGATAGCATGAAGTTTCTGTAAAATGATATAAGATTTGCCTTTTTTTGGCTTCTCATTACTATATGATTTTCTGAAAGTTAGGCAAATTATTACTAGGTTTACCATATTTGCAAAAATTATTTTGACCCCTACCTCGTCCTCGTCCTAGTCTGTGGCCACGACCTTAACCATGACTATTGATTGTTATAGCTTTCACTTGAAAGAATCTTGTAGAACTAGTTGAACGAAATTGATGATTTTTCATCAAAAATTCATTATTTTGCTCTGCCACAAGGAGATATGTAATCAACTCATAATTTTTTTTTTAAACTCAAGCTCATAATATATATTGGTGTTGCAAAAGCACATTTGAGGCACGAAAAGTAGATAATGTTTTCTTTAATTTTTCATCTTTTATAATTTTCTCTCTACACAACATAAGTTTGGAAGTAACATGGAATACTGTAGAGTTATGTTCACTCACTATGTTATAACTCATGAACATAAATGTTGCTAATCAAAGCAAACTTTTGGGAGAATTGCTGTCCTATAATGATCATATGCTTTTTTTAAGCACGCCAAAGTTTAAGTGAATCCTTTATGAAGATGATAACGAAGAAAAACCATTGCTCTAGTACAACTTTTATTAGATCTATCATCATTTTCTTTAATGGTACCTCTAAGATCCATAGCATCCAAGTGCATTTTAGCATCTCATATCCATGATAAATAGTTACTTCTTGTAATGTCAACAGCCACACATTTAAGTTTTGTGAGATTTGCCATGATAAAATTTCTAACATATCAAATACGACTTACATTAATATGGTCACAAAAATACATGATTGAATAAATGATATATGAAGGCTAAAGTTTCATTCAATATATAATGATAAAAATATATAAAAATTTATTCAGACATATTCTAATCAATTGAGATAACATGATAAGTAAAATATAACGAGAATAAAATAATCAAAATATATAATATATAATAATAATAATTAGTAATTACAATATCCATAATAACAATAAATTCTATGGTATTAGTGTAAAAATCATGATAACAAATATAAGAAAGTATAAAACAGATCAATTAAATCATCATATCGAGAAAGAAATGAAGATATTATTGATTATAAAACTTTAAATAATAAAAGAGTATAATACAAAAATGAATAATATATGATCTTAATTTTACAAATATATTTCAGTGTATAATAATCAAAGATATAATAATAAATTTTAAAAATTACAATACTACAATAATATATAAAATTTAAAATGATAAAGATAAGTATTAGAACAATAATCAAGAATACTAAGTGATCCACATGATTCCAGTGTGGTGGTCGAAGGCAAGAGCTTGCATCTCCATGGTGTTATCTTTCTTTCTGGTTAGCCTAATGATGAACCATTCAAAAAGTTATTAGTTGGGGAAAAAAGTCATAATTAACATCAGATTTATATTATCAGTTAAATTAAAAGCAATCAGATGGCGAATAAGTGAAGAGCAAATAGTTTCATTGCCCTGAAATTGATGTTGTCTCTAACACATTCCTCTCTTACATGTTCTCTCCAGTAATCTTTGACAAGTACACGCATGCACCAAGTAAAAGAATATACTTTTGTTATTATATTAATGATTCACGGCATAGAACGGTACATCACAGGCTGAAGCCATTATTTATGAATTGGTAATCCTGTCTGCTTTTCCCTTTTCCTAATGTTTGTGTGCTTAGTACATGACCGCTCTTTTTTAACCAGAAAAGCACATATATTTCCTGGTACCTACAATATTATATATGTCTGATAGAGATGAGGCTGTATCTTTACATATATAAGTCGCCCCTTAAAAACAATTCATTGAGTGAATAACATCAGAAGCTGTTCCATCAGCATTGGTGCAAGATGCTTGGGCCGCTTGGTTTTTGTACGTGAGCTGAATGTCTTTCATTCGTATACCTGTGCATGGCTGCTTCGAGCTACAGTCAAATTTAACTGCTACTTCTGATGCAGATGTCCCCCGGATGTCTTCATATGTTACATCACTGATTTTAACACCAGAAACCTGCAATGCAAAATCTTAGGGTGGAAAGTTGAACTATATATATTGAAATTGACAAGTATGCATGATTACTAGTTGGTTCAGAAAACATGCATTCAATCCTCTCTTTCTCTTCTTCATTTTTAGCATGATACTAATCAATCACCTGATGAGGGCACTGGTGGTGAGGGCAGTAATGTTGATCAATTATGATGGGGTTGTTGGCATTTTTCATGACTGCATTTTGGAAAAGAATGTTCTTAGCGAAACCACGGCTTGGTCTCCCCCAAGTCTTGATCCTCAGCCCGTTCTGAGTGTTGGTAAATGTAACTGTTTTAACTGTCACGTTTTGCACACCAGCTTCTTCAAGCTCCTTTCCCAGACTCCCAATGCTGCACCATTATATTGATCAATCGCATGAATATCACCACGAAGATATAAAAATAACAATAACTATCAAGTCTCCGTTTACCTGATTCCATGGCCAGGACCACATGCAAGGTTCTCAATCCATAGGTTAGTGGTGCCAGGGCCAACTGAGACGCAATCATCTCCGGTTCCAATCTTAGAGTTGAGAATGGTGACACCAGTTGACTTTTGCACATGAATCCCATCGGTGTTGGGGCTGGAAGCAGCTGCAGACACTTTAACGCCTTCCAGTTTAACATTGTTGCAGCTGTGGATGACGATGTTGAATAATTGGCTGTTAACTGAGCTCAGTCCATTGATCATGATGTTGTTCGAGTTGCTGAAGCGCAAAGTCTGTGCAGTGATCGTTATGCACATAATCAAAATGTTAACACTTTAATTTTCGAATAACCTGATCATGAATATGTAATATTGTAAATCATTTAGACAAAAAGGCAAAAGGGTTTCAACAGCTAGTTTCCTTCTTCATGAAAGAAACTAATTAAGCGCCCCATATGCATGCATATGATGAGAGGCTACTATGAAGAACAATATTGATTAGTTTATCATTAATTTGAACATACCGTGGCACCGCTGGGGCAGTCTTTGCCAGAGTCCTTGCAAGCCCAGAGGCCAGCACCTCGACCGTCAAGTATCCCACCTGATATGGAAACTCCATCAACATCCTCAAACAAGAGCCAGTTCTCGGCGTCTCCAATGACTTTATAATCTGCGGGAGCCAGGAGGGTGCCATCTATACGTATGGATATATCACGGTTTCTGCATTTTCCTTGGAAAGACACGCTATGTAGCAAGAACCTGCCTGGTGGCACGTAAAGGGTTGCAGGGTTGCTGGAGCCACAGGCTTGGCGCCATGCAGTAAGAAAAGCTTGGTTTGAGGAGGTTGTGCCATCGGGTCTGGCTCCATAACTAACCACATTGTATGTCGTTCTGGCTGCTAATAAAGATGAGGGGAATAGGAAGAGAAGTGCAAGAAGAAGACGATGATTGGTGAATGCGTTCGCCATTTTGCTTCTGGCTGGGCGGATGATCGAGATTATGATACTTAGTAGAGAGATAGAAATTAAGAGATGGATGTAGAGATGAAGGTGATGAAAAATGGATAAATTTGAGAGATATTTATAGGGATTGAGTGGAAGTTTTTGGTTTAGGTTCGCGTAAAAAGGGAAGGCAGTAATCATGGAGGGGCTTGAATTCTGGTGTGTATGGTGCTGTTGAGCCATGTTAGTGGGTTGGCTAAGTGGAAGGGAAAATCAAGTAACATGAGTGAAATTTCATCAGAACTAGCTGAAATTAAGATTTGGGGCATACCAATCGTGACTAATTAGCCGAGAAATATGACAAGATAAAGAGGAGAATTGCAGGTGGATGCACGCAGGCGCGGTTGCTTGAGGAAAGAGATTTCATACAATTCATAGTTCATAAGTAGTCTTATTAATTAGTTAGGCCTATATATATGTGTATGCACGCTTGTATATCCTAAGTGGTGTTGACCCTTAAATCAAGTGGCTGGCTAGCTCACGTAGTCTCTTTAGTCTCAATGTCATCATCCACTTCATTATTTCTTAACTACATTAACTAATTAATTCCCACAATCTCTTGCATGATAACTGATTCGTGCAACTACAATTTCGCAATGAAAACATTATATTTTTCATATCCTTTAATTTCTTAGCCTTTTAATGGTTTTGCTCTATTAATTTGAATCTAAAATTGTATGTATGTACGACCCGGAATTATTTTTTAAGCACATGATATATATGCATGTTCTCAGGTGTGAATGCTGCATTGCTCATAATGGTATACTTGCCCTGCTTCAGGACATCCATGTTTCAGGCATATTTGCCTTGCAGGGTGTACACCATGTGCTTCTTGTTGACCTTCTATTTCTTGCTACAGTACGTTTGTTTGCATAAACATATATTTATGTCTTCTTTCAGTAAGATCAGATTAAGTTGTCATCCTACTGGTTAACAATGGTGCACCTTTTGCAGTAATAATTTACGAACTGATTGACCAAACAAAAGATTACATGACAAACTATAAATCTTAAGTCCGTAGCTTCTAAGTGATTGCAATTCAACCAGTATTTAACGACCCTCCCCACTAAACAAAACAGTAATCTCAGCTGCTTTTATTAAAGTCCAAGTGATTCAGAATTCAGAGGAATGACAATGTCAGTGACCCCTGATTAAGGATTCCACCTCTCTAAGCTAAGAAAATGCACTCATATTCATTGAATATGCTTTCCTATTTCCGCAACTCAAACAAGCTCCTTTTCAACAATGCCCCATTTTTCTCGCACTAATGAGTTACGCTATGTAGTTGTGGAAATTGTAAATTTTGATTATTACTTTGTCAAACAATTTGACCCAATCATAGATTTTGGCTTACAAATGTTATCACCTGCCTTGCTTTGATAAAATTTAGCATTTTTTCAGTGCTCTGTTTTGGGTGCTCTGTTTTTCTTTTAAGGATTTTCCTACTTCATCAAAAACAACATGTTTGACATGATCAATTTGCTTCAATCTAGTATAACTTGATAGGAGTAAGAGTAACCACAACTCAACATCCAAAGCAGCAATTAAGGAAACTAGGAGAACAGTGACCTCCATTCCATTTATATTTTAAACGATGTCACTTGTTGCGGCTAGGACATCCTTTTTAAAACATACGATACCCAGCAAGGGTGGTGGAATATCTTGATAATACTATATACGCATGACAATGAGGCTCTGCAATTTTGCCACAGGCTCATGCAATAAACTTGCTTCTCTCATCGCCTATTCTACCAATTACTACTATTTTCCATTTCCTTCATGTCTTTTTAAGCTAAGGCTCGAAGGACATGGATATTACATATTTCATGTATATATGATTCTAATAGAATCACTTGGGTGTTATTCCTCTTCACAGGCAGCTGATGGACTGAACAAACAACTGATTCTAATAAAATCAATGGTATGTAACATCACTGATTTTCATTCTACCGTGCATCCAATTGGCATTCCACGTGGAAAAGAAAATGACATTCAAGTTGAAAGCCATTACCTAGTGGTCATTCATCGATAAAAATTAAAGCAAGCACATCTTTATGTATTACTAAATTCATTTAAAGTCCAACCATTTGTTGAGTATATCTCTTCCTAATTTATATACAATTTGATTATAAAATATATACTTCATACATATATGCATTCACTAGATAAGTTTAACCTTATTTTATCAATGGTGAGCATATCAAGTATGTAAAATCAAGGTATTTTCATAAATTAAAACAATCAAAATAGCTACAAGATGAGTATACTCGAATCTTTATTTCTTGGTTTCAAGAAAAGGTACTTATTTATTTCTTTAACATGATCATATGTTTTCTATTTATTTCATACTAAAATCTATTTGATTAAACTTTTGTCCAAGGTTGCATCTGAAGTATGAACGCAAAATCCACCTGCCTTTTTGGTGAAATTGATAGCACATGGACTTTTACATACATGGAAACATGATAATAATCGAGTCACACAAAAAAGTGAAGTCACTATAATTGCAACAACAATGAAAATTTTAAGTGCTAAGGACAAAAATCCAATAATTAAACAATTATCATTTTATGGTGTTATCAAGGAGATATGGGATCTTGATTATAACATGTTCAAAATATAATTGTTCAAATGTGATTGGGTTGACAATAATGGTGGGATTAAATTAGATGAGGTTGGTCATATATTACTTGATCTTAAATGACATGAGCATAAATCTGATTACTTCATTTTAGCTTTTAAAGCTAAATGAATTTTTTATGTTCCCTGACCGACTAGATCTAATATGGTCCATTGTTTGCTATATTCCATAAAAAAGAATATAAATATAATGAGAGAAATAATGATATTGACAATATAGAAGAATATGATTCTATTATTGAAAACATACTTGAAGTCCATTTAAGTGAGGAGATCACTAAAGATGATGTTAACTATATATGACTCGATTATCATGGAACTTGGATTAATGAAGTATACAAGTAAACTTTATAATTCACGGCAAAAGCATTTGATTATTTTTTTTATGGTATCATTGTTTTATTGCAAAAACTATTATCATATAATGAATTATGCTTAAACTACTTTTTTACACTATATTTTATATTTACAGATTGTAGATATGACTAAGAAGTTGTCAGAGTCGATTACTAAATCTAGAAGACTAACAAATTTGACAAATGAAAAAAATTTTGGGACAAAGAAGCAGGTACAATTCAATTCAAAAGGCATGCCATATAGTGTTGAAGCAATAACCCTTATGTCTACTCCTGGCATTCTTGCACGTACCACAGTGCCTATAACTTATAGTGATTAACAAAAGGTTTCTGATCATTTGAAAGATAAGACGTGAGAATATGTTCAGGTTTAACACTTTCACCACAAATATATAATATACTTTTCATTAGCATAGTAACTTACCGAATTTGATTTTTAGGATGCTTTTGAAATTGATCTTCGTATGAAAAAGATGACTTATAGTCAATTGACAACAAATTTAAAACGTTTAAGAATATCCTAGTAACAAAATATATAATACTTTTTGTGAATAATCTTGATGCTATGGCAACGCCATCTATGATCTACAGTTTCATTTCAATGAATGATCAAGAGAAGTTTGTTAAATTATTTCTTTTAGAGGATTTTAAGGTATGTTTATGTATTAATATGTTTCTTTGAACTCTAAATATTTTTGTTTCTTTATTGTAAAAATTAAGTGAAGAACAAAAAAATGAGAAAAACGTAGTAAATATCCTCATTGATTAAGTCGGGGTGGATATGAAACTTTAAAGCACAAATTGGTAAATTTCTCACCCTTACGTTCTTTTTAAGGATCTTAAGATACATTTAAGATGCATTCTTTATAATTTTTAATTTTTTATTCCATCTTTACAGAAAGTAAAACTCAAGGTGAAAAAGGAAATTAATCATAGTGAATAATGGAAGCTAATATGATAAGACAAAGAAGGACATTATGCTCTAAAAATAATGCATATTGTTGAGAAAATTATAAGGATTATTTTTTTAAGAATCTTGTATAAAATTATAAAGCTTGAGAATTTTTTTTTTTAATCAAGAAATGTTAGAAACCTAGTCTTTGTGGCATGATGGATATGCATTTGACATATAGGCTACTATCCTAACATCACTGATCTTGTTGTCTTATATCTCGTCATTGTATCAACTATCATCTATTTGATTAGTAGTACAGGTGCAGCCATCTTATTCTATGGAACCTTCCCTAAAATTACATGAATGAAAGGAAAAAGTTTGCTACTCTCAGAGATTTTTTTTTAGGGAGAAGGTACAAAGGGAATCCACTAGTAATGACTTAGACAAAATTAGGAATGTTATTATGATTGATCATTTCAATGTAAAAAGAATAGTTTCTTGTTTTTAATGTTGTTTGTTGTTTTCAATTAACTCTTATGTAATTTATTCTTAATCTAGTATGGATTATTATAGGTTAATAAAGTAGTCAAAAGTTAGTACCATTACATTCTCAAGCAGTGATGACATTTTAAGCAAAGCTCTTAAATGAACATAAGGATCGAGTTAAAGGAGTTGTAATGTTTGTCACTCCTTCGATCTTTTTTTTTTTTTTTTTTTACTCTTAATAAGGTAACATATCCAAAAGTTTGCTTAGCTGAGTTAGAGCAAAAACTATTGTTAATGACTTAAGGAAGCATCGATGCACCTTCACGTGTTGCAAACTTAAAGGTATAGCTCCAACAAGATACAAAAACTCGATTTACTAGTGCCTATGAAGGATTCTTGTAGTATTTCTAATGAAGATTTGAAGATGAAGGTTTTTTCTTGTTTATTTAATGCTATAGACATAAGTTTTCACTATTAATTATAATTAATAATGTTATTTTGTTTTTTTATTTTGATGAATAGGATATTGTATGTAAACTAGTAGTGGATACACTAGAGAATATTGTTGCAATAAGCACTATTATTGATTCAAGATGCTTGATTGCCCATTGAAAATAAGGATGAATATCTTATATTTGTTAAAGATGCATTAAATTATCACGTAAGTTGGCCTAAAAAAATTATTTCTATATAAATTGCTAAGAAGGTATGAGATAATTTTAGTAGTGATATATTATCTTCGTTTCTTTTCATGTTAAAAATTGTTTGACTTTTAAAATTTATCATTGTCACATGTTAGAAGGCAAAGAAAAAGAAAATTAGTAAAGAAGTGGGATCCATTTTTAAGCAAACTCTTGAGCAATTCCTACAAAGGCAGCTTATCCATTAATAATTAATATGTGAAATAACGTTAAAGTAAGATTTGATGACGATGTTTTTTTTTTCACTGTCCATTTTATTATTATTTTGGTTTCAAGAATTGCTCTAATATGCTTGATAAAAAAACTAGAAGGAATTAATATTTATCGGTATATCAAGTGAGACAAAGAATTTTAATATTGGTTTATTTTAATATCTATTTTTATATGAGTTATCATTTAATTTGCGTTACTTTCAAATATTTACATATTAAATTGAAGGATATGAAAAATTCGAAATAATTTAATTGCATCAATCTTATGATTACCTCCCTCTCTAGTGGACCTAAACACTAAAAGCAGGTTAAGTGATAGAGTATAACATATTATAGAGTAGTTAGAAAAAGCACATTTAAACCAAATTTTTTGCCTGTCTTATAATTTACAGTAAGAAATTTCTACCTTAATTATTTTAGTAGGACATATCTTACTTAACTAAATTATTTTAACAAGACATATCTTACTTAACTAAAATAAATCTTTTATTTTTTTAATTACAAATAAATTTCACTAAGAATTGGTGGTTATTGATGTGATCTCACAGATAGTATGTCATTTGAATTTTTTGGGTCATGAAGTAAAACCTGATTTTTTAAAAAAAATTGTGATTATATAAGCACAAGTTTTACTTTATACTTTTTATTTATTGATTTCATTATTAATTTCAAATAATAAATACGGAATGAAATATGTTAGGGGTTTTTAAATACTTCGTGTGAGATCAAGATTATATAGCAATAAATTAAAATGAGTTATTTTGTTTTATGACGATCACGGTCGACAGTCATAAAGTTTTATGTGATTTTTTATGATGGCCATGATTGACCATCAAGAAATTTTTATGGCAATCTTATATAATCATCATGAGTTTTTTAATAACAATATCTCACAAACTATCCATAAAAACTTCAATAAATTTATGACGATAAAAAATCATTAAGAAATTATGACAATCTTTGTTGATCGTTATAAAGTTTTTATGTCATTACTTATAATGATATATATATATATATATATATATTTTACTGTCATAAAAAACTTGTTTTCTTGTGGTGTATATTTACATCTTACAATACCGTTTTGATTAGTTATAATACCTTTATGTGTGAATGGATGATGCTTGTGCAATCAACCCCACTTTGGATATTTGGTTGATATTATTGCTTTCCATCCTGCAATAATCACCATTTTATAATAAAGAAACCTACCAAGTTGTGTTGATACTATGAATGCTACCCCATTAGTCTAACAAATTGTACACCTAAATTATAATATTCAAAAGTTATATAAATAAATATAAGTCGTGCAATGCTTTTGAAAAAGTTACACGAGATTTTTGTGAGTTACATGAAACCTAATTGAAAGTTATATGGATTTTGTGCAAGTTACTCAAAATCTAATTGAAAGTTACATAAAGAGTTTGTCGTTTTTACATGATAGATAATTAAATTACATTAAAACTCAAAAGTTTCACGAGCCTCATATGAACTACACGAATTTTAATTACTTGATACTTGTGTAACTTACACATAGCTTGAATAGTTATACGAGACTTTGTAACTTAAATGATGTGTGAAATAATTACTCGAACTTTAGAAATCTCAATAAAGAACCTAAGGCTATCTACACATATTTGCAGAAAAAACCATATAAAAACTAGGAAACATCAACTATAAGAAAATCTATATTCACATCAATAACTCATTTTCAACCCTTAGCACCTTACATACCTACCATATTTACAAACCCATGGCAAAGCTCAACAAGGTGGAAGGACAAAAAGAAATTTCAATCATAATGCATTTAAGTTGAAAATTAACAATAAAAACAAAGAAAAACCTAGACATAGGTTTCCAATTTCTTGAAACCCACTTCAAATAATTTCATTTGGCTTCAAAAACTAACAAAACCTTTAAATAACTTATGGACAAGTCAAGTAGAAAATTGTTTGCATAAAAACAAAAAGCTTGTTGAGTAATCATCAAGACTACATCAACCAAGAAAAAATTTTAACAAAAAAAATTTAATGAGAAATAAGAAGGTTGAATCTCTTAAAATTAAATAAATATATATATATAATTATTGGCATAATTTGTAAATATTGACATATTGTTAAAGATATTTTTTATCTAAAAATAATTTAAATAAGATTAAAAGAAAACTAACTAATTGAAGTGATTATTTTGTAGATCCTTTTAAAAGGGTCAAAAAACATTCAAAATTTATTTAATATTATAATGGTTTGTCCCAATAAGTAGAAAAGAACTTGCATGTCTAATTTGTTAAAATGTTATTGGAAATGCATGTATAAAAAATTAATTTTTCAACACTGCAAGATTTCTAAAATTTGATAATTATACTAAAAATGAGAAAATTGGAAGATTTCAATCTTGAAGAAACCAAAAAAATGCAGGATACATCATTTTGGGTTATCAAAGTTGAAAACCTACAATGTAAAACTTAAAATTGAAAAGAAACAAACCCACAGAGCCAATTGAGCTGCTTCTACTTTTTGCCTAATTTACAGAATCCTATATAAAAGTTGAAATATGCCATGTCGTTCACCATCATATATTTTACATTTCAAATCTTATTAACTGTTCAAAGGGTAAACAGCTTCACAAGTAAACTTTTTGGTATTCTTAAAATTTCAATGATCTCCAGTAATCTGACAACAAAAGTTGTTGAATTCATGAAAGAGGAAACAAAAGGAACAGTTGGCATTTGTCATAAGTTATTTAGATTGAATCTTTTGTTCATTTAATTTAAACAATATTAGTGTCAATTGAAGATTTATCAAATAAAAATAAAAATATCTTAAAAGATATATATGAAACACAACAATGACCTCTTTGTCAAAATCTTTTTTTTTCTATTTTTAAATCTTACCCTTTTGATTTTGAAGTGAAACTCAAAATCAATTATTGTTTTCCTCACATGGTTGTTTGAAAATATTATTAATTAAGATTAAAGCTTAATAATTTTTTTTCTATAATGAAACTTGTTATATTTTGTGTACTTATGAATTCTTTTCATCTGCAACTTCTTCACCAAATTTTAGTTGCAATAATCTTTACTTCTTCAAATTTAGATTCTTTCTCTAAAAACACTTTCTTTCCTAGAGTGAGTCGATAACAAGTTCTAAATTGAAGGAGCAAAATTAAATTAATGAAAATATCTACCAATTAAAATAAAATTATTTTAATAAAAAATTTAATATAATCTAAATTAATTAACCGAGCTGTTGTTTATACACTTGAATGCTTGATCTAAAGATCTCAAGGCACCTAAATGCCCGAGCCTGCTGACAATTTGTATTAAATAACAAATCCTGGTACAAAATGTGGTTATTCCCTTTTATATGGGTCAAGCAAACCTGATTTTCGCTATGTTTATTTGAAGATATTTCACCTTTATTGTTATACTTTCAAGAATTAAAAATTTAAAATTAAATAGTAATTTGATGAATTATTTTAAGAAATAATTTTATGAAACATAAACTATAAGAAAAAATCTCATTTTTCACTTGATCTTACTAAATCTTGTATGCGTGGATATGCCCATGTGACAGAATGCCCTATAATTTTAAGAACCATTATAATATATATATATATATATATATATATATATATATATATATATATATATATATATATATATATAAAGATTGAGAGAAAGAGGGAAGCAAAGCATACATTCATAGGCAAGACTACGTTTAGAAACAATTTCTCCGACTCTTACATTGACTCGGTTACATGAACTTCCAAGTCATTTAATATTTGAATGTCAAGTGAGTTTTGAAATTGAAGTAAATTGTATCAAGTGACAAACCCTATAAATGGAAATAGTCTGAATAGAAATCAGCAAACCATTGAAGAGGTATGCAAATACTGCGTCAATTGGAAGCCCTCAGAATAAGCAGCCACCCTGCCCTGTGTGACTGACTCTGTATCTAGCAGTGTCCTGCTACCCAAGTCAACAACCATGGGACAAGCCTATTACCAATCTATATCCAAAAAGGAAGACAAACAAATCCCTTAGATCAATTCCAACAAGAAAAAAATAGCTTATCATCCCGACTTAGCACAATCAGACAAAGATTTTGGAATCAAGCACGTCTAGAAATTCTAAGAATAGACTTCGATGCATAGACTTCAATGCAGAACTTTTATCATTTAGTCCAATGCCTAGTTTTTAAAAGTGTAATCCAGGACACAAAAGGTAGGCCCCAAAAATAAAGGTGATACTGATATAATTGACAATTCACCAGTACTGACCACAAGTTTACATACACCAACAGATTTAAAAACCGAGACAGAAAAAGGGTGTGCTAGGGAATGACTGAAAGTGGGTATAAATTACCATTCTTACCCCTAGTCAACCGTGCAAAAAACATCAAGCAAATCTACACATAGCGCCATCTCAAATAGATCTTTACCTCCACACCCAAGCCAAATCTAATAAAGATGGCTCCTGAGGCAAACAACAATCAGGTTATGGCAGACCCAAAGTGTACCCTACTAGTGCAGTCTATACAGGCCGAACCACATACCCAAAGACAGCAGCACCAAAAATGTTATGGCAGAAATTTCCAAATTTAGTTGCCCTGATGTAAGCTGCACATACGCAAGTTATATCAACATTATCTAAGATGGCATGGCAAATAACTTTCCATTTAACATAATAGCTCTATTAGGTTTAGCCTGAATTAACTTCAAGAAGGATGAGACTGAAGCAAGGAGGGGGAAAAAAAAAGAACAACTGAATTGGAAGTTTAAGGGTTTGCACGTAGGTGCGTTAGACATTAGATCTTTTGGTGACATCAGTTTGTGCCAAAAATTATTAACATAAATCATTTGTATTCTATAGAAAAGGAAAGCTTCCATATCTACAATCAAAATTGGTTACCAATTAGAGCTTTATAAGGTAGAATAGAAACCCCAAGGAAAAGAAAAACAAAGAAGAGTGATCTTGCGACAACTCCTTACACTGTCTGCCAGGACAATGACTGAGCTAGTCCTGGAAAGAACCAACACTATAACTGAAAGAGGACAGCAAAATCTGTATCTCTAAGAGAATGCAAAAATAAATTATCAGAGTCAAGATTAATGAAAGCTAATTAAATTAAATATGACATGAAATATTCAAAATAAACCCAAAGGAATATTGGAACTACTTAACATCTAAAATTATGAGATTATTTGAAAAGAAAGAAAGTTTTTAAGCTAGCACATAATCACAGTTTAAGTATTCGAAAAGGGATGCAGAACCTTGTTAAACGAAACGTGAAACTTTGAACCTATGATCATCTATCAGTTATGTTCCAATGAACCTGTGAGGTGAAGCCCCCATCTGTTCAATTAAACAAACTATTTACAATCAAAAATATTAAAAATCATACTCGGGATGGTACTCCCAGACACCTTTCCTTAAATATTTATACGTAAATAAGAATTCAGTCTTTTCTTTCTAGAATAAATAAACAAAGACTTCAGACTTAACAGATAATCACTAGATTAAAGGCATAATCCAGTTTGTCTACACCAATCAAATCTCAAGAACTTCCATGGATTATAATAACATCCACAAGCAAATCTCAATATACAAACTCCACAACATAATACCTAAGGTGTTCCCATGCAATAAGTTGTCATCCAACAAACAGCATAACTCCACGTCAATGAAAAGACATTATCAAGCAAGTAATATTGCACATTTGCATAACAACATTCTCAAAGAGTTGGTTATTGATATAAGAAGCACTAAGCCGACTTTACATGAAGAACGCATTTAAAATATCACAGCTTTGACATATGATATCTATCAACCAGAACTGTCCTACCAGAAGCAAAAAATCAAAGATCAAACATAAAATAATAGAACAAAAGGGTTTTTACTTTGGATGTCATGAAGGAAAAAGATGCAACTTAAGATAAAAACATAAAGCATCGCACTAGAAAGCAACAAACTGCTCAAGATCTGAAAAATAATGTGGAACTTATTACTATTCTTATGGCGTAAATATTGCACAATGTCTAAAGTAGGACAACCCAGCGTGAGGTAATCCAAATCCTGAAAAGACCTAGAACCAAGAAGTTATCGGGACATTTTGGTTCCAACCTTTCACAGCCACGTCTCTCGTGCCTCTTACGATGAGTATAAAAGCATACATCCGATCCATGCCCCTCAAAAGCAATGCATTCACTCATTCTAGCAAGAAAATAATGGTATAAATGTAACCAAAATGCTACCATAAATGTAATTATAATTATATAAACAAAATGCTTCAAGAGTCAATGACGTTGCTCTAAATGATTCTAAAAGTTAATCAATCTGTGCTTGAGGCATCAAAAGTGATCAAAATCAATGTAATAGTGCAAAACACTACAAATATACTCTTTTATAACTGATTAGAGAACCTTTTCCAAACTACACACTGATTTTCATAATATTTCAGAGATACAATGAGAATCAAGGGAAGTATACTTTTTAAAATAACAGGGCATCAACAGTGTGAGGTGTATAAATTATTCCTCTTTTTTATTAATTAAAATGGGAGGTCACGGTGCTGAACAAGCCAGCTTTTCCATGTTAAATCAGTTTCAACACCTGAATTCACTTTTCATTTTCAAGCATAAAATCAACTAAAATAACTAACTGTGAGCTTCATATTATATCTTGACAGGCTAATATTAGCGTTTTTTTAAAAAATTGATTAAAAATAATAATTTACCAGCTCTGTCCCTCTAACTCAAAAACCAGCAGCACTTAACGCAAGATCAATAAATATACACACACACATAACATATATTAGCAGTTTTTGCTGAGTTAAATCAAATCAAGCTAGCTTAGCAGGTCAGAACTTCATCAGCGAGACAAAAAGAAAAAGATTGCATAATAAATGAACAAATAAATAAAGAAATTAAAGAACAGTACAAGATCTATTGCTAACAATCCAAAGAATTTGCAGAACATAGAAAGCATAATGTGATCGAAACGGGGTTATTATACAAGTTTATGCTTCAAAGAAGATCGGAATCTGATATCACTTTGGAAATATTCCCGATTGAATTAAACAAGTTCTAAAATATGAAAGACCCAACCTGAGATCTGAAAATAACTGAAAAGAAACCTCAAGATCCATGCAACCTTCACCGCGGTCTCCGATTCAGTTGATGCAAGGCGGGATCCAATTCGCTCCCCCAGCAATCACGGATTGCCATGTGGCACAGAAACAATGGTCAATAAAAAAGGAAAAAAACAGATTAGCCAATCAGTTCCCGACCTGCACCAAGCGAATTAGAGACTGCCGGTAACTGAATCAATCACACCTTTTCCCAACCCGGATTGAAGGGTACATAGAGGCACAGAAAGAGAAAGAAGAATAATGGCGAGATGTTTATAACCCTATCAACGGGCTGCGGTTTTCGTGAGATGAGGGGTATTTATAGCGGGCACAGACGAACCTGATTGAGACACGTGTCTCATCTCATGCTCTGGGTTTCCAAAAGCGCTAATGGTTTGGTAAATTTAGTTCCACCTTTTGAAATGTGACATAGAGTTTTGCAAACGGGCTCGGATTTGGATGAAATTACGGAATGCCACAACGTCTACTTGGACCTACAGTAAATGCACGTGCGCGTGATATGCTGCCGCAACGCGGACTGAGCTTTTGAAATGTGGGTAAGAATAATGTACAGCTCATTCTACTGAATCAGTTAAATCTTCCAGTAATTAGAAGACGCGTACACCTTGTCCAAATGTTGTTATAGGAGGAACATTATTCTCTGTTTTGCCTCTTATTATTTTCTTCTCCAAGATTATAATATTACTTATTTTTGAGTTTTAGGAAAATTAATATTTATTATTTTATTTTTAATTACATTAATTTTTTTTAATTTTTGTTATTACATTTTGCTGGAAAATAGCTATCCATATAGAATGATGAAACATTTCACATATGTCCTATAAAAAATCATCAAATTTAAGTTAAAAAAAATGTAAGATAACTTTAATTATTTTATTATTTTTAGTTTTTAAAAAGTCTATAGAAAATTGAAATATTAATATTTTTTAAAGTTATGAGTTATTAAAATTATAATATTTTATTGTAACTAGTAAAATCATAAATTTAGCGAGAAATAAACTCTTAAAAGTTTATTCTCAAATTAATACCCTCCTTTGCATATATTCATTGCTATTTTGAAATCACTTAAAAAATGGAATCGATTTTTTTTAAGGAAAGTTAGGAGCTCAATAAATCTACAAAAGACAAAAAAAAAAAAAAAAAAAAAAACTTCAATTTCTTCATCAATATTTCAATTTTGAAGATTTATTAGAAATGTAAATAAATGATATCATTCTCTTTTATATGTATCATGGGAGGTAGTTCAGGTTTGAAAGAACTATATTTATAATTTATAGACATGAAATCTAAGAATTTCCTAATTTTTAAATATTAGGGAGATCATTGGGGGATTTCATTAGATAAAGTAACTATGAGGATATGGATCTGCCAAATGCGAGCTATGTTCTCACAATAAGTCTGCCAAATTTGAGTTGAGCTCACACAATAAGTTTGCTAAAGTCTAAGTTGAGTTGGCATAGTGGGGACATATGTCTTGATCTAGCTGGTTTATGTTAGCTTATGAAGGGTGATAGTTTCTTATTGGTTTAAGGCTATTGACTTGTATATCGCTTGCTCTCTTAAGAGAACAAGACTTAGCATAGTATTATGGTGTTGCTGAAGTCCTAAGCTAAAGCTTATGCATTTTGCAGAACCCAAATAAGAGTTATGAAGTAATGCGTCATGTGTGCTTCAGATTTTTGCTAAAAAAGACCTTTTCTCTCATATTCCTCATTTTTGCTCTCTCTTTTTCTCTCTTGGATTTTTCCTTTATTTATTGTCTTTGTATATGGTGCTTTAAATAGTGATTTCACCACTTCAAGCCTTTTATCCAATCAGCTTTTCTATGCTTTAATCCATAGGTGAGTTCTTCGATCATTTTTACTTTTCTTGCTTAGTTGTGTTCCATTCTTTTGTTTCTTAGATTCTTGTCAACCATGAGTCTGAAGGAAAGTGTTCAAGATGAAAGCAGTTCTTTAAAAATAGGGGCAAGTAGGTTAAAGTAATGACAATCAGATTCCTAAATCTACAAAAGTGGCATTAGCTTGGCCATAAGACAAGCCATGGATTCCCAAGTCAACATATTTATGTATCTTTAAAAGATGTTAAAAAAGGTCTTGGCCACCTCTTTACTGTTTTTACCTTTATTTTTATAAAAACTTAAGGCCTGTTTGATTATATTTTAAATTTTTTATTTTAAAATTTATTTTTAAGAGTTGTTCTTGAGAAGAGAAAAAAAAAAACTTGTTTGATAATAGTATTTTAAAAAATTAAAAAACAAAAAAAATTGATAAATTTGTTTTAAGAACATGTTGTTAAAGCCCAAAAACAGAGAACTTGTTTGATTTGTACTTTTTTAACCTCATTTTATGATTTGTAATTTTTTAACTTCAGTTTATGATTTTGTTGATTATGTTAAAAAATCTTAGATATATTTAAGAAATAATATAAAATTTTTGTGCTTGCTAGGTTCTTATCATATGTTATTTTTTAGTTTTTTTTTTTTCTATACATCATGCTTGTGCTTGTGCCCTTTGATAACTATAATGGAATTTTTTTGGTGTACAATATGTAATTGAGGCCATACTAGTTACTAAGTAGTAATTTATGAAAAGCATTCTCTTATAATAATAACATATAAAGCATTTCACCTTTAACATCATGGAGATATTTATTAACATATGAAGCAAATAATTTAAGAAGTTTCAATTTTCAAATAAGAGCATTCATTGGTATAATATTAGCTAGCTCCTACCAATAGATCAAATAAAGTAAAATATAGATTGACAATTCAATATAATCTTAGCTTGTGTGAATCTCTAAGAATTTATCTAAAAAATAAAAGTAAAGTAAATCAAAATACAAGTAACTCATAAATAACTTTCCCAAAAATAGGTATGAAATAACATTTAAAGCAAGTAAAATTACAATTTATGCAAAGTAAAGACTATCACTTGACAAGTCCAATTGGATAAACTAAACTACAAAGTTGTAATGTTGTGCTCAGATCTAATTTGCAATATGATTATGATATGCTGCCTTTTTTGCTCTACCTTGATCCTTAATAAGTTATCATCATTAGAGCTTGTTTCCTTTATGCCAAAAGTTTCATTCATAACCACTATTTTTGTAGGATCAATATCTTCCCGCACTCTAAATAAATCATCACGTAAATTCCATTTTCATATATAATTATGAATAGTACAACATGTTATCAATGTAAGTAAAGACCTAGAAGCTTTACATGGAGGCATTAACTTCAAAATAGGAAATTTATTATTCAAAAATCCAAAGCAACGCTCAATTGCCATTCCTAAAAACAAGTGTCTATAATTAAATAACTTTTCACGGCTTATTAGTTGTCTACCTCGATCTTCATATTTTATGATATCTTTAGCTTTTGTAAAGGGAAAAGAAACCTCCACTACAAAGATATTCGAAATCCATAAGACATAATCAACCTATAACAAGTATACATTAACTTTTAATATAATAAATTATTCATTTCATCAACATAAGACAATTTCAACAATATAGTATTCACTTCAAGAGGACCATAGAAATTCTGCATTTGGATTGGTAACTACATCTAAGAAACCTTTTGCATCATGTGTACTTCCTTCTTACCCCGAATATACATGTGAACATCATATTGAAATCACAAACACAGATAACATTCTGAGTGACAATTTTCTTTCGACCTCTGCATGATATTTGTCTCTTAACAAGAACCCATGCAAGTATATGTGCACCATCAATTGCACCTAAACGATTCTATAAATGTAACCCATATAAAAGAAATTACAACCATATAAAAAAAATAAAGATAACACATACACACACACACACACACATATATATATATCATAATTAATAAAATTCATATCTTTAACCAAGGATAATATATTCGGTTATTTTAATTTTATCAAGCAATTCTACATACTCTTATTTATCACCTCTTTCCCTAATTAATATACTATTCTCAGTGCTTCCTTAAAATAATAAGAAATTATTTATGTTCAGTGTTGAAAGTGATCTAAAACTACTCTACAGCAAACATTTTATCTAATTATGAACAAAAACATAACAACTTTTTCTTTAAAAAACACATCCCTTGAGTCGCTTAGGTAATTTTTTTCCCCTTAATTCATTATAAAAATTAATGAAAGCATGTTTTTTATTTGAAATAACTCAAAGTGAACCGTTCCGGATCCGTTTAATACCTCAATAATAAATTCACGATTAATTAATATGTAGGTATAAACGTAGTTTTTTATTAAAAATTTTTTGAATGTGATTATAAATCATATCAATTATGAATAGCTCAACTAATTCATCATCACTTGAATCGGATAAAGATTCATCAAAAGTACCAGTATCACCTTTCAATGAAATATTATCAATGTCCATTATAGACAACTTGTCACACAATTTCATTGTAAGAATATATTTAAAAATTATAAAATAATAGTATCTTACTATACTTAAATTACTCAAAAATAAACATCTATAGATAAAAGAACTTTTCATAAATTAGTAAACATCCATAAAAAAAAAATAAGCATCCATAGATAAGTAAACATTTATAAATGTTTATAAATAAATAAACATTCATAAGTAACATCCTTCTTACAAATATAAAAGTGTCATCCTACACTTAAATTACTAAAAATTAAAATATCTCATTGTACTTAAATTACTTAAGTTTAGTTAGAAATCTCATTCTCTTATCACTAGTCATGGTAAAAGAATTTCATAAATTAGTAAACATCCATAAAAAAATAAACATCCATAGATAAGTAAATATTTATAAATAAATAAACATCCATAAGTAACATCCTTATTGAGAATATAAAAGTGTCATCCTATAAATTACTCAAAATTAAAATATCTCCCTATACCTAAATTACTCAAGTCTAATTACAAATCCCATTCTCCTATCACCATTCATGGTAAGGATTAATACCTTCACATCAAGCTCCTTAAAATGCTTCAAGCTTTTCGCATAAAGGTCATTTGAAATGCCTTCCATTTCATCAAAAGCAACCATACTATTAGTAATAGAATAATCACGTTACGTAGATGAAGAAGTATTCTCATTACTCTTGGTTTTATACATCTTAGCCTTGGTTAACAAAACTTTGCTTTTGGTTTAGATGCTTCATCCCGCTTGAAACGCATCTTCCGTATAATATCTTTGAGCTTTTTTCCTAAACTTATGATGTTTAGCTTGAATTATGCGCTTTTCACTGCATGTCATGGGCTCAAATGTTTGTATATCATCTAAATTATCTTAATCTTGATTACCTTTTACATGAAACCCCATCTATCATAAAATGCTTCAAATGACCTCATCAACCATGATTTCTATGTAAGTCTTAATTATTAGTTCAAGGTAAACCTTTTTGACTCATTTTTATCAACATTAGTTTTCATTTGTCATGAACATTACATTGCAAGTAAGTAGGCAACTAAAGAAACTTTAAACAAAATTCACAGTAACTCATTACATTTATCCCTCAAATCTATTAAGTATAAACTACATAACACAACCCACTCATAAACTATTATTGAATATATGTTAATAAATAAATTTCTCAACAAACGTTCATTTGGTGCTTATTTATCAGAGACAATAAATAAATGTTGTAATATAATATTCAATAAAAAATTATACCCTTTATAATACCAAAAGAGTATTTAACATGCATTGCACGACAATAGGTATGGATTAAACTGATTCTTGAGTTAGTCGAAGATTACCCTCAAATTCCTAAAGAGAGAGAAATCCACATGAAATCCTCAAGAAAAAAAAAATCAAACGAGAGAGAAAACCCATGTGAAATCCTCATGAAAAACTTCATAATTGATTAGAAAAATTAAAAAAAAAAAGATTTTGATATGTAAGCAAGTGAGAAATTAAAGATGGTAACAATTGAAATGAATGAAATAATACAAAAGTAAAAAAAATTTTAAAAAAGTTTAGAGTGTGAGATCAATACTTTTTCTTTTTTCGTGTTTTCTTTATATTTATGTCTTCTTGTTCTCTTAGATTTGTATGGAAGAAAGCTCCTCATATCCTTCTATAACAATACTCTGTAACAAATATAAAGTTTAGGTTTGATAAGGTTTTTTTAGAGTGGATGAGATAGAGAGGCAACCAAGAAAATTTATTAAGGTTTTTGAAGTGATTGATAATTACAATAATACTATTATTGAAAAATCCTATTTTTCATGTTTCTAATTGTTTAAAAAATTAAAAATTAAAAAATAGAACAAAAACTACCTTAAGATGTTTTTTACTTTTTGTTTTAAAAACTAAAAAAACAAATATTGTTTTTAAAATTGAATTTTTAAAAATCAAATAATTTTTTAATTCTTTTGTCTTTAAAACAAAAAAAAATGCTTTTGAAAATAGAAATCAAACAAGCCTTTAATATTTCTTTCACTTAAGAAGTTTCGAACTGATGGCAACATAGTTCCCATCGAACTTTTTGGCGAAAGCCCGAGATGAGAAATTCATTTTGATTTTAAATTATTTTTATTAGTTTTGATTTTCGAGTAAAATAAAAAAGTAAGGAGTCATCACCAATTGTTTTAATAGTGTGATTAACCACCAATTTTGTCTTAAAACTTCTTTTTTATGAAGAAAATATGAACTCCATTTGAAAGCATGTAATAGTCTACTTCACTCAAAGATTTGAGATTTGGAGTAATTCATGCGTGAAAAAGAATTAGCATCCCCACAAACAACCAAAAATTAGTATCATTTATACCGAATGATCTTTTATCTTAGATTGCCTTAATTTGATGTTGATCTCGTAGTATAATCAATAAATAAAATATGTATAGTATATACAAATAAGGTGGGATTGGCCTTTATTCAATCTCAATATTTTAGGAGGAAAGCGTTATTAGACTTAATCATGATGTGACAAATCTCAAAACAATTTATCAAGAAGTTTTATACAAGAATTTCATAACGTAGTCATCACTAAATCTTCAATTCAGAAAATAAATACATTTTAATTTTGAGATTTGAAATATAAACTTCATCAGATTCTTTTCTCTAAAATAATTTTAAAACTTCATGAGATGCATCATTAAATTCACAATATTTGATAGAAAGAACAATAAACAATAAAGAAAGATAAGTGGAAACAATTATTCTTTTATTCATTTCATAAACACTTGATATAAGTAAGGAAGGAATCGCACCTTCACTATAATCTTCGTGTTTTCTCTTTATAGAATAGAAAATATGGAAACAAAAATTCTCTCCTGAAGGGATTCTTTAGCAAGAAATTTTAATAAATTACTTTCTGTTACAGAGAATACAAGCTAATGTGTTCAAAAATATAGGAGTGTAAAGATTTTTTTTTCATCAAGGACGGATGTAATTATAGAAAAGAAAAACAGTAAAATCCCACCAAAAATTTAAAAAATTTATTTTCGAGGAAAGGGACCACGCTATTAATTAATTAGTTTTGGCTAAAATGTGCTTCTTATGCACATTTCACCAAGAACCTTTTGCCAGCTTCTTGAACCTTCTTGAACCTTCTTGATCTTCTTTTCTAGACAGTTACACACTTGAAATTCGATGTGAGATCATGGTCAATCACATTAGGGATTAAGTTAAATGCTTTGATGTAAAATCATCATCAATTATATCATTTTATGAGTCCAACTTGATGTGAGATCATTAATCAATTACACATATTGCTTTAAGTCCCAATGTGAGATTATCATCATTACATCAGTCTTCAAGTCTTTCATCATGATGTGAGATTATTATCAATTACATTCTAGAATTCTTTTAAGTTGATGTGAGATTGGTATTGAACGTAAAAAACTAAACGAATATTATTTCAACACTTTTTAGCTTCTTTTCTTAATCAGGGATCGAGAGGTGGTATCTCAACAGCTTGCCATAAATGATGATTTTCTCGTGTCAGCCAATGGTAGATTCATTAATCATGACATTGTTTTAAGTATACTATAGGTTTTACATCTTTCAATAGCACTTTTTTTCTTCTCACTGTTACTTTCACCCTCTTTTTCTTACTTTTGTTTTCCTTATAATTTGCTCATTCTGTAACTACAACAACTACTTTCTGAAGATTTCACAACCTTATTCTCAATAAAGATTTTTATCTTGAGCTTTCCATTGACCATAGAAAACATAAGGGTTTCTTTTTTTATTCTTGAATCACTAGAAACCATGAGAGCCTAATATAACATTCTTGGTCATGTCCTCTTCTTTATTTATTGTTACTTTTTTTTTTAGATGAAATGTCATGGTGAGGCAAAACTATCCGTATCTATATCTTTAAAAAGCCTATTTGTGGTGGCCTTAGGCTGCCACTTTATCCCTTGTTATAATGTTATGTACTGAGTATAGGTTATATATTCCTTAGCTTGTTCCAGATGCATGAAGGATTGCCTTCAGGTTTCTATCAATGTGTATAGACTTAGGTGTTCAAATCATCTCTGTAATTTTTTTTTTCTAAATTCTTCAAACTTATTAAGAATCATGGTGTATAAAAAATTCTTCTTCCAGCTTTTGGTATTTCATGACTAAGTTGTCAAACTTGTTCAATGATTGCTTATTATCTTCAAACAAAGGCTGAAAGATGAAGTACTTCTTGGTCATGTACAATAAGCTTTTCCTCGATCTCACATTGTAGAGAACTTTAAATATTACTTATGGCTCTAAGAAAGAACTAGGTGCTCAATCTAAAGTTTTTTATTGTATCATGTTAGATAATATAGGTATTTATAACATCAAAATTTTCCTAATATTAGCTAAATTATCTATAGTTCATAATATAGAGCCAATTTCTTAGATAACCTTACTACTCATCTTGATTTGACATCAAACTCACCTGTAAATAATTCTCGAACCTCATCTCTTGAACCTGTTTTAAACCCTTTATCGATCTTACATCTTTTCAACATTGATCCTTTATTACCTAATCTACTTAATGAAAGAGTAATTTTTGATAGCCTGTCTCTTATCTCACTTCTCTAATCAGGTCACTTTTATCTTTTATCCTTTTTTTTTTTCATAACTTATACTGATTGAACTTTCAATTTTTCATGTACGGATAATGAGATGGCCCGTAAATGAAGTTTTAAATGGTACAATCTTGTCAAGTTATTCAGATCTCAACCATCCATTACTATTGTTCCTCCTACACTAGTCACTAGATCAAGATCAGGATCAACTTCTTAATCCTAAGAAGTTTATATTTTAGGATCAAGTAGCTAATGGAATCCCAAATGAAGAAGAGAACTATTGAGCTTGCCTTTAAATATTCCTTCAAGATGGGTAAGGCAATCATAAACTTTGTTGAGATTATGGTAGACATCTTGGTCAATGTAATTATCGAGGCGTTGCTTAGGGACATCTGAAATAAAGGCACAATCGATGCCTTGGGTAACTCACTCTCTCACATTTCTAACTATAATACTATTGATTGGTATTATTTCAGTTGGAACATTAGACCTAAGGACACTAATCGCAACCCATCGGTGTCCTATGAAGGGATGCATTAAGGCATGCTCTTAGTAAATTGAAAGAGGCTCATAGGGTTACAAATTACTATCTTGGCAAATAAAGTCTCTCACCATATCAAAAAGGTAAAATGATCTTAATTCACTGTTTTATTTGTGTTTAAACTTTTATTCTCAATCTGACATCGATTTTTTTATCTTATGCAGCTATATAATGAAATGGCTTTACTCATTGAGCATTATGAGGTTGTAAGCAAAGCCTTAGTCAAGCAAATAAAAGAAATTAAGACCACTAATCAATTAATTGTCGACGCCATAAAAACAAGTTGAAGGTCTAGCTATTAAAGTGGAGTAGCTTGAGATTGTAGTAGCAAAGAATGACTAACTTCTACTAGAGACGCAAATAAAATTAGCTGAAGCTCGATCTAAGATCGAGGAGAAAATTTGCCAAATTACAAAAAATACTATTCATACCAAAGAATTCATCATTGTAGCTTACGTGAATAGCGTGGCAGAGTATAATAAAGTGAAGAATTTGATGCTACAATGGCATAAACTGCTTATAAGTTGTTATCTACTCTCAAATTAGATATCTTGGATGAAATTCAATAACTTTCTCCTGAAATTGATTAAAGATCTTTGAAAGAAGCAACAACTCCCTTGGCTACTTTAGGAAAATACTTGCATACTCCATATGAGATTGTCCTTACTGAAAATGCTCTCAAAGCTACCATTTCGGTTGAGCTAGAGTCTTTGGTCCCGATCTCATATCAAGTGACAATATGTTCTAGCAAACACAACATTTCCAACCTTTTGATGTGTTTCTTTTTTTTTTTTCACATATAATTTTTAGTTTAGGACGTACTTTCATTTTTAATGAATAAAAATTCTTTTAGTGCCAATTTCTTACTTTACTAACCCAATCTCAACTAATTGATCTCAATGTCTTCAATTCATGGCAAACTCCACTTTCAACCTAATATCATCTTTATATCAACTAACAATAATTCCAAATCAAAATCTTATTGAGCATTATTTTAATATATTATAATCCAGTTGTCAAAATTTCACATACTTTCAATCTTAATTTCAATGTTTCAACCTTAAAACATAATTCAACAACTCTAATCTTGATCTAACAATCATCATAGTAGTACAATCTTGATCTTGATCTTCACATCAAATAACTCTCGTTCTTGGTACTAAAGCTTGATTTTGAATAATTTTCAATGTTTGATCTGAATGATGGAAAAGAAATCCCGACCAAGGTCCAAATCAAGCCATAATCTAGGAAAACTTCTGACCTTGACTAGATGAAGGAATATCCTAATCTTAATCTTTAATTTCGAACCTTGATCTTGAAAACTTCCAATCTATGCTTAATCCTAATCTAATTAGATGCAAAGTAATGTGATCCTAATCTTGATATCAAACAATAATCTTGATCTTAAACTTAATTGGCATGGAAGCATGATCCTAATTTTAATGTCACAATACTATTTAATTTCAATGTTCAACTTGCATAGCAATGTGATTAATCTCATCCTCTTGATACTTAACCAATATTAAACCTCTTTTAACTTAAGGATAAAAATTACGTGTCTATAACTATCTCTCCTTGCCTATTCTTAAGAATTAGGAATGGGACAAAGATTCAAAACCACCTAATTTTATGCCTTAAATCTTGAAATGCTATAGAGCTGTCCCATTTTTTTTTTTTTGAAATAAAGAGTACTCTTTGATATTATGTAGATAACGTGATTCACATTCACGTCCATACATATTAAGGGTTACTAAAGAATTCTTTCAAAACTATTCGACTAAGCTATAATTCACATTCACCTCCATACTTATCAAGGACTACTAAAAAATTCTCTCAAAACTATTTGACTAAGCCATGATTCACATTCACTCCACCATGCTGCTCAAGAAATTAATTTTTGTCGAATCTATCACAAAGTGATTCACATTTACCCTTATGCTCTAATTTTGTAAAATAAACTAAGTGATTCACATTTGTCCTGATGTTAAGATTTTGAAAAATTAACTAAAAAGCAGTTCACATTTATTATGTTGTAATTTTTTATAGTCATTTAGGAAGTGATTCACATTAATCCTGATGTACTGTGTTTTGACATGACTTTTTTGCTATGGAATTCCAAACTATTCGAAATTTTATCATTCATGGTGCAATTGGCAGTAAACCAAGGGTTGATAAAATTTTGTCCACGACACGATTTACAACAATCAAGATTTTTCATTGTCCATTGTGTTATTCACAGCAAATCAAAAATTGATAGAATTTTGCCCACAATGCAATTCATAATAGTTATGATTTTCCATTATCCATGGTGTCATTCACAGCAAACCAAGGATTGATAGAATTTTACACGCAATGCGATTCACAGTAATTGAAACATTTCATGTATTACCTCCTATCAGAGAAAATTTCATTTTACTCCCTCCCATAGGGAAAAATTTGGTTCATTCCCTTTTATGAGAAAAATATTTATTTTGTCTTCTCTTACCAAGAAAAATTTATTTCATCACTTTCCATTGGAGAAAAATTTATTTTGTCCCCTTTCACTGAAACAAAATTGTTTTACTCCTATCGAAAAAATATTTATTTTTTCCCTTCTCACTAGAAAAAATTTGTTTTACCCCTTCTTATCAGGAAAATTTTCTTTTTTATTATTAAAAAAAGATTAATTTTGCCCCTTTCTCATTGGGGAGAACTGTTTTATCTTCTTCTTTTAGAGAAAATTTTTTTTTGTCTCCTTCCATCGAGAAAAATTTGTTTTATCCCCTCTTATCGAGAAAAATTTTATTTTCTCTCCTCCAATGAGGAAAATTTGTTTCACGAGGAAATTGTACATTAGTTTTATTCTTATAGAAAGATTAATTTTTCTCTCTTTCTATCGAGGAGACTTGTTTTATCCATTTCTATGAGAAAAACTTTAGTTTTATCCCTTATGACATATAGTGAAGCCATGGTTATATATGCATAATGCATTTATTTAATTATTATTGTTATGTTTAGGTAAGGCCTTACATTCCAATCATCTTTATTTCTTCTAATTTTAAGGTACAATACTATCTTTGACATATTGAATTTTAGTGAAGTAGTCAAAATATCATCTAGAAACACATCTCTCTCTTTCTTAATTTTTTCAACACGTGTATTTCCTAAAAAGCCTTTTCCCTTGTATTTTACATTTGGTAAAACCTTTTTAGAAGGAAATATCAATATATACCTTTTAAGATTTGATTTAAACAATCAATTTGCATCAATGTGCCATTGAGAAACAATTCATATATTTTCTTTCTCCAATAAGTGATCAAAGGGAAAGGAAGAGAGGAAAAGAGAAGAATGGTTCGATGGTTTTATTCAATGAATAATTTGGTACACAAGATTCTAGTACATGATGTCTAGGAGAATATTCATCATATTCAATTTTTCTCTTAACTACAAGTACTTTCAATTCCTCATTTTCATCTGTTATGGTTGAATAAAAATCATAGATAACTCTTTCCTTCATTGGTTGCTAATCATTACTGCCTTCTTAGGTTTTTAGCATAGATCTTTTCTTGTCTTTTCCTTTGTCCTTCAAGCATAGTACTTCTTTGTTATGTCTAGACTAACGAGATTTAAGAGAATAAGAGCATCCATTTTTGTTAATATTAAAGGTCTTCTTGAAAAAGCCTTTTTACAATATATGATCTATTCCAATTGGGTGTCCACATTTCTCTGGGATTCAAGACCATCTATTTTTGCCAATATTAAAGACCCTCCTAAGGCTTGATATGTGTGATTGGTGGTTGTTTACAAAATAAAAGCCAGATTTGTCATCAAACTTCCAAAATCTAATTTCACTAATGGATCAACTTAAGATGCTCTTTTTCAAGATGACAAAAGATATTCCATCAAATTGAGAATAATATAAACAATCATCTTATATCCTTGAATGATCCAAGTGGGACATAAATAGATATTGATGATAAGAAAAAAAAATATTAGATTAGGCAAATTTTGAAAGTTTCTTTATTGAAGAAGAGGAGGATGAAGTGGACAACGAAAAAGAAGATGAAGACTCTAAAAATGAAGGGGACGAGGAGGATGGGTGTTGGTTAATTTGATTATTCATTGTATTGTATTTTTATCATGTATTTCAGGGGATTTGAATTCAATTTTTAGAGGAGACTCTGTCGAATTTTTTATAAAACTTTAGCTGTCAAACTAACTTGGTCGAGAAAAATAAGGTGACTCTGGAAAGAAAGGTAAGTACTCTAAAGGGAGAGATTCGCATATTTAAGATGAAGAAGAGGATGTAGCTATATCATCTTCACATAGAACATTTATACCTGCAGATAGGTTTACTAGCTTTTGCTTCAGGTTTTTCTAATTTTGCTACTACTAAGATATCTAGCTCAGCGAGTTTGCAGAGTATAAGTAAACAACAGATTTTTAATAGAGAATTACATATAAGTATTCATAATTAATATTTTTAGTACTTTTTATCATTATCTTTATAAATTTTATCAATGTTACTTACTACTAGTTATTTTATCATCTTATTTGGTAGGATTGAGCCTTTCTAAAAATGCTCAACAAAGATTTATAAAATCTTTTAAGAGAGTCGTTCCATCAGGGAACATATAGAGGGCGATTTCTCAGCAAATCAAAGATTTTTATTTTGAAGAATTCAAGATACTTATAATTATTTACTAGAAAAATATTTCACATTTTAACATACTAACCTTTTTTTTTTCGGGGGGAACAAATATTTTACATATGACAAAGAAATAGATGACATTGTAAAGGCTACATGGAAAGCTCGTGCTATAGATCACTATGCTGATTTAATGTATGCATATCATCACAAGGTAAGAAATAAACCTCAATTTGTCCCAAATATTATATAAAAGCACTGACAGATGTAATAGAATCGACCAGAGTATAGATAAAAGTATGAGACCATGTCTCATAATCAATAGAGCAAGATGGGCAGACTCAAGTCAAGTCTTTCTTGACATAGTGCTGATTTTCATATTCACTACAAAACCATTATCGACGTTTGGAACATATGATATTTAAATTACTTATATAAATATAAACGAAAAGATATGGTTATTTATTAAATATGTCTTTTTTTCAATTATAGAAGATGGATTATGAGCTTACTGCACAATAGAGCTTTTAAAATAGATCCACTCATAAGTCCAACCCTTTTGAGTTCATAGATTAACGTGCTAAACAAATTAATGCTTATTTTTAACATTTAATAAATAACTAAAATTAACAAATTGCTTTATTGTAGGAACGTTTTGAAGAGTTGGTTGCTTCAACTTTTCAGCCAGATGAGAGATCTTCTGACATGCCTGGGGTAGACTACACTAAGATGTACTATGAGGCTGTAGGTGGAAAGAAGAAGGGTCAAGTGCACAAGATTAGTAATCAAGCTCAATTATGGTATTAGGCTGCAGCTCTAGTGATTGATGCTATATTGATGACGTAGCCATGCAAGATATGTACTCTCAAATAAAAGCTATGAAAGAGCGCATGGAGTTGGAGCATAAAGCTATGGAAAAGTGATTGGATAAGGAGCTTAGGGCGAAGGGCATGATTGCTTACGTTTCCAAAGTAATATGCAAGAGTGCTTATAGAGAGAGCCTAATATGAATGAGCACACCCGCAAGATAGAGGCTCTCCTTTTGAGAAACACACCTCTAACACCACTTAATTGTCAGATATCATTTCATTTATGAATAGAATATTTAATTTCGTTTATATAATTTTTATGTTATGAAGAATAGAAAACATGTTGTATTTATCTTATATAATTTATTTTTTATAAATTTTGAGTAATTTTAAATTGATTATATTTTTTAAAAAAATTAATATTAAAATTAATGACTGAATCAAATCAATCATCCACTATTTCTTTTAGTAATTAATTCCAATTAATTGATAATTAAAATTTTAAAGGTGATTTCAATCAGTCATCAACTAAATATTTAGCAGCGATTTCAATCAGTTATTAACGAGGTATTAAGGGACCGATTGGAATCAGTCGCTAAAGATTTAATGATCGATATGAATCAGTCACTAAATCAATCGTTAATTTTAGCGATTGATTTTAAATAATTATTAAATTAGTCATTAAAACCATCGGTATCCCACGACATCTTAGTGATTAATTTTTGTTGGTCACTAAATAGTGATAGAATAAGTTGATCACTAATGCAGCGATGGACTTCAAAATCGATCATTATTTTCTTTAACGACAATCATTTTTGCTGAAAAAATTTGTCGCTGAACACTTTAATGACAACTTTTTTTTTCAGTCACTAAAAACTTTTTTTTTTTTTTAATGTTGCATGATTGTGATTCATATGAAGGTGATATTTATTTTCAAGTAAAAAGAGTTGAATAGAGAGGACATGTTCATTGTATTGGTAAGATTGGTAGTTCATCAAAAGGAGAGAAGTGTTCCAAAGCATAAGTCATTGAAGAAAATATAAAATTGAAAAATTTTGTTCAAGGGTTGGAGGAAAATGTCAAAGAATTTCAACGAAAGTTTGGAGTTATGCTTGACTTGCTTAAGCAATATCCAAATATTGATTTAACTAGATTTTAGAATGTGGGGAGAGCATCAAATGATATGAAGATATGATATTTTTTATGTTATAAATTTAGAAATAATATAGATACTTTTTCAAGATGACAATATTGTTCCATAGCAACACTTTGCAATTATAAGTAGTTTTGCATTAGATTGTCATATGAATATCTTTAAGTTAAAAATTTAAGAATTTTCCTTCTAATTGCTAATTTCGATCATATGGGTTCACATTTGATCCATTTAATTTTTAGTTTCTTGAAGATGCTTTTTTTCGGGTATAGAACTTATACCAATTTAATGTTAGTAATATTGCTTGTCCTACTTAAATGCTTCTAATTTGTCTTATTAGTAATAGTGTACATGCTTCCTATTTGTTTTTTCTGCATTTCAAGGACTAGGCACAAGTTTCACATTAATTATGTTTCACTGACTGCTTTTGCTAACCTTATATTGATATTGCTTTTGCTCATTACTATTTCAATCTTATCTATTAGTTAACTCTTTAGTAAATGTATTCTCTATAGATTTTTTTTTCCTTAAATTGACTTAATTAGTGTTATTATGGTCTTATCTTACTGATGCAGTTTATAGTCTTTTCATAATTTCTCTTAACTTGCTCGAAAGATAAAAGAGTCATCATAATTGTTACTTTCTATTACCATTAATTTTCATTTTTCTCTTGTACGCAATAAATATGCTTCATATAAGAAGCTTTTTTCTCTTATAGACGACAATGCCTCTTACTGCTTATTCACTCTTAAATGTTTCAATTCATGTTATGAATTGAACTTTCATTGCTATTTTCTATTAAGTTAGTTTTTACTTATGTAGTGTTAGTGGTCTTTTTGATTAATTTGTATTGTGGCATTCAATATAAGGCAATTATTTCCCCTATTAGCTAGATATGATTAATATTTCGGGTTTATACGATTCATTGATATGAAAGCAAAGGAGTTAATTGTTTTTATATTCGTAAGACATAAGTGACTCAATGAAAAAGACAACTAATGCAAGAGTAGTCGACATGTAAGTAAGAAGCCAACCATTGAATTTGCAAACTAAGGCCACTGATGAAGAGTTTTGATAAGAATATTAGTGGCATACTACCATGCTCGTGATTTTATACCTTTATGTGCAACTTGTTATTACTATATTAGTGATTATTGCGTTATGACAATTAAACATTTGTATCAGCTTAGAATGTGAATATTTTGTTAATGTTTGTATGCAATATAATTGCTATTATTGAAATGGTTACAACTAATCTTAGATTTGTGAATTGAACAGTAAATTTATGGTGTATATAATACAATAATTATATTTAAAAATAAATAAAAATTTAAAAAATCTATATTAATAATTATTTATAAATAAATTTGTTAGTGAAATTAAATTTTTGGTGTATACGATATAATAATTATATTTAAAAAATAAATAAAAATTAAAACATCTATATTAATAATTATTTATAAATAAATCTATTAGTAAAATGTTACTTATCACTAAAAAGAATATATACAATAAAGCACATATATTAACGGATATCTTGTCCATTAATAAAAAATTATGTACATATACTAACGGACAGAATGTCTATCAGTAAAGACTCTATAATATATTAATGGATATTGCATCTATTAATAAATAACTTGTGCATATATTGACATATGCAAACAAAAGTGTTGAACATATACTGATGGATAAAAAATTAGTAAACACCTATTACATATATCAATAGACAAAAAAAAAATCATTAAATTTATAACTATGAAGCTTATATTGACGATTGAAGCATTTGTTAGTATAAGTTTTTATCCGTCAGTATGATCAAGCATATGTGATTGCTTTGATTAAGATCAAGTCTGATCAGCAAGTCAAAGTAGCTGACATGGTAATAGGGGTTTTGGAAGAATTCTCGGACATCATGCATCATGCCCCCTGAGTTACCGAAAGAATTACCACCGAAAAAGATAATTGATCATGAAATTGAGTTGGAATAAAGAGTTAGACCATCAATTAAAGCTTCTTACAGAATGTCCCCACTAGAATTGGTTGAGTTAACGAAGCAACTCGATGAGCTATTGCAGTAGTTTTAAATTTTTAATATTGATTTTTTATCCATAAGTGAATGAAAGTTTCTTTATAATGATTAAGGTAAAATAGTTCTGTTACGTAGGAAGACAAAAAGCAAATTATGGCATCCATCAAAGCACAAAACTATGGGAATTCAAGAACAGTTGCAGAGGGAGCAATTTCTGGTTCAACAGTAAGAGGAGCAGCCTCTAGTCCCTCAACGGCTTTGGGAGTAGCCTCGAGATCTTTGCCCATCAGGTTAGTGGCAGAAGGCTCAGCCTCAGTGGTCAGGGCTAGCTTAAGAGCAGGAGCAAGAGAGTGCACCTCCATGAAATCTAAATTGAGACCATGGTATTGACCTTTGATCTCCTGCACCAGAGCCCTTCTGATTGGGTAATAGAACGAAGTTGTTTTCTGATCCACTTCGTCGATAAATTTTTGGCTCTTCATGGAAATCTCGATTGCCTGATCCCGAGCCTTCTCCAGCCCGATCCGATGCCCTAAGGTCAAGTCCTCTTTAACCTTTTCAGCCTTGCATCAATGGCTTGATGGGTTTGGGTTAACTCTACCTCTAGGATAGACAACTGCTTCTCTTTTTTTTGCCCAATACATTTTTCGGTCACCCCAACTCAGCAGTCAGAGAGGTAATTTCGTTTACCACATCCATGGATGATTGATTAGCAACCTCCATCTCTTTCGAAGCATAATGAAGCCCATTGCTATAGTAGCTATACTTTTCCTTGATTAAAGCCAGCTTGTGTGCAGCTTGGGAACAACCGAAGAATAAGAGTCATACAAAAGAAATAAGGCATCCACTAAAAGAACCCGTATGCCCAAAGCATACATTTTAGGGACCAAACTTTGTTGAGGAACAATACGTATGCCAAAGCATTCATCATTGCAGAGTGAGAAAGACTTCGGTAGATGCACTTTCAGCTCTAAAGCAGACAGAAATATCCATTATTTGTTGAGGAAAATGGTTGGGACCTGGCGGAGACAAGGGGCTGGGTCTGTACATAGGTTCCGGAACAGTGTCATGGTGGTTAGAATCAGGACGTATTGAGGGATCGGTATCAAGATCATAGTGGTCATGATAAAGGAGGGATTCTAAATCTAGTAAAGGCAAAGAGTCAGGATTTGGAATATGGTCGGGTCTTAGCCGTCTCAGCATCTAGATCAGGTTTTAGGTTGGGTATGGACATGTAGATTTCACGGACAAAGTGGATCCTAGACCTATGAACTCCCAGAATACTGAAACTTGTTATCCTAGCTCCGTTCATCTCTAATTTATTGTGAATATGGCTACTGACGTAGTCTTGCATTTAATCTAGACATTTTGCTACAAAGGCGACAAGGTATCGACATGCATGTGGTAGCAGCTGTGAAGGAGAAATGTTAAAGGAGTTTACAGACATTAAGGAAAAAGGGGTGAAGAAGCAAGCACTGACCTTCTTTAAGGCAATCTTCGAAAACACAAGGCCAGCCATGGCAGCAAGTCCATGGTCGGTTGGCCTCCGAAAAGGTTTCTAATCTAATGAATTCTGGATGGAAAAAGCTACTCTTGGAAGAGCACATTTCCCCCATGGATGTACCCAGAACAGTGAATGATCTAAGGAAAAGAAAGGAAAAGTGAACTCAACGATGAAGAAGGCTAAAGGAGCATCCCGCTCGTGGTTCCTTAGCCATCTCGCGTTTCATGGATTTTTGGCGAGATCGGGCTAAAAAGATCTTATAAATAGGAGCATCTGGCATGAAGAATGACTAACGAATTCAACAGATTTTCGTTTTGACATTCTACAGGCTTCTTCAAGATTACTCCTGAGAGCTATAGAATTTTTTCATAAATCAACAGACACAACCTAATGAGGCTATAGAGCCCAACAGACAACACAACTCCACGATGTTCAGGGGCCATCAGCATGAGTTGGAAGCTTAGCCCCATGAATGTTTGCTAGGCCATATACAAGCCAATATCATTAGCACCCTCTATCCTCTTCTTCACAAAGGTCGTATGTGACAGCAAGGCTACACCCTTAACAAGCTGGCTACTATGTCTAAGGTTTACAACAAGAATCAAGCCATTCAGCTACAATGACCTCTAAGCTACTTAAGACATATTCCCATCTCTATACATACCAATTAGGTTATCCAATATTATAATTGCTCTTTCCATTTGATATCATCATGTTATCAAAATCTTTATCTAATTTAAGAATCAAAGTGATCCGAAAGAACATCGAGTGCTCATGCTTCTCTTGTATTGTAGAATCAATTCAAAAACTCAATTACCCATCATCAATTTCTTAGCACAAGCATTGTTAAGGTTAATTATGCATATCTTTTAGTTAATTACCGACATTTACATATGCATGCCTTATAAAATTAAGACTTGTCATTAATATATATATATATATCCTTTTGACAACTAGGATGGAGACCTGTGAACAAACTTTCGGCAGCAAATTTACCAAAATAATCTATTTACCCACCTGACTTTACCAAAATAGCCTAACCTAATTTTGTGGAAAACTTTGGTAACTTCTTAGAATATCTTTAATATGAGATACTATCAAGTTGTGCAGAAATTGGAAGTGAAAAAGTGGACCCATTACAAATATTAATATAAAAACTTATATTCTTGATAAGAACAAGAAGTCACAATTTAAATAAAGGTCTATATTTGGAAAAAGCATAAATTAGAAGTGGGAATGACATATATAACAATTAAAAATTGAGAAAGAGAGAGATGGGCCTATCCAAAATCTAAGGGGAAAATGATGATTCTAAAGAAATACCCCTTTAGAAAATTGAAGAAAAAGAATAATGGGATGGCATCCAAAGATTCGGGGAGCCAAAGAAATAATGAATTTGAGAAAAGCAAAGGGGAAGGCAAAGGTCAGATTCAAGTTGATTGCCATACCAACCAGGCAGAGGCAGTGTGTGCACATCCTCATCATCACCCACTTTGGTGCCCTTCTCTTTTTCAATGTACAAAGGCTATGAAATTTGTCATTTTCATTCCTTGCCTTCTCATCATCTACCCCAAATCAATCATGACATTATCGGACCTTATCCATCCCTCCCTCCCTCCCTTTCCCTTCAATCTAATGCAAACTTTATCACCCTCTCTCTAATTATTGGTAGATTGTTTGATTTTTATGTCGGAGAATCGTATCGTTCTATGCTACATCACGTTCAACCCACTTTATTTTTCTTTCGTTTACATCAAATTTATCATTTTAAATATTAAAAATTAAGTTTTATAAGTAAAATTCATAATAAACCCAAAGTTTTCAAAATATATTATAATTATAATATATCATAAGATCAAGGTAACAAAAGTTTCATAAACCAAAAATACGGTATACATAACTATATAAAGACATGTTTATGAAATATTAAAAAATATTATAATTCTAAAATAATTATTAATATAAAAGTTATTCCACTTACCCAATTAAAAAATATCACGGTTCAATCAATTATAATACACCTAGCAAGTTATGGCCGAAAAATACATGTTCAATATTGATCATGATCAAATCGATTAAATTTAAAATTTCAAAATGGAGAAATTAAGAATATCTAAAAATAATATTTGAAAATAAAAATAATAAAGCTCTCATAAGTAAAAATCATTATTTTGATTTTATAATAAACATGTGTCTCTTATTTCACATATTTTGATAATAAATATATTAAATTAAATATTAAATATTATTTTTTACAACTTTTTACACCTCTTTTCACAATATTAATCAAAGTTTTATGCATAAAAAATAAGATTGGGCATCAATTTAAAAAATAAAAAGAAAAAGTTTCTCCAATTTGATTTTCCTTTTTCAACCCTTCCCTGTTGTGGAAGTGGTTGAGCCATCTGTTCTGATCTCTAAGGCAATGTTTGGAGGAAGTTAATTTTCCAGTAAGGGAAAATAAAATAATACATTATACATATATTATATATATTGGATTCCAGTTTTCATGCCTGTTCTCATCTCCATCGCATGATCCATTGATTACCTATGTTTGGCAGCGCCACCACCTTAGAGCCTATCATCCATATCATTACAACAGCCACATTAGGGGGAGAAGAAGGAGCGTCCTCCTGCTCTGCTCCCTAGGTCAGTTTCTAAATACCGATAACTCCTTAATACTGATGTTCCGCTCTGAAAATCAATGCTGCCACCGCCTCTTTTGTCTTATTTAATGTTGAAATCCTGAAGAACCATCTTCAGATCAAATCATTAAGAACCCCAGAATAATTTGTTTCTGTTAATGTTGTGCCGTCCATCAAGCCTCGAGAGCTGGAACATTGACAGTATTATGGAATTAGGGAATTCTTGCATCTCTTTCTCTAATTACTGTTCTTCGGCTCGCTTTTCTTGTTCTTCTTGTTACTCTTCCTCTTTAACATCATCTTTGTGTTTTAAAAGCGATTACCCAGAGGCCAAGACCCTGACCATCGATGGTATCTTGAAACCGTTCTCCCCCATTTCCACTATTCCTGCTGCCGCATCTCTATGTACTGACTCCCCCTCAAGAGACGCATGATTGAAATTCAATCATCAACCTCTTACTTCGGTTGTTGTTTGATTTCACTCTCACTGTTTCCTGACGTTGTCCAGAATAAAATCCCAAATCAGCTGTTTCTTTAATCTTTTTTCTCCACAGAAACTGTAAAAAAGAAAAAAGAAAACACGATTGGAGTAGAAAAGAGATGTGTACATCTGCATCACACTCACGGACCCTTTTCAGTCACCATCCTTCAGTACTTAGCACTACAACAAGAGGCATGCCAGCGACCTTGGCTTCTTCAACTTTCTGCTTCACAGCTTCTAGTGATAATCGGCACATCAGGTAATCATTGCTCTATTATGTCCACTGCTTTTGCTTTGCCCCTGTGAGTATCATTTATTTTTAATTGTCTGGGATTGGGTGCTTGATTTTATTTAGCTTTCACTACTATGTAATATGTATAATTAATTAGAGGTGGAAGAAGGATTTGTGGTAGGCAACCCCCAATATCCGTTTATATTCTTTACGATCATCAGGTATGATCTTGATCAACGTCGTTGTTCTTGGAATGGGATTGAAATGAAGATGAGCAAGTGGAGGACCCCTTTCCCTCGGATTTGGACTACTTCAACTTCAGCTTCTACTTCTGCTTACCCTCTCTTTACAAATCAGCTTACCACAGTCTCATCCCGACACAAAATCTTCCAGGAGGTTGATTTGTAATGATATGATATTGCACATGCTTATCATTTCTTAGTACCCAAAATAATTTCATTGACTTGTCTTTTGTTATTGGTTGCTTAACCTTCATTCGCACTTTCTTATGTTGCTTCTCCTTATAAAAATGCCAGGCTGTTAAGGCTGCCCGTGTAAAATTCACTCAAGAGATATCTTTCCAATCCAAGGACAAGGACATTTCTCTTGCTAAGGTACAAACAACTTCTGTTTTTGCTCTTTTTCTCTGTTTTTCTTTTCAGTAATACGTAGGCTCTTACTCAAATGATTGACTTCTGTAGGTTCCTGTTCTCTCTATTACCAGGGAGACTTTTACTTGGTATGCATATGATGGTTATTCTGCAGAGAAACTTGTTTTGCTTATTTTATGTATGTGGCAGTGACCAAAGCTTGACCAATTGAAGGACAAAAATGATGTTCTCATGCTTCTACAGTGGTCCTTATATGTTCTTCTCTTTTAGATATTTCTGCTTGCCAAATTTGTTCTCCCTTTCCTTCATCATGCACAAGTTTCTAATTCTGGAGGATTCTATGTTGGTCAATTTGATTGTGCAGGCTTTGCTGTACATTGCTGCTGAAGATGAAGCATTTATGGCTTTTAAGCACGAGATGGATGCACTCTCATTTCAAAATGAAAGAAGAAATGTCCCAGTCCCATCTGATCTCAAGTGGGACACCATAGAGCAGATGCCTTTGGCTGGAAGGACTATATCTGAGTGGTTGAGTGAGTTAGATACAATTGCCAAAGAAGTAGAAGCTGAGCTAGTTCCAAGGGACATAGCTTGCCACTTGGTTGAAGTTCTGGAAGCAGTGAATGTAGTGCTTTTTGAGTCAAGAGGCTTCAAGAGGACATCTTTGCTTGTTGAACCCAAGTATTCTTACTTACACTCAGTACTAAGCTGTAGATGTGGCAGCGGTAAATTCCGATCCTGCTTCTTTTTGTACATCTGTAACTACTTTACTATATTTGTCTTGTTGATGTGATTAGCAGCAACTGGTCAATGATATTCTTCCCTTTGATGCTTGCTTACTTTTATATTCTCTGGACATTTTGGTCTTCAACTGAAAATATGATTGCTTTCCTGACAGCAATTTTGCTTAGCATAATTTACATTGAAGTTTGTCGACGACTTGGTCTGACCATTGTGGGATCTCGAGTTGGGGAAGATTTTTTGATATGGCCCCAGATGGGGTATCCAGAGGTATTTAATATTCCAAGTTATTGGTATTATCTATTTTGATATCATATATTCATCCATAACCTTACTATTGGATATTGATGTGTTTTTCCTTTAGTGATGCAAGCTTGAATTGAAGTTGAATTCATTAAATTTTCACATCTACAGGAGCTCTTCAAAGTAACTTCAGGACATAGCTTATTTGCAGTTGTCAACGGAGGGTGCGTTGAGGACCCTAGATCAATGGCATCAGACTTAACTAGCAACTCACTTTTAGGGCTTGAGATAGCTACAAAAAGAGATATTATTGGGATTGCTCTTGCAAATTTGATTGTAAGTTGCAATCCTGCAAGTTTATCTTTGCTATATCTTTTGGCCAATAAGATGATCTCATTCTTTGTTAATCTTGTGCTTTCTATAATTTGCACCTCAGAGTGTAGTTTTCAAGTTTCCCCTTCTAAATATAACACAAAGTTGTGAATATTGCAGAGGCTCCACTGGAAACGTGCTTCGAGATCCAATCATGGATTGATGCTGACTTCTCCTCTTAGGGATGGTCATGATGCTAGTGGAAAACTCGGCCAGATTGGTGGCAACAATTTCCCTTTGTTGCGGCCTCAGGATCTTAGGTAAACATATCAAGCATTTTTGTCAGCTATAACTATTATTTTTCTTGCCTCATTTCTATGGATACCATTTGATATGCTGCAGCTAATCCAAAATTAGCAGGAAAACTTCAATTCTTAATATTGTTCAGTTGGCGCAATTACATAGGAAAAAAAAGAAAGAAAAGGTTCAAACTATGGTTGCTTTGTCATAGTTTCCTTTTTGAAGACTGTTAAAGTAGTATCCTTTTTTGATTTTCTTTGATGCTGTCTTAACTGCCTTCTCAATGTGTCTATGCAATGCTTTGTTGTGCAAGTTATCAAATGTTTGATGGTGAACACTGAAGATTATTTGCATGCATCCTCTGTAAAAATAGTGTGTTTTTGGGACTGGATGCTTGTTTCTTTGCTGTGGATCACATATCAGTCTTAATAGCTGTTGGAACACAACCTGTATTGACAACTGGGACTTAACTATTTCTGTTTTAATCTAGTCCTTTATCCATAGTACTAGTAAATGTAGTCCCCTTATCCACAGTACTACTAAATGCTGCTCAAGGTAGAAAAGCCAAAATGTGATAAAGTTGTCAGAGGTTTGATATTGACTACCTGGTGGTGTAGCAGTCCTTTTATGAAGACAGAACCAATTTAATATACAAATCAGTCTTTACCTGGTTAACAATTTTTCTTGCTATGATCTGTCTGCCATTTTGGCTTTCATTAAATTTCACTTGGTTAACATATTTCAGAGAATTATTCAGGTTGCAAATGGACATTAAATTTTGCTTTAACATATTTTTCTTGGATAATCCTGTTCTATTTTGGTTCTCATCCTCTTTATTGTTTTCTGCCCCTCCCCTGCAAGTATATGTATATCTTGCCATCCAATATACTGTGGTTTTCCTCTTCAGATAAATGATTTTCCTTTTTTTAATCAGTGAGTACCTTTTTTTTCTTTTTCTTGTTTTCCCTTGTAAGAATTCATTGAGAAGCTTATAAAGTTTGGAAAACATTGTTTAACTTTAGATCTTTAGGACATGGCAAATCTCCATTGTTCTTTTCCTGTGATACATAATGGTGGATAGGTTTTCATCCTTGTGGACAGTTTTGTAGCAAGAAAATGATGTTAATGGAAGAAAGCTTCCATTAATAGGCTCTGTGGAGTCACCCTCATGGAGTTGCCTCAGTGTTAAAGGGGTGGACTGACAGGTCATAAGGACCTAGTTTGAGCTGTTGGACAACATTTTTCTTAAAAAAAAAAAAAAACTGGTGCTATTTCTGGAGGCTATCTTCCGTCTCTCTGAGTTTATCATGCAGGATGGGTATACGAAGTGGCCAAGATTGGTGGGTTTTCAGTATCCAAAAAAAAAAAAAAAAAAAAGAAGAGAAAAGGCTCTGTGGAGTCAAGAAGAAAGAATCCTTATAGCATATTTAGGAGGAAAGGCATGTTTCTAAGTTGGGGTGACTAGTTTTCTTTCAGCTCCCATTAGAACATTTCCAGTATTTTATCATCTTTCTCATTAACTAATGAATCATTGCGGCATCTCCTTAATACAAGCCATGTTCTGAGCACATACGTTGGGAATGTAATCTTGAGTTCAGTGTTCATACTGATAAGAGCGGCTACAAAGGGCAAGCTTGGTCCATACCTGTGGCAAGTTTTGGAGCATTACAAGACAAGGCTTTTGTTATGATTTGACAGTTGATTCATAATAGACATCGGGTACATGTACCTGTAACTTTCTGCTAGGGTTTTAAACAGTCACAAGCAACTCATCAATGATCAAGTTTAATCTGTTCAGACATTTTCTATTGTCGGTTCTGTTAATTAAAATGCATAGAAATGGATTACCGTGATTGTTTCATTGAGTCAGCTGTGATAGAGCTGCTAAATGGTTCTCATTTTGGTCTTTTAATTTTGGTGCTTCTGCATAGTAAGATTTCATTATTTCATTTGCGAGTCTGAACTTGGGGCTGTGTATCTGGCTATTGTAGTCTGGTAAACAAAGAGTCGAAGAGTTTTATTTCTCTGGTTGCTTTGACTCATGATTGTGCCTGTATTTTATGAGGATACAATTCATTATTTTCACATGGAGTTTATTTAAGTACTTACATATATTTTGTTAATTGTGATTTCTCCATAGGCTTGCTATCATGGCTTCGGAAAGGCTGTTGATTTTGCAGCCTCATAATTGGGCTTTGAGGAGAGACCATGGCATGATGTTGTATTACAGCAGGTATTGATTGTGGGTGGGTTCTCCTACCTGCATGGTCACACTGTTGATCACTCTGTTTCATTAGGTGTTTGATCATTACTAATTGGTGGTAGATGACAGGGAGTATGGAGAGGCAGTGCAAGAGCTCAGCATTTGCATGGCTTTTGCACCGGAAGAAGAAGCAGAAGTTCTCGAGCCATTTGTTGAGAAATTGCACTTGCTGCGGCTTGAATCAACGTGGATGTCTCTGGGGCACGCAGGTCGCTTGAGAGTTCCTTGAATCCCTCTGTACATACCTTGTTCTCTCTCTCTCTCTCTCTTCTCTCCCTCCCTGGGAACCCTTAGATGTAAGCTTTTATGGATAATAATTGACACTATATGTTTCATTTGACTTCCTTAATTGCTCATCTTGACCATGTTTGAACTTGGAAGTATATTTTGTTTGTGTACTAAATCAAAATATCTGTTTTCTGCGTTCAAAGCCAATGTACTTAATATGAGGCGGCAAAATGTAACAAGGGAATCGAGAAGATCCTGGAAAGCTGTGTTTAAGATTCTAAGCACAAACCTTTTGATATCTTGGTTTTTGTTTTCATTTGCCTATTGACACTCATAAATCTTTGATTCATATAGAAATGGTAATTTGGATGTGTTTACTCATGGATATTCAATTTCTTGGGTATTGTTGGATTCTAACATTTGAGGGTTTTTATAGGATGGTTAAGGAGGGTTGTGCACCAAAATCTGATTCAGCAAGTTTCTTATCCAAATTTTATCACACTTTCAATTCAATTAACCAATTATTATTGCAGAAAATGATATTTTATTAAATATAAAATTTTTATATTGCATTCTAAACACATTTAATTATGAAAATTTTTGTATCCTTTATAAAGGGTAAGATCATTTCAAAAGAGGATCGAATGTCATCAAGCATTATGATAATGATGTCATCTTCACAATCGAAGATATACTGACCAAACTTGACAATAAGGGGTGACAATAGGAGAAGTTCATGGTTATGTTTGGTTGACAATAAGGGGTGACAATAGGAGAAGTTCATGGTTATGTTTGGGCTTTTTTCTCAAAATGCCTAAGGAACTTAACTTCTTGGGCTGGATTGTCCATAGTTAATTACTTTGAGATTCGAACAATCGATTGAGAAGGAGATATGGTTCTTGTTTGGGAACTAGAAGGTATGATTTAGCAAGAATGAATTCTACTTGATAATCGGGTTAAAGTTTAGGGAGCTATTAGAGATCATCATCATTGAATGCTCCTTCGAGTATCCTAGCTAAGTATTTCAGTGGACCTGAGAGAGTTAGCGCATGCATGGTGAAGGCAAAGCTTTTGATGGGGAAATTGAAGACTCCGTTAAAGCTCACATTGCTTTTCTTGCTACATGGCTTTCTAGAAGGCTATGATGAGTGTGAAATGATTCTCAGCTGAAAATTCCATTAGGTGGAGAACTCCAAAGCATTCAATCACTTCCCATGGGCTACACTGTTTTATTGCACTTCATTGGTGTAATTTAAGAAGATAATGGTACATCGCAAGTTTAGAGACCCTAACATTACTTACAACATATATGGTTTTGCCTAGGCATTTCAAGTAATTCTTGTTTGTTTTGGTTTTCCTTTTTTTTTTTTTTCAATTTGTTTAATATAATAGTTGATGAATTTAATGTTTTTCGTGTTTTATTGTTTATAATTTTTGCATTTGAAGTGATATTAATGGCACATCAACATGCCACAAAGATTTCAGACATCGGATTGACCCATATATTGTGATGGGCATTTTAAAAGAAATCAAAGAAGAATTCGATCAAATAAATAAATAAATTTACAGTTAAGGTAATCTGACTTACCTATCCAACACACATATGTGTGTCGTTATTTCTTTCAGTATCAGGTTTGCTTAGGGGAATAAGTTATTAGGGTTTTGTCACTTATTTTCAATTTCTTGACATGATTCCAAATTTTGTGAAAATTTATAGAAATTTTCAAAATTTTTTGAACTCTCATGACACGGTTTAGACTTTTGTGTTATAATTTTTGTTTTTCAATTTTTTGAACTTGCATGACATGGTTTAGACTTTTGTGTTATAATTTTTATTTTTCATGAAATGATTTGAACTTTCGTAAAATATTATGAAATTCTTGCATGGTATAGACTTTAATTGCATGATTTTTATCTCTCGTGTAATATTTTAAACATTTGTGACACTAGTTGAACTTCCAAGACATGATTTATATTCTCGTGAATTGATATGTAGTTTCGTATCTTGATTACATACTTTTGTTCCTTGATTATTCACTTTTGTTACTTAATTTTAAAATTTCATGGCGTGGTTTTATGTTTTTAATCTTCTTTTATACTAACCATGATGTAAAGGTTACTAAGGTTTGTCTAATGCCTACTCTTGTAGAGTTGGAGGCTTTATATTATTAAGGGCTTAGGTACATAATCTTGCTCTTGCATATGAAGCCTCTACACCAAGCTGCAACCATAATGACAATGCCACTGTGGTCACAAATGGCCAGCAAGCTATTGAGACAGAGGAGCATGTGGCACTTGCTCTAGTGAAGCCAAATAAGTTCCATGTTGCCCTCTCCAAAACATACACAATATGTTTCTTTTTATGTCATAATTTATTGGCTTATGACTACTTCAAATGTACTATTGTTTTCTAAATGCATTTTTTTTCTTCTTTTGTTTATGTAGAAAATGGTTTTGTTGCAGAGGGTGGAGATGAGGGGGTGGTACCTAATGCGAGAAATAAATGGCCAACGGGTAAGGGGAAGGAGCTGATGAGGATAAGAAGAGAGAAGAATGAGAGGCAAGAAAGGGTGATTAAGGTGAGAAGGAGTTTGAGTTGAAGTCAAGTGAGCATAGGGATGGTGCTTATTAGCCATCTAACACCTATGATGTGCACAAGGCCCGTTTTCTTTAAAAGTGGTTAATGAGCATTATCTAGAGTTGATGATGATTATGAGGTGATTCTAGCTCACACATCGCTTGTAGCTTGTAGCTTTCACACCTCACCACTAGATGCTAATAGTAATAGTGATGGTGTAATCTCTCAATAAATAAGCATTAAGCTTTCTTCCCTTATACTATTTATTCTAATTTTTAATAAATTTTGTTTGATGTGATGATTTACCTTCAGTAGGAGCGATAATAATAATGGGTAGCTAGATGACGATAAGGATGATTCCTTGGCCATGAGTGATAGAGACTCAACAAGAAAAGTTAAGGAAGAGTTTAGGGGTAAGAGAGAGGAGATGAGGAGAAGGATGGAAAGAAGGAGGAAGTAGGAGAAGTTGATGGGCCCACGATGACGGAGGCTACTGATGTTGTCAAGGTGGCAATCAATAAGGATGATGTTGTCAAGATGATTGAGAGTGATGTAGTTTGTTATGATGACCTCATCATGGAGTCCTTGGCTAAAAAGACTTATGTAGTACATTGTGTTCTTATGTCCAATTTTGGAGTTAAGGAGGTGATAGCTGTAGGCACCTAATTTTGCCCTTATTAAATAGTGAAGGAATTGAAATTAACTATTTTGAGAGAAAATTGTCAAAATAAAGGATCGACCATTATCAAATCTTAAAATAAAAACAAAAGAAGAGAAAAATTAAAGAAAAGGTAAAGCAAAAAAGAAAGGAAAAAAATGTAAAATAAAAAGGAGAGAAAAACCCAAAAAAAAAAAAAGAAACAAGAAAATGGTCTTGTCTAATTGGATTCGGGCCAAGTTTGATCCTATTTAGTTGGATTTGTTTAAATCTAACCTAATCCAATTGGATGTGGGTCAAGTTTGACTTAGACCCTTTTTGACCAGAATTTGACTTCTTGAGCACAATGAGACTTATCTCTTATTCAATGCAGTTATATTATTTTGATCATAATTTCTTTATTCAAGATCTAATTAATGCAATTCAAGATGCTATGAAAAGCTAGTTGATAGATTTTTAATTTTGAAGTTTTACCTTTTTGAAGATTCAGGGTGCAGTAAATTAAAAACCAAGGTTGAAGCTTATGATACCAAAAGGCTATGCAACTATAGTATTTTGAGTGTAACTTCTTTATTTGAACTCAAAATGAGGTGATTCAGAAGATTTTCAAAGAAGAAAGATAGATCTACAACTTTGAAATTTTAAGTTTTCATAGATTTGGACAGCATTGGATTAAAAATTTAAACAAAAGTTACATAATGAGATAGAGTGAACAGCTGCATTGCTGTAGTATTTTGAGTATAACTTTATCGTCTGAGCTCTAATTAAAGTGATTCTAGTGGCATTAGAAAGATAAGAGACAAGGGTACAACTTTTATATTGAGACCAAGTAAAGATGCAGAATAAAACAATGCCAAATTTCTCTAGCAGACCTTGTATTAAGTCAAAATCTCACATTGATTAGATACAAAACTTGAACTACTCAAGACCCTACTAGTTCAATGTTGCTTAGATATAAAGACTTCCATCCACCAAGCCCCTATAAAATAGAGTATTCCTAACTCCTAAATCCTTTACCAACAAAAAAATTAAGAAAGTCTTCTTACTAAGATTTCTTAAACTTTATTTTTACATACTAAAATTTTTTAGTAGTTCGTATTTCACAAGATTTTGTATATTAATATTATCCATAAGGCAATTTCTATTGTAATTAATTATGAGAAATATAAATTGTAATTTATGGATGTAAAAGAATATTTAAAAAATTATTAAAAAGAATTAAAGTGCATTTACAATGTTACCTTTCACGTTAAGGTGCCTTTAGATGGCCGTTTAAGGTGAGATTAAATTTAAACCAAATTGATATTTTGGGATAAAATTGAGTCAAAATTGAAGTTTCAGAGTTTGAATCAAAATGTATGTTTAGTTTAGGATTCTTTTTTAATACTTACCATATTTTATTTTAGTCTTAAATCATTCTAATCATAAGCCTATATCATTTCATGTTGCGTCAAATTAATACTCTCAACACAATTCAATTCTATTCTTTAGCCAACTCAATACTCCATTTTTCAAAAGAGAACAAAAGATTCTTTAGATGTTTCATCTTTTTGTGTAAAGATTGAAAAAAGTAATTTTTTAAATTTTTTATAATATGTGATCACGGCTCTCTATTAAATGACAAACCGAACCATAAATTTTCATCATTTGAACTAAATTGAAATATAAACAGTTTCGAGTTTGAACCGTAACTGAATTATTAATATAATGATTTCAATTACGGATTGTAAGAATTTTGAATCAAACTAGAAACGAATGTTCAAAACTGACAATTTTGATTTTGATTTTTAATTGATTTTAAAAATTAAAAATTACTCAAAGTATTTTAATTTAAATATTTTAAATAAAAAATATAAAGTGCGGTGATTGAGTGGTCACCTTACTTCAACTACACCGAGTACTACTAATGTAGCTAGTGCAATCTCTGGATGGACTCCTTCTTTCATGCACAATATTTTAAATGCTTGTAGTTGTAACTTAAGATTTTATATGATGCAGACAATTATCCAATAGTCATGTTGAAGGTTATGGGCATTTATCCTTCATCATTATCTAATCGACCTACGGTCATCATCCTTTATCATTATCCAATAGCCATTTTAATTTCTAATTGACACATGGCCATTATTTAATAAGTAAGTCATTGCAATTTGCAAATAGCCAATGAGACCAATGACTCTCCTCCTCTAAGAGGCTAAGACCCCTATTACCACATGTGAGTTGTGACATGCCTTATCACCACCAGTAAGTGGCCACTTGCCAATGATAAGCCACACTTAGTGACCAGTAAGATCAGAGATTATGCACACCATGCACGCGAAGCATGCAAATTCAAAACGGTCATCTTTGATTTGAATTTGAATTTAACTTCGAATTAATATTTATATATATATTTTTTAATTTTTCATCTATAAATATCTAATTTTCTCTTTTATTTTTTTCACACAATGCTCACTCAACTCTCTCACTTAATTTTTTCATTTGATTTTTTTATTGAATTGTTTGATTGTTTCACTCATTTATATTCTTACTTATATTTTAATTATTTTCATTCTCTCAATTTTTGTTAATTCATCCAAGTCTTTTAATTTCTCAATTATTTCAATTAAATTTTAAATTAATATATTTATATACTCTTTTTACACTCAAATTTTTTTTGTTAATAATTATTTTTTTATAAGCTATTATTTTATTTTTTTATCAATCATATTTTTTCAATGGAAAGTGGTAATTCTTCAAGAAAATCTATCTCTTCTAAAAGTAAAAGTGTTATGCTTAATGGAAATATATATCTCGACATTGATGCTTACCATGAATATCTTTAACATCAATCTTTTGTTGAAAATTCAAATCTCAATCCTTTTTTTAGAATTTACAAATCTAACTTATTTCAATTCCTTTTCATCCTTATATTCGAATTCTTGATGAAAATATTGAAGAAATTTAAGAAAGGCTAAAAAAAAAAAAAACCCTCGAGGTTTATATGAAAAATGTGGACAAGCTCTATAAGAAAAAGGTAGTTATTTGTGATTATTATTTGAAAGACTTTAAATTGTTAAAATATAAAGGATATTACACATATCAAAGGAAGGTGTGATACTTGTAATAATCAATTATTTTATTATGCATATGCAAGTAACAGAAAAGAATTAGCATAAATGGTTATCATCGAGCACTTACCTTCTAGTTTTAATGAAAAAGTTGATCTTATTAATTACTATCAAAAAGTATTAAATCCTACTACATTTCATGTTCCTAGATCCACTCTTACTCATATATTTTTTTGATCTTTATTAAAAATTTTAATTAAATATTTTAAAAATTAACAAAGTTGTGTTTTCATATGTACTCATATATAAAGTGATCATTAGCAAATACATTCTAACATGGTTGTAACCTATCATTATATTAATAATGGATGGACAATACATAAATAAATTCTTACATTTAGAGTTTTTGATTAGGCTTATATTGTCGATAATATATATTTAATACTTAAATATATTTTTAAAAAGCATAAAATTGATAATAAATTTTTACCAGTTTTGATAATACTTCTAATAACACCGCAATTATTTCTCAATTAATAACTTCACATAATTCTTATTTTGATGGTAGATTTTTTCATTAAAGATGTGCTTGTTATGTTTTAAATATGTGTTCAAACAGGATTAAAGTTACTTGATTATGCTAGTGTACCTATTATAAAAGCAATGCATTATTTATGAAAACATTCAAAAGCAATGAAAGTGTGAGTCAGACTTTCTGCCCGTGATATATGCCTCATAAGATTTTCATGTGATGTTCTTACTCATTGAAATTTTATATATAAATTACTTTATAAAAATGATGCATATAAAAAATTATGATGTGATTTTATGTAATATAATGTTAGTATTGTTATTCTTTATTTTCAACGATGGAATATATGTATAAAAATTTGTTAACCACTAAAATTTTTTATTGATGGTGCAAATTTTTAAAACGTATATATTATTATACTACTAATTTATTTATTATTGATGCTATTAATATTGTTACTTAATTTGCAATAGTGTGCAAAAAATGAAAAATTGCTCCATTGCATTCATGAAAGATAAATGATTAGATTATTATATTAGTATTTTAATTATATATTTGCTTGTATTAATATTTGATTCACGTTGTAATCTAGTTAATTTGAGTCAATATTTAACTTATTATTACAATCGTTTATAAATAAAAGTAGATATTATAATTATTATCATAAATATTAAATTTATTTTATTTATTATATAACAAATATTATAAACTTTATGGTCATTCTAATGACATTGATATTGAAAAAAATTAATAATCCATCTTAAGTATTACCCTTAAAAGTTGATAAAAGATATCAATTGTTGTTTCAAAAAATAAAAAAAAATTATGGGATTCATCATTATCAAGCTCAAATTCAGAAATTGATAATTTTTAAGAATTTTTTTGAGTTTATTGATAATGATAATAATTTTAATTTCCTACAATAGTGATAAGAGTATAGAACATATTTTTCAATCTTGACCCAAGTAAATTCTTGCAACGGTGGTTTTTATTGTTATTGGGGAATGAAATTTTGGTGCTGATGAAACAAATTATATTAAAAATGTTTATATATGAGTTGACATTAAATTTAAATTTTAAAAATTAAATTAAAATTAAATTATAATTTATTAAAAATAATTAAATTGCCCATGACACCCTCACTTAATCTATATCAAATCTTAACTATTTAAATTTCAAATCACTCAAACCTGTAACCTCAACTTTAAATTGACTATCCAAGATTGAAATACTCACCCGCGATGACCTCTATTGCTTAGAAAGGAAAAGGTAAACACAAAAGGTTTTGGCAGTGGCCACCCAAAAGCCTAAACATGGGAAAGTAAGGAGAGTCTGAGATGGGGGCTTTCTCTGTGTTGAAGATTCTAAAACTCAAAACAGCTTTGCCCTGTTGCTTACCGTCTTGCCTGCTTTGTGAATAAGGAGACGACGTTGGGGTATTCAAATGGGGTGCGGTTGCACTTGCAAGCCCTCTTTTCTTTACAGCGGTAGCGCTTGCAATATCCTCAGTGGGTGCGGGAGGAGCTCTCGTCGATTTCATCCTGTTGTCCTGCCACTTGGTCTCACGTCGTCAGCGGCAGCTGCCTATGCCAAACAAATTGCTGCTTCCAGCACCAGTGCCAGAACAGTGATTGGCGTCGTGAATGGTTTGCCTTTGTTTCCTTTGCTGCTTGGCAGTGTCGACAGGGACCATGGTGACAACAACCACAATAACCATGGTGGTGGTGGCTCCCATAATAACAACAATGATAACAATCCATTTGATGGTGATGGAAATGGTGATGACCCTTTTTCTACTCCTTTTCCTGCATTTGGCTTGTTCCTCTCCTCTCTTCTATGTTGCTTCTTCAACTTCCAATTAGCCTCGGCCATTGCTATTGGAAGAGCCGCAGCAACGAGCACTGATGGTTCACCCATTGACAACAAACAGGGTAATAGAGGCACCGAAGACGGTGTATGGGAAGTGAAGGGAAGCAAGCGGACCTTACTCATCCCTAATTTCTCCCAGGATGAATTTGTTGAGCCAACATCCTCCTTGACACTATCATCTTTGCTGTCTTTCCGCCATTTGTGGTCGCAATGCAGACACCTACTCATGCATTTGCTGCTCCCCGAAGGATTTCCTCACAGTGTCACCTCAGATTACTTGGAGTATTCTCTCTGGCGAGGCGTCCAGGGCGTTGCCAGCCAAATCAGTGGTGTTCTTGCTACCCAGGTAGTTCGCACCCTTAAGAAAATCTTTCAAACCCCTTGACTGTCACTTTGATATCCTTGTTTATGTCAGTGCTATTCAAATATGATTTATTATATGTAGGCATTGCTTTATGCGGTTGGATTGGGCAAAGGAGCTATCCCTACGGCTGCTGCCATCAATTGGGTGCTTAAAGACGGAATTGGGTATCTGAGCAAGATTATGCTGTCCAAGTATGGTCGCCACTTTGATGTCAATCCTAAAGGCTGGAGGCTCTTTGCTGATCTTCTGGAGAATATTGCTTTCGGAATGGAGATGCTGACTCCTGCTTTTCCTCATCTTTTTGTAGTGATTGGTGCTGCTGCTGGAGCAGGCCGCTCCGCAGCTGCACTGATTCAGGTCACTGCTACATTCTCATCCCTTTATTCTTTTGCCAATTATATTGCCAATCATGCTGCTGTCAACTTAAAACAAGATCTTACTTCTCTTGGAAGAATGTATCTGCGATCATATCCTATATTTGTCTTTGAAAATGTAAAAAAGGGTGTATTTGTTCCTCCTTAGAAAGTCAGTTTTAACATTCAAATATTGTTATATTTGCTACTCTTATGTTTTATTGTCTAAAATGAGGAACTCAAGAAAGGTAGTACAAAAGGGAGGGCAAGTGTCACTTGATGAATTTTTTTTTTTTTTTTTAAATACTATGACGATGGCGAAAGGCAAATATTTTTTCCTGCATTTAAGATTCTATACATGACACGCAGGTTAAAGTAATCTGATCCTGTTTCTGTGGCTGGTGTTTGTGTCTTGTTTCCTAGCATAAGATCAATCTATTGGATAGTCATCATGTTCCATTGTTCTGGTTATTGTTTATTTGCTATAGTGATGAATAATTACTTCTGCAAGTGACACTCATCAACTCACAGGCTGCTACCAGGAGCTGCTTTTATGCTGGTTTTGCTGCTCAAAGAAACTTTGCTGAGGTGCGACCTGTAGTTCCTCTTGGTTAGCTATGATAGATAGGTTTTCACTTGAAACTGCTTCTCCTGAAAGCATGAAAGCCTCTTACTTCCTTCAGTGGAAAGGGAAATGGTACTTGATGTGCAAATGACTTGTCTCTTGTGCTGATTTAGACATGTTCCGACTTTCATTTCTCCTTCATTTATTTGATATGGATCTACTTTGGTATACAGTTTACTTGCTCTGACAGGAGTTCCTCATTCTAGGTCATTGCAAAGGGTGAAGCTCAAGGAATGGTGAGCAAGTCTATTGGAATCATGCTTGGAATAGCACTGGCTAATGGTATTGGTTCCTCTACGGCTCTTGCACTTGCTTCATTTTGTGTGGTGACATGGATCCATATGTTCTGCAATCTCAAGTCATATCAGTCTATCCAATTACGGACTTTAAATCCGTATCGTGCAAGTAAGTTCTCTGTTCAGTCTGTTTCCAGTTTATCATTGTGATGTTCTTTACTTAGTACTGTCTTGGTTCTTTCTTATGGTAGATGAGAGGCAAGAAACTGAGAAGATAGATTTATCGTTGGGCAGGTCACAAGCACCCACATCTACAGTTGTCACTTAATTGCTTGAGCAGTAAGGTAGTCAATTGGTTCTGGTAGCAATTTAACCTAAATGTTTGCCACAGTGTATGTCTTTATAATTTAATTGCCAACAATCTGATGTAGGAACCCAAACCTAAGCTTGTAAGCTATTACATTTGGTTCTGTTGGGTCTGCAGTCAGGCATAAATGGAAGACAACTTCTAAAAAGAACAGCATGTTACAACTTTACTTTTTCAGTTGATGGGGAATTATTTATTTATAGATGTAATAAAAATGCTAAAATAAAAATGAAATTAAAATTTCTATTTGAATAAGACTTTAGTCCATTGTAGGATTTATTACCTAAATCCTAACTTAAACATGGGAACTTAATACATCAGTTAAAATAGTCCCGATTTTTATTTCTCTATGACATGCTTCATCTCAAACCCAGGGTATACTTAAATTCTGTCTTTATGAGGTTGCAATAAACTTTTCATTCTCTCTTTCTATCTTTCAACATTTTTATGTTTGCAAGATATTAGACCATGTAGTATGTACAGCCAACATCACTGCAAGCAGGGAGTATTTCAACATAGCTGGAAAAGCCAAAGGCTTCCAAGGCACAAATCAAAAAGGCTGTTGACATCATGATCACTAACATCATTATTGTGATTATTGTTGTCAATTTTGTTGTCCCAGGGATCTCCAATTGTCGTATAATGGAACAAAGTGTTTCTTGATTGTATTGGCAGGTTTGGTTTTTAGTGAGTATCTCCTTAGTGGCCAAGCACCTTCTGTCAAAGAGGTCAATGATGAGGAGCCACTTTTTCCAGCTATACCATGTATGCATATAAGGTCTGCAGACAAGGTGAGTCATGTTTGTCCATAATTCTGTGAAGTAGTAGGGGCTGCAATCATTGAACTTCTATGAAAGTGATTTAGGCTTGGTTCCAGAAGAAGCTTGATTTAGTTCTGTTCATTTCTGGACAAACCATATTAAGACCGATAGTAGATTCATTTGGTTCTCAAGCTTAAGCTTTTATGTTGTGGATTTTGGCTCATGAGCTTGTTTGTCTTTCTTGATGTTATTTGATATGTACAGTTAGGTAGCATGTGTGTAAATTAATGCATATAATTAAGGCATCAGTAAGTGGGAATTGACTGTGGTTTGTTAGCTGTTGAAAGTGATATCAATTAGGAAATTCGTTCTCCACTCCCAATTTTACACTCGAGGTGCTTGTCAATGTTTTGAATCCAATCCTAGCCAAACTTGGACTACTGTAGTAGCTTGTTAGAACCAATTTCGTGTAATATCTATTTTAGTTTATGCTGTAAAATTCTCGTTGACATTTTTCAGCCAAGATAGCATCTGTACAAACAATTATTTTTATGTAATAGTATTGGTTAATCTGGAAGAAGGTCCCTAGAGTAAATCTCTGCTTGGATGATCCATAATATGCTTGAACTACCCTTTCTGTGCAATTGGAGAAGCTCTCATCATCTCTGCTACTTGCTTATTGAGAATGTAAGCCTGCATTTCTGTTGCTGCCCATCCATGGTTTCAGGTTCTTGATTCTTTCTAATTTATTGAGGGTGGATGGGAGCCTGGTCATTTATGATCATATGGCATGAAGCACCACTCTGAATCCCCACATTCTTCTCATTTCAATCCAAAAGAATGTAGAGCACCTAGGCAATAAATTGGTCTTTGAGGATTATATTCATGCTATGAAAATTCGTAATTGGCCTTTCAATATTGGAGAGAGACAAAATAAAAAACTGAGGTATTGCATGGGGCTGATAAACATGTGGTTGTATTAATTTGAATAGCATTGGTTGGTTCTTACTGTGGACAATTTTTATTTTTAGGCACAGCAAACTACATTATCTTTAGAAGCTAAGGGTGCAGCAGCTGATATTGTGAATAGGCTACAATTGGGATCGAAGCTTAGTGATGTTATCTACAGCAAGGAGGATGCCTTCGCTCTATTTAATCTGTACAAGGATGAGGGGTACATTTTGACCGAGCATAAGGGGAAATTCTGTGTAAGTGAACTACCCACCTTGGTTTCAATTTATCTCTTTATCTTTCTGTTCCCTCTCTCTCATATTTTCTTTCTTACTCTTTGGCTAGTGGTAGAAAGAGGGGGAGGGAGATTGGTTTCTTTCTCTCATCATTTAGAATTCATTATATTCTTCATGCAATTAGTTTGAAGCAGGCCTAGTTGAGTTAAATTACCTTATATAGTCTTGGTTTACTATTTTCCATCTGTGCCACAGGAAAAAAAATTTAAAAATTAAATAAGAACCTAAATTAGTGCTTGAAAATGCAGATGGCTATTCTGTCTCTCATATTTGTTTATCAGTCTTATGTTTTCTTTGTAATGACATAATTTACTAGGGAGATGGTAAATTATTTTCTTCTTTTGCTATTGGTTGATCTAAGCCAATGGTTGTTGGTTGCACCAGACCAGAAAAAAGGATTACAAACACAAAGGTTGGTGTTGCATACCTCTCTACAAATTCTGTTATTTCAAGGATTGAAGTGACTGACTATCCTGCTAGCAGGAGGAAATTCCGAATGAGTTGTGCTTCTCATGCCAAAGATTTAGGGGAATTTGTCGACCTTAATTCCATAGCAAAAGGTTGCCATAGTTATTTTTTGTCTCTATGTCAGTACAGAGATGGTTTTGGGGATACCGTTTGTCCATATTGTGCAAGACTGGAGATTATGTCAATAGCTCTTTCAGAAAAAAATTAAAAAAGAAAAAAATTAAAATAATGGTTTTAATAACTCCTTCAAGAACTTGTATAAAGGTGGACCTAGTGTTGGATTATATGGTTGGATGGAGTCTTAAGAAGGGAGATGCTTTTACTGTAGTCTTATTCTTAATTCCTGAAGTGAGACCATGTTATGGAAGACAGGATTAATTTCCCGGGGAAAGCTATTTGGAAGGCAGGTGGCCGCCCTGCTTTGGGTTATAAATGCTCTCTATTAGTAGTATCCTTTGGCTGTAGTTTGGCTCAATACTAAGGACAATTAAGCATGCATTGCTTTACATGCCTTGAAGGAAGTGAAGAGAGCAGCAAAGTTTAATTCTTGTCTATTATTTGAGTGGTTTGGAATGAGAGGAAGAGCTTTGATGATGAGGAAGGTTCACTATCTTTTTACTGGGATTAATTGTTTGTCTAGTCAGAAATTCTTGTTTTAATGGACATGGACAAGTTTTTATAAATGAAGTAGACCTTAAGAGGTTCAAAATTTGTTGTAAACAGTCATCACATTGCATAGGTAGCAATCCCTTTTTTGGGAATAACATTTTCTTTATAAGAAAAACAAAAATAAACAGAGTTAGTTACCCAAAATTTTGATTTATATGAAATAATGCTTTGGAAAGGTCATTCTAAGAAACCTGTCAAAGAAACCCTATAAGCAAGCCGAAGGCTCGTCCCTCATGTGCCAGTCGGATTTTCCTTCTCCTCCTTCTTTGTTCCCATACCTCGATTGAAAAAAAGAAAAGACAACAAAAAGAAACCTGCTGAAAAAAATAAAGGCCATGTGATAGGTTCCGAATTCAATAGTATTAGAAGGAAAATAATGAGGAAGGTCCAAGTACTATATTATAATATAGAATGCAGAAACAATATTGAAGTAAAACAAAAGAAAATAAAGACTATCAGAGAAGCAGAATGCAATCTCTGCCTAATGGCTACAACGACTCCAATTCACCCAGTGGTCCCATAACCCCTGCACCACCCTCCATTCCCTTCATATTCTCGTTCTCTTCCATGATTGCAACATCCTCTTCACCAGTTTCCCGTTGCCAAAGTGTTCATTCTATTAGAGCCACCCACAACAACCTCTTCCACTGTACTTTCCAACTCGTTTCCCATCATACCCTTGTGCCCTTTCTCCTTTGTAAGGTATACATGAGATGGAGGCTGAGGCCCTTGATTTAAAGGGCTATCAATACCCTAACCCAACCAATGAGGTGCACCTTGTCCTCCAGGTGAAAACCTAGAAAGGTGGGCTTGATTAGCTGAAACTCCTCCCAAGTATTATCATGGTCAAGAAGACTAGTCCATTTTATGAAGACCTCAGTATGGCCATTCAATAGTTTGCAAGTATCCAAAACTTTTTCAAGAAAACTTGTAACTCCCATTCTTCGAATAAATAGGTTGGAAGCTGTTGACAAGTAAGATTAGCAAAAGGGCTCTTTTAAGCTACGACACATGAAAAATAGGGTGTAATCGAGAGAAATGTGGGAGTTGCAGCTTGTAAGCCATTGCACCCACCTTGTCCAACACCTTAATTGTACCATAAAATTGTGGACTTAGCTTTTCACTAGTCCTTTGAGCTAAAGTTTTGAGTTTATATTGCTGAGCCTTCAAATAAACCATGACTCCTACTTGAAATTCTACCTCTCTTCTTCCTTTATTGGCTTGTTCTTTCATTTGTTGTTGAGCCTTCAATAAATTTAGTTTTAACTCGGCCAAGATACTGTCTCTCATCATCAACGTATGATCTACCTTAACCACAATAGTACTTTCTTTGCAAAAATGAAGTATAGACGAAGGGTCATAGCCATACAAGGCCTTAAAAAGGACTCATATTGACAAAAGCGTTGTACCAGAAATTGGACCACAATTCAGCCCAAGTCACCTATTGATTAGAGTGATCATTTGCAAAACATCGTAAGTAGGTTTCAATTGTCTTATTAGTCATCTCCGTTTGTCCATCGGTTTGCTAGTGATAAGGCGAGCTAAATCTTAACTTGGTACCTAAAAGCCGAAACAACTCCTAAAACAGATTGAAGAAGATACAGTCTCTGTCAAAAACTATCGTGTTTGGCATGCAACCTAACTATCTCTTTTAGAAAATTTTGAGTTACTTCCTTAGAAGTATAAGGATGCCATAGTGAAATGAAATGGGTATATTTTCTCAAACAATCTAAAACTATCATAATGCAATATGCTCTATTGGCCTTAGGTAGTCCCCTAATGAAATCCATTGAAACATCTTCCTACACATGATTAGGAATAGGCAATGTCTGCAGCAAGCCATCGACTTGAGAACTTGGAACTTATTTTGTTGACGAGTAGCACATCTTACTACATACTTCTTTATATCCCTCCTCATGCCACTCTAATAGAAAACTATGGGTAAACTTTTGAAGGTTGTGGTCACCCTTGAAAGGCCTCCCCATGGTCAAGCATGAAATTCCTTCAAAAGCAGTGGAATACGTGCTAATTTATTGTGTTAAACTAACCTTCTCTTGAAGCAAAAGCACCTTTTTGAAATAAAATATTGAGGGTATGTGATTTAGGGTTTTGCAACAGCTCTTGCATAAGCAACTTTAATTGATCATCCTCCAATAATTCTCTTAGTTAAATAAATCACATTTGAATTAGTGATCATGGATATATCATTACACTCTACGACCTAAGATAAAATATCAACTCTTTTTTCAAAACCCAGTTTATGTTGAATTCAGAATCGAAACCAAGTAATTTAATGACCCAGTTTAGATGTCACTAGCTAGTATCTGTTTCTTTAACAAAAATTCTAAACTTTTTAAATATATTCTAATAATAAAATGATTCCCCAGCAAATATTGCCTTCATTTTTTGACTTCAAAATCTATGACCATCAACTACGTTTCATACACAAACTTTCCAAAGTGCTTGGTTGATGAATGCTAGGGGCCTTTCTTGTTGCATAAGGACGGGCCCAAGGCCAATTCTGAAGCATTTGTTTCTATTTCAAAAGGCAAATTAAAGTTAGGCATGGCTAATGTTGAGGAGTTCTTTCGAAGTAACCTTAAGCCTCTCGAAAGCATCCTGAGCCTTGATTGACCACTACAGTTTTTTTTTTTTCTTCAAAAGTTGAGTTAAAGGTTTAGCAATGGTGCCATATTTCTGGACAAAACATCGGTAATATCCTATCAAGCTCTAAAAACTCCTTTTAAGTTTCTTATGTCTTTAGGAAGTGGCCACTTCTTCATGACTTCTACCTTATGTGGATTAGCGTTAATTCTTTCAACTGAGATGATGTGTCCAAGGTATTCCAATGGTTGAACTCCAAAACTACAATTTTGATAATTAACCAATAATTTGTGATCTCTGTGTAATTGAAATACCAACCGCAAATGAGTCAAATGGGAGGATAAATCCAAGCTATACACCAATATATCATTAAAAAAGACTAGAATATATTTTTGCGAATAAGGTATGAAATATTTATTCATAATTCTTGAAATGTAGAAAGGGCATTAATAAGTTTGAAAGGTATTATCAAGTATCTGTAACGTCCATGCGTCCGAAAAGCAATTTTGTGAATGTCCTCTTCCCTCATGTAGATTTGATGGTACCCAGATTTCAAATCTAGCTTAGCGAATATGGTTGCCCCACCCAACTCATTTAAAAATTCTTCAATCATTGAAATGGTAAATTTGTTAAGGATGGTGACATTGTTAAATGCCCTATAATCCACAAGAAATGCCAATTTCCATTTTCTTCTTAACCAAAATAAGTGGATTGGAATTTGGATTTGTACTTGGCCTTATCAATCTCATAGCGAGTGCATATCTTGCATAAACTTCTCGATTTCATCTTTGTGGCAATGAGGGTTTCTATAGGGTTGAAAGTTAGGGATTTGGGCTCTTTTTTTTCAACACATTAGTATAGTTGCACTCCCTCTATGAAGCCTCCGTAAACCTATCTTTATACTCCTCTAGTAATTTTTCATGTTCTCTGGAGCAATTGACTCATCTCGTCCTATCACAGTCATTATACCTAGCTCCACATAATAAGCTTCAGGTTCATTACACATTTCTTTCATCATTACCTTTAATGAGGCCACAGTTCATGAAAATGTTGAGTTTTTTTATCTCTGTCACCTTCTCATTCTCTTATATCTGAAACAAATGTTGGCTTAGATCTACAGTAAACTTTCGGAACCATTCATACTCTAATATAACATCCACCCCCCACAAGATCAAACAAGAAGAAATCTCGAATAACTTTCAAATTAGGCAGCTGTAATTCTACTCCCCTATACACCCCTTATTGCCCATGCATTGCCTACCCCTGACTGCGACAAAGTATCCTCTCATTGTCTCAATAGGGATTTCGAGCTCATGTACTGAGCTAGGAGATGAGAAATTATGGGAGGCCCTTGAGTCTACTAGTATGATTACCCACTTCCCTTTAATTATTCCCCAAAGCTTCAAAGAATTCTTGGAAGTCATTCCTGCAATGCTGCTCAAGTTGGTTGCATGTTCAGTTCATCTTCAACCTCTACCTCTTCCAACATCTTCAGTTGCTCCTCATCCCTTTCTTCATTTTCATCCAATAAGATCACGTGCAGCTGCTTGTTGCGATAAATGTGACCTGGATAATACCTTCCATAATAGCAAAAATAGAGCCCTTCTCCTCTTACCAGTTTTTTCTTCCTCTGTTAATTTCTTAAACTTGGAACCTCTTCTATCACTACTCACAACACTTCCTTCTCTTAGGTTGGCTTGATTGCTTCTAGTATTGGAGCCGTCAGCTCTTCCTCAGTTATTTCAAGTAAGCGCTTGTTGTCTAGACCCAAAATCGGGTATAACCAGTCCCCTTTATCTTCCTAGGTTGTCCTAAACTCTAGCCCATCTTCCTGTTAAAGTAAGCCTAAGGATATTAGGCCGAGACCTTTTGCTTGAGGACTCAAACGGACGACCTAACACCTTATTTTTGTCGTCCACCTTCTTAGCTAATGCCATCAATGTATGCAGATCCCTTGAACTCATCATCCTTACCTCAACCTTCACTTCATCTTTCAGCCCATTCATAAATGCCCATTCTGTCTTCTTCCAGGAAACACAATGGAGGAGAAAGAAGCTCGAATTGCTCCCCGTACTCCATGATGGAGCTTCTTTGTTTTAGACCCCATCAACATTCCATATGGATTCTTCAATAAGACCAATTGAAAACAGACCAATAGTGCTTGACGGAATACTAGCCATGTCACAGCCAGCATTCGAGGTTCCCACCATTGGAACTAGTTCAAGGCTTTCCCTCTACCTTCTCTACATCGGGGATTCGATTGATCTCAAAATATCTCTCCACTTTGTAAGACCATCCATATGAATCATCACCCTTGAAGTATGGCACCTCTACCTATTTCAACCTTTCCTCCATTTTTAACTTCTCTTTGCCACTGAGTCCATTTCCCCGGTTTCCCCTACCTCTGTTGCCACTGTCCCCTTCCATCTCCACCCGCACATTCCTCACAGCTGCCTCAAATCTCTCTTTCATTGTCCTCATCATCTCTTCTATTTACGGACTGATAGCTTCCTGAATAGGAGCCTGCATCCCATCAACCTTGCGCTCCACATTTTCTATATGATTCTCCATGCGTGTCAATATGATCTAGAGGCTTCCTGAGATCGGGAGCTCTGATGCCAAATTGATATGTTTTGAATTCAACAGTATTAGAGGGAAAATAACTAGGAAGAAGCTCTAAGTACTGTATTATAATATAGAATGCTGAAACAGTATTAAAGTAAAACAAAAGAAAATAGAGATAATCAGATAAGCACAATGCTATGTCTGTCCAGTGGGTACAGCCACCCCAATTCACCCAAGATATCCCAGAACCCCTGCACTGCCCTCCATTCCCTTCAAATTCCCGTTCCCTTCCATGATTGCAGCATCCTCTTCCCCAGTTTTTTGCTACCAAGTGTCCATTTTGTTAGAGCCACCCATAACAACCTCTTCTGCTGCGTTTCTCAGCTCATTTCCCATTATACACTTATGCTCTTTCTTCTTTCTACAGTATACATGAATTGGAGGGTGAGGCCCTTGATTTAGAGGCCCATCACCATGCTAAGAAAGAGGAGAAAATGCAGTAAAACCTGAATTTGACTTAAATTCTTGTCTGTAAATTGAGGCTTGGAGTAACCTGCCACTGATTCTTGTGTTGTCACTTGATATTGTCTTGAAACAGGTGGTGCTTAAAGAAAGTTCTTCACCCCAAGATATGCTGAAGTCATTGTTTCAGGTCAATTACCTGTATTGGTTGGAGAAAAATGCGGGAATTGGAGCAAGAAGTGCCTCTATGGACTGCAAACCAGGGGGGAGACTACACATGTCCTTAGATTATGCACAAAGGGAATTCAACCACGTCAAAAATGATAGTGAATCCGCAGGTTGGCTCACAGAAGGGCTTATTGCAAGGCCCTTATCAAATAGAATACGGCCAGTATGTGAAGTCAATGGTCGGTTTATTTGCCAGACCTAAACTTCAATTAACCAGCTGTTGTTGTTTTTGATACCTGTTACCCAGGAAAGAAATTCAAAAGAAATTAAACCATGGTTGTGCTAAAAAGGTAAAGTGATGATTTGTCTGCATTTTCATGTAGCTGTTCTTAGCACAATCGAACTCTTATGAAGTATGCGATAAAAGGAAGAAAAAATTAAGAGTCTGAATTTTCTTACATAATAAATGGATATGCTCCACTAAATGCTATGAAGTTTACAACTTAGCACTAGATCAGCCACACTTATAGAGACTTCAATCCTACAGATCTTCATGATAGAGTTATCCAAGTCCACAAGCTTGTCAAAGTACATGATGGGTTCATTATTGGATGAAAAGCAAATATCTGCTTCTAGTTACATGTTTACCTGTCAAAAAAAAAAACCGCTAGTTTTGGATGGATGTTTTCTGGTGTTAAACTGGTTTGATGCATTAACTTGTTGATTGGCCCCCTCCGGTGGACACTTGGCTTGTGCATGTTTATATTCAGTAGAGCTTCAATATATGTTGACTTTTTTTCCCTTAATTTTGTCAGTCTCGCTCTCAGTTTGGATGGATTGTTTTGATGAAGCATTAGGACTTTTCGCTGTCATATGAGTTAGTGAGTGAAACGCATACCATATTTGCCTGTCCTTATATGTCTTTGGAAGACATGGAGCCAGGGAATTCCTGAAGAAATATCTATTTAATGGAGAACAATCAGTTTTATCTATCCCTTTTAGCCATTGTTTCAATCTATTTATTCTGTTTGGATTGCAATTCTTTCTATTTATAATCTTTATATATGCCAAAACTTGTATGCCTAACTTAATACTCAAAAACCTCCGACTGCTCCAAAGTCCCAAACAGTTGAAGAAGGGTCTAATATTGTACTTATCATTATTTTAATAACTTGTTCAAATGATTCCCGTGCTTGTCCTTAGACTATTTGAAAAGATAGGATTTGTAGAGACCCATGATCATGGCTCCTACTTCTATGAGGTGATAAGACCCTCTTCCCTCCCACAAAAGAAAAAGTAGAGGAAAAAAACCTTCTCCTATTTATATGCCTGCTTATCTGCTTATATTTGTGAGTATTATTTTGAGGCAATAGTTAAATAATATCATGCATATCTACTCTGTCTCATGGAAGCTTAAGCTTCTGTGCTACATTCATCACCCAGAAGAAAAGTTAGGTTGCTGTATCTGGGTCACAGTCTTCTTGTTACTCATACTGAAGTTCTTAATGACCTCAATTATTTGTTCTTTTTCCTCCCTGCTATTGTGACATAAGAGTGGAGAAGGCTAAGCTTTTAACTCGAAGAGAATTCAGTTTAAGGGGGTGGAAGGGAGGTTACTCAGTGAGAAAGGAAATAGACTCAGCATATGTATGGATGTGTACTTATATGTTTCAACAATTCTGAGTTTTTGAAAAGACGAGTGCCAAATCATACCCTAATAATTGAACTTAGCTAATTCCACAGTTGTAAAATTTTTGTTTCAAAAATGAGATTTTCTGCGTCATATCATTGGCTGGTCTGCTTTGAAAACATTACTTTGATCTCTTTTAGCATATCGAACATAGTTTAACTATTCGTGGGTTATATTCTCTGTTTGGTACCATCCCAATAACGAAGGCCTTCACAATGCATACAACTTTAAAAGGTACTGAGAAGGATGATCAAGGATCCTCAGTGATTCTTTCTGGTGTTTCAGCCATCATGTGTGTGTAAATGTGTGTCTGTGTTGTGTTGGGGGAATGGAGGGAGTGCATTTACTGATAGCTGGTTTTGGGTGTTATTGTTTATATTATCCTTGTCGTCTCTTCGATATTCATCCATATAGTGTCACTGCATGCAGGTTATAAAGTACAAAAATGAAATTGAAAAAAAATTGGTTATCAGATATATTTAAATGTAATGACTGATGAGCATTGCTAGTCAGATTGCTGGAGTATCTGTGGATAACAATTCTGAGGTCCACTTGCTTATGTTGATGCAAGCCAAGTATATGGTTCCACCATGTTAGGCAGAGCCCAAATGACACAGGTTGCACCATTGCTGTAAACTATTGTAAGGATAAAGTTGCTTTCTGTGCCCTATTTTGGTTCAGCTTTATCCAGTTTCAAATGCGAAAGTACATCTGGCAGGGTATGATATGTAGTTTGATATTAAATATGCATGCTTCAACTTCATGCAATTACTTCCATACAGATCATCTCCTAATCCAACATTCTCAGAAAGTGTTTGCAAGGATCTGGTACCAGGTGCATCTGGATGCAGTTTAGAAGATGAAGAAAACGATGCTGCATCCACAATGAATGGAGGCAAATGAAGATGACAGGCCCTAATTTGTTAGCTTTCGTGGCTATAATATTTGCATGGCATTTGACCATGAAAAGCAGAGATTATCCAAAAAAGAGACACAACACGATGACAAGCTCCACTACAGATGAACATGATTGAAAATTTGAATGTATTCCAGGGAGTTTTATGCTATGATACTGGAAGATAATGGCAGCATTAAGGAATCCTTAGACTTTTCAGCACATAGCATCAAGATGACTTCTGATAAACTCTGGTGGTTTTCTGCATTAGTTTTTTCTTCCTCTGTTAATTTCTTAAACTTCGAACTTTTTCTATTATTGCTCACTAACACTTCCTTATCTTAGATAGGTTTAATTGCTCTTAGTTTTCAAACCGCTAGCTCTTCCTCTATTATTTCAAGTAAAAGCTTGCTATCAAAGCCAAAATTAGGTATAATCAGTCCCTTTTATCTTGTTACGTTATCCTAAACTCCAACCCATCTTCTATCAAAGCAAGCCTAAGGATGTTAAGCCTAAGCCCTTTGATTAAGGACCTAACACCTTGTTTTTGTCCTCCAACTTTTGTGCTAATGCCAGCAATGAATGCAAATCCCTTGAACTCATTATCCTTACTTCAACCTTCACTTCATCTTCCAACCCATTCATAAAGGCCCGTGCCATGAAATCTTCTTTCGCAAAACGCAATGGAGAAAAAAAAAAAAAAAGCTCGAATTGCTCCCTGTACTCCATGAAGGAGCTTTTTTGTTTTAGACCTATCAACATCTCATATGGATTCTTCAATAAGGCCAATTGAAAGTAGGCCAATAGTGCTTGATGGAATAGTAGCCACGATACAGTCAACATCCAACGTTTTCACAATCGAAGCTAGTTCAAGGCTTTCCTTATACCTTTTCTACATTTGGGATTCGATTGATCTTAAAACATCTTTCCAATTTGTAAGACCAAATACAAGGATCATTACCCTGAAGTATGGCACCTCTACCTATTTTACTCTTTCTTCCATTCTTAAATTTTCTCTGCCATCGAATCCATCTCCTTAGTTTCCTGTACCTTTGTTACCATCATCCCCTTTCATCTCCACCTGTACATTCTTCACAGCTGCCTCAAATCTCTTTATCATTGTTCTCATCATCTCTTCCATTAGTCAACTAATAGCTTGCTGAATAGAAGCCTGCATCCCATCTAACTTACACTCCACATTTTCCATATGATTCTCCATGCACGTCAATACAATCTAGAAGCCCTCTGAGATCGAGAGCTCTGATACCAAATTGATAGGTCTTAAATATAATAGTATTAGAAGGAAACTAGTAGGAAGCTCTAAGTACTATTTTATAATATAAAATGTAGAAACAATATTGAATTAAAATAAAAGAAAATAGAGATTATCATAGAAGCATAGCCACCTTAATTCACCCAAGATATCCCATAGCCCCTGCATCATCCTTCATTCCCTTTGTATTCTCATCCCCTTCCATGATTGCAGCATCCTTTTCACCAATTTTTCGATACCAGGTGTGTCCATTTTGTTTGAGCCATTAACAACAACTTCTACCATTGCACTCCCGAGCTCATTTCCCATTATACATTTATGTCTTTTCTTCTTTCTATGATATAAGTGAATAAGAGGTTGAGACCCATCACCATGCTAAGAAAAAAGGAGAAAATGCAATAAAACCTGAATTTGACTTAAATACTACTTTGTAAATTGAGGCATGAAGTAACATGCCATTGATTCTTTTGTGTTGTCACTTCATATTGCCTTGAAACAGGTGGTGCTTAAAGAAATTTCTTTGCCCTAAGATATGCTTTAAGTCATTATTTCAAGTCAATTACCTATATTGGTTAGAGAAGAACGCTGAAATTGGAACAAGAAGAACTTTTATGGGTTGGAAATAAGGGGGAGGCTACACATGTCCTTAGATTATGCATAAATGGAATTCAACCATGTCAAAAATGATAGTGAATCTGCGGGTTGGCTAATCGAAGGGCTTATTACAAGGCCTTTATCAAATAGAATACGTTAAAGATATGTAGGCTCTTTGACTATAAGCTAATATTAAAGGAATAAAGCTTCTTGGTGCCATTTAATTGCATGCATTTTCATGTAAATAGAAATGAAATTTCCATCATGATTGTAATGGACCTTGGTTATTCACCATTTATGTTGGCCTATTTCCTGCTTTCAAGAACATAAACAAAGGGTTTCTTTTCAGGAAAATAACTATAAAAGCTTTGGGTCTGCTCATGTAACCATATTTGAAGATGGAATTAGCATTTAATTCACTAATTAGGTCATTAGCAATGAGTGGGTATCATTGAGGTGGTATCACATTCTTAAACCATCAAAATGAATGAGTGAATGGTTGATTCGTGCAAAGAGGTGCTTCTATTTTATAAAATACAAACTGCTTATCTATAAATAGGATGTGCACTCTTTCTAAACTTCTGCCTTCAGAGATACATTTTCTTTTTTCAAGTTTTCATTAATTTCGTGTTCGTATGTTCTATATCAGGAAGTTCTTGGTGAAAATTCTTCGTGCCAATCTAACATGACAAAGGATGGATAAGTATGTCTTCAAAGTTATCTCTAATAATAGAGAAATGTGAAATTCTATACTGATTAATAAACTGTAGTAGCTTCATGTATACTTGGTTGAAATAATATTTCTCTACTTAAGTTTAGGGAGATTGATTTACTCCAATTGTGCATTTTGATAAAACGACATTATTCTTGGTGTTAATTTCACACTACAAAAAAACTTAGATTTAGCGATCGATTAATTCGTCACTAAATTGAAACAATATGTTGCAAAAAAATTTAGTGACACATTAATGACAGATAAAATTAGTGGTTGAAATCATTGCCGCGAGAAAAATTAACGATTGAATTTTGTATCTGTCGCTAAGTAGCGACAGATTAGAGACCATTAAGGATTTATTACTACTTAGCAATAGATATTAATCTATTGCTAAACTAGTGACAAAAAACATATATGTTGGTAAAGCATAGTGACAGATTCATTTAGCGACACAAGAATCTTTATCAGTTGTTAAATAGCTATAGATTGACTTCTGTCGCTAGTTTAGTTACAGATTAATAACTGTCGTTATTTTAGCGATTGAATAGTAATCCGTCGCTAAACTCAAGGGCTTAATACAAACTGATTAGTGACTGGTAGATCTGTCGTTAATATAATTAATTTTTTTATAAAAAATAAATTTAAATAACTAAACAAAAATTTATAAAACATAATAAATACAAGATTACGTATTATATTATCATAAAATACAATATTCAAATAAAAAATTACATTTAATTATTAGGTGATGCTGGGGTTCGCTTCCCAAAAAAAGAGCCTTCATCCTGCGGATGTGCTCATTCATATCAACCTCTCTCTGTAAACACTATTGCAATTTAATCTCCAAGTGTATGCGATCATGCTCCCTAGCCTTATGCTCCTCCTCTAATCTCTCTTCTAAAGTCCTACGTTCCTCCTCCATACGCTCCTTCATAAACTTACGCTCTAGCTCTATGCACTCTTCCATAGCCTTCATTTGAGAGCGCATATCTTGCATAGCTACATCATCAACAGGGCGTCCACTGCCAGAGCTGTCGCCTGAATACCATGATAGAGCTTGACTCCCAAGCTGATACACTCGATGATTTTTCTCTCCACCTACTGCCTCATAGTAAAGCTTATTGTAGTCTACCTCAGGCGTATCTGAAGATCCCTCCTATGGCTGAGAAGCTATGGCAACCAACTCTTCAAACCGTTCTTACAATAAATAAAGCATTTTGTTAGCTTATTAACTAAACCGAATAGTGAAATAAAAAAATATAAAATTAAATTTACTTATTAAATATTAAAGACAATAAACTTACATTTACTTTTTTGAAACGTTCATCTATGAACTAATCATGATTAAATTTTTTAGTGTGAGTCCGTTTAAAAAGCTCTATTGTAGTAGGCTCACGGCCCAACTCCCGTGCCTAAAAGAAATGCGTAGTAAATAATCATAACATTTTCACCTATATTTTTTTAAAAAAATTTATATATCATACATACGTAGCGTCGACAATGATTCTGCAGCGAACATGAATCGATACTATGCCAAAAGGGACCTGACCTGGGTCCACCTGTTTCGCTCCATCGATTACGAGGCATAGTTTCACACTTCTATTTGTATTCTAATCGGTTCCATTCTATTTTCCGTTGCTCCCATACAGTATCAGGGATAAATTAAGGCTTATTCCTCACCTTATGACAACATGTATACATCAAATCAACATATCGATTTGCAGCTCGAACCTCCCATGCGGCCTTCACCACGCCATCCATAGTCTCGTCCCATGTAAAATATTTCTGCAATAAAAATAAATGTTAGTAAGTATGATAAAATGGAATAATTTTTTTTTTTGGTAAATAATTATACATACTTTGAATTCCTCATCATGAAACTCTTTGGTTTCCCAAGAAACCATCTTCAATGCGTACCCACATGGATCGATCCTCTCTTAAAAAAATTTATAAATTTTCGCAGAGCATTAATGTAAAGGCTTGATCCTTTCAAATAAGATAATGAATAAATATTAACAAAATTTATGTATAAAGATAATGATACAAAGTATTAAAAATAATAATTATACATACTTACATGTTATTATTTATATAAATCGACTGTCTACCTGAACTTTGCATACTCCCTGAGCTAGACATCCTGATAGCAGCAAAGCCAGAAGAGTTTGAAACATGTGGAGATGGTGTAACTGTGTCCTCCTCTTCATCCTAGATATCTCCCTCCGAGATTTTCGCCTCTCCCTCTAGATCACTTCTCCCTCGACCTCTCATCTAATCATGTCAATAAACTTGATAAAATTTAGTTTCATAAATTAATAAAAAATTTGAGAAAATTTTCCCTGAAAATCGAACTCAAGCCCTCTAAAATACATGATGAAAAAATAATATAAAGAATAACTAGTTCAACACACATTTCTTATAGTAGATTATATAATTAAAATAGTACATTAAATAATTAAAAAAATAAAAAAACTAATCATCATGTTCAAGATCTTCCTCTTCTTTGTCTTCTTCCTCCGTAGAATAATTTTTAAAATCTAGCTCATTTGAAATATTTTCTTCTTCTTCATCAATATCTATTAATGTCCCACTTGAATTATCCAAAGATATAAGATGATTGTCCGTATCATTCTCAATTTGATGGACATCTCCCTCATCATATTGGAAAGGTGCATCTTGGCTTGATCTATATGTCAAATTAGAGTCTAGAAGTTTAATGACAGATCTGACCTTTATCTTGCAAAAAGCCCACTAATCACGCTTACCGCACTTTAAACTTGGATAAGGAACATAATAAACTTGAGCTGCTTGTAAAGCTAACACAAATGGTTCTTACTTATTTAATCTCTTTATGTGATTTACATCCACCAGATTATATGATTTATGTATTTTTATGACCCATATTCGGTGTAAAATCAAACCATTCACACTTGAATAAAATAGTTCTTTTCATTGGCAATGCAGGATATTCTAACTGTAACACTTTCATCAATACACCGAAACAGTCACTTTCATCTGCATTACAATTGGACCTTTTAATACAGACTCCGCTATTCATTACAGCTTTATCTGAACCGTGTCTTTTAGTGTGAAATTTGTACCCATTGACATAGTAACTTAGGTATGATTTCACCGACCTTAATGGACCCTTTGTAACATCATTAATAGAATTACAGTTAACAAAGTTTAGTGGATCATGAACCTGTAAGTATTAGAAAATGAATCATTTGACTACACTAACCAAAAATTATTTAATCAAACAAGAAATTAGATTAAAAGGATACACGTATAGATTAAATCAACTAGAAAAATGAAGCTCCAAATGAGTGTCAACCTCAAGATCAGTTATGCGTGGATAATATTCACATAATTGAGAAATATAAATTCTACAAAATATTAGTATGAAAAAATGATGATCATTATCAAAGAACATTTTTAATGTGCGAATGGCTTTGTCAATTGCTACGATTAAGTTATCAAATACGTACTCTGTGAATGGTTCAACCTCAGGGCAATTCAACAAAACATATGTATGTGCGGCTTGATATTCTTCCTCTGTCAAGTACCTAGATTTTTTCTTTCCAAATGATCAACCATGATGTTTAAAGATCGAGATATCTTCTTCATGCTTTTTTGGCTCATAATCACCAGCATCATTTCGTGATAATTTTCGATGTTGTGTGTTAACATGTGGCTCGATGTAGTGTGAGTAAAAAGATGATACCTCTTACACCAAATATGCATTACATATCAAGCCTTCTACTTTTGCTTTATTCTTAATGTTATTTTTCAACTTTTGTAAGTACCTATGATGATAATTAAGAATGATTAAATAATCAACATATATAATGACATATATTAATTACATAAAGTAAAAATTAGTACATTTCAAATGGATACATCCATCGATACTGCACTGGACCAGCTATCTTTGCTTCATAAGCTAAGTGCACGAGAAGATGTTTCATCTAGTCAAAGAAGCTTGGAGGAAATATACGCTTGAGTTTACAAAAAAATTATAAGAATTTCATTCTCAAGTCATTTCATCTCTCCACTCCGAATGTTAGTTGATGTAAGTTTTTTTAAAGAAAAAAGACTCAACCCTGTTAATGCATGCCACACATTAGTAGGCAATAACTCACGAAATGCGAAGGGTAGTAATCATTGCATGAAAACATGACAGTCATGACTTTTCATCCCAAACAGCTTCTGTTTCATCATATCCACACACCTTGCCATGTTTGATACATATCCATCAAGAAATCTCATATTCTTTACCCATTCACACAATGCTTCTCTACTAGCGTTATCAAGGCTGCAATAAGCTTCAAGATATTTTTCAGTTGTCATATTTCTCGCTAACTCAGGGTGTTTGCAAATGTCTTCAAGTCTTCCCTTTAGTTTGCATTATGCTTTATCTTTCCTTCTACATTCATGACTGTGTTAAACACATTATCAAACACATTTTTCTCTATATGCATGACATTAAGATTATGTCATATTAAGTTGCTGCACCAATAAGGTAAATCTCAAAATATGCTTCGTTTCCTCCAACTGTATGTCTTGCAAATAGGACCATTTATCTGATCATATCCCACTTCTGTAACTTTTCTCAGCCCTAATTGATTTATATCATGTAGCAATTCACACCCTGATTTAATAGAGAAAAGTACTTTTCTCACTATTTTATTCTTAATGAATGCAGTTTTATTCCTTCGAAATGGATGATCTTCTGGTAAAAACTTACGATGGTTATCAAACCAAGATTGCTTTCGTCCGTTGGGAAGGGTAAATGCATCTGAATCTTCTTCACAGTAAGGACAAGCCAGTCTTCTTGCTGTACTCCATCCAGACAACATCGAGTAGGCAAAAAAGTCATTAATGGTCTACATCAAAGCAACTTTCATAATAAAATTTTGTTTACAAGAGATATCATACGTGAGCACCCCAACCTCCCATAACATTTGGAACTCTACTATCAAAGGCTACAAATAAACATCTAACTTATCTTTTGGATTTTTTCATCCAGGAATGATTATAATTAGGAACATGTACTCCTCGTTCATGCACATCCATGAGAGTAAGTTATATGGTGTGACTATTACCAGCTATGAAGAATACTGTTGTCTTTGTAACCGTAGACTAAGAGGAAAATAATACATTTTCTTATATGGAACAGTGTTTTTTATTTATCAGATTCTCGTCTTCATCTTTTATACCGTGGATGATTGCAAAACTTACAAGAACTTAGTTCATTGTCTTTACTGCAGTATATCATGCACCCATTGTTACAAGAGTGAATCTTTTCAACCGGCAACCCTATACTTTGCATGCATTTCTTTGTATTATAAAAATTTCCAGTCATGAGATTACCAATAGGCATCATCTCTTTCATTATTTGGTAAATATCATCATAGCATCTTTCTGAAATATGATATTCTGACTTTATGCTCATCATTCTAGTAACAACAGATAATTGTGAATGATTTTGACACCCATCCCATAATTATTTATTAACAGCATTCAACATATCATAAAAACGTTAAGCATCTGAATTAGGGGATTCTTCCATATGTTCTAGATTAAATTCTGGACCAGCAGCATCCATTACCATTGTTTGGTATGTGTTAACTTCATGCACCATAGTAGATCCTTCCCCGACATAATATTTAGTTGCCCCTTAATTATAATTCTCATCGTTTTTTTTCATAACAATTTCAAACATAGTATCCCGATACGAAACCATATTTAGCCAAATGATATCTAACCACATCAACAGCTTCATAGCAACGGTTCTAACACTTTTTACTATACATGGACACCTTATCTTATCTCCATCCATGAATGCTGATTGACTACAAGTAAACTGAATAAAATGTTCCATACCATCTAAAAATTTCTGATTTAAGAATTCATTTATAAGCCTGAAGTACATACATTGGCGATCTAATGTACTCATTTTTTTTTTTTGTTTCTCAAATTGTTCTAATTAAACTAGTTCCTAAAAACTTGCCTCTTGAAAATTTTAATAATTTAAAAACTTATTATAATATAAAATAATTATCAAACAATTTCAACGACACATAAAACGCATATGACTTATAATACAACTTGTTTAATGTTTTATGCATGCCACCCAAACTTCAAAGGTAAGTGGTCCTATACCATTCAAAAATGTACACTTATGTGAAGCACAATATAGTAACTAATTGTTCATTTCATTTTGTAAAAATTTTGACAGCATTTTTTCATAGTTCTCCAAGTACATGACATGTATAGATATGAGTTATTGTTTTCAATTAAAACACACGCTCATATTCATTAGTATGTACCCGAAGAACAAATGAGATACTACACAAAATTTTTATAAAATAAAATGAATAAAGAATAAAAATTTACACGTGTGCTGCACATAAATGTTATATTTCTAAACTGTCCGATCTGGACCATTCAAGAATTATTATTGAAGAATTTATTGTGATGCACGTATAAACATGTGACCGATAATAAATGTTCACTAATAATTCTCAAACAGTGTATCTAAAGAATATGTGTGAAGTCTAACTTTGCTAATAATAGTAACATTTTATGATTATCATATAATTGATTAATTTAATTAATTAATTAACATGCAATAAATTTTCTCAACATTAATAATAATCATCCAAATGCAAAGAGCTAATTAACATAAACTAAATTTATTTGAAAAAATAAAATTAGAAACTCCAAAATTTAATCAACATCTAAGTAAATTAATTTTTATAAAAATCTAATTAATTAAATTATTTATATCATGAAATTATAATGTAATGAAACTATTATCTATGTAATCAATAACAAATTAACTAATTTTATTTACAAATAAAATTAACAATTGTAAAATTTGATTAACATTTAACTAAGTTAAATTTCATAAATTAATATTATTAAATTATTTATCTCAAATTATTTTCTAATTAAACTATTATCTATCTAATTTTATATAAATAACATTTTTAATTAGCTTATAAATTTAATAATTATAGAATTTAACTAATACCAAACTAATTTAAATTTCATAAAACTGTAATTAAATTATTTATCTTACATTATAAACTAATTAAATTATTTTCTAAATAATATAATATAAACTAAATTTATTAACAATAAAATTAACAATTGTAAAATTTAATAAATATCTAACTAATTTAAATTTCATGAAAATCTAATTAAAATATTTATCTAAAATTACAACCAAATTCAAAAATTACCTAATAATATACCATAAATTAAATTTATTATAACATAAAATAAATAACAAAAATTTTATTTAAAATATATAATATTTCTATAATTACCAAATATAATCATAATATTCCTATACAGTATTTTCTAATCATTAATATCATCATCAATAATTTCAATAATTAACTACACAAATTATCTAGTAAAGAGGAAAGATGAAAATGACTACTCATAGTGGAGAAAATAGAAGAAGAAATGGCACACACCAAGATGCTGAGTAGGGAGACAGTGGCAAACACTCGACTCTGGGACAGTAAGATAAATGGGGAAAAGATAGTGCTGCTTGCTGATGAAAAAAGCAATTTCACAATTCTAATAGATGCCGAGGCAACAATCAAAATGAAAGGAAAAAGGAACCGAGCGAAATGAAAAAATTTGAAGAACACAGAAGCAAAGACAACAAGAGAAAATGGGGGAAATGAAATGGTGCTCGCATGAAAGGAAAAAAATTATGGCTTTAATTTATAAGCAGTTTAATGACAGAAGTTAGTGGCGGTCGCTAGAACTGATATTTACTGACTAAAGTAGATTTCGTCATTGAATCCACAGTGAAAATCAAGATTCCATGGTTGCCCCTAGCCATGCATGTGCGCTTCCATGGCAGCCATGGCTACCACCTTAGAAGGCCATGGCTACCACCTTCGAAGGCCATGGTTGCCTTCGCAGCCATGCATGGAAGCCATGGCAACCACCTTCAGAGGCCATGGCGACCACCTTGAAGGCCATCGCTGCCACCTTCGAAGGCCATGGCTTCCATTGCGGCCATGCATGGATGCTTTGGCGGTAGCGATGGCTGCCTTCACAGCCATGCATGAAGGCTTTTGAGCAGCCATGGCTACCTTCTTAGCCATGCATGGAGGCTTTCGTGGCTGCCATGGCTGCCTTTGCTATCATGGCGGCCATCGCTACCACCTTTGAAGGCCATGGCTGCTGCCTTCGAAGGCCATGACTCCTACCTTCAGAGGCCATTGCGGCCATGCATGGACACTATGACGGCAGGCATGGCTGCCTTTGCGACCATACATGGATGCTTTGGCGGTGGCCATGGCTGCCTTCACAGCCATGCATGGAGGCTTTTAGGGCAGCCGTGGCTGTCTTCGTGACCATGCATGGAGGCTTTCGCAGCAGCCATGGCTGCCTTCGCTGTCACGACAGCCATGGCTGCCACCTTTGAAGGCCATGGCTGCCACCTTCGAGGGCCATGGCAGTCGCTTTTGAAGGCCATAGCTGCCTTCATGGGCTCCTGTGGCTACCTTCATGGGAGGCTGTGGCTGCCTCCATGGGCACCATGGCTGCCTCCATGGGTGCCACGGCTGCCTTCGTACGTTGGCTCCCATTTCTATCTTTGTTGGTGCCATGGCTGCCTTCGTGGGCTGCCGTGACTGCCTTCATGGGCATCATGGCTGCTTTCGTGGGCGACTGTGGCTGCCTTCGTGGGCCACCGTGGTTGCTTTCATAGGCATCGTGGCTGCCTTCATGCACGATCGTGGCTACCTCCTTCGTGGCCATGGCAGCCACCTTCGAAGGCCATGCTTACTTTCACGGCCATGGCTACCACTTTCGAAGGCCATGGCTTCCTCCTTTATGGCCATCGCAGTCACGTTCGAAGGTCATGCATTGCCGCCATGCGGCGCCCATGCATGGCCACCTTCGAAATATGGCAGCAAGCTCACGGTCATGCATGGCTGCCTTGGAAGGCCTGGCAGCCACCTCACTTCTGAGGCACTCATGCGTGGTTGCCTTCGAAGGTAGCAAGCTGGCGACCACCTTGCTTTAGCGGTGGCCATGCATTGCTGCCTTCCAAGGCAGTATACTCGTGGCCAGCTTGCTTCTGTGACAACATGCATGGCTGCCTTCGAAGGTAAGAAGCTTGCGACCTTCGCGATTGCCCATGGGGTGGTTGCTAGACTGCATTGCCTAAATAGTGACCGAAACCTTGTAGTCACTAGATCTTTGATTAGCTACCGATTAAAATTCGGTCGGTAATCTATTGTTAAGTTAATTAAAAATTTAAATAAATTTAGCGACGAAGATAACGTCTGTCGCTAACGTGTGTTGTTAATCTATCATTATTCCATCGCTATGATAAAATTTTTATTCTATAATAAATATGTCGCTATTCTGTCATTATTTAGTGACTGATAAGATCAGTTGCTATATTATGTCGCTATTTTTTAATTTTTTTGTAGTGTCATCACGTTTGTATCTTAGTTCAAGTTGGTTTTGAAAAGAACGATATGAAACTTGGTTTAAGTGTGTTTTTTAGTTTGTTGTGAGCTTATTGTTTGTTATTTTAGTCATCCTTGCATATTTTAAAGACCCATGAATTTGTAAATAAGCTAACAATTAGAATTCTATTTTTCAGATGTAGAATTTGATAGTATAATTAGGCAAATCCTTTTGTAGTATGACATTAGCCGATAATAACTACATTTGGTCATTTTCTTATAAAGATAGATGAGGTAGGGAGCCCACAAAGATAGCTCATCAATTTTTTAACTAATAAAGACAGCCAAAAGTACTAACAATCTATAATAGGATAGCTATGCATCTTCCTTTGGTTTGGTTGAAAACTAAGTTGATTAGAATGCTAATGGTTTAAGAGGTAACCATTAGATATTTTATTTGTTGATATAATATCGTAAAATTTAATATGCATGAAAGGATAACTATCACATGGAATAATTTTATTGATCTTAATGGACTAATTATCATGCTTACGATAAATACAGATCTTTAGTTAAGATATTATAGATAAGCTTGGTTTAATTAAACAAAAGTTCAAATAAGAAAAGATTAAATCTTAAGGTTTAGGTATATCATGAACCTAAAGGTCATTGAAGTCATGAACCTAAGGGTCATTGAGACCATTAACAAGGTTTTAGAGATACAAGAGAAAGAATTCACTAAACTGGCACCTTGATGCTAAAGCTTATAGAATGAAATACATAAAGTTGATGCTTTAAAGGAAAGAAACTAAGCTAATTGAAGTAAAAGTTGTACATACATCGCCTACATGAAAAGATAAACCTAGAAGAGAAATCTCACAGGGTAAGTTTTAGGAAAGGTTTCTCAGATTCATGAAATGATTACGAGAAAGTAAGACTAATACATTACTTCTAGGCATGGGTTAAAAAAAATAAACAAAGATGAAGACTTTTTATAGTTTCACATGTTTTTTTTTTTTAAATTCTAATCTTAGTTTTTAATTCGAGCTTCTTAAAAATTTTGGTTAATACCACACCGAAAATTTCAACCTTTTCAATTTAATAATAAAATAACTTAATTGATATCTTAACAATTAGGCTCAAAGTATGTGACTTTATTAAGGTGTGGTAAAATATGGATCCAGATTCCTAGTTTACGAAGGTCATCCTAAGTTCACTAAAGCTTTTCGTAATGGATATTTTTAGGATCTTAATTGGAGGAATAAAATTAAATCATACTAAGTTTAAAAATATCCTCCTTGATCAATAAAATGCTCCCATTTTCTATGGCTAAGAATATAAGAAATCGTGAAAAAGTGTAGTGTCAAATTAACTAAATCTAACCATGTTAACTAAATAAAAGTGGAGCTCAACAAAGTCAAGGTGAGCATTTTTGTAACAATAAACAAGAATTCTCATAAAAAAGTACGTGAAAAAGGTAACTCTTGTACGGAAAGCCATTAGGAAAGGTTAAGAAAATTTTAAAAATGGGTGACCTTTAATCTTAGTAAAGGGAATTCAGTAAAATTTTGGCATGACACTTGGTATGGGAGAAATTGCTTTGGGAAACATCGTTGATATTATATTGGATAACATGTAATAAAGAATTTTAGGTGTGTGATAATTGGATGGTACAATCTAATGAGACTTCATGATTGATGGACTTTACAAGAAAAGCATAAGATTAAGAATTAACTCTCTTTGGGTATTTTCTTTATTAGATTTATGCTACTAAGGTTAATACTAATACAAAAGATGCTATCTTGTGGAAAGGAAGTCATGACAAGAAGTTCTTGGTTAAATTATTTCTTACGGTGCTTGTTAAGTCCCAATAATAAAATTTGATCTTAGAGTTTTCATGGAAACAAGTATACAAAGTGAGGATTTGACAAAAGTGGCCTTTTCTACTTGAGAGGTGATTTGGGGTAAGTTCTTAGTCATTAACTACCTACAAAAAGGAGATACGATCGTGATTAATAGATGTTATCTATGTAAAGAACAAGAAAAGTCAGTAAATCACATCTTACTTTGGTGTACATGGACTCAGTAACTTTGAGAAATTTTTTGACTATTTTGGGATGCAAATGGGTAGTATTCGATTTAGTGGCAATAGAAATGAAAGCATAGGCAAGTTTATGTAAACCAAACCAAAAGAGGAAGCTTATTATGATGATACCATGGCTTGCTTTTTGGATTGTACGGAAGGAGAATAAATTGAGAATTTTTAAAAGGGTAAAAACTCCCTTACTAGTTTGTTAATAGACGGGTGAAGGTTTGATCTTTGACAAAATTCATTTGTAAATGAGGAAGATTATATAAAGTTCTTAGATATCCTGATGTCTTGAAAGCAAGACATATGTGTACATGGGAAGTCATCCCTTAATACTAAATATATTACACACACACATATATATATATATATATAATATAAATACATGTTTTTTAATGAAAAAAAAAAAGAAGATTCCTTATGCATACTTGGCACACAAACTAAATTTAATAATTTCATATTATTGAATTCTTTACTAATTTAAACACCTGAAGTGTTCTTAATCAAGACCATTAAAAAATTATTAGTTTTTATGAAAATATCCTACTAGCAGATGTGAGATCAATGTGAGGTTTGCAAATATGGCCTGCTCAAATTCCATGGCCTCAAGAGAATGGGTGATTTCAAGAACAGATATTATTGGTAAGATGCAAATTTTGGGAGAAGGAGTCTTAAATGAATCTAATGTTTGATATGGCATCGGTTCATGCTTTGGTTCGTGTTCAAATTCGTAAGTTACTCGAATATTCAAAAAATCATAAAAATCTACAAGGTATATTTTGTTTAACCTTTTCGATGTGAGAAAATGCTTGACATTATAGATGCTAGCATTAGCTAACATTAGATGATTGAGAATCTGCCATGGAATGATGTTAAGAAAAATATCTTCTTAAGATGCCCAAAAGTGTTTATTTTTCATATTTTTGATAAATGAAGGCAAGTCACCATTGAACAAGTTAGGCGACTCAGCCATGAAGTATCAAAAATAATGAATTGAGTTTTCCCTACTACCTTTATTCCTAATGAGCTTAAAAATTTTGGAACAAGACTATAAAGACTTTTTGGATATCTAAGCTAACATACATAGGAAAGAAGGCAAAAAAGATCCTCCATGCGTTCAATACGAGTTAAGAAGGTGAAAATTTATATCTATTGTAGATCATAATTATAAATGAATGTAGAGGTAATCGAAGACCATCCCTTAGTGATTCCCTAAAGACATAAATGTATAAAGGCTTCATTGACCATGGTCATTCATTCGATTTGAAAACGACCATGTGCACTGATTCTAGAATATTGTATTCTGTCCTAAGTTGATCTAGATTTTCAAAAGTATAAAAGATTCGACAACATCCATGATTGGAAATAAGAAAACTTACCCAAAGGAATGGTCAAAGAAGGCTCAAACTTAGAAGAACTAGATCACAAGATGAAGGAAAAAAGTTAAGAAGATAGAGCATGAGCAAAATGTGATGAGAGAGAGCAAAGACAAGGTGTATAGTTTCAGAATGAAAAAGCAACAATGCATGACTCAATGTGAGATATGATTATTGATCTAGCCAACACATGACACGTGGTGGCAGTTATTTATGTTGTTAAACAGTGAGGAAATAAAGCATCACTCGATCTCGCAACCCAAATGGCAATTGATTACCATCCCACATCATTCTTAAAATTGATTATCACTAGTTGGCATTGGTTGATGAAGATCTCACATTGAGCTTTAAAAAATGATTAATGACAGATTGATGTTGATTGATGAAGTATCAAGTCTGAAAGGAATTATCCAAGTGCTTGTGATAATTTATGTTGATCTCACATCAGTCTTGAAGAGTTTTACAAAATATATGATTAATGTTGATCTCACATCAAGTCTTAAAGATCATTGATTAATGCCAATTTCACATCAAGCTTCAATGACTTAAGCACTCAAAATGAAGGAACTGGAAGACTTTAAGATGTTTATACGCAGTTCTGAGTAAAGTGCACTCAGATGCACATTTTATGCAAAACCAATTAATTAGCTTCATGGTTCCCTTTTCCAAATAAACTTTCAAATTGTGATAGACTTTTGCCCAAAATTTTTCTATAAATAAGACTAGTTTTTAGTATAGAACATTCATAAAATTCATTCTTCTTTGTAGCTAGAATTACTCTTTAAGAATTTTTTAGTTTCCTATCCCTAGTTTTTAAGCTCTTTATAACTCTTAAGGAAAGTTCTATTGATCTTACATAACTGTTAGTGGAGTTACAATGTGCAATATTAAGATTGAAGGTGTAACACTTTCCTAGTCTAATTATTTATATCATAATTCGATATAAATGAATAAAAGATCATGATGGTCATTTCTTGCTTAATCTTTTTTTCTTTATATATTGTTTGCTCTTTTTTTCTTAGTATATTTTGTAAATTCTTTGTTGCATTATATTTTTTTTTTAAAAAAAAAGAACTTATAAAGTTAAGAATATCATATCGTAGTCACGTTCCAATATGTTGTTCAAGGATTAAGAATTAAACTCATTCAATTATGAAATTCTTGCAAAGAAATCAAAATACATTATTTTGATATTACATCGTATCAAGAGTAAATGCGATGGGATCTTTTTTCGAAGTCTTCAACTCCTACTCAAGGTGAGAACTAAAGGTGATCTCACCTTGAGTGTTTATATTATATTTTATATTTATTTATTCTTTGTATAATGGGATCAATACTAATTTGAGAATATATCAAGAAATCAATTAATTTAAAATGGTATTAATTTTTGAGCGTTCGTGAGGTATTAATCTTTCTCTATGCATATTTGACTCTCGATCTAAAATCGTTAGGCCAAGTAAAGTATTGCTTATTTTTAAAGTGAAGTTTTATTTAAAAAGAAAATTTTATATTGAGATAAAACTAATGATCAATTATACTATTAAAAAAAATCAATGATAATATCTTTTTTAATTTAAAAAATCAAATTAAGAATATTTTTTGAAAAAATGGCATGGAGTTTGGCCAAAATTCAATTATCACATATACAATTTTGACTAGATAATCGAACATCAATTTTGATGAATTACTTGATGTTTATATATTAACTTTTTTTTTTTTTGGACTATAAATGAGCATGCTGATACTTATTGAGGTTTTTATAATAATAATAATTATTATTATTATTTCTTATTATTATTTATAAATGATTTTTAAAAAATTATATTTCATACTTTTATTTATATTATGATATTTTATTTTCATGTAGGTCATGATATAAAATTTAGTATAAACATAAAACTTATAGTAATTGTCACTTTAAGTTAAATCCTATTATACTAATTGATTTAATCTGATATTTAAATTTTTAATTTGAATTAAATTATATAGTATCTTCAAAAATTTCAGAATTGTTTTAAAATAATTTGAAAATTAAAAAATACTTATTTCTAGTAGTGAAAAAAATTTTAAAATACAAAAATAACATCTTTAACATTTATATCTTCTTTTATCTGTTTTCTCTTCATTTATATTTTTTATTATTTACAAAATATTCTCAAAAAATTCAAGTATTTTGAAAATAAAATCTAATTTAATTCAAATTAAATTTTTTTACACAATTTAACATATAAAATTAAGTCAGTTGATGTAATAAAATTTAAATTAAAAAATAGATTATTATATATTATTTTATAAAATCTATGATTTTGGTTTTTTTTTCTTTGGTAATGTTTATTTTATAAGAAATATAATCTCTAAGAATTTAATATCTATGGAGAAAATTTTATATAATTTTATAAAACTTAGAGATTTAAAACTTCCATATTTGGACATACACTAGATGACAGCACAATGAATGGACTGACTACTGAGGACAGTGGTGGGTGGGGAGGGTTTACAGGGTTCAACAAGGGGGCAACAGAGCAAGCATGAAAGAAATAGAGGCATTGTGGGAGGAAATCAGGCAGCTCAGCCTGGGAAGCTCCACCACCAGAGTAGAACGACTGGACTCACCTCCCTCGCCCCTCCAATTCATAAGGGACCTTGTCTCCCAAAATAAGCCCTGCATCATCTCCAATGCCAACCTCCACTGGCCAGCGCTCTCCCTCTGGTCTGATCCCTCCTACCTCTCCCGAGTCCTCTCCGACTCCGTCGTCTCGGTCCACTTCACCCCCGATGGCCGCGCTGATGCCCTCGCCCCAATTCATCCGTCATCGCGTTCCCTCTGCTTCGCTTCGGCCCACGTCGAGCAAATGCCGTTCCCTCGTGCTCTCGGTCTCGTCCTCTCGTCATCATCAAGTGCTAATAATTGTGACCGACACAACAACAACAATGAAAAATACCGCGACAGCAAGAAGAACGACTCAAGAGTACCGGTTGCGTATCTGCAGCAGCAGAACGATTGCTTCAGGACGGAGTATTCGGAGTTGGCGTCTGATTGTGACAGCCATATCCAGTGGGCTACCGAAGCCCTGGGATGCCCACCGGAGGCGGTGAACCTGTGGATCGGGAATCATCGATCAGAGACTTCCTTCCACAAAGACCATTATGAGAATCTCTACGCTGTGGTCTCCGGGGAAAAGCATTTCCTTCTACTTCCTCCCACTGATGTACATCGCTTGTACATTCGGTCATATCCCGCCGCCCATTACTCCTATTCCCAGGTCTGTTTCTACATTTCCCTATATGGGCTATTTATGCTTTCTTGCCTTGCATCCAAATAAGCGAGTTGCTTTAGGATTTTGCTGATGTTTATTTGCTGGGTTCATTTGATCTGCAGGGTACCGGGCAGTTCAAGTTGGAGCTTGAGAAGCCGCTAAGATACGTGCCCTGGTGCAGCGTCAATCCTTACCCTTCTCCAGGAACTGAAGACCTTGAAAGGTCAAGATTTCCATTGTATTTCAATGGCCCAAAGCCTTTTGAGTGTACTATTAAGGCCGGCGAGATGCTTTACTTGTAAGAAGCTCTGCTCTTTATGTTGTCATCCAATTCTTTTTCTTTCTTTACATTGCTTGGCTGTGAAGTCAATGATCGGTTTATTTGCCAGACCTAAACTTCAATTAACCAGCTGTTGTTGTCTTTGATGCCTATTAACCATATAAGAAATTCAAAGAAATTAAACCCTTGTTGAGCTAAAAAGGTAAAGTGATGATTTGTCTGCATTTTCATGTAACTATTCTTAGTAAAAATTGAACTCTTATGAAGTATGTGACAAAAGAAAGAAAAAATTAACAGTCTGAATTTTCTTACATGCTCATTAAATGGATATTCTCCACCAAATGCTGTGAATTTTACAACTTAGCACTAGATCAACCGCTCTTATAGAGACTTCAATCTACAGATCTTCCTGACACAGTTGTCCAAGTCCACGAGCTTGTCAAAGTACATGATGAGATCATTATTGGATGACAAGCAAATATCTGCTTCCAGTTACATGTTTACCTGTCAAAAAAAAAAAAAAAATTGAAACGCTAGTTTTGGATGGATGTTTTCTTGTGTTAAACTGGTTTCATGCATTAACTTGTTCATTGGCCCTTCCGCAGGACACTTGGCATGTGGATGTTTATATTCAGTAGAGCTTCAATATATGTTGACTTCTTTTCCCTTCATTTTGTAAGTCTCGGTCTGAGTTTGGATGGCTTGTTTAGATGAAGCATTAGGACTTTTCGCTTTCATATGAGTTATTGAGTGAGTGAAGCGCATACAATATTTGCCTGTCCTTATATATCCTTGGAAGACATGGAGCCAGGGACTTCTTGAAGAAACGTCTATTTAATTGAGAACAATCAATTTTATCTATCCCTTTTAGCCATTGTTTCAATCTCTTTATCCCGTTTGGATTGCAGCTCTTTCTATTTGTAATCTTTATGTATGTCAAAATTTGTATGTCTAACTTAATAATCAAAAACCTCGGTCTGCTCCAAAATCCCAAACAGTTGAAGAAGGGTCTAATATTGTACTTATTATTATTTTAATAACTTGTTCAAATGAATACTGTCCTTGTCCTTAGACTATCTGAAAAGATAGGACTTGTAGGGACCCATGATCATGGTTCCTACCTCTATGAGGTGATAAAACCATTCCCTTCCACAAAAGAAAAAGAAGAGGAAAAAAACCTTCACGTATTTATATGCCTGCTTATCTGCTTGTATTTGTGAGTATTATTTTGAGGCAATAGTTAAATAATATCATGCATATCTGCCCTGTCTCATGGAAGCTGAGTTTCTGTGCAACATTTATCACCCAGAAGAAAATTTAGGTTGTTGTATCTGGTTCACAGTCTTCTTGTTACTCATACTGAAGTTCTTAATGACCTCAATTATTTTTTCTCTTTACTCCCTGCTATTGTGACTTAAGAGTGGAGAATCCTAAGCTTTTAACTCAAAGAGAATTCAGTTTAAGGGGGGGAGGGGAGGTTGTTCAGTGAGAAAGGAAATAGACTCAGCATATGTATGGATGTGTACTTATAAGTTTCAAGAATTCTGAGTTTCTGACAAGAGGAGTGCCAAATCATACCCTGATAATTGAACTTTGCTAACTCCACAGTAGTAAAATTTTTTGTTTCAAAAATGAGATTTTCTGCATCATATCGTTGGCTGGTCTGCTTTGAAAAATGTTACTTTGATCTCTTTTAGCATATCGAACATAGTTGAACTATTCCTGGGTTATATTCTCTGTTTGGTACCATCCCAATAATTGAAGGCCTTCACAATGCATACAACTTTAAAGGGTACTGAGAAGGGTGATCAAGGATCCTCAGTGATTCCTTCTGGTGTTTCAGGCATCCTGTGTGTATGCATCCATACAGTGTCAGTGCATGCAGGTTACAAAGTGCAAAAATGAAATTGAAAAAAAAAAATAGTTATCAGATATATTTAAATGTAATGACTGATGAGCATTGCTGGTCAGATTGATGGAGTATCTGTGGATAACAATTCTGAGATCCACTTATTTATGTTGATGCAGGCCAAGTATGTGGTTCCACCATGTTAGGCAGAGCCCAAATGACTCAGGTTGCACCATTGCTGTCAACTATTGTAAGGATAAAGTTGCTTTCTGTGCCCTATTTTTGTTCAGCTTTATCCAGTTTCAAATGCTAAAATACATCTGGCAGGGTATGATATGCAGTTTGATATTAAATATGCATACTTCAACTTCCTGCAATCACTTCCATACGGATCATCTCCTAATCCAACATTCTCAGAAATTGTTTACGAGGATCTGGTACCAGATGCATCTGGATGCAGTTTAGAAGACGAAGAAAGCGATGCTGCATCCACAATGAATGGAGGCAAATGAAGATAACAGGCCCCAATTTGTTAGCTCTGGTGACTATAATATTTGCATGGCATTTGACCATGAAAAGCAGAGATTATCCCAAAAAGGAGACTAGACATCATGACAAGCTCCACTTCACATGAACATGATTGAAAATTTGAACGAATTCCAGGGAGTTTTATGCTATGCTACTGGAAGATAATGGCAGCATTAAGGAATCCTTAGACTTTTCAGCACATAGCATCAAGATGACTTCTGATAAACTCTGGTGGTTTTCTGCATGTGATGTTTCTGAAAGTAGAATGGGTTCCATGTCAGTGTAATGGTATGGTGTAAGCAATACCCAACAATGTGTACTTGTCATTGATCTCATGATTCTCAGGTGTATTACCTTGTAATTTGTACACTGCTATCTCACTAACATAATTGTTTTCCTTTCTTTTCTATTTCTTCATATTGGTTGCATATATATTAGAAGTGTATTATTTTTACAATCTACATGTATTTCTGAAATAGATACCAAGTGATGTTTCATTGCACTTTCAGTTTAGTTATATATGTATTAACAAGATGCAATGTAAATTTAAATATATTTTTGTTTTTTAAAAATATTTTTTAATATATTTCTTAAGCAGATAAAATGATTAAGCAAATAATATTTTAATACGATTTATTATGAAATTTTGAAAAACAAATAATATCCAATGACATGCTTATTCTGCATCTGATGTTTTCTTCCGCTTTGATTGCGCTCGAATCCATGAAGTCGGCGAAGGGTGGACCGATGCTGACCAAGTTTGAGTGACATCGTCAAATCGGATTAGACTTGGGAGCGAGAAGGAAGCGGAGTTGTTGGCTTGAGTGAAAGTTGGGAAGATTGAGCTATCCCTGTCTGGTTAATGACTCAGGAATGTCCTGGGCACCCTTCTGCTGCGAAGTAGCAGCACGATATGCTACTTCTGCACATTTTAATCTTACTCCTTCAGGCGAATCGGCGACGAACAACAACCGCAAGGATAGAAAAACTAATCTCCATATTCAACTCCCTCTATCCAGACCCAACCAAATCGGTAAGACTGCTAAGGTTCTGGCACAACCCATACAGAGAAAACCGACCACTGACCAGACCATCGGAACTACTGCAATAGTTAGTACCACAATAAATGACAAGAGTAGTGGTAGCTGTTGGAAAGAGAGGATAAAGCATGCTATTGCCACTACTACCGACTGTACAAGAAGCAGTACTTCAGATGTACTGCGGTTAATGGATAGCATTTCCGAGCCTATACCTCTAGACATCTACACTTCTCTGGTAAAAGAATGCACCTTCAAGCGCGACTCTTCCGAAGCTCTGCAGTTGCATGCTCACATCATCCAGGCCCGCCTCAGACCCACGTTGCCATTGCTCAATCGTATCCTCCTCATGCACGTCTCATGCGGTCACATATCAACTGCCCGGCAATTGTTTGATCAAATGACTCCGAAGGATTTCTGCTCTTGGGCAATCATTATTGTCACCTATCTTGACATGGGTGACTACACAGAGGCTCTAATTCTGTTTTTCAAAATGATGCAAAACAGAAACGGTCAGCTGGAATTCCCTGCTTGGATTATGGTTGGCATTCTCAAGGCGTGTGTCTCCACTCTAGATATGGGATTAGGGAAGCAGGTACATGCATTGTTACTCAAGTCCGGTACAGCTAATGATTTGTCTCAATCTGGTTCTTTGATGAACTTCTATGGGAAATTCGGATGCTTGGATGATGCTAACCTAGTCTTCAATAAACTCTCACGTCTCAATACGGTCAGTTGGACCGTAAAAATTGTCAACGAATGCAAAGAGGGGCATTTTTATGAGGTTATTTGTGCTTTCAACAAGATGGGAAGGTCTGGAATCAAGAAGAATGCATTCACGTTTTCTAGCGTGATTAAGGCCTGTGCTAGGATGGATGATGGTGGGAACTGTGGTCAACAGGTGCATGCCAACGCCATTAAGCTTGGCCTGGAAATGGATGCTTTTGTACAGTGCGGGCTTGTTGATATGTATGGAAAATGTGGGCTCCTGACAGATGCGAAAAGAGTGTTTGAGGCAATCAGAGACAAGAGAAACACCGCCTGTTGGAATGCCATGCTCATGGGTTACGTGCAGAATGGGTTCTATATTGAGTCCATCAAATTTCTTTATCGGATGAAAGCAGCTAAAGTGGAGGTCGGACAATCGTTTCTCAATGATGTAAGGATCGCCTGTGGAGCTGAACAAAGTGACTGAATGCACACAGAGGTTAGCACTTTGATTTTGATGCCTAAAGCATACACATTGAAAACTAAACCGTGAATAGATTGGATCCCTGCTTTTTAGTCCCTGTTTTGGATACAATGCACAAGATATATAAGTGATAATGGGCATTCATCAAATGAAAAGCAACACATTTTGAAAAAGCGATCTTCTTATCATCAAGATTTCTTGTCATAACATTCATCTGATTATCGCACCTAAAAACTTCGAATATACCAATAGTTAGTGCTGTGATTAGCATCAAATCTGGGCTACTCTACCTGATTCCTTCTTTGGCATTCTTGCTTAACCTTAGCGCTGCTGATAAATGATTGTGATTCTTGCTTGTGGGAAGTTAAGTATCCGAGTGAGGATATACTGTTGAAACAATGAATTTAAATATGGCTTGAAAGATGAATGCAAAGGTGCTTTGAGATTTTTTTTTTTTTTAATATCTCACGTGTAAAAGATTTAACCGTTTGAAATTCTATATAAGGTATGAGATTTGAAATGAGTTTGGGTCACAAAAGGTACTCTCTTTTTTTTTTTTTTTTTTAAGAAAAAGAAGATTCATGTGAGTCTATCACACACACGTGTTGACTTCGAGCTCAAATCCAAGCCAAGTAGCACTTTCATTTTTTTAAAACGTATTTATTCAATTTATTTTTTAATTTTTATCGAGTAGCTATATAAAAGAATACTCGGTCGATCAGTGGGAGATCAAATCTTCTTTCGGATCTTTTAACCTGCACTTCTTCTAGCCCACCAGCTCTGAGTTTACAAGCCATATTGCTAGCTTTTTTTGGTCACAAAAGACCAGATCTCATAGTAACATGGCAATCTTATAATTGCAATCCTACACCTCTTCCATGTGGCAACCCTATCCTTATCTTCACGTAGGTCTTTCACCAGCCTTTCCTATATAAAGAGCACCCTACCGATCGAAAAACACAACCTAAGCGACCATAGTTCTCTTAATAGCTCTCTCTCATTAGCTCTTTCTCCTAGTAGCTCTCTTTCAGCAACTCTTTCCTAAGCATCCCAACTACTATCTAGTGTCCCAAGAAGTTATCCTACTAATCCTTGAATTCCTCAATTATCCAAATCCTATAGTCCTTGAATTCCTCGATTATCCATAAGCTCCCCTAAGCTATATTTTATTATTATTATTATTTTATTTTTGGATTTCAAGCAACATTTTGTAGATTTGAACATTTTTAATTCCCTATCATGCATAGGAGATTTGAAATAAATCATTCTAGGTTATATTATGTTAGAGATGATGGGGCTATACATTATTGTAGATCAAGGACAAAATTATGAAATGTCTTTAAAACGGCAACCTAGTTCTCAGCCTAGTAGAAAATTGGTAACATTATTTTTATTTTTGTCTATTTCAAATATAACAATTTTAAGACATTTCAGCTGCCATGTTTACGATTCTCATATCTTATGCTAAAGTTGTTTTTGCTATTATTGGTTTGAACCAGTCATTTTGTTTTGAAGGTAGATATTTTAAAAAATTGAGATAAAAAATATTATTTTTCTTAACTAAGAAGAAAGTTGCATATGTAATTGATATTGAAAAACCTATCATGTTTATTGAGCTTACTGCTACTGAAAGAAAAGATTTTGAATTGTGGGTAAAAATAATTTTTTGTGTAAGAGTTTTATTCTCAATAGACTATCTGATGATTTATATAATTATTACAATTTTGATAAGTTTGGTAAAAAAAAATAGAGGCACTTCAAAAGGAGTATGATATTGAGGAGGCTAAAATCAAAAATTTTGCAATTAGTCAAAACCTAAAGTTCATAATGGCTTACATAAACCTGTAGAAGCTCAATCACATAAACTGCAAAAGATAATACATGTGATCGTCTCTAAAGGTATGCTTCTAACTAAACAATTTCAACTTATTGTTATGATAAACAAGTTGCCTCCTAATTAAAACAATTTTAGAAATGTCATTAGGCATAAAATCAAGAAAAATTTCCTAGAAAGTCTAATCACTCACCTTTGTATTGAGGAGGAGGCTTGGAAACAAGATCAGTAGACGAAGTGTTTATTACTTCCAATAATAGAGACAACGAAAAGACCTCTGTAATTTTGAAATGAAAAGGGAAAAACATGAAGAATCAGAATCAAAAACCTAACCAAGACTGCAATAGCCAAATTAAGAATCCTCCACAAAATAGAACTCAACCACCTTAGGGAAATAACATCTTCGTGTATTATAGTTGTAACAAGGCTAGTCACATGGTCAAAACTATCAAAACAGGTCTTATTCTATGCCACAAGCGAACCTAACTGAAGAGCAATTGATTGCTATGATATTCGAGATCAACCTTTTTGGTGGATCTCAGAGGTGATAGGTAGACATTACTGCTTCTTGCTAAGCTTGTTATAGTTAAGACTTATTCAAATCCTATTATGTGACTAAGGACAAGAAGTCTTGCTAGGTGATTCTCACTCCACTATATTTATTGGTACTAGTGAGGTGAAACTAAAGTTTATGTTCGAAAAGATTGTTATCTTGAAAGATGTTTTGCATGCTTCAAAGATGAGGAAGAATTTAGTTTCAGCTTATCTTCTCAACAAGATTAGGTTTACTAAAACTATAGAGGCTGACTTATACGTAATAATGAATAACAATGTATTTGTTGGAAAGGGATATGTCACTGATGGCATGTTTAAGTTGAGCATTGATATTAATAAAGTATCATCTTCTGTTTATATGTTATATGCATTTAATACTTGGCATGCCAGATTCTATCATATAAATAAATGGATAATTAAGAACGTGAGTAGCTTAGAACTCATTCCTAAATTATCTTTGAACGACTTTAAAAAATGTGAATTCTATAATCAAGCTAAGATTACAAAAGCCTCGCATAAATTAGAACTTGAAGAAATTCAACCTTTTGAATTGATTCACTTTGACATTTGCGAATTTGAGGTGTTTTTAAGCAAAAAATAGAAAATGCTATTTCATTAATTTTATTGATGATTTTTCTGATTATATGTATATGTATCTCATGAAAAATAAAAGTGAAGCATTTGACATGTTTAAAACATTTTTATTTGTAATTGAAAATTAGTTCAATGGAAACATAAAAGAGATTATATAGTGATAGAAATACTGAGTATAATTTTGATCTTTTTATTGAATTTTGTAAGATCAGTTGAATAATTCATGAAAAGATTGCATCTTATTGTCCTAAAATAAATGGTAAAGTTGAAAGAAAAAATAGAACCCTTATAGAATTAGCAATAACCTTTCTATTGAATTCAGGTGTAGTTTCTCATTGGTAGGAGAAAGCTTTATTGACTATATGTTATGCACTTAATAAAGCTCTTAAATCTATGAGTAAAATTTCTCTTTATGAAATTTTGAAGGACAAGCAACCCAACTTGTCTTATTTAAGAATTTGAAGATTGTTTGACCTATGTTCGAATTCCTAATCCTCAAAAGAAATAAACTTGTTAGTAGAGCATACAAACATGTTTATAGGATATGTTGTGAATAATAAACCATATAGATTCTTTGATTTGAAAAAACATGTTATCATTGAATCAAATGATGTCGACTTTGTAAGCTTAGGTTCCTTTAAATTGAAGAATAGTGGGAGCTGACTTCTAATAGTCTGCCTAATGTTAGAGTCAATGAACCAAATAAGGAAGAGAATGAACTTAGACGAAGTAAACAAATTATAACATCTAAGGATCATAGAGCTAACTTTTATGCCTATACCTTAGAAAAAGACCCCAAACCCTTCAAGAAGCCTTGTCTTGGACTCTCTTGAGTGTAATAAAACTTGGATTGAGTTGATTTACTTTTAGGTTGCAAAGCAATTGATTGTAAAAAAATAAAAAATAAAACCCGATGGTATTATTAAAAAAAAAAAGGCTCGTCTTGTAGCATTAGCTGCTATTCATGATCTAGTAATACATCAAATGGATGTTAAAACTGCATTTCTAAATGACAAATGCATTGACCAACCTAAAGACTTTGTTAGTGTCTGGTCAAGAAAATAAAGTTTATAAATTGGATAAATCACTTTATTGTTTGAAACAGGCACCTAAGCATGGTATAAAAAAAAATTTGATAATCCTATCATTTTACATAGTTTCGAAGTAAATGAAAGTAATAAATACATTTATTATAAATTTGAACAAGACTTGTGCACTATCACATGTCTTCACGTAGCTAACTTGCTTATTTTTGGTTTAAACATTCATTTAGTAAATGATGTAAAATATTGCTAACTTTGATATGAAAGATCTAGGAGAAGCTAATATAATCCCTGAAATTAAAAACAACAAGGTCAAAAAAAGACTTTCTTTGAATCAATCTCATTACATTAAAAGATCTTAAATAATGTAATTACTTTTTCTACAAACTTACTTGTACTCCTTATGATCCTAGGGTAAAGTTGCTCAAAAACGTTAAAGATAATATTAGATAAACTAAGTATGGGAGTGTCATTGATAGCTTATATTACACAACTAATTATATTAGGCTCAACATAGCTTATGTTGTGAGATTACTATGTAGGTTTACTGGTAAACCTAGTATCGAGTATTGACATGATATTGAAAGGATCATGAGATACCTAAAGAGGAGCATGAACCTAAGATTACATTACCAAAAGTTTATCGTTATCCTAAAAGAATACAACAATACTGATTTGAACATCTTTTCAGAAGATTTTAAGGCAACTAGTAGCTATATTTTTAGCATTGTTGGTGAAGCTGTTTCATGAAAGTTGAAGAAACATACTATTTTAGCTCAATTTGCATTGAAAACTGAGATGATAGCACTAGCTACTTCTAGTGAGAAAATAGATTGGTTAAGAATCTTGCTAGTTGAGATCCCGTTGCAGAAAAGATCATACCAATTGTTTGATCCATTGCGATAATATCGTGATTATTGCAAAAATTCATAATCGTTACTATAATAGTAAAAGATGACAAATATGTCATCGGCATAGTACTGTTAAAAAGTTTCTCTTTACAGGAGCTGTTAGAGTCGATTATGTACAATCTATTAATAACTTGACTAATCTTTTGACAAAAGAACTAGCTAAGGAAAAGTTTTAGAACCTCAAGAGGAATAGAACTAATGCCCATACATCGCTCAGTCATTCGTGATGGTAACCTAATCTATGGACTAGAGATCATACGAAATATATTCAAATGGTAATAACAAGTCATTAAGTGATATGAGATGAATCGTGTTATTTTGAGTTTAATTTCATTAGAAGCAGAAGTCTTGAAACGAAAGAAAAAGTAGAGTTAAATGTTAACTCGTAAGAACCTTTATGTTCTATATAAAATGGAGTACATAGCTATAAGAGTACTCTTAATATATGTGAATATAAAAGTATAGTCATTGCTTATGAATTTTGGGCAAAATTCTATAGAGCATTCACTATACCGAGATATAAGTGCATGACCATAAAGTACGAGATTCTTTGAACTACATCTTAGAGAAGTTGTGTGTTAGATGTTGTTAGAGATAGAGTTCAAAATTACAAGTTACTCCAATATATTTTAAAATATCTTTACTACGCAAAGGTTTAAGTTGAATACAACTTTACTTATGCAATCTTATGACTACCAATAATTGCTTGATGAAAATCTTTTTAAAATTTAAGTGAGACATTATTAAAAAATTGAATTTAAAAATGGCTTGAAAGATGAAAGGAAAAGTGCTTTAAGAGATACCCTCGGGTGGGTGAGTAAGGGTTCATCTCAAAGTATTCATTGAAAGTCTTGGGAAACCTTATACTTACGAAAACTGGATAAGGGGTTTGGGTTTTAAGATTGGAAGAGTTCAACAATGCTCTATTGGGTAAGCAATGGTGGAGGATCGTTTAGTTCGAGGAATTTCTTCGTTATAAGGTTCTAAAGGCCAAATTCTTCCTACAATAGCCCTCATATGGTGGCAAGGTCAATTTAGGCTTCCTAAATGAGGCATAATTTACTTACAGTAGGGGAAGTGATTTTTTAAAGAGCTATATAAAGGATTGGTGACAATTCTCGAGTTGATGTTTGGAAGGATAAATGGGTACCCGAGCATCCATTATTACTGAACTCAATCATTGCTTCTATGTTCCTGACCTCGATGAGGGTTTCTTCACTTATTCATTAAGAGACGAGGGAGTGGGTTATCCACTCTATATGAGAACTATTTTCAGAGGAAGTGGCCAAAGCTATCTTAGCCATACCTCTCAGCTACATGAAGATGCATGATAGATTGACATGGGAAGGGCTTTCTCATGGCATTATCATGTCGCTCGTGTTATTATATGGTGCTACAACTGCTGAATAGGAAAGTCCCTAACCTTGAGCAGAGAAGCGATGTATGAAGAGCTATATGAAAATCTCTGGTTATTCCAAAGGTTTAGGTGTTCACAAGGCAAATGCTGCATGAAGTTTTACCAACGTTTTCAAGGCTAAGCCATCAAGGAATCAGTGTTCCGAATAGATGTAGTTTCTGTGAGGCCAGCTTGAAGACTCTGTTACATGTCCTCTTTCATTACAAGTTTAGCCTAAGGGTATGGGTAGAATTGCACCAAGGATTAAGCTTTGGCTTTTCTAGAATAGAGGAAGATGCTTTGGACAGGGAGTCGATTATACAATTTATCAAAAATTTGGATTTACTAGAGGTATTTCTAACTTACTGCAGAGATATATGGTTTACCAGAAACCTAATCATTCATGAACGTAGATGTACCTTACCGAGTGTGGTGGCCAAAAGAGCTATACATAAACATGAAGACTTTTTAAGGGTGAATACGAAAGAATTTATGGCGATAATTCGAAGGTTAGGTGAAACTCAATACGAATGCGTCATTTCTTACAGATCGTAAGAAAGCAACCTTAGATAGAGTAATCAGAGATGAGAATGGGTGTGTGCTTGTGTGTTCAACATCAAGAGCCATAGAAGGCATGTCAGCTCTCTAGAGTGAACTCCTAGCAATCAAATTAGTGTTGGAACTATAGCCATTCAATTTTCGCTTGTTAATGTCTAAATGGAGAGTGATTGCACTCAAGCTATACAAGAGATATGAATAGGAGAGAACATAATCTGTGCATAAGAGGCCCTATGTATGGACATCACTTATCTAGGAAGTCAATGTGGTAGTTCTTCTTCTTGGTATATCCTAGACAAGCTAATGAGTTAACATATAGAATGGCTAGGGGTATACTGATTTAGAAATAGTGTGTGTGGATGAATTTCTTACCAAATATCATATGTAATCTTGATATTATTTGAGAAATATATTCGTTTTTTAATTTTAAAAAAAAAGAAAAAGAAGAAGAAAGTGATCTTTAATGTTTTATGGAAACTATGAAGATGCTAAGTCAAATAGCACAGAAGATGAAAAATATATTGGAGCAAGGTAGTTACCCATATCTTCTCATGCTTTTCCTTTTGCCCTTCTAGTCATGGTTTTTTATTACAGCCTTGACATGGCAATGGGCAAGCTTATAGCTAGGCCTTTTAATTGCTTTGTGATGTTTCATAATTAATGAAGGCATTAAGTCTCTAGGGTTTATTTTTCATATCATTACATTGGTGTTTATTTATATGAAATTTATCTTTAGATAACTTGTTTTATAACTAAGGTTTTGAAGTCAAAATAATAATATTGAATAAATTTAAAAATTTTAATTTAAAAATTTTACAAAAAATTTTTTTAAGAGATATCTTCTTTTTAAAATATTTAAGTGATATTTTATAACATTTTATAATATGTCAAAGTATCAAGATATTAATAGTATAACCTCATATACCTTTAGATGGCTAGTGTATATATTTTGATTATCTACTAATACCTTTTATATTATAAAAAGGAAGCAATAAATTTCCTTAGATTTTTAATTCACCATCTTGAAACATGCATATAAAGTAAGTTTTCTTAAAGCGATATTTGTCTCTTATCATATGAAATTGCTTACAAATTTTATTAATAAATAATTTTTATGATATAATAATTTTTTAGTTAAATGTTATTTAAAACTTTGAGATTTAACTGCTCTTTTCAATCAAACTCTAACTTTTAAAACATATCTAAACAAATTCTGATAGATTAATTTTGTTCAAATTAAATCTTGATTCAAAAAAACTATAAAAAATTAATGATTTTTTTATTATTAAAATGATTAAAAATTGCTCAAATAAATTTTGTACTTCATTTCAATTTTAATTTTATATTTCATTTCGATTTTATTCATCAAATTTCAAAAAATTTCGATTAATTAGCAATTTTTTAAATTTTTGATAACAAATTTTTTTATAAAAAAATATTTTCAGTACTCAAAAATTTTTGAACTTTTTTATGATGATAGCTTCAATATTTCTTTATATATGTGCAAAAACAAAAGTCAAAATTTATTGCAAAATATCTCTATTTTAAATATTTTTAATGATTAAATTTGTCAATAAGATTTAATTTTGATAAAATTAAAATATCAAAATTTATTTGAATACGTTTTAAAAATAAAGATTTGATTGAAAAGAAAAATAAAATTTAAAGTTTAAAATGATATTTACTTTAATTTTTTTATGAATATACATAAAACAATAATAAAATTCACTAACTAAAATAAAAAAAAAATCTTATTCTCATTTGATGAACCAAAATTTTAAATGTAAAATTTATTTTAGATAAAGAATGAGAAAATGATTGTAACTTTAGTAATTACAGGATGAAAAATTCTGATTTCAATATCAATATACGCCCAAATAAATAATTTTTTTTACTTTTAATCTAGAAAAACTTGAACAAGATAACTTATAAAAACACAAATTTGTTTTAAAGAGGGAGAATACTTTTTTCTTTATAAATATGCATTATTAACAATTAATTTTATTTTTTGATTTCTCTATTTTACTTATAGAACATATTTTCGTTATGAATATTTAAAAAACTTTCACAAAATGGAAAAGGTAATGAGTTATTTCATTTAATTTCTTTTTTTCCTACGCTTACGTTGTTATTATAAAATAATATACGTAAATATAAAATCAAAAAATCTAAAGGCCTAACATAAATATTTTCGGATCTTATCCTCTCATGAAATGGATGTTGACCTACATAATGGCATCAGATTTTTAAGTATTGGAGGACCATGTGGGAGAACAGATAGAGACTGAAGGTCTAACATGGGCATGAGTGCAAGAAAGTCCAAACAATTTATGTGGACTGTGAAAAAAATGCCACATGTTTCAAACTGATCAAAATCTTGATATGAAATTTTGTAATAAAAAATTATTTAAAATTTAAAATTTTATTTTTAATAAATCTTAATTTTTAAAATATTTTTAAATAAATGTTAATTTATTAATTTATATTAAATTAAATTTCATTAAAAATATTTAAATTAAATAAATTAAATAAATTTTGACTTAAATTTTTTTCATACATTAATAACTATTTAAATTATCATCATAAAAAATTTAAAATGATTTAATATTAACTATTTTTAAAAAATTTATACTTCAAAAATTTTTAGAAATCATAGTAATTATTTAAATTGAATAAATAAAATTAAAATAAAATGTACGTTCAATTTAAGAAATTTTTAAATTAAAATATTATTAATTTTTTATAATCATTTTTATTAAAATTTAATTTAAATAAAATTAATAAATTAAAATTTATTTTAAAAATATTTTAAAATTTAAATTTAATAAAAAATTTAAGATTAAAAATAATTTTTATTCTAATTTAAAATAAAATAAAAAATAAAATTAATATATATTATAATTTCATTAAAATTTTTCAAAAAATCGGATCTGTATGAACATCAACCTCGCTGTCATATTGCATCCTATTAACGTCATTGGCCTACAACCAAAATTACTATTTCACAAAAATTTTAAAAATATTTTAATATTAAAAATATATTTAAAAATATATTTAAAAATTTATAAAATTAATTTATAAAAAAATATTCAAATTTAAAAATTAAAAATTAAATAAAGTATAGACTCAATTTAAGTAATTTTTTAAGTTTTTTAAAACTTAAATATCATTAATTTTTTATAATTATTTTACTTAAATTTAATTTAAATTAAAATTTAATTCAAAATTTAATAAAAAAATAAATTAATAAATATTATAATTTTGTAAAAAAATCAATGTAATTCATAATTATAAAAAAAAAAAAATTCTGATCGGATTGAACATCAACCTCGTTATCATATTGAATCCCATTGACCTCATTGGCCTACAAACAAAACTACACCTTGTGGTTAAAGTACCTAACAAGTGCACATAGCTTGATCCGTACAGTCTTGCGTAGAAGGTAACGAAAACAACACACTCATCAAGTTTGTTGTATGCATCACTCAATTTATTATATTGAAAGCGACACTCATCAAAATCTTCTCCACATGTTGGTTTCGCAATTATTTTATTTTATTTTATTTATTTTTTGAAGCCAAAGTAGTTTGCATCACATGTTTTTATCATATTAAAAAAATATCTAGTTATCCAATTTAAATAAGTATTTAAAATTTATAATAATATTATTAAATAATTATTTAAAATAATTTTTTATAATTTAATAATTAAATTCATCAATAATATTTTTTAATTAATTTATTTTAATTTCTTAATATATAAAATTATTTATTTATTTATTTTTTGTGATATAATTGATCACAAATAAAATTTTAATAATTTTTATTAAAAATGTTTTAAACATAATTGATGATATTTTATAAATAATTAAAATATTAAGATAATAATGGTAAAAAAGATGGGGAATTTGTGCCTTCTTTTATCAGGCTGGGGATTGAAAGCAGCTGCCGTTTCGGCTTGGAACAAACCCACTGATTAGACAGGCGGCCGGCGGTCCCCGTCCCACCCATTAAAGAGCATTGGCTTTGCTTCCCTTGTCAAATTTCTGGATGCAAAACAAAGGCAGTTATGTTTTCTAGGTCTGCCATGGGACATCTGGAAATTCTCTTCCACACATGTCGTTTTATCATATCCGGACACACATAAGAGGTAGGGTTGGCCATCGTTTGATTTCGATTCGATCTTGGTTTTAAACGGTCAGTTCGAGATTTATCGTTAAAATGAATCGAACTTGAACGATTAAATTTTGATTTTTATTAAAATTTAATTTAAAATCAGTCAGATTTCGGTTCATTAACGATTCAAGTTTAGATTCGATTTAAGTTTGATTTAAGTTTGGTTCAAATCCGACTTAGGTTTATGTTCGATTCAAAATCAGTTCAAAAAAATTATTTTTCTTTGATAAAAATATTTTGTAATTAAATTAAAGTTTTTAATAAAATTTTTTAAATAAAAATTTGATAATCATATTTTATTAAAATATATATTTTTAAAATTAAATTATTTTATAATTTTTAATTAATTAAATAAAAATCGAATCGAAATCGTCAGTTTTTAACCGTTGATTTCGATTTTGATTCAAAATTTATATGCATCATAACCGAATTATATTTAAAACAATTGCGATTATAGTTCGAAATCAAAATCTTTATAAATTATTTTGATTTAAATTAAATTTTAAAAATTATAATTTGATTCACGGGTTTAAGTCGAACCGTGGTCACCCCCTAAGCACAAGTATATATCTACTCCAAGAACATAAATCATTAGCTAATGTGATTTGTGTTAATTTCTTTTAGTAAAAAAATAAAAATTTTAAAATATATTATTGATTGATTTTTTAAATAAAATAAAAACATATTATTATTTTAAATTTTGTAAAATATTTTCTTTTAATTTTCATTGTAAAATTTAAAATATTTTTTAAATAAATTTTGATGAAAAATAATTAAATTAAATTTTGTTAAAAAATTTAAAATTACAAATATTCAAATTAAAAATTTTTTATTATAAATTTGACTTAAATTTTTTTATGAATATAAAAAAAATTCAAACTACTGTTGAATAAAAGTTTTAAAGTTTTTTGAATGTTAAAAATAATTTTTTTAAAAATTTTATTGTAAAATATTTAAAAATTTTATAATAAATAATTTATAAATCATAAACATTTTAAATGATAAATTGATTTGAAATAAAATATAAAATTTATTTATTTAATTTTTTAAATATTTTATTAATATAAAATTTATTTAAATAAGTTTTAAATTTTACAATAAAAATTTAAAAGTGAAAATATTTTTTAAAATTTTAATTGATAGATATTTAAAAAATATTATTTTTTAAAAAAAGGAAAGATACTCAGAGATAATGAGGTGGCAGGTATACAGCCAGATGGCTCAAGAAACTGTTAAAATCTGCTTTCTGCTGCACTCTTGCCCACATTCCGACCGCTCATAAGTAACCCATTCGTCACCCACGGTTTCCTTCCCATCCCACTAGGTCAACTATGGATGCGTTGTCTTCCTCCTTCCTCTCCACGTTGCCACCTCAAAAGCTGCTTCTTTCTCCTGCCAAGGCCACTGTAACCCCTTCGTCACCGTCTCATGTTCCTTATCGGCTCAACGTATCCTCTGTTAGAATTGAAGAAAGATCTCAAATTCCAGCTACAAAAGCTCCTCCCACCGACACCAGAACCGTGCCGCACTCACCAGGCACCCAAGCATCCCCACACACATCATCTTCTAAACCAAAAGTTGTAGCGGCTCGATCAAATTTGGCAAGGAGAAGAGCAGAGCCGACTATTCCCTCTTTGATATTCAATGCAGTCGACGACGTCATCAACAGCTTCATAGACCCACCGCTGCGCCCCTCCGTGGATCCAAGGTACGTTCTCTCTCACAACTTCGCTCCGGTGGAGGAGCTTCCCCCAGTGGAGTGCGAGGTGATAGAAGGAACTCTTCCAGCCTGCCTGGACGGTGCATACATCCGAAATGGCCCCAACCCACAGTTTCTCCCTCGTGGACCTTACCATCTTTTTGATGGGGACGGCATGCTTCACTCAATTCGTATCTCCCAGGGCCGAGCCACCTTATGCAGCCGCTACGTCAAGACCTACAAGTACAGCATCGAGCGCGATGCTGGCACGCCCATTCTTCCAAATGTGTTCTCAGGCTTCAATAGCCTGACTGCCTCTGCAGCTCGTGGCGCTCTCTCTGCAGCCAGAGTCCTCACCGGACAGTTTAAACCCACCAACGGCATTGGCCTTGCTAACACCAGCTTGGCTCTCTTTGGCAACCGTCTCTTTGCCCTTGGGGAATCTGATCTCCCCTACTCCGTCCGCTTGACACCCGATGGAGATATTGAGACAATCGGTCGCCATGATTTTGATGGGAAGCTGTTCATGAGCATGACTGCTCACCCAAAGATAGACGTTGACACCGGCGAGGCCTTTGCTTTCAGATACGGCCCCGTGCCTCCTTTTCTGACATACTTCCGTTTCGATGAGAACGGAAACAAGCAACCCGATGTGCCCATATTCTCCATGATTCGTCCATCTTTTCTCCATGACTTTGCAATCACCAAGAGGTATGCCATATTCCCAGACATACAGATAGGCATGAATCCCATAGACATGCTCTTGAGGGGAGGATCTCCGGTGGGTTCAGACCCGGCCAAAGTGCCAAGACTGGGGGTCATCCCACGTTATGCAAAGGACGAGTCCGAAATGAAGTGGTTTGATGTGCCAGGATTCAACATTATACACGCCATCAACGCATGGGACGAGGATGACGGCAACGCGATTGTCATGGTAGCGCCAAATATACTCTCAGTTGAACACACCCTGGAGAGGATGGACCTCGTCCATGCACTGATGGAGAAAGTGAGGATCGATCTAAGGACTGGTCTCGTGACAAGGCATCCTATTTCCGCCAGAAATCTTGACTTTGGAGTAATAAATCCAGCCTACACCGCCAAGAAGAACAGATACGTGTATGCAGCGGTTGGGGATCCAATGCCCAAAATAGCAGGGGTGGTGAAGATTGATGTGTCGGTAGCAGATCGAAAGGATTGCACGGTGGCTAGCCGGATCTATGGACCAGGGTGCTATGGTGGTGAGCCATTCTTCATATCTAGGGATCCGGAGAATCCGAGTGCAGATGAGGACGATGGTTATGTGGTGTCGTACGTTCACGACGAGAACACAGGCGAGTCCAGGTTCCTGGTCATGGATGCAAAGTCACCTGATCTTCACATTGTGGCTGCAGTCAGGCTGCCCCGGAGGGTCCCCTATGGTTTCCACGGACTTTTCGTTAGGGAAAGTGACCTCAATGTGCTCTGAAAGCAATGGAGATTCAATTATACCTGTCAAGACAGCTGTAGCTATATCTCTCTTCCTCTTTTTTTCTTTTTTCCTCAAATTATTACACCATGAAACATGATTATACAATTTATGTATATACGCTGTCAACCCTAATGGTTCAGCCCAGAGACTCCATTGTCAGTAAAGAAAGTGACTGCTTCAGAGTATAGTCCCTGCGTGGACCATATTGAGACCTTAACCTTATCTTGAAATTATTGACACCTTTTTTTCCCCTTAATAACCATAAATAAAAAACATCCAAACTTCTGTAGGATGGGTAATTGTCTTAGCCAATTTTGGAAAGGTTACCTCTAAGACTTTCTAATCTTTTAGGCGAGGGTCTCATTAAAATGTTTAATTTTTATTTCTTTAAATAATAACCCATCTTTTTACGGGATATTGCTTCTGACTTTTATACTGAATTTTTTAACGTAGATAAAAATATTTTAATAATTTATAATATTAATAAAAAATTTAAATAATTTAAATATTATATTTTATTATTTTATTAAAAATTTAATATAATTTAAATTAATAAAAATTTTTGATTTTTTTTTTGTGATTAACAAACAAAAATAGAACTTGGGCAACCCAAGTGAGGTCTTAATGAAAAAATTTATAACCTAACCATCGGTGAGAATATAACAAGAATATTGGAGATATCAAGGGTGACTTATGACTTAAAGAAATAAGGTAATAGTCTGGTGTACGCTCTGCTTTGTTGATTGTGCATCATCAAGAATCTTTTATCTTTACGAGGGGCAGACATCCAACAAGAAAGAAACGAAAATCGAAATTAGACCCAACTCTTCCCAAGAGCTCAATCCTATCAGTTTTATGGTGCAGGTGTCGGTAACTTGTGAGGAAGCAGAGTCCAGGTGTCGAAGTTTTTGAATCTTCCAAGGGTTAAAATTGTTTCTACAGAACATGGTCTCTTCATTTCAGGAGTTGAGTAAGCAACCCATGAATTACAAAATCAATAGAAATATACTCAGATTAAGGTTAGTTGCCAACTTTACGTCCACAGAACTTCAACGGATGAAATCCTGATATACTATAACAAAAATGATGTTAGTTCATACTTAACAATTTATTATTTTAATAATAACTATGAATAAAAAAATAAATTTATAATTTTATTGTAATTGTGAATATAGATGGTTTTAAAAAAATTTATTAGTTTTTGTGTAAATGTTGTAATAGAACTATGAAGAAAAGTAGATATTTATTTACAATTTTACTATAATCGTGAATAAAGATGATTTAAAAAAAGCCTTTTACTTACTGTTACAATAAAATTATGAATAAAAAGCTATTTTATTCGTAGTTATAGTCATAATTGTGAATAAAAAGCCTATTTTATCACTCCATCGTTGATTCTTTTTCTTTAGAAAGATAAACTTGCTCCTTTGCTGATTCTTTTTCTCTAGAAAGAACTTGATTAGGTAGTAACTATTAAGTATCAATTGCACTATGAAGATAGCCCCTCAGTGTCGCTATTGAAGCTTTCAGATGTGACAAATCAAATTTTTGACCTTGACTATTTGTAGTGAAGGAAGAATGTGGTTCTGCTTCCTTGTGGGTTTTAGATCTGGTAGATTAAATCTCCTCTTAGTCCCAGTAAGGTTCATCCTTTCTCTTGAAATGGTACTTATCTTTTTTGTTAAAATGGACACTCTGATGGTTGATTTTAGAACCTTAGCTAACTGGGTAAAAATCTGCATTAAACTGTATATATGTTGGATTTTGCTTGATAAATATTAGTTTTATGAAAATATAAATATGAATTTCTTGATTTTGTTTAGGTAAAAAATTAGCTCACGAAACTTTGATGAATTTTTTAACATATGTAGAAATTAAAGTTATTTTATTTATTGCTTTTAGTTTTTTTATTTTTAAGATCAAACTTGGGCGTGGCTCTACTTCTATTGGGGTTCCAAATCTGTGCATGATTTTACTTCCATCGAGGTTCTAAATTTGTGTTAGGGTCCTAGATTTATGCTAGGGGTTCTAGATCTAGGTGCGGGGTTCCAAATCTAGGTTGAGGGTTCCAGATCTGTGCTGAGGGTTCCAAATCTGTATTGGAAATTCCAAATCTATGCTGAGGGTTTTAGATTTTACTTCCATCGAGGTTCCAAATCTGGGCGTGGGATTTTACTTCCATCGAGGTTTCAGATCTGGGCATGGTTATACTTTTATCGAGGTTTCATAGGGTTGAGAATTTTAGATGTATGCTAGGGGTTTCAAATCTATGCTAAGGGTTTCAAATCTGGGCACAACGTTCTACTTCTATCAGGGTTTCAGATCTGGACATGGTTATACGTTCATCGAGGTTCTAGATTTGGTATATCAAAAATTTGACCTTGATTAATTGCAACGAAGGAAGGTGTAGTTCTACTTTCATCTGGCTTCTAAATCTAGCTAGTCAAAATCTCCTCTTAGTCTTAGTAAGGTTAATCTTTTCTCTTGAAATTATTTTGTTGTCTTATTTTTTACAATAAACACTACGATGGTTGATTTTGGAGCCCCAGTTAATCAGGTTAATGGTGCATTAAACTGCATGTATGCTGGATTTTACTTAATAAATGTTAGTTTTATAGAAATACAAATATGAATTTTTGAATTTTCTTTAGGTTCTGTTTATTGCTTTTAGTTTCTTTATTTTGAAGACCATATTTGTATGTTATGTTTACTGAATGACACTAAAGCAGATTACTCTCTATGAAACCTATTTTTACAAAGGAAGAAAGTATGCTTGTGCGGGTTAATGGATAAATTACATCACATAAAGTAATTTTTTGTTTGCTTGTTCTCAATATGTTCTTAAAATATACACGGTTTTTGATCCTCTAAAGCATGGTTCTCGCTGACATGCTTATGTTCACATGAGTTCAATTATTTTATACTTACATTAGTATATATCATTTGAGTTTCAAGATTAGTAATCTTTTTTTTTTCTTTTTAGGTTTTTTAGAATTTCTTCACAATAGACATGTCGTCCATTAGTAGACGGAATTGCCAAATTATTATTGTTAAGGTTTGTATATTACGAACCATATGTGATGTTAGCTTTCATTATTTTTAGTCAAAAATATAACATTTAAATTATGCTAATTTAGTATCCACTTTAATATTTTAACCATGAATGTAGATACTATGTGATGAAGTACATAAGGGATGTCATTAACAGACATAACAATAATGCACCATAGTAAAAAATAGTAAGTTTTTAGATAATTATTTGTGTAAAATGTTTTGTATACTATTGTAATTACAATTGTACTACCTTTTATATTTTTCATACACACAACTAATGGATATTAATACCTATAATCTGTTTTAGCTTGACGATATCAAACTAGAGTTTGGGCAATAGATATGGAGCATTATTTCAAACTTCAGGTAAAAGTGTAAGGCTTATATTTCAAATTTTAGAAGTACATTATATAGTCGTTAGGTGCTTGTATTTCAACTTCTATTGTAAAAATAATGTTAATTTGTAAATTAATTTTTCTCAATGTGTTTCATACATAATTAGATGTTTCTATGGATGAGAATTATGATTCATTATAGTTTGAAAATGTTAATAAATATGTGTTATATATGTTGAAGTGTATTACATGAAAGAAGGGATCATGAATGTGTGCTAGATTAGATTGAAATATGTTGTGAATGGGTGAAACAATTATGGTGCTAGATTGTATTAAGATATGTTAGATTGCTTTGAAGAGTGTTGTGATGAAAAAAGTGGTGGTGGTACATTAGATTATATTGAAGTGTGTTAATACTATTGAAGTTCTTTTTGACTAAAAGTGGCGGTGGTGTGTTACATTTTATCTAAGTGTGGTAGTAGTATTGAAATAATTGTCATGATATATATTGTCATATAAGTTTTTTAAGAAAGTTTGAGATGTGACATTTAAGTGTGTTTATGTATATTGATAGAATGTCTAATATGAAGAAGAATTAGTGTATTAGATATAGTAATCAAAAGTGTAGCATAAAAAAATTTATGTGGTGGTTTGTTTTATTTAGTATATGTAACATTTTTTTGGATATTCTCAAATTTTGATTTTGAATAAAGAGGAAAATGTGAATTTATGGAAACAAATTTTGATTTTGAAAAAAATGGTAATTAAATAATAATTAAAATTTTGAATTATTTAAAATTTAAATAATAATTACAAATTAAGATTATTTATTTAAATCATAATTTTAAAATAATAAAAAATAATTAATTACTCTTTATTCATAGTTCTAACAAAACTCTGAACTAAGTTAATTTTTATTCACAGTTCTAGAACTGTGAACAAAACTTTTAATGAATTGTGAACTAAGTTCATTTTTATTCACAGTTGTAGAACTGTGCATAAAAGTTTTAATGAACTGTAAATTATTTATTCTTTATTTACAATTTAAGAGCTGCCAATAAAAGTTTAATGAACTGCAAACTATTATCCCTTTTATTCACAATTAAAAAACTGTGAATAAAAATTTTAATGAACTATGAACTATTATCCCTTTGTTCACAATTCAAAAACAATGAATTATTTTAATTGACAGTTGTTCATATTAATATAGCTTACAGCTTTAGAACTATGAACCAAAACCATTTAAAATGATAAATAAAAAGTTATTTTGTTATAGTGTACTCTTTATAGAAACCAAATTTCCCACTAAAAAAATCTCGTTTCTTTATTTTAGGTCAATTAGGGACATCAAAATCAAGGTGCTTTGGGACCAAAATGCCAAAAATGAGTTAAACGCTTCATCGAGAGTTAATAAATGGTAGTAATGAGGGATGAAGTGGTAGTAACAGGGGATGAAGTGAAACATGATTAAGATGAGGCTTGAGCAGAGGTGAAGTTATAATTTTTTAAAGATGTGTTAATTTTTTGATTTAAAACGTGATAATATGATGAAATATTATTATATTTATTTTTTAATCATAGTTTTAAATTTAAATATTTAAAATAAATAAAATCAAAAAGTTAATAATTATGATTTTTATATGATTAGATAACTCGCTTATGTTTAAAGTATAAGTGTATAACATGCAAAGATTTATTTTTTACAAAATAAAGAAACATTTAATAAGATTTTCTTTTATAAAAAAATAATTAAATTTATATTTATTATAAAATTACAATTTAAATCTCAATCAATCTGAAGTTATAATTTAATTGAAAAGAGAAACAAATTATGACGGTGGGTATTTTTTATAAGGATTGGACTATCATTTATTATTAAATTTTTTATTAAGTTAATTAGAATAAAATAATAAAATTTTTAAAATAAAATCATTTACTTAGTTATATTATTTTATTTTACAAAATAATAAATAAAAATATAAAAAATTAAATTTAAAAATTATTAAATTATTCCATAAGCATTGCCCAAGTTTAAAAGTAACCTTTTCTTAGTAAATTTTTAAATTTACTGAAATAAGAAATTTAGTGAGCCATTAATTAAAAGTTTTAAAAATCATTAAATCTATATTCAAGAATTTATAACTTATAGATGATTCAAAAGTGTGTTACTCAATTACATTTGCAAATTAGCTTCAGATTTACTAACTGTAAGGTATACTAAGGCAAAGTCTAAAGAAGATTTTCCAGGAAAAAACGCAAATAAAACCATAGTTGGACTTGAACAAATTGTAATAAGTTTTTTTTTCTTTTTTTATATCAATATAATAGTGTGCGATTTAATTTTTTTAAAAATCCAATAAAATTTAAATCATTGTACATTGGTAAAAGGGTTGGCACCTTAGTGCTAATTTCAATCATTGTACATTTGGCAAAATGGTTGGTGCCACATTAATTGCTTCAACATGCATTTTAGTAAGATTCAATATTTCATATATCTCTTTGATTTACCATGGTCAACTACGTCTTTAAATTTATTTGGAAAGTACAAATTTTTTTACTTTTTTATAAGGCTTATCATGATGTTTAAAAGATGAAACGAATTCTAGTCTATATTTTTAATAAAGATAAATATTCAAAAAAGTTTTAAAGTATATCTCGAAATCAAATCTTGACCTTTAAAAAAGTGACAAAACAAATTATGAACTTTTGTTTCGAATCGATAAAAACTTTCTGATAACGGAATATACCATCTATTAATGGTAGTTGAGTTATAAGCAAGGGCAACATTGAGATTTTAAAATACTTTTTAGGGCATAAAACAACAATAATTTTAGTCTACTCATTTTAATCCATCTTTATATAGTTTTTTTCGACAAAGATCTACTCTCACCAAACACGATACCCATGCCAGAATCTCTATTTAAGGTGTGATTAGCATAGTCAATCGGTGAAAACTTCTCTTCAAGAGTGTCATTGTTGTTTATTTTGGTTATTTAGTTTTTTTTTTTTACCAATACCTAATTTTGTTAAGGTCGAAGGCTAGGTGTAACGTTCACTTTAATCTTTATTTGGTGGTCACGTTAATTAATGCTTATTGTTAGGTTGAATGTTAGGTAACGTTACCTTTTAAATATTATTCTTTTTCTTTGTCAGCATTAAGTCTGCTTTGTGGGTATTTAAATAAAGACAACATAAATTAATGAACTTGGTTTAATATATTGTATTCAATTAACAGTGAATTTATAATAGTTGTTAGGTTAACGTAATTAGGGTAACTTTTGAATGCATAATCAATGTTAGTGTCAATTATAAAAGTGATATGGTGAACTAAATTATATATATATGTGTGTGCGTGTGCACGTGCCCATGCTCTGACATGCACATATATAGATATCCTAATTGATTATCGTTTTTGTCTTTTTCATTTAGGATTTGTAGACACCTAAAATTAACTCTAAATTTTGAGTTAAAAAAAGCTAAAAAATAAGAAACTGAAGATCTAGAATTACGTTTACGTCCCTGTGTTAAATCAGGAGTATAATAATAAAGATACCTTCATGTAAGCTCAAGACTAAACTAAGCATATCTTAATGTAAGATCGAGAGTAGAATGATAAATATATCTTAATGTGAGCTCAATAGTAGACTGAGTATACTTTGATGTAATCAATCTCGATTTTACATTAGATTTTAGATCCTTAAACCGATGATAGATTGATGGTATAATGGTAAAATCTATGACAGATAAGTAGTATAATAATAAATTGATGTCAAATCAGTAAAATTATAATAAAGTAATAAAAACAATGTTAGATTGGTAAATAAGTAAACTTGAAGATATATTGGTACAGAAAAATCTTAATGACATGGTATTTATGATACTTACTGAGGTGTAATTTCTAGAATTTCAAGCTTCGGGGGTGATGTAGAGGCATCAAGAGGAGCTAGCTCATGATAGGCTTTTTCAACTAGTTCTGAAGCTAACTCCCATGTATTGTTCACTGGAAACACCTTGAATTCTTCAGAATGGAGAGAGGATGACTCGGTAGGAGGTGCCAATTGCACTCAACCCAAATTAAGCTCAAGATGCTTACCTTTAGTCTCTTCCATGAGCCTTCTCCGAATAGGTCAATAGAGACAAGATGCTTTTTCCCCAACCTCTACCTTATATTTGCTAGACAGATGAAATTCCTTAATAGTTCTTGATCTAGACTCTTCTCGAACTTTACTTATCTCATTTAGATGCTCTAAGGTGAGCTCATTCTTTACTTAGGTCACCTTAGAATCAATGTTGGCATGAACTTGGGCCAACTGGAGCTTGGTATTGTCCAGTTGCGCTTTAGTCCTCATCAAAATATTGCTCGCAAGTAAATAGGGTTAGCACTTTAGCCGTTTTGTCGTTGATTTTCTAAGGAGTAATGGCTAAATTTTTTCATCTAGCTTTAGTCATCAATTGCTAATAATCAATAACTACGGCATGGAATTTAAAATTGGAACAGTTAAGTTAAATAGCATAGTCACTCAATCACTCTATTTTAAAATCGAAATAACTACTTAAGCACCTTCTTGAGTGGATTAGCCTAAAATTAAAATTTGAAATAATTGCTTAAGCCCTAGATTAATTACTCGTTGGTGATTGATAATCTCCCTCACTTTGATTAGATTATTAATCGATTGTTTGACAACGGATTGTTTGACAATTGATGATTGACAACTAATTCAAGATGAGTAATCTCTTTTAATATAAAAGGCTAATCATCCATTACTAAGCAATAGATAACAAAGCTTACTCACTTACATTTTTATTGACTATTATCTCTAGAACCGACGTTATAAGTGTCATTTTTCTTATGTTTTATTGATGATTTTATAAAAGATTATCAATTATATTCCTCATGATATCTTGATTCAGTTTGATAACAATTTTAATAAAATCATCAATTATTAAGTATATCTTAATCTCTTTTTTCTTGTAGTTAGTGGCTCAATGCTAATTTCCCTTCCATTTTGCAAATTCAAAAACCTCAAACCAAAACCAATTTACACTTTAGCCAAATTCCATTGCCTCTTATACTCAATTTCAATGCACATTATCCAACCTTCAAATCCAACAGCTTCATGTTTTTCCAATCACCTCATCACTTTTTTGCTGCATCGATCAATAGCAAATTTGTCAATGGGACCAGTAACAAGTATTTTTATCCATGTTCTACACAAGCCAATCCCGTAAAGAATTACATGTTTTCTTTTTTGAGAAAGCTAGATCCAGGAGGCATCTCACAGTTTAGGGGTAACTGACAATGAAAGGAAATGTCTTTTCTTGCTTGTTTTCTCCTCTAATTATAGAGGTTTCTCATCAGGTGGAGCTGTTGGTAGTTGGCAGTTGGCGCCATCTGCCTCGATCCCGTTTGCCTCCCGTCGCACTCCCTTTAATCCACTCATTCTTTTCTTCGCAGTACAACGTGTCTGCTATGCTTTTACGCGAAGGTAACTTTCTGCCTAAGCATGGCTAAAAAGGAAGGAGGGGGAAGTGCATGGCTGAAAAGGAAAGCAAAGAAGGATTACTCATAACAGGTCTAGAAAATAAAAACAAGTCCTTCGCTGAAGAAAAATTATTGGCTTGATTGTTAAAAATAACGTAAGTAACGAAGATCCTATAGTGCACTTTCCGTATAAATTTGCATGGCAAAAGCTATTAACGTGCACTTTCTACCTGTAATTATAGGATTTGGAGCATGGAGTTATCCCGAATAAAAAAATCATCGCTGGTGTCAGTATAAACAGTGGATTGAGTGTAGTTAAGTTGTTGCTGACCATCACAGTCTATTGGCTGGATGGACAAGTCCCTAAACAGATTAAAGATTATCCTTATGAATAGTGTGCTCTATGTATAGTTTATTTTGATTATTTGTGTCAACTTATATTCAAGGGATTTCTAATTTTATTTTACCGAGTGTTAATTAATAATGCATTTCTTGAAAATTATACATTAAAAATATAGTGAAAATAATAAAAAATAATATCATTAATTAAATTTTAATGTTAATGATAAATAATATTTTATTTTACTAGATAGTGAATAAAAATTAAAAAAAAATTAAATTTAAAAATTATTAAATTATTCTATAAGCATTGCACAAGTTTAAAACTAAACTTTTCTTAGCAGACAAACTTTTAAATTTGCTGAAATAAGAAATTTAGTGAGCCATTAATTAAAAGTTTTAAAATGATTCAATCTATATTCAAGAATTAGTAACTTATGCAGGAGTCAAAAGTGTGTTATATTTATAAATTAGCTTCGGATTTACTAACTGTAATATATACTAAGGCAAAGTCTAAAGAAAATCTCCAAGAAATATCACAAAGTAAAACAGTAGTTGAACTTCAACAAATTGCAATATGCATTTTCTTTTTTTTTAAACCAATTTAATAGTATATATTTGGTTTTTTTCTTTTTTAATCCAATAAAATTTAAATCATTGTACATTGGTAAAAGGGTTGGCGCTTTAGTCCTAATTTCAATCATTCTAAGTATTGCCATGTAACTTAAAAAAATCAATTTCTCATTCTCTTTATTTTCAAATTTTTTAAAAAACTTAAAAATAAAATTTTTGGTGGCCAGTCCTGATCACAATTCCAATTATTTTTCTTACCAAGTTAAAATGAATGTTGTTTCATTTCTAGATGAGAGTTTTCTAGATAGAAACTATAATTCTAGCATCCTCATTGTTAATCCTTGCATTTTCTTAATGCGTTTTAAAGGTTTTATATCTATTATTAACTTAAACTTTAACTCTTGATCGGTTAATTATCATAAATCTTAAAAATTCAGGAAAATATGTCAAAAATGCATTTAGTTGGATTGAGCTTCAATCCAAACTTGTACTCATCTATTTTGAAAGTGGTCTTCTTCTCTTGATTCATCTTAATTCAATTGCACCTTGAAAAAACTTCTATAAAACTCAGACAACTGAGTCTGAAAGCTTGCCGTTATTACAACTTAATCTAACCTAAATCTATTATGAAAGTGGTCTTATCTTCATCTATTGGGACAAGTCAAATTCATTAAATTTATATACGTTTACTACTCCCCTTTTGCTTTTTAATTATCAGTTGCTTGTTTCTCAAGAAACTTTCATTTTTCTATTTCATTAGCGCAACAATTGAATCCATAAATACTAATTTGATGCACAATCATGTCAAACCTTATCCATGGCATATTTGCTGCAATATTCCAAATGAAAACATCTTTGTGACTTATGAGGAAATTTACGATTTCCTCTTTTTTTCTCCATTTATAGGAAGGTTCTTACATTTATCCTCGTTATATCTAATTTTGATAGTTGTTCAACTAGTTTGACATGCAACAGCTGGGCTTCTCTGTCTCATGCCACTGCCTTGCATCCACTGCTCACCTCTATTTACTTTCGTTCTACCAAGAATAAGAAATTTTGTTACCATACCATTACGAGAGTTGACAGCAGATTGTGCATTAGGTGTTGGTCTTCCTAACGTAACATTAGGAAGCCTTTTGCTGCCATAAATTTCTCAGTCCATCTTCATGTTGTCACAAGGAGTGTATGCTTTTTTCTCCATGAACTTTAATCTCAAAAGCATTCAGGCGTGTCAAACTTCATCAAACAATATATAGATATTCCCCGTTTTAAGATAGTTTGGTATTACAGTATATGCGTGAAGATCAATCAATTTAAGACCTAATTACTTAAATTAAAATTACAGAGATCATTTTAAAACTGGATTGATGGGTGGTAGTTTATGCAAAGGAATTATAAAGATACTGCAGCAAGCATAGCTTAACGATTTAAGATAGTGGGATTTTAAATCCTTGACCAGTTGACAAAGCAAAACAAATAGTATCAGTAGTTATTTGTGCATTGTATATATACAAAAAAGTAGAAGATGACGATTTTGAGACTGCTTTAAAAAAATGGTAACCACAAAAAGGATAGTGATGCAGATTTCAGTTTTTCCCATACAGAAGCAATTGAGAGCTTACAAGCGTCAAACAGAACAACATATAAGCATCATATAACTTAATTTGTATAGCCGATGATCCTCAGACATGCAATTCATCCTTTATTTTCCCTTTCATGATTTTCTAATTTGAACTCCTTAAGTAGCTTTCTATATGTATGATCTTGTTGCTCCTAATCACTCACAAATATAAACAAGAACCTGAATACATAAGGCTCAACCCTTAGGTGTTTTAAGTTCCATCATATCTATCTCTCTGCATCCTGTCAAACTGAAAAAGGAATTTTCTTCTGTGGAAGAAAGGAAAAGAACACGAGAAAGAAAACAGACAAATCTAGACAGATAATATCAAACCACAGCATAGAGTGTCCTCAGGAAAAATGCTTCTGATATTGAAATAACTATTCTACACTTTCTCTAAAATTAAATTTGTGAACATTCCAAAATGATAACCTCTTAACTTAAATACATTTCATGTCCTATCTTTCTCAAACAACCCTGTCTTGTGAACAAAATGACTCAACATCATTCTCAGAGTATAACAGGTGATTGTATACCATGGTATATTTCGATCCCACAAGTCATATTCTAAATTAATTTCTAAGCAATTGAAAGCTTTTAAGGGTAAGTGAACCAGTTTGAGCCGAACCTTAAGTAGATTGCAGTAGAATCCTGAGCTCTCAATCAGACCGATAATTCATGTAAAGATAGTTATTGCAGCTGCTTCGACTTGAATTTTTAATAACTGAAGGTGTAGGGAGAACATATTACTCAGCTGACATTATCAGTGGCAAGAGTAAGGAACATGCTTGACTGGTGGATGAGGGAAGTAATCACAGAATGGGATCTCAAGAGATGCAGCTTCTCTTAGCTGGCCAATATTGCCAAAGAAATCAATTAAGAAATGCTGAAATCCCTGCTATGCAAAATCAGGCGGAATCAATAACAGAGCCACCTTCTCACTAGCCCCAGAATTTAAGCTAGTCACATTAAACTCTGTAATGCTTAGACCATTAAACAGAAACGCAGTGCAATGCGTCAAAGATCAAGCAGAATCTACCATTTGGACTTTTTAGACAGCATCCATGAAGCAATTTCCTTAATTCAAAATCAAAACAAATGGAGGGTATACCAGGTGCAGAGATACAATGCCAATTAGTGTTTCTTCCTTTTAATTTTATCAATTTTTTTATCAGTCTTCCTTTTTATTTTATCCCTCCCCTTTCTTCTATATACATATTGGAGTAAGGGAGTGACCTAATAGAATTGGATCATAAGATAGTTAAGCTCTCTAGTATGCGCATTTTATTTTAAAATGTCTTTCCAGATTACCATATTAAACATAGGTATTCCAGCCATGAGGAATAAGTATTTGCAAAGTCAACAAGGCATATATCCGAAACATGAGAAGATCAAGGTTCTACAAAATTTTTCATAGTTTTTTCTCCGTATACAAGAAAAATGGAAAAGGAATATGGATAAGAATAAACATACCAGAGCCTCCCTATACTTTCACCATGTGTGCCTCAGCTAGCGAAGAATTTAGGTCCTCTCGAGATTGTGATCTCCTACTTTGAAGATGCATCTTACTTCTGTGAGGGGACCAGAATGAACTCATGCTACTACTGTCAAATTGCATCTGTCCCAAGCTACTCGAAGAATAACTATGAGAAACACTGCTGTTTGATGAGCACAATGAAGACTCCACAAGCTGGATGCTGCTGCCACCAAGACCATGTCCCAAGCCAAATGGTCTTTGTGAAGAACCCCCGACTGTTGGACTTAGTGGAGTCTTCACTCTTCCATCCCCTGGATAAACATAGTTGAGATTTCTTTCAAAGAATGACGACTCAATAATAATAATGGCACAGATTCACAGAAACTGCTTAAGAGAATCAAGCAAATAAAACCGGTATAAAAAATAGAAAGAGATCCACAAGAATTTAGAAATCATTTCTTGGTTACTAATCCAGAAAGTTTAAGGGCTGAAATGTCATCAGTGGGAGCACCTGAAGTTATCTCATGGCAAGCAAAGATTCTACATCAAAACAAAGTTGGGTAAAGTTGCCTGTTACGCCAAATTGATTTCTGGTAAGTTTGTCAAAATCAACGTAAAAATTCTTCTTTAAGAAGAGGAAGACCTAATTATCTAACATTTAGTCACTTATTACTTTTTCACAGAAGACCACAGTGTATGAGCTGTTATTAAACTGATAACACTTGAGACCTGCTGAATAGGGTGCCTGCATATGTCCACATCTGATTGTTCAAAAATTCTGACTTTGAAATGCACGAATATTTTGATTGAAGACCATATCTAGATCCTTGCATTTTGTTACCTTATGTTGATTATAATATCATATTACATTCTTCAAACAGAGATGGATGACCTTACAACCTCAGTCCATCTAGTAAATGACTTAGTTAAGAGGACAGAGTGTGTTTAGAAAAAGTTATTCTATGAAGCACAATGGTAAAAGTATGTGAAACTCATGAGTCTTGTGGAAGGGCTCACCAGGATTGATGGGACTCCAGCGCTGGAACCTGAAAGGAGATGGGATATTAAGCACAGACGTAGTGGATGCATTGTTGTGGTGGAAAAGTGGGAGATAGGACCTCCGGAAAAATCTTGGCATCCAATTGCTAACACATGATAATGCACAAACAAGCATAATCAACGAAACAAGCAAGATGGCGATAAGGATTATTGGATTTATCTTCATTTGGAATATTTCGTAACTGCGAAGCCCCACAGCAGTTGATAATGATTTCCCAGCTTGCAACAGTGCCACCCCCTGTGTCCAAGTAATACTCCCAGATCCTATAATGATTTGCTGGTCGGTGATGTGCAAACCCTCCCGCAACAGTGAGACAATATAAGGAGCCCTAAAGCAGTACTGTTCAATAAAGGGCTGTGGAGGAACACTGTTCTTTGCTGCTTCCCAAGTTTTTTCACAGAACTCCCGGCCCTTTTCCAGCACATCATCAAGTGCAGCTTCTGCAGTTAGATTAAAAAATCGATATACCACAAAAAAGCCAGACACAGCATAAAACTGGCCGTAAGGACGAGGATAACCATCAGGAAGGGCACAAGGTTGCAAATCACAATCAATTGCTGGGTTTAGATTTGACCGTTCAGAGTAATTGACAGCAACTTTTGCAAGGGCACTGCATTCTTCCCAATTTGGAGAACCGAGCAGCTTCATAGTAATTCCCGACTTCCCTCCCTTACCTGAATTTCTCTGTTCATCCACAGGGCTCCCATTTTCTTGGTCAATAGAAGAGCAATGAATACACAAGTATTTCTCCTTGTACCCAGATTGCAAGCAAGGATGCTTGATTTCTACATTACCATTAACCAATTCTGCGTTACTGACATCCGGAAGTTTCTTCAAGAGATGAGCCACAGACCTCCCAAATGCATCATTCAAACCATATCCTGCGAGAGAATAAGCACTGAGATGATGGTTAACAGCTCCAATTCTAAGGTTTAGGTTGGTCTTGTTGTCACTATGCTGCTCATTCTCAAATGTAACTTGCAAAGATGATCCACCCAAGTCAAGTGCACCAAATGTTGCTTTTTTTCTGGTGGCCCCCAACATCTTTGTGCGGTAGTTAAGGGCCGTCCACCCATAATAAGCTTCCTCTGTGCCACTGATGATCTTAACCCACTCCCTCTGGCAAGAAAAGGGTGAATTCTTCAGTATGGACCATGCATTGTCTAGAAGCCAACTCGAATCGACACTTGGCAACCTACGAACCCCAGCTGTTGCGTAAAGAAAGAGAGATGTACTCTTATGAGCATGCTGAGGGATTTGCTTCTCTGCCCACCGAATAAGTGGTTTTATGGCATCTTTCAAGCCAGATATATTATGCACCAACTTATCCAACCCAGGCTCAGTCTCCATCCGGTCATAAGCACGTCCACTGGATTTTCTAGATATACCTTCTGTTAGCGATTTCATGACAATAGGAAGACTGCCATCTTTGTTATGATCAATGGATGCTTGATACACAAATACTCGAGTCCCAGTACTTCCACAATCAAGAACAACATAGAATTTTGATGCTCCTCGAGACCAATTAGTGTAAATATACATTGAAATCATGTAAACCAAAAAAGCAAACAACAATAGGCAAAAAAAGATCATGACAAGCCGCACCCACTTTCTGTGAAGAAACGGGGTTCCAGAGGGCAATGCTTTCTGCTTGGAGAAACTTGAAACATTTTCTCTCTGTAAGAGATGATGGTGTTTGGCATTAATATCAATCCCATGAAGATTGCCTTCTTCAGGATCAAGGAGATTATATGTTGAGAAATCTTGGAGAGATGAGGAGAGCCTTAAACTGTTCTTGCGTCCAGAGTTGGCAAAAGTTAACTGATGGGCAGAACTGACACCTATAGGAGGTGACAATCCACTAGAAGCATATGGAACAATAGAAGACTGAGGGGCTGCTGATAAATGACTTGATGCAGCAGAGAATACTTCTGCAATCTTATTAAAAACCATTTCCTTATTTGCACAAATTACAAACAACTTCCAACAAATACTTCATTGCATAAGTTAGACTCCTTATTCATGACAAAACAAATTAAAGGCAATCCCCATAGCATCCTTTTGTAGACAAAGTAACAAAGGGAACTGAAACAGGAATCAATTTGTCCTGTCTGCAGCTATTTCAGTGGTGGGCACAGAATAGTTTACATGCCCTGTCTGTTACTAAAGCAGGAGTCTTCACCAATTCTGCAACCATGGGATCTGATCAGTCTATTTGATTATGAATCAATCTCATAGGCGTTAGAGATGAGGATCAAAAATTAAAATCTGCCTAAGAAAAAACTCAAAAAGCATAAATTGGCCCAGAAAAATGAATCAAATAACCAACCATTTGATCAGGAATGAGTTGATCTCTAGGCAAATAAGCAACACCCAAGTCTTACATTCGTCTGGATTCATATATTGCTAAAAAAACCCAGAAAGAAGAAGAACAGTTACAATACCTGAATGGAGAAACGAGAACTACTTCCTTTTAAAATTTGCTTCGGATCTCTCTATGGCTTTGTGGTTCGTAAGTCTACGCAGCGTACATATATTGTATAAAATCTTTCACTTTCTCCTCCTTCCGCTCTTATCTCACACAAAGCCTAACAGATTTGAGATTCTTTTCTCAGATCCAATGAGAATGAAACCGAAACTGGAAAAGAGGAGAGCGAGATTGGGCCTCCGGTCAGCCTTTCCTTCTTTCTCATTTATTAGTTCATTTTCATTTCTCATTTTATTTCTTATTCTTTTTCTGTTAGTACAGTAATCACTACTGCTGTTTATTCCTAATTCCTTTCCAACGGATCGTAATTACTAATTAGTAAATCATCATTTTCTTCTATTCGCGTCAGGTGCCCTGTCGCCTTCACTATTTCCACCGTCACCATTTCTTCGTCATCTTAACGTGAAACCAAGTTTTTACCACTTTTGGTAACTTCCTATTGTAATCCCTCAACTTTATTCTGTTTTTTTTTTTTTTTGTCCGTTAATTTATGTCTTGTTGTTTTTATTGAATATTCAAAATTCATTAATATTTTTATTACAAACTTGTAATAAGTTAAAAAAATTAGATTAATTACATCAAAAATATTTATATTTTATTTTTAAGCACAAGTCCATAAAATTTTAATATTTACATAATATTATCGATTAAATTTTTATTTTTAAAAAATAACAAATTAAATTTTAATCTATCAATTTAATTTAAATTAAATTTTAACTAAAATAATTATAAAAAATAAAAGTATTTTCATTATTAAAATGTTTCAAATAATTCAAATAAATTATTTACTTTATTTCAAGTCTATTCCTTAAAATTTGAATAATTTTCATGAAATTCTCACAAACAAAATGAGAAATATAAGATATATTTTTATAAATATTTAAAATTTTAATATACATTTTTTCGCTACTCAAAAAATTTTAAAATTTTTTTATGACGATAATTTAAATATATTTTTCACATTTACGAAAAATTTTAAAGTTCTATAAAATATTTAATTTTAATATCTTTAATATTTAAATTTTTTAATAAAATTTAATTTAAAACTAATTGATAAATTAAAATTTAATTTATTATTTTTTAGATATGAGAGTTTGATTAGTAACATAAAGTAAACAGATCTAATTCACATGTTTATCTCAATCTCAACAAGAGTTGTTTATAGCATGGAGCCATTAAATTTAATGGCTGCATTGTCATATGTCAATTACTTGATTAGCTCATGTAAAATGACAATTATGTCATAAAAAATTAAAAGAAAAGTTGAACTTTCACCGAACCTCTCCCTCTTTCTTTTTCCTACATCTTGGCTTATGCATATCAAGACTAATGGATCCAACTTGAGAATGCAAACCTTAAGTTCAATTCATAGAATAGTTTTTTTTTTTTTTAATTAACTGGTTCGGTTAAATCTTACAAACTTAAAAAATATGTGGTTTATAGATTTATCCATGAGTTTGATTTATAAGATTTCATATGGGCTATTTTTATGAATTATCCTATCATGTCTTAAATATATTGATTTAATAAATTTAAATGGATCACATTCAAGTTAACTTAATAAAATTTATTTAGATCAATTTGATAGACAATTTTATATACTAAGTTCAAATAAAATAATATTAGTGCAACATCAATCTTAATACATATAATGAATAATGATAATAAAAACCGTTAGTATGAAAATGAGAGAAAATTCATTTTTTTGAAAATCTTAAAAATAAAATATGAAGTTGTCACCAATGTTTTACATAATGTGATTGGTTATGAATTTTCATTTTAAAAAAGAGTTAAGAAAACAATGCTATTTAGAGAAAAAAATTGGGGATTAGGAGTCGTTTAAGTTTGGAGAAAGATTAGTATCCCTAAGCATGCACAATTGGTACCTACTAAACAAAATTATTTTCTAGGTCTAAAACCAGTGGAGGTTTTTAAAGGAGATTCTTTATTTAGGGATTTTTTTTTTTTAAGAATACATGAGGGATATATGAAAGATGTGAGAATTTTACCATTGTTTTATTTCGCACACCCAAAAAAACAATTTTAAGGGGGTGGAACTTTAGTATCCCATTTGACCTTTCATTATCCAATTATCGGCATGATATATATGAATAAAATCTTTTAAAATCTCTTATTTTTGAAAATTATTTGAGAATTCGTATTTATGAAAAATTTCTTATTTTATTTTCAAGAAAGATGACTAAGACTACATTTTTTTTTCTTCATTTATATCACAACTACTAGTAACTACTATTTATTGAAATTTTAAAGCATTGCATAAAATTGAAAAGATAATCTAACTACTATTTTACAAGTATTTCTACTAGTTAATCTCCACTGTTTTGAAAGACTTACATGCTATGACACATAAGTAGTTATATTACCACATTTAGCCTATGATGCCACGTGAATGACAATTGGCATGCACCTTGAAAGATTTTTAAGAGAGGAGATTATGGAAGCTTCTTTAGCGGTGGACAGTTGACATGCATCTTAATAATCTTCAAGAGAGATTTATTTTTAGTCCACTAACTTTATTTTTTGTCAAATAAACGCGTTAAATGATTTAGTTACTAGCAAAACTTAATGATTTTCGAAATCCCAATATATGGAGGATTGATCCATGCACTAGTATTTATTGTCGTGCTTTAGACTTAGAAGATAGCTTAAATTTTAGTTATATGTGCAAAAACTCTTTAAGTTCTCTCTTCCATCTCTATATCTCTTTGGTTGAGAGTGATTGAATGGTGAGAAACATCTTTGTATCTCTTAAGGTGGCGTTCATCTATATCACTTTGAGTGGTAAGTTGTGAGGTTTTTGTATCTTATTTAATGTCCTTAGGGTGGTGATTTTTTGTATCTCTTTCGTATTAAACTTGATGATGAGCCTTTTATCCCTTATGTTAATTCAAATCTATTCAAAATTGTGCTTGCACTCTCCAAACAAATTTTTCAACAAAGTTACGTCATTTCAATTCTTAATATTGTTTCTTTACAATAAGTTATCAGTTTGGTATTAGAGCATCAGGTTAAAGATCATGGTCAGATGGAATGGAAAATAAGTTGCTAGTGAAGGGAGTAACAATGGCAATGATATTGACCTCGAGGTTATAGCTTGGAAGATTGCAGCATAGATTAGATGAGAAGGATGCAATGATTTAAGAACTCAGGGGACATAATAACCAGCATGATAATGAAGCCCAATAGTTTGATTATGATGAAGACACATCTTCTCACCCGAGAGACTAGTAGATATCGTGCAAGGTATAAAGAACAAGATAAATTGCAGAATAAGCATAGCGTAAAGTTAGACATTTTGGAGTTTGAAGGTAAAATCTGTGTTGATGATTTTATTGATTGGCTTAGTACAGTGGAGAGAATATTTTAGTTTCATGAACCACCGAAACACAAGAAGGTAAAGATGGTTGCATTAAACTCAGAAAGAATACTTTTTTTTTAAATGGGAGAATCTGAAAAGACAAAAAGAATGTGATGGGAAGGATAAGATTGTGACATAAGAGAAGATAAAAAAGGAGTTGAAAAAGAAGTACTTACTCGATAATTATAGGCAAGATATATTTTTCAAAATTAATAATTTCAAGCAAAAAAAAAGTTACGGTGGAGTACAGTGCAAAAATTTGATAATTTGATGCTAAAAGGAGAGCTTGTAGAACCAGAGGAGTGAACCATTGCCAGATACCTTAAGGGTCTAAAATATGAGATTTCTAAAGTGGTTCACCTCCCCTCATATTGGTGAGTGAATGATGTGTACAAGTTGGCTTTAAAAGTTGAGAAGCAATAGAAGTTTAAAAAGGGATCACAGTGCGTTTCCAAAGATGTGTATTCAAAGAGAGTTAATTCCAAGCCTACTATCCAAAAGCAAGGTGGTGTTAAAGGGGTAAGAAAAGGATGAAGGATCTATTAACAGCAAGCAAACACCCACTCTTTTACATCAAGTGGTAGGCAATGCTTCAAATGTCATGGTTTTGTGCATAAAATTTAAACCGATCAAATCTAAAATTAAAAATTTGACATGTTGCTACAACATTAAGATTTTAATATTTTACCTCAAAATTATATTTCAAATTATCAAATATAAAATTTAATTAAATCAATCAGAGTAAACTATTGTAATTTAACTAAATGAGTAGTTGGTATACGCTAATTTGATCACACAAATGAACTTGGGTTACAGAAATGAATCCAAACTTCACTCCACTCCACTCCCAGTGATTTTGACTTTTGTTTTGAGAGTTTTAGAAAGGAGATCTATGACTGGAAAATTTTAGCACAAGATGCATGCTGGGAGGTGTTGGGTGAGGTCAAAATCGAATTTTTATAAGAAATTAAAAACTATTTTTTTGTTTTTCTTTAAAACTCTTGACATATGTGATGAATATTAAATTTAAAAATTAAAATTGAATTGAAATATCTCATTCATTGTTAAGTAGATACATTTTTTTTATATATCAAATTAAATAAAAAATTAAATTAAATATTTTTATAAACTGCAGAAAGCTGTATTCCCAAAATGCCAAAGAATGAAAAGAAAAGAAAAGATACTATCACCACCATTACAAGATCACCACCTCCACCGCCACATGTTCTGTTACCAGAAACCACCAGAACCACCAACATCATCTCTAACACCACTCCACCGCCTTCCCTTTTTTGCACACAATTCTTACAGAAGTGCTACTTATATTACCTCCAACAGTGGCACCAGAAGAAGCAAAATCTTCTTCCCATATTTTGTTAAGAGGAAATAGAAACACAGGAGATGAGAATCACAGAACAAGAGGATTGCCTAAAATTACAAATGAAAGAACCAACAGGGGAAGAGTACATCAGGTCATCATTTTCTCTATTTGCTTTTCAAAGAGAAACAAGTTTAATAAATGGTAAAAGATATCAATACCAAATTCGCCTTATATGTTCTGCTTAATCTACAGATTTTGGCGATGACCCAGCTGAGCCTGAGAAAAGATGTCCTCTCTGGTATGGACTCCTGCTACTAGATACATCTTTGTGAATGAGTGGCTCAGAGCTGCGCGGGACATGAGGACTGACCACAGTGGTGGCTTTTTTCTCTCTATAGGATGCCCAAGTGACTAAATAGAGACCAGCAATAATTAGGAATCCCCCTAAAATGCTGTTTCCGCATATGAAAAACACCCAAGTAAGAAGATTTGATTTTAATTTCATAAAGATTTATGATGAAATATATCAGAAACAAATGATGATCCAATAATGCAAAAGAATGGCATTGATAAATGCAATCAAGACAATGATCAATCAACAAGAAATTAATTGCAGAAGATTGTGGTGCAAGAGTAAAACCTTCCCAAATAAATAGGGCTTCCAAGGAAAATCCTGGACAGAAAGGCTGATGCTGCTGGCTGAAGTGGATTATAAAGAGCAACCAAAGAGGGCCCTAAGATCTTATTGGACCAAGTCAGGAGTCCATAATTGAGGGCAGAAGCCACAATTCCCTGCCAAAAGACCAGGTTTAACAACAATCATTTTTTCTGGCCAGATAGAGAAAACAGGGTAAGTAGTTTACTGAAATGCTAATAAAGTCATGCTTATTTAACTGAAAGCAGCTCATGAAAAATTGTAAAATTACCACCTACATCATAGATGGCTTCTGTTACCAAAAACTGACGACTTAAACGAGAGTCCACATATGTTTCACCAAACTAGAATAAATTGCAATCTCCACTTCGCATACGCAAGTAAGCCTTAGTCTTAAACTAGTTGGCATGGGCCAAATTCATCATTTTTCTCCAACTTTCCACCAGTTGAAAATATATCCTTGATTATTATATAGGATGAAGAGAAAAGCCAACCTTCTATCATAGTTTTCATGCAGTACAACAGTAAATGCCAATCAAATGCTACTATTAGATGTGCTAAAAGGTTAAGCAGTGATTGATTAGAGTTGACTTTATCCGAGTTACAGAGAGTTCTGAAGAAGTATGACAGCTTCTAAGTGGATGAAGTCCCAAGAAACATGACCTCTAGATGCACCAGAATATATATATATATATATATATATATATATACACACACACACACACACACACACACAAAAACACTTTCTTCCTGTGTTGAAGTTCATAAAAAGAATGCCAGAAAATGGGGGCAACACCTGTACACAGGAAACTACATAACAATTTTGACAACACCAGACTCACAAATCAGACAATGTCAATAACATGCTTGGCATTCCATGTTATTCATCATATCATTCCCATAGAAAGAGGGCATTAAAAAATATAGTTTGCTATCCAGTATACCTGCACGCTACATGTCCAATCTGGCAGAAAGAGAAGGAGGGAAGGCATTTCTCTCCACTTTTTCTGTCCCAATTTATTTTTTTGTTTACTCTAATTTAATAAGTACTTATTCTACCTTTTCTTTGGTAGAATGGTCGTGGTAGACAAGGTCAATTCCCCCCGTCCTGCAAATCTACCATTTTTTATCAAGAAACACAAACAGGAAAACCACGTAAATCCACCATTAAGATGGAAGTTGACCACAAAATCCTAGGAAGAGTTACTAAGACTTCAAAACCAAGCCAGCTGGCACTCTCCGAAGTCTTATTTTGCTTAGAATAATCAACAGTATATATAAAAACAGCCAGACATGAGGTAACATGAGGTCAGTAATTACTGTGGATTGGGTGGTTAATTGAGGTCATTGGGACCAACCATTTTGTATTGAATCTTAGAACAACCATATGCTTTATATATATATATATATAATGTATATGATATTTATATATACATATATGTGTATGGTAATTTGCTGATCAAAGCTCAGGTGTGGGGTGGGACCAAACCTCTGCTTGGTAGCTGCCATGAAAGGCAGTGGTACAACTGAGCCTAAGTGCTTGGTGGCACCTAAAAAAGACATAAATTACATAAGCTAGTGTAGCTATCCTAATTCAGGTTTGGTTTTTAGAATCTGACTCAACCAAAAAAGTGAAATATCTAAAAGTTATGGAACAATCAAATTAACAAAATAACAATCAATTTACTGATTTAATTGGTTCAATCAGTTAAGTTTGTTATAACTGAATAGTTCACACCTTATCAGATACTACCCAATATTTTTACATGACCAGATAAATATGCATCAACAGCCACCAAACTGAATTGCTGTCACTCAACCTTTCAGTTAACCTGTATTTGTGCATGTATATTAATGTGATGCAAAAATTAAGCCAAAGTAATGATCTTGACAACAATTGCATGGGATCATACGGGTGAATGGTACAAGTTTGATAAACCAACCAAGATTTTAGAAGGCAGAAGAGCCAAGAGTCATCCCACACACAATGCCAAGAGAGAGAAAAACCCTTCTTTTTCTTTTACCTTCCATATTCCCTTTGTCCATTCACTTCAATATAACCAAGTGCTGAATTAATGTTGTGTGCTATATTTGAAATTCAGAAAAATAACAACATTGAACATCAAAAATCAAGAGCATATTTGCCAAGACATAATCACTTTACATACAATGAAGTTAGAGCACCAGAATGCTGATCATTATCTCATGGAATTAATGCAGGCATTTCTCTTGTAGAAAGTTTTTCAAAAATTAAAAGAACCAGCACATTGGAATCCCAGCATGACATTGGAATCCATTAAACAACTTTTCATTAGACTTGGAAGGTATAGCTATATAATGAAATGGCATGCAGACTACAGTATTCAAGACAAAAGTAGCATTAATCAAAAACTTACAGCATAGATGACAGCAAAAAGCTCAGATTGGGTCAGTCCCCAGTCTGTCGACTCGTTGCTCATAATGAAAGCGGTAGTTACCATCAATAGGGAACCAAAAAAGTATGAATACGCTGTGACTGAAAGGTTTGCAGGATACTTCTTCAAAATTGGAGCCTGCAAGTTTTCCACATCAATAAGTCTAAATAAACAAATAAGTAAATATAATACTTCCTAATGAAAATCCCAAATACTTCGCAAACCAAGATAAAGACTACGGAAAATGAAAATTTTGAAAATAAAATAGAGGCCCAGTCTCTTAGCATGATAAAGTGCCAGGGAAGATCCTTGTTAAGATTTGCGCTAGGCAAGTATTCTTGCCCCACATGCTGTGCCAGCCAATGGCACAAATAGGTGATGCATGTCACAAGCATTTGCGCCAGCACACTTATGGGCTGGTGCATAACCCTGAATTTCCTCTATCCCCTCAAAATGACAACTTTCCTTTTTCAATCTTTTAGTTATTCAATAACAAACAACTTAATTTTATTTACAAAAGCACCAAAGGGGTGCCACCCAGTAACATGTAAAGTTAGCTAGTTAGAGGTTAAGATCTCCACAACGGCTATATAATCTCCATAATTTACAAAAGAATACTGCCATATCCATATTTTCAGAGAGTTGATGCCCTGTCTTTGAAACCATCTAATGGTGTTTCCATCCCTGAAAGCCCTTCAATTTCTTTCCATATACCCTCCCCATGAACTGGCAAATGGTCCAACATTATTTATTTATTTATTTTTTCTCCTCGTAGATCTGCATCTCTGAACATACCTTAAACTCCTGCCCCAAACAGACCCTGTAACCACCCAAAATGGCCCAAGCAAATAATATCCTCTCTGAGAATTGCCGAGTCCACTTACATAGCCAAATATGATTTATTGTTCTAGTCCAGTCCAAAAGCAGATATTGTATAGCATTTTGATAAGATATAGTATTTGCCAGGATTAAGTTTATAACTTATAAGAATTAAAAATATGTTTCAATGTTTTTGAAGATAGACACAAATTATGATGGGACAACAAAAATTAAAATGAGGTCCCCAACTAAGACCTATCTTGCACAAGCGCAAATTGTCCCTTCTTAGCCCCAGTAAGAAACCCACCCTTTAACCTATTCCACCAAGCTATGGTTAATATTATTAGGCAGAACCATTAGAAGCCCAAAGGTAAGATAGAATCAGATATACATATGCTGGCTCATAGGAATGATATTATTTCTTCATCTCAGTCAATACAACGAATAGTACTTGGACTTTGAAAATTGTTTAAATCTAGAAGAGAACTTGATTGTTTTTAAATTGCCATGATATATGATGAGAAACCTCTTAAATGTTAAGTTATGGAATCATATCCTTTCTTTGGCAATCATTTATATTTGGCTCAAAAAATTAGAATGAGAATCTAAAGCACAAGGCAGATACTCATGATTGATATTTTGATACTACACTATACTGTACACAAGAAATCCAATCCTTAGATAACCAACCTCCAAGATATATGGCACAGGTAGTCTTACTCTCAGATATGGTAGTACTTCAGCACAAGTGATTTGCCAAAGAGAGAAAACAAAATGCAAGGATTCCCCCTATATTCACATATTAAATCAGAGAGAGTGCATTTTCCAAACAAAACATGTGTAAGAGAGCGTTATCTAAGCAATAAAAGATTTCTAATTTAATTTTTGTTTGTCTTCATTTGGACAATGGAATGGCCAATCATCTTCCAAAATCAATCATGTATTCATGTGTACCTGAATGGCAAGGAAAGCAGCCATGCACATACAGTTTCCAATTAAGCATAAAACTCCAATGTGCCAATGTTCAAGTCCCAGCTCCAGAAAACTAGACATAAACCATCCGGCAGGCTCCGGTTGACCCCTGGCACTTATATCATTATGTGTTGCCAAGTCTGCATCCTTATTTCCAAACAGAGGAGGACCACGGAACAGAACCATTAATATGGCACCAAAAACACAGACAAGGGTACCTCCAACCTTAGCTTGACCTTCGATTCTGAACAAATTCAATCTTTCTGTTCTGCATGAAGAAGACAAAACATGGTACAGAAAAACATCGGGCATCAAAAATCCCAGATACATGCATGCATAACAGATACATATAGACACAACAGAATCAACTAAGAGAAAGAAATTGTACTCACCCCATTATGACAGCCAAGATAAATGTAAAGACCGGAATAGATGGTTGTATGGCAGCAGCATATGTTGGATTTGTATAGCTTAGACCAAGTAGAAACAAGAGTTGGTTGCCAAATATCCTATTCAGATTTGAACAGACAGATAGTTGAGCAAGATGTTTGACCAATTATAATTTAGACAAATGCAATGGCTAGATAGTAAGAATGGCCTTAGAAGATGAAAATTTACCCAGTTAACCCAAGAAAGAAAAGCGACATGAGGAGGCGCTTGCTCATTGGTGGTCGAATCCTTCTAGAACAAGGAAACAAGAAGTATTCACTATTGCTGTTGCGTTTATAAGTAATCATCAACCATGTAATACTATGTTCAGATATTCAATAAACTATTGGTGATTGGGTAATACAATGGAATAGATGAGCAAACCTTAACAGAACTAAATAAGCACTGATAAAGCAGCAATAATCTCTTGAATTTTAATGAAAATTTGTTACATAAGTGCAAAAGCAACAATAGACAGAGAGAGACATTTCCCCTAGACAAGAAAACGTAATAAGAAGCAATATGTCTTACAAATATGTTACATTATCTATGCGTAACATTCACATGATTTCCAAATCTGCGCAGACAGCTACAGTTGAAACATCGGAAGTTCACAGTGATCCTACTTTCACGGCTAAGGGTGATTTTAATTGCGCATCAGAGGCGAGAAGTTATGATGGCAATATACAGAAAAGATGGGAAAAAGAAAAAAAAAAAACTTATCATGAAATCTTGAAGAGACTCAAAGTGATCTCAGTAAAGGCAGTTCACTTTGAATCTGACAAGAGGGTGGGTTGGGTAATAGGATATGTTAACTTGAGCCCATGAATGTACAACTAAAACTATAACAACACAGGACAAAATTAATTTCTTCTCCTTTATATGGTAGCCAAAGACATTAACTTCAAAGTCATTAAGTTTTGGTTTGAACATTCAAAACCATTTCTTCACTTACTGAGAGCTACTAAAAAACCGATTTTGGTAGAACAAAGCTAGAACAAAAGGAAAAAGAAAAAGAAAAGACCGAATCGATATTGTAAGTGCTTTCTACATTGCTGCTTTATATAAAATCAAAAGCTTCCCTATAGCAATCCTGCACATCCATAATCCCATCAAATAGACCCGCAAGAAAAACCGAGATTCATCCTATACAAAAATGAAAATCTTAAATCTGCGGTAACTATGGAAAGGAAAAGCATATAGACATATGCATCTGCGACACTAATATCAAAGAAGAAAGAAATAAGGTGGTACTTTTCACGGGCATATGCAACAGGAGCAAGAATAGACAGGGCAAGAAGATCACGAAAGACGCAGAAAACAATCTGGTTGACCCCAACGTTGAGGGCTACTTTGGTAATCACATGATATCCTCCATTGATCAACTGCACCATCGCCATGGCTGCATGTGCCCTGCAAGCCTCTCTTTCCGTCGGTACTCCATTGATTAATCCTCCGGCTGCCATCCCTCTCTCCATCGGACAAGAGTCAATTAAAGGAAAGACAGAAAGATAGAAATAAAAATGGAATAGAACAGAGAAGAGAGAGTACTTTTGATAAGCATTTGGTGATTAGGCTCTGTCAATAACTGCCTCTAAAGAGCAGTACCAAATCCTTCACTTACAAGGCAACAAAATTATTGTGCTTGGAATATATTTTGGACCAGTTTGAGCCATTTTAATTTAACGTTTTCTACTGTTCCCAATTTATTGTTTCCTTCCAAGTTCCAACTCAAAAGGGTCGTCTTCCTCCTAACATCATCATCAAACGCCTCTACAGTGAATCCAAAGGCCGAACAAAACCATCCATGATTTTTATCTCCTCTCTGCTCTCTCGCTTGAAACTATTACCCAAATATCAATTACATTTATATTATAAAAAATTACTTTTTTATCTTTTATATTTTAAAATATTAATTTTAATAAATTATATTTTACAAAACCATTTTTAACTTAAAATTTTTCATGTACATAAATAAATATTCAACTTACCATTAAAAGTATTTTAATTTTTTTAAAATAAAAAATATATTTTTAAAAATTTTATGTTATCAAATTTTTATTAAAAATTCATATTTAAATTTTTTAAAATATTTTCATAATAAAAATATATTTAATTTTTGATCTTTATCGAAATCAAGGTCTAAATTAAATCAAATTAAAAAATTAAATATGCAATTAATATAAAAAATATATCAAATTTAAAATAAAATAAGGATTTAGTTCCAAAAAAAAATTAATATACAATTATTCATATTTTAACTCTTTCATCTAAAAATAATGAAAATTAAGAAGATATTTTTTTTATTTTTCAAAAAGAATTAACAAAATTATCGTGAATTTAAAATTAGAAAAATAATACAATGAAATCACAAAGTGGTTCCTAAAAAAATTTTGGATAAAATTTGTAATGCTAATTTTCGGCCTCCATAAAATCTTTTGATAATGACATTGGTGATGAAGTTAAAGTCCACTACTTATCCTTATTACAAAGTTCTTTGGATTTGTATGCCACGTCTTTTTCTCATGTATGGAAGGGGTTAGCCAGTTTAACAAAGGCATGTGGGATGATGTAATTTGTGAGGAAAAAAAGGAGTAACGTTAGTGCTTTCATTATAGTGCCTTAGATTGTGGAGTCTAGTCTCTTGATTACTTAACACAACCTAACAAGAGATGAAGTCAACAAAAGTCACCATCTTAGTAGATGCATTTTGCTGAGAGTTTGCCTTTTATAGTAGCAGGGCTGCTACCTTACCTCTCTTAAAAGAAGAGTTAAGACGTATTCTTTGATCTTCTTTCAGCCATCTGAGCCACTTCCTCAAATTTTCTCTTACTCATGCGAGGCATGATAATATATTGATTTGTAATAAAAAGTCAAGAAAGTGTTGTGACAATATTCTTAACAGTGAAAAACTTAATATTAATAAGAATAAGCCCACTTAGAGATGATGGTGTATCCAGCCTAGCCATAAGAAGAGGCTGAGGAGCTTTTATAAGACGAGGTTGTAGGGCTTCTCCGGTATGAGGTCTTCTACTCAGATGAGGTAAACTAAATGCAATGGAGGAAGAACCTTTAGGGTTAGACTTTAAAGGAGAGTTTGAATTTCGAGGGGAAATTGTTCTTTTAGGAAGGGAAGACTCTTTAAAAGGTAAAATTGCTAAAAGCTCATTGTCTAAGGTATTTAAACAGACTTTATCTATCTAAGAATTTATAAAAAACAAAAACATGAGCAAAGTCTTCTTATTGCTTGCCAAGGTTTGCTTAGCAATAGCAAAAATATCACAAAGGTAATCTCAATGCCATAATCTTGATTTGGACAACTATTTATTAATCCTACAGGAAATCTTATCTCAAGATATGCAGAAATAGACATGTCTCTAGTTTTTGACAGCTTTAAGAAGATCTGAAGTAAATAAAAAGGTCTTCGAGAGGAAAAATACCATAAATTTAAGGAATGACCCAGATCATTGTTCTATTGCTTTAATTCAAAGAATTTAGAGAAAACTAAAGGAGACAAGTTTGCAATTCCTAAACCTAGACATCTAACGTTAAAAGCTACTAAAATCGTCCATGAATTTGGGACTAACTGGGATGGAAACAATATATATTTCTCACAAATTAATTTAAAAATTGTGTTTAGAGGGAAGCCTTAAACCTATGTTAAGGCATTCCTCAAAAACATAAATAGCACTTGGTCTATTTGACTAGGGCTTTTCTTCAAGAGAAGGAATCACTGGCTTATTGAGGTAGGAATAGCATATAATCTTCTAATTCTAGCTAAGTCCCTAGTAGTAATCTTGGATGCTACTACAAGTTCCATAACTAAGAAGAGTAAAAATTTTACCTAGAGAAGAAAAGGCAATGCAAGACTTTGCTAAATGAGAGAAAACTCTTCTTTAAAGGAAAGCTTGAGAATTTGAGGGAGAAGAAAATGATTGAGATCTCAAAATAAGATAGAAGACTATAGAGAAAACCAAAAAATGCTTAAAAAAAGAATTATTAAAGAAGAATTTAGTCGTTGACAGAGAGATGTTACAAGAGAAGACCTTTCAAAAGTGATACTATTAATATGGCACAAAGGTTTGACGTGGCATGAAGTTATTAGTGTGTTTATTTTGACGTGATGGAGAGTGTTGACATAATATGTTGTTAATGGATGTGTTACTAGTGACATAACAAAATGACCATTGATAATAAAGGGAGACCATTGATGTGGTATTTAGGTCAGCGTGGCAGGACATCAGTAGGCAAAGTTGATGAGGTGGAGTAGATAACACGTTGAGAGTTATCATCTGCTTATCTGGTTCATTAATTGACATTGTAAGATGTCATGTGTCGTTACTGCCAAGTAAGCCCAAGAAGATTGCAAGAATGGATAAAGTAATGTGGCGGATGATGTGATCTTCATGGTTATGTAGTTTATTCTGATTGGAGGCAAACCTACTTAGTTAGCGGAAGACTCTCATGTAAAGATACCGGCATGGTAGTGTGCTTGAGGTCCATGCAGCCAAAATAGTCTATAGTTTAAATTCTATCTAATTCTTCATCAAATTTATTGAAATTTGAACTTGAAATCATATAAAAGATGGCGAAATGAAAGAAATAGATTGAAAACTTCTTCTAATTACATGGATTATGATAGAATTGGGGAAGAGTTGGATGATGCAACAAAACTAGCTAGGTAAAGTTATTCTTCGATTATCAAGCTCTAATTCAAGTAAATAATGGTGTTATCACACTCAAAAGAAGTTGAAAACATCTCGAAACTAAACCAAAAATGATGAAAAAAGATTGGAAATGCCTCATCATGTTTAGTAAACCCCATTATCGATACCTAAAGTTTGCCTTCACGACAAATCTAAAGTAAAAGTGCCATTATCACCTTATAGCCAACATATTTTTTATCACTCTGGGAACAAAATGCCTAAAAAAAATTCGTTGATGAAAAATTGAATTTTTTTAAAAAAACTCAACAAATTTGATTAAGTTACATACATTTAAATCTTGTCAAACTACCACTAAAGTACTCAAACTTCAACAACATCCTTTAAGATCAAGAGTTTAATTCAAAGTTGAGAGCTAATCCAAAATTAAGAGTTAACTCAAAACTAAAAGCTAAATTGAAATTGAATTTTCTCAAAATCGAAAATTTCTTAAATCGAGATTCAAAATCAAAAATCAAAATGAAGATTTCTTTTCATGTGGCTCAAGGTTGAGAGTGTCATAAATCGAGGTCCAGAGTCGAAGATTAAGATCGGTTTGAGCCAAAATAAAGTAATTTCATGACTTACTTGAATAATCTCTCGTGCTCAGTTAAAAAAAAATATATATATATACTCCCAAAATAAAGAGCGAAGGGAAAAAGTAAAAAAAAAAAAAAATCCTATTTACAAAGAGTAACAAAATACAAAGATAGCACATTTAGTTGTTTCAGTTTAAAAAAAAAAAAAAAAACTCATCTACTGCCATTAAAGAATATCACAAACTAAAAATTAAAATGGAGAGGATAAACTTCTATGCATTCTTCACTTTCAAATGGACAAGGAAAAGCATTGGGCTAACATTTATCTTCTAAACAAAATATTCTTGTACACCTTCATATTCCTAAAATGGTCCTTATCTGATCTGGAGGATGCCTAGCCAGAGCTTTGGGGTCTGGATACCTGTTTCTTGGGTCCATGATGACCTTGTAAATTAGCTCATAAGCATCAGCTAGTGACCTAGCTACTTGGATACAAGTCTCAGATCGCAACTTCGGGACCTGCATCAGTTCAAACTCAGGCAAAGAACCTTCACTTCCCAAAACAAGCCCAAAGAAAGCCTTAAAACACTCTGAAAGTGCGGCTGGAGACGTGTCTTCCATCTCTGCCAAGGGAACTACATCCGTCACGTTGCTGCTTTCCTTGTTAAGTGAATTGTGGAAGTGATGCATCTTTTGCCACAAGCCACATCTTCTCAGGATGGTATCAACTTCTCTTTCCACAAGAATGTTCTTGTGATTATCAATCATTGCTCCAAGGTTCTTCACATATTGAGCTGCAACTTCATGTCCCACTAGTGGTTGTTGGATGGCACATAAACAGTTTATGAGGAAGATTTTTGAAGGCGTCTCATTGTTCTGCATATATCCATAATATCAGTGGTTACACTAAACAAAATATTAGCCCCAATGCTAAACATCCTCAGCTGCAAGCATAAAGTCATTCACAGTACAATATCTAAGTACATGTAGAACACTTGACATACTACAAACAAAATATATCATATATATACCACATATATATTAATATGCATTATGATTTTTCGTTCACTTGTTTCTCCTCTTTCAGGGTAGTAAGCAATGCATTTTAAGTAAAGAAAGATTGCATGCTCACACATGCCTGTGTAAGTGCATACAAACAGTTGCTGTCTACGTAAGCACACACATCAGAATCTTTGCACCATAAACGGAAAGATAGCCCTATAAACATCAAACCTCATGAGGGTTGTCTGATAACATATGGACTGAAGCAAGCACCATAAATATGCAAGAATTGATTCATATTTTTCAAACAGATTTCAGAAAAAGTCCAGCAAGCCATCACTTCATTTTTAGGGGGAAAAAAAAAGGTCCCCTCCTCCCCTTCCCCCACCCCCCAAAAACAAAAAAAAAAAACCCACCTCTTTATTTCTGCTAGGTCTACACAAGGAAAATCTCAAAATCAATTGGTGATCTCCTTCTCCAAGCAAAGTGGGCAAGGGAGTGAGAGAGAGAGGACGAGATAGACACATTAATGATATAGATAAAGATTTAATTCACTGGCAACACTAGAGAAGATACCAAATGAGGCAAGCTTATTTCAAAATGCGAGCAATTATCAGCAAGAATTTTACAACACTAACTAATTCAAAGTTTTAGATAGTGTGTGAGAGAGATAGGAAATCAATACCAACATGAGGGACCTTGATTGACAATGATTCTATGTTTTTCCAACAAATGCAACAAATCTGATTGCAATAAATATCCTCACTTCTAGAAATCATACGCACCAGCATCTTGAATCATAGACTCTAGCATGGTATTTCTAAACCAGCCTTCAACATGCACAATACAAGCAACCAGATAAATGCTGGAGCAAATTTCCAACAAGAGCAAACACAAAGAGAAAACAAGAAATGAAACAAATATAAACCTGAGAGGATGGGGCAGAGCTGCTATTTGACAGAAGAGCATCAACTGCTGATTTACTTGGTTGGGCAGAGTCGGAACTCATTCTATTCCTTCTGGACGAATAGCCAGCCATCTTTGACCTGTGTGCCTCTGCTGCTTGTTCACACATCTGGAAATAATTAAAGGTGACGAGTTATTTCTTGCTTGAATTACAATGAAGAATGAAGACTGCATGACTTTTATTAGTTTTCCAAATTTCCAGTTGAAGGCTAACATAAATGCTGCACCAGTGCCATGTCATTTCTAGTGTGCTCATTGACTTCTCAGAAAGAATGGTAGAATTGGACTATCAAGGTTTATGACTTGAATAGAACGACCAAAAGTTGAAGGTCAGATTTAAATTTAGACCACTAGAACAATGAAAATGATAATTTAGTCAAAAGATAAAGTAAAAGGAAACCCATTTTCCATCTTCCTCTTATTACCCCAAATCCTTGACTCAATCCCACAAATTCCTCAACAAAAATAGATTTGAACAATATTGGGATCTTAGTTGTTGCATGCTAATCAACCAAATAATATAGGAGTACTCCATACTTACACCTAAAGAAAATCCCTTAATCTGCCTGAGCAACCTGGACAACCTCATTGGGTTGAGCAGACATCATGTTATTTCTTCTTACCAGAGACAAGTGAATCTATGGCGGCAAGAACAGTCACAGCCACTTGAGTGATGGTTGCAACAAGGAGGCACCAAGTGCAGGTGCAGTAGCAGCAACTACAGTAGCAAAAGTGTAAATTGCTCCTACGGCAAAGTACCCATTTCTGCTGCTGCAATGAAATTCTTACTTTCCTATAGACATCTTGAATTGCCCCCATAAATTAATCTTTAGAATGGAGATGTAAAATTCCACGAAAAGAAAATGAGAGTTTGATTTAGAGAAACAACGAAAGCAATGAAGACTAATTTAAGGTATAAGAACTCTCATATCTTGCGTTGGAGAGCATGAGAGAGTGTGAGAGAATTGGGTTAGGAGTGAATGACCCCTTATAGGTCTATCGTGTGAGAATAGAAAGATAGGAATTCGAATTTGTGAAAGACGTTAGGAGCAATGATAGTTTGAAGGTGACGGAGTGCGGCAGAGGGCATCGTTCATCAATCTTCTTCAACAAGGAGGAACCAGGTGTCTGAGGGGATCATTTGCTTCTTGGTGCCAAAAGGCAAAATCCTAAGTAAACACAAGTGGAGAGAGGGGCATAAGCTATTTTTCCTGTCAAAAAAGGTGAATCATTGGACCCCTTTTTAAAGCTCTCGGAGTTTAGACAGTACAAGATCCGATCATTAATCTTCCCTACGAGGATAATGGTGGAGGTTGGATTAAGGGAGTGGATGTAGTGGAGAAGGTATGCGAGCAGAACAAAGATAAAAGAAAAGGGAGAAGGGTCGTAAAAAAGGTTCATAGATCTGAGATGGAGAGAGAAAGGGGAGTTCGGGATCATCAGGAGCAAGTTCAATGCCTTCATTGCCAACATCGATTCAACTTCCTTAGAGGACGAGATAAAGCGATAGGGAGTTGCCTTAGCAAGTCGACGATGACTAAAAGGTGAAAACCAATTCTCACGAAAGGGGCAACGAGCTATAGATCCATAATGTAAATGAGTGAGCTCGGGTCGAGTTCTCGAGTAAGGAAGAAGACATTCAACGGCCTTAGATCAGTGTGGTGGGCGGGTCTGACTGTCGGGCTACTAGGTGGCAGGCCAAAAAAATACAAGTCCAATATCAGGATAGGAAAATGGGTTAACAAATCGCCCTAACTTAGATTCCATTACAATGGTAATTTTGACGCAGCAGAGAGGCTTCCCGATCCGAAAGATCTGAGTATCAATCTTTGTCATGAGAGCCCTTCTTCAACCAGATTAAAGGCACCGACCTCAACAAAATTTGCCGAAGATGCTATTCCAAAGTTAATGAAGAGAAACATCAGGGAATCTAGCAATCATGGAGAAGATAAGACAAGCTCACGTCATCGATCAGATTTGAACCTTGTCTTAATGAGGGATTACTTGGTAGCTTAAGAAGAGAAAACAGTATAAGAGTCAGTAATCAAGGTGAAGGCTCCTGGAGACATAGGATGTGTTGTCCGAACTGTGGTATCAGATAAGTTAGGAGTTGAACTGCTTACAAGGGAAAGAAGAATGAAGATGACAAAAATTAGGGGCATGTAGGTTGGCTATTTGGGGTCTGGCATTAAAGACAAACGGAGGGGAATCTTCATAGTGGCACTTGATAGGGCAGAAGTGATAGATGTTGTAAGAGAATGTAATAAAGGTGTTACAAAAAGGACAATGGAGAACACTGAAAGGCAAATAGTCATAACAGATTCCGATACAAAGAGGTTGGCCTTTGAGATGCAGATTAATGAGGATGGACCAATAGTAAAAGCAGAAGCATTGTAGAGCTTTGAGATTTTGACAGAAAAATAATGAAGTTGCAGGACGATGGAATTGTGGAACAAATAGAACACGAGTAACAATTAGCAGTTTTAGAAAGGTGTTGAAGAATATGAGCCAAGTTTGTAAGTTACTGGGGTTTCCTTCGAAGGATTTGAAGAACTTGCTTTTAGGTTATTTAATGAGATTCAAAAAGAAAAGGTGGGAGAAATATGAAATTCAATCTAGTAGGAGCTCCTCTAGTAGGGAAAGAAAAGGGACAGCAAGCAAGGAATTTAAACGTTTGAAATTTTCAATCAATTATAAGAAGCGAGGGAGGGTTGAAGTATGATGTAAGCAAGGAAAAAGTGGAGAGGAAATGTGTGATCATAATGCATAGAATCCTTTCTTGAAATGTTAAAGAATTGAATGGGTTTGTGAAGATGGTAATGGTCAAATATATATTAAAAAAAAGTGGACAGTAGACGTCGTATGCTTTCACGAGATGAAAATTACAAATATGAATAAGAGGATAGTGAGAAGTGTGTGGCAAGCAAAGGGAGTAGAATGGAAAGCTTAACCAACTTTAGTGAATACGGGTGGTATACTTGTAATGTGAAATGAAAAATTGGGTAGATGAGTGGAGTATTGGATAGGAGTGGAATCTATCTCATATGTTTTTCAAAGGAAGGAGGGTGGATTTGAGTGGGTGTTCACAAGAGTATACAGTAGTAACGTGATGGAGAGATGGACTAAGTTATGGGAAAGGCTGTAAGAGTATAGAAGACAACGGAATAGACCTTGGGTATAGGAGGTGATCTCAACATGGTGTTATATGTGCATGAAAAATTCAAAAATGGGAGAGGTGCAGCAAGTTCTTGTGAGTTCCGTAAACACAGTATCAAAGATTCAAGTGACAGATCTACCACTCTTGGGGGTGACTTTACATTGTCTAATTTGCGGGAGAATCAAACTCCATCAAGAATTAATCGTTTCCTTATATCAAGCCAATGGGACGAGTGGCTCCCTAGAACAACTCAAAAACTCCTTCCTAGACCAACACTAAATCCTAATCCGATTTTACTTGAAATGGATGGTATCATGTGAGGTCCCCTTCCGTTTAGTTCGAGAATGTGGCTTAAGGTGGAAGAGTTTAAGGCTCTTGTTAAGGAGTGATGGAAAAAAAAAAAAAAAAAAAGTGGGGGCCCAGTGGCCATGCGAGTTTCATGGTGACATGTAAGCTCAAAAATTTGAAAAGCAGTATAAGAAAATGGAATAAAGAACATTTTGGGGATATTAAGAGAAGAAAGGAAGGTTTATTAGGGGAGCTAGTGCAGGTTGAGGAGAACGAAAGGCTTGGAAAAAGGTTGAATGAATTGCAAACTAAGAGAGCAAAAATATATAAAAAGCTATCTAGAATACTCAAGATGGAAGAAATCCTTTAAAGACAAAAGTCGAGGGCTCTTTGGCTCAAGTAAAGAGATAGGAACACTAGTTTTTTTCATCGTATGGCAAATATACATCTAAGACATAACTTCATTAGTATGATGGAGTTCGATTGGGAAATAATGGAAGAGCAACAAGAGTTGAAACGGAAGGTAGGTGACTTTTACTTGCAACTTTATAGCAAGCAGCAGGAGTGAAGACCAACACTTGATGGGTGACATTTCAATATGATAGATAGTGATCTCCGAGATTAGTTAGAGAAACCTTTGGAGGAGTTTTATTGAGCATTTATGTCTTATAACTAGGACAAAGCAACAAGTCCTAATGGCTTTACCATGGTTTTCTTCAAAGAAAATTGGGAAATTGTTAAGGAGGACATGTTGAGATTGCTTAAGGAGTTCACTATAGCAGCAAATTTCTTTCCTCTTTGAACTCAACTTTCTTAGTGATGATTCCGAAGAAAGTGAGGGCAACTAATTTAAGATACTATTGTCCAATTAGTCTTGTGGGAGGAATCTATAAGTTAACAGCGAAAATCCTTGTGGAGTGGTTCAAGGAAGTAATCACAAAAGTAAGAAGTCCAAACCAAGATGCTTTCGTTAGAGGGAGGCAAATTCTTGATGCAGCATTAATTGCAAATGAAATAGTTGATCATCAATTAAAGAAGGGGAAAAAGGAATGATTTGTAAATTGGATATGGAAAAGGCATACCATGTTGCTTTGGAGTTTGTCACATATTTGTTGAAGAGGGTGGGTTGTGGTGAACGATGGTGTAGTTGGATTAAATGGTGTATTTCAATACCAACCTTTTCTACTTTGATGAATAGGGTCCCTTCCAAGTTCTTTAAGTCATCTAAAGGGTTTCGTCAAAGGGATCCATTGTCACCGCTATTATTTATGTTAGTAATGAAGACTCTTGGTAGGATGCTTGAAATGGCAACTCATGAGAGGTTATTGAGCGGGTTCAAAGTGGGTAGCGCAAGGTCAGAATTAGAGATATCTCATATTTTGTTTGCCGATGACACCATAATTTTTTGTGGGGTGGAAGAAGACCAAGTGATTAACTTAAGAAGTATTTTATTATGTTTCGACGCGATATCCAGTTTGAAGGTTAATTTGAGGATGAAGTGAATGGCAAGAGGCTTATTAAAGTGTTGGGATGCAATTCGAAGAGTTTTCTAATGAAATATTTAGGGCAGCCCCAAAGAGCCAAAGTTAAAGAAATAAAGTTATGAAATCCAGTGGTTGAGAGATTTGAAAATAGGCCAACGAGATGAAAAAGTAGATATCTTCCTAAGGGGGGAGACCAACACTCATTAGAGCACTCTCTCAGGTCTTACAGTTTATTACATGTCACTATTATCGATGCCTATGATGGTTGCAATGAAATTAGAACAAGTGCAAAGACGATTCCTATGGGAAAGTTTAGGGGATGGGTTTAAGTACTACCTTGTTAAATGGGAGATAGTGAGACAACCGGTAATGAATGGAGGTCTTGGGATTAAACCTCTCAGCTTGTTTAATAAGGCTCTTCTGAGTAAATGGTTATGGAGATTTATGACATTAAAAAAACATTTATGAAGGAGGACGGTGATAGCGAAATATAAAGTGATGAAAAGGGGATGGATTACGATAATAGGGAGAGAGTTATGGAACCGAGGTTTGAAAAGCTATTAGAAAAGCATAAAATATGGTCAAACCATTTGTGAGGTTCAAAATTGAGTTGAGCAACAATATTAAGTTTAGCATGATTTATGGTGTGGTGACCAACCGCTGAGGGAAGCATTTTGGGACACATATCAACTTGCTTGTAATAAGGAAACTTGGGTAAGTGAGTACCTATCTCGTCATGAGGGCGGTGTGACATGGGAGATAGCATTTAGAAGGAATGTGCACAATTGGGAAGTGGGGCAGATAGGGTACTTTTTAAAGCACATCTACAGTGCTAAAGAGTTAAACAATGAAGACAAGGTCTTTTGGACGTGGAATAAAGAAGAAAAATTTTCGGTCAAGTCCTTCTTTAAGACGATCGATGATGTTCAACAAGGACTAGTGATGGATCAAATACCTTGAAAACTAATTTGGAGGGTTGGAGTTCCTCCAAAGATGGCATTTTTTTGCGTGGGAAGCGGTTGGGGCAAGCCTCTATCACTTGACCATTTGCAAAAAAATGAATTCACTCTTCCAAGACAGGTGTTTCTTATGCAAAGAACAAGAAGAAACTATGAATCATGTAATGTTATGGTGTAGGTGGTCTAAAGAATTTTGGGAGAGTGCATTGGCATTATTTGGGCAAGCTTGGGTGATGTCAGATTTGGTGGCAGCGGAGTTGAAGGCGTGGGGAGGTAAAAGGGCTACTACGATGAAGAAGAAGGCTATTGAATTGATCCCGCTTCTCAACTAATGGCTATTGTGGGAGAGACAAACGAGGCCTTTTGAAGGGGTGAAAACAACCGTTAGTGTGTTAAAGAATTGATGGTTGCATGTACTTAAATTATGGGTAACAGGAGATTCTTTTGTAAATGAGGACTTTGTAGAGCTCATAGATGTCCTCACTGCTAGATAGGATTTAACTTACTTTTTGAACATGGGTGGCACCTCATTGGTGCCTTATAATTAATATAATGCTAACTTTGTTTATGAATCCGAAATAAAGGTGTAAGGTAAAACATGCATATCTCCTCATTGTATTTTGTTCATTATTGTCTGTTTCTAACCTTTCATGTTCCGTGAAGAGGATAAGGCTAAAAATGGAGGAAAATAAGAAGTTTTTGGGGGGCTATTACAAAAATGAAATAGATTATTTCCATTTTTCTTTAATTTCTAAGCAAAATTACCATTTTTTTGTCCTAATAATTTAGCCTAATTCCATTTTGTTCCTGAAAGTTCTTTAATTACTCTAATGAATCAACATAATTTCATCACTGATCTAATAAAACCTATATATCTGAGAAGTCGGTGCCATGCCACTGCTGACAAGCAACTAACATGATGCTTCGATTAGCTACTTGGGAATAGACAGGAGACATACTTAAAACACTCTGAAAAGTTTCCACACCTAACTAAAACATTGTTCAAAAGCTAAGTTAGAATTTGGCCCAAGTACAAGGACAAAACTGATAATTGAACCTCAATAATGAGTCAAAAGTTTAAATGAAATTAGTATGATCAATGCTAAGTTCAGAACCTGGATTCATTTGAAGGTAGGCTATAAAAATTTTCAGATTGCCGTTTTAACTATGACACCATCAATCACATAACTTCACTTTGCAAAAAGATGTATTAACAAAGCTTGTTATGTTATTCTAAAAGTAGATTTCTATCATTGTTAGAGTAATATAATCCACAGTCAGAAGCCATTGTAAATTGTAATGGTTATGTGCAATTTATGACAATTTTTTGACATAAGTAGGCATCATGTCCTCATCATTCGGTATCATAAGAGCAGCTGAAAATCCACAAGTTTCAGGCTCTATTAGCATGAAGGGCAAACAAACCTGAATTATAGGATCAAGTAAAGCAGATATCACTGGATCAAAAGCAGGCTTTCTCCCTGAAGCAGGAACCATCATGCTGTTATAATTCTCAATTATTTCAAGCAGCACAGAGAGTCCTTCTCTCACTGCTGGTGGTGGAGAAAGATCGACAGCAACAAGCGGAGGGTATCGCAGAAGCTTTTCCCCTCGACTTTTCAGAATGTCCAAAAATGTTTTATGTGCGTCATCCTTGAGTGCCCAAAGTGTATTACAGAGAGCTGTTTCTCTTCCAAGTAAATCTGATATCTACAAGGTTAACAGAGAGCTAATATCATTAGAGGCTAAAGAGCAAATATATAAAATTTCGTGTCAAGAGGAATAGAGCTCAACTTACAGTGTAGCTATAGAATTCAAGGGTATTGCTGAGTTTATATGAAATTATAAGACTAGGTTGTGACTGTAAAACTTGTTCAACTCTCACTTTAAATGGCCGGCAAACTCCTTCAAAAATTCTGTCCAGTACAAAAGTTAAGTCTGCTTCAGATTTTCTTAAATCATTCTCCAAGCTATTTGAGAACCGACTTGCAGTTGGCCCAGTATCTACAGCAGCATCGGGATCAAGTAACACAAGGACAAGTTCTCGTTCAGATGCCAAGGCCTGCAGACAGTGCAGTAAAATAGAGTTTCACACAAGATAAATGAAATTAGATATTATATTTGAGATAAGAAAGCACCACCCAGGACCAGAAGTAAAGCTTTACCAAAAGAACTTTACTGTCCCACCTGATGTAACCACCCTAGCATGTCACCCACATATCGTAAAGGATCATGAGCATGAACTTCTATCGGTCTTGGCATTCCACCAGGTCCTCCACGTGTGAGAGCACTTATAAACCTTCTAAATAAAGCATTATGCCTCATATTTGCCACCTGTATGATTATTGAGATTATTCTTCTATGAAAACAAATTAGAATGACCACGAGGTAAGTAATACCTTTCAGTTATTGGTTACTAAATTTAGCCAAATATAAAAGGGAGAAGAAAAAAAAATTCACCTCTTCAGCACAGTACTTGAAAAGGACAGGCCTTTCCTTGAGACAGCGAACAGCTGTCTTCAAAAGGTCACCAACTTCTGGATTATCATTGTCACCCAGTTTCCTACACTCTGCCTGAACCCACCTGGAACAAACAAGAAAGAAAATTGTTATCCAAACCATCCAGGCGTCATGCGACCAATATTACAGAGAAGAAATGAAGAAAAGAACTTATTGCATCCTCAACAGCTGATATACGGGAAGCAAGAAATTATAGATGCCAGACTGTCACAGACAGGCCCCAGTAATTAACTGAATGAAAAATTAATTTAGTGCTCACCTAGAATGCAGAAAGAAAGGGATGAAATAAGTGACTAAAATCAGCAGTTTTCTCTTTTACTGGCTAATGAAAGGGGAAAAAAACTTCAGAGTTTTCAATGTTCCGTATAAAACTAAAGGCAATAAGAAATTGAATGTTTCAACCCCCAGCTTGTCAGTATCCATCATTTCTCTAAAGTGATGCAAATCTTATTCGTCCAATGCAAATTGAAGAGGACAATTTCTGCACTATAGAACCTTTTGTCAAACAAAGCACCAAAAACTAAATGATAAATGAGCTTATTATAGCATAGTTTCTCTATAAACTTCAGTTGCGCATCTTCATTGATTCCAGAGTGCTCTCTCTCATTTTAATGATAGCACACCTGCAGAGGCGCTCGTATGCTCCTTCTTGATACACAGCCATCATATCCATGAGCTCCAGACCTGCACGCTGTGAAGATGTTCTCAAATGAAAATAGATCACTTACCATTGCTGGAGTAATCAAAGAAATGGAAATGACAAACAACACTGAAGTAAGAATTGCTTTTGGAACGGTAATTCAGAAAGGTAACACAAACACAAACATGCCTAGTAATCTGCCACATGAAAGAGAGTTTACCTGATGATGGGTCCTGAGCAGTACTTTGCAGTTGGCATGAATTTCTTGAACATGAGAAAGTGCTTTGAAGAAATTATCATTCAAGTCCTCATCCCTCAATGCTCTCATCTACAATGCAATGAATAGTTATATTTTGGCTTTTGGGGGCAATGAAAACTGGAATCATCATGAGTACCCATGAACTATGAATACAATGATAAAATATTTCAAATTCGAAATTAAACAAACGTGATAAGCACCTCATCATTAGAGAGCTGATAATCACGAAGGAAGCAGGAGACAATCTCCTGCCTCTGCGTAGTGACTTCCAGTTCCTGTTTGAGCCTCTCCGTGGTACTGATGATATCCCCGGTGCTGGCACTGCAGCTGCTCAGAGCCTTTGCGATCCTGAAAAAGATCTTACAAAATTTTGAATCAAATGGACTATAAACTGCAAAGGAAACCGAACCAAAGTGAAAAGGATCCATCTCTCACTTGTCGCAGCAATCGGCCAAGGCATTGACCTCCTCCTCGACCCGATCCAAGGCAAGCTGAGCAGCCTGCGCTGCGACCAGGAAGTCATGGTTGATCTGAAGAGATCGCTTCTCGATGGTAGATCTGAGATTGCGCCTCGCCTGCGGGGTGTTTTCTGAGTAAAAAGTGGAAAGCGTGTTGAGAGATGCCAGCAGATCCGGACTGTCTGTTCGACACTCCAATACTTTCTTCAGCTTCCGGGACAGGCCCGGCGCCAATCCCACCGTCCCCATCTCTCTCGCGCGCGCTTCGTTCACTTAACTAAATTTCTAGAGCTCTTTTACAACCTATATGTTCACTGCTGCATATGCAGACACAGATACATATAACTCATGCTATTAATTCATACTAAATTCCTGAGTTCTTCCTCCTTTAGTCTCAAAACGACCGGTATCCTGCAAATTGTGCACTGAATAGATGATTGCTGTTCCTTGTTTGGACCTTAAAAGAAAAGAATAGAAGCGTCTCCCCAGGCCCGCTTACATCCATTGTTTCGATGTCCAAGTCTTGAAGCCCACTATTGTGCAGAAACAGGGAAACCCTCACCGATATGGGACATCTAGCCCAGACAGGAGATAGACATCCCCGTGGTTTGGTATCAGTTTGAGCCTTTAAAAATAAGATTTGGGCCAAAACAGATTTAAGGAGCTTTTAGTCAACTTAATTTTAAATTTTTATTTAAATTTCTTTGAATTGGAAATTAAATTATTAAGATAGAATAAACAGTTTCTTGAATTTCACACTGATTTTACGTTGGCCCATTTCATTAACATGCTTCAAAATAAAATAAAATGACTTCAATAATTATATTAATTAAGGTAAGCTTTATCATATCATATTGCATACTTTGTATCATACATATTTTCAATGTGAACAATGAGTCATGCAAAAGAAAAAAAAAATATAAGACTTTACCTGTGAAAACACACATTTAATGTTCCCCATTAAACAATAGGTTAAATTCATTTGTTTAAAAATCTATGACCCAAGCATCTACCCGTGAACTTAATTTGTCAACTCAAATATATGTTATTTTATGAGTCTTTTATTGTTTTATATAAATTAATCTAATAAATTTTAAATAAGTTACGTGTAAATTTTATACAATTTATTAAATTTTATATAATAAATTTAATAAGATATTTTTTTATTTTTTTAAATAAAAATAAAAATACAATACTTTAATTTAGTATGCAAAATAAAAATAAAATTAATGAATTAAATTTTTTTATTTAAAAATTTTATTGAATATAAAACAAACTTAATATATGTTTTTTAATTAATAAAAAATAATATGTCATTGATGTAAGAGATCACCTATTAAAGCCCAAACTGAAAAGATCAACTTAAAATTACAGCATAAAAACTCAAGAAAGCTAAGCTCGAAAAGTTCGGCCATGAGTAAGCCATGTAAAGCTTAGCCTTCATGGTTGAGCCTACCAAGCTTACTAAGCTTTATGGTTCGGCCACACATAGGCGAGTCGCGAAAAGCTCGACCATGCATGGTCGGGCCATTTAAAGCTTGGCCATATAGTCGAGCCTACCAAACCCACTGGCTCAACTATGTATGATCAAGCTTAAGTTCATCGACTCAATCATGCCTAATCGAGGCTAAATTCTAAATAGCTTGATCCAAAATGATTGAACCTAAGAAGCTCGACCAAGGCTAAATTCTAAATAGCTTGTCTAACAAGCCTACCTTTGAAAGCCTAGCATGGCTCAAAGTAAGCAACCTGGTTTGAGTCTTTCTTTTAGAAGACGTGGTAAATGGCAAACACATACCAAAACTCTATTAGGTTACTTGAATTAACCATGTCTAGATAGAATCCATGAAATGAGGCCCTATAGTTCACATTTTATACAACACAATCCAATCTTTATAAAAAAAAAAGCTAAATAGTCTCTAACTCATTCATTCATGATGCTTTATTTACTTGAGTGTCAAAGACTTTTCTTTTCTTTTTTTATTGCAGGTCTTTCACATTTCAAGACTAGGAGCTTAAGTGAAAAGATAATAATTTGCATTGATTATGAGGACCTGAATTAACAGTAATGGCCCCCTAAAACAAATTTTACTAAGAAGCAAACCAAAAGAAACCACCATTTTTTGTTACTCAAGGCCTTATGCGAGCTTGCTTTGATGTGGTTGAAGATGAGCTTAAAGAAAAGATGTCACTATTACAACCCCTTTAACGATTGAAAATAGCTAAAATAACGATTTCGACTAATTGAAACCTAACAATGACAATTGAAAATAATGCATAAGATGATAGTACAATAGTAGTAGAATATATTGCGGCTATGTAATCCTTAGTCACCTACTAACCTAAGAGACCAAAAGGATTCCTTTAATTCTCACCATCCCAGAAATGCCAAGGCAAACCAGAACTCGATCCTTAAAGGGAAAGGACTTGATAAAGGTAAGCCACAATAACTAGAAAAATCCCTAAAAGGCAAAAAAAGCCTTTCCCAAAGGCGAATGACCCACTTGTCAAATACCCCCAAAAAGGAATACAAGAACGACATGATCAACTGAATCTAGAAAATTGAGGCCAAATAGGTGTGGACAAAACTGAATAAATTAGATCATTAGGTTGAAAATATGCCTTCCCTAATGGGCTATCTCCACTTAAGGCTCTTAAAGGTAGAACTTTTATTTTTCGAGGCAACCATGAACGAACTTGTGCCAGAAACAATAAGCACCCTAAGATCCCTTAATACGATGGTAGTACGAATTCAAGAGTATATATTAAAAGATTTCAAGATGCACTTGTATTTTAAAAGAATCTCAAGTGCCATAAGATGCGAGATTTTTGAAATCACCTTGATAAGGGTCATGCTCGACTAGTAGCATTCTTTAAAACTTGGAGAACTTAGCTATTTTTCTAACTTCATGTCAATCTTTGTAGTTAGATTTGCTAGCAAAATCAAGGTAAAGAAGATTATTTATGACATTAAAACCATAGCATAAGGCTTTAAAAAACCTTTTGGAAGCTATATTAAAACATTCAATAAAAGAAACATAATAAATATGGGAGCTAACAAATTAAATTATAACCCACCGTTTTCTTTTAGTCCCTCATCCCAAACAAATGCAAGACCTACGTAGCTTTGATTGAGAGAACAGAAAGGGCAACTATAATGAAGAAAGCAATAAAGAAATGAGAAGTTGAATTACCAGTTATGGCCTAAGTTCAATTAAAAAGTCAAAATTTTGGAGAAGCTAAACCCTAATCAAAAAATAAAATAAAAGACAAGAGGAAAATCAATAGAGATAGAAGACTTAACAAATAGAGGTCTGGTAGGAGATCGATTATCTTTACCCACCTAAACATTAATAAAGCAGAAATTCTCATGGAAATTAAAGACAAACATCTCCTTAGATAGCCTTCCCAATGAATCTCAAGAATAAAGAAAGGTCTAACTAAGTTTTATCGATTCCATGAGAATATGGTCATGACATGAAGGAATGCATCTTACTACAAGAAGAAATTAAGGCTCTTAAAAACAAAGCTTAGCTAAAGCGATTCAAGGGCCAATCTCCTCGATGACCAAAAAGTAAGGCCTTCGCATTCCAAGATTAGGTAACCTCGGGAAGACAAAACTAGTCCACCTTATCACAACAGGACTTTTTGGTAAAGCTTGATGTGAGAAATTCTTTTTATTTTTAGATTTTTTTAAAAAAATAAGTAATTGCCACTAATTTTTTTTATAGTGTGATTAGCCACCATTTTCTTTTAAAACTGTCATTTCTTTTAATGAAAAAAAAAATAAGAACTCTATTTAAAAAATAAACAATGATCTACTTCATTGACAAATCAAGATTGTGAGTTAGTTACAAATAGAAAAGAATTAGTACCTCCACAAGCACCCTAGAATTGGTACCATTTAAGTCAAATGTCTCATAACAAAACTTTTTTGGCAAAAGCTCGACGTGAGAAATTCTTTTTATTTTAGAAATTCTTTTGGATTTAATAAATAAAAAAAAGTCATTACCAATCTTTTTTGTGAAGTGATTGACCACTAATTTTATTTTAATAATTCTCTCTCTTTTGATAGAGAAAATATGAGCTCTTTTTGAAAAGAGACAGTGGTCTACCTCACTAGAAAATCTGAGATTGAGAATTAGGTATGTGTAAAGAAGGATTAACATCTCTATAAGTACCCTAGAATTGGTACTAGTTAAGTGAAATGATCTCGTATCTTGAATTATAATAATTTGATGTTAATCCCAAAATATAATTAATAAACATAATAAATGCATAGTATGTACAAATAAAGTGAGATTAGCTTTTGCTCAATCTCAAATTTTTAAGGAAAAAAGTCATATTAGACTTAACCAAATGTGACAGATCTTAGAATAAGTTTATTATGCAAGAATCTCAGTCTAGTTTATACTATATCTTTGATTATAAAAAAACAAGTATATTTTAATTTAAAGATCAAAATATAAACTTTATCAAATTGTTTCTTCAAAATAATTTTAAAAAAATGTAAAATATATATTAGAGGATTTACAATATCGAATAGTAAATAATCAATAGAAAATAACATAAAATAATCATTTTTTATTCAATTTTTTTCATTTAATAGATATAAAGAATGAATTATACCTTTAGTATAACTTATATGTTGTCTCTCTACCAAACAGTAAACAAATACTATCAGAAAAGCTTCTTAAAAAGAAATTTAAAGCTTTAAAAGGCTAGCCTATATGTTTGAAAAAAAAATAAGAATGCATACCTGTGAGATACAACAATGCCAAGATGGAGAGATATAGAGATGAAGAGATGTAGAGATATAAAGATATAGAAATGCTTAGCCCTCGTCTTCCATTAAAATAGTTTTATTTAACAAAAAAAAAAGGGGTAAAACCCACTAGAAATTCAAAAATCTATTACAAGATAAGGAGACCACAATGTTGGATAATCTATTTTGGCTAAAATGCATGCTTCGTGCAAATTTTGTTGGAAATCATCCACTAACTTCTTAAACCTTCGTGATTCTTGCCTTCCAAACAATTATGCACCTGAAATCCAATGTGAATTCAGGATCAATTACATTAGGAGTTAAGTGGTGTCTTGAACCTGATGTGAGATCAAAATCAATCATATTAGAGGTTACATGACCCGATTAGTCTTTAGGTCCACTTCTTCGTGATCATCTTGTTCATTCATTGAAACCCGATGTGAGATCATTATCAATGACTATTAGTCTTTAAATCTTGTAGTGGAGATAAATCATCAAATTCTATGATTCTCGAATTCTAATGTGAGATCAAAATCAACCAAATACCCGATGTAAGATTAGAATCAATCACAAGGTGTCAAGGTACATGTCTTGATCTGAGATTCTCATTCAAATTAGTCTTGAAGTCCATTTTATTGTGATCATCTCTTTCATTCATTGAAATCTACTTTGAGATCATTATCAATCACTACTAGTCTTTAAATCTTATGACAGAAATAAATCATCGAATGCCTTTGACTATTGAATCTCAATGTAAGATTGCATCTGAAACCTGATGTGAGATCAGAATCAATCACATTGGGGGTTAAATTACATGTCCTGATATGAAATTCTTAATCAAATAAACCTTCAAGTCCATTTCACCATGAGATCATCAATCATGTTCATTCTTTAAAGCCCAATGTGAGATTATCATCAATCATTATTAGTCTTGAAGTCTTATAACAAAAGATTATCAATACACTTATGGTTTTTGAATCATTATGCGAGATAAATCAATCAAATTAGGGGTTACTATCTCCAATCATATTATTAATCAATTAAAGTGAGACACTATCAATCACATTCAACTTTGGAATCCTGATATGAGGTTATTATCAATCACATCGGGCTTGCAAGATTACCATATTCTAAATCTGTTTTGAACTTTTAAAATCGCAACATGAGATTCAATATCTTTCTTCATCAATAATTTTGTATTTCTTTAGCACTATTGCTTTTTTCTCGATGTGAAATCGTGCATATCATAAATAATGAATGCCACATTGGAGAAGTGAGTTTTTCTCTCATCTATAGTTATTTTGTTTTGATCTGCCATCGAGTTATATCTATTCATATGTCGAATATTATTTCACTGATTTGTCATTAGTCTATTCATTTATTTTTATTAATCTGACTTCATTTTTATTATCACTATTATAATTTTTATCGATATGATATCAAATTAACACTGTTATTATACTTTTATAATCTGACATCAATTTTATTTCTATATAGGCATTCGATGAAATTGCTTTGCTTATGGAGTGATATGAGCTTATAAGTAAAGCTCTACTCCTTTAATTATTAAACTTGATCTGAAGCATAAGCTTGATCTCGGTCATTCAACTCGATCTGGAGCATAAATCGATCTTTATCAGTGAACCCTGATCCTGATCATAAGTTTAACCTTGAAATTGACCATATAATCCTGACCTTGAAATTGATTGCATAATCTTAACCTTGAAATTGATGACATAATCTTGACTTTGAAATTGATGACGTATTCTTGACCTCAAACTCGATAAACAATTCCAACCTTGAACTAAACCGCATAATCTTAATTTGAAAAGCCTTATTGACATTGAATTATTTTTGAGCTCTTTTTAACATAATGTTACAGGTAAAAAAAAGGTGTCTACAGCTACCTTTTTTTGCCTATTTTTGAGAATTAGGAATAAGGCAAAAAGTAAAAACTACCTAATTTTAAGCTTTAAACACCCATCTTTTTTTTCTAAAAAAATTATTTGAAATTTAGAGTCAAATAGAAAGCAATTCACATTCATTTTATTACTCTTTATTGGTAGTCCATTAGAAAGCATTTCACACTCATATTGATACACTAAATTTGAAGAATCAACTTAGAAGTGATTCATATTCTTTTTGTTACATCGATTTTATGGAGTCAACTAGGAAGCAATTCACATTCATCCTATTGCCTTGATTTTAGTAATCTTCAGGAAGTGATTCACATTCAACTTGAAGTACCAAATTTGTAAAATCAACCAACAAGGATTGACATTCTTCCTATCATTCTAACTTAGTTATCTACCAAGAAGCGATTCACATTTTCCTTTGCTGTCACTACAAAAAAACAATTAAAAAATAGCAACACAATATAACGATTGATCTTATTAGTCGCTAAATAATGACAAAATAACGACAGATTTATTACAGATTAAAAATTTTATCATAGCGATAAAATAATAATATATTAGCGACACACGTTAGCGACAGACGCTATTTTTGTCACTAAATTTATTTTTAATTAATTTATTTAAGTTTTTAATTAACTTAACAACAGACTAGCGATCGAATTTTAATCGGTAGCTAATCAAAGATTTAGCGATTATAAGGTTTCGATTACTATTTAGGCAATGCAGCCTAGCGACTACCCCATGGGCAGTCGCGGAGGCCGCAAGCTTCCTGCCTTTGAAGGCAACCATGCATGATGCTGCATGAGTGAGCTAGCCACGAGCATGCCGCCTTGGAAGGCAACAATGCATGGCCATTGGTAAAGCAAGGTGGCCGCCAGCTTGCTGCCTTCGAAAGCAGCCATGCATGAGTGCCTTAGTAGCAAGGTGGCCACTAGGCCTTCTAAGGCAGCCATGCATAGCCGTGAACTTATTGCCATAATTCGAAAGTGGCCATGCATTGGCGCTGCATGGTGGCCATGCATGACCTTCAAAGGTGACTATGATGGCCACAAAAGAGAAAGCCATGGCCTTCGAAGATGGCAGCCATGATCGTGAAGGTAGGCATGGCCTTCGAAGGTGGCTACCATGGCCGCGAAGGAGGCAGCCACGATCACGAACGAAGGCAGCCATGGTGCCCACGAAGGCAGCCACGACGCCTACGAAGGCAACCACGGCTGCCACGAAGGCAACCATAGTCGCCCACGAAGGCAACCACGGCCGCCACGAAGGCAGCCATAGTCACCCACGAAGGCAACCATGATGCCCACGAAGGCAGTCACGGCGACCCACAAAGGCAGCCACGGTGCGCCCATGAAGGTGGCCACGGGTGCCCACGAAGGCATAAACGGGAGCCAACGTACGAAGGCAGCCATTGCACCCACGGAGGTAGCCATGGTGCCTATGGAGGCAGCCACAGTCTCCCATGAAGGCAGCCATGGCCTTCAAAGGCGGCAGCCATGGCCCCCGAAGGTGGTAGCCATGGCCTCCAAGGTGGCAGCCATGGCCGCCGTGACGGTGAAAGCAGCCATGGCTACAGTAAAAGCCTCCATGCATGGCCGCGAAGGTAGCCATGGCAATCCCAAAAGCCTCCATGCATGGCTGCCCCAAAAGCCTCCATGCATGGTTGTGAAGGCAGCCATGGTCGCTGCCAAAGCATCCATTCATGGCCACAAAGGCAGCCATGCATGCATCTAAAGCGTCCATGCATGGCCGCAATGGCCTTCAAGGTGGCTATCACGACCTTTAAAGGTGGCAGCCATGGCCTCCGAAGTGGCTACCATGGCCTCTGAAAGTGCTAGTCATGGCCTCGAAGGTGACAGCCATGGCCTTCAAAGGCGGTAACTATAGCTTTCGAAGGTGGCAGCGATGGCCACCGTGACAACGAAGGCAGCCATGGCTATCGCGAAAACCTCAATGCATGGCCAAGAAGGCAGCCATGGCTGCCTTGAATGCCTCTATGCATGGCTGTGAAGGCAGCCATGGCCGCTACCAAATCAACCATGCATTACTGCAAAGGCAGCCATGCCTACCGCTATAGTGTCCATGCATGGCCACAATGGCCTCCAAGGTGGTAGCCATGGCCTTTGAAGGTGGAAGCCATGGCCTCCAAGGTGGCAGTCATGGCCTTCAAAGGTGGCAGCCATGGCCGTCGTGATAGCAAAGGCAGCCATGGATTCCACGAAAGCCTCCATGCATGGCCGCGTAGGCAGCCATGGCTGCCCCAAAAGACTCTATGCATGGTTGTGAAGGCAACCATGGCCACCGCCAAAACATCCATGCATGGCCGCAATGGCCTCCAAGGTGGCTGCCATGGCCTCTGAAGGTGGCAGCCATGGCCTCCGAGGTGGCTGCCATGGCCTCTGAAAATGGCAACCGTGGCCTCGAAGGTAATAGCCATGGCCTTTGAAGGTGGTAGCCATAGCCTTCAAAGGTGGCAATGATGGCCACTGTGACAGCGAAGGCAACCATGGCTGCTGTGAAAGCCTCTATGCATGGCCGAGAAGGCAGTAATGCCTGCCCTGAAAGCCTCCATGCATGGCTGTGAAGGTAGCCATGGTCGCCACCAAATCAACTATGCATGGCTACAAAGGCAACCATGCCTGCCGCCATATTGTCCATGCATGGCCACAATGGCCTCCAAGGTGGCAGCCACAACCTTCGAAGGTGGCAGGCATGGCCTTCGAAGGTGGCAGTGATGGCCGTCGTAACAACAAAGGCAGCCATGGCTGCCACGAAAACCTCCATGCATGACTGAGAAGGTAGCCATGGCTGCCTCAAAAGCCTACATGCATGGCTGTGAAGGCAGCCATCGCCACCGCAAAAGCATCCATGCATGGCCGCAGTGGTAGCCATGGCCTTCGAAGGTGGCAGCGATGGCTTCCAAGGTAGCCGCCATGGCCTTCTAAGGTGGTAGCCATGGCTACCATGGAAGCACCCATGCATGGCCTCCAAGTGAGAGACTATAACAGTTAAAAGGCCTTCTTGGTTGTGTGCCATTTCCACTTCCCTTTTTTCCACTATAAGTACCCATTTCCATCTTTCTTCTTTACTAGATAAGTTGTGTAGTTAATTATTGAAATTATTGATAATGATATTGATGATTAGAAAATATTGTATAGGAATATTACGATTATATTTGGTAATTATAGAAATATTATGGATTTTAAATAAATTTTTTTGTTATTCATTTTATGTTATAATAAATTTAATTTATGGTATAGTATTAGGTAATTTTTGAATTTGGTTGTATTTTAAGATAAATATTTTAATTAGATTTTTATAAAATTTAAATTAATCAGATATTTATTAAATTTTATAATTATTAATTTTATTTATTAATAAATTTAGTTTATGTTATATTATTTAAAAAATAATTTAATTAGTTTATAATGTAAGATAAATAATTTAATTACAGTTTTATGAAATTTAAATTAGTTAGGTATTAATTAAATTCTATAATTGTTAAATTTATAGGTTAATTAAAAATTTTATTTTTATTAAATTAGATAGATAATAGTTTAATTAGAATATAATTTGATATAAATAATTTAATTATATTAATTTATGAAATTTAAATTAGTTAAATGTTAATCAAATTTTATAATTGTTAATTTTATTTATTAATAAAATTAGTTAATTTGTTATTGATTACATAGATAATAGTTTTATTACATTATAATTTTATGACATAAATAATTTAATTAATTAGATTTTTATGAAAATTAATTGACTTAGATGTTGATTAAATTTTGGAGTTGTTAAATTTTTTAAATAAATTTAATTTATGTTAATTACATATTTGCATTTGGATGATTATTACTAATGTTAAAGAAATTTATTTGTATGTTAATCAATTAAATTAATCTATTATATGATAATCATAAAATATTACTGTTATTAGTAAAGTTAGACTTCACACATATTCTTTAGATACATCGTTTGAGAATTATTAGTAAACATTTATTGTCGATCACGTGTTTGTATGTGCATCACAATAAATTGTTCAATAATAATTCTTGAATTGTCCAAATCAGACAGTTTAGAAATGTAACATTTATGTGCGACACACGTATAAATTGTTGTTCATTTTATTTTGTAAAAATTTTGTGTAGTATCTCCTTTGTTCTTTGGGTACATACTAATGAATATGAGTGTGTGTTTCAATTGAAAACACTAACTCATATCTATACATGTCATGTACTTGGAGAACAATGGAAAAATACTGCCGAAAATTTTACGAAAAAAAAGTGAACAATCAGTTACTATATTGTGCTTCACATAAGTGCATATTTCTGAATGGTATAGGATCACTTACCTTTGAAGTTTAGGTGGCATGCATAAAACGTTAAACAAGTCATATTTTAAGTCATGTGCGTTTTATGTGTCCTTGAAATTGTTTGATAATTGTTTTATATTATAATAAGTTTTAAATTATTAAAATTTTTAGGAGGTAAGTTTTTGAGAACTAGTTTAATTAAAATGACTTGAGAAACAGAAAAATGAGTACATTTAATCGCCAATGGATGTACTTCAGGCTTATAGATGGATTCTCAAATCAAAAATTTTTAGATGGTATGGAACATTTCATTCAGTCTGCTTGTAGTCAACCGGCATTCATGCATGGAGATAAGATAAGGTGTCAATGAAATCGTAAAAAGTGTCAGAACTGTCGTTATAAAACTGTTGATGTGGTTAGATATCATTTGGCTAAATTTGGTTTCGTACTGGGATATTATGTTTGGAATTTTCATAGGGAAAACGATGAGAGTTACAATAAATGGACAACTGAATATTATGTCGGGGAAGGATCTACCACGGTTCATAAAGTTAATACATACCAAACAATGGTAATGGATGTCGCTGGTCTGAAATTTAATCCAGAACATATAGAGGAATCCCTTAATCCAGATGCTCAACGTTTTTATGATATGTTTAATGCTGCTAATCAACAATTATGGGATGGGTGTCAAAATCATTCACAATTATCTTTATTGCTAGAATGATGAACATAAAGTCAAAACATCACAATTCAGAAAGATGCTATGATGATATTTGCCAATTAATGAAAGAGATGATGCCTATCCGTAATCTCATGACTGAGAATTTTTACAGTACAAAGAAATGTATGCAAGGTATGAGGTTACCGATTGAAAAAATTCACTCTTGTAACAACGGGTGCATGATATACTTGGGTGAAGACAATGAACTAAGTTCTTGTAACTTTTGTAATCATCCGCAATATAAAAGATGAAGATGAGAATCTGATAAACAAAAAGCACTCGTTCCATATAAGAAAATGTATTATTTGTCTTTCAATCCATGGTTACAGAGACTATATGCATCAGAAGTCACAGCTAAGAATATGAGATGGCATGCCAAACACGAGATTGAAGATGGTGTAATGCGTCATTGCTCTGATTCTCCTGTTTAGATGCATTTTAATCAATCGCATCCATCTTTTGCTATTGAATGTAGAAATGTCAGAATAGGTATGAGTACTGATGGATTTCAACCGTTTGGTCAGTCAGGCCAACAGTATTCTTTATAGTCGGTAATAGTTATACCATATAACTTACCCCTATGGATGTGCATGAAAGAGGAGTACATGTTCCTAACTATAATTGTTCCTAGACCGAAAAATCCAAAAGATAAGTTAGATGTTTATTTGCAACCTTTGATAGCAAAGTTGCAAATGTTATGGAAGGTTGGGGTGCTCACGTATGATATCTTTTGTAAACAAAATTTTATCATGAAAGTTGCTCTGATGTAGACCATTAGTGACTTTCCTGCCTACTCGATGTTGTCTGGATGGAGTACAGCAGGAAGACTGGCTTGTCCTTACTATGGAGAAGATTCAGATGCATTTACCCTTCCCAACGGATGAAAGCAATCTTGGTTTGATAACCATCGTAAGTTTTTACTAGAAGATCATTCATTTCGGAAGAATAAAACTGCATTCATTAAGAATAAAATGGTGAGAAGAGTAGCTCCTCCTATTAAATCAGGGTATGAATTGCTGCATGATATAGATCAATTAGGGCAGAAAAAAGTTACAAAAGTGGGATATGATCAGATAAATGGTCCTATTTACAAGACATGTGGTTGGAGAAAACGAAGCATATTTTGGGATTTACCTTATTGGTGCAGCAACTTAATAGGACATAATCTTGATGTCATGCATATAGAGAAAAATGTGTTTGATAATGTGTTCAACACAGTCATGAATGTAGGAAGGAAAACAAAGGATAATGCAAAGTCAAGGGAAAACTTGAAGGCATTTTGCAAACACCCTGAGTTAGCGAGAAATATGACCACTGAAAAAAACCTTAAAGCTTGTGACAGCCTTGACAAAACTAGTAGAGAAGCATTGTGTGAGTGAGTGAAGAATCTAAGATTTCCTTATAGATATGTATCAAACATGGCAAGGTGTGTGGATATGACGAAGAAGAAGCTGTTTGGGATGAAAAGTCATGACTATCATGTTTTCATGCAACGATTACTACCCATCGCATTTCTTGAGTTGTTGCCTACTAATGTGTGGCACGCATTAATAGAGTTGAGTCTTTTTTTTAAAGAACTTACATCAACTACTATTCGGAGTGAAGATATGAAACGACTTGAGAATAAAATTCTTATAATTTTATGTAAACTCGAGTGTATATTTCCTCCAAGCTTTTTTGACTCGATGAAACATCTTCCAGTGCACTTGTCTTATGAAGCAAAGATAGCTGGTCTAATGTAGTATCAATGGATGTATCCATTTGAAAGGTACTAATCTTTACTTTATGTAATTAATATATATCATTGTACATATTAATTATTTAATCATTCTTAATTATCATTATAGGTACTTACGAAAGTTAAAAATTAACATTAAGAATAAAACAAAAGTGGAAGGCTCGATATGCAATACATATTTGGTTGAAGAGGCTTCATCATTTTACTCACACTACTTCGAGTCACATATTAACACACGACATCAAAAATTGTCACGGAATGATGCTGGTGATTATGAGCCGAAAGAGCATGAAGAAAATATCTCGATCTTTAAACATCATGGTTAATCATTTGGAAAGGAAAAATCCAAGTACTTGCCAGAGGAAGAATATCATGCCGCACATACATATGTTTTGTTGAATTGCCCTGAGGTCAAACCATGCACAAAGTACGTATTCGATAACTTAATCATAGCAATTGATAAAGCCATCGGCACATTGAAAATGTTCTTTGATAATGATCATCATTTTTCATACTAATATTTTGTAGGATTTATATTTCTCAATTATGTGAACATTGTCCACGCATAACTGATCGTGAGATTGACACTCATCCGGAGCTTCATTTTTTTAGTTGATTTAATCTATACGTGCGTCCTTCTAATCTAATTTCTTGTTTGGTTAAATCATTTTTGGTTAGTGTAGTCAAATGATTCATTTTCTAATACTTACAGGTTCATGATCCACTAAACTTTGTTTACTACAATTCTATCAAGGATGTTGCAAAGGGTCCATTAAGGTCAGTGAAATTATACCCAGATTACTATGTTAATTGGTACAAATTTCACACTAAAAGACACGATTCAAATAGAGCTACAATGAATAACGGAATCTGCATTAAAGGGTCCAATTATAACGCAGATGAAATGACTATTTCGGTATATTGATGGAAGTGTTACAGTTAGAATATCCTACATTGCCAATCAAAAAAACTATTTTAATTCAAGTGTGAATGGTTTGATTCTACATCGAGCATGGGCACAAAAGTACATAAATCATATAGTCTGGTGGAAGTGAATCACACAAGGAGATTAAATAAGTATGAACTATTTGTGTTAGCTTTATAAGCAGCTTAAGTTTATTGTGTTCCTTATTCAAGTTTAAAGTGTGATTGGTGGGCTGTTTGCAAGATAAAAGCCAGATCTGTTATTGAACTTTCATATTCTAATTTGACATATGCATCAAGCCAAGATGCGCATTTTCAAGATGATGAGAGAGATGTCCATCAAATTGAGAATGATACGGACGATCATTTTATATCTTTGAATGATCCAAGTGGGACATTAATAGATATTGATGAAGAAGAAGAAAATATTTTGGATGAGCTAGATTTTAAAAATTATTCTACATAGGAAGAAGACGAAGAAGAGGAAGATCTTGAACATGATGATTAGTTTTTTTTATTTTTAATTATTTAATATACTGTTTTAATTATATAATCTACTATAAAAAAATATGTGTTGAACTAGTTATTCTTTATATTATCTTTTCATCACGTATTTCATAGGGTTTAAGTTCGATTTTCAGGGAAGATTTTCTTGATTTTTTTATTAATTTATAAAACTAAATTTTATCAAGTTCATTAACATGATTAGATGAGAGGTCGAGGGAGAAGAGGTGACTCTAGAGGGAGAAGTGACTCTGATAGGAGAGGTAAGTATCTAGGAGGGAGAGATCCACGATCTGTATCTTTACTTTCACATATCCAGGATGAAAAGAAGGACACAGTTACACTATCTCCAAATGTTTCAACCTTTTCTAGCTTTGTTGCTACTACGATGTCTAGCTCAGGGAGTATACAAAGTTCAAGTAGACAGTAAATTTATGTAAACAATAAAACGTAAGTATTTATAATCGTTATTTTTAATACTTTATATCATTATCTTTATATATAAATTTTGTTAATATTTATTCATTATCTTATTTGACAGAATCGAGCCTTCACATCAATGCTCAGTGAAAATTTATAAAATTTTTTAGAAAAGGGTCGATCCATATGGGTACACGTGGAAGATGGTTTCTCGAGAAACCAAAGAGTTTTATTATAAGGAATTCAAAGTATATATAATTATTTACAAAAAAAAAAATATTTCATTTTATCATACTTACTAACATTTATTTTTATTGCAAAAATATTTTACATGGGACGAGGCTATGGATGGTGTGGTGAAGGCCGCATGAGAGGTTCGAGCTGCAGATCGATATGCTGATTTGATGTATGCATGTCGTCATAAGCTGAGGAATAAGCCTCAATTTATCTCTGTTACTGTATGAGAGCAATGACAAATAGAATAGAACCGATCAAAATACAAATAAAAGTGTGAAACTATGTCCCGTAATTAACGGAGTGAAACAGGTGGACTCGAGTTAGGTCCCTCTTGAGATAGTGCCAGTTCATGTTCACTGCAGAACCATTGTCAACGCTTGGTATGTATGATATACAAATTTTTTAAAGATGTAAGTAAAAACATTATGATTATTTATTATGTATTGTTTTTCAGGCACGTGAGTTGGGCCGTAAGCCTACTATAATAAAGCTTTTTAAACGGACTCACACTAAAAAATCTAATCCTAATGAGTTCATAGATGAACGGTCCAAAAATGTAAATGTAAGTTTATTATCTTTAATATTTAACAAGTAAATTTAATTTTATCTTTTTTTATTTCGTTATTCGGTTCAGTTAATAAGTTAACAAAATGTTTTATTTACTCTAGGAATGGTTTGAAGAGTTGGTTGCCACAGCTTCTCAGCCACATGAGGGATCTTCAGATACGCCTGAGGTAGACTATAGTAAGCTTCACTATGAGGCAGTAGGTGGAGAGAAAAAGCGTCGAGTGTACGGGCTTGGGAGTCAAGCTCTATCATGGTATTCAAACGACAGCTCTAGCAGTGGATGCCCTGTTGATGACGTAGCTATACAAGATACGCGCTCTCAATTGAAGGCTATGGAAGAACGCATAGAGCTAGAGTGTAAGTCTATGGAGGAGCGTATAGAGGAGGAGCGTAAGACTTTAGAAGAGAGATTAGAGGAGGAGCGTAAGGCTAGGGAGCCTGATTGCATGCTCTTCGAGATGGAATTACAAGAGCACTTACAGAGAAAGATTGATATGAATGAACGCATCCGCAGGATGGAGGCTCTCCTTTTGGGAAGCAGACCCCCAGCATCACCTAATAATTAAATGCAATTTCTTGTTTGAATATTGTATTTTAAGATAATATAATACATAATCTTGTATTTATTATGTTTTATGAATTTTAATTTATTTTACTTTTGTTTAGTTATTTAAATTTATTTTTTTATGAAAAATTAATTGTATTAATGACAGATTTATCAGTCACTAATTAGTTTGTATTGAAGCTCTTGAGTTTAGCGACAGATTACTATTCAGTCATTAAAATAATGACAGATATTAGTCTGTCGCTAAACTAGCAATAGATTTTATTCTGTGTGTCGCTAAATAATAAAGCTGTCATTAATATAGCGATTGTAGTCAATCTAGAGCTATTTTAGCGACAGAATTATATCTGTCACTAAAATAGCGACTGTAGTCAATCTGTAGCTATTTTAGTGATAGATATGATTCTGTCGTTATGCTTAGTGACAGACAAAAATCGATCACTAATATAGCGATAGATTCTTGTGTGTCACTAAATGATTCTGTCGCTAAAAAATAGCGACAGATATTTTTTTGTCACTAGTTTAGCGACAGATACTTTGTGGTCTCCAATCTGTCGCTACTTAGTGATAGATACAAATTCAATCGTTAGTTTTTCTTGCGACAATGATTTTAACTACTAATTCTATCTGTCATTAATCTATCATTAAATTTTTTTATGACAGATTGTTTCAATTTAATGACGGATTAATTGGTTGCTAAATTTGGGTTTTTTTTAAGTGTGTATTAAATTTGCAAAATTGACCCAAAAGTAATTCTCATTCACCTGATTGTTCTAATTTTGGTAACCATCCAGAAGCAATTCATATTCAACTTGATGTACCTATAGATACCTAAACTTAACTCTAAATTAGAAAGAGCTAAAAAATGGTTAAATGACAAGTTAATTTCAAGATATGGCTTGTTTGTCAGATTCAACATCGATATTATGTTGTCAAATGACAACTGATGTGTACTTTACCTTGATGTAAGGCCGAAAATAACTTGAACACACTCTGCCCTGATGTAAAGTTGGATATAACTCAATGAGCACATTTTATCTTAATTTGGTTGATGGCTTAAAACTGATAAAATAATAAACAAAATGATAAAACTCTTGAAGCTTGGAATTGATTGAAATTGCTTTCAATGGCTTAAAAAAGGTTGCATTAGCTTGCTTTATTATATTGATAGAGGTCCTATTTATAAAAAAAAAATTAACTATCAAAATATAAGATTGTACATATCTAAATATCCTACAATCTTATATTTTGATTGTTAACAATCAAAATATTCAAAATTCAAATTAAGTATTATTCCTATTTAAATTCAAACTAAAAAATTATTCTCATCTAAATTCAAACACTTGATAAAGCAAAAGAATAGGTCTTGTTTACTACGGATATGTAGTAAATAAAGCATTTTACTAACAAATTATTTAAAACAGTTATCGATGGACAATATTTCGTTAGATTTCTCGAAATAACTATTAATGGATAGAATTTCTATAGATTCTTTACAATGGATATTGGTGGACAGAATCCCACCATAAGAAAACAAGTTTTTTATGACGGTTAAGAAAATATCATTACAAGAGATGACATAGAAAATTTATAAGGATCAGCAATGACCATCATAAATTTTTCATGAGTTTTTACCGTCATCAACAGGTTTAAGTTTTAATGACAATTTATGATAGACCATCATAAAAAACTCATGGCGACCGTACATAATCGTCATAAAAGTGTCTTGATGATCGTTAATGATCATCATAAAAAACTTTCACTTATTCATGACAATCTTCATAACTATCATAATTATGTTTTAATTATGTTTTTATTAACTAATTACAAAAAATTTTATTTTTATAATTTTAATTAACTAATTATTATTTATCATCTATTTTTGTAATTATAATAGTCAAACAATACAAATAATATCTAATAATAAAAGTTATATGTGTTTATAACTAAAACCATTATCATTTTACAAAATATATATGAGCATAAACAAAATATCTACGATACATAGTTACATGAAGGTTCATCTACACTTATCATCAAAGGACATCTTCATCAAATGACTCAGTAAAATGTTATAATGAAGTTCTCAATCTCATATATCATTAGAGGACATCTTCATCAAAATGATTTGTCAAATTCTATCATACTTGAATTTAACCAAGTCAAATAACACATAGTTAATGCACAGTAACCTAAAATGACTAAACATTTCTACTGATATATTTGTCAAGTTACTAAGATCAATGAATGTAGTAATACAATAAACAAGGACAAACAATATCATCACTAATAGGAAGGAAAAAACAAAAGAGGATCCTCAATCCATAAAAGAACTTTAATTGCTTTGACAAAAAAATTGTTTTATTTTGATGAATAAATATACCAAAAAGCCCTGCAAACACAAGCACATCAGATAGATAATAGTATAGTTTTAAATAACTATGTAAAAAAATAAAGGTTATTATAAAAAAAACCACAAACACGCTCAAGCAAACAAATTATATCTAATCTTAAAATACGTTTCTATCTCGTTTAACTTTTTAAACAAAACACAACCATTAATGATCCAATAAGGATTACATACGTATAATAGTAACTGTTGCACATGTATAGCCTATTCACCACATGCTTCATCAATTTCTTCATTATTATATGTATTCTTACCATTAAACTTTAAGATTAAAATATAAAAGAAGACAATATAATCAATTTGATATCATTTATAAATATGAAATATTTAATATGTAAATGAAATAAATAATATGACATTCTCAGAAAGAATTTTTGGATCTTCAATTATTTCTTTCATAAATCGAAGCACAAAATATTCGCATTTTATACTATTTCTTTGAATCAGTGCCTATACATGTAGAATATAATAATTAATACAAATCATTTTCAATATTATTAATAATGAAAAAACAAAATGAACTCACTTGGTCATTGCCATGTAATGTTTGATCTCACATAAAACATTTCAAAGCCCCTATATCAATAATCAATAAACATTTAAAAACATGTAATATTTAGAATTAATAATGAAACCAATAAACTACCTGAGAATGTAATGGTGCCAGCTTTTGATTGCTCCATTAACTCATCTATAATAATTCATGCCAGATTAATAATAAATTACATAAAAATTTCACACCTACAATTTCTTAGTATGCATTGCAAGTTTTTCAAGGCATATGGCAAGATATTGCATATGGTTATCTTTGATATTAGCAATAAGAACTGAACCCACTAGATGAATATCAATGTTACTAGAAATAAGGAAAGAGTTCTAAAGTCTATACATGTATCTTTAATAGGTATTTCAATCAATTAGTATGACCAAAACAACTAAAAATCTTTAACATGCTTAAGAATTTAAAATAAGGAAACTATTGGCAGGATTTAATATCAATGAGAAACCACATACTTGAGAAAAGAAAGAATCATCTTGTCAAACTAAGACTATGCGATGACATCACTATCAATTGATAGATTATCCAATTAATCATCAAAAAACAACTCCAAAGAAAAAAAAGAAAAAAAAAAAAGCAACTATCAACGCCTTACTTTCAATGCCTCATTGCCTGTACTGTCTTTCCTTTTATTGTGTTTATAATCTTTTTGTGAAGTAGAGTAAACGATGGACCATCTTAGATCTAGTTAGTCAGGGTCATAAAAGATCTGTTTAGTTTAAGAAGCTAAAATAAAATAATTCGATTTATTTTTACTTATAATCAAAGTTAATTAATCAATAAAATCTATATTTTTCTTATAATTTTAAATTAAAACTTGCGAAAAAACTATCTATTTAAAATTTACATTTTAATTAAATTTTTAATGTGAAACATTTGTATATCAATTTTTGTTAATATTAATGGTCTATTTTGATAATATATTTTTTAAAAAAATGAGATAATATATAGATAAAAGTAACATGAACGTATACCTATAAATTTTTAATTTTAACAAAAATTATAAACAAAAATTAACATTAAAATTTTAATAAAAACAAAATTTTAAATAGATATAATTTTTTATAAGTATTTTTGATATAACTAACTCAAAAAAATACAATAAAAATATTTTATTCATTCTAATTAAGTTTTTAATATAAAATTTAAAAATATTTTTATAGTTTATAATCATAATAATAAAATAAATAAATAAAATTTTAATCATCTATCATTTGAAAAAAAATATTGATCCAAAAAGCTAAGTATGTTGGTGAAAAAAGCAAAGTAATTGGAAGGAGATTTTGAAAACTGGCAATGACCAATTAGAATAGATGGGTTGGATTTGGAATTGAAGCAAATGACTAGAAATGGAATCTAGGGTCGTTTTTAGTAGTGTTTCAAATAAATGGCTACAATTGAAAATGTGGGGTCATGTAGAGTTAACTCACCAACCTGTCACTTTTTTTCCATTCACACCACTGTTTCTTCCTTATGTGCATTCTTTGAAATTAAGTACCCATTACCTTTGTCATCTTATATTTAGAAGTATGAATTAAGTAGGTATTAAGAAGAGGCCTAAAGATAAAGAGCTTGTCCAACTTCATTAAATGACAAATCAAAGCCCAGTAGAAAAAATTCAACCTCTTTTCTAACAATAGGTACAAGATAGAAATTGAAATGCCTAAAATGCACAGTAGAAAAAATTTGCAATCACGTGTTTACATATAAACAAGAAGATTTATCCTAAGTTATTTTCCAATTAGGATGTTCCATTCAAAGCAAAAGATTATAATTCTAATAAGAAGGATTGAACTCTTTGGTAAGGTTGTGCTACAAATACTGGCTCATAATCAAAACCCCACCAAATACTAGTGCTCTACCATAACATTTCTATCCAATCCAGTGGTGAGAGAAAATTAAATAATAATTTACAGGTAAAGATATTTACCATAAAAAAGCAGTTTTTTTAATAGAAATAAAATGCTTAGTTTATTATTTCCACCTTTTGAAGGGTATGAAGGAATAAACTGATACGACCAAAAAGATAATAGTTAGGTGTAATTGCCTGTGACAATGCAGATAAATGTGATGTGGGAATAGCTATTATGAAGTAAAAGCCAATGAGGTAACTTACAGAATGTATTCTATTTCTTTTTTCTTTATAGGCTTACAGTAAGTGAATAACCATATTTTCTTTAAAACAAGAACAAAATTCTAGCTTTTGAATCTTTCTTAATACCCTCCGTGATTTTCTACAAAAAGATTTAGAATCCATTTGGTTAGTCTATTGAAACTTCTAAGTGTATATAGAAAATCGTAAACTTAAGAAAACAAGAGAAAAAATTAGAACAACTACTAGTAAGAAATTGTAAAACTTACCAAAAATCTCTCTTTATCTCTCACGGTGCGAGACTATGGTTTTAATAATTTGACTTACCAATTTTCTTGCTTCAATGTGACAATTTGACTTGCACGATGCCTTTTTCAAAAAAATTGTCAAAGAAGTGAAGCCTTCCATCGATTATGTAACATTGAAGGAGAGAGATTTTTGTTTTTCATAGTGGTGTTCATCGAAGAGTGAAGGAAGCAAGCTGAAAGAGTGAACTGTGAGTCAGTGATGAGAGATTCATAAGTATAATATCAGATTATGCCCACTACTTAATAGTTTTTATTAAGCCAGCCTTTTTGCATTTTTCTTTCAAGTTAATGTTGAGTATGTATGGAGACAAATTTATCTGAAATGTTATATACTTATTTAAAAGGGTATCTTAAGGTTTTTACACATCTATTTTTAGCCTTTGGGTTTTATTACATGAAAAGAGGATTCCTACCCATGTAAATAACATCAGAGAGAGTGGGTTAGAGTCCTAGGGCTTTATTCTAATATAGTGAGGGCTAGAAAAAAATAGTTATCTCTCTTGTAATCTATTTTCATAGTGAAAAAGTTTCCTGCAGTGGCTCCAAAGTGGATGTAACTCTCAATCGAGGATGAACCATTATAAATCTTGTGTTTCTGTGGTTATTTAATTTTCTTCTTGCTTTTATTATTATTGTTTTTGGATTACAGGGATTTGATATTTGTTCCATCAACTAAGGATTTGATTATTAAAATCCCAATAACTAGTATCACAGCTTCAAGTTTTGAGATTAAAAGCAATGGGTAGCGAAGAAAACCCATCACATGGGATCATCGAGTTTGATGGTACAGATTATGCCTTTTGGAGAATGCAAATTGAGGATTATTTGCATGGGATAAAGCCTCATGAACCACTTTTTAGTCAAAAGCGTGAAAAGATTTCAAAAAGCGATTGGGATATCCTTGGTAGACAAGTGTTGCTGGTTATTTGGCTGACACTGTCAAAGAATATTGCTCACAATATGGCGAAGGAGAAAACAACTACAAGTTCGATGAAGGTGCTATCTAACATGTATGAAAAATCTTTAGCAAACAACAAGGTTTTTCTCATGAAGAAGCTATTTCACTTGAAAATAGATGAAGGTAATTCTATGGCAACTCATCTTAATAATTTTAATACTATTGTTAATTAGTTATCTTTTATTAAGATTGACTTTAATGGTGAGATACGTGCCTTGATACTTTTGGCATCATTGCCAAATAGTTAGGAGCCCATGAGAGCAGCGATGAGCAATTCTATTGGGAGTTAAAATTAAACTTCAATGATGTTCGTGATCGAGTCCTTTCAGAAGAGATTTAATTCAGGTGAAATATCAATTGCAATTTCTATCCTAAATTTTGAAAATAAGGGAAGAAAAAGTGACCGAAATCCTAATTGTAGTAAGGGCAAATCTAAGTCAAGGCATGGAAGAAGCAAATCTAGATCTGAAAAAAATTTGGAATGCTGGAACTGCAAGAAAAAGGGCCATATGAAGAAAGATTGTCATTCATTAAAGAAAAAAAGTTAGAATACAAATGATACTTGATAGAATGCATAATAATCATATATATTATTATATTTTTTTATATTTTATTGGTTATAAATGATTAAATCTTAGATTTTGACTATGTTTGATATTTAATAGGGTGGATTGAGAAAATCAAATAAGATGGACTCAAATTCATTATTTGAAGATATAAAGTTGGATTCTTAAGAGATGTGGATGAACTAGAAGATTTCTTTGGATAAAGCGTTGAAACTCCCAATAACATTGGAATTTCATCGAACCAAGACTTTATCTTTTATTTAAAAAGTAGTTGTAGAATTTTATCTTTATCTTTATCTATAAGAGTCCTAGTTAAAATAGGTTATTATGTTTAAGGATTATTATATAAAGGGGAGGTAGTTCCTTCAAAGGAACATCCAGAGTTTATTTTTTACTTTCTTCTTTTCGTAGGTTTTTTCTTTTCATGGATTGCTAAACATCTTTTCCAGTCAAAGGATAATCAAGGGTTTGATTCTTCAGAATTGTGAGATCTAACTGATTTTATTTGTTCTCTATTTTTTCATTGTTTATTTATCTTTTGTGCTTATTGAAAATATTATTTTGGTTGATTGCAACAAAAAGGGCCATTTTTTTAATCATCAAAATAATAGGTTACTATTTAGAACTTTAAATCCTTAATTGTTTAAGTGTTCTAATATAAGTAGTAAATAACATAGTTGATTACAAAAGAAGTTTTCAATTTATATTATGAAGATAAATAATCTAGTTTAAATAAACCTACATATGTGTTTATTGGCTAGAATTGGGTAGTTTTTCTAATTCTTAATGCTATTGGTAAATTAAATCCTAAGATCGTATATAGGGTTATTTATTGATAAGAGAAATAATTAGAGATCGTATCCTGGTTATCAAAGAAGTAAGGAAAAACAAGTTGTTAGGTGGTACCAACAACCATAACTAATTCAGTGAAGATTAAAAGATTTTTATCTTTGCATCAATGATCAATTCCTAAATTAAATTTGAAATTATACCTTTGACTGGATACTTTATTACATTAATTTTTCTTTTCCTGTTGTTCTTATTTGATCTATTTTTAACTCCTCAAACCCCATTTTCTTTTATTTTATTTTGTAAAAAAAATAAATCTAACCAATCTTTATGGAAACGACCTTGCTCATCTATACTACAAGTTTAATATTTTGAGCAAGAATTTAGGAATTTAATTTGTTGGTCTCGACAACCAACAATTTTTGGTGCCATTGCCGGGGATTGGTTTTAATTAGATTTATTTTAATGCTTCGTTCTTCTAGTGCAGGTGATTTAGTTCCATACGATCTTGAGATTGAGAAGACAGCAAAAAGATTCAGGAAGGAAGCTAAATTACGAAGTCAACAAGAATCTTCACCTTCATCTTTTGGATCGAATTTAGCATTTGATTTAGTTGATTCATCTGGTGATTCTAAAATAGAACAAGACATGGCTAATGAAGAGAGAACTTTGAGGCAATTGGCTGCACCAGAAGTAAATTAGTAGCCACTCTGCATTCAATATCTAATTTTACAAGCAGATTTTGAGTTAAAGTCTAGTTTGATCCATTTGCTCCCGAAGTTTCACGGCTTGGAGAATGAAGATCCTCACAAGCATCTAAAGGAATTCCGTGTGGTGTGCTCAAGCTTAAAACCACAAGGAGTAACTGAAGATGAGATCAAATTACGTGCTTTCCCATTCTCACTGACTGAAAAAGCAAAAGATTGGTTGTTTTATTTACCTTCTGGTTCTATGACCACATGGATAGAGATGGTAACATTATTTCTTGATAAATTTTTCCTTCCTTCACGAGCTGCTAGTATTAGAAGGGAAATCTATGGGATAAAGCAGAGAGATATTGAAACCCTTCATGAGTATTGGGAAAGATTTAAACAACTGTGTGCAAGTTGTCCTCAACATGAAATTTCTGAACAACTTCTCATTCAGTATTTTTATGAAGGATTACTACCCATGGAAAGAAGGATGATGGATGCAGCTAGTGGAGGTGCTATAGTAAATAAAACTCATCGTGAAGCTAGAGATTTGATTTCCTCCACAGCTACTAACTCACAACAGTTCAGATTTAGACAAGATACATCTTTAAAAAGGATTAATGAGGTAAATATATCTTCTCTTGAAAATCAAATAGCCAATTTAGCTTTTCTTGTTCATCAATTGGCTGTAGGAAACATGCAACAAGTTAAAGCTTGTGGGATTTGTGCTGCTACTGGTCATCCAACTGACATGTGTCCTACACTTCAAGATGATCCTTATAAGGATGCTAATGTAGTTGAAGGATTTTCAAGTCCACCACAAAGAAAGTATGACCCTTATTCAAATACATACAACCTAGGGTGGAGGGATCATCCCAATCTTAGTTATGGAGCAAGACCTCAATTTCAATCTAGACAACCAGCTCCACCACCACAACCTCATCCAAATTCAGTTATGTCTCTTGAAGATATTGTTAAATCACTTGCATCTAACACACAATAATTTCAGCAGGAGATAAGAACAAGTATTAAAAAGTTAAAGGATCAAGTAGGTCAACTAGTATCTTCAATGAACAGATTGAAATCTCAAGGAAAATTGCCTTCACAAACTATTGTCAAAACAGAATGCTAGTGCAATTATCTTGAGAAGTGGAACTGAGTTAAAAGAACCTAGCAAGATCACCAAAGGATGCATCTCAAAAGAAGAGACTGAAAAAAAAGTAGTTCCTCAACCAGAGCTTGACCAGCCTAAGAGATCCAACAGAGAGCAACCAAAAACTTTCATGCTAATTTCTCCCTTTCCTTCTAGATTATCTAAATCTAAGAAGAATGAGGAGGAAGAAAAGGATATTTTTGATACCTTTCGCAAGGTCGAGGTAAATATTCCTTTACTTGATGCAATTAAACAAGTACCCCGATATGCCAAATTTTTGAAAGAGTTATGCACCAATAAGAGAAAATTAAAAGGTAATGAATTTGTAAGTATGGGGGAAAATATTTCAGCTGTTCTTCAGAAAAAATTACCTCCTAAATGTAAGGACTCAGGTATGTTTACTATTTCTTGCAAAGTTGGTAATGTTAAGATTGAGAAAGCGATGTTAGATTTAGGTGCTGCAATAAATGTCATGCCATTATCCATTTACTCATCTTTGAACACTAGACCATTAAAAGAAACTGGTGTGATTATTCAACTTGCTGATAGATCTAATGTATATCCTGAGGGAGTTTTGGAGGATGTTTTGGTACAAGTCAACGGATTGATTTTTCTTGTTGATTTTTATGTGCTTAATATGGAGGAAGATGATTCATCTAACTCATTAATTTTGTTAGGAAGACCATTCCTAAAAACATTCAAGACAAAAATTGATGTGCATGATGGTATACTTACAATGGAATTTGATGGTGAAATTATTAAATTTAATATTTATGATGCCATGAGATATCCTAGTGATTTATCTTCTGTTTTTGCTATGGATGTTATTGAACCTTTAGCACAGAAAATTTTTGATTTAAGTGATGAAGATAAGTTAAAAGTTGTATTTAATAAAAGTTTAAGTTTTAAAAGATCACAAAAAATCTTGCAAAAGTTTACATTGGATTCAGACTTGCAGGATACAATTCATGAATTGGAATCACTACAACTTATGAGGTATGACATTTCTTATATTGATTTGCCTCTTTCTCACACAAAACTCCTTCCTTCTATTATACAGGCACAAAAATTAGAGCTAAAATCCCAACCAGATCATTTAAAGTATGTCTTTTTAGGAGAAAAAGAGACTCTTCCAATCATAATCTCTAATAAACTTTCTATCTTGGAGGAAAAAAAATTGACTCGAGTACTTAAAGAGTATAAAAAGGCCATTGGTTAGACCATAACCGATATTAAGGGATTGAATCCTTCCACATGCATGCATAGGATACTATTAGAGGAAGATTGTAAACCCTCCAGGCAACCCCAACGTAGATTGAATCCGCCTATGATGGAAGTGGTAAAGAAAGAAATCTTGAAGCTTCTTGATGCATGTATGATCTATCTAATTTCAGATTGTGAATGGGTAAGCCCAACTCAAGTTGTTCCAAAGAAAACAGATATAACAATAATAGAAAATCCTGATGGTGAGTTAATACCCACTCGCATTCAAAATGGATGGAGGGTATGTATAGATTATAAGAAGTTACATGCATCAACTAGAAAAGATCATTTTTCTCTTCCATTTATTGATCAAATGCTAGAAAGATTAGCAGGTCATACCTATTATTGTTATCTTGATGGTTATTCAGGTTTTCATCAAATCCCTGTTGCACTTGAAGATCAAGTGAAAACCACATTCACATGCCCATTTGGTACTTTTGCATATCGACGCATGCCATTTGGACTTTGTAACGCTCTTGCTACATTTTAGAGGTGTATGGTTAATATATTTTCTGATTATATAGAGAACATCATAGAAGTGTTTATGGATGACTTTACAGTTTATGGTGATTCTTTTGATGCATGTTTAACTAACCTTACCAAAGTACTTAAAAGATGCATAGAAAAGAACTTTGTTTTAAATTATGAAAAGTGTCACTTTACAGTTAATCAAGGTATTATTCTAGGACATATTGTATCTTCTAAGGGAATTGAAGTTGATAAAGCTAAGGTAGAAATTATAAAACCTTTATCTTACCCCACAAGTGTGCGGGAAGTTTGCTCTTTTCTTGGACATGTAGGATTCTATCGACGTTTTATCAAGGATTTTTCCAAGATCACTAAACCCCTATGCAGGTTACTACAAAAAGATATGGTGTTCGAATTGGATGAGGCATGCAAAGATGCATTTGACAAGTTGAAAGATAACTTAACAACCGCACCAATTATCCAATCACCAAATTGGAATCTTCCATTTGAGATCATGTGTGATGCGAGCAATCATGCAATTGGTGCTGTTCTTGGACAGAGAATTGGAAGAACTCCTCATGTCATTTATTATGCTTCGAGAATACTTGATAGTGCACAAAGAAATTATTCCACAACAGAAAAAGAACTTTTATCCATTGTGTTTGCTTTAGAAAAATTTCGCTCATATCTGCTTGGTACTAAAGTGATTGTTTATTTTGATCATGCAGCTCTCAAGTACTTACTCTCGAAGAATGAGGCAAAACCTAGACTTATTCGATGGATACTTTTGTTACAAGAGTTTGATCTGGAGATACATGACAAAAAGGGTGCAGAAAATTTGGTTGCAGATCATCTTAGCAGGTTAACTACGAGTGAAGAGTCATCACCATTAAAAGACGACTTTCTAGATGAGTGTCTTTTTTTTATTCATAAGAAAAGATCTTGGTATGCTGATATTGCTAATTACTTAGTTACTAGAATATTACCAAGTGATTTATCTAGGGTTCAGAAAGACAAAATTAAAAAAGATGTTAAATGTTATGTTTGGGATGACCCTTACTTACGAAAATATTGTTCTGATCAAATTATTCAAAGGTGTGTGGCAGAACACGCAATTGATTCTATTTTAAAGTTTTGTTATTCGTATGCATGTGGAGGACACTTTGGTCCCAAAAGAACAGCTCGTAAAATATTAGAGTGTGGATTATTTTGGCCTACTATATTTCATGATTCATACATATTTTGTAGGACTTGTGAACAATGTCAAAAGATTGAAAATTTAGGACATAGAGATCAAATGCCACTTACCTTTATTCTTGTTTGTGAAATATTTGATGTATGGGGTATTGACTTCATGGGTCCTTTTCCTTCTTCTTGCAATAATATATATATCCCGCTTGCTGTGGATTATGTGTCAAAATGGGTGGGAGCTAAAGCTACCCGTACTAATGATGCTAAAGTGGTTGTAAATTTTGTCAAATCTCATATTTTTGTTAGGTTTGGAACACCAAGGGCTATAATAAGTGATCGTGAAACTCACTTTTGCAATAGAGTGGCGGAAGCTTTAATGAAGAAGTATAATGTTACCCATCGAATCTCTATTGCTTATCATCCGCAGACAAATGGACAAGCTGAAGTATCTAATAGAGAAATAAAGTCTATACTTGAGAAGACTATCAACCCAAATAAGAAGGATTGGAGTATGCGACTTGATGATGCACTATGGGCTTATCGAACAGCCTATAAGACCCCTATAGATATGTCTCCTTACTGTTTGGTGTTTGGCAAACCATGTCATCTTCCAGTAGAACTAGAACACAGGGCATATTGGGCCATAAAACAGTGCAACCTAAGAATGGATGAAGCAGGTGAATTGAGGAAACTACAGTTACAAGAACTAGAAGAAATTCGTAATGATGCTTACTAGAGCTCAAAAATATATAAGGGAAAAACAAAGGCCTACCATGATCGCATGATTTCTAGAAAAACTTTCTATGTTGGTCAAAAGGTTATTCTTTATCATTGTAAGCTGAAATTGTTTCTTGGTAAGTTGCATTCTAGATGGTTAAGACCTTTTACTATTACTAATGTGTTCTCTCATGGTGCAATTGAAATTCAAAGTCTAGATACCAATAAGATTTTTAAGGTCAATGGCCACCGCTTAAAGCCTTTTCATCAAGGCTTTCAAGCACATGATGTTGAAAAAATTGATTTACAATATCCGACTTATAATTAAGAATTGGCAACGTCTAGCCAAAGACGTTTAAGAAAGGTGCTTTTTAGAAGGCAACCCAAAATTTTAATTTTTTTAATAATTTATTTTTATTTTTTAATATGTATATATATATATATATATATAAGAGATAAGGTCGATGGTTGAAGGCATATCACGCCTTTCCAAGGCAATATGATGAAGTAACTAGAATGCATCTGACAACAGTTATCAAGAATGAAATTCGATGAGAGAGCACTCTATGACAAGATGGAATTCGATCCACCTTTCTCATCTCCCCAGTGGTAAACGAAGTCTCAATGATGCTCGATATATTCAGTGAGTTTTCTACTTCTCTTATTCTTTTATTATTTTTGAGCATTTATTTTTAATACATTGAGGATAATGTATGATCTAGGTGTGAGGGGAGAGTTTTTAACATGCTATTATTTCTATTTTTTTCTAAAATATTTAAAATCAAAGAAAATCTTGCTCTAAAAGGTACTTAATTTGTGTTTGTGATCTCTTTTTTCTGAGTTCTAGATCCTTCCAATGCTTGTTCTAAAAAAAAAAGTTTTATGTGTGCAAATATGACTTTAAATTCTCATTTACTGTACTATGATTAATTGCTTTTAATGATATATTAGATTGAAAATTGTATGAGATCTAACACATATAACCCTTTTTGGTGAGTTTTGGGCCAATGAGCATATATTACATTATGCTCAATTTTCTTCTTTGTGTGTGTCATACAGTTAATTTTTCTAGAACTTGCTGTAACAAATGAGGAAGATGATGCATTACTTTTGACTATTGATAATCCTCTTGGGTCTTGGGTTTTAGACTCTAGAGTATTTTTTCATGCCACTACCTATGGCAAAATAATGAAAAATTATGTTGTTAGTAATTTCGGGAAGGTTTATCTTGTTTATGGAGAACTTTTGAATATTATTGGTATAGGTGATGTTAAGTTGAAGATACCCAATGCGAATATCTGAAAGATTCAAAAAGTTAGACATGTGCCAAAGTTGATGAGAAATCTGATTTCTATTGGATAATTTGATAATGAAGGGCACAATGTGATTTTCAATGATAGTGCTTAAAAGTTACCAAAGGTTCCATAGCTGTTGCTCAAAGGAGCAAAATTGAAACTCTCCATATGACCTCAAGTTGCAAAGATACAGTGGCTACTGTTGGCACTAATATAAACTCCGACTTATGGCATTACAGACTTACGCATATGAGTGAAAAGGAAATGAAGGTCATGGTTGCAAATGGTAATTTATCAAATTTGAAATCTGTAGAGCACAAGTTGTATGAAAGCTGTACACTTGACATGCAAAAAAAAGGGTCAACTTCTCCAAAGCAAAAAAGCAATTGAAGCAGAAAAAACTAAAGCTAGTTCATACATATGTATGAGGGCCTTCAATTGTGACATCTCTTGAGGGATCTATTTACTATATGACTTTCATTAATGACACCAAAAAGATATGGATTTATTTTCTAAACAATAAATCCAATGTGTTTAATGTTTTTAGAAAATGAAAAGTTATGCTTGAGAATGAAACCAATCTTAAGGTTAAGTGTTTAAGATTTGATAATAGTGGAGAATACATCAATGGGGATTTCAAACAGTTTTGTGCCAATAATGGGATCAAGATCAAAAAGATTACTCTAGGTATACGTCAGTAGAAGGTGTTATAGAAAAGATGAATAGGATATTGAATGAGCATGCAAAGAGTATGAGAATACAGTCAGGGTTGCCCAAGGTATTTTGGGTAGATGTAGTTAACACTGTAGCCTATTTAATTAATAAAGGTCCTTCAGTTCCTTTGGATTGTAGAATACATGAGGAGGTTTGGAGTGGTAAAAATGTAAACTTGTCTTTTTTAAGAATATTTGGTTATCTGTCATATATCCATATTGATACTGCTACTAGAGGTAAACTTAATCTCAAATCAAAAAAATGTTTTTTCATTGGATATAGTGACAATGAGTTTGGTTATTATTTCTGAGATAGCCAAAACAAGATGATCATTAGGAGTAAGGATGTGATCTTCAATGAGCAAGTTTTGTGTAAGGATAGTTTGAGCAAAAGTTTAAAAGTAACAGATTTTAAGATAAAAAGGCCTGAAATGATCAACCTGAGGGAAATTCCAATGAATCAATTACAACAGAATACTTAGAAAGTTAAAGATGACATTGTTGAGGAAAATCAGAAAAATGTAGCTCTAGAGTTAAACTCAATCACTCCTATGATAGAAGTAAGAAGATCTTTGAGGAATGTGAGACCACCATAGAGATTTTCACTATCCCTGAACTACTTTTATTGACTGATAAAGATGAACTAGAGAGTTTTGATGAAGCTTTATAGGGTAATGAATCAATCAAGTGGGAGTTAGCTATGAAAGATGAGATAAATTCTTTAATGAGTAGTCAAACATGGCAGTTGGCAAAACTACGACAAGGAAAAAGGGCCTTATAGAACAAATAAATTTACTGGATAAAAGAAGAAATGATGACAATAAGCGATATAAAGCAAAGTTAGTAGCTAAAGGCTTTCAACAAAAGGAAAGCATTGACTACACAGAGATTTTCTCCCCAATAGTTAAGTTGACTATAATCAGAACAATGCTTGGGTTAATGGCTCAAAAAGATTTGTATCTGTAGCAAATGGATGTAAAAACAACTTTTCTTCATGGTGATTTAAAGAAAAAATTTACATGAAACAACCACAAAGATTTGAAGTCAAAGGTAAGGAGAAAATGATATGCCAACTTATGAAAAGTTTGTATGAGTTAAAACAAGCTCCTAGACAGTGGTACAAGAAGTTTAACAACTTCATGGGTGACAATGGTTTCTTAAGATACCAAACAGACCATTATTGTTATGTTAAGAGGTATGATAACTCTTATATACTACTGTTGTTTTATGTTGATGATATGTTAATTATTAAAGCTAATTTTTATAAGATAAAGAAACTAAAGAGTAAGCTTTCAAAGAAGTTTGCTATAAAGGATTTGGATTCGGTAAACAAATCTTTGGGATGAAAAATACCAGACAAAAGGGGATTCTCAAACTATCTCAAGAGAAATACATCAACAAAGTGCTTGTTAAATTAAGAATGGATGGTGCCAAACTAGTGAGTATACCTTTGGCTAGCCACTTCAAGCTATCCAAAAGTTAGTCTCCTTCAACTAATGTTGAGATTGCATATATGGGTAGGGTGCCTTATGCTTCTGCAATTGGGAGTTTAATGTATGCCACAGTATGTACAAGACTAGACATAGCATATGCAGTGGGAGTTGCTAGCAAGTATAGGAGCAATCCAAGAAAACAACATTAGAAAACAGTTAAATTAATTTTCAGGTATTTAAAAAGTACTGCATATTTAGGTTTGTACTTCACGAAAACCGATATGAGTTTGCATGGTTATGTTTACATTAATATGGCTAGTGATATAAATAGCAGAAAAAGTATTACAGGATATGTTTACACATTAGGTAGTACTGCAATCAGTTGGCGGTCTAAACTACAAAAAATAGTTGTACTTTCTACTATAGAGGCTGAATATGTTGCTCTTATAGAAGTGAGCAAGTGATGATATGGTTATTATCTTTCCTGAATGAACTGGGGCACAAGTTTGAAAAAGGCATGTTATGTTGTGACAGTTAAAGTGCCATTTACTCAGTAAAGAACCCTGTGTATCATGCTGGAACAAAGAATATACAAGTCAGGTATCACTTCATAAGATTAGCTTTGGAAGATGGTGTCTTATCATTTGAAAAGATACAAAGTAGTCAGAATCCAGCTCATATGTTGACCAAGGTCATTATAATAGAGAAATTGAAGTTGTGAACAACTTCAATGGGGCTTCTCAGCTGCAGATTGAGAAGTCATGGTCATTGCAGGTGGAAGAAACAATTGAGATAATGAATTAGTATCCAAGTGGGAGATTATTAAGTATGTGTAGAGACAAATTTATCTGAAAGGGTATATACTTATCTAAAAAAATATATATTTATCCAAAAGGGTATCTTAAGGTTTTCACACATCTATTTTTAGCCTTGGGATTTATCATATAAAGAGGGGATTCTTACCCATATAAATAACATCAGAGAGAGTGTATTAGAGTCTTAAGGCTTTATTCCAATAAAATGAGGGCTAGAAACAAAATAGTTATCTCTCTTGTAATCTATTTTCATAGTCAAAAGGTTTTTTGCAGTGGCTATAAAGTGGATGTAACTCTCAATTGAGGGTGAACCACTATAAATCTTGTGTTCCTGTGGTTGTTTAATTTTCTTTTTTCTTCTATTATTATTGCTTTCGGATTATAAGGATTTGATATCTGATCCATCAACCAGGGATTTAGTTGTCAAATTCCCAACAGTTAACATATTATATAATCTCTTTATATGATCCTTTTAGATTCTTTAAAATAGTTATCAATGGGCAAAATCTCTTTAAAAATTCTTAGAATAACTATCAGTGGATAGAATCCCTTTATATGGCTTGAAATAGGGGTTAACAAACAAAATTTTCTAAGATTTCTCAAAATAGATATTAGTGGACAAAATCTCTTTAGAATTTTTTAGAATAGCTAGTAGACAAAGTCCTTTAGACTCCCTAAAATAGTTAATAGAATCTTCAATTGTTAACAATGTTATTAGATAGACCATTTAAGTTTATTGTTAAAATCATAATCATGCTAAAAAAAAAAGAGTAAAGAATGGCAAATAAAGAGGACCAAGGGCCAAGAGCTCTTTGATCCTAATGGTAAAATTAGACGTCTTAAAGTTCTTGTGTAATTTCTAATTTCTAGAAACAAACAAAGAATGGCAATGTAAACATTTAAAAAATAACAAAAATATTACAAATGAAAAACAAGAAGAAAAAAAAAAAGAAAAGACAAACAAACCACAAAAACACAAATAGATAACAAGATTTGAAATTTAAAATTTGAAAAAAAAAAGTAAAAGCAAAATTTTGCCAGTATGTAGTCCAGTACATGCAAAAGTTGCTTATACTCCTACATGCGAACACATAAGCATAAAAATTGTTGCTACACTTGCATGGTGTTGGCCTTTAAATACCCATCTTTTGAAAAGAAAAAGGAGGTGATTTTTGAATGGAGGAAAAATTTTAAAGAAGAGAGTTTGGTTTTTTCTTAAGGGAAAAGGAAAAGGCAAAAAAACTTAAGATTCTATCATTCATGATTATCTATTTTTTTTGGGGGAAGTCTTTTATTCTTACTAGCATGCCATCTTGGAATCAATTTCACTTTGGCATTTTTTTTATAGATAGATTTCACTCCTATTTTCCTTTTTTTTTTAATACTTTCATGTCTTTTCTTATTTTGTTATTTCTATTTATGCTTAGTTTGCGAGTTTCCTATGTTTATTATTTTTTCATGCTTTAAGTAATTGCATAATTAATTAAAATAAGGCATGAAAGGTTGTAAGAATACTATAGTACAAGTGGTGGTGTGGTGTTGTTAGTATAGGAAGAAAGACGAGAAAAGAGGGGGAAACAAAAAGGAAAAAGGAAAAAATGGAAAATGGTTACAAGAATGAGGATACTATGGAGTCAATATTCATGCAAGAAGAATATATATATAGAAAAGGAAAGAAAAAAAGGTAGAAATGATTTTGAGGTACAAATTAAAAACAAAAATAATAATGATAGTAAAGATAGATAATTTTAATAAAATTTGATATTCAAATTTTCTCAAAATATCAATAAGAAATTAGGCAAATTGATATTTTTCTTTTTTTATTATTGATTTACTCGATTTTATTCATGTTGCAAAGATGGTAAAATCATTTTAATATTGTTTTATTTTTTAAAAATTTTCAAAGTAGAAACCACATTTTATCGTTTGAGAATATGAAAAAAATCTAAAGAGTGAGATTCTTATAATTTTTTATATAAAAATTATTTTTTTTAAAAGATATGTTTTAAGTTTTAAGAAATATGAAAAGAATATCGAGGGAGAGGTTTTTCATTTTTTTATATAATTTTTTTAAATTAATAAAATATTATATTATCATAAAAAATTTCAAAAGAGATTTTTATATTTTTAATATAAAAATTATTTTTAAAATATATATTTTAATAAATATGAAAAAAATCTAAAAAGAGATTTTTTTTATTTTTAATACAAAAAATAATTTTAAAAAAATAAATATCTCATATTTTAATGTTTGAGAATATGAAAAATTTCAACAAAAAGATTTTCATATTTTTAATATAAAATTTATTTATATATATATATATATTTTTTAAGAAATATGAAAAAAATTTCAAGATAGTGATTTTCATATTTTTTAAAATATAAATTTTTTTTGAAAAGATATAAATTTTTAATTTTTGAGAATATGTAACAATTTCAAGAGAAAAAATTTCACATTCCTTGATATAAAAATTATTTTTAATATATATGTTTTAAGAGATATGAAAAAATCTTAAGAAAAAGGCTTTTATACTTTCTAATATAAAATTATTTTCAAAAATAAAATATATGCTTGAAGTTTTTGAAAGTGTAAAAAAATCTCAAGAGAGGTTTTTATACCTTTCAATATAAAGATTATAGTTCCTTTTTAGAAAACAATTATTTTATTTGAGATAAAGAGGAAATCTCAAAAGAAAAATCTTTGTATTCTTTAAAAAAACTTTTATTTGAATGGCTCCATATTTATTTTTATTTTTAATTAATAAAATTATAAAAATTGAGTTTAAGCTTAAATTTAAAATATTAAATATTAATTATTCGCTTGTGTTAGGTCTATTAGACATGAAAATTATTTATATGCCTTATGTAATATTGCTATGCATCTTAGTTTAGAATTCATATGTCATGTATTTGCATGAATCACAAAAAATGTATTTGCAACTTTAGGGTTGAACAAGAGTGAGACTTTCCTATTTTTCATCATAAAAGAAAAATGTTTTAAGAATTAAATATTTAGTAAGAGCAATAACTTGGCATCATCTATCACAAAAAATGATTTAAAGAATTAAGGATGAATCAAGATATAAACTTTATATTCTTTGACAATTAAAATTTTACTATCTATTTCATGCACATTCAAATTATTTCTGAAGCATATTTTATAGAAATTAATTTTAAAAATCAAACAAAACCTAAAAAAAACCATGATCAATTGTTACCAAACTTCAAGCATCATGGGGGTGCTAATCCTTCCCTATATGTCATCGACTCCCAAATATATGTTTGAATTTTTGAAAGATCAATATTGTCTTATTTATATTTATTAATCTAAAAAATATCTTTAAAAATAAATGAATTTCGATGTCCAATTACACTGTAAAAACGATTAGTAGGCACTCCTTTTATTTTTTTTTAATGAAAATCACCTAAAAATATTTTTCAAGTCAATATAAAGATCCGACCCCTGGTCAAAAACCCGTTGTGATAAGCAAGATCACTTAAAATTCGAGACCAATCTACAGAAGTGTTTACAAAGGAAAGCCAAGATAAAATGAACACATTTGCAGCATAAAGGCTCTATTGTTAAGAAGCGCACATCCAGCATCACCTTATGGTTCCATGATGCTGACACATATTTTCAGCTATGTTAATTTTATTTTATTAGAACAAAACAATATTATGTACTTATTAACCTCTTTTATGGATTATATGTAATTTCAGTTTGTTTTCGTTCATTGTCTAATATGAAAATTAATTTTACTTTTTAAAATTATATCTATTTATCGATGGATCACGTAGTCCATCCCCAAATTTTGTAGGTTACCGATAGATTACATCTATTGCCGAAATGTGAAGGCAGTAACAATCATAGTCCATCACTAAATTTTATAGGCTAGTATATTGCTAGAATTTAAGATAGCAATAGACTTTGTCTTTCTCTAGCTTCCACTTTAGTGACCAATCTATTTGTCACTAGTTGATTACAAAGTTTTCTAATCACTCATTAACTTGTGACCTTTTGGTAAAAGATTAAGTCAGTGTAATTATATGATTGACTTAATCCATCATTATTTTTGAGATGGACTTAAAGATCTGTCACCAAATAGTTGTGACCAACATTTTAACTATAGAATCTTTTAGTCACCAATCTGTTGCTAAATTATTTAGTAATTTTTTTTAAGTTTTATATCTTCAAATCTGAATTATTTTATAGTAAATCTGAATTTTTTATAGTGAATGAAGAGAAAGAAGAAGAAGAAGTGGATGATATCGCTTTTAAATTCTTTTTAGGCTTTAATTTTAAATGCTTTTGGGAATAAAAAATTAAAATAAATAAAAATTAGGATTGTTATAATGTTTAGTAATATTTTTGAATATTTATTTTTCACCTTGCTTTGTAATAATGGATTAACGATTGTCTTTTTTTTTTTTAAATGACTATGCCCACTTTTGTGATCGTTTTTAAGGGAATTTCAAAAACATTAGAAAAATGATTTTAATGAAGTTTATTCTTTTTACCACATCATTAAGTTGCATATGCTTGATTTCAAAATAGAAAGTTGAGCAATTACAAATTTTTTCTATTCTCTAAAAAATTATTTTCAATATATTTGGAATGGAATGATGGTGAAGTTCTTGTATTTTTTCAAAATACTCCTCATGCATTTATAATATCACATTGCAAACAAAAAATTCTTTTTTAAACCCTAATTTATTTAAAAATCCAAAAAATATGTTATTTAATAGCTACTAATTTTGGATTTGTGGGGTTAGTAATCTTTTTTCACGTGTAACTAACTCTTAAATTTTGTTTTTGAAAATTTAGATCATAGTTTTTTCTTTATTTGGTTTTATTTTTATTATTCATTTTGATTTTTGACAATAAAAAAATTAACGTCAAAACATTGTTAAAAAAACAAAAAGATTAATGATGACTCCTTATTTTTTATTTTCTTTTAAAATTTTCAAAGAGGAAAAAATTTCCATTTCCTAATCCATTTCAAGGATTTCCCTGATTAAGACCTTATTTGTGACAACAAACTTCTATCTAAGTGACAAAACTGTTTTAGTAGGTTTATTGCCTAATTCAAACTAGGTTGGACTGGACACCTAGCTATGTTGTGTCATCTCACTTAGCATGGTTGGATCAACATGACTTGTTTTGATTGGTTATGTGAGTTTACCTATATACCATATGCTACCAGTAAACAGTCAGTGATTAGGATGACCTTTGTGGTTGTAGGGCATACTGGTTACAAGGCTTATGTGTCTTGGGTGTCTTGTGTTATGAGCAATCTGACAAGGGTCTGTCCAATTGGTGACTTTATACTAGCATGACCACTGACAAATGCAATTGTTGGCTTAGCATGGTTGTTGATAAAGGTCGAGGTAGCTATCAGTTTACTACAGAGGTTGGTGTAGCTACTAGTTTTTGTCATAACTACCAACAAGGTTGGTAAAGTTGCTAGTTTAACATTCCTTGGTGCAGCTACCATCATAATGAGATAAAATGCTCTTACTATTACTATGGGTATTTTGGGCTCTCAATAGGGATCTACATATATGATCTTTTGCTCCATTATTGTTGTAGTTATCTTTCCTAGACACGGAGGTGCTCAAAGAAAAACAAACTAAGATATTCAGAAGGAGACATTAGAAATATACATAGAAAAAGAAAGATATACATGAATTTTCTTAGGAAGGGCCCACACCAGATAGTAAGCAAGACTCACATCAGGATTTTATGTGCTAGTTTATGTTTTCCACATCAACCCCAGTTAATTTACTTTTCTAACTCACCATGATTAGCTCGACTGAGTTGTTTTACTTGGTTACATGATTTTACTTATACCAATTTTTCTTAACAATTCTTATAGGAACCTTCTAATAAAAGTCATAATGGAAGTGTTTTTCTCGTCCATTTTTTAAGAAACGGACGAGAAAGAGCTGAAGTGCTTATTGTATTAAATAATGATTCTTTAAAAATTGTCATTTAATATACGTCATCTTTTTTTTAATGATATTATATAATATTTTTTTAAATCATTATATATATGTATATATATTTTTTAACAATATCATTTTGATCAACGTGAAGCTCATCCATAATTTTAAAACTTTGCAAAAGTTTTAATCTTAATAATACACCGTTTAAAATGAGAAGGATCCTTTTTTTAAAGTGTCAAACCTATTTTAATAAATTTTTTTAAAAAAGAAAGTTGATAAAGAGAGTTGTCTCATCACTGTAAGTATTCTTCTTTGACTAATATAATTAGTTGCTATGCCTAAGCTTTATTGTAAATCTTGATCATTGGGCTCTTTCACACAAGAAAACCTATTTGATATGGTATCAAGACTTTTTGCAAGATTTTGTTCTCGTCTTGGTATCCTGACTTTAGGTCTCCTAGTGTGCTTTTCGATTGTCTTATCCCGTATCTAGTGTTATATTTTGAATCATCTGTTGCCGAATCATATGGAGAAATATTTTTTTCTTTGTTTAATCTTTCTTTTGCTTTTCTGCCTTCGCTACACGTAGTAGCATTTGTAGATCATTAGTGATTTATTATTCATTATTTCCTATAGAAAAAAATAAAGTGAAAGGGAGGGTGCTGTGATGTTGGTTTGTCGTTTTAGCGAGTTTGTGAGGGGAGTTGGGTAGCAGACATGTGGCACGCACTCCCAATTTCTAGTGGGAGATTTCTAGATTACATTCAGACTTAAAAACGATCTGTCAAATGATTTGGTGCAGCACAGTGGGTCTCACCCACATTGTGTCATGCATCTTTCATCATTATTTTATTGTGTCATGATGTAATTATGGAATGTTTGGAAGGATGTGTTCAACTTCCGTCTTAGGTGTCTCTGTGGCATCAAGATCCTCTGTCTTCGTTACAAATGAAAGAAAAGAAGAATAGAGGCTCACTTCATGCTTTCATATTCCTTCAAATATGTTCTTTTCCAATTATTCTAAATAAAGAGGAAATTGTTTATATTTTTATGCTTAAATAGTTTTATTAATTTATTTTTTTGATACTGTCGAATACTTTTATTAAGTAAAATAAAAAAGAAAAGATTAGAAATGGGTACTTATAGATAATTGGTATTAATACGTTGAAATTAATCTTGATGCCCTGATTTGCCAATAAATTAATCTTGAATTAATAATATAATAATAATAAGGAATATCTCATCTGCCTAATTACTTTTCAAAGCCAAAGAGCTACATACTTCCACGTAAAAGAATCATAAGCATTGAAAATATATTGGAATTATTTGTAAGTGTCATGAAGAACTTTCCCTTTTATCTGTAATTCTTTGATTTATGAGAGGAATGTGTCCTTGTCCATGGAAGAGATCACCACTAAATAAAAAGTCAGATTGGCTATAAATTTTATAATTAATGATTCTTGTGGGCAAAGAATATGATATAAAAACTGTTTGTTGAAATTTAGAAAAATAATAAAATAAAAATTGGATTTGACATATATACAATATCTAATTAATTAAGTAGTATGGTCAGTTTTCCTCTATTGAGAAAGTTTTTGGAAATTTCTGTTCGAAAAAGAAACATATTTTAAATAGAAAACATGAAATAATTGAAGAAAGATTAGTAGGAACCCAATTAAATTAAACATGAAATAAAATACAATTGTAAGTAATTAAAAACATTTGATGACAGTATTATCCATAATTTATTTTGAATTAATCATAATTTGCTGATAAAGTGCTGAGATGAATGCTAGCTCTATAGGTGAAATGATCATCAAATATTCACAGCAAAAGGTTAGCACTTTAGAGTTGTGAAGTAACGTTGGACGATTTGATCGCAAATTAAATGTTGTGTGGCGATAATTATATATTTTTTGTGCACTTACAGAAAACGAAAAGGAAAACAGTAAGATGCAAATACGAAGCAATCTTATCACTTAATTGATACATCTACATACAGATGACTCGTGCCATGAGCGTTAGTAGAACGTTGGTGGAATACCACTTTCCTTGATGGAAGTGCCAGGGCCAACCTATATACCTGGCCTGGTAACTGAGATAAATTACATTATCTTCAACTATGCTGCATAATTCTGTGGAAAAAGCTTATGGGAATTATTAAATAATGATGATGAGAAACGGACAATATTGTTAGTAGTGACTTGTATAATTATTGGGATGATTGTAATGCTTAGTTTGAAGCATGCTTATAAAGGAGGAATAGATGAAAAAGTTGAAACTTGGAAAGATAGTTGTCGTGAAACAACATCATTGCGCAACTTGTGTTTTGGGTTTGTTGCGTTATGATTTTATGCATAATAATGTTATAAGATGCACACCTAAAACACTAACTCAAGTGTCCGACTCTTTTGCTGGATTGGTAATTAAGTACAGATTAGAAAGAAAAGCAAAGAGAGAGGAAAGCAAAGAAATGGGCACATGATGAGGACGCAAAGTGATAAAAGTAAGAGATTTCCAAAAAGTGATTGGCAATCATAGCAGTTTACACTGTCACTGTGTATTTTTCGCAGAAAACAAGGAGTTTTTCCATAAAACCCTACACGTAGAGGGAGGGTGCAGTGCAGTAGAGAGCACTAGAGGTAGATCTCCATTAATATGCGGTGCATGCTCCATAGTCCATACAACTAAGTTCCCTTTTAGACCGAAGAATGATATGCCCATTGCGGTATGCCCATGTGATAGATACCAAACTGTGCCACTGACATCAACTCAAGAAAGAAAGAGAGAGAGAGAGAGAGAGAGGAGAAAGCGAAGCATCAAAGAAGTGGGGATGATGTGGAGGAGGATGAGATGTAAGCAATAGAAAAGGCAGAGTATGGTTTTTAAGATTTGCAGACACACCATAACCCACAGATCCACGCGTGTACCCCTCGTGTTTCCGATTCTCTGCTTTAATTGTAACCCCACCCGCTCTCATCAACATATTATATATATATATATATATATATATTTATCTTTTCCTCCCTTTCTCTCTCTAGATATCATGTTGGTCGTTGTTACTGCTGAAATGCTATATAGCAAGGCATATTGTCGATATCTGTATGTACAGGAATGCGTATGTGCGTGTTTTAGAGAGAGAGAGAGAGAGAGAGAAAGTAAACCATAAGCAGCTGTGAGCTAAGTTGCGTAAGTGGAAGAAATATATATGAAATCATTCTGCGGCTTGAAAATCTTAGTATTGTTTTTATGCATATACCTCCACAAGCACGCGCATTATCCCTTCTCGGTCACACGTAAGCATGAGCACTCACTAAAGCCCTACGATTCCATTGGTGAAGTAAAATACAGAGAGATAGAGAAATAACTTAGTGACGAAGAAAGAAAGCAGAAATCATTTTCCTTTCTGTTTGTTTACAAGGAAAAAATGGAGAATATTCAAATTTCTTATATTTTATAGGTAAGTCTCATTTTATATCTTTTTCCTTCTTATTTGCTTCCATTTGCTTTCTCGTCAGTAAGAACATACTTTCACTTATGATAGAGATGCAAAAGGCTAACACTGTGATGAGAGTAATATAGAATAATTAATAATTTGGAATAATGCATCTTGGTATTATAACAGCTTCCAAAGTACTCCGACTAACTGCTATAATATTAAAAATATGCAGCCATGTTAGCTTTCAAAATATTCGATTATAGTTATCACCTAAGTTTAAAAACACTTGATGTGGTTATCCAATGTCACTTGCAATTACTTTATCTTTTCTGTATACCACTTTTTCTGCGTACTATAAATGTTTTAGTGCGCACGACAATCCATAGGATTCTTTTTGTCACTTTTCAATGAAATCCTCATGGTAGAGGAACATCAGGCACACTAGTAGGACAAATGATTTCACACCAACTTTATTTTCCGATTCTTGTTATATATGGTCATCCACAGCCGAAAGAGCCTTGAATGCGTTAGGTCATACTGTCATGCACATTGGTGGGATGAGTTTGCCTTGAAGCTAGCTAAAGATATCAAGTCCACGTAGAATGGACAGAGTAATGATAAAGACAAATAATACTGAGAATGGAAGAAATCAGATCAGGAAGAGATATACATATATGGGTTGTGGAACCATTAAACAAAAGTATACAGGTGAATGTCCCTTTCACATTATGACTAATAATATACTGGTCTTCCTAATTGCATACTGTGTGAAGAATCAAGATTGAGATATGTATGACATTTAATCAAATTTATTTATTGAATTTTTTATTTTAATATGTACTAATTTTCTATTTTTATAATTTTAATTAAATTAAAATTAAATAATTAGATAATTAGATATATTTTAAAATTACATTTAAATTAAATAAATGTACTTGTTTTCAATATAAATAAAATTTACATTAATATTGTACTTGTACAATTCCATATTAAAATTAAATAATTAAGTAAATTTTAGATTTAGATTTGAATCAGATAAATGTACTTGTTTTTAATTTAAATGAGATTTAAATTAGTATTATATCTATATAATTGTTATATAAAATTAGACAATTAGGTAATTATATAGATTTTGGATTTAGATTTAGATTATAATTAAATAAATGTTTTTTTTTATGTAAATGAGATTTAAATTATCATTGTGTTTGTATAAATATATTAAAACTAGATAATTAAATAGATTTTAAATTCAGATTAAAATTAGATAAATGTATTTATTTTTAATTAATATTATATTTGTATAGTTTTAAATTTAAATTAAATAAGTAGATAATTAAATTATTAAATTATTAATAATTAAATAATTAGATAGGTTAATTTTGATTTAGATTTGAATTAGATAAATGTACTTATTTTTAATGTAATTTAGATCATTTTAGATTTAAATTAAAAATAAAATTTAAATAACTATAATATTACATTTAGTTGTGTAATGTTAAGGGAGACATTATAATATTAAATGTTGATTTTATATTTATAATTTAATTTTATGTGTATTAACTAAAAAAAAAGGTTAATGTATAGTAGTGATACTTTGAAATCACATTTACAACCTTAGATACCCTTCATGAAAAAAACCTAACTTATTTTTCTATATATAGTGTTTTTCGCATCATATTATGTCATATCACTATAAGGGATCATTTTTTATTTTATTTTATATAAATACTATAGACATATGCCATTGAAAATATGTTTCATATAAAAGAAGTCAATATTTATACATTGTACAAGTAAGTCGTTCTATAAAACTTAGGAAGTTTCTTTTACATCATATGTCTTAACTCTTTAGCTATTTATACATAAATACAAAATCCTCTACTAGTACTACGTGCACAAAAATGCTCAAAAGGAGTAGACATAGAAGAGGATAAGCCATCGATTTGTGCTCCATATAGTTTTCGGGGTTTGTTGATGATTTCACTTTCTACCTTCATTAATCTGAAAATTTGTTTATGATTTTGCTTAGTAAGTATAAACAATTAACAATTAAGTAATGACTTGTGGCTTAGATAATATGTTATCTTTACCTGTCAAAAATCAAGAGTAAATAAACATATGCAAGTGATATAAATTTTCATTTCTTTTTATGTTCAAGTGTAGATAAACATATGCAAGTGATATGGAATTTCATTTCTTTTTATGCTCAAGTGTAAATAAACATGTGCAAGTGATATGGAATTTCATTTCTTTTTATGTTATGGCCAATAAGATAAGCTAATACTCTAGAAACTCTTTGTGAACATGTTGATTTCTAAGATTATAATCATAATGGTGTATTTTTTGTATCATAGGCTCATGACTAAAGAAAGTGATTTTTTATCGTCGACCCTTGGTCAATAGATTATCCCACGTCATGTATGAAATTGCATAGCATATCAAGTGAACCAGAACTTGTGGTAATCATTTTTAGTTATGCAAGTGATCATCTAGCGAAGCCAACATACTTTTAAATGCTCAAACAATAATTCAAGGCACACTCCATTTCATAACTCAAACATACAATCATATAATTTACTTATGCTTACCTTTTGTAGCTTTAAAAGTTTTAGCCTCTATGTAAACTTCCTCTTCCTTGCCTTTTCACACTTTGTACTTATCCTGTAAGTACGTAGTATAAAATATTATGACATTTGCAAGTATAATCATGCATGAAAAATGAGCCTAAATTGAATTATTAACTTCATTTTAATTTACTTAGTTCTCACTGTTATGCTCAAGTTTACTTTTTTTTTTTCATATATAACTAATTTTTCACTTTATATTTCATATTCTGAAATTAATCATTTACATATAAGTTAAATTTGCTCTTTAAACCTCACTAAGTTAACACTTTACTAAATATCATTTTATCCAAAATATCCCCTGCTTTTAACCTTAGTAATCAAGCCATAAATCTCCCAATTCTTCTTATTAGCCTAATTGTTTTACAATCATTTAGTTCAGCTCTTTAGCTATAATTTTCTTGCGTTATTTTTACCAAATTCAAACTTAAATCCACAAAATTTATGTCTTAAGTTGTTGCCCTAAAAACAGGGCACTTTTATGTGTTTCAACAAATCTTTAACCTTAATCTTCATTTATAGCTCGAAAATCATATCTTGACTCATTATGTAGGTCAATTAATCATACAAGAGGATAAGAGTAACGAATAATCAAAAACATCCTAGCTTATTTTATTTACCTCCAAGTTAATCCAAATCATTCTAACTCAATTTGTTAACTTGGTTGTCTAGTTCTTTCTTCTTTAGTTTTCTCTTTCCTTATCTTCCTTACCCCTAAATTTCATATAAAAGAAGTGTAGCTAGAGAGGTTTTATCCAATTTGTAGAGGTTTTTAAGGAAGAAGAAGGGTGAGATGGTTATTATTTGTTGATACATCTAAGGTTTTGATAAAATGGCTAGGTGCCTTGTTCTCATGCAACCACTTAGCTTTTCACTTTATCTTATAATTTTTTAATCCTTATAAAATTTTAGTTTACTATTTACAGTTTATGTAATTCGTGATATACCTAGTACACCCTTAAATATTGACAACAATCTTTTAGAATTCATGTAATCTATACATAACAATTCTCAATAAGCATTAAATGCATAATTTACACACTTAAACACATCAATATATACATGACTACATGCATGCCTATAGTCATGGTCTGTGAGTATGGTGAGAGTAGAGATATTATGATTCTCCCTTACTTTAAAGGATTTCATCCCCGAAATTTGATACCTATGAACATGTAGGAATATTCTTGTCTAATATGCGCCTCAATTTTTTAAATGGCTTTGTCTCATGGATGATTCCTTCATAACACTATAACTAAAGGTATTTCTTGATTTTTGAGTTGTTTTGTTTTATAAACCCATAAGTTCAACCATTTCTTCAATGTAACTCAAGTTTTTAAAAATCTTATTTTTTAGACCTCTCATCACATGACTGGGGATGGATCTATATCTTGGGAGGATGTTGACATAAAAGACACTATGGATTTGAGCCATTTCTTTTTTTATACAAATACCATGGACATATGGCATTAAAAACATGTTTCATATGAAGGAAGTAAACATTCATACATTGAATAAGTATGTCAATTTACAAAACTTGAGAAGTTTTATTTTATATCACATGTCTTAACCCTCATGCTACATATACATAAATAAGAAAGCCTTCACTAGTATTAAATGCACAAAAGTGCTCAAAAGGAAAGAATGTAAAAGAGGATAGGCTATTAACGTGTGCTCTCTATGGTTTTTAGGGTTTATTAAGGACTTCACTTTTCAACTTCTTTAATCTGAAAATTTGTTTATGATTTAACGAGTCACAGCTCAGTAAGTATAAGTATATAACAATAACAAATCATGCCAAGCATCAATCTAGGGAGGTTTCTGATGAAAAAAGAGTTATCCACGGATTTCACTTAATCAAGAAAGATAAAAATGAGGAATCAAAGGTATTCATAATTGAGGGAAAAAGTAAACAAGATGAATGCCTTTTTATGTACTAGAACAGAATTCTATATACCAAATTGCTTATCAAATAAAGCTTCAAAGCCTTTTTGTCTTATATTGCTATAAAACTACTTTCCTTTTCTTTTAAAGATTAAATATTTAGGTTGTATCTTGATGCCAAATTATGACTTAAATTGGTTGTTTAGATCAAATCTTAAGAGGTATAAACTAAAATGTCCTCCTAAACGGCATGGTAAACCTTAAAATATAACATAAAAGACATTCAGGAAAATAAAATTTGATAGAATGCATAAAGGTCATATATGTTGTTAAATTTTTTCATGTTTTATTGGTTATAAGGGATTAAATATTAGATTCTAACTATATTTTATATTTAGTACGATGGATTAATGAACTTAACGAAGATGGACTCAAATTCATTTGATTTGGAGATAAAAAGTTGAATTCTGAGAAGTATGGACGAACCAGAAAATATGTTTGGATAAGACGTTAGCACGTCTGATTGCATTGGATGTTGCTTGAAGCATGGCTTTTTCTTTTATTTTAACAAGTGGTTGTAGAGATTTTATCTTTACTTTATTTTATCTTTAGGAGCTTTAGTTAAATTATAATATTACATTTAAGAATTATTAACAAAAGATAAGGTATTTCCCACAAGGGAAACTTTCAGACTCTATTTTATTTTTTGTTTCTTTTCTTAGGGTTTTTTTTCTTTTCTTATGGATTTCTAAGCATCTTTTCTAGTTAAAGGATAATCAAGGATTTAGTTCTTCAAGAATTGTAAGATCTAATTGATTTTATTTGTTTTTTACTTCTTCATTATTTATATATTCTTTGTACTTCTTGAAAATTATTGTTTTGGTTGATTGCGATAAAAAAACCCTTTGTTCAATCATCAAGATAACGAATTATAAATTAAAACTTTAAGTTCGTAATTGTTTGAGTATTCTAATATAATTGGTAGTTAACATAGTTAATTATAAAGATGGTTTTAATTTATATTATGGACATACATAATTTACTTTAAATAAATCTACAAGTGTATTTATTGACTAGAATTGGTGGTCTTTTTAATTTTTAATGTCATTGATAAATTAAATCCTAAGATCATATTTAAGATTATTTATTAGCAAAAAAAATAATCAAAGATCGTATTCAAGTTATTGAAAAGGTAAGGAGAGATAGGTTCTTAGGTCATATATTAACCATAACCAATTTCGTGAAAATTAAAAGGCTTTAATTAATTCTTAAACCAATTTTGAAATTAGTCTTTTGATTGAAAACTTTATTACATTGATTTTCTTTCAATTAAATTCTGTTATTATTATTTTTCTATTAATTTGATTTTATCTATATTTTTTAAATCTCAACACCCCCATCTTTTTTATTTTACTTATATTAATTTACAAGAAAATAATTTAACCAATTTTTATGAAACTGGCCTTGCTCATCTATGCTATAGTTTAATTTTATTTTAAAGAAAGAATTTACTTTGTTGGTCTTGACAATCATCAATTTTTAGTGCCATTATTGAGGATTAATTTTAATTAGATTTATTTTAATCATTACTACAAATAAAAGATTTAATGACAGTTAAAAAGAATTTTTAATGATAGTTTTAAAAATATCAATTTTGTTAATGTTACTAAAAGGGGGATTTTTAATGACAGTTCTTGAAAATTGTCATTAAAGTCTCCCCTTTAATAACAGTTCTATTGGAACTATAAGAGAGTGCCTTTAACTTTAATTTTCAATGAACTGTCATTAAAAGGCCCTTTTTTAATGACAGTTCTAATAAAACTGCCATTGAAAGAATTTTTTTAATAATTTATATATATATATATATATATAATTTTATCTAAAACCTATATATAAAAAAAAAATTCATCTTTTTCACATCAACCTTATATTTTCATCTTGTATACATCAATATAATTAAATACCAACACTTCAATTAAATAAATTTTTTTTCAATACACTTTAATACTATTCTTACTCAAACCATCATTAATTACTTTTTTCATGTTTGAAAACACTTCAACATAATCCAATCCAAAAAGTAATGACAAATGAAGAAAGAAAAAAAACTTGATGTCATAATTGTACAATACATGAGTTTAAATACACATTATCATACAAAATCTTAAAAATTCAATTATATAAATTCAATGATGTTCATGTTTAAAAAATCTTCAAGATTCAACTTTCTAACATGGTACTCCAAAGAAACTGCCTAACCTTTTTTTTAGCTTCATTAATATCTGATTTATTGTAAGTATTTATGTCCACTAACTATATTTATAAAAAAAAAAGTTAGTCCAATTAAAACTTTTAGTAATTAAGCACGTCAATTGCAAAATATTTATACAAGCAAATGCTTAAAAACTTACTATTTTCATAGACGGGATATTTTTGTCACGTCTGTAAATGTTATCTTTTAAAAATTTTATAACATAATATTTACACTTAGTATTTGAAGGTTGATGTGAATACTGCATTAAAAATTTTTAATTATTATTTTTTATAAAATAAATAAAACTAACATCATATATAGGTTTAAATATGCATATCTTAGCAAGAATACTTGTAGAAATATGCCTATCACTTGATTCATTGATAACTTAGAATAATTCAAAAGAGTTATCAATAAAAAATAATCAATATTTTTAAGATTGAAAAAAATACATATTAACATAAATGAAAATGTTTTCACTTACACAAACATAAGTTGATCTAGTTCTTGACGAAAATCATGGTTTAAAGGATTACAAATACTATACAAAAAAGTATAAGGCTCAACAAATACCAACATCCAATGATGCCTACATTATCAAAAATAAATATAAAAAATATTGAGAACAAAACTAATAATAATTTTAAATAGTATTAAGACTTACCTCAAGTTATATGAAAATATCATTATTCCTCTGTCAAATGGATCTATTATTCTATTGGCAAGGTAATGAGCTTGAGTGTCTATACTTATAGACATCCCATATAATAATATCAATGGATTAGCTAGTTTAGTGAACTTCACTGATCCAGGATATAGATGTTTCTCGACATCAATAAGTAATCTATTAAAGTGGTTAGGATCTTGTGCCATTTTTATAGTGTTATAATCAACTTCTTCGATGTGTTCGATCTTTCTAACAACTTTGGCATTCCTACTAGTAGAAGACCCAACAATACAAGTTTTTTCATGCCATATCCAATTTTGAAAGTTGCTATTAACTCTATATATATATAAAATATTTCGTATCTCATGTAGAGTATGACGCTTTATATTATTACATTTAATACAAGACACCGAACTAATTCAGAGTTATCACTAATTTGAATAATATAATCTAAAAAGTTATTCATCTTACATCATTTACCTTTGACTTTCTATCAGTGAACATCCAAATTTATCCACTCTGAAGTTCAAAACTTTTTATATTAGACATTTATGTACAAATTAAATGTAACCAAAATTCTAATGAATTAATTGACATTTATAATTAATTATATATTTAACTAAATTAGCATAATTAATTAATTAGCTAAACAACAAACGATTAGTTATTATATAATTTAATAAATAACATATAACTAACAAAAACTTAATTAATTAATATCTAAATAAATGATTTATAATTAATTAGTTAATTGATATATAGTCAATTAATTAATAATCTAATTAATGACTTTACAAGCACTAGTAAATCAATTAAAATTTAAATAATATTTAATTATTTACTTTACAAGTATCAAATTAATTAATTAAAATTTAAATAAATTATTAATAACTAATTAGTTAATTAATACATATATAGTCAATATTTAATTAACTTCTAATTAATTACCATACAAGCATCTAACTAACTAATAAATTAATTAAAATTTAGATAACACTTACTTATTTACTATACAATCATCTAATTATTTAATTAATTATTTAAAATTTAGCTAATATTAAATTAAGTTAATTATAAAATCAATATAAATTTTACAAAATATACCAATTAATCTTACCTAATAAATTTATTAGACATAAATTCATCAAAATATAGATTCATCAAACTAGTTTCTACTTAATTCATCAAAATATAAATTCACGTAATCAACATTTACTTAATTCATTAACTAATCTAAAAATCTTAAATATTGTCAAACAATAAATTCATCAATATATATTCATTCATACCTAATATTCGTCCAAATATACTTAAAAAAAATCTAAATTTCACCAATAAAAATTCATCAAACATATATACCTAATGAAGAAAATCTCAAAATAAGATACATATATTCTTAATTTATTCTTCAAATCATAACCAAATGAAATAAAAATTAGAAAAAAATTAACTTTCATAAAAATTCCAAATCTATTGAAATACTTACATGTTTAAATTCCAAAGATTAAGAACAAATGGAGAGAGAGGTGTGGCTTCTCTTTAAGATTGAGACAAATGAGAGAGGAAGGAGCTAGCAAGGAAAGGATAATGGAGATGGAGAGTAAGAGTGCGGGCTTCTCTTCTCTAAAAGTGGCTAGATGGATCGTGAGAGTGCGAGCAGCTTGCACAAGCCTTTAATGACAATTCTGAGTGAACTATCATTAACGCCTCTTATGCCTTTAACGACAGTTTTAGAGAGTGAGAGTGTGGCGACTTGCACAAGCTTTTAACGACAATTTCGAGTGAACTATCGTTAAAGCCTCTTATGCCTTTAATGATAGTTTTAGTGGAACTGTCGTTAAAGGCTTTTGATTTAAGCTTTTAATGATAGTTTTGATTTAAAAATATGATAACCCTTTTTTAATGACAGTTTTAGAAAACTTGATATTAAACATTATTAATGATGCTTTTAATGACAATTCTTTCAAGAATTGTCATTAAATCACTATCACTTATTATAATTTTTATAGTAATAAATGCCTCATTCTTCTCATGTAGGTGATTTAGTTTCATACAATTTTTATATTGAAAAGACAACAAAAAGATTAAGGAAGGAAGCTGAATTGCAAAATCAACAAGAGTCTTCATGTTCATCTCTTGGATTGAATTTAGCACTTGATTTAGTTGACTCATTTAGTGATTTTGAAACAAAACAAGACATGGCTAGTGAAGAGAGAACTTTGAGACAATTAGCTACACCAAAAGTAAATTCAGTAGCCACTATGTATCCAATATCCAATTTTCCAAAAAAAAAAAAAAAAAAACTTCAAGTTGAAGTTTGGTTTAATCGATTTGCTCCCTAAGTTTTGTAACTTTATGAATTAAGATCCTTACAAGCATTTTATGGAATTTCATGTTGTTTATTTGAGTTTGAAACCATAAGGAGTGACTAAAGAATAATAAATTACATACTTTTCCATTCTCATTAACAAAAAGAACAAATGATTGATTGTTTTATTTAGCTCCTAGTTTGATCACCATATGGATAGAGATTGTAAAATTGTTCCTTGATAAATTTTATCCCACTTCATAATTGCTACTATCAGAAAGGAAATATGTGAGATAAAGTAAAAAGATATTAAAATGCTTCGTGAGTATTGGGAAGAATTTAAACAATTGTGTGCAAATTATCCTTAACATGAGATTTCTGAACAACTTCTCATTTAATGTTATTTTTATGAAGCATAGTTACCCATGGAATGAAGGATGATGGATGCACCGACTAGGTATTAAATTGAATAAAACTCCTTGTGAGGTTAGAGACTTCATTTTCACCATGGTTGCTAACTCACAACAATTCGAATTCAAACAAGACACATCTCTTAAAACGAGATAAAAATATCTTCCCTTAAAAATAATATTGGTAGTCTAACTTCTCTTTTTCAAAAAATGGTTGTAGAAAACATGCAACAAGTTAAAGCTTATAAGATTTGTGCTGTTACCCTTTGCCCAACTAACATGTTCCCTACCATTCAAGATGATCCTTATAAACATACTAATGCAGTTGGAGGATTTTCACGTCCACCACAAAGGAGATATGATCTTTATTCAAATATACAATCCAGGATGGAAGGATTACCCCAATTATAACTATAAAGCAAGACATTAATTTTAATATTTCCAACCTTGGGAGCCAACTCAACCATCACAATCCTCTTCAAATTCAAGTATGTCTCTTAAATAAATTATTAGATCATTTGTAACTAACACATAATAATTTCAATAAGAGACAAGAAAAAACATTAGAAAGCTAAAGGAATAAGTAAGTCATCTAGCCTTTTCCATGAGTAAATTGGAATCTCAAGGAAATTTGCCTTCCATTATTATCAACCTAAAATAAAATGCTAGTAAAATCATCTTGAGAAGTGAAACTGAGTTGAAAAAACCTAGCAACACTACTAAAAAACACATCCTAAGGAAGAGACTGAAAAAGAAGCAGTCTTTTAACCATAACTTCATCAACATAAGGGACTTAGTGGGGATCAACCAAAAACTTACATGCTAATTCCTCTTTTTCCCTTTAGATTATCTAAATCCAAGATGAATGACAAGAAATAAAAGGAGATTTTGGATACCTTTTGTAGGGCTAGGTTAAATATCCCTTTACTTGATGCAATTACACAGGTACCTTGATATGCCAAATTTCTCAAGGAGTTTTTACTTACTCCCTAAAAGCAATTACCTCTTAAATGTCAGAACCCAGGTACGTTTATTATTCCCATTAAAGTTGGTAATTTTAGGATTGAAAAAGCGATTCTAGACCTAGGTGCTCTAATAAATGTCTTGCCATTATCTATTTATTTATCTCTGAATGCTGAAACATCAAAAGAAACTAGTATGATTATTTAACTTTCTAATAGATCTAATGTGTACCTTGAGGGAATTTTAGAGGATGCTTTAGAGCAAGTTAATGGATTGATTTTTCTTACTGATTTTGTGTACTTAATATAGAAGAAGATAATTCAGCTAACTCATTAATTTAGTTAGAAAGACCTTTTCTAAAAATATTTAAGACAAAAATTGATGTGCATAATAGTACACTCATTAGAATTTGATGGTGAAATTGTTAAATTCAATATTTATGATGCCATGAGATATCCTGGTGATATGTCTTCAATTCTTGTTGTGGATGTTATTGAACCTTTAGCGTAAAAAATTCTTCATTTGAATGGCGAAGATAAGTTAAAATTTACACTTAGTAAGAATTTCACTTTTAAAAAATCACATAAATTTATGTTAGATTTAAAATTGCAAGATATAATATATGGATTGGAATCATAATGACCTATGAGGTATGATGTTTTTTTATGTTAAGTTGCCTTTTTCTCATACAAAAATCCTTCCTTTTATTGTGCAAGCATAAAATTGGAGCTAAAATCTTTATCAAATGATTTAATGTATGTCTTTTGAGGAGAATAAGAGACCTTTCTAGTCATGTCTCTAATAAACTCTTTATCTTAGATGAACCAAAGTTGTTTTTAGTACGTAGAGAGCATAAGGAGGCCATTGGTTGGACCATAGCCGAAATTAAGGGATTGAGCCCTTCTACATGCATGCATACGATACTATTAGAGGAAGATTGTAAAATCTTCAGGCAATCCTAGTGTGGATTGAATTTGCCTATGATATAAGTGGTAAAGAAAGAGATCTTGAAACTTCTTGACGCAAGTATGATCTATCTAATTTTTGATAGTGAATAAGGAAATCCCAATTCAAGTTGTTAAAAAAAAAAAGAAAAGTATAAAAGTGATAGAAAATCCTAATAGTGAGTTAGGACCTAGCCGTGTTCAAAATTGGTGGAAGTTATGCATCAGTTATAGGAATTTAATTGCATAAACTCGAAAGATCATTTTTCTTTTCCGTTCATTGATCAAATGTTAAAATGATTAACAAGTCACAATCATTATTGTTTTCTTAATGGTTATTCTAGTTTCCATGAAATCCTAGTTGCACCTAAAGATCAAGAGAAAACCACCTTTTGCATGCTTGTTTGGTATATGGCATATCGATACATGCTATTTGAACATTACAATGCTCTTACTACATCCCAAAGGTGTATGGTTAGTATATTTTTTTATTATATAGAGAACCTCATAAAGGTATTTATGGATGACTTTACAATTTATTGTGATTCTTTTGTTGTATGTCTAGCTAACATTACAAAAGTTCCTAGATGAGTATCTTTTTTCTATTCATAAGATAAGGCTTTGGTATATTGATGTCATTAATTACTTAGTTACTAAAATATTACCAACTGATTTATCTATAGCTCAAAAAGATAAAAGTAAAGGAGATGTTAAATGTTATGTTTTAGGATGACCCTTACTTGTGAAAATGTTATTCTCACCAAATTATTTCAAGTAGTGTGCTTGAACATGAAATTGATTTTTTTTTTTAAGTTTTGCCATTCATATGCATGTGGGGGACATGTGGTCCAATAGAACAGTTCATAAGGTATTAGAGTGTGAATTGTTTTAGCCTACTCTATTTCATGATCATTATATGTTTTGTAGGACTTGTGAAAAATCTCAAAAAACTAAAAATTTAAGACATAGAGACCAAATCCCTTTCAACCCCATCCTTGCTTCTAAAATATTTGATATGTGGGTGATTGATTTCATGGGTCCTTTTCCTTCTACTTACAATAATGTTAACATCCTTCTTGCTATGGATTCTGTATCAAAGTAGGTGGAAGCTAAAGTTACCAGTACTAATGATGCTAGTTAAAATATTTGTAGATTTTGATAAATCTCATTTTTTTAATTAGGTTTAAGACACTAAGGGCTATAATAAGCAATCGTGGAACTTACTTTTGTAATATAGTGGTGGAGGCTTTAATGAAGAAGTATAATGTTATCCACTGAGTCTCTATTGCTTATCATCTGTAGACGAGTTGACAAGCTAAGGTATACAATGGAGAAATCAAGTTTATATTTGAGAAGACTATCAACCAAATAGGAAAGATTAGAGTATGTAACCTGATGATGCACTATAAGCTTATTAAACAACCTATAGGACTCATTTAGGTATGTCTTCATTTGGTATTTGACAAACCATGTCATCTTCCAATAGAGCTAGAGCATAGGGCATATTGGGCTATCAAGCAGTGTAACATAAGAACGGCTGAAGTAGGTGAATTGAGGAAACTATAATTGCAAGAGCCAGAATTTACACTGAAAAGTAAAAGGCCTTCCATGATCGCATGATTTCTAGGAAAACTTTTTATGTTGGTCAGAAAGTTATTTTTTATCATTCTAAGTTAAAATTATTTCTTAACAAATTACATTATGGATGGGTGGGATCTCTTATTGTTGCTAATGTGTAATTAAAATTCAAAGTATAAATACAATTAAGATTTTTAAAGTCAATGGTCATCACTTGAAGCCTTTTTGTGAAGGTTTTCAAGCGCATTATGTTGATGAAATTAATTTACAATATCCAACTTATGATTAAAAAGCGATAATGTAGAGTTAAAGACATTAAAGAAAGGTGCTCTTTAGGAGGTAACCCAAATTTTTAGTTTGTTTTTACTTTTTTTCCATATTATTGATTATTTTTATGGTTTCTCTATTAAAAGAAATAGAGATAAGGTCAATGGTTAAAAGCATATCATATCTAGGATACCTTCCCAAGGGTGATATGATAAGCAACTTGAATGCATCTGACAACAGTTGTCAAAAATGAAGATGGATCAAATAGTAGTCTATAAAATGATGGGATTCAATCCACCTTTCTTACCACCTCAATGATAAATGAAGTTTTTATGATACATTTGGAATAATGTATGGTTTAGGTGGGGGACAATCTTTAACATACTATTCATTTTTTCTTTTTTCTTTTTATTAGTTTTCTCATAAAAACCTGACAATCTAAGAAAATTTTAGTCCAAATGGTGCTTAATTCTTGTTTGTAATTTCTTTCTTCTAAGTTCTAGATCCTTCCATTGATTATCTTTAAAAAAAAAAGATTTTATGCGTGGGAAAATGATTTTGTTACTATGCTATGATTAGTTTCCTTGAATGATAGATTAAATTGAAAATTGTATGGTATTTAATGCACATAACCCATTTTGGTGAGTTTTAGGTTGATAAGCATACACTACATTACATCATGCTTGAACTTTTTTCTTTAAGTGTATCATACATAGAAATTTTTTTTAGAACTTACGTTGGTATACATGTCGAGTCATTCTTTTGAAGGATTAGATGCACTGAATCAATAAGGGTATTTAGGTTAAACCACTTTTTTTTTTATTATTATCTTTAGTGTTCTTTGAAAGCTTACCCCATTCATATATCCTTAGAGAGCCAAATTTGAGCCTTAGCCTTTTCTTTGTAGTTTAACCCTAATAGAAGCTATAATAAACCATTTTGTTGATTTCTCCCCTTTTTGAATCAAAAATTGAAGGATTATTGAATGAAACCTTTACTTATCTGAGGAAAGATTACTAAACATTAGAAACCAATGATCCAAGTTGTATTTTACTATCGATTTTTTTTTAAACAAAGAGCCAGAGAAAGGAAAGAAGAAAAGAAAAAAATTTGAGAGGGATTGAAAAAAAAGAAAGAAAAGAAAAAAGAAAAAATATGGTATTAATTTTCATTACTTGGATGTGTTTGATGTGATTGAAGCAATCTTATGATGTTGGTCAAGTTTTATGTGAATAAGTTTTGCATGATTCTTTCAATTCTATTAACCCAAAACTCCTTTATCATAGCTTACCTAAGCCTTGTTATCATCTATTTGAAAATCCTTAGATTTTTGAATTTTAATATATGCTTGGTAAAAGAGACATGATATATAAGCAAGCCTATGGTAGAAGTTTTGTATCTTCTTCTTTTCTCTTATATATTTTAATTTACTCTCCATGAAAATGACCTTGCTCAGTTATACTATGGTTTAATTTTCATTTTAGGTAAGAATTTAATTTATTAGCCTCAACAACCATAATAAAAGTATTGTAAAAAGGTCAAAAAAAGAGATGTGATTTCAAAAGATATTTAAATTAATTTATTGGAGTATATTGCACAAGGGATAATCCTTACCTTGTGGAAAAACAAAAAGATGGAAAATAAAATGATGGCTAAAATATATGGCCTTATCTGTAAATTAATGATAATTAAATATTGAATTATGCATCATGCACACATAATCATTATTTCTTTAAATTTTTCCCTTGATAGTCGAGAATGAAATAAATTCTTTTCCCAATAAAAGGGAGTAAAACAAACTCTTTCTTTGATAAGAAGGGATAAAATAAATTCTTTCCCAATAAGAGATGGGGAAATAAATTCTTTCCTTGATGGAAAGGAATGAAATAAATATTTTCCTAATAGGTAAGGATGAAATAATTTTTTATCGCAATAATAGAGAATGAAATAAATTCTTTCTCCCATTAGAGGGGATGACATAAAAAAAATTTCTCATGGAAGGGGATGAAATAAATTTTTCACTGATTGAAGGAGGCCAAAATAAAAATTTTCCAATGGGAAGAAATACTCCAAAACTTCACTTGTGGAGGCAAATAGAATTCTTTGAAAAAGAAAAGAAAAGAAACTTTAAAAAGAAAACATAAGAAAAATAATCATCCCAAATGGTTCAAGAAATTCTTAACCACTATGGATCATGTCATGGACAAAATTCAATCATAATTCCTTTCCTTCCTTTTCAACTATGCTCCCTAACTATGTTACCTTAGTCATAATGGGGAAAACTTGCAGCATGAGGAAAGAAATTAAGAGTTGCCATTAATCTTTTGAAGTATGATTAGCCTTCATCCTAGGTAAATCTAACCAGTTAAAAAAAATTGAAATTCTAGATTTGGGAGTTAGTTACGCTTGGGGAAGGGTTAGCATTCTTAAAACACCAAAAAATTAGTACCATTTTGGTTACTTTTCTTGTAAATTAATTTTTGGGGTATTCTAGTTAAAGTATTTGAAATTTCATACTTACACCATCCCGATGTAGCAAAATAATTTTTAAGGGAAAAAATTGATTTTTACTTGCTAACCTTTTTTTTTTTTTTTCAAAATAAAGGATTCAAAATCGTATATATAATATTTTTTATTATCAAAAAAGAAATTTTTAGAGGAAAAAATTCTAGTATAATCATGAAATATTATCCATTTTTATAACATGATTTAACAATATTCTTAAACATAAACTAGATCAAAACAAATAATCTAGCAAAGAATCTAATAATAATTCAACTTGAGCAATTTTTATTCAAAAAATGAATATCCTATAGTAATTGTACTCAAGAAGAGAACTTAAATACCTCTTAAAGTCCCCTACATTTTTTGTAGAAATCTTCTCTTCTTCAGTATGAATAGATACAAAATTTCTCATGGAAATTTCCTTGAATAGAAATGAAAAACTTTAATCGAAATGAAGAAAGCTATAAAGAGATGTTTGAGAGAAATCTAAAGAGAATTTCTTCTCTTTGTTGTGTTTTACGTTTATGTGTGGAGAATGCTTCTTCTAATGTACCTATGAATCTCCTGTGAGTAGCACAATGACACCTTGCTAGGTAGTAGCTAGTGTGGTGCCATTGCATGAAGGTGCAGTACCATTATGGCATCAGAATAAAATTTCAAATTTTGTATCTAATGACTCTATGTTATGATAACGCCTCGAGAATGCAAGGTACCACTATGCCAATAAGTTCAATGATTTAAAAACCTCTCTTTTATGTCTAACAGATCTATTTTTCAAAAGGGATACAAAATAGTTTCAAAATAATCATTCTCTACAACTTTTATCCACATTTAAAATGCCTGAGCATTCAGTTTTTCTAAAGAGCTTCCGTTCTTACTTATCTTGAACTCTATCTCATTTATTGAGCACAAAAGCTTGTGTGATCTAGAGCTTTGATTGTATACATATATACTATTTCAAAGAGTTTTCTTTGGTTAAATTCTATAAAACAAATATTTGAGATTAAATATTATGACGAACGGAGAAACTATTTGTATAGAAGATTGATTGGAGAAAATCAAGGGTTTATTTCACAAGAGCTAGTGGAGAATCTTTTAGAAAGTTTCTTAGAGGCATACATAGGCACCGAGAGAGTTGAACCTTATAAAATCTTATGTTTTGTTTCTTCAAACCTTTGATTTAATTTTTTCGCCTTACTCATTAAAACACTCTTGTATGATTGTTAGATCTAAGCAAACAAATTTGCTATTTTACTGTATAAGCAAAAAAATTTCAAAATTCGTAATTCACTTCCTTCTTAGTTTGCCTTAAGTAAACCTCTAAATGGTATCAGAGCTAATTGCTTTAATATTAACTAAAATTAATTGTTTAAAAGCAAAAAGCTACTAATGGCAATTGTGGGAACACATTTTGTTAAAAGGACTCTCAATAACTAAATCACTATACTTTGATGGTAATTATAATAGCTATTGAAAAAATAGAATGAAGATTTATCTAAAATCTATAGACTTTAATTTTAGAAGGTTATTGAGAATGATCTATATGTCCCCACCAAAATAGTAAATGGAAAGGAAGTTAAACAAGAAAAGAAAGAAAAAAAGAGGAAAATATCAATGTTGGAGCCAAAAATATTTCTTATTGCTTTTTAAATAAGGGAGAATTGAATAAACTATGTGCATATGAGAGTGCATATTATATATGGAGAACTCTAGAAGTAACTCGTGAAAGAACCAATCAAGTTAGAAAGTCAAAGAAATAATCATGAGTTATTTAAAATGAAATGAAAAGAAATAATTTAGGAGATATTTATAAGATTTACAAATATTATTAATGCTTTAAAGAACTATGGTTGAGTTTGTGCCAACGTAAAAATGGTTAGAAAATTTTTAATGTGTGTACTTTTAAGTTGGGATCATAAGGTTATAACCATCATGGAACCAAAAGATCTTAAGAAATTACCTCTTGAAGAAGAAATGGAATCTCTTAATGACATATGAAATTGTTATGAAAGAAATGGAGTAACAAAAGGAAGTGAAGAAGAATAAGGTGATCACTTTAAAGTCTATTTCACATGAAGAAAAGAATTTTAGTGATGGGGAGAATAATAAGGATGATATAACTCTTACCACCAGAAGATTTAAAAAAAAAAGGAACAACAGGAACTTCAAGAGTTATGGAAGAAATGGTCACTTATGACATCTTAGGTTTGACAAAAATGACGAATGCCACATCAAAGAGGAATTTCCCATCCGTAGCTATTTTGTGCTAATCAAACATCAGGTCACTATTACTTCACTAATTTAACATTGGTCTTATTATTGTATTATTGTTCTGCCATTAGTTTTATTGTCACTTGTCCCTCACATGTTTGAATCCTGATATGAGATTAAGGTCAACTACATCAGGGTAAAACATAAGGTCGGCATCAATTACATCAAGGTAAAACATGAGGTCAGGATTAATGACGTTAAGATAAAACATGTAAACTCAACCACATTGGGGATTAGATTTGATGCAAGACCAGGTTAACCACATCGAGGTTATCACCTAATCTATCATCAGGATTCTCGATTTAACATCAAGTAAAATATGCTTGTTAACTATCTTTAACTTGAGATTGGGATAAGGTATGCCCATTAAGCTAATCTCGATCTAATATTGGGTAATCCATGCTCATTAAGGTATTCTCGACCTGACATTAATGTAAAGTGTGTACTCATTAAGGTATTCTCGACCTGACATTATGGTGGAGTGCTCATTAAGGTATTCCCAGCCTGATGTTAGGATATGATATGCTTTGTGAGCTAATGTTGACATGATGTCATTATAGAATATGCTTATTATCTCAACCTGAAGTGAGGCTAGAATATGCTCATTACGCTAATCCTAACCTGATGTTGGGGTAGAATATGTTCATTATCTTAATAGACATCCCAATCTTAACATCACATTATTATCTTGTTCTTATATTTCTACTAACACTTAGCTAATTTTGGGCACATTTTTAACTTTAAATACATGATATTTAGGAATAAAAATTATGTGTTTATAGTTGGCTTTCTTTGCCCATTTTTAAGAAGTAAGAATCCAGCAAAGACTAAAAATTACCTAATTTTAAGCCTTAGTTATCCATCTTCTTCTTGTTTTTTTTTTAAATAGAGTTAAATAAGGAGCGGTTCATATTTGTCCGATTGCCCCAATTTTGGTCACTTTCAAGAAACAATTCACATTCAACTTGAGGTACTAAATTTTGTAGAATTAGCTAGGAAATGATTCACATTCTTCCTATTGTTTTGACTTAGTAGTCCATCAAAAAATGATTCACAGTAATCTTAATGTGCCAAATTTCATGGAGTTAAAAAAGAAAGCGATTCACATTCTGCCTTTTTTCTCTCTTTTTTTTTTAAAAAAAATTTTAGAAGTTGTTAAGAAGCGATTCTCATTCAATTTGAGATACCAAAATTATAGAATCAATCAGGAAGCAATTCACATTCTTACTAGTGTTTTAACTTAGTAGTCCATTAAGAAGCGATTCACATTTAACCAGTGATATCGAATTATGTAAAATAAACTAGGAAGTATTTCACATTCTTTTAGTTGCTATGAATTGGAATAACTTTTTTGCAATACGATTTTCAACCATCAAGATTTTTTGAAAATTGATAGATGTTTTTCGATGATTTTTTTTGCCTCTATGGGTGAAAAATCATAATATTCTCTTCCATTAAAAAATTTTATTTCATCATCTCCTATTGAGGAGAATGTTCTCCCATTGGGGAGAATTTGCTTTCATCCCCTTCAATTAGGGAAAATTGATTCAACTTTCTCCCATCGGAGAAAATTTATTTTGCCCATTTTTTACCCAAAAAAATTATTTCCATACCATTAGGAAAAATTTTAAAAATTTTTCTATTCATTAAATGAAGGTATTAATTTTTGACTGTCTATCCAATGAGGGCTTCAAGATCTACTAAGTCATCCACTGAGGGTTTTAAAATTTGTAAGGCCATCTAATGAGGGCTTTTTTGTGTGTATGTGCAGATGTATATGTGTTTTTTTGTTTTGGTATTGAACCTTTTGAGTCTCAAAATGCTGAAATAGCTTTGGTTCGATAAAATTCATGTCTTTGTCATTAAGCAGCTTTTTACCTGTTTCATAAAAATGACACATATGCCATGTTCTTGGATGAATGTGCATGGATGAATTTTCATGGATAAATGAAAGTTTTTTTGTTTTCATCATGCAAGGGCATTCCTTTTCCTAATCCTTTTTCCTTCAATTGAAGGATTGATCCTTTAACTTGATCACCTCTCAATAATGATGTTTAGATGTTGTGGCAAATCAAGTCATGGTGATGGCCTCAATTTACTTTATACCTGTTGACTATGCTAGTGAATTCTTTCCTTAGGAAAATTACTTACATGTGATTATAAGGGGAATTCATTTTGGTTGTTTGACTTTTCGGTTACATGCCCCCGATATGAGCCTAAGAAGATCATTATCTTTTTCTCCTTACTTACCTTCAGATTTTTCTTGAACAAATTTAAACACATGATGCAATGCCCTATGAAAATAAACCTTGACTTTGATTTTGGACATATCATCTTGACACTAAAACATATGCACATGAATGAATAGAATTATTATGAAGGTTTTGTAAGATAAACTTCAATAATCATCAAAGTCGAAGATGAAATTTTTGGGCCAAAAGGTTTGCTGGGCAAGACTTGAAATGAAGGTCTCAATACCAACTTGTTCTTTTTTGTTTTTGAATTTTATCTCAAATAGGTTTAAAAATAGTTCAAACTACTAATTTTTACCCTCAAGTTTCTCACTTTTCTTTGAAATTGAATGATGTCATGTCCCTGTAATTCCTTTTAGAGTTTGCTGAATGAGCAATGTTTTAAAATTTTATAAATGATGCTTTTAAATGGATTATTCAAAAAGTGTTAAGCAACACTTAAGAGTTTACTTTATTTAGACCAAATCCTTTTGTATGGATGTGAAAAGCCAAATTATCAACAGTCATTAAGCATATCAACAGATATTTTGAGCCATTATACTACCAAAAATCTTTCTTTTAGGAGATCTTTTCTCTTTTCACATCACCATATGTCCAATTTTTTAAATGTTTATTACCAAAATTAAAGATTAGAAGGTCTTGGTTGTAACACGACCACTAGATAAGGGTAAAGAAAGAATGAGTAAAAGAAAATAACTCAAAAATGAGAAAATACCAATCTAAGTATGGCTAGGAAAGAAAATCATCCTATTGCAATGGAATATTCTTTCCTTTCTTTTCTTTTCTTCTCTTTTTTTTATCTTTTTGTTTTTCCTTTTTCTCTATTTTTCCTTCTTTTCCTTTCGTTTTTTTGTCATTTTTTCTTCTTTTCATCATTTTTTTTATTTTGGAATGCTCACAAAATCATGCCCATTCATTATAAGTCTATGGTTTCTTTTTTCAATATATCCAATTGGTGTTTTCTCTAAATGTATAGGTGAGAAATTTCATTGTGTTAGTGATTCCAAAGGTATAAGGAATATGGGTTAGTGGAAAGAAGAGCTTCCATTTCAAGGGGTAACTAGCGATGAAGTTCCCACAATAAATAATAAGTATTAAAGGGTAGCTTAAAAGGTCTTTTAGTTTATGAAAGAATTTTCCCAAATCATTTCTCCAATATTAGTATAACTACAATATTTCCTCAAGGATTCATCAATTAGATTCTAAATGCAGCATAATATCGAAAATTAGTGACCTAATAAGCCTAAATTGTTTTCCTATTAAGCCAAATGAAAGTTGATATATTTGTCTATGCCTTTGTATTTATACAAGAATGAAGTTAAATAAAAGCTTACTCAAAATGCATACTCAAAGTGAAACTCTTGTCCCTTTATTTTTTCTTTTCCTGATGTTTGCTCTCTTTTAGGAAAAATTGTAGTTGATTCCATCATAACCACTTTTTGAGATATTATTCAAAAAGATTATGAATGACATTGGCATGAGTTTCTGAAGAGAAGTATAAGACAAGACATTAAATGAAGAAGATGAAATCTATTTGTCTATGGTGATCTAATTGATCAAAGTTATGACATTTCATATTGTCAATGGAAATATTAAGTAGTTCAACTATTTATCATTTATTCAGTATAAATTAATGGTAAAGCAAAGATAGATTTAACATTCATGATCCCTTAAGCTCTTTTCAATAACTCCCGTGTCTATATTATTTCCCACACCATTTGATCATATCGCTTGGTGTTAATCATGAGAAGGCAAAGGATTATTTGTGACATTGGGTCCACTTTTTGGCTCAAAACATAATAAACCCACATCTACTAAAGACTGAACTTTATATTTGAATGATGGGTAGTTTCTAGGTTATATCCCATTACTCCAAAATGGTATCAACAACTTGCCCTTAAGTTGTATTATGAAGGATAAGGAGTTTGTAATAGTTTAATATATACTGGTGCTACTAATTTTTACTCTAGTAATTGTGTGTATAAGTCTGAATAAGTCATTAGAATTAAAAAATCGACATCGTCGGTCTCTTTTACCTTTGCCTTTTGTTATTATTATCATGAGGAAGTTTAACCAATGTATGTTATTTCTATAAATTCACCAATTTGAACAATCCCAGTGAGTTTTATACCAATCATGGAAACCATATAAGAATAGACTAGGTGATGTAAAGTTTGCAAGAAGATCTAGCAAAACTCTACTTTAGTAAGTGCAGGTTAAACTCTGGTGGTCATATTCCTTAAAGGTTTCATTATTCTTTTTGAACATGCTCTAAGGTGTGACTCGGTTAGGTCTTAACCCTTCCATGTGTTGATAGTGAACTAGGAAATCATTTACTAAGTCTCTACTGAATCTTGGAGGGCTTTAAATTGGTATACCATTCCAAAACTTCTTCTTTCAAGCTATCTTGATAGCAATAAATCAAGAGCTTTTGATCAAGCTCATACTCGTGTATTTTGTGTAAATGCATCTTTTAAATGGATAATAGAATATCTTGTCTGGTCATACTTATCAAATTCAAGTGTTTTAGCAATAAAAGTTTCTCGAGAGATGCTCTTTTAGGGGCTTTAACTTTTACAAGGTTTTTTTCCTTTTGACAATGAATCGATAAATGTCATATTACAAGAAAATAAGCTTTTTATGATGATTTTTTATGATAGGCATTTATGATCGTCATAATTTTATGAAGATCATAAAAAAATCATAAAAAACTTGAAATATATGATAATCTTGAAAGACCATCATAAATAAACTACTTCTTTTATGAAAAAAATTATGTTGAGAGAAAGAATTGAACCCATTCCCGCAAAGAATTGAACCCATTCATTCTTAGAGAAATATATAATTTGCTAAACATTCAATCTATTAGGAGATTTGTTCTTATTTTCATTTGTTTATTTTATAAATTTTTTAATTTTGATATTTTGTAAGGAAAATGTAAGAGGGTTGGTTTCAATCCAAGTCCTCTTGGATTAATGACACATTTCTAACCATTCGATCTAAAGAAAGCTCATGTTTAGTTTTTTTGTTATTTAGATAAAAGGTCAGTTTAACTTATTTTGAATAAAACAAAAAAGGACCAACTCAAACCTAGGCACTCTTGATCAATCTTATAACACTTGAACCACTTGATCAATAGATATCTAATGTGGTAATTTTACCTAAAAAAATTATAAACAGCAAGCATAGTCTGTTATTATACTTATTAATCTCTAGTCACTCACTCATAGTTTACTTTTTCAGCTTGTTTCATTCACTCTTCGATGAATACCACTATAAAAAAGGAAAATCTCTCTCTTTTAATGTTTCATAATCGATGGAAGGCTTCATGTCTTTCATAAATTTCATGAAGAATACTTGTCTCGCATCGTGATTGTTGTTTTACCACTTTTATAGTTCTAAAATGTTTGCCAAAAGATTGTTTTGTGATTGATTTCTTAGCAGGATAAACATTTATAGTTAGGAACGTACTAAAATTTAGTTTACAAAAAACTTGGTTTGCCATTGATTAAAGTATCCTTAAAAAATTTCAAGTATTCTTCTTCTTGTTTTCAACCGACCAAGCTATGAACTTTAAACAACCCACATGAATTTGAAATGATCGTAATGCATCTTATTTCATTTACTTGATGAAATCCTTTTGTTATGTGAGGTATTGTTCAATGGTTCTAGGTGCTTAAAGTGGAGACATGCTCATCATTAATTTTTTTTCCATGAATTCCCATGAGTTCTGCACACTAATAAATGTTGAATTACTGCTCATTCTTGCATATGGATATATTCAATTTCTTAAAGTTTTTGTTAATGTTAAAACTTGGTCTAGCCAACTTCACCTTAAGAGTTTGAAATTTGTTTTTGTACCTTAATTAACAATGGTACAAATAAACTCTTCAAGGATTATTCACTCAGGTAGCAATGACTTTGAAGTTAGTGAAGGCCCTTAGCATTTCATGCACTTGAATTTTGATTATTTATAAAAGCGAGCAAGTTAAGCCTTCCAAGCAATTATTTTACAGTTCTCTACCTTTCTTTAGGTATATGTCTTCAATCTAAATGAACACATCTATTGTTAACAAAGAGGAATTATAAAAAAGAGAGTGCAGTTGTAATTATGTATATTTATGTTAATTATCTTGTGATCTTATGTAGATTTTATGCAACTGAAAATCATTATCTCTATAAGCTGCATGTTACTTAGAGCTTCCAAAGTGAAGTTTTTTAAATGGTACTAAAGTCCTCGTTTTGGATGGTGTTGTCGTGATGTGTATCATTGTGCCTTGTCATGTGGTGTTGAAGTTACATAAAGTGCGAACTTACAATGCACTGGGTCTGATGATACCATACATTTTTTTTATAGCGAAAACAAAAGCTCATGATACCAAATACTAATCTTTTTAACAACATGAAAGGCTAAATTTACTATTCCCTTAGAGGTTAGTAAATCTGTTGCCCTTATATTTAGGTTAAATTTAAGTGTTATGCATTTTTTTTTATATTGCTTTTATGATTCAACATGCGAGAACAATAATGTCAGATTAGTTGATCTGTGTTATCATTCCTAAATTATCAACATAAGATTTGATCTTACACTGATCTAATGAATGGAAACATAGGATTACATAGGAAATAATTGGGTAAATAATTTACCTAGTCAAACTTATAAGTGAGTTGTTGGTAACATAATCAAATCTTTGCTTCATAAAGTTCCTGATTTAGCTTTATCCTAGTGCTTTAAGGAATATATGTGAGGTGACCCCTCAAGAATACCAAGTTTAATCTTTCTTCTTCTTTGCATAGTTATTTATTTTTGTAAAACAAGAACAGTGTACTTTGCCTTTAGTCTGGAGATCACACTTTTTGGTTTTCTATAATCTTTACACGATTCTTGCTTTGTATTGCATCTTAACTATTATTCTGAGTCCATAACTGTTACTCGTGTTCAACTCGTTTTTTCAGTCAAGATTACCAAGTGATTTAAAAATTTATTGATGTTCAAAGAACATTACTTTTTAACCTTTGGTTGATATTAGTTACTGCCAAAGTAAGATGATTTGTCAAAATGTGAAGTTTATTGTTGTGGTGGTGGCCTTGTAGTCAATGTAATGGGTGTTTCTATAATTGCTAGATTCTTTTTTTTTTCTAATGGTTACCCAATAAATGCTATCAGCTTGACCTGCTATTTTACTAAACTACACATAGCAGTTATATGGTCTTTTCATGTGTGAAGATAATAATGGCTTGAAACCATCATATTAATACAAGATGTCTATTGGTGCTGACCTCCATGTGCTTAAAATGAAAGACATTATTAGTGTTTTCATCAATATTACCCATATATCTAGTGAGCATGCATGATCAAATTTTATCGATTATTTACTTCTACAAATAATATGAGTTCTGGTAACATAATTTTGTAATTATTGTTTTCCCATTCTCGCAACTAGTCCTTGAACTCATGACCTTGAAAACTGAGGAAAATGATGATTCTATGAAGATTATGATTCTAGAAATTCATTTTTTAGATTCATATTCTATTTGCCATTATAGAAAATAAATAAGATTTGTTCTGTTTCCTTTTCAATTAACATATTCATTTTCAGGTTATCTTCTATCGCCCAAGGTAAATGAATTCTTTTCCCTCTCTAAGAAACAACTTTCCCTCTTGTTACTCTCTCTTTTGGATAGTCTGAGAACCTATCAATGTTAAAGAATAGCGTCGATCCTCCTTACGGTGACTCTAACTTCCCCACTTTTTTTCTTGTTTTTTGTTTCTTATCTCATTTTCATAATAACATTGCTTTACATGGTATGTATTACATACGTAATAAGCATATGTAATAAATGGGTTTTCTTTTATTTGTCTCATATGATAGAATACGGATAAATCTTGAATGCATTGAATAGATTGTCTAAGGAGTTTTCTGATGGCATAGATGAGTTTGCTTTTGCCATTTCTCATTATGATAATCCTACATTCATGAGATGTCTTTATCAATCATGTACTGATTTGACATTATTAAGTATTAAAGAAGCAAAGTATCATTTGTTTAGTAAAATGATTGATTTAAGGTATAAGAGATGGATTTGGCATGGGAAAGAATGTTCTACTAGATCTTGCACAAGTAAAAAATTGATGTTTGATAAAGCTTACAAGTATGATCATATTGGCAATATAGTAGACATGGTTAATGATGCATTTGAATATTATCAAGATGATCATAAGTTATTTCAAAACTTACTAAAAAATGTAGAAAAGCCTTTATATCCTGATAATACAAAATATACTAAGTTGTCTGTATTGATGAGATTATTTAATATAAAAGAAAAGTCTAAGTGGTCAGACAAGAGCTTTTTTGATTTGTTAAGTTGTTTATCTGATATGTTTCTTATTAGAAATGAAATCCCTTCATCAATGTATGAAGAAAAAAAAAACTATGAACGCATTAAGTTTAGATTATAAGAAAATACATGCTTGCCTAAATATTGTATACTCTATAAAAATGAGTATAAGGATTTATCATCTTATCCTACTTGTGGACAATTGAGATGGAAAAAAAAACATAGTAAGGTAAAAAAGTGAATAAAAAGGATTGCAGCCAAAGTATTATGGTATTTTCCTCCTATTCTATGATTCAGACAAATGTTTCAGTCACCAAAAATTGCACAAGATTTAACTTTACATATTAACAAAAGGAAAGTAGATGGAAAACTAAGACATGTTATTAATTCAAATACTTGAAATTTTGTAGATTTTAAGTGACCAAGTTTTGCATTAGAACATAGAAATCTTTGATTGACTATTTCTATTGATGGAATAAATCCACATAGTTCTTTTAGCAATGCATATAGTTGTTGCCTAGTGGTAATGGTAACATATAATCTACCGTCGTAGTTGTGTATGAAACAAAAATTCATAATGTTAACATTGTATCAAGATATCGCCAACCAGGTAATGATATCGATGTATATCTTGCCCCATTGATTGATGATTTGAAACTTTAATGAGAAGTCAGTGTAAAAGTCTATGATTCTTCTCGAAAAGAATTGTTTACATTATGAGCTGTTTTGTTGTGGACGATTAATGATTTTTCTCCTTATGAGAATCTTTTTAATTGTTCAATTAAGGGATATTATACTTGTCTTATATGTGGTGAAAACACGTATACTTGTAGATTACTACATGTTAAAAAGAATGTTTATGTGGTCATAGACGATTCCTTCTAAAAAATCACTAATTTAGAAAGCAAAAGAAAGCATTTAATAGATAACATGAAAACAGTTCACCTTCTTATGCACTAAGTGGAGAGGAAATATTACAAAAAGTAAGTTATTTACTAATGTATTGGAAACATTTACATATTCCACACTTATTGGATGTAATGCATATTGAAAAAAAATATATTTTTGAAAGTATATATATAACTTTACTTAATATTCCTAAAAAATCTAAAGATAAGATCAACACTCGATTGAACCTTATAGAAATTGGTTTAAGAAAAGAGTTACCTCTCAACGTTGTAAATGACCATACTTTTTACTAGCTGCTTATTACATTTTAAGTAAATTAGAGAAAATGATGTTCTATGAAATATTATCAAACATAAAAGTTCTAGAATGGTATTCTTCAAATTTCATACATTTGTTTCAATGATATATTTAAAAATTTAAGGTCTTAAGTGTCACGATTGTCATGTTCTTATGCAGCAACTTTTGCCATTGGCTACTTGCTCAGTTTTGCCAAAACATGTTAGATATGCAATCATGAGATTTTGCTTTTTCTTTAATTCTTTATGTAGTAAGGTTGTGGATATTTTAAAACTAGGCAAATTACAGCAAGATTTGATGATAACCCTTTGCTTATTTGGAAAATACTTTCCACCTTTATATATATATATATATAATGGTGTATTAAACGATGCACCTTGTTAAAGAGTGAGATTATATGGACCGGTTTACCTTAGACAGATGTATTTATTTGAACGATTCATGAAAACTTTAAAAGGATATGTACATGACCATAATCGTCCTAAAGGATATATTGTTGAATGCTACATTGTAGAAAAAGCACTTGAATTTTGTGAAGCTTATTATTCTAACATGCATATAATTGATATTCCACGTGAAAAAGAAGATGACATCAAATTTGAAAAGCCATTATCTGGTGGTCACATTATTATTGTTGATCGAAAAGTATTAGAGAAAGCACATCTTTGTGTATTACTAAATTCATTGACGTCCAACCATATATTAAGTATGTCTCTTCTTAATCTATGAAAATTTGATTATAAAATGTATAATTCATTCATATATCCATTCACTAGATGAGCTTAACCTTATTTCATTAACAGTAAGCATATTAAGTATGTGAAATTACAATATCCCTGTCTATCAAAACGATCCAAATTGTTACAAGATGAGCATACTCAAACCTTTATTTCTCGGTTTCGAGAAAAAGGTACTTATTTCTTTAACATGACCATATGTCTTTTCTTTATTTAATACTAAAATCTATTTAATCAAATTTTGGTCAATAGGTTGCATTTGAAATAAAAAGGCAAAATCCACCTTCCTTGTTAGTGAAATGGGTAGTACATGAACCTCGACCTATGGTTATAAAATATCTTAGATATGATGTTAATGCCTATGGCTTCTATACATGTAAATGCGATAACAATCAAGTCACACAAAATAGTGGAGTCACTACAGTTGCAACAACAATGAAAATTTTAAGTGTTAAGGACAAGAATCTAGTAATTGGATAATTCTCATTTTATAGTGTTATCAAGAAGATATGGGAGCTCGATTACAACATGTTCAAATGTGATTGGGTTGACAATAATGGTAGGATTAAATTAGATGAGGTTAGTCACATATTAGTTGATCTTAAATGATATGGCCATAAATCTGATTATTTCATTTTAGCTTTGCAAGCTAAGCATATCTTATATATCCTTGACCAACTAGATCTAAGATGGTCCATTGGTTGCTCTACTTCATAAAAGACTATAAACATATTGAGAGAAATAATGATGTTAACAAATAGAAGAATACGAAAAGTTGGTTTAAATCATAAGATCCATGAAATACAACCTGATTATGATGGAGCTTAGATTAATGAAGCATACAAGTAAACTTTGTAATTCATGGATCAAAAAAGATTTGATTGTTTTCTTTTTTATTTTTAGCATTTTTTTATTACAAAAGCTAGTATCATATAATGAATTATGGTTTAACTATTTTTTTGGATTATATTTCATGTTCGCAAGATTATGGATATGATCAAAGTCACCTACCAAATCTAAAGGACCAATAAAGTTGTTAAACGAGAAAAATTTTTGGATAAAGAAGGTAGTATTGTTCAATTCAAAAGGCATACCATATAGTGTTGAATCTAAAGCCCTTATGTATACTTTTGGCGTCCTTACATGTACCATTATGCCCATAACTCATAGTAATTGGCGAAAGGTCCCTAATCATTTGAAAGAAAATATGTGAGAATATGTTTGAAGTTTAAAACTTTTACCCTAAATATTTAATTATACTTTTCATTAGCATAGCGACTTATCAAATTTCATTTACAAGATGCATTTGAAATTGATCCTCGCATGAAAAAGATTTAGAATGTTCAAGAATATCCTAACAACAAAATATACAATGCCTTTTGTGGACAATTTTCATGCTATAGCAACAACACCTACGATCTATAGTTTCTTTCAAAGAATGATTGGAAAAAGTTGATTAAATCACATCTTTAAGAGGATTTTAACATATATTTATATTATAATATGTCTTTTTGAACTATAAATATTTTATATTTCTTCATTAACTGTAGTGTAATATTGTAAAAATTAAGTGACGAACAAAAAGAATGACAAAAACATAGTAAATATCCTTATCAATTAAGTCAAGATGGATATGCAACTTTAGAGCATAAATTGATAACTTTTTCACTTTTACGTTCTTTATGAGGATTTTAAGACATATTCAAGATATATTTTTTATAATTTTTAAATTATTATTCCGTCTTACAAAAAGTAAAACTCAAGATAGAAGGGGAGATTGATTGTAGTGAATTGTGGAAGCTAGCGCGACAAGACAAAGAAGGGCATTATGTACTGAAAACAATGCCTATTATAGAGAAAATAGTAAGAAATTTTTTTTTTTTTTATGAGTCTTATATAAATGTTAGAAACCTTGTCTTTATAAGATTGTTTGCTAAAGTTTCAAGATGATTTCATTTGTCTTCATGGTCAACTTATTTTAAAATCATTAGATTTTCATTTGCTACTCTGAGTTTACTGTCTCGGTGGTTATGGTAAGGTAAAATTGGAAAAAAGTTTGTGTTTTTGGCATGAAGAAAAACATAAAAGGGTAAAATGCATAAGATTACTATACTATTTATATTCTTTAGACAATAAGGAGTAGTGCAATATTTTTTAAAAAAATATTTTGAGAGAGAAAGGGGAGCATGATTTACCTTGATTATTGTCAAATCCTTAGATCTTACAAGAAATGGAAGAGAAAAATGAAAGATTAAAAGTAATTTGAGCATGATTTACCTTGATTACCTTACACTATTATAGGGTAATCAATACATAAATCTGTCTCTAACCAATTAGAATGCCATTTTTTCTTGACTTATGAACAAACACACTTTTTTCTTGTCTTTTTCTTCCTTGATTGTTTTCTCAAGACTTTTAAAGTTAAGTTGCAATCGCTCATTACTTGCAAGTCATGAATAATAATCTATAAACCTAGACAATTAATTTTTATGTAATTTATTCTTAATTTGACATGAATTATTGTAGAATGAGTTAATAGAGCAATCAAAAGCTGGTACCATTAAATTTCCAGGCAATGATGACATTTTAAGTAAAGCTTTTAGTATTAATGTGAGTAGGGGTCCAGTTAGACAAGTGGGAAAGGTTTTCACTCCTTTGGTCTTTCTTTATACTTTTAATCTAGAAGCTTGCTGTGGTGGAGCATAAACTATTGTTATTGACTGAAGGAAGCATCGATGCACCTTTACATGTTGCACAACCTAAAGGTCACAGCTCTAATAAGATACAAAAGCTTGATTCATCAATGCTTATGAAGGATTCTTATAATGTTTTTTATGAAGATTTGAAGATGAATGTATTTACTTATTTATTTAATGCTATAGAATAATGTCATTTTTTTATGAATAAGATGTTGTATGTAAATTAGCAGTGGATACACTAGAAAATGTTATTGCAATGAGAACTATTGTTGATGGTTCTTGTACTAATCTTGTGGTTTCTATTGATCAAATATTGATTCAAGATGCTCTATACCTATTGAAAATGAGGTTGAATACCTTATATTTATTAAAGATGCATTAGATCATCATGTAAGTTGACCTAAAGAATTTCTTTTGACTCACATTATTAAGAAGGTATGAGGCAATTTTAGTAGTGGTATATTATTTTTATTTTTTATGTTAAAAATTATTTGTCATTGTCACATGAGAGACAAAGAAAAAGGAAATCATTAAAGAAGTAGGATCCATTTCTGAACAAGCTCTGGAGTAGTTCACAAAAGTAACTTATCCATTCATGATTAATATATGAAATGAAGCTAGAGTAATATTTGATGATGATGTTTTTTGCTGTCCATTTTATTGCTATTTTGGCTTAGAGGATTGCTCTATTATAATTGATGAAAAAGAATTGGGAGGAATTAGTATTTGTCTGTATATCAAGTGAGACAAAAATTTCAGTATCGGTTTATTTTAATATCTATGTTTATATGATTTATTTTTTAATTTGTTTACTTTCGAATATTTACATGCTCAATTTAAGGATATGTAAAAGTCAAAACAATTTGGCCAGCTTTCATCAATCTTGTGATTATCTCTTTCCCTGGTGGACTAAACAATGAAACTAAGTTAAGAGATAAACCATGACATATTACAAAAATGAAAGTAAGTTAAGAGATAGAGCATGATATATTACAAAGCAGCTAGAAAAAGCACATTTACTAAATTCTTTTCATGCCTTGGAATCCAAAGTAAGAATTTTCTACCCTAACTGTTTTACTAAGACCTATCTCATTTAACTAGAACAAATATTTTATTTTTTTAATTACAAATAAATTTCGTTGGTAATTAGTAATCATTGATATGGCATCATGGATAGCATATCATTTGGATTTTTGGGTCACGAAGTAGAATCTGATCTTAAAAAAAATAATGACCATGTCAGTATAAGTTTTATCTTATGATTTTTGTTTATTGGTTTCATTTTAATTCTAAATACTACATGTTTTCAAATGTTTATTAGTTATTGATATAAGGGTTTTCAAATGTTTCGTTTGAGACCAAATATTACATGGCAATGAATCCAAGTGAGTTCATTTTGTTTTTTCATTATTAATAATATTGACAATGATATGTATTAATTATTATATTTCTATAAATATAAGCATAACTTCAAAGAGGTGATATAAAATGCGAATATATTATACTTCGATTTATGAAAGAAATAATTAAAGATCCAAAAATTGTTTATGAGAATGTCATATTGTTTGTTTCATTTACATATTAAATTTTTCATATTTATAAATAATATTAAATTGATTATATTATCTTCTTTTGCGTTTTAATATTAAAGTTCAATAGTAAAGATACATATAGTGATCAAGAAATTGATGAAATATGTGGTGAATGGGCTACACGTATGCAACAGTTACTATCATATGTATGTAATCATTGTTGGCTCATTAATAATTGTGTTTTAACTATGTATTGTTTTTCTTGGTTAAATTCAAATATGATGGACTTTACAGATCTCAGCATAAAAGTTAGATCTTTAGGGTAAGGCTAGCTTTTGTTTGCACTAGCTTCCCATATATGCCCACAGTGTTATATGGCACTTCTCATACTCAAGAAGCACTCAACATACCCTCTCATGCATTTTTCTACCAAGTGATCCTCTTTTTTAAGGGATCGATCCTTAGAGAACTCAAATACTTAGTAAAACATAAGAGTCTCTTATTCCGTTCATTGAGCCCTCTGCCAAGGAAAGATGACAGAATTCTGTAAGATCATCTTTAAGAAGTTGGTAGAGCAAAGAACAAGTAGAAATACTCAAGCATACATATCAAATACTTAAACGTGTTCATAATCAATTAATTTTCACATTTGGTGTTGTTAAATTCTTTACGGATAAACTGACCAGTAGAGATCTTGATGATCACTTGTTTAAAGTTAGGCTATGTCATCAATAAGAATTTAGGCAAATTTACCAATGACTGTGTACTGGTTGAGAAAGATTGCTATGTAGAGGCCATATAGTTTATTAGCATTTCAATCTAAGAACATAACTAAACTAGGAAATCATGGAAAGCCAATGATGTTTAAGGCCTTAATTAATAAAAAATAATTTAGTATTAAAATCCTTGATGCAGCTTTAGAGAGTTAATTATTAAGTTTTAGGCTGAAGATTGACAAATTAATATATCTTATGAGTTACAAGAAGTTACACTTTTGACATCTAGATGTAAGAAACTAGAGTAGAAAATTGTATAATGTATATGACTAATACTTGTCTAGTAAACCAGAAAATGAAAAAGAAACTAGGCGAATTAAATCAAATTTCTCACTATTCGATTCTTGCATATATCACATTAGTCTTACTTTTTTTTTTTAAATTTTAAGTCTAGACATTACGCTTTTGATGTTCTTGCATAAGAAACGAGCTAAGCCAATAGTTTAGTTTGGCCCATGTGTTAGCTTTGTCTTTCTTTTTCCCGTCAAATATGATTGTAATATAATAGTAACTTTATGATTTAGGTTCTATCTAAATCTACAACACTTTATTGAATCATTTTAATAAAGATGTCTTTTGTAATATTTGGTTTCATCTTTTTCTTCTTCATTTGATTATACAGTTAAAACTAATTACATTTCTAACCTTTTATTATGTTTGATTTTCAAGCTTTGTTATAATTACTTATTTATTTTGGTATGTAAATTAATCATGTATTTAATAAAGATAATCTAATAATTTTTAGTTTAATGTATAATTTTTAATTTAATGATGTAATGCTATAAGAGAGTAGTGCAAATGACATATTGTGTATTTGTAGGTATTTTGTTTATTTTTGATACTTAATATATATTTTATTAAAAGATAATAGTTTTAGCTATAAATATGTATAACTTTTATTGTTTGTTAACTTATATTGTTTAACTATTACAATTACAAACAAATGGTAAATATTATTTAATTAAATTAAATTATAAAAATAAAATTTTATAATTAATTAATAAAAACAATTCATGATGATCATAAAAATCGTCTTGAATAAGTGAAGATTTCAAATGGTTTTTTATGACGATCACATATGAGCGTCAAGAATTTTTTATGACAGTCCAACATTTATCGTCATGAGTTCTTTATGACGGTCCATCATAGATCGTCATTAAAACTTTAACATATTTATTATGATAAAAAATCATCAAGAATTTATAACAATCTTTGTAATTGTTATAAAGTTTCTATACCATCTCTTACAATGACATTTTCTTGAGTGTTATAAAAGGATTTTTATGATGAGCATTCATTTTCTTAAGGGTCATAAAAGGCTTTTTATGACAGGCAATGCTTGCCATAAAAGCTTGTTTTCTTGTGATGTCAACATCTGTGAAACTAAGCTTGCATTGTGCTTTGTAACTCTTACTGATTTCTCATTACCCTTTCATTGAGGGCCTTTGTGCAACTTGTATTTCAGATTGACTTTGCTCATGTCTCTCAATTCTGGCTAATTGATTATCTATTTCCTCTTCATCCAGATTTTAAGATTTGAGATTATTCTTCTTGGTGACCGGATATTGCTTAGTCTTACCTCTTTTCTTAAGTGTTTAATTTGAAAAGCTAATATTTCCAAAATAAACATGTGTGCATGATAATGGACATGAGAACAATATAGTGCTCAGATCATCATAAAATTAAATAAGACAAAGTTTTTTCTTTTTTATGATTTTTTTAGTATGATAGAGTGAACGCATGCAAATACACAATTAGCATGAATGCAATTAATGGGTAATAGGATGTTTATTAATCTAAAGAGCATAAAAAATGAATTTAAATTCCCTAAATGTCATATCTTAATATCAAGTCTAACTGTCCCAAAAGGATAGGAAAGATCTTTAAGATTCTAGATCAGTCTAACTTCCTCTAGCATTAATGATTTGACTTATCATGTTGGCCATTGATCATCTAGTATTGTCATCATTAAAGCCTTGGGTGTATCTATGATTAGTTTGAGTATATTTAGAATCATTTTTGTGCTCCCTGAACCTAAGCCCTTCATATCAAGATATTTTGGCTTCTTAAGCTATATGATCTTATTGGTTTTGTTTATCCTTTAAGTCAGGCCCAATCTACTTTTTCTCAATCTAAATTTTTAATCTTCTCCAGCTAATCTCTTCTGACCTTGAAAAACTCGACCTTGGGAAATCTTGACCTTGATTTTCTAATCCTAACATTAATTTGGAATGTTTGATCTTATTTTACCAATTTAAATTTCTTGATCTAGTTAGGTTTCCTGATTTGTCTATACTAGGTATCGCCTGGACCCATCAAGACTTCTTAACCTATTAGGATTTCATTTTTGTGGCGATTAATTTCTTGTTCACTTGCATGCTCATTAAGTAATAGACTCCCTGATGTCATGGGATGTATGCAAAAAAAAAAAAAAAAAAACATAAAAATGCAAACAAAGTTAATGATAAAACAATATACATCACTTCAACATCGCATACTCCATCTATCTTCATGAATTAATAAGGCTATAAGATCTTAATAAAGCTAACATATGGCCTTTTCTATACGTAAGGCTTGACCTGAGATCAGGCTTTTAGGTTATAAAAGGCTCTAGGCTCTAAATTTTTCTATATCTCAAGTTATTAATATCATGAATGCAAATGTTAAAAAGCGTTACTAAAGTGGTACCAAATTATGGAGTAAGGCCTTTGCGAGATAAGATGCACGACATGCATGGTGGTTAAGTGATCTCATGAATGCCTACGTCCCTTCATCCCTCTTAAAATAGAAAATACACCATGAAGAGTTGAGCTCAAGTTCAGCTCTATGTATATGCATGAATGTGAAAGAGTGATCAAGAACAGAAATTTATAGCAATTCATATTCATGACCTGATATCAGGTACAAAATATACAACAAATTAATGACATTCTCAACCTAAGATCAAGTATAGATATAAGCATTGGCATTTCTGATATAAAATTGATTATAGATACCAAAATATTAACATTGTTGACCAAAGATCAAGTATAAATATACAACAACATTGACATTCTTGACCTGAGATCGGGTACACACACACATACATACATACATATATATAGCATTGACATTCTCAACATTAGATCGGGTATATTACAACAAAATGTTGACATTCCAGACCTAAGATCGAGTATAGTTAAAATAATTGATTTATATAAAAATATTTTTATCCTTAAATCGAGTGTATATAAACAATATAAATCGAGATCTAAATCAAATTAAATTTTCAAATGACAAGATCAGTTCTACTGAAGTTTGGCTTGTTAAAGAGAAACTAGAAATTTCAAGAGACTCACTTATATATCTAAGACAAATAGAATGCAAAGCTATAAAATTATAACAATGCCTATTAATACTCAAATTTTTTCCCCACTAGAACCTTAGAAACTCGAGGTGCCATTGTCAACATGCAGTCTAAACAACATTAGCATCACTATTGATGAATACTATTCAAATGTGGTCAATTGAGGGAGAAATTAGATATAAAAGGGAGAACTTAGCATGCAACCTCCTAGAAATAGAAAAAAGAATGTTACAACTATCATGTGATAATATTTGACACTCATCCAAGGGAGGATCTATCAAGAGTTAGGAAGAGCTTGCTTGGAACTGGAAAGAGTCTACTTGAAAGTGGAAAAACCTTCAAATTAATAGGAAAAGTTGAGAAAAACATGTTTAAAGTTTGGAAAAGGGTCCAAACACAATTTCAGATCATTTTTGACATTCTTCCCTACCAAAGTCTACCAGACAATAGAAAGAGTCTAAATTTTTTAGGAATGAGTCATGGACAGTCTACTTGAGGTTGCAAAGTAAAAAATGTGGATACCAAAGTCTTATGTTTGATAAAAACAAACTTTTCCCCCTCTCATTTAACATTTTTGAGGCTCAACTAAAGGAGACTTTGCCTACTTGTCAGAAATGTCTATTTCAAGATTTTGCAAAAAAGCTAAAAGGTATGTTGTGAGGAAAGTTAAGGATTTTAAGATTATTTATGGTACTTTTATCTTATAAAAATAATCTCTCCTTATTGAGTTCTTGTTGACTTTGGTTCATAGACTTGGGGAAATAAAGATAAGACTCCTTATAGGATCAGTCATGGTAAGAGTAGTTTGAGAAATAGAGGATGAGCTCAATGCAGTAGTGATGAAATCGAGGTTGAGGTATGGATACTCCTTCAAAACCTTGGCCTTAATGTCTTTTTGCACCATATAGAACACATCTGTACACTTTTTAAAAATTATTTTATTCATCTCTTCAGTTTCTTTGAAAGCTATTAGAGTCTCCTCCTTAGTTGCAGTTAACTGCTTTAAATGATTTGACTTTAGTCTCTCTTGGTGGAAACTAAACTCTACTCTTATGTTCCCCATTCTACCTTTAAGCCAATAATCTCTTAATTCATTTGCTTTTTCTACAGCTGAAAAGAAGAGACTTCAGCTGATAATTAATCTCATCTTTTTCGGGCTTCTTTAAAAGCCCTCTTAGCCTTCACAAAAATAGATTTAGCTTGACTCTAAATCTTGTACTCTTTAGCAATCGGAGCAAATGCTTGGAAAGCTTGCATCCAAAAAAAGTCACATATAAGTGAGTGAAAAAATAAATGAAAATAGATATTGTTTAAGTAGAAGATGGGAAGTTTTACCTCAGCAAGTAAGTTGAACATCCTTTCTAGATGTACCTTCTTTTTGTTAGAAAGTACTGATGAGGTAGAAGCCAAAAGAAGCACTCTATGAATGATTTTCTTGATGTCTAGGACTATAGAAAAAATTGTGACAATTGTAGTCTCTTGCTAAGAGGCGAAGTTTGCAAAGGTGACCATTTTATGTAGAGCATTTTGTTGGGATTTAGCTGTTTAAAGAAGTAATACTGCCACTTTCCCCATTTAAAAGGAACAACTAGGAGATGTCTTCTCAATCACCTTTACCACCTCCTCAAAACTTCTTTTCTCTCCCATTGGCATAATTAGTAAGTGGCTTGCAAAGTGAAAGGAAAAAAAGTTACTAACAGTCTGTCAAAAGCATAAAAATTCATATAATAATATAAACTGCATTCCTTTATAAGGGAGACTTTGATTCATCTAAAGGAAGGGGATTAAAAGCTTACTTTAGAAGGGGTCCCCAAATAGGGGAAGGGAGTCCTAGCAAGGTAGAAGAAAAATGGGCTAATGTACATTATGAGGTAGAATTTGCTTATACTAGAAAATGAGTAGAGGGCAAATGGAAGGTGAAGGCTCTCTAAAGGATAATATAGGGGAAAGCTTTTAAGAGACTAAATAGGAATGTACACTAGTTATCCAAGCCTCTTCAAAATAAATATACATTAGCAAAGTGTTCTTGTTGTTTACTAGAGCCTACTTGGAAGTAGTCAAGGATTCGCACAAGGAGGAATTATTGTTGTAATTCTAATTGGGGAAGGTCCATTGTTTGATCCTAAGGGGAATCCAATTCTAGAACACCCAAAAGTAAGGTTGCCACTAATGCTTCACTACCTTTGGTAAGTTAAATACAAAGAAGCAAGTCTCTTGAAAGAAAAGTATCAAAATGTCTAGGAGCGGCTTAGGTTAATTTTTAATTGCTTAAGCTCAAAAAATTTAGGAAACAATAAAGGTGAAAGCTCCAAGATCTAGGCACCTAGCAGAAAAGGCAATTAAGATCCTCTAAGAGTTAAGAGCCAATTTAGAAGTAAACACTTGATAATTTTCATGAACCTCTCCAAACAAAAAGTTTAAAGGGAGTCTTAAACTGCCTTTAAGACATTCTTCAAAAACATAAAAAGTGCTTGACTTTTCAAGCCAAGACTTATTATCCAGTGTGGGGATCACCATGCCCACTGAGGGAGGGATCTTATAAATATTCCTATATCTAACAAAATTCTTATTGGTAACTATTAAAGAATCTATGAATTGCATGATAAAGTAGAGTATACAAACAAAAAAGGTAAAAGAGCAAGGATTATCGAAGAGAGAGAAAGAAAGAGAAAAAAAAACTTTAATGTAAGAACGAAGATTCACTTGAGGAAATCTGAAAAGAACTAGTACAGTGAAAGAGAGTTTCCTAGATAAAAGAATGAAGGGAATTATGGGGAAGAATTAATAGTGGAAAAAAGAAAATTTCATGAAAATTAAATATAAGGAGAAACTAGTAGGAAAGAATAGTATTTCCAAGAGCAATACTGCTAATGTGGCATGACAAGCTAATATGGCACGGCGTGGTTGGGCACCCATCATGGCAAGGTAAAAAATAGTCGTTAATATTATATGAAGTAGCCAATGGCTAAAGAAACTAGTTGGTAAGACATTAATGGGCGACATCAATGAGATCGCAAGGTCGAAGTTGCATTCATTCATTATTAATGATTAATGTGGCATGATATAGGTGGTCGACACCATTGACTTGGCAAGAAACAACTCTTATAATTCACCCTTTCGTTAAATGACATAGCACAACACTGATGGGCGATGTTGCCATAATAGTTTGAAGCATAGCCAGAGGTGACATGATGTGGGATGTTAACTTGACTACAGCTTAGTGGAGGTAAACCTATTGAGTTAATCATGACTTCACACGTGGCATAAGACCAGTTGACGTTGCAGTCTGCCCGAAGGCAGCATACTCTAGAGAGTAGCTTAAGCTGAAATTTTCAACCAAAAGATTTGTTTCACATTAAAAATCATAGAAAAAGAGTTGAAATGGATGGAAAAATTAAAGCTTGCTGCTAAAAACGAGAACTAAGCATGGATTCTAAACGATTAGATAGCACGATAGAGGTCACTAGGTAGACCAATGTTTGGGTCACCTAGATGAGAATGAATAAAATTGAAGACATCTACACATCCAAACGAGGTTGAAGATCAAAGAAACTACTTAAAACTTTTCGATATATCCTAGTAGGGCCTCTTTAAAGTGAAGTCAATGTTGTTGAAGACTGGAAGTGGGTGTTTCCTAGGCATACTGCACTTCTCAAATTAGCCCTCCATTTGTTGCTAACAAGCGTTGGTGAGAAGCCTATAAACATTCTAAGAAAAAACACTGCATTTTCTTTAAAATTCATAAAAAGATTTTACTATAAGAAACTTTCAGTTGAGATCTTGTGTTAAAGAGGAGAAATTCTATATAAAGAAATAGGGGACTTCATTTCCTTAAATAAATATGCTTGAATTAAGATATTAATAAATCTTTATTAAATTATCTATTTTTAAATTGTTTAATGTTTGTAGATGTATTGTGTTATAGAAATAATCTTATAAAAACTTTCTTTAGTAAATATTTATTTTGGAGAAGAACGGGGTGAGCAAGTGCAAACTGTCATATTTTCTTTATAAAAAATGCTTCAGTACCTAACGATGGAGTAAGTATGAAGTTTTGAAAATCTAAACAAAACTACCCTCTAAAAATTATTTTTCAAAGTAAGAAATCAAAACGGTACTAATTTTTGGGTGTTTTAAGGGGCCTAAACCTTCCCCAAGTATAACCAATTCTTAGACTCAGAATCTTACTTTTCTAAAAACCAGTTAATCCTTATTTTAAAAATGGTTGCCAATCACTCTTAAAAAGGTTAGTGGCAACTCTCTAAGTCTTCTCATGTTGATGGTTTCCCTAATTGAATCCTTGATCATGAATTCCGACAACTCCATTGGGGATCGAACCCAAAATGTCTAGTTTTATAAGAGAGCTAGACCAAAATTTTGATTTCTATCCTATTTTATATTTTATTTCTTTATGTTCCTTGCTTGCTACATTTTAATAAATTGCTTCATATTGACGTTTTATTTTCTTGTTTGATATGTTTTATTTGTTTCAAACTATTCATAATATAGCATACATGACAAATATAACATAAGCTCTAAAGCTAAGCTTCACCTTTTAGGAAAAATATGGGTAGCCATGCCTCCAAAAGAACACCTCTTTTTCGAAAAGCTAGTGAAGTGTTTCACTTAGATTGAACCAAGGACATGTTAGTAATCCTAAACATTATTTGTCATCGCGATAATAACAAGTCTCAAAGAGCTCTTATTAGTTCGATGAGAGGAATTAAAGAACCTTTAGAAGTCTATCTTTATCCACATAGTTAAGGCATATAGTTAACTTAAGGTAGAGCCATGGTTAGAAAAAACAAAACTGATAGGAACACACATGAAGAATTATTATGTTTTATATCAGTCAAAAATTTATCTTTCTATAATATCTTCTTTTTATTTCCAAGAAACATAAAAATTTCACCAGTACTTGTTAAAATTAAAGACATCTTATGTTGGTCTGAGAAAAACCAATCAAAAAAGAGAGATGGCTTGAATACTCAAATTAAGTTGCCACCTGAGACTAAACTTGTAAAAAATAAAAGTGGCTTAGTAGAGTTAACCTTATCATAGAAAATGATGGATGAATAAAATCTGAATGGATTTGCTGATGAATATGGTTATACTAGGCATTTTTTCAAAGCCCCCATAGAGGAACACTTGGAACCCCTTTCATCATTATTTTAATTTTTGGAAATGTGACTTAATGTCAACTGTAAAAGAGTATACCTCATTGTTAGGGCTAAAACCAATGAAGCCCAATAAATTATACATCAATAAAAAGAACTTAGTTGAGGAGCAACTAGGATACTTTTTAGGGATATGTAAAGTTGAAGCTAAAAAGGTTATTCATCATCACAGGGCCCTTAGCTATGTTACACAAAAGTTCTTTTTCTTCTGCATTAAAGATCATTTGACCAAAATGTCAAGAAGAAAAGGGTTAGAACTACCGATCTATAGGCTTCTAATATTCCTTAAAGTGCAAAATGATGTAGAGATTTGGTAATGGATTTCCTGGTTGCATGTCCTTACAAAGTAAATCTAGTCATAGTAATATTAGTAAGGTCCTTAGGACATTGTAAGAAGAATGGGACAAGATATTTACTTAGATATCATATGAGATTATTCTATTTAGAACTGGAACATTTTGCTGGGTGCCTTTACTCGAGATACAAGGAAGCATAAAGTATACATTATTAGTAGTACTAAACAGATGTGTATCAAGCAATGCGCCTCAGTCCTAAATGAGTTAATTGGAGGAATATTCGAGTATGATGAAGTACGATCGACATACGAAATAGAAAAAATTATATAAGCTTGGGAAACACCCTATCTAATGCCAAAAAGCAAGCATTGTAGTTGCCTACACCATGTGGAAAAACGGTAAAATTCAAGGAATAATCCCGCCAGCTTGGCTCTCATTAGTCAAAACCTTTTCATAAAATCAAGACAAGTAAAAACTGAATGCTTTTGAAAAGAGAAAAAGTCTTAAGAAGCTGAAAAAGTTAAATGGCAACAAAAGATAGCAGCTTGGAAATATGAAATCCAGAGACAAAAGGAGATTGTCAAAAAGGTTCAAAAAGAAAAGAATGAGGCTTTGTTTGAAATAAAGGAATTAAAAGCCCTCTACATCTAGAAGTTAAAGGATGACGGGAAAGTGCGTAGGATAGTCCATGAGATGGAAGAACTAAGAATAAAAAGGGACTTCTTCATGAGTGAAAGCATAGAAATACATAAGGAACTAAAGAGAAAAGCTGAGGCCCTACATGAAACAAAAAAGAAAAATAGAAAGCTCCAAAATATCATCTCTGTAAATCAAGAACAGACAAAAGAGATGAAACTATATCAAAAATAACAAGAAAAATAATACAAGTTAAGTTAAATCAACCAATAAGGATGATAGACTAAAGACCGATTGAAGGTTGAGCTGTAAAAAGCTAAAGTTAATGCCGAAGTATGGAGAAACAGGGCCAAAGAAATTTGCTTCCAATGGTATCAAGTCTAAGAGAAATATAGGCAAACGATAGATAATCTTGATACCTTGTGGATGCCAGTAGAGTTGGTAATACAAACAATCACTAATATGCACAGAGAAATTTGAAGGCATTATGAGAGTCTTTGATAGTGGCAACCAATGGAAATAGAGACCTTCCTAAGCAAAATATTATTATGTATCAAAAAACACAAGATGTTTTCAACTATGGACCTCAAATGAAACATTGATTATTTACTGACATGTTTCAAAAACCTTACAACAAGGAAAGCAAAGAAGCGCTTAGTCATCAAAGAATATAACACCTGCTTAAAAGCTTTACTACAAGAAAATATGAAAGACAACACAAGAATAGAGAGAATTTATATAGCTTAAGCTGAGATACCCCAGACCCAAATGAAAATGCAAAACCAAATGTTGTAAAATTACATGGACCTCCAGAACCTGATGGCCAAACAATTCTAAGACATGATAAAATCCATGGAAGTCTTAATCAAAGGAAAAACTACAGAAAAAAGGCCCTAGAACAAAAAAAAAAAAAGAAAAAACCTTTCATTTTCCAATCGGCTAGTCGAACCATAGCTAGAGCTTTAAAGAATGCCCAAATAACTAAAGGGGAAATAATGGCTATAGGCAAAGGAGCAGTAACAAGTACAAGGTCACCAACCTTGTTCATATCCTAGATGCTGAATATTTAGAGGAAGCAAAAAAGCCCATATAGTCTAGTGATCAATTGGAATTCTTAGCAGAAAAAACTAAAGAATTCTAAGGAGCAAGGGTCCATATGAGACATCGAAAATCTTAATCTAGTTCTAAGATTAGTTATCCCTCATAAATTTAAAATGTCTAAATTTGATAGATATGATGGCACTAAATGCCTAAAGAAGCATTTTAAGGTATATTTGCATAAAATGCATGGTCACAAGGTAACCAAACATTACAAATACACTACTTCTAAAAAGCCTGCAAGAAAAAGCATTGGATTGGTATACAAACCTAAAAGAATCAAATATATAAAGTTGGAGGGATTTAAGCATGGCCTTCCTTGATCATTACCAGCATATGGAAGATTTAGCTTCCAATAAATAACCCTCTAAAATATGATCAAAAAAAAGGGACGAAACTTTAAGGAATATGTACGATAATGGAGAAAGGTCAGTTGAAGGTGCAAGCCCAATTAACTGAAAGGGAGCTAACAGAGAAATTCATTAAGACCCTTAAACTCTATTTTATGAGAGGCTACTAATTATGATGGCGCAAAGATTTATCAATATGGTAAAAATAGGTGAATTCACCAAAGATACTATCAGAACAAGCATATTAAATGATCATGCTCGACAAAAGATATCTTTTTCTCTAAAAAAGAAAGAAGGGAAAGCAAACTTTATCTCCAAACCCTCAAGTTTGATGTACCAGGCATTCCCAAAGAATGTGGCAAATGTGAATAATGAGCTAGCACAACAAAGACCATAAAAGTCAAAGGTGCTTATCGAGCTGATATCGTACTCATTACTCTAAATTATTCTCTTAGCTCATGGAACAAAAGTGGGTTGCCCCTCTGTCTGTAAAGCCACTTTAGCCCCTATAACCTAAGTGGTATGATACGAATGCCATATGCAGTTACCACAATAGAACAGTGGGCACAATGTTGAGAACTGCTTAACATTTAAGTACAAGGTTAATCCCTTATTAATAATGGAGGATTGGGATGTGAAGCCACAAATAGCGTGAATGCGGCTAATAACCCATTTCTTACTTCCACGAACTATTAGGTGAATATGATAGAGATAGACAATGATATTTATGAAATTACAATGGTTGAGGAGTTAAACCATTCATTCCTTAGGCTATGGCAAAGAAAGAGGCTCTTAAGTTTTCAAAATTCATCAAACACATTGAGTATAACATGATTAATTAATAGGTAAACCCCAGCAAAATTCTCACTAATGTCACTAATTCTTAACTCAAAACCTCACAGGGATGCTTGATGAAAATATTAAATAATACTTATGTATCACATTAAATCGCTATAAAGTACATGGAGGATCCACTAATGCACTATACATCTAAATAAAATACATAAGGATCACTATATCCAAGGTATTAAAAAATAGCGAGTCTTTCTTAAACGCCATGCCTTGCCTCACATTGGATAAACTCCTAGTGGACATCAATTTTTTGAGAATGAGTTTTATTATAGTAAGGGCATTCAACGGAATGAGCAACGTAGTATGGGGAATGATCGACCTGATAGTAAAAATAGATTCTATACATTACTTTATTGAATTTCAAGTGATGGATATATTTCCATCATACAACAATTTATTAGGAAAACCCTGGATCATTCATCTAGGGAAATTCCATCCATTCTACATTAAAAGGTCAAAATAGTTATGGGGGAATAACTCATCATAATACAAGATGAAGATACCTTAGTGGCATCAACAATAAAAGAACATCCCTACATTGAAGCATCAAAGCACAAGGAAGCCTCATTCCAGACATTCGAATTTGTGAACGTCACTAAGTGCATTTAAGCCTGGCATGAACCTGTTGGGAATTGGTTAAGCTTTAGAAGTTGATAAGAACAAAAAATGATTAGGTTTGGGATATGAGCCAACAAGAGCTAATAAGAAAAGAATAAAGAGAGAAAAAGAAAGTGAGGAGGAATCAAAAAAGAAAATGGATCTGATCACTTATAGTGGACATTTCAACCGAATTTTCAAATCAATTAGATTTTATATCACAAATTAGCCTTTAGTAGAGGATTCACCAATAAAGAAAAATATAATCGAACTAATTTTTAGAATAAAAAAGGAAAATAAAAAGTCATCCTTCAACTTTGATAAGACTTTCTGTAGAATAAATAGGCAAACAGTGATCCTTCGAAATATATACTATTGCATCATGTGTACTTCTTTTTGTATTAATAAAATTACATATTTGACTTCACATTTGTTTTTTCTTATGAAAGAATATGGCATGCTTTCGTCCATAAATTTTGATGGTGAAAACTTTAATAAAAGGAAACCCTAAAATCTTTGAAAAACTATATCCTAGAAGTATGGAAGGAGATTGTGAAATACCCTCGAAAATTTTATGACAAATTAAACAGGTGGAAAAACAAATAAGCCCACATAAGGAAGAAATAGCGACGATCAATTCAAGGACTAAAGAAGATAAAAAAAGAAATCAAGATTGGTACTACCTTGATATCAAAAATAAAAAGAGAGCTAATGAGATTACTACAAGAATAAAGAAATATATTTGTATGGTCTTTTAAAGGCATGCTTGGACTCGATTACAATATCGTAGAACATAAGTTACCTTTAAAACCGTAGTGCCCCCAAGTTAAATAGAAACTCCGAAGAATGAAGCTTGACATGCTAATAAATAAAAAGTACAAAAATTGCTGGATGTGCGGTTTATTGAAGTGATAAAATATCTTGAATGGTTGCTAACATAGTCCCCCTTATGAAAAAAGATAGGCGTGTGAGTATGTGTGTAGACTATCAAGATTTGAATAAATAAAAATTTAAGTATGTGTGTAGACTATCAAGATTTGAATAAACAAAAATTAACTTCCCTTTACCTTATATTGACATATTAGAGGACAATATGGCAAAATTTTCACTATTATCCTTTATGGATGGTTATTCAAGTTATTATCGAATCATGATAACCCTAAAAGACCATGAAAAGACTACTTTTATAACTATGCAGGGAACACTTTGCTACCACGTAATGTCATTTGGACTCAAAAATGCAGAGGCTACATATCAAAAGGCTATGGTAGCACTCTTTCATGATATAATGCATAAGTCTATAGAGGGGTATGTGGATGACATGATAGCAAAATCTCACAAGAACGAAAGCCATGTGAAAAACTTGCTACAACTTTTTGAAAGGCTAACACAATATGGGTTAAGATTAAATTCGAATAAGTGTATTTTTTGCATACAATTAGAAAAATTATTGGGATTTATATTCAATTAATAAGAATCAAAGTAGATACTAATTAAGTGAAAGCCATCTATGAATCACCATTACTAAAGACTATAAAAGAAGTTAGAGGATTTATGGGCCAACTTAATTACATTTCAAGGTTCATTTCTCAAACAACAAATATCTGCCAGCTAATATTTAATATATTGAAATGATCCTAAGGAATGGAATAAAAAATCTCAATAAGCTTTCGATAAATGAAAGTGTATCTAACAAATCCCTTAATAGTGATGCCATTAGTGCTTGACAGACCCTTCTTTTTATATACAACAGTACATGAAAAGTCGTTGGAATGTGTATTAGCATAACAAGATGATTCGAGGAAAAAAGAATATGCCATTTATTATCTAAGTAAAAAGTTTATTGATTCTTAGGCCAATTATTCACCAATTGAAAGATATGTTGGCAATGGCTTGAGCTGCCTAAAGGCTTTGTTAACATTTATTAAGCCACATTACATGGATCATTGCCAAACTGAATCCTATAAAATATCTATTGGAAAGTTGTTTTTATCAAGAAGATTGGCACAATGGTAGGTTTTGTTATCAGAATTTGACCTAACATATACTTTTTAAAAATCTATCAAAAGTAGTAGTATACCAAATTTTTTAATAGATTATACCAGCAATGAGTATTAGCCAGTAAGTTTTGATTTTCCTAAAGAAATTTAATGATCATTATTAAAGAGCCAGAGTAGTATGAGGATTACTGGCATATGTATTTTGATGGAGCCTCCAATATTCTCAAGCATGGCAATGGAGTAGTGTTGAAATCTCTAGAAAGACAGTATTGTCCATTCACGGTGTGCCCATATTTCATCTCAACTAATAACGTAGCAAAATATGAACCACATATCATGAGATTGTGTGCGACAATCAATAATAAGGTAACACATATTAAAGTATTTGATGATTCAGCCTTAATGATATATTAGTCAAAAAGCAACTGGATAATTAAAAACTAAGAAACAATGAAATATTATTCCTTAGTAAAAAAATTAATCATGAACTTTAAAGAGATAACCTTCCACCATTTGCTTCTAGAAGAAAACCAAGTGGCTGATGCTTCGACAACATTGGCTTTCATGTTCTAAATAAATGATTCATCACTAGCATTGCCAATAAAAATGAGCATTCAAGAGTCGTCAGCATATTGTGTTGAAATTGAAGAAAAATTACGAAAAAAAAAAACCATGGTATTATGATATTTAAAAATATTTAGAAAGTCAATATTATCCAAAAAATGCTAAGATAATGTTGAGACGATTAGATGCAAACCTTATCTTAAATAATAAAATCTTATATAGGAGATGTTTTGATCAAATGCTACTTTAATGTGTTAATAAAAATGAGTCCACGATGATAATGAAAGAAATACATGAAGGGGTGTGTGGTACTCACGCTACCGGACTAAAAATGGCCAGACAAATCATAAGAATAAGGTACTTCTAGTTGGGAATGGAATGGGACTATATCCAATATATGAGAAAATGCCATAAATGCTAGACTCATGAGGACAAAATACATGCTCTGCCATTGCTTTTACACATAATGAATTTAACATGGCCATTCTCCATGTAGGGTTTCAATGTAATCAGACAAATATCTCTGAAGGCTTTTAATGGGCATTGATTTATCTTGATATTTATAGACTATTTCACCAAATAGGTAAAGAAAGGGTTTTATTCCCACATTACAAAATATAATTCTTGAAAAACAAAATTATTTGTAGATATAGGCCTCTAAAGAGAATCATCTCAGATAATGTAGCCAACTTGACCAACCAACAGATGAAAGAAATATGCACTTAATTCAAAATAAAGCACCATAATTCTACCCCTATAGACCTAAGATGAGCAGAGTGGTAGAAGCTGCCAACAAGAATATTAAGAAGACAATTCAAAAGATGATATTGACATACAAAGATTGGCATGACATGTGGCATTTGGCCTTGCATGCTTACAAAACTTTAGTAAGGGTGTCGACTAAGGCAACCTTATATTGTTTGGTCTACAATATAGAAGCAGTATCACCAATAGAAATACAGATTCCATACTTCAGATTTATTATGGAAACTCAACTAGAAGAAGCAGAACGGATCATATCATAGTATAAGTAGCTAAATATGATAGGTAAAAAGAGATTAAGAGCCATTAGCTGATGACAGCTTTATTAAAGTAGAATGGAAAGGGTGTATAATAAGAAGGTGAATCTTACGCAATTTAAGGGAGGAGAATTAGTGTTAAGAACACATACCTAAAAATGTTATTGACCCAAAGGGGCAAATGGGCACCCAATCAAGATAGAACATATATGGTAAAGAAGGTGTTCTCTAGAAGGTCATTCATTCTATAGGCAATGGATGAGGAGGACCACCTAGCCCAATAAACTCAAAGCATTATTAAGAAATACTATGTGCAGAGCCTTTCTTTTCAAATAAGGAAATCAACTATATGATAATAGTTATTGTTAAGAAGAAATGGACTTAGTAGTTATTAATTGGCAAAGGAATGAAATTTTGTTCTCTTATATTCACCTCGAAATGAAATTTGCTCATATCTTATTGATGCATTGTGCATCATTGTTAAGATTGCATGATTGGATCTCTATTTAAAAAAATTTTAACCTCAAGGTAAAGATGACTTTCTAAAATGGATAATCTTGTTAAAATCAAGGAGAAAAGAATTTTTTTAAAGGAAACACTTTGAAAAAGTAAAACAAGAGAGTACACATAGGGAGCGCCTTTATTAGGAGATCCTAAACCATTAGCTGGATTATTCATTTTTTTAGCAATTATGATTTCCAAAAAGGGAGTGAAAAATTGAAAAGGATCCAATTATTCCTCAAAAATAGAAAAAGAAAAGAAAAGGTTCTATCAACAAGTTATATGCTTTAATGACTAAGTAAAAGTTCAAAAAAACAAAGAAAAATCCCAATGAGAAAGAACACAAGACAAATATCATCCCCAATGAAAGAGATCTCAGTTGTAAAAAAAAAAAAAAAGACATCATACACAAAATTCTATCAATTGTTGAACAATTTTTGATAGTAATAAATCACATTGCAAAAAATTTATAAAAAGAATGAGAATCACTTCCTAGCTAATTTGGTATCTTAGAATGAATATGAATCAGTTTCCAATGATTAGCAAGATTTAGAATGATTAAAAGAGTGCGAATCACTTCTTAGCCAATTTCTACCTAAGGAGGAATGTGAATCACTTCTTAAAGGTTACTAAATCGGAGCAACAAGATAAATGTGAGTCACTTCATAGTTGACTCTGTAAGACTAGATTAATAGAAAGATATGCATCGCTTCTTAGATAACTTTATAAATTTAGGATACCAAAAAATAATATGAATCACTTCTTAGTGGAAGCACTAAGATGAAATGGCAAGGAATATATGAATTGCTTCTTAATCGATGCCAAAAATTCGATGCCTCAGGTTGAATGGGAATTGCTTCCTCAAAGTAGCCAAAATTGGAGCTATAGGATGAATGTGAATCACTTCCTACTTGACTATACTTATCGAAAAAAGAAAAAAGAAAAAGATACTAAATTATGAAATTCTTCTTAATTGATCTTGCAAATTTGATACCTTACGTTAAATGAGAATCGCTTTGTGAAGGTTGTCAAATTGGGTCAGTAGGATGAGATCAAACAAGAAAAACAACAAAAAAAACGAACATAATAGAAGAGCAAAAAAAAAAAAGAGGTAAAGAAACAAAAAGAAGAGAGAGAAAAAAAGAAAAAAACATGTGAATAAGCAAAAAATAAGGAGAAAGTTTAAGGTAGAATTAAAAAAAAAAAACTCATGAGGACAAAATTTGTCATATCTTAATCTTTGTTTCATTTTTTACCCTTAAAATGACCAAGGGTAGCTATCGATACTTAAATTTTTCTTTCACTAGATTCTAAAAACTAAAGGTGCCACTATTAGCATGTAGTTTAAAGAATAGTAGCATCACTCTTGAAGAATACTATTTAAATAGGGTCGACAGAGGGAGAAATTAGACATTAGAGGGACAATATGGTAAGTGATATCCTAAAATTAGAAAGTAGAGTGTCAAGACTTTCATTTCATAATCTTTAACACTTACCCCAAGGAGGGTCTGCAAGGAATTGTAAAGAGTCTGCCTAGAGCTAGGGAGAATTCGCATGGAAATGGAAAAATCTAAAGAAAACATATTAAAGTTAGGAAATGACTACTAGGGCATATAGATCTAGATTCTAAGTGAAGAAGAGTGTCTAAACACAATTTTAGTTCATTTTTGACATTTTTCCTTGTTAGAATCTATCTACAATAAGAGGAGTCTAAATTTTTAGGAATTAGTGATAGATAGTTTAGCTGAGGTTATAAATTAATAATGTGGATGCTGAAGTGTTATTTTTGGTAAAGGTAAACTCTCCCCTTCTCATTTAACATTTTTGATACTCATTCTAAGGACACTATTCCTATTTGTTAGAAATGTCTATTTCCATATTTGGTAAAAAAACGGTAGGGTCTGTTGTGAGGAAAGTTGAGGATTTTAAGATTATTAATGTTACTTTCATCATATAACAGTAATCTAAAAAGGAGAATATACTAAGCATTTAGAAAAGAAGTCTATTTTATTTCTATAAGAGTAATTACATCAAAATAAAAGGAAAAGTAGTTGATTAATTAGTCTTTTCCTCAACATCAACAGTCTCCCTCTTGAGTTCTTATAGAATTTAGTTCATAGAGTTTAAGGATATGATATAAGACTCCTCACAAAATAAATCACAATAAGAGTAGTTTGAGAAGTACAAGATAACATTAGCGCAGAGGTGACAAATTTGAGATTAAGGTGTGGAGACTCCTTCTAAGCCTAGGCCCTAGTGTCCTTCCATATCTTTTAAAATTAAGGATTATCTCTAAAAGCATTTATAGCCTCCTCCTTAGCTGCAACCAGCTATTCTAAATAATTTAACTTTAGTTTCTCCTATTAAAAACTGAAGTCTACTTTCATCTTCTCCATCTCTACCTTCAACATAGCAATCTTTTGATCCGATTGCTTGTTTTGCACCTGAAAAGATGAGAATTGAGCTAACAATTCACCTCTTTTCTTTTAATCTTTTTTAAGAGCCTTCTTAACTTCCTTAACAATAAATTCAGCTTGATGCTAAATCTTGTACTCTTTAGTTATTAAAGCAGATTCTTGGACAGTAAACAATTAAAAAAAGTCACATATAAATAAGGAAAAAAAAAAGGGAAAAACATATATGGTTTAAGTTGAAGAGGGAGACTTTTATCTTAGCAAGTAGATTAGACATTCTATCTATATGTGCCCTCTTCCTATCGAAAAGCATAGATGATGTAAAAGTCGATAACCATTCCATGAAAGATTTTCTTGATGTTTAAGGCTGGGGAAGTAGTGGTGATAATTGTAGTCTTTTACTAAGAAAAAAAGTCTTCAAAAGTCACCATCTGGAGCACTTTGCTGTTGATCTAGCTTTCTGAAGAAATAATGTTGCTACCTTCCCTTTCTTAAAAGAAGGGCCACGAGATGTCTTTTAACCACCTCCATCACCCTTTTAAAACTTCATTTCTCTCCTCTCGGTATAATTAGAAAGTGGTATGCAAAGTAAAAGGAAAAAAAGTTAGTGATAGTATACCAAAAGCATGAAATTTCATATCATAATATGAAAGTCATTACTTGATGAGGGAGACTCCTATTCATCTTAAGGAAGGGGTTTAAGAGCTTGCTTTGGAAAGGGTCTCTTAATAGAAGGAAGGAATCTTGGAAAGATAGAAGAAGAATAGGCTGATGTAAACTCTGAGGGAGAGTCTACTTATGCTTGAGATTGAGTATAGGGCAGGATGGAAGGCTTTCTAGAGGACAACCAAAGGGGAAGATCTTAAAAGACTAAATAGGAATGTACTTCAATTATCCAAATCTCTTCAAAATAAATAGACATTAGTAGAGTGTTCTTGCTGCTCACCAAAGTCTTCATGGAGAAATTATTACCACAATCCTAATTAGGAAGGGTTCATTAGTTGATCGTAGGGAGAATCCTATTTTAGAGTACCTAGAAGTAAGATTAGCTTCAATGCTTCACTACCTTTGGCAGGTTAAAGGTAAAGAGACTGGTTCTCTTGGAAGAAATGTACTAGAATCTCTTAGGGAGGCCTAGTAAGTTTTTAGTTATTTCAACTTAAACAATTAAGAAAATAAAAAAGGTGCAAGCTCTAAAATTGTGAAATCTAGGCACTTACTAAAAAAGGAAACTAAGATTCTCTAAGGGTTAGGAACTAATTGAGAATAGGACACTCGATAATTTTCACAAACCTTTTAGAACAGAAAGCTTAAAAGGAGTCTTATACTATCTTTAAGACACTCTTCAAAAATGTAAAAGGTGCCTAGCTTTTTAGACCAGGACCTCTCATCTAAGGTGGGTATCACCATGCTTACTTAGGCTGAAATCTTATAAACTTTCATAATTCTTACTAAATTTGTATTTGTAATTATTGAAAGACTTTCAAATTCCATGATAAACTAGAGTATACAAACTAAAAAGAGTAAAAGAGTGAGGATTACATAAGTTACAAAGAGAGAGAGAGAAAGAGAGCTTTGCTGCTAAAATGGAGATTCGCATGAGGAAATCTGAAGAGTAATAAAAAAGAAAGATAGAGTTTCTAAGGCAAAAAAAAAAAGAGAAAAATTATGGGGAAGAAATGACGGAGTAAAAAGAAAAGAATTTTAGAAAAATTGGCCATTAAAAGAAAGCAATAAGGTAAATTAGTATCTTAAAGAGTTATGTTGCTGATGTGGCATGATGAGCTAACTTGGCATAGAGTTGTTGTATGCCTTTAATGACAAGGCAGGAAATAACTATTAATGATAAACAAAGCGATTGATGTGGCTGGAGAAATCAGGTGGCAAGATGTCATTAGGTGAAACTAATGAGATGGCAAGGTAAGAGCTACATTCATTCATCATTAACGACTAACGTGGCATAACCAGTGGGTAACGTCACTAAAATAGTAAGAAATAGTTTTGATAATTTACCTTTCATTAATGATGTGGTAGGATGCTAGTGGGCAATACTGCCACAACAATCTAAAGCATAGCAAAAAGTTACATGGTATGGGATGATGACTTAGCTACAGTCGAGTAAAGGCATACCTAATGAGTCAGCCACGACTTCACATGAGACTAAAGGCCTACTAACATGGTAGTCTGCTCAAAGGTAACACACTTCATGAAGTAGCTTAATCTAAATATTTTAGTTAAAAGACGTGTTTCAGATTGAAAATCTTATAAAAAGGTTGAAATGCATGGGAAGATTAAAGCTTGCTACTAGAAACGAGAATTGAGCCCAAGTTAAAAAAGATTAGGCAACACAATGGAGGTCACTGGGCAAACCATTCTTGGGTCATCTAGATGGGAATAAACGAAATTAAAGACATTTCCACATTTAGATGAGGCCGAGGATCAAAGAAACTAGCTCAGATTTACCGACGTACCTCGGTAAAGCCTCATAAGACCTTTTAAAATGAAGTCGACATTGTTGAAGGCTAAAAGTGGGTGTTGCTTGGGCATACTACACTCTATGAAAAGCCTATAAATAATTATTGAAGCCTTCAACCAAGGACATTGAGAGATTCGCATTCACAATCACATTCACGCATTCATAGAAGAACTCTATTTCTCTGATGCCTATAAACATTCTTAGGAAAAAACAATATATTTTCTTTAAAATTCAAAGAAAAAAAAAAGCTTTTGTTAGAAGAAACTCTGAACTAATATCTTATATTAACAGTATGTTTGGTTCGCAAGAATATCAATTCTTTTCTTACTTTATTTCACACGGATTTACTTTTTTAATGTTTGGTTCATTTTTATCAAATAATTGTAATTCTTTAAGAAATTTTTATTCCTTGAAAACTCAAAATAAATATTTCGAAGTAAACCCTTAGAATAGCTATCCCATCAAAACAAGGAATTGCTATATTTTTCTATTTCTAACGTACCCTTAACAAATATATATTAATATATATATATAATAACTTTATTTTTTATTTTTTAAATAATTTACCAAAAAGGAAAAAAGTAAAAAATACTATTATTAAAATATTAATTAATTTTAATTTTAAAATATTAATATTTAAAAATAAAAATAATTATTAATATATTATTTAGTTAATATTATTTTTATAATAATTTATTATTATAAAATATTTATTAATTAATATTATTTTAAAAAAATTAATTAAATTATAATTAATTTAGTTGAAGGATATACTAGTCTTTTAAACTTGTTTCAATTGCTTTCCTACCTTATTTTTTGATGAACCAAACACATAAAAATGAATTCATATTCTATTCAATTTCGATAAACCAAACATAATAATTCTTTTTTATTCCGCTTATTTTCTATTTACAAAGAATACTCATTCTATTCTTTCTCTATTCTATTTTATGAACCAAACATGTTGTAAAGGAAATAAGAAAATCTAGTTAAAGAGTAAGGGACTTCAAGAAGTATAAGAGCTATCTCTTTAAAAATTATTATAAATTATTTATTTTCTTGAATAAAGATACTTGAATTAAGATATTGATAGACCTTTATTAACTTATCTATTTTGAAATTATTCAATGCTTGCAGATGTATTGTGTTATAGAAATACTCTTACAAAAACTCTTCTTTAATAAATATGTCATGATTAAAAATATATCATATATAGTTTTCTAATCCTTATTTTGGAGAAGAATGAGGGTAAGTAACTGCAAACTATCCTCTTCTATCTATAAAATATGTTTTGATACATCGAGATGGAGCAAGAACGAAATTCCAAGTACCTTAACTAACATACCCTTCTAAACTTATTATCCAATGTAAGAAATTGAAATGACACCAATTTCTAGGTGTTTTGGGGGTGTTAGTCCTTTCTCAAGTGTAATGAACTCTCAAACATAGAATCTCACTTTTTTGAAAAATCAATCAAGCCTTATTTTAAAAATGGTGGTTCATCGCACCTAAAAAGGTTAGTAGCGACTCCTTAATTTTGCCCAAGCTAAGGGTTTCCTTAATTGAATCTCGATCATGACAATACCAAGATGGAGGAATACAAAGATGGACAGAGAGAGAGACACTTAAATCCAGAAATAAAAAGATGCAAAACATAGAAACGTCTCTCAGAATACAAAAATGGCTAACCTCATTCTAAAAAGATACAACAATTTCACCACCTTTTCTCATAAAAAATGGGTCTATTTATGGGGAAAAAAAGGCATAAAAATTCAAAATATTATTATGAAAAACAAGGGTCCACAATGTTGGATAATTTACTCATGCTAAAATGTGTGCTTTGTGCAAATTTCACTATGAACTATCCTCCAACTTCTTGAGTTTTCTAGATTCTTTCCTTCTAAACAGTTGTGCACTTAAAACTTGATGTGAGATCAAGGTCAATCATATTGGGATTGTCTTCATTAGATTCTTGAGTTTTCTTTCAGTAGCTGTATCCTTGAAACCCGACATGAGATCAGGATCAATCGTATCAAGGGTTAAATTAAGTTTAAAATCTAATATGGTATCAGAGATTAAATTACATCTAAAACTCGATATGACATCAGGGGTTGAATTGCAACTACACCTAAAACCTGATATGTTACTGCATTTGGAACCCGATGTGACATTGAATGTTAAATTATAGCTATGTTTTCGAGCTATAAATTACATTTGGAATTTAATATGACATTATAGGTTAAATTACAACTTCCCATGAAACCCGATATAAGATGAAAGTTAATGACATCTAGTGTTGGATTGATCTAATGAGAGAATTGAGTCGATCACATTGGGAACAAGTTAATTTTGATGTAAGATCAAAATCAATCACATTTTGTACATAAATTAAATTGATTTAATATGAGAACTAAGTCATCACATTGGAATCAAATTGGTTTTGATGTGAGATAAGAATCGATCACATCAAGAATAAAAATTAAATCTGACATTTGATGTGAGATCGAAGTCAATTACATTTAGTATATTGCATCTGTAACCCAATGTGAGATCAATCAATCACATCGAGAGTTACATCTATAAGCCGATGTAAGATCAAAATCAATTTTATTATGGAAAAGTTAATGTAGATGTGAGATCAAAGTCAATCGCATCCAGAAGAAGTTGATGACATCTCAGGTTTAATAAAAATGATGAATGCCATATCCGAGTGGAATTTCTCACCTATAGCTATTTATTATCGATTTAATGTTGATTCACTATTACTTTGCTTATCTAACATTGATTTTATTATTTTATTATTATTATTTGCAATCATTTCTATTATCACTTATCCCTTGTACATCTAAATCTTGATGTGAGAGTGGACTAACCATATCAAGGTAAAAGATAAGGTCGTAATAAATTGTATCAAGTTAAAACATGTAAAATCAACCACATTAGGGATTAGGTTTAATGCTACATCGGGTTAACTATATCAGGGTTATCTCTTGATCAGTCATTAAGATTTTCAATCTTACGTTGGGTACAATACGCTCATTAATTATGTTTAACCTCACATCAAGATAAGGTATGCTCATTAAGCTAATCTCAATCTGATGTTGGGTAAAGTGTGTTCATTAAGGTATTCTTGACCTAACATTGGGGTAAAATGCTCATTAAACTATTCTCAACCTAACATCAGGGTAGGATATGCTTAGTAAGCTAATCCTGACTTGACATGTGGGTAGAATATGTTCATTAAGCTAATCCTAACATGATGTCAGGATAGAATATGCTCATTATCTCGACCTTGAAATTGACAAATATCTCGATGTTGACATGACAGTGTTATCTCATTCTCATATTTCTACTAACACTTAGCCAAGTTTAAGCATTCTTTTAACTTTAATAGACTCTTTAGGAGTAAAAATTAGGTGTCTATAACTAGATGTTGTTTAATGATTCCGCAAGGTATGGAATCATTTATAGTCAGGTAACCATCTATAATCTTAGTCTATTTTATTTTAGTTAAATGTATGTTCTTTGTACCTAACTATAATTATCTTTTTTTTTTCTTTATATCTAACCACCTAGACAACCTGAAAGGTGATTAAGCAGGATTAAAGCAGAGGACATCAAGTAACCCAGTAAGATCACCTAGTTGCATTTACAGCTCTTATGTGATTCTGGAGATTGATTGTATAAGCAATGCATGTTTTCATATTAGTTAAGCAATAAATATTTTCTTGTTGGATAATTTTAAAAACTTGCATAAGTACTGGATATTTCATATTTCTATATAATGTACTTTCTTAAAGAAACAAATGAAGACCATTTACTTTATTGATTAAGTTGTTAGAAAGCTGTGTAATGTTGGATAATGAGCAAACAAATCATTTTTGAAAATTTACTTTGTTTCATATTGTATAATTGATTTGTATAATGTGAAGAAGTTTTAACTTCTCCAAGGCAACTTCAGTCTTTTGATTGTATGTTTTTCTTTGTTCCAATTAATTTGACCGTATTGCATTTGGTAATTTGTTAAACCTAAAAATAAAAAAGATTACATAGAATCATATTAGTTCCAAATGGCATACAATATTTAATAATCCAAGAGATAGAAAAATTAAAAAAAAAAACATTTGATTATCATATGAGTTTTAAAGGGAGCATTTGATAAAGTAAGAAAAAAAATTGATTAAATAGTTTAACTCTTTCTTAAGATCATTCAACACAAACCATAATATTATGAAGCTTACAGTTCATAAGATCACCAATAAAGATTCTCATATTACACTTATAAGTTTAAAGCTTACAACCCCTAAGCCTAAGATAATTCTTCAACTCATTCACCTAATGCTTCATCACCTTTTCTACCTTTTCTTTATCAATACAAACCATGACATAACAATGAAGACCACAAATAGGCTCAAAGATAAAATCAGCAAGCCTCATACCATGCCAATTCAGGTTTAACCTTGTTCATCCACTCAAACACATCCACTCAAACACATTATGTACAACTCGACGTGCATGTGGGCAAAGACGTGGATCATGCCAACGAAAGAATCTATAATTTCTCAGCTGTATCAATATACAAAACTTGTGAATTGACTTGCAATAGTAATTAACACTAAACTAAACTAAACTAAACTAAACTAAATATCAAACAATTTCAAACACCAAACTAAACTAAAATTAAATTGCATTAGATATAACATAATAAAAAATCAAAAGAACTAGTGCCAATGTAATTCCTAAATCAAAGCTATCCAAAACTACAAGATGCATGATCTAATGTAATGCATTACATGAAAGCCACAAGCAGAGATGTTTTAGAAACCTAACGATATCATGTGCTTTTAAAAATATAAGTATACAATTACAAAATTAAAGATTCTTTTTTATTCATTTATTTTATTCAAACTAAATGCACAGTGCATAACAATGAATATATGCAGTTCATTAAGCAATAATGTCCCGAATTATTTGCATCTCTAGTAGTATCAAAGCAATTAATAAATACAAATTACTACAATATAATTACAAGTAATTAATAAAGCACAACATATAGGAATTAACATAAGCAATCAATCTATTTTATAGTAAAATCAAAACTAATTTTAATAACAAGAAAACAAAAATCTTTTACAAATATCATTTAAAATCAAATCAAGAATACTAAAGTACATTAAGTCTTGGGCAACTGAAAAACTCCTCCCAAATTTTAAATAGTTCATGAGTCCTCAATAGCACATTGATTCCACAAAACATTGAACATCTTCATTCTTTTTAAGTTTTCTTTTTTCATTATTTGATTGATACGAATTTGTAGTCATTATACCTAATTGATGCGAAAAGATACAACAAAGTAAAGGAAGGAATGAGATGATCTATTGAAAACTTAATTTCCTTAAAGACAAAAAGTGTTAAGGGATAGGTACCTAATAATATCATATTTCAACAACAATTGATTTTTGCATTTGGTGGATGTAAAAAAAAAAAAAAAGTGCATGAATTCATTTTTGAGCCACACTGCTTCATTTGATGGTGATGAAAATGTTTTTTTTATGTAATTGTACATTAAAAAGCATACACTTTTCACCTGAGTGAGTAATACAATCAATTTTATGTGTTTTATTAACAAAGATCCTATATTGCAATTAGCACGCTACGTGAATCTTAATTTGATATATTTTTTTATATGGACTACAATTTAACGCTATACTCAAAATGTAGGTCCCTTTGATATAATTAAACTTAAAAATTATTATACATTATCTTAAAAGTGTCATCAACTCACCAAATAATTAAATAAAAATTAAGTAAAATAACATAATTAAAAAGTTAGGTTAACGAAATATTAATTTTAAAAAATTACTTAAAAATATAATTAATTAGATATTATTTATATATTTAAAATAAATTAATTCAAGATTTAAATCAATTTAATTATTTTATCATTTCCAATTAATTAATATTATAAATATTATTTATTAATAATTGTTATATAATATTATTAAAATAATATTTATAAAATCAATTTGACGTATATGAGCTAGAAATGAAAAAATTTGATATGATATATGGGTTGATGAGTGGAAATTTCAAGCTTCTTTATACTTTCTAAAGGCTTTACAGCAATCATAACTCTTTTGCTCGAAGCTACAAAAAGATTTCAAATAGTTAAAAGGACCAACCCAAAAAGATTACACTATTATTTTGATAATGAAATTCATTGAACTTAATGACCCAAGATATTTTTTTTTAAATAGTAATAAAAAAATTATTAACAGAAGGAGATTTGCTGAACTTGATGATCATTTCAATCATTGTTCCAACTTTTGCCATAATTTGAACAAAACAGTTCTTCTAGATCAAAAGAGAAGTGATCTTGAAACTGTATGAAACTAGTGAGTCTAAGTGCCTGTCCCTCTCACATAAACAACAGCTTCCACTATGTGAGAACATACTTAGAGAATTAACCGAAAGGATGTAGAGAATAAATTACATTTTTAAAAAATGGAATGCCTGATATTCAACCATAAATGAAATGTGTCACATGACACAGTAGGATGGAGGGTGCTAGGGCATCTTATGTTGGCAATGGAATAAGCTAAGCCATTTGGCATAAAATAATAGAGACATTTGACACTGAAATGCCTTTTAATTTACCTCATGTAACGAACTAAACTAAATTAGATTTTTAGAACCGACGAATCAGGCTATGTGGAGGATACATAGGGGAATCAATGTTTATCCTACATGAAACCAGGGATGATCTTGAAGAGCAAAGGGAATAAATGAAAATATGTTATATAAAGAAGAAAAGAAAGCAAGGGCACTAGTTGAAGAACAAACCTCATGAATATATATAAAAATATGCAAGTTGGGAGGCAGAAAGGGGTGCACTCAAAGATGATGCGCACCGAAGAGTCAAGTAGCCAAAACTGCAAGTCTTTGAAAGACTGGCTCCACTCGGACCCATACCCTATTATCTGAGTGCTCTGCAAAGAGAAAAGGAAATATATTTTATGGACAGAAATTGGAATCCGATTGATGGGTTTCTCCTTTAATCATTTCTCTCCCTTATACAGCTTTAAAGGAGGGGGAAAAAAAAAAGGAAAAGGAAGTGAGAGACAAAGGGAAACAGAATATTGCAGAGAAGACTTTGCTCGACCATTTAAATGACTCTTAGAGATATAATAACGTGCAATGATACAATGGTCATATCGAATTTCGGCGATACGAATGTTGAAAACTACAGTAAAAGACCAATAGCAGCTTAGAAAGAATAAAAGAATCAATTAGCTTTACAAAGAAAAGCACTTCGCTTTCATTTCCGCTTATATCTTTTATCTCTAAACAATTCATTCATTTCCCTGGAATTTTGTCTCTAAACCCACGACTTTCTTCACCCCGGCCGTTTGCCCTTCTTTTTCTTTATAGATTATTCTGTCCATATAGCAAAAGCAAATTCTCCCTACTGTCTACTGAGATATGGACATCCCGTGCTCGTAAATATAACGCAGACGACTGCATTTACAAGTTTGGATGACTTATCCTCCTTAGCTTTGACTCATTCTATGAAACGCACAAGCAGGTTGCCGAAAGAAGAAAGCGATGGAAGAATCCACAAAGAGAAAAATTCAATGGAGAAATGCAGAGTCCCAACCGATAACTGAACATGAACTGAATGTATAGATGCACATGCAGAGAAGAGTTGGAAGAATCTGACAGATGCTTCTGATGTGGTTTTATTAAGTGCCCTTTTACAAGTTTCACTGCCTCCCTTTGGTCCCAAAATACATGGAGCAAAGAGGCATCATGTCATTGTCCCAAGAAATACTGGAAAAAAGTGTTGAAAATAACCAAGCTACTTCCCTTGAAAGCGCTTTAATGGATTTAGTATGAAGTTTTCTAGAGATGCCATCAGCATATAACCTTATCTCAATACGTTTCATAATGACCAATCAAATAGAAAGTATAGATATTAGAGCCATATAGAAAGACTTGTTTCCCCGTTTGATTTTGTTTAGCCTGCCAAGTCTATGATGGACGACCAAGTTGGCCTTTCCTCGAGAAAGTTAAAAGGAAGAATGAAAGAACAAAGCAAGAACTATATTACTCGCACGCACACATATACATGCAAGAGCGAGTTCTTAAGAACATTTATTCTCTCTTCATCCGCTTACCAGTTTTAGAGTCACCACGGTTCACCTTTAGCCTAACTGAACAGATGTTTTTCAGATGTGATTCCAGCATTTGCACGTCACATGGCAGATATTCAAACCAAGAGGATGAACCGTTTTCTATTTTTACAACTTCAACATGATGGTTTTTAAGATTCTCTTAATGAAAGCACAGATAATGCCGAAGTTGCTTGGTTTACGTGGAAAATGGTGGGCAGCACCATTGTTGTCTACTCAAATGCACATGCTCTCCATTTTCACATTCAAACTGCGTATGTTTAAAGTGTACGAATTAACAAATGTTGGAACATGTAAGATACTCGAAGAAAATGGTTTATGACTTTGAGAGCTTTAAGGTGTCGTTCCTGTGTTTAGTTTTTTGGGATTCCCACTTGCTTTGTGATTCAGGTACTTTCTGTGAAATGGTGGAAAGCATCATAATTGTATATTAGGTAGTAATCCAAAACCATCTGTTTCTTCTCTTTTTCTCTTCTTCACTGAACTTTAGGTGCAAATTGACAAGCTTAAGTACAAGCATGCGCACTTAAAACAAGAGCAAAGGAAATCACCTATAACCCTTCTTTCCGGAAAGTGTTTATATTGGGAACTCTCTGCCACTCACATCTGCTTTATGATTCAATAACGCTGAAGTATGTATTGATCTTCCTGAAACAGTAGTAAGAGTTCCAATAGTAACAAGCTGGTATACGCTGCATGCAGAATCCATGCGACCAGGGTCATGATAGTGAATAGAAATAGAGCAAAGATGCTGATGAAAGAACCCAGGACGAGATTAGTGTAAATAATGGGTTAATGGTTGGTGTCAGAATAATTTAAGGAAAAGCAGGTGGGATCCCACCATGGGAGGCTAGGCCAACATCATAGAGTCTCTGCACACGGAAGAAATCCTCGTTTGTGTCTCTACTATATATTTATGTGCTCTCCAGTTCACTTTGGGAAGCCAAGCTAAAAGAAACTCCTTCTCTCTTCCCCTCTCATCATCAACACAATCATCATCACCATCACCACCACCACCACAATTTCCACTAAGTAAAACAGTTCCAAAACCAGAGATGTCGCAGAACTGCGTAGCTTCAAAACTAGAATACCAAAACAGTGACCCAGTGGAAGGCCAACCGGAGATGTCTGACTCGCAGAACGGGGCTGTTATGGCTTTCCCCATACAACCAAATCCACAGTCTGCTTTCCAATTGACCTTATTTCCTATAACATTGAAGGTTTCTCTCCTCACAAGGATCACAACAATACAGCTTCTACTTTAGCATAAGTGATATTTACCATTTCCAGAGTTTTATCATCTTAACAACTTCTTCTAATCAAAAGAGTCATAGTTTTTCAACATGACAGACAGAATATCTTACTATTATTGACTTGCTTTCTATGTCCTTTCACAGTTCGAAGAGATAGTCTACAAAGTAAAACTGGAGCAGAAAGGCTCCTGCTGGGGTTCATGGAGCACCCGAGAAAAGACTATTTTAAATGGAATAACAGGAATTGTTTGCCCCGGTGAGATACTAGCAATGCTAGGTCCCTCTGGCAGTGGCAAAACCACCCTCCTTACAGCTCTAGGAGGTCGTCTCAGTGGTAGGTTGTCTGGGAAGATCACATACAATGGTCAGCCATTTTCTGGTATTATAAAGAGAAGAACAGGATTCGTCGCGCAGGATGACGTTTTATACCCACATCTTACTGTTACGGAAACACTTTTCTTCACTGCACTGCTAAGGCTCCCTAACACCTTGACCCGGGATGAGAAGGCCCAGCATGTGGAGCGAGTCATTAGTGAGCTGGGGTTGTCTCGCTGTCGCCATAGCATGATTGGAGGGCCACTTTTCAGGGGAATATCTGGAGGGGAGAAGAAGAGGGTAAGTATTGGTCAGGAAATGCTGATCAATCCGAGCCTGCTGCTGCTTGATGAGCCCACCTCAGGTTTGGACTCAACAACAGCTCAACGAATTCTGACAACAATCAAACGGCTCGCCTGTGGAGGTCGAACCGTGGTTACCACCATTCACCAGCCTTCAAGCCGACTTTACCACATGTTTGACAAGGTGGTCTTGCTCTCTGAAGGCTGCCCAATTTACAACGGTCCTGCATCAACAGCCTTGGAATACTTTAGCTCCATTGGATTTTCCACATCCTTGACTGTCAATCCAGCTGATCTCTTGCTTGATCTTGCCAACGGTATTTTGAAATTTTTCATTAACTCACTGTTTCATTTTCTGGCCACAACCTCAGTTTATTTCTTTTTTAAAAGATAGATGGGCGGTGAAGCCATCGCCTGAATTTCAATATTTCTTCTACTTTCTCTTCGTTTTATGATAATGGTACAAGTAACAGTCCTTTTGGCCAGTTATTCTCTTTCTCTCAGTGTGTGAGAATGCTCCTTTCGGTATTGGTTAATCATTTAGCAAAGAAAACTGAAAGTTAAAGAGTATGGATCATTAAAAGTACCGGTATTTCATTGTCTTGAGATTAACAAAAGTACATAGAAAACTGTGTATACTGTGATGACAATTTTTGGAAACCTGAACCTGCAGGAATTGGCCCTGATTTCAAGCAACTAAGTGAGCAAGGCGACAACACAGAGCAGGACCAAAAGGCAGTGAGGGAAGCACTCATTTCTGCTTACGAGAAAAATATAGCCACAAGATTAAAAGCCGAGCTTTGCACTTTGGATCCCAGCAACAACTACACCAAAGATGCTTCTGCAAGTAATTTTCCCTCTTGTCATTCTGTTGACTCTATATGTATGTCAATAACCATGTCATGATACCTCTAATTCAACCTGCACTTGAAGCAAAACAATATTTCCCATTAGTTTGAATTAAGCCTGTTTTTTCCTCTATTTTTGGCATATCCTAAGTATCAAACTGGGAAATCATGTAGGAAATGACAGCAAGTCATTACAGTGGTGCACAAGCTGGTGGCATCAGTTCACAGTGCTGCTTCAGAGAGGGGTGAGGGAACGGAGGTATGAAGCTTTCAACAGGCTCAGAATATTCCAAGTCATCAGTGTGGCTGTACTCGGTGGTCTCTTATGGTGGCATACTCCATCATCTCACCTTGAAGATCGCGTAAGTCCCTTCTTCTTCATCTTCTGGCCGATGATGAGTTCCCCACTTTAAAACCCAATTGCTCATAGAATGCATGCTAAACTTGATAGTGTTACTGAAATTCTATACAAAATTCATGCCAGGCCGATACTCTCTACCTTCAGAGTTGCTTCTTCATTATAACAATTTTCATAATTACACCGAATATGTAGTCAAAATATGAACTGTCGGCGATCTATCCTCTGTGCCAAATTGAAACAAGCTTGATTTCTAATGGATGCTAAACAGAGATATTGTCAATGCAGATTGCTTTGCTCTTCTTCTTCTCAGTGTTCTGGGGATTCTACCCACTCTACAATGCAGTTTTCACATTTCCCCAAGAAAGGACAATGTTAATCAAGGAAAGATCATCTGGAATGTACCGCCTTTCATCCTACTTCCTGGCCAGGACAATCGGAGACCTGCCTCTCGAACTTGCACTTCCTACTGCATTTGTCTTCATAATCTACTGGATGGGTGGGCTTAAGCCTGATCCTCTTACCTTCATCCTATCACTGCTTGTGGTTCTTTACAATGTTCTTGTCTCGCAAAGTCTTGGCTTAGCCATTGGGGCTATTCTTATGGACATAAAACAAGCCACTACTTTGGCGTCTGTGACAACTCTTGTTTTTCTCATTGCTGGAGGGTACTACGTTCAACAAATCCCCTCCTTCATAGTCTGGCTCAAGTACTTAAGCTATAGCTACTATTGTTACAAGCTTCTTCTGGGAGTTCAATACAATGAAGATGATTACTATGAATGCTCAAAGGAAGGCTGGTGTAGGGTTGCAGATTTCCCCGCTGTCAGGTCAATGGGTCTGAACCATTTGTGGATAGATGTGTCCATTATGGCCTTGATGTTGGTGGGTTATCGACTCATAGCTTACATGGCATTGCATCGAGTACGGTTGAGGTAAATCTAGATGAGGCTTTGTGTTGCCAGCTGTTGAGACACTACGAAGAGTTCTCTCCTTCAACAGAGGAATAATAATAGATTTAGATATGGGGAATGATGTCAAGTTTTGATCAACTTCCCTTGGAGTTGGATGTATAAGACAGCTTGTTATAGTTTAGATAATACTAACTCAGAAGTTTTGATTTGAATATATTTGTGAAACTCTGAGCAAGCCTGAAAATTGTGTAAACTGGAAAGAAAAAGCATATATGCATTGCCAAAAAGAGAACTGAGGACACCTCCAAGCCACTTATCTTCTGCAGAAGAACTGAGTTCTGTGTCCTCTGTGGGGCTTCTTGAGCCAAAAGGTCCCTTTAGTTTAATGGGTGGACTAATGGCCTCCACCCAGTGGATCAACCATACCAAAGAAAGCAACAAATCAGAAAACGAAAATAATTTGATGGAACAACTTAAAGAAGAAAAGAAAAAGTTGCAATTCAAACATAGGAGAATAAAGCTTTCTCCTCTTCCTTTTCTTATGTCATGGAGAGATTAATATGAATTTCTAACCACAAGTGTGGTTAACATTGTGAAATGAAAGCAAAATCGATTAAAGGGGAAGGCCCGCAAGGTGTTACTCAAAAGATCACTTTGGCTGGGTGGAGACTCAAGCAAAGAAGAAATGATGGCCAAAATCCATGTCATTTCCTACTTGAGATAGTGCACTATCCCCACCTAAATTCATCATCTTCAAGTGATAGGAAAAGACGAGAGATCTGCGTACTATCATGTCCTTGTCTTCTTTATGTGCTAGTGGTTGTCATCTGAGGACAAGAGTAATTCAACTAAAACAAACCCAAGAAGAAAAGTTTAAGTGAAAGGCATAAACTATTTTTGAAAAACTCCCATCTCACCTTTACCTTCTTCTTTTTTCTTATAAAGTTCATATCAAAATTTAAATCTGGGTCATGCCAATTAATCATTAAACCACAAGTTCTATGCTTTCATAAACTCCTCCTTATTGATGTCAAAAGGGGAAGAAAATGTACAGATGGTAAAATGCTTAATGAATAACAAAGCTTATTTTTTGAATATTGGTGACTTCATGTATAATACAACAAGATTTGTTATTTATGGTATCATTACTCATCTTCATGACCCTATGAACTTTAAGCTTTAGTGGCTATTTTACTTTCTCAAAAGAAGTGTTTGTGATTATCAAAAAAGAGAGATTGTTAGTTCCATAGTTCTTCACAGTTAAACATAAAGACTAGTTTTAAAGATAACAAACAGTTTGAAGCACTAATAATTTGAGTAAGTGGTGTAGTGCTTAATGATGAAAGGACTTGAAGAGCCTGTTGCACAAATCGATGAAGTCATTAGAATAGAAAGGGTTAATGAAGACCAAACAAATAGATTATGAGTTTTTAAAAGTCTTAAAGTAGGCTAATTTGTGAATTTCTTAGCTTGGGTGCTTAATAGAAATCAAAATATTCTCAACAAAAGGGATCATGAACCTTTAAATAGTTTTCTAATTTTTTATTGATTCCTTAGCTTTGGAATGCTTGTAAAGTCAAAATTTGGAAAGATAAAGACACAAAGCACACATAAAAAAAAAAAAGAACTATAATGCGACCACAATACCACCTTGTCAAAAGATGGTGCTACCTTACCACATAGTAGCTAGCATGGTACCATCGTGGATAGGGCACAATGCCATTGTGGATAGGGCATGGCACTACCATGGATAAGGCACGATACCATCACAAAATTAAGGAAATAGGGTATTCATGAGAAAAGCATGGTAAGACCTCACCAAACAATCAATGGTATGGTACTACCACTGTATGGTGTAGTACCACCATGCCACAAGGCAATGAGGCTACCTTTTATGAGAAGTGTGATGCCACCTCGCTATGCAGTACCTAGTGTGGTGTCACTGCATCAAACCATGATACCACTGCAATATTAGGATAAAAATTCAAATTTTGTTTTTAACAGATCCTTTGCATGGTGCCACCTTAAGAAGCACGGCACCATTGCGTTGACTGGATGTAAAATTTTAACAGATTTATCTTTCAAAAAAGAGTATAAAGTGGTTTCAAAACATTCTCTAAAGATTTTTTTGAGTATTTTCTGAAAAAGCTTAAGCATTCCTATTCTCTTAAGTTTTTATCTACTAAGTACAAAGGTTTTAAAATCTAGAGCTTTGAGTTGTAACCATCCACTCTTGTGAGAGAGTTATTTAATTCTTTCTTATTCATCTACTTTGTGAGTATTGGGATATCAAGGTAAAGGGATTTACCTAAGTGTTGAAAATCTTAGTTAGGAATAATCAAATGAATATATATTTGAAAAAGTTATGAATATCCTCAAGTGAGTTGCGTGGAGGCATAGACGTAATGGGGATGGTCGAACCATGTAAAATTATTGTATTTACTTTTTATTCATCTTTCTTTTAAATTATTGCACTTTATTTACTGCTATTGTACTTGAATTTGATAAAGAAAGAAGTGAAAAAAGTCATAATCTTGCTAGGTAAGTTAGAAATTTTTAAATAATCAATTTACTCCCCTTTTGGGTTGCAAACCTTAGAGCTTATAACAGCCAGTTATCAAGTTGAGCTCATAAAGGTGAGAGAGGAGACGACCATCTCCCATTTGGTTAAGATGGCCAAGGCTAACAAAAAAATAGTGAGTCCTTCGAAAAAAAACAAAGATTGCAATACGTTGTCGCTAAGGACACTGCAAAGTTGTGACCCTTCCTGAACTAAAACCTCCTAAAACAAATTCGAAGTTGGCATCTTGACTAAGATCTTAACTTATTAGATAATCCTTCCAGAAACCCTGAAGCCGAAGTTGTTGAAGTTGAAGTCAGTGAGGTGCCACCTCTTGAGGTTGAAACCCCTATTCTAATGTCGAGGCTTCAATTCTTAATGTCGTAGTTCTTGCTCCAATGATTGTAGTTCCTATTCCTATTGTCGTTAATCCTATTGCCACTATTGCCCCACCTACTGTCATTTTAGATGTTGTTCTTCCAACATCAACTAAGTAGTATAAACTTTTGTTGCTTTCCATGATACTTTCAAATTAATAGTTTTTATGTTGCATCAATTTGAACTTACTTTATATATCCAATTGCGACTTTAGAATGCAATCACATTCTCTATTCTGATTGTTGTTTTAATTTTTGTATTCTCGATTTATCCACTTGGTCAATTTAGTTAATTCTCTATGCCTAATTTTGGTGTAGTAGTTATTTTTTTGATTCGCCTATCTATTTTTTTTCTTTAAAGGTTTTATAATTGGATACTGAATTTATTTGATATGACAGAAGTTATCGATGTATTAAGCGTTGCCCTATTATGCATTATTCATGATGCTATTGTAATAAATACTTCATTAACCCACATTTTATTTGATACAACATGAATATAGGTTAAGCCAACCTAACATGGCTCACGTGCCACCTCTAACCTTGTGTTGAAGTATTAGTAATAATTGAAAAGGAACATTTGATTTGTACGTTTGATTAGGTTTAAAATTTTTAAAAATCAAATTTGTTAAAAAAAGTTAAAAAAATGATTGACTATCAGTAAAAGCCAATTGAATTAGGTTGTCTTTCAATTGGTGTTCGGCTAATAATTGAATAAACCAAAATTTTCTTAATAATAAAATTTAAGTAAAATAAAATTAATTAATATTAAATTCATACTAAAATTTTTTTATCATTCCGCAATTATGATCGAGTTACACATTACTGAACTAAGCTTTTACAATAAATTAATTTCGTAAAATTCATCAAACATCATAAAATATAACAGGTTAACCATTACATAAATTATATAATAATTTTATAAATAAATATAAAGATGTTTTATATGCTAGAAAATTTTCATCTTTAATTTGTTATTAGTTCCATCATGAAAAGATTTTATGTAAATGTAAAAACAAAACCAAATTAATTTAATAATTAATTAATGAAAATAGAAAAATTATTAAAAATCTTAAATTTTGATATTTTAATTAAATCTTAATTTTTAAAACATAATAAAAAAGTTAATTTTCATCTAAGAATTTAAAATTTTCAAATATTTAAATTAAAAATATTCAAATTTTAAATATTTTAATAATAAAAGCATTATTAATTTTTTACCATCATTTTAAATATTTAATTTAAATAAATTAATAAATTAAAACTTATTTAAATAAGTTTTTTAAATATTAAAATTTAATAATTTATTAAATTTTAAATGATTTTTTTGCATTAAAATTAAATATAATAAAAAATTAAAAAATAATTCTTTTCAACAATGTCATTAAAAAAATTGACCCAAAAAAACTGGTATAAATCAATTATTATAAAAAAATTTAAATTTTTTTATTAATTTAATTAAATCTTAACAATGCTCAATCTTAGTGATATCTTCAAAGAATTTACTTGTATAAATGATAATGACAAATTTGCCAAGAAACAATTTACTGGGAAGGAAAATAAAAATTACAGAAAGATTCCTCACTGCAAAGAAAAAAGAGGGATGGGTGCAGAATGATGGTATTGTGATCTCAAAGAAGAAGCATAAGAAATAAGGCGAAGGAAGAGAAGGAAGGGAAGGAGGTGAAGAGATGGAGGGAGAGGAGGAAGGGGGGATAAGGCTGAGCAAGAGGTTCTCCGACAAGGGAGGTGAGGTCGATTACAAGACCAAAGCAGGCACCGCTTGGAGCCATTCCTATCTCAACCAGAAGCCCTGGCATCCTCTCTCTTACCCTAACCAACGCCGCAAGTGGATCGCCGAGCAGACCCATGCCCACCATCAGCGCCGCTCGGAGGAGGTAGCCCGCGAGGTAGATACTCCCCTTTTCACGGTTTTCTTTTTATATCTCGATTTTTCCATTATTTATGTTTCTTTTTTCTTTTTGCTTGTAGTATGCGCAAGAGCAGGAGTTCTTTCGTCAGACTGCGCTCATCTCCAAGAAGGACAGGGAAAAGGTTGCTCTCTTTAGTTTACTTCGTTTTTTTTGGTTCATGGATTGCCTGACATGATTTTATTTGGTTATCGGATGTGAAATTGTACTAGCCCATCTATGTGTATGGAGACCTTTGATGTGAAAAAGTTTCTACCATCTAGCTTGTGTTGCTCTTGGAAATTCTGCAACCGAACTGTAAAATTAAATTTAATCTTTTTAGCCATAGCACAAGCAGAAACCAAGCTTATTTGGCCTTAGCTTTGATAAATCTTTTGGGCTTTCAGAATGTAATTGCTCTCTGAATCTAAACTTACACAATAACTATGCAAATTCCACTAATAGTGGCTCAATGACTGATTGAGTTTCCCTCCCCCCCCCCCTAATCAGTAACCATATATTTCATGATTTGAAGAATGAATTTAAATGAAATAAAACAAAGGCATTTTGTGCGAAATGTTCAAGATATGGGTCTTTATCATTATGATCTCCTTTGTTTGAACTTCTTTATTCCTTTTGAATCTGAAACTATTCATCATGCATCATATGATTTGTGGCAGATTCTCATTAACATATTAAACTCATAACTTATGCTGTTTTGTTTATACTACGATGACTTTATCATATATTATATTTTTTGGGTTCATTTACAATGCTGATGTGAAAGATGGTGTCTAGGTGGAAACCATGAAAGCTGTTAGCTTCATGTATGTTCGTCCTCCTGGTTACAATGCTGAGAGTGCAAAAGCTGCAGAGATTGCTGATGAGAGGAAAAGACAGGAAGAGAATAACTCCTTGCAGAATGCACCAGCAGATAGTACATCCAGTGCCATGTACGATCCTTGTAAATAGATCTATTTTCCTATGGTTTTCTTTTCAGATGTATCCTGGGAAGAAATACTTAAAATTGGACCGCAAGAACTGATTTGTTTTACATAGTAGACATTTCTTTGATGTTGTAGTTAACAGTTGTCTTTATCATGCAGGCCACCAGAATGCGTGCTTGGTAATGATGATACAGGTCATGAAAAGAAAAAACCAAGGCCAAAAGATGTTTTTGGGCGACCTTTACCGACTGAAGAAGAATTTGAGATCCTCAAAAATGCTCCAAGGTATGCTAGATTCTGCCTTCTATCCTCATCCATATAATGACATTCATTTTGATGTTGCATTGTAACTTAGTAGTCTTAACTATGTTATATATGACACCAGAGGTTTTCCATTACCATTACCTGCGTATTATCATGGTTCGTGCCAACTGATATTTAGGAATTTAGTTCACTTCAAAATATTCATGAATGTACACCCTAGGCCAATTCGTTGGACTGTTGATCTCAAAGATTGCACACTTACATTGTGTACTTTATACTTTGTGCTACTTGTTATTACTTGGGTAAGCTGGAACTAATTTTTAATACTGTATTCTCACAGCATCTTGTGTTTTTTTATTTGTGGTGTTGTGCTTCAATGGTAATTACTATTTTCTTTATTTTTTTTTTCTTGAGTGGTTGGAAGGTGTGTGTGCATGTGTTTTATTTGAAGGGGTTTCATTCATCGATATATTACTTGTCAAATAGTGTAAGGAGGAGGAACAATGAATTAGAAAGTGTTTAGTCGGCATTTTATTATGACATAGCTCATATACTTAAACCATGTATTATTAATAAGAAAATTTTAGAACTTGATTTAGATAGTCAATTCTTGGGATGAACTTACGTACAAAGGGGTGGCACCCTCTTGGTACCTTTTGTATTTTTGTATTTTTGGGAGCAGAAACAAAATTATAGGTATTATTTACTAGCACCAAGGTGGTGCCTTTTGTAGTTCTTATATAAATAGTGCTCTGTTTCCAATAAAGTAAATGAATAAATAATGAGGCAAAAATGAACAATATGGTGAAGATGAGGATTATCATATGAGGATGGTGGTAGGGAATGAAGGAAGAGGTGAACAATTTTTATAATGGTCTTCATTAAGAGTCTAGTGCTTGGAGGAGGTTTGACTTTGACTCTTAACTGAATTGAGTTTGCAATTTTTGATGAGGAGTCACTATTGGTGATGAAGATCCTTTTCATCGTAGGAGATTTGATTAGTTATTTGGGATTTTAATGGGGGATAAAGTGTGGTCAAAATGGTTTTATTATGACTTTTATCCAAATCATATTTTAACTTGTTGCAAGTGATCTAGACAAATTTGGGATGGTGTTGGGGCAAGATTGGGTGGTTTTGTGCTTAGTGCTTGTCAAGATTTAAGCTTGGGCAAGCCTCCATGTTTCTAGTCATGGAAGAAAGACGACGACATCAATTCCTTTTCTTATTTCTCTAATGATGTGGGCGGGAGGGGAATAAAAGGGCTTTTGAGGTGTGAAATCGAAGGCAAAAAGATTTGGATTTTGCAAGGAATTGGTTATTGTGCTGAAATTGGAGAAAAATCCATGGTTGTTTGGGTAAAGGAAGAGGACTAGCTCATGAAGTTCTTTCATCGAAAGACGAATGTGCATGGAAGGAATAGCTTCATTAGTATGATGGTAATTGATGGTGGCAAAGTGGAGGGGCATGAGGAACTCAAAACGAGAAGTAGTGATTATGATATGCTTTTTCTTATCAGAAATGATATTCATTTATACAATGAGAAATGTGAGGGAGATTGAAACTTGATGAGTTAGAGTTTAGTTGGATAAACAGGGAGCTACAAGAGTGGGTTGAGAGGTTTGAAGGAGGAGACACTTTTAAGGTGCGATGGGGGAAAAGCATTGAATTCAACTTGTTCTAACATGGCCTTTGTAAAGGAAAATCGAAAAACTATCAAAAAAGAAATTTTAGGCTTATTTAGGGAGTTTCACACTTGTGGAAAATTGTGAGTTCATGAATTCAATGTTTCTAGTTATTGTTCCAAAGAAGGTGGGTGTTTGTAACATAAAAAGCTTTCTGTTGTTTAGTTTAGTGTGGAGTGTCTACAAACTCATGGCGGAAGTCTTAGTGAGATGGCTCAAGTGAGTGGTGGAGAGAAGAGTAAGTCCAAATCAAAATGCCTTTTATAAGAGGGGGACAAATTCTTGATGCGACTTTGATGGCAAATGAAGTGGTAAATCAACAAGTAAAGAAAGTAATAAATGTGTCATTTGCAAATTGGATACGAAGAAGGTATATAATCTTGTGGCTTGGGATTTTGTACTCTACATGTTGAAAAGGTTAGGTTGTGGGGAGTGTTGGTGTAGTTGGACTAAGAGGGGCATCTCTTCGGCATCTTTCTCTATTTTGGTGAATAAAGGCCCTTGAAAATTTTCAAATCTACTAGAGGTATTTTGGCGAGATGATCTCGTATCTTCACTTTTGTTCGTATTGATGAGAGAAGCTCTTGATATAATGCTTGGTAAAGGGTCGCATAATAGGCTCATGAGGGGTTTTGAAGTGGGGAGGACAGGGTTTGAGATTGAGGTGTCACACCTTTTATTCGTTGATGGCACTATCATTTCTTGTGAGGCAGAAGAACAATATATAATCAACTTGAGAAGTAGTCTACTTTGCTTTGAAGCAGTCTTCGGCGTGAAGATCAATTTGGGAAACACAGTCTCATCCATTTAAGGGAAGGGGTGGATGGTACACTTCTTGCTAGAGTGTTGAGATGCAAGTTGGATATGCTATTGATAAAAAGTACGTTATCAAATTGAAAAATAGTTGGGTACTATACAATATCTAGGGCTGCGCTTGGGTGCTAAATTTAAGTATCATCTTGCAAGGTGAGGATTGTTAGGCAACCGATCCATAAAAGGGGACTTGGAATCAAACCTCTTCATGCTTTTAATAATACTTCCTTAGAAAATGGCTTCGGAGATTTGTGGTGAAAAAAGGAAAGCCTTTAGAGAAAGGTTATGGAAGCAAAACATGGAGTGAGGGAAGGTGGTTGGGCAACAATGTTAGGCACAATAGACTATCGCTCTAGTTTTTGGAAGGCTATTAGGAAAGGCTGTTTTCCAACCATTAATGGGCTTAAAAATTAGAAGGGTTGATTCCATTAAATTTTGGCATGGCAGTTGGTGTGGGGTAGGCCTCATATGGAGGTCTTAATGGAAATTTACCGACTTGCTTGTAATAAGGATGTATGGTGAGTGATTTATCTCATCACAAGGGAGTGGAACATCTTGGGAAATTGGTTTTAGAAGGGGAGCACAAGATTGGGAGGCACGGTTGTTTGGGTAGTTTTATGAGTAAATTTATGTCCACAAACCAGATTTTAGTAGGGAGGATATGGTCTTTTAGAGGGGAGATAAGGAAGGGGGGATTCTTGGTGAAGCCTTTCTTTAAGAGGATAGTGGATGCTCAATGAGGATGAGTGATTACCTTGGCAACTTATTTGGAAGCTTGATGCACTTCCAAATGTGCCTTTCTTTGCATGGGAGGCAGTTGAGGTTAAATCCCTAACTTTTTGACTATATACAAGAAATATGAACATTCATAGTTAACAAGTGCTTCTTGTGCAAAGAGTAAATTGAGACAACGAAATCACTTGTTGATTTAGTGTAATTGGGCTACACTAATTTTGGGAGGGTGTACTTGCTTTGTTTGGTCAATATTAGGTGGTTTTGGGCTTAGTGGCGGTTGAAATAAGCTTTTGCACAAACATCCATGCTTTTGGTCATAGAAGAAAGTTTCTACAACATTGATTTCTCTCCTAGTATTTTGGATAGTTTGGGGAAAGAGGACTACGAAGGTTGTTGAAGAGGTGGAAATCACTCGACGATGGACAAGGTTAGATGGATTCATACTTTAAAGTTATTATGGGAAACTCTTTTGTAAATAAGGAGAACTTTGTAGGGTTCATCGATGTCCATAACTCTAGATAGCTAACCATATGCACATGGGTGGCACCCATTTGGTGCTTTTTGTAATTGATAGAAATAAATTATTTTATTTTCGATTGATAAAAAAGATTAAAAAGAAAAAAGGAGGGTAGAATCACCTCTTGTTATGGTAATGGAAATTTCTTTTTGTAAATGAGGACTTTGTAGAGTTCGTAGAAGTTCTAACCTCTAGATAACTAACCATCTAAAATACATGGATGACACCCCTTTGGTACCTTTTGTCACTAATATAAATACTATTCTGTTTCTGATATATATATATTAAAAAAAAAAAAAGAAGAAGAAAAGAATGTACTTATGATGGAAGATTCCACTTCTTGAGTGAGCTACCCCAATATCCAAAAGATACTTGAGCTTTCATAGTCTTTGATCTCAAATTCTCTTAGCCAATCGACTCCTAAGCCATTTTATTTCTTCAAGGTCATCGCCTACCACAACTACATTATCTACATAAACAGTCAAAACTGTAATTTTTTACCTTGGTTAATTGTTTAATGAAGAATGTATTTGATCTTCTCGGCTCTACTGAAAATTTCGTCTCTCATAGCTTTGCCAAATCTCTTAAAACCATGCTTTTGGAGTCTGTTTTAGCCCGTATAACGCTTTCCTCAACTTGCACACTAAGTTATTTTTAACTCCTTCACTAAATCATGGAAGTTGCATCATATGGATTTCTTCTTCTAGATCATCATGCAAAAAAGCCTTTTGTGACATCAAATTGCTGCAAGGACCACCTGACTTTAGCTGTCACAGGGAAGAGCACTTGTGTGGTACTCATCTTTCCTATGAAGCAAAGATCTCTTGATAAACTATGCTATAAGTTCGACTGCAGCCTTGGGTTACTAGCATTCCTTTATATCTCTCAAGGATCCGATCGACAATCTCCCATGTTTTATTTTCCTCTAGTGCACTCATCTCTTCTCACATGGCTTTCCTCCCATTTTCATTTCTAAGTGCCTCTTGTACTGTTGGAGGAATTACAGTGGGGTTTAATTGGGGAAGGCTCTGTTGATGGAGATAATAAAGCTGGAAATGAGATGTGGGTACACTGACTAATGACATTTGTTAGAGCAATTGGTAAATCTAGATCTTTGAACACGGTTGGTCATTATTTATTGGGGGATCTTCTGGTCTTTTGGATGAGGATGATGAAGACGAATGAGTAGTTATTCATTATCTGGTCTTTTGAATCTGCCTTGGTTCAGATTTCAGCCACTTTTTTCGATAAACCTGCGGTTGTAAGGCAGTGGCGGCACTGTTTCTCTCCTCCTTTGCATGGGTTCAGAGATGGTTGGTGGAACTGATGGAAGTGTTGTTGTAACTTGAGAACTGGCATCTGGAACAGTGTCTAAAGGGGTTGTAACATGGAATGCAGGTAGTTCAAAGCTCAAATCATTCTTTTTTCTTCAAGGAAGGAGTCTCTCTTAAGATATGAGTTAGTGAAGAAAAGAAGGTTTTTCAGCAAACTAATGTCCATAGAAGTGAAAAGCTTCTCAGAAGCAGGATAATAACATTTGAATACTTCTGATAAAAAAAAAAAATTGAATACCTTTTTTGATGAGGCTCTAGAATCAAATTTATCACGATTTTGAGTATGCGTATGAACATGTGAAATTTTAATAAACAGGTGAAACAGCCCAAATATTTTGGGTGGAATTTTAATAAACCATTAAAATCAGGGAAGAACTCAGAGAGAAGAGAGACTAGTGTGTAACTGGTTGATAAGGTAAGTTGCAGTTGATACCGCTTCCCCTAATATGACTTAGGCACATTTGTTTGGAGCCACGAGGCACAAGTAAGTTACCTTTCCTTTCTGCAACTCCTTTCTGTTGTGGGTAGATGTACGAGGGAATTGGTGTATTATTTTTTCTTCTTGCAGATAAGAAGATTTTTTTTTTCTTTTTAAAAAAGGCCTTGTTTTGTGCGTCAAACTGAGTATGAATCATATTATTAAATGCAAGTGTTAGAAAATTTGATGTTAGGCTGAAAGAGGGCTGTGAATGTGCTGCACTAAGGCTGCTGTTAAGGCCTGAAATATAGGCTGGAAGTTGTGCTGTGCATGTGCTGTAATAGGCTGTAATTAAGGTGTAAAAATAGAGTATAAAGTGTACTTAGTCTATGGCTAATTTCCAGGGATAGTAAATAGTTTCCATGTATAATTCACTATGTCAACTTGTGTTTTCTCTATATATACTCTGCTGTATTGAGACTAAAAGACATAACGAAGAAGATTTCTTTCCTCAAATTCTTTTATTAGAGCTCTTGTTGTTTCCTGGGGATATCCACGGCCTTCATTGCCAATTTTTTCTGCATCACTGTTTTTTGGCCTTCATTGCCATTGTTAACATCAACCTTCATCATTGGTTGTGCCTTGGCCTTCGTTGCCCTTTTTATCATAAATCAGTCTAACCTTACTCATGATTACTATCCGTCAAAAGTCTGTCTGAAACACCTAAATCTGTTACCTCTTTCAACCCTGTCGATGCTGAGAATCAAGTCGCTCCAGGTTACCACCTCCAAACGCAATGAGAGGAGCTTTATGGAGTGGTGCCAGTCTGTGAAGATTTCCTTGAAATTTAAAGGAAAGTTTAATTATGTTAGTGGAGTGGGAAAACCAGTAGATGAGAATGATCCAAATATGAGAGTAGGATGCTGAGAATTATATGGTGATGACTTGGCTTCTTTATGCCATGGAGCCTAGAGTCGGAAAGACCGACATGCTACTTCCTACTGCCAATGAGATTTGAGATGCTGTCAATAAAACTTATTTCAAAGTTGGTTTTTATTACATAGATATTCCAAATCAAGACAGAAAATTCTGCCGTTGCGGCAACAAAGTATGCAAATAATAAGAGATTTCAAGACAAGGACAAACTTTGGTGTGACTATTGCGGTAAACAATGGCACACAAGGGCTGTGTTGGAAGCTACACGGGATCAACTTGGTAACCGAGGAGGCTTTAAGCCCAACCATACAAGCCTAGCAAATCAAACAACTGTGGATGGAAGCAATGGGCAAGAGCCTGAGGGGTTTTAAAAAACAGGAATTGGGAAGCTTAGACAATTGTTGAAGCAACTTGAAAACCCCAATTCTAGCTCCAAACCCTCCACTGTATAGTTTCTTGTTCCATGGCCTCAGGTATGAAGGTTTCAATACCCTTGTAATCAAATTCTCACGTTTTGATCATCAATTCATGGGCTTTCGATCACATTACCAGCATGTCTAACCTTTTTTTGAGCTATTCCCCATGTTCTGGCAAATGAAACATCAAAGTGGCTAATGGAACTTTTTCTGGAAAATATGATGAAAAACAAATCAGAAGTGCCATCTATATTCTCCATGTTTCATAGATTTATCAAGAATTAATTTCCGGAAAATATCCGGGTCTTGAGATTTGACAATGGTAAAGAGTAATTTACTAAAGAACTTATGATGCATTGGTCAGATGAGGGCATTTTATATCAATCAACAGGTATTGACACCTAAAAAAAAAAGGGTGTTACTGAAAGAAAGAATTGCCGTCTCCTTGAAGTTGCCGATGCTTGCCGAAATAATACTGGGGGGATGGGAGATGCCATCCTCACTGCTGCCTATTTTATCAACAGAATGCCAACCATGGTTCTTGAAAATCAATATCCAGTTAAGAAGCTTGTAACTTTGTTTTCAAGTTTCCAAGGGATCAGATCTCTACCACCAAAGGTGTTTGGGTGTATCTCCAATGTTCATGTTCCACCTCATCTATGAAGTAAACTTGACCATGCAGCTGAAGTGTGTTTTTTTGGAATACTTTTCAACAAAAAAGGATACAAGTCCCTCTAGAAGAACATATGCCATTGTGGATGTAACCTTTGTGGAAAATCAATGTTACTTCGGTAAGACCTATTTGCAAGGGAAGAGTGAATCGAGAATGGAAGATAGGTGGGACTATGATGTAGATGACACATACAACCATGTCAAGCCACCAATTGAGGTTCAAGAAGTGGAGAATTTGAATGGAGATGAGACATGTGCCAAACTACCCATGGAGTCAAAGGAAGTTGAGAACCTTGAAACCTCTCAACCTGAGAGCCAGCCAACCCAAAAAAAAGACTTCATACAAAGCCAAGTGGACATCACCAACAAAAACACCTATAAAAATCTCTCACGTTACACTGCATGTGGAGATAGACATTGAGGCTCAAGAAAAACCCATTCTGAGAACATATTCTGGAAGGAAAAGGCTCATTGCCACTTCTCAAGTTTCAACTGTCAACCTAATGAAAATGATATGCCAGTTTCTACTCCCACTTTTGAATCTCTTATTAAAGATGATATTGATTTACCTGTTGCTCTAGGAAAAGGGGCTATAGAGCTATACCCAACTCCCCATGTCTCACTTTGTCTCTTTGCAGAATCTTTCACCTTAGTATAGTGCCTCACATCTGTTCTGTCCCAAGAAATTCCTACATTTGTTCAGGAGGCCCTAACCTCAAAGCCATGGTAAATGGCAATGAATGACAAGTTGGGAGCCTTGGAGAAAAATCAAACAAGGCATATTTTGAACTTGCCAAAAGACAAAAAGACTGTAGGGTATGAGTGGATCTTCATCATAAAGTATAAGGCTGATGGATCATTGGATACATATAAAATGAGACTTGTTGCCAAAGGATACACGCAGACTTATGGAATTGACTACCATGAGACATTTTCACTAGTGCCAAAGATTAATATTATCATAATTCTCTTGTCTTTAGCAACAACTAAGGAAATACCATTACACTAACTTGATGTGAAGAATGCATTCCTTCATGGGAATTCGGAAAAGGAGGTATACATGGATATGCCACTAGAACACAAGGATGACTTGAGCGGGAAAAAAGTGTGTAAGTTGAAAAGATCCCTCTATGGCTTGAAGCAATCTCCTCGACCATGTTTGGGAGATTCACAAAGGCTATGAGAAATCAAGGCTACTTTCAAAGTCAAGGTGGCCACACACTGTTCATAAAAACTTCTATGAGGGGAATTACAGCTCTAATTTTGTATATAGATGATATCATTATGATCGGTGATGATCATGAAGAAATAATTGGATTAAAGGCCTACCTTACAAAAGAATTTGAAATCAAAAAGACTTAAGGAACTTGAGATATTTCTTGGGAATTGGGGTAACGAGGTCTTTGCATGGGATATTTATTTGTCAACCAAAATATACTCAAGATCTTCTTCAAGAAGTTGGTAGGATTGGTTGCAAACCCAATAGATACTCCAATGGGAGCTAAGGATCGACTTACAGATATGATGGAGGGAAAAGCACTAGTGGATAAAGAAGAATATCCGAGAATGGTGGGCAAACGCCTCTACTTGTCTCACACAAGGTCAGACATTGCCTATGTTGTAAGTGTTGTCGGTCAGTTTATGCATGCCCCACTAAGATCTGATCTTGAAGCTGTTTACCAAATTCTAAAATGTTTGAAAGGGATTCCCTAGAAAAGATACTCTATTTCAGAAAGGTGATGGATTTAAATTTTAAGGTTATACGGATGCTGATTGGGCTGGTTCCAAGGTAGATCAAAGGTCAACTACAGGATATTGTATTTTGCTAGGAGGGAACTTTGGTCAAAGCAAGAAACAACTTAGTGTGGCGCACTAACCATGGCACATGGAATATGTGAGCTTCTTTGGCTAAGGATAATTTCATTTGACTTGAAAGTATAGAAGGCCCTATGATGCTATATTGTTGACAATAGGACAATTATAAGCATGGCTCACAACCCAGTTCAACATGACCGAACAAAACACGTTGAGATTGGCACACTTTATCAAAGAAAAACTTGAATTTGAGCAAATTTTTATTCCCTATGTTTCTTTCCATGGTCAATTAGCAGATGTATTTATGAAAGGACTACTAAATGTCATGTTCCAAAGTATCTTCGCACAGCTTGAGGGGGAGTGATGCAATTGCGCTACTGTCAAGACCTAAAATATAGGCTAAAAAAGTGCTGTGAATGTGCTGCATTAACTGCTGTTTAAGGCCTGAAATATAGGCTGGAAGTGGTGCTATTAATGTGCTGTAATAGGCTGTAATTAGGGTTAAAAATTAGAGTATTAATTTTACGAAGTTTACATAGTTTATGGCTAATTTCTACGTAAATAGAGTATTAAGTTCACAAAGTTTACATAGTTTATGGCTAATTTCTAGGGATAGTAAATAGTTTCCATGTATAATCCACTAGGTCAACTTGTATTTTATTTGTATATACCCTGCTGTACTGAGACTAAAAGACATAACAAAAAAGATTTCTTTCTTAAGATTTTTTCAGCAAGAAACATAGAACAAACATCAAATGTGTTTTGAAAAGGTATGGCGAAGTAACTCAAGAACAATCATAAATGAAGGAAATAAACTAATTAGCTGCTGGATATTTGGAATTCAAGAGGGATCCACACATTAATTGAATTGATAAAAAAGGGCGAGACAATACTTGTTACTTAAAGAAATTGACACATGATGTTAGTTGGTCATCTGAAAACTTTATTTTGAAAATTGCAAATATCCAAATTTTGAAATAACAAAGAGAATATATTAAAGTGGGGACTGTCATTGCCACTCCTTTAGTCAAGATAGTGTAGCCCTTACTGTTCTTTAGCATGGCTAATCATCCACCTTGGAACTTGAGAAAGTATATTCTTAATACCTATGGGAATTTGATAATTCAGTAAATTTGAAGATGCTAGATCTCTGCATCTATTTTGAGACTGAAGGCCTCTGTATCTGGTGTGTTCTTGAAGACCAAAGGTTATTTCCTGGAGTGTTCTTTCTTACATACTTCTCACTGTAGTGTGGTCTCCATATCAAAGCATTATTTACGTGCCTGCAATTGTAAAACTTAAAATGCATCATGAATAAGATGAATAATACTTGTCTGAAACATGTGAAAGTACGATAGACAAAAATGGCTGAAAATGTATTTGTCTTGTGTGATTAGTGTTTCCCCTCAAGTATCTAAGCTCTGCTGGAAAGTTGTCATTAGAAATGATGTTTGTTTTCTGTTGATAAGTAAGTAAATTATATTGAGAGGAAAGTATGGGGTTGGGAAAGGAAGGCTGGGAAGGGAAGGATCTACACCATATGTGCAGCTGTGGACAGGAAGTATAGAAGGGAGCAGACAAAAGCTTATCTCTCAATCACAAGCATCCCACAAAATTTCAGAACTGGACAGGAATAGAGGAGACAACCACAGGAACATCATCATTTAAAGTTTTAATCTCTGTTTGATCCATTCCTTCTCCTGCAAATTCCGACCAGCTACACCTCATTAAACAAGTATGAACATTTCATGAAGATACCATGTTATTCTTCCACCCTTCAATTGCTTCCTAAAGAGCTAAACTGTGGCATGAAGCAACCTCCAATAAGCAAGCATGGGGAGGATGCTGGTCCTAGTAATCCCCATCTCTGAAGAAATTCTTATTTGTCTGGTGTTCCCTTCACTAATCTGTCTCTGGGATGTGATTTTTCTTATCTGCTTGGTAGTAATATTGTGCTTCTCCAGTCCACTTGTAATTTGGTTATTGGAGATGGCTTCTTCGATTAGACATGAAATATCTAGGACTTATTACAACATGATAGATTCAACATTATAACCTACAATTGACATTCGTTGGTTGACATATCTTCTGCAGGATTGTGATTTTATCTATTATAGATATGCAAGGTAGTGGACAAACAAATTATTTTTTTTACCTAATAATGATGGCATTGTTCAGGTTGGACACTGGTGTTCCTGCAAGGGCCAAACCATTTGGAGTTGAAGTGCGTAATGTGAAGTGTGTGAGATGTGGCAATTATGGGCACCAAAGTGGTGATCGTGAATGTCCATTGAAGGATGCTATAATGCCGAATGAAGAGAGTCGACTGAAAAGAGATGACCCTTTGACTGCTATCATGGCTCACGTGGATCCCAGTGAGGTTAATATCAGTTGAATAGAATTAAGGGAAAGTTTTACCCGCAACCACCATAAGAAAGTTTCTTTATATTGCTTTATTCTAGAATGCTTTCTCAGTTGCATTTTTATGTTGCTCCCCAATTTAAAAGAAACATATATATATATATATATATATATATATAGAATAAAACAAAACAAACAAACAAACCACTAACTATCTGACACCATGCAGCCTCTTAAGTGGGAGCTGAAGCAAAAACCAGGATTAAGTCCCCCACGTGGAGGGTTTAAACCTGATGATCCCAATCAGCAAATAGTTGCTGAGGATATATTTGATGAATACGGAGGTAAATAGCATTTTCTTCCATAAAAAGTAACTTCTGACTCATCTCATTTCTTTCCAAGTGAGTGCACGCACTCACTATGTTCCCATTTGAAACTGCAGGTTTCCTCAGTGGAGGTAATATCCCTGAGTTGCTGACTAACTTTACTTCCACTAAACCCTGCAAGAAGTCCAGGAAACGTAGTAAGCACAAGAGATCATCACAATCTGATGAGCGTGGGTTATCTTCACCTTCTGAGGATAGGGAGAAGAGATCAAAGAGAAAGGAGAAACAAAGCAAGCACAAGGGAAAGCGGAAGCATTCTAAGTGGAGCTCGTCAGATGATACAGAGTTCAGTCGTCATTGTAGAAACAGCAGACACAAGTCTTTTCATTATGAAGATCTTGATTCTGATAGGAATCAGAAAAGTAGAAGTAGCAGGGAAAAGCATTATTATTCATCTGAAGATGACTTTGAGAGGCATCAGAGAAGTGGGAAGAATGTACATGAACATTCTTATTCATCTGAGGATTCTGATTCTAGCAGGCATGACAGGAGTAAAAAGAGGAGAGAAAAGCATTGTTATTCATCAGAAGATGATGCCTATTGGCATCACAGAAATGAGAAGAGTAGACATAAGCGATGCACTTCATCTGAGGATTCCGACTTTGATGGGCATCACAAAAGTAAAAAGAGCAGGCGAAAGTTCTCTGATTCATGTAAACTCAATTTTGATAGGCATCATAGAAGGAAAAGGAGCAGAGTAAAAGTTTCCCATACACATTCCATTGAAGATTCTGAATCTGATGGATATCGCAAAACCAAGCACCAATGACACTGCAATAAGTAAGGTCAAGCCAGCCTTGTAGCTATGAGACTAGTTCATGAGGAGAATGTTAGAACATTGCGACCATGCTTATTGGGTTATTTCTTTTAGATCAGAAGATGCCTAACATGCATGTTGCTGACAATCCATGTATATATTGTTGAAGACATTCTAGTATTTTCTGAAAACTAAGTAGGTTTGCATTGTCTGTGTATATCTTGTAATCCATACATGAGAATCACGGGTTGATTATTTAGCATTGACACTTATGGGTTGATTATTTATTTAGCATGGTCATCCTGTAACATCATGTTTGCAGGAAGCTTCCTGAGTTTGTGTGGAGAACTTAATAACCTTTAGTCGGGTTTTAGACTTGGTTCTCCTCTTCGCTCTGATAAAGAGTAATGCAGAAATATTACTTCTTTGTTACTCTGCTGCTGCTGTAGCTTTGCTTGGTATATGCTGTTTCTTTGGATTCTAACATATGTTGTATGGATCCCATCTCATATTTTTATTCTCAACATTTTCTTCCTCTCAATTTAGATGGTTCATTTTTAGCAGTAAATGAGGACTTGGAATTAAAATGATCATTTACTGCTAAAAAGGCTTCTAACTTCTTGGTTGACCATTCTGATTTTACTGTAATTTTAATCTTTTAATTTTAATTATGATTGTAAAAAGTTGTACTTCATTGCTGTGCATAATATAGTTTTTTTTTTTATAAAAATGACAAATAGAAAAACTATACATTATTTTATGAATTGAGAAACAATACACGGGTTTTAAAATATTTTGAACGCCTAATTTGCTTGTTGAAACAAATGCAGTACAAATTTGTTCACTATTATCTTTTTTATAAAAATAAAGAGTTTATCTATCTTAACATGTTTAGCCTTATTGTTACATGAAATTGTGCACAATGTTGATGACAATCTTTGTGTTAACTTTATTTACATAATATAATCTCATAGGGTTTTCCATTATTGCTAATTAACTGTTTTTAAATGATTTCCAACTAAAGGAGCTCATGTTCTCCTCAACATTCTCCTCAGTGACGGGTCTTTGTGCTAGATCTAGTTATTATAAATTATTTTTCTTTCTTCTGTGAATTATTAATTTATTTTTCATAAAAATGCAATAATGAACAATTTACTTTCACTTTGTCTAAACTATATCTATGTGCAGTTTAACCTTGAAATAATTGTTTTTTTAGAATAATAAACCATTTGGAAGAGTTAAATATGTCAAATACTTAAAATTTTGTATACTGGATCCATGTGACAATTGAGAGCAAAAACTTATTTATACTCACATATTAAGTTTAATATACTATAAATAAATTAAATATATAGCCAACATTTGATAATGTTTTTTGGGGTTGATTTTCTTTCATATTTTACTTTAATTATATGGTTTTGATCAATGGAGTGTTGACGGTTTTACCATGATTTATAAATATTCAAACTCGATCCGATATGAATAAAATGGATTTGGATATGTTTAAATAATTTTAAAACGGATTAAGGTTTAAATTTTAATATTTGAGTCGAGCTAGGATTTATACTTTCAAGTACTCATTATTAGACTTTATTCATGTGATCGGATTAATATATTAAACTTTTATTTTGAATTTGATTACATTGAATTTTTAGTTGGAATTTAATTATGTTAAACTTTGGAGTTTGGATTTTAAAAATTTATTATTAAGTAACCTTTTTTTCTGTTTTTCTAATAGAAGATTATATGATTAGTTTGCTTTAAAGTTTAATTATATTAAATGGTTTGATATAATGAATACTTAATAGGTAAAGTACTCGTTAGTTTATTTAAACTCATGAAACATATATTTGGACATATAAACATAATAAATAAATTCGAATTTTGGATAATGTATGAGTAATTGTAAACGGGTTTGAAATGGACTAAAAAATTAAAATCATTTTTTTAAAAATGAATTTGAAATGGATTTAGATATAAATATTTTAATCGAATTCGAAGTCAAAATTCTTTAAATGAGTGGATATTTCACCCATTGTCATCTCTTCACTCAACATTAATTTATTTAAAAAGAAGGTGTATATCATTTTAAATTTTTAAGAACTCATCAAAAAATAAGGCAGCACATTGTGGGATAAGGTTAAATGATTAAATAAGCTCTTTTATATAAAATATTATATTTACTTAAAATTTTATTTTTATTTTTAATATGCAAAATTATTAATTGAATTTTTTATTATAGAATTTTCAAAAGAATGGCGATAATGAATAGATACATTTGGCATATAATAAAAATTTGTGAAAAAAACGTGTTGAAACGTGTAAAAGATGTATCAAAAGACATGTTGAAAACATATATAAATATTTATTGGTTCAGTTATTCAAGTATTCTTCAAGTAAGAAGTCCCTGATCTTCCACCATTTTTTTGTATACAAAATTTTGTTAGCACTTGCATAATTTTTAAAGATCAAAACCAATATTCTATTATTTTAGAGAGTATAATATTAATACTTGAAAGATCTGTTATCCTTCGAAAGTGTTCTAAATTTGTTTTTCTAGTGGACAACACAAACAAACAAACTCAAACTTCATTGTATTTTGAAGACATATTTACTTACACTTGTGGATCACAATTGATAAGGGCAAATGATATCTTAAGGAAAGTGACTTCGTAACGCACCTTGAAGTTTTCTAAATTGATTTCTTTAGCTTTTGTAGTAACTTTTATAACTCATTTTCTCTAATCTTAATACATTACATGTTATTATGGAACTATTATCGTCTCCCTATAAGTTTACCATTGACTTTGTTAAGTTGGAGCAGTTTGGTAAAGGAAACTTTAGGTATCGGTAAAAGAAGTTTCACTTTCTCTTAGCAAATCTCAATATTGTGTATCTTCTTATCACACCAAAACCACCTCAACATAAGGAGAAACCCTTGGCTGAAACATGTGCACGGTAAAAATGGAAACAAGATTACTACGTTTACAAAGGTTATATTTGCAATGCAATATCCGATTCACTCTTTGATCAATACCATGAAAAGTCAACTGCCAAGAAGATATAAGTTGCCTTGGAAGCTAAATACATGTTGAAAGATGCTACAAGTAAGAAATTTCTAACCTCCAAATTTAATGAGTATAAAATGGTTGATATTAGAGGAATAATGGAGTAATATCATGAATTTGTGCATATCTATAATCAATTTAGTCAACATAACATGCATATGAATGAATATATAGTTGTTTCTTCCACTATTGATAAACTTTCTCCCTCTTAGAAACACTATAGAAGAGTCTTAAACATTTTTTTTTTTTTTGAAAAAAGGCCACTTTTGAAGAGTTAGGCTAACACCTTTGTATAAATGAGGTGTTTAAAATCAGTGATATTGAGGAATAAGTCACTCAATCCTATAAGGTACACATAAAGGAGAAAGAAAAAAGGTTCTTAAAATTATTATCATCATCAAAACCATAAAAAGTGAAAGTTTAATGCAACAAATAATTAATCTTACAAGAAAAAGAGGTGTTCTTGTCATCATTATGGCAAACCTGGCGACTGTAAAAATGAATATCATCTTTTGAATAAACAAAAGGCAAATTCTTCTTCTGAATTTATGGCCTTGATATCCAAAATTTATGCTCTCAAAAATAATAATCAATGGTTGATTATTTTCAGGGCAACCAAGGTCATGTGCAAAAATAAGAGTGTATTTACCCTCTTATGAACTAATTAATGATGGCACAATACTATAAATGGGCAATGCATCCACTACAATTATTAAAAGAAAAGGCATTATACGGCTAGAGCTTACTTTTGGAAAATCTTACTCTAACTGATATGTATCATATTTCAAAACTTAGGAAAAATCTTGTGTTTGAAAACCTACTAAACAAATTTGGCTTCAAACTTATGTTTGATTCAAATAATTTCATGTTGTTTAAAGGTGGTATGATAGAATACATAATGTTCATATATATTATTATATTTCCTCATGTTTTTATTGGTTATAAATGATTAAATCTTGAATTTTGACTATGTTTTATATTTAATATGGTGGATTAAGAAACTTAACTAAGATAGACTCAAATTCATTATTAGAAGATGAAAAGTTAGATTTTAAGAAATGTAGATAAACTAGAAGATGTCTTTAGATGAGACATCAGAACACCTAATTACATTGAAATTTCATCGAATCATGACTTTATCTTTTATTTAAAAAGTAGTTATAAAAATTTTATCTTTATCCTAATTTATCTTTAAGAGTCCTAGTTAAAATAGAATACTATATTTATGAATTGTTGTATAAAGAGGTAGTAGTTCCTTTAAAGGAAGATCTAGAGTTTATTTTTTTCTTTTCTCTTTTTTGGATCTTTTTTTTCTCATGAATTGTTAAACATCTTTTTCAGTCAAAGGATAATCAATTGTTTGATTTTTCAAAAATTGTAAAATTTAACTGATTTTATTTGTTCTTTTATTTCTTCATTGTTTATATATCTTTTATGCTTGTTAAAAATATTATTTTGGTTGATTGTAACAAAAAGGACCCTTTGTTTAATCATCAAAATAATAGATTATTAATTAAAACTTTAAATTTCTAATTTTTTAAGTGTTCTAATATAAGTAATAAATAACATAATTGATTACAAAAGAGGTTTTTAATTTATGTTATGGAGATATATTGTCTAATTTAAATAAACCTACACATGTCTTTATTAGCTACAATTGGTAGTTTCTCTAATTTTTAATGTTTTTAATAAAATAAATTCTAAAATGGTATCTAGAGTTGTTTATTGACAAGAGAAATAATTAAAGATCGTATCTTGGTTATTAAAATAGTAAGGAGAAACAGGTTGTTAAGTCGTACCGACAACCATAACCAATTTAGTGAAGATTAAAAGATTTTTATCTTTGCATCAATGATCAATTTCAAGTTTGATGTAGGAATTAATCATTGGTGTAAAGATAAAAATCATTTAATGTTCACTAAATTAGTTATGATTGTTGGTACGACTTAACAACCTATTTCTCTTTATTACTTTGATAATCAAGATACAATCTCTAATTATTTTTCTTATCAATAAACAATCTAGATACGATCTTAGAATTTAATTTACCCACAGCATTAAGAATTAGAAAAACTATCAATTTTAGCCAATAAATACATGTAGTTTTATTTAAACTATACTATATATCTTCATAATATAAATTGAAAACCTCTTTTGCAATCAACTATGTTATTTACTACTTATATTAGAGTACTTAAAGATGTGTTTATAGGAAAAGGATACATGTATGAAAGAATGTTTAAGCTCCATATAATTAATGAAATTTCTTTTTTTGCTCATATGATTGATTCACTTTCTTTTGCATTATCGCTTAAGATATATTAATACTAATCGATTATGTGGTATGATGAAATGATTCTTAATTGTAAACATGACATGCATGAAAATTGTAAAGTTAAGATCACTAAAAAGCCTTGTCAAAAATATATATATATATATATATATATATATATATATATATATCTTCATTATTGGAATTAGTACATAATGCTGTAAGTGACATGCATAATATACCCACAAGAGGAGGAAAGAAATATTTTGTTACCTTTATTGATGATTATTCAAGATTTTACTATGTTTATTTGATGCATGCTAAGTTACATAAGTTTGAAAGATATAAGGGTGGGATTGGAAATTTTTGCAACATAAAGATTAAGTATCTTAGAAGTGATAAAGGGGCTAGATATCACTTTCCTAAATTTTGTAAATCAATTGGCATTCTGCATGAAACTTAACCTGTATATGCACCTTAACATATGATGTGGTAAAAAAGAAAAATAGGACTCTCACAAAAATGATGAACGTTATGCTTTATAACTCAAGTTTGGGTAAAAAGATGTTGAGGTGAAGTATTGTTAACTTCATGTCATATTCTAAATAAAGTAGCCACTAAGAAAACAAAAGCTACACCATATAATTTGTGGAAGAAAAGAAAACTTAATTTATTTTATCTTAAAGCTTTTAGCTGCTGAGCAATAGTCAGACTACCTCAATCTAAGATAAGAAATTAAGAGAAAAAGAAATTGAATACATCTTTCTTGGTTATGTTAAAAATAGTAAGGCATAAAGGTTTATAGTAATGAAATCTAATACTTTCATAGAAATCAATATGGCTATAGAATCTAGAGATGTATTTTATGAAAATAAGTTCATTACTATTTTAAAAATGCTCAACTCAGAATCATATATAGAAAAAGTGAAATCAACCAAAAACGAAACGTAGTTGAGGATTCTCATGAACCAAGGAGAAATAAAAGAATAAAAAAGGAAAAGTCTTTAGACCTCATTTCATAGTTTATCTAGTTAAACAGACTAAGGACTTACTCATGAAACAAATTATGGTTTCACCTTTGATATAGTTAGATCCCCTCACTTACAAGGAAATAATGAGATTTTATGATACTACCTTTTAGAAAGAGGCCATTAATGATGAAATGGAGTCTATCATGAAAATCAAGATGTTAAAGTTGGTTGACTTACGATTGAAAACAAAACAACTTGATTACTTCAAAAAAAAAAAGATGAGAATAGATGGCATGATTGGTAAATTTAAGGCAAGATTAGTAGCAAAAGGAAGGCCTAGATCACTTTGACAAATATACACCTGTTGCTAGAGCTACTACTATAAATACTTTGATTGCCTTGGCATCGATTTGTGGCTTTAAAATCCATCCAATGGATGTAAAGACAATTTTTCTTAATGGAGAGCTAGATGAGAAAATTTATATAGACCAACTAAAAAAGTTTGTCATACCAGATCAAAAGGGTAAGGTTTGTAAATTAGTTAAGTTCTTGTATAGTTTGAAACAAGCACCAAAACAGTGGCATTGCAAGTTTAACAGTGATTATTTCTCATGGTTTTAGAAATCACGAATCTGATAAGTGTGTGCATAGCAAATTTCATGAAAATAAAGTTATCATATTATATTTGTTCATAAATGACATGTTGATATTTGGGACGAATATTGAAAGCATTGAATTCACTCAATCCACCCTGTCATCTAATTTTGAGACTAAAGATATGGAGCTTGCTCATGTAATAAGTATAAAAGTCATTCGAAAAGAACATGGCCTAGTACTTACCTAATCACAATACATTGAGAATATTTTAGAGAAATTTGATCATTAAGATTATAAGCCTGTCTTCACACTTTTTGATTCAAAATTTGAGACTATGTTCTAATATTAGAATAGCAGTATCTCAGTTGGAGTATGCTCGACTAGATATAGCTTTTGCAGTTTGCAAACTTAGTAGGTATATTAATAATCCAAGTCAAGTTCATTGGCAAGCAGTGAATAGAGTACTGAAATATGTGAGAAACACTATAGATTATGGTATACACTATATTGGATATTCTTAAGTATTGGAAGAATTCATTAATACTAGTTAGACCACTAATGGAGATGATCATACATCCACTAGCAATTAAAGTTTCAATCATAAAGGTAGAGCTATATCTTGGGGCTGTAAAAAACAAATATGCATAGCTAACTCCTCCATGGTAGTTAAATTTGTGGCATTGGCTTCTTTTACCAAAAAGTAAGATGGTTGAGGAATCTATTGACAGAAAGTCCTTTTTGACCCAAACCAATGTCTCTTATCTTAATACATTGTGAGGGTGAAATGATTTTTTTAATGGCACATAATATCCAATAGTAAGTCTAGGCACGTTGGCTGCAAATATAGTTACATGAGACAAATGCCCAACTCAAGAGTAATTACCATTATTTTTGTAAGATCTTGTCAAAATCTTACAGACCCCTTAACAAAAGGCCTTGCAAAAGATCTAGTTTTGAAAACTTCAAAGAGGATAGGATTGAAGCTAACATCAAACTGTCACTAATGATGGATCCTTAACCTAACACTTGAAACATCAAGATCTTGGATTTAATGAGTAAAGTACATCATATGTTATGATTGAAACACTATATTATTCAATGATGTATCCAAAGGCAAAGTGCTTAATACCTAACATACATGGAAAGAATAAGCGATTAAGCCTTTAATAAACTTATAAACATATGCTTCCCAAATCTTTGCAAGAAATTCAAACTAATTCATTTTGAAAATGATAAGGGATATTGGAGAATTTTCAAAAGAATGGTTATGATGAGTAGGTACACTTGGTAGATAATAACACAAAGTCCGTATCAAAAGATATATTTAAAATGTATTAAAGACATGGAAAAGACATGTCAAAAGACATATTAAATATGTATATAAATATATGTTTAATATATATTGTTGTTTATTTGTATAGTTACATTAGTTGAAAAATAATATAACTAGTGAAATATGGACAAGTGATCAAGTCTTTAGGGTTTGATCTAATGGTTGAAAATGGAAAAGTATGAACCAACCTCAAAAAATGTAACCATATCGAAAAGATACAAAGAATACTATAAAAAAGTTTCATCATAGCTATTTAATTCATTCATTCAAGAGTTCAAGTATTCTTTAAGTAAGAAGTCTCTTATTATCCACTATTCTCTTGTATACAAAATTTTTTTACCATTTGCATAGTTTTTAAAGATCAAAATTAATATTTTATCTTGAATCAAAAGTTTCATTCATTCAAGTATTTAATTATTCTTTAAGGTTCATTACATTTTGGATGCGTATTTGTTTACCATTGTACATCACCATCAGTGATGAGCAACATCATAACATGCCTCGAAGCTTTCTACATTGATTTTCAAATTGGGTTCTCTAGCTTTTGCAGCAACTCATGTAGCACACATTTTCCAACATTTTTATTTAAAGTTTTAACAATTTTTTTTCAATTGATAAAATCATTAATTTATTTAATTTTTATGATACAATTGAGCATAATTAAGATTTTATTAATTTTAATTTTGAAAAACTTTTATACATATTTTGTAATAAGATTTTGTAAACTATTCTGGAAAATAATTTTTATATAGAATTAGATATTTCAAAGTCATTTATTATTATTTTTTTTTGAAAATTTCAATTCATCCAATAAATTTAGATCACTATTATTTTACAACACCTATTGCTTTAAAAAAATGAGTCAAGATTAAAATTATACTTTTCAAATAATTATCACTAGAGGATGTTAACTTTCTAAATCATATGAAAATTTAAAAAAAAAAATAGATGTATTCTAAATTGTTCAAATTTATTTTGAATTATTTTTAATTGAAATTGAAAAACCTACATTACCATACAAAAAAATTGAATAAAACTACTATGATCAAAATTATTATATGATATGAAATATTTAATATAAAATTTATTTTTTAAAAAATATATGATTTTCATAAACATCATTGAAAATTGTTATATAATAAATTTTAGATCATTATATAAATAAATAAAATAATTAAGATTTTATTTTAACAATAAGGAATAATTGAAAAAAAACTGCAAACATAACTTGTAATCAATTAAAAAAATCATTTGAAAAATGAGAAGCCAATGTTAAAATGGTAAATAATCAAAACATTTTCGAGAGAAAACAAAGAAGTTGAGAAAATAATTAATTTAAAAAATAATAAAAATTTTTCTTTCTCATTGTAATTTTAAGATAAATTAAGAAATAATTAAAATTCATTAATTTTAAAAATTGTAACAATAATTTTAAAATAAAAAGAAATGAGGACCTAAATCAAAGCTTCAACAGCCTTGCCTTAGAAGCTGGCCTGACTCAGTAAGGATTCTATGCATATAGACAACACTCAAACTATCACCAAAAAAACATTACTTTGCATTACTTTTTGCATAAAGGTCATAACCCTTGTTAGAGCATCTTCAATTTTGAACACCAAAATAACATCATTTTTTTTATAAAAAAAATATTTTAAAAAAATATTTTAACATCATTTTTTTTTTCATTTTCAACTCATTTCATTGATCAATACAATTAATATTTTTAATAATATTTTATGATAAATTAAATTATATATTAAATATTAATCTTATTATATATCTATATATATAAAGAATGGTCAAAGATGTTATAGTATTATTTTGATAAATTAGGCTAAAAACATATAAATTAATAGTATTATACCATTTTGTAAATGCTAATGATTTTTAAATAATATATAGTATTAAATAATATTTATAAATAAATTATATTATATATTAAATATTAATCTTATTTTATGTATATATATATATGTAAAGAATGGTCAAAGAGGTTATAGTATTGTTTTGATAAATTAGGCTAAAAACATACGAATTGATAATATTATACCGTTTTGTAAATGCTAATGATCTTACGGGTCAAAAAAATTTTGCCCTTCATAATTACTATTGTACTATGAAGGACATTAATTTTATTAGAAAATTAAAGAAACAATTGACTTAATAATTTTAGTTATTTTTTATTAAAAAAAATTATAGCATTATTTTTAAAATTTTCCCTTTTTTTAAAATTATTGTGTACATTATCGGTTTGAATTTGAATTATTGTTATGGTCTATATGTCATTGGTTGAATACCATGGATTTTAATTTACTCATTTCTTTATATGGATTTTTTTTTTTAATTTTCCAATGTCAATTAGATAACTTAGTGACAAGCATATAATCTGTAAGCCATTACTGAATCCTCTCTGATTATTGATGAACCAAAAAGAGGGAGAGAAAAAACAAAAAGGCAAACAAAAGGAGCTCTGTATATTTAAGTTTAACCAAACAACATTAAGTAGCACGCTATAATTGAACGACAGAGCACAGCTCTGACACTTTTGAGTAAGACATTTCATGATCGCCAGAACAGAAGGATGGCAAGTGCGAGTAGAGCTGGGAGAGTGTTTGCCCGAGGACACGGGCTTATGATGGCGGCACTCAAGGACATGACCACCACCTGGACGGCAAACAGAGTCAAGCCCAAGCGCAAAGGCAAGGTTCTATCATCACCATCTGCTTCATCCGAGCTGGGCAAATTCCTGGGCCTTCCTGCTGACCCCTGTCGCTCTGACCCTGCCTATCTCATCACCAAATTCATTAAGCTAAACAATCGCCAGGTCTCGCACCGTAGTTTCTCCTCCTCTTTTCTTTTTTAAGCGCTTCAATCTTATTTTGCTCTTGTTTCTCTGTCTCACGTGGCCACCTCTTCCATCTGTTTGATAAATTAACTGACAGAGAATGGGGAACACCCACCATTCCTGTGTATGTTTCGTGTGTGGAAATGACCATTGACACAGTTATTGAATCCTTGCAGAACCCTGGAATGAAGACGGAACTTGTCTGTGAAGAGAAGTTGAAGTGCATATTGGGTGGGAAGGACAGAATTGGGATCCCAGAGATAGTCAAATTGCTGTCCCAACAACACCACAAGACTGCCTGATGATATGCTGAGTAGTCTTTCCATCAACTTTCCCAAATTTATGATTTCATTGCACAGTAGTCTTCCATTCAAAGGCATTGTCTGAATTATATTTATATTTCCAATTGGGTATATTGATTTGCACCTGTTTTAACAACCAGAGATTTATTTATCCTTCTGTGGATGGATGAAGTTACTGCATTGTTATGAATGGTATTGTGTGAATGCAGTAAGTTGAGATATAGAGCTTCCTACCATAGAACTAGTCAGGTTGGTCTGATCCGAATGCAATACACAGAGTATGAATTGGTAGAACCAGCTTATATATGTTGAATTGATGAACCGGTAAAACTGGTTGATTTTTATTTACGAAATTTGTAACATTTGATGCACTTCTGACAATGTTCTTATCTAGCAGTTAATTACAGCTTTGTTTTCTTAAATCCAACATTTTAATATCAATATAGATGGTTGATATTGAGGTCAATGGACTTGTTATAAATTATTTTGATATTAACAAATTTTATACTGGTTGATAAGATTAATATGTAAAATTAAAATAAGATTATATCATCAAATATCCCTGAGGCATGTCATCTTATGAATATGTCGCTTGAATTTAACATAATTTTTTGAAAATATTATATATATATATATATATACACGCACATATAATATGCTTAGTTTTATTTTTATAGATTATTTGTTGGCATTATAACCATTAGACATGTTTTAACCTTATAATTAAAATGCTTCTTTAATCTCGCATATTGATATATTATATGATTTTGCAACATAATATTATTTTATTTTATTTTGATCATATCGGTGGAGTTAGATCAGCTCAAGATTTAGAAGTTAAATAATTTTAAAATTAATAAAATTTATAAGTTAAAGGCAATAGAGTAAATGTTATTTTAAACTTTTAAGTTTTGCACTTTTTCTTTAATCAAATTTTTATTTTAAAAAAGTTTTCAAACAAATTTTTATTTATTAATTTTGTTCAAATTGCATTTTGGTGAAAATAATTGAGAAAAATTAATGGTTTTTTATTATTAAAATATTTAAAAAATTACTCAAATAAATTTTAAATTTTATTTTTATTTTATTTCTTAAATTCAATTAATGTTTGAATTATTTTTTATAAATTTTTTAAACTTAAAAAGTATTTTTAGTGCCTAAAAGATTGAATTTTTTTATAATACTATTTGAAATTTTTTTTACATTTGAAAAAAATTTCAGCTTAAAATTTATTATTTAGAAATCTCTCATATGAATATTGTAATTTTAAATTTTTTAAATAAACTTCAATGTAATTATAATTTATTTAAAAATATTTTTAAAATTAATATTTAACTAAAAATAGAGTTTACATGACATTTATCCAAAATAATATCAAATTAAAATGAGAGTTTAGTGGATTCTTGAGCGACATTTACAGGTCATATTGAATGAACCCATTAGCAAATAAGCCAGCCCACCCAAGCAAAGCTCTGAAACATTAGAAGGCCCAAGGAAGTAAATTTCAGCCTCTCTTCATTGCCCTGCGTCTAGGGTTTAAGACAGTTTTGAGTTTTTGGGGCTTGCTCTCATTGCAAGGACAACTGTAACAACAGCAGAATCTAAAGGAACGAGAAGGTCAAAAGCACAAAGAATGACAATGTCATTTTCAAGGGTGTTTGGAGGATTCAGGGCACTGATGGCAAAGGCTTCTTCGTCGTCGACATCCACTGGTGCTGCTGCTGGTAGTTCAAAGTCATCACCGAACGCTAAGGGCATTCTGAAGGTTGTACCCATCTCCCCACAGCTCGGAAAGTTCCTTGGGACTTCTGAAGCTTCTCGGACCGATGCTGTCAAGAAAGTTTGGGAGTATATCAAGCTTCACAACCTTCAGGTACCTATTGCACTTTATTTCCCATCTTGTTTTCTCTTCTTAGCAATGCTCGTGCTCTTTGTTCTCTGTTTGTTACTTTTAGTATCTTACTATCTATTGCTTCCTTAGGGTTCTTTATTCTGATTGCTTTACTATGTATTTTATCTTTTTATTTTGCATAATTCAATACCAAAACCAGTTTGTTCTTTGCTTTGTGTTAATCTTCTTTTCGGTTTTTTTGGTGTTCTTTTCTTGATGTTATTAAAGATACCAGAAGCTATTCTTATAGTAGACCATCTTGAACGAATGTTAGACCATTTCTTGCTGGAAATTGAGCCTTTTGCAAGGCCAGTAAAGAGAATGGTTTCCTTTCTAAGCTGCTGAAGTAACGGCTGCACAATGCTTGATATTTTTACGAAATAGGCTAAAATTAAACTTTTGAGTTTAAACAACAGAAAAAAGTTCACCACTAGTTACATGGACACAAAAGTGGAACAATGTGCCTTGAGTCTTGGTATATGTACAAAATAGATATTGTTTGTTCATCCAGGAATGCAAATTATTAAATAATGTTTTTTGCATAGTTGAAGAATTCTAAGAATGTTACTCGGGTGGATATCTCTCCCTCTCTGCCCTTGCATTCTTTTATTGCCTGTTTTTTGCTAGCCATTAAAAGTCTGACTTGAAATTTGTCAAGAATCAACTCTGCTGTGTGTCTTCTCTCCACTTGTAATATAACTTGTCTTGCTTGATGTAACTAATAAAAGCCACGCGATTGATGCTGATTGGTTGTATTATGTTCGTTATTACTCTAAATACTATATATTTTGTAAGCATGAGATATACATCTCATCAAGGTTGCAATGTAACTGGTAAAGCTGGAATAACATGCTCTTTGGCCTCATAAGTTTGACAGTGTGGAGTTTGTCAACCCTGTAGTAACATGTAGGACAAGCACTGTAATAATCTACTTTCTCATGAGTTGGATTCTTGCTCTGTTTTGAAGAAATAATTTCATATCGTGATGCAGAGATACTACTATCTTATGCTGAATGTAAAATGCTATTAACTTGTTTATTTAAACTTTTGAATCTTGTCTTTTTTATGAGCATATCTAAAGGACAAAGGGGAAAATACAATATTTTCACTTTCAAGCTAATGACTTCCTCTTGTTTTTGGCTTTAACATGATGGTATTGTAATCAGCATTTTATTATGTTAAGGTTGTTCCTCGATCATGTGATGATGATTTCCTGGTGACGTATACTTTTGTAGAATCCTGCAAACAAAAAGGAGATTTATTGTGATGACAAGTTGAAGACTATATTTGCTGGGAAAGACTGTGTTGGGTTCTCAGACATCGCTAAATTATTGTCCCAGCATTTTGTGAAATCTGGCTAATCTATCTCCTGCCTGGATTGTCATGTACCACATTGGATATGCTTTCTGACCCTTTTATAATCCGTTCATTTGGGTATCATTAGGAAGTCGTAATCTTGGATTTGACACATCTTTTTGTAGTTTAAGTTTTGACTACCTCCATGCTTCAGGAATATCATGTAGAAAAGAGATGTGCTAAGACCTCTTCTTGCAATCCTACTGAGGGCTCAGGCTCAATGAAGCCAAGAGATTTCTAAGCTATTGATGAGCAGGAATAACTGTGTCCTATTTGGCACAGAGAAGGGAAGACAGTTACCGATTTCTCCCTGCAGGAATAGAAGAATATTGTCAAAGCACAAGCCAATTTCATGAATTGGTGCTGATATGCTGAGTTGCTCGAGAGTATAAATGATAACTTGAGGCAAACCTGCCCACAATTGCTTTCATTTTCCTATTTGGTAATGAAAATGAGGGGAAAGTAAAGTAACTACAATCTAGAGGTCTTTTTTTTTCTTAATAAATGGGATTTATCAAAATTTCTTTGTAATCAATATCTGTTGGACTATGTTAATCAATTTGGCATAAGCAAATATGGAAAGCTTCTCACAGAAGTTTCAGAGACAATAGGTCATTTGTTAAAATTTTAAGTGGTGCAATTATAAAAACTGGTTTCACAAAAGGTGGACTTCATCTCTATCATTTAATCCATACCATTTAGAAAAGGAACAGTTTGACTTCTTTTTTTTTTTTAATCTATGTTACAATGTTTTTTATTTATTTATTTGTTTATTTCTAATTCAATTTGTCTAAATAAAACAAAAATATCTTTGGCATATAAAAATTATGCAATTATTCATTTATTTTTTCTTAAGATTGTATTTGTCTCTCTCTCACTCTCAGGTTTCATTTTAAGATTAAAGATGCTTATGCAGAGTTGAGAGACTGAAAATTGTAACTTTCGAAAACTGAAGTGTGATTCATTTATCTTAGCTGCATTACTATAGAAAGTCTTCAATTATATACAAAACAACAAAATCTTTTTGAGATTTGGATAAGAAAAAAAGAAAAGCTATTAGCTTTTTGGTTTTTGTAGGTGTGAGTTCCTGGTGAAAATGGGTTGGCTAAGGGCATCAATTGCACTATTTGAATTGATTTTTGTTGGAGAGGCAAAAAAAAAAAAGTCAAAAAGTGAGTTACTGGGCAGGTTGTGTTCACCTGGAGCTTGCTCATCGGTGAAGATGTTTGTTTAAAATAATGAGCTTGTAAAGACAATAAGCCTCTTTGTAAGGTGTCGGTCAGTTGAAAGTTGTCAGTGTTCATGCAAAGGAATATGTTTATGTGACGTTGTTTCGTCTTCGTGTGAATATGCATAAACACATGTTTATCTTATGAAAATACTATTTAAAGTATGTGTCTTTGTAAAATCACGTGGTTTCGTATACAAATACGAATTTATATAAAATTATGAATATTTTAATATTTTTATTTTATTAATTTGATATATAATTTATTGATATGTTGTTTTTATTTTTCTTAGTTGCCAAACAAATACAATATGTCACGAGGAGATCTAAAATCTACTTTAAAGTAATATTTTCTTTATTAAGTTTATAAATTTGAAATTTATTTTTTTAAATCTACTTATTTGACAAAAATAATAAAAAAATCATCATCAATATTTTTTACAATATAATTAATCATCAAAATTAATTTTATTTTTTAAAAAATAAAAAATAAAAATTTATAAGGTAATGATATGTCTCATCAAAAAATTTAAGTTCAAAATTTGATTACACATAAAAAAGAATTAGTACCCTAAGGTCCATAAATTAGTAACGGTTAAACAAAATAATGTTTCATTAATCGACTTCACAAAATTTGAAATTGATTTGCACTTATAAGATAAATAACATTAATGATAATAACGAAAAAGAACATGTAACAATGATATATTAATAAACAAAGAAAACTTCAGGTATGGCTATTGTAATATCTTCATTTTCAAAATATAATGATCTTCTGTTTTAAAATTGAGAAAAAAATCCATTATATTTGCCTCTTGATCTATTAAAAATTGTTAAAATAATAGTAAAAATTGAACAAAATTAAAGTCAATGTAAATCTTTCTAAAATAAATATTTTTTAAAAAAATAATGTGAACAAACTATTGTTCTGGATTTGATAACATTACTCTTAAATTTGTTTTACAAATTAACTTTGAACTTTAAAAAAAGCAATAAAAGAAAATGAACTTATCATGATGATTATTTTAGTAAAAATCAAATGTGATTAGAATTCATTCACATTTTTTTAAGTAAATAATTTTATTTAAAACTTTATAAAAGAGTTATCACTATCAGAAAAATCGATAAACCGAATTGATTCCGATTAATTCGATTCGGTTTTCGGTTATAAATTAATTTAGAAATCGATTTTTTTGATTTATTCGGTTAATTTTGGTTAAAATTTTTAAATCGAATTAATCGAAAAATCGATTTTTAATTTTAATAATTAATTAATTTTATTTATTAAATAAATATTAATATTTATTTTCTTTCAATTACTATTCAAAAGGGCAATCGGGCAAAACAAATAAACAGTCTTCTTCCGTTTCTTTCAATTTAACAAACCTTAACCTAACTTGTCACCGACTCACCATGCCCATTTATCTTTCAAAGTTTCAAGAATCAAAAACGCCACAGCCATCCACACCACGCACGTATTTGGTAATCGATTAAACCTTTCAATCGCTTAGGTTTGATCTTCTTTCTCTTCAATTTGAATCCTCCCGACAGTAACATCGTAGCCATACCGCAGCCACACTCACACCACGTATGTATTCGATAATCGATTAAACCACTCAATCGCTTAGGCCTGATCTTTTTTCTCTCCAATTCGAATCTTCCCGATAGTAACGCCGCAGCCACACCGCAGCCACACTTCCTCCTTTTCTTTTCTTTCAACTTAAGAAGCCGTAACCGTAACCTAATCCGTGCATCGTGCAGTCGTGTCCATCTATCTTAAAGAATCAGCAGTATTGCATTCACACCCACGTCATCCATACGCATTCAATATTCCCTTATGCCAAATCTTCTTTCTTTTCAATTTTAATTATTTCAGCAGTAGCATGCACTATCTTACTCTTTAATCTTTCAATTTTTTAAATCCTAATTTGTAACAATTATACTTAAAATTAAAAATTAGATCATTTTTATGGATTCTCTTTTTGTATTTGGGTAAGTATTATAAATTGTTCTACGTATTAACACTTTTTCTTTATATATGTGGTATGTATTAGCTATAACATGTAAGGCAAAATAATCTCAGTGTTGAAAAATAAAGAGTTAATTTTTTTAATTCATGTTATTTTTGTTTTATATTTTCTCTTTGAATCTTTCTTGATATAATTTAAAGTTGTTAATTATGTTTTTTTGTAATAATTCATAATCATGTTTTGAAAGGCATTGGTATTAACTATTACTATTGAAATGAATTTTTGTGTAATGTAGTATCACTATTAAATGTTTTAGAATTTTATCTAACTATTGAAAAGTATTATTACTAACTATTTTTAATTGTTATTTATTTCAAAAATTAAAAGTTGTCAACTAAAAGTAATGATGTAGATCCTGCGCCTAATGTCACACAACCAGATTCAGTCCATCCATTATCTGCAAGTTCTAAATTAAAGAGGAAATCGTTTAAGCCCAGATCAGAAGTTTGGGAACACTTCACCAAATTTTTATATGAACAACGTGAGCGTAAAGCTAGATGTAATTATTGTGATAGGGAGTTTTTTGCTGACCCTAGAAGAAATGGAACAACTGCATTGAAAGCTCATATGGGTACTTGTAAGAAGAGAACAAATGTTAGTGTTGATTCTAGTCAAACTGAATTGGCCTTTGAATCTAGGAGAGATGGATCTTTAGGTAGTTGGAAGTTCAATCAAGATGCCATTAGAAAGGGTATAGTTGAGATGATCATTATGGATGAATTACCTTTCAAATTTGTGGATGGTAAAGGTTTTCGGCATTGTATGTCACTTGCATGTCCTAAGTTTCGTATGCCTTCACGATGGACTATAGCTAGAGATTGTTATCAGCTTTATAATGATGAAAAGGTTAAACTGAAACAGTTTTTAAGATTATCCAGTGTAAGAGTATCTCTCACCACAGACACATAGACTTCAGTACAAAGAATTAATTATTTGTGTCTTACGGCTCATTTTATTGATAAAGACTGGAAATTGAACAAAAGAATATTAAACTTTTGTCATATTTCTAGTTATAGAGGTGAGGCTATCGGAAAAGTCATTGAAAAATGTTTGTGTGATTAAGGGATTGATCAGATTTTTACTGTTATAATTGATCATGCTAGTATTAATGATGTTGCAATCTCATACTTGAAGAAAAGATTGAATAATTTAGGAACTTGCATTCAAGAAGGAAAATATCTTCATTTAAGATGTATTGTGCACATTCTTAATCTCATTGTTACAGATGGATTGAAAGAAATGAATGAGTCAATTACGCGGGTTAGATGGGCTATTAAATATGTGAAACAATCACCTGCAAGGTTGGCCAAATTTAAACAATGTGTTTTAGTTGAAAAAATTGAAAGTAAAAGTTTGTTATGTTTGGATGTTAGCACTAAGTGAAACTCCACTTACTTAATGTTAGATGCAGCTTAAAAATTTGAGAAGGCTTTTGAGGTTTTTGATGATATTGATCCGCATTATAGAAATGAATTGATAATAGGAGATGGGTTGCCTGAAAAAAAGGATTGGGAAACTATTAGGAGGTTTTGTCTTTTCTTGCAACAATTTTATGAACTAACAATCAAAGTTTCAGATTCTTCATATGTCACCTCCAATAGTTTTCTTGATGATATTTGTAATGTTTATACTACTTTGCGTAATTGAAAAACACATTCTGATATTGAGTTAAATGCAATGGCAAAAAAAAATGAATATGCTACTTTATGTTACTTCTATTCTTGATCCTAGAAAAAAGCTTGAGTTTATTAACTTTTGCTTTTTGAAAATGTATGATATGAAACAAGCTTCAACGATGACTAGTAATATGAGAAAAGTAGTTGAAAAGTTATTTGATGAGTATAAAAGAAGTTTGCAACCTCAACATAAACATGTTGATGAAAGTAGTCAAGTAAGCCAAATTACAAAGGAAAATGAATTAGGATTGGAAAATGAGAGACAAGTTCTTTTATCTAAGTTCAAGAAATATAAGAAAAAAATCGAAAAACAAGAAAATAAATTAGAATTGGATAGATTTTTAAGTGAAGAGGATGCAAAAGATGATGATAACTTTGATATTCTTGATTGGTGGAAACTTAATAGTCATAGGTTTTCTATTCTTTCCCATATGGCTCATGATGTATTGGCAGCTCCTATATCTACGGTTACTTCTGAATCTGCTTTTAGCATCGGTGAACGTGTACTTGATACATATAGGAGTTCATTAACTCCCAAACTTGTACAAGCCCTTATTTGTGCTCAAGATTGGTTACGTAGATCTCCATGTTTTGATGCCATTGAAGAGGACTTGGTAGAGCTTGAGAAACTTGATATGGGTAATTATTTTATTTATTTGATTATTTTATATTTTTTAGTTACTAATCCTTATTGGATAAGCTCAATACCACTTTTCTTAATACCAAATTTGATATGGGTAATGAAAATGAGGGGAAAGTAAAGTCACTACAATCTAGAGGTCTTTTTTTTTTCTTAATAAATGGGATTTATCAAAATTTCTTTATAATCAATATCTGTTGGACTATGTTAATCAATTTTGGCATAAGCAAATATAGAAAGCTTCTTACAGAAGTTTCAGAGACAACAGGTCATTTGTTAAAATTTAAGTGTGATGCAATTATAAAAATTGGTTTTCACAAAAGGTGGACTTCATCTCTATCATTTAATCCATACCATTTAGAAAAGGAACAGTTTGACTTCTTTTTTCTTTTTTTTTTTAATCTATGTTACATTGTTTATTTATTTATTTATTTGTTTATTTCTAATTCAATTTGTCTAAATAAAACAAAAATATCTTTGGCATATAAAAATTATGCAATTATTCATTTATTTTTTCTCAAGATTGTATTTGTCTCTCTCTCACTCTCAGGTTTCATTTTGAGATTAAAGATGCTTATGCAGAGTTGAGAGATTGAAAATTGTAACTTTCGAAAACTAAAGTGTGATTCATTTATCTTAGCTGCATTACTATAAGAAGTCTTCAATTATATACAAAACAACAAAATCTTTTTGAGATTTGGATAAGAAAAAAAGAAAAGCTATTAGCTTTTTTGTTTTTGTAGGTGTGAGTTCCTAGTGAAAATGGGCTGGCTAAGAGCATCAATTGCACTATTTGAATTGATTTTTGTTGGAGAGGTAAAAAAAAAAAATCAAAAAGTGAGTTACTGGCCAGGTTGTGTTCACCTGGAGCGTGCCCAAGGTTCGTGCAACCTTACAAACGTATCATGTAAATTTACCTTGTTTCATCGGTGAAGATGTTTGTTTAAAGTAATGAGCTTGTAAAGACAATAAGCCTCTTTGTAAGGTGTCGGTCAGTTGAAAGTTGTCAGTGTTCATGCAAAGGAATATGTTTATGTGATGTTTTGTCTTCGTGTGAAGATGCATAAACACATGTTTATCTTATGAAGATACTATTCAAAGTATGTATCCTTGTAAAATCATGTGGTTTCGTATACAAATATGGATTTGTGTAAAATTGTGAATATTTTAATATTTTTATTTTATTAATTTAATATATAATTTATTGATATGTTGTTTTTATTTTTCTTAGTTGCCAAACAAATACAATATGTCAAGAGGAGCTCTAAAATCAACTTTAAAGTGATATTTTCTTTATTAAGTTCATAAATTTGAAATTTATTTTTTTAAATCAACTTATTTGATAAAAATAATAAAAAAATAAGAGTTATCATCAATATTTTTTATAATATAATTAATCATCAAAATCAATTTCATTTTTTTAAAAATTTAAAAATAAAAAAAACAAAAATTTATAAGGTAAATTATATGCCTCTCCAAAAAATTTAAGTTTGAAATTTGATTACACGTAAAAAAGAATTAGTACCCTAAGGTCCATAAATTAGTACCGGTTAAACAAAATAAAGTTTCATTAATCGACTTCATAAAATTTGAAATTGATTTCCACTTATGAGATAAATAACATTAATGATAATAACGAAAAAGGACATGTAACAATGATATATTAATAAACAAAGAAAACTTCATGTACGACTATTGCAATATCTTCATTTTCAAAATATGATGATCTTTTATTTCAAAATTGAGAAAAAAAATCCATCACATTTGCCTCTTGATCTATTAAAAATTGTTAAAATAATAATAAAAATTAAACAAAATTAAAGTCAACGTAAATCTTTCTAAAATAAACAATTTTTTAAAAAAAATGTGAACAAACTATTGATCTTGATTTGATAACATTGCTCTCAAATTTGTTTTACAAATTAACTTTGAACTTTAAAGAAAAGCAAAGAAAATGAATTTATCGTGATGATTATTTTAGTGAAAATCAACTGTGATTAGAATTTATATCATATTTTTTAAGTAAATAATTTTATTTAAAACTTTATAAAAGGGTTATCACATCAGTCATATCTTTTTAAATTTTTTTGGCAAAACATATATAATTAACAATAATTCATAAATAAAGTAATAAATATATATATACACAATAAAAAAAGACAAAGACGATCAAGAGTTAATGATTTGATCAAATGATCTGTATTATTTAAAGTTCAAATAAAGAATTTATACAAAAATTCAAAATAGATAATTTATTCATGCTTCGTTGCTACCAAAGCTTACAATCCTGACCACTTTTTCGCTAATACTAGAATTGCAAGCTATAAGATACCTAAATGCTCAAAAGTGTAAGATTAGAACACTATTTTCTCTTTAAGACTAAAAATGCGAAGGTCCTTTTTTCTTTCAATTTTAGATCTATTTATACAAAAGGGGACCATTATGCACTAGATGCTTCTCATTAATAATCAATGCACAGGTGCACACTTCACTTTGTGTATCTTGCTCACCTTTCCTCAAGCTTATACGTTCTTCTAATATCCTTCATTTGCTTCTAGGAATGTTTAAACATCTGACTTCGTCTTCAAATGCGTTCTTTGTGTGAACTTATCCCTTAAAGTGAAAAAATTCATCTTCAACTCTAATGATTGGGATTACAGCACATATCCTTCATTTGCTTCTAGGAAGTTTAGACATCTAACTTCATCTTCAAATGCATTCTTTGTGTGAACTTGTCCCCTAAAGTGAAAAAATCATCTTCAACTCGAATGATTGGGATTACAACACATATCATTATGTTCATTGTCTATTTCAATGAATGTTCGGATAAACTATAAGGTCGAGATTACCTATAATTCTCCAACCAAACATTTTCTTTTAAGATCAAGTATTTCTGGATCGAGGTTCTATATGATTAGATTTTCAAACTAATTAGAGCTTTTCTCTTCATAGACCTTTAGATATTATACTTAGCAAGAAATTATTTGGACCAAGTCTTTTCTCAAGATTTAGATCTTCGTTGATTATGACTTCATCGAGATGATGACTTCTCACGTTGCCACCTTAACACCCTACAATGGCTACATTTTATCACACATTAGTTGCTATTTATAACTGTTACTGCGTAGCTTAAGGATTTAAAATCATCATGCAATTGGTGTATGTCTTTCCACCTTTTTGAAAATATTATGTTGTTTCTCTTCATTTTCCTTTCTCTCACTTTGCCTCCTTCACCAGCCTTCTCTTTCTCCCTCTCTCTCTGTAATTTCTAATTGACTCAACTTTAACTTCTTTCACATTTTTCGTTGAGTTTTCCTATTTTACTTTTCCTTTTCTTTCGATATGGCTGAGGAATTAGGTCTATTTACTTGCACTAGTAGGGATCTAGAGTGGGCTAAGAAAAATATTTTAATCCTTAAGTATATCCAGTTAGAGTTGCCATCCCTTTCTGATAGATCATGGTCTCATTATAAAGGCTAGATTATGGTGTTTGGAGATTGCCTTAAAGGTGGATAAAGCCTCTCAATTCACTTTTTTTTTTTTAAATGTCAATTCGATATTTCTCCATCAACACTACTTTTGAATACTTGGTGTTGCATTATAATTTTTGCTTTGAAATTGTTTAATTTAAGGTACACAAAGTTCTCAATTCTTTTTCAGAAAGTTTTTTAGTTGAAGCATAACAGAGATGATAAGGATTTTGAGAATGAATTTTACTATCTAAGGGTGGGCTAACAAGTATTTTTATGCTTCTTGACTAGATATATACCCCGACCTGAAATAATTCACCTCAATATTAAACCTTTTTACCAAACTTTTCTTGAACATCAAGTTGTAGACAATTTTGAAATGCACATAGCACTAATTAGGATAACAACAATTAGAGCCATTAGGGCTTGGCATAAAATCTTTCCTTTTTATCGATCTTTTTGCTCTACACAAGTTCTTCCTCTTTTGAGTCACATTACAATTAGCCAAAATCTTCAAGACAACTCTCCCATCTCTAATCTCGACCATAATATACATCCTGATCATTATCCATGCCTTGACCAGTCTCCTGCTCAAATTCTCACTTAAACTCCATCGTTAGCTCTTTTCACACCTAATATTGCCTCTAATCTTGATTTTTAAATCATGCTAATTCTCGAACCTCCACACACATCCTTATCCAACTTAACACATAGTTGCACCTTTCCCATTGTAGGTTTTTCCTTGTTTTCATTCTTACTCTTTTCTTTCATTTTGCAACATTTGGACTTTGCTTTTAACTTTTCTTTTCTATTTGCAGATCCTACTGACATGGCTCCCCAAAAGGCTTCATAGCTTACTAAAGAGAGATTTGGTTTCAAATGAATTGTGCTTTTAGTATTAGCCCTACTACCCCTTATTACTGTAGCATAGAGGATTCAAGTGAAGATCATCCTAACTTGCTCCCATAAAAGCAATAAAAAAAAATTACTATTGTCATAGCTTCAACACTTCCCTAGAAGAAGTCCAAACATGATACAAGCTTGATTAAGAAATTGACAATAAGAAAGGATTAGATAAACAAACCTCCCCTATGAACGGGGTGCCATGGATGCTCTCCTTGCTTTATTGGCAAGTCCTCCTCCACTCAAGAATGAGTGCAAAATTTGTTTTGATTAGAATATCCTTAAAGGTGGGAGTTCGAAGCACCATAGATTAGTTTATGCCATACAAATCTATCATATATCAAGATAGAAAAAAGTACGAGCCTAAAGAAAACCTAGTATTTTTGGGAAACACACTTGTGTGTTTTGGTGAGGTAAGTTCCTTAATCCCAATCTTAACTTATCCTTGCATTTTTTTCCATCTATGTTTACTTGATCTTATTTTACTTGTTTTTATTGTCTAATTTTCTTTTTATGATGCAAGCAGTCCCATGCTTGTCCATTTCTACCAATAAATATGTATTAAATATATACAAACAAATCAATTACAAAAATAAAAATAAAAAGATAATCAGACAAATCAAGTACAAAAAATTATGAATAGTAATATATAAATAAAATTTAACGTATTGCAAAATATTATGACATGGTTATGGTTGTATCCTAAGTCATATAAGTAACTTAGAAAAAATCACATAAATCCTAATTTTGTGTTGGGCTGAATGACCTAAGAAGGACGAGGTGGAGACACGGGTAGGGTCGACCCGATGTCCGTCTAATCATCCAACCAAAGCATAGCAAAACAAACCGACAAGGCCCTGACCGAAGGTGGCTTGTCACCACCGCCGCCACAACATTAGCTTGCCGTCGGTGCTCCGACGATCTTGCCATCTGAAATCAGAAGCTGATATATTAGGCATCACGCCGGTGTGGAGCGATGTCCATTTTAGACGAAGAAGACGAGACTCTGGCTCAGTTCCTGGAATCGGAGGTGCTCTCTCATGTCTCCGAGAAGGTGCAAAGCTTCTTTCCTTTCGCCTGCGTCTGATCGGGTCGGGAATTTCTCTCTTTAGATCTTGGTCTAGTTTTACCTTTTTTTGTTTTATTTGTAGGAAGAGGACGACGAGCCCAAAGCCAAGAGATTGCGTGCAGAAGAAGAGAATGTGACAGAAAAAGAGAACAAAGAAGAAGAGGAAAATGAAGGCAGCAACAGGAAAAGGAGCGTCCAGAGGAGGATAGAGAGTGGGATTTTCAGCAAGATTCCTCCTGAACTCTTCCCTCACATCCTTAAATTCCTCTCCTCTGAGGTCTTTAGGGTTTTCTCTTCATAAATTTGATTTAATTCATGTTATTTTTCCTTTTCTAGATCTTTTACAGTAATTTTTTAAAAAAATTCTCAGATTAGGTTCTGTTATTGTTCCCGTGATAAATTAGTGGGTCTGTTTTCCCCTTCAAATTTTGTTGATGTTGTATAAATTGACAGGACCTGGTATCGTGCTCCCTGGTCTGTAGATTCCTCAATCATGCCGCATCGGACGAGTCCTTGTGGCGTCGCCTGTGAGTTTTTGTTATTTGTTCTTACTGTGCTTATGCATGGCTTTCTTTTGATGTGAATTCATTTGTTATGAACATTACTTAATCTCTTTTTGTTAGTGCTTTTTCCCCTTTTAACTCCTCCTTTCCAGTTCCTTGACAAGTTCCCTTCAAAAAAGTATTCTGTATATTGAGTGAATATATCCCATATTCAATATACTGGTTGGAAAATATAATTAAACAAAAGGCCTGAAATAAGAATTTGAAAGCTTTGTGCGAATTGTTTTTACTTCATGTGTGCTCTTGCTTTTTATCTATCGAAGCATTCTTTATAGTTGTGTATCATAGTTATACTTGTTTCAATTAATTTTGCATATACAGATGCTTCTGTGAGAGCTTTTAGCATTGTGTTTATGCTTTTGAATACGGACAGGTATGATATGCGATGGGGTCTGATGCCCCCGACAAAGAAGCTACGCGAGTGTGCTTGGAAGCAACTTTACATTCAAGTATATTTGCTTTCAACTTTGGGTAACTATATATGTGTTTGTGTCTGCATTGTGTATTACATTGTGATTCAGCTGTCATTTTAGAATTTCATAGAAATATGTCTTCTACAATACATGGTAATCAGCTTTCAACTGAAAAACCTAGTAAGGAAATAAGTTAAGAACCATTAATTAGTGGTAAAGCCTGTCAAGCATGATTTTCATATGCATTTCTCCTACTGCCAACTTAAGTGCTGACAGTATGTTCCGGTACTTTTAAACTTTTCAATGGCTTTTCTGTGGGCAGAAGTGAGTATATATGGTATGAATATATATCCAGACAATTTAGTTAAAATGTTATTGAGTTTTAGGCACTTCTCTCCTTTTCTCTCTTTGGGCAACAGTGAGAGATGAGACCTGGACAATATCTTAATTTAGGGGATTATTTCATAAGTTCTCATAGCTTAGGTGTTATTTAGTGGTTGTTGACTCAAAACTGTTAGTTCCGTTAGGAGGTTGCTACTATCAAACTGTGGTTGTCAAGGATACCCTGGCTGCTGTACATTGATTCAATTTCCTTTTCATTTGCAGCGTGATGAAGAGGACATGATTGAACTGGTTAGAAACTGCCCATCTGAATTTAAAGAGTACTACATTCAAATGCAAGCAGCAAAGAGGAGCCAAGCACCTCTTCCTTCACAGGTAACCTGTTGCCTGTTTTATGAACCCTTTTCAAATAGTGTAAGATGATTCTTTATGGTGTATATGTTCTCAAATTTGTATTAGTTGTAAAAATAATCCTTTCTTGCTGAGTGTATATATTGTTGAATGGATATTTGAGTAATGGTTTCCTTTTTACTTTTTCTTTTTCCCTTTTCTTTTGATGTTTTTCTTTACCTAAGCATCCCAAATCTTCCAGAAAACATGTACCTTTGCTTGTATGTAGGTGCTTCTACATTTAGTCATTTATTTGCATTTAGCCTACTATGCTTTGGGAACCTTTCTTCCGACTGCAGTCAGAAGGTTGTTTGGTAGCCCCATTTAGTGCCCATATTCATGCATGTACTTGCCACATGTTTCTGTTCAAACTTTGACAGTTTTGGTGTTTTCCATTAGTTTCTCTGATCCTTGACATATCTTTACTTTTAGTTTGTGGTAAAACCATTTTTAACTATAGGTTTGGGGTCATTCATTTATAAGGGTGAACTACTGCTTTTTCATTTTTCTCATGAAACAAGATTCTTCAACCATATGAAATACTTTAACTGCACAGTCACTTTTCCTTTCCTTGTTTATACTTTGAAGGTGAAGGATGACCGAATAATTCTTGACAAGACTGTACTGGATCAAGTATCTGTGTGGAAGAAAAGTAGGGGCCTGAGTGATAAGGTTGTCCAGGACCATGCCTGTTCTGGAGAGAAATGTTCCTACCACCAAATAGGAGATGTGTTTGTCTGTGAGGAGACTGGACATGTTCATGGTACGTAGCACAATCAATAACAAGGAACTCTTTTGTCTGTCAATGGATGCAGATTTTATTTAATTCTTGTCACCAGAGCGTGGATTTAATGGATTCCCCTCTCCCCCTCCCTCCACCCTTCTTTTTCCAGTGTGTGATGATAATTGCAGAGAAATTGTTTTGGACCCAAACAGTGAGCTTTTGGTTTGTACCATTTCGGGGCGCTGTTTTGATCAGTTACTCTTACCAGCTGATGTTGATGTTGACCCTGTGAGTAAAGGCTCCCTTTACTTTATATATGTTTTTTCGGAGACAAATACCTCCTTTTTCCACATAAAATATTTAGACTAAATATATATTAGCTTTATGTGAAGTATTCAGGTTACAGCTCATAGCGTAATTGTGCACTCTAAATGTTACTGGATGAGGTTTGATTTATACCAACTGCCACTGCTTTGCCCCTCACTTTCTTCTTATCTTGCTCTTAGACCAAGTATCGTTAGTGAAAGCTGAAAGATTATGGAGTATGGCAGATGGTGTAGTTTATTCAGGAATAAGAAAGAAATAGATAATTATCTCATGAGGGGGGAAACAAAAAAAAGAAGAAAGAAGAAGAAGAAAGAAATAGATAACTGAATGCCTGTTCATTGGGAATCTTGAGAATTAAAATCTACTGTGTGCTGTAATGGTTTTACGTGAATCACATTGTAAGCTGATTTTCCTGTTAATAGAAGAATTTCATGGCATATTTTTATTCACTTTTAAAATATATTTTTTAATCAGTTCATAACTTGCCATTTGATTGTTCTTTAATTATTAGGTTGGGGTTCTGTCATTTGTGAGAAGTTTTTCTTGGCCAAAAGGTTCAGCACAGAATTTTGTATTATGGCAGTCCAGGGATTTAAGTGGGAAAGATTCAAAATTTATATCAATATCTTTTAAATTATCTGCTCAGCAGGAATATTCAGAGTGTCCTGATCAAACTATATTGTTTCTAGTAGTACTCTATTTCTTGGTTGAGCCAAGCTTGGTGAACCCCCGCATGGATATGTAGAGAACTACTTTAACTACTGAACTGTAGTTTAAGAAAGCATTTGACATCGATTCTCTAAACTGATGCTGCTCTTTTTATCAGCAAGTTAGATTGCTGAGCAAATTGATGGTCTGCCTGGCCACAAATAAGAACAATTACTTTAGTTTATTTTCTGCACAAGAATTAATGCTGTTACATACATCCTTAACAGGCAAGTGGCCCCTTTATTTTGTTGAGGCCACTGATATGCAGGAAATGCTGATGGAATATGACTTCAATTTGTTTCTAACTCATTGAAATTTCAGGATCAACTGCAAGATGGTGTGGCAGATGAAGCAGAACCATTCATGGGATCTGGCCGTTTTGGTAATAGATTACATCTCTCCTCTTCTTTGTCGTGTTTGTTTTTCTCAAGATTGCTTTTTGATTCTCCTGGTTTACACATCTCATTGTTGTCTTCCTGTGTGTTTGTGGCAGCACGAGCTTATTTGTTAGGATATAATTGTGCTGATGAGAAGGAACTAAAAGCTGCTTTGAGGTTCTGCTGATGTGATCTGGACCTGATTTTTAGTGTATGTATTTTTTGGTATGTTCATAAAATGGCAAGCACTGTATACTTACATATCTGCCATATATTCATTGCTTAGTATGAAGTAATCACAGTTTCTAGATCGCAGCGATTATTTTCTCACTCTTTGTATAATATTATTTGGTAGAAATCTTTGATATTGCTGTTATCTTCTCAGCGTATTCTTCATATTTGCCATATGAATCTTTGAGATTTAGTTGGAAGTAGTCGTAGTTTTGGATTGCAGCAATTATCTTCTCTTGCCTTGTTTAAAATTTTGGTATAGCTTTACTCGAGTAAACTTTCCTATGATCTTGCCTTTCAATCTTATATTAAAAGTCTAGAAGTTTAGAATTGCAACTTCAGTGGATATGCCCTCAAACTGTGGTAGGGTAAACTCAGTCTTTGGGACAGCAGCCAAAAATTTGAAAGACGAAATTTTGGTGGCTTGAACTTCTATCTTCCAGTGAAGCACCCAAATATTTTTTCCCATTTCTGTTGTGTCCATTGCTCCATCTTGTCTTATGTTTTGTGGCCAGTGAGATTTTACCTTAGTTGGAGTGTTTTTTTCACTTTTAATGTATATCAGTCCTTGCAAGATTTTTTTTAAGTGAAAAGTATTATTTACAATAGCATCAAAGGATGTCAATCTGAGTATACAATGGTGAATAATTAGAGAAACCCAGTGAGGTAAAATAAGCTTCTTCATTTAGAAAAGTGTGGCCCCTAAGGGGCAAGTACAATGTGTCATACCATTTATCCTTTACTCTTGAAAAAGAGCTTTTTAATCCTTCAAAAACTATTTTGTTTCTCTCATTTCTTGCTGAGTTGGGAGTTAATCACGGGAATTAGACATTAAACTTCAAAACATTGTCACTTTTCACTTTGTTTACTAACCTAATCATGATTAATGAAAAATTGTTAGCTTTCTAATTTGATGTGGTTTTTTCTCTGTGAGGATTTCACTGAGTGCTTGTCACAATCGGATATTTTAGCAGCAAAAGAAAGATGTGGTGTTTTTTTTTTTTTCTTAGGAATTCTTTTAGCTTTGATAAATAGAAAAAAAAAAAAAAGGATTGCATTAATTTTTTTATAGTGTAATTGTTCATTAGTTTTATTTTAAAATTTTTCTTTCTTTTGATAAAAAAAATAAACTTCATTTGAAAACAAATAATGATTTACTTCACTAGAAAATTTGGGATCGAGAGTCAATTAGATGTAGTGAAGGATTAACATTCCTATAAGCACTTAAGAATTGGTACCATTTTAAAAAAATGATCTCCTATCTTAAATTATAATAATTTGATGTTGATTTTGAAATATAATCAATATATATAGCCCATTCAAGTAAGGTGAGATTTACTTTAGTTCAATCTTAAGAAAAAGAAGAGTTACATTTGATTTAATCAAAGTTGTAATATACTTAGAAATGAGTTTACTATGCGATTTTATGAAAAAATTTGAGTCTAATTGATATTAGACCTTCGATTCTAGAAAAACAAATGTCTCAATTTGAGATTGAAATATAAACTTCAGCAAATTCTTTCTTTCGAAATAATTTTAGAAAAATAAAAAATGCATTATTGAATTTACAATATCAAATAGTAAATAATCAATGAAAAATAAAATAAAACAATCATCCTTTTTTTTATTTGTGATTTAATAAATACGAGGAATGAACTGTACCTTCAATATAACATGTATGTTGTCTATTTACCAAGCAACAAGCGAATACTCTCACAAAAGCTTCCTAGAGAGACATTAAAAGCTTCGAAATGCTAGCTTATATGTTTAGGAAAAATAAAAATGTAAAGATGTAGAGATCTTTTTCCCATAAAAAATGGGTTTATTTATAAAAAAGAAAATGGGTCAATTCTCACCAAAAATTCAAAAATCTGTTGTGGGAGTAAAGGGACCATAGTCCTAGATAATTTATTTTGGGTAAAATGCCGCTCTGTGCGAATTTTGTTAAGAACCTTTTATTAATTTCTAGAGTTTTATTTTCACTGTAACAGGTAGACATCTAAAACCATATGTGAGATCAAAATGAATCACATCGGGGGTTGAGTTACATGTCTTGATGTGAGATTCTCAATCAAATTAGTCTTCAAATCCACTTCACTATGATTATCACGTTTATTCATTGAAATCCAATGTGAGTCATTATCAATCACATTATTGATCAGTCAAAGTGAGATCGCCATCAATCACATTCAATTTTGGAATCCTAACGTAAGATCATTAGCAATCACATCAATCTTGCGAGATTATCACATTCTTAAACAATTTTGAATTTTTGAAATCCTCATGTGAGATCGGATCTCATTCATCATCAATAACTTTGTATTTCTTTAACATTACTTTTTCTTTGATGTGGATTGGATCCAACATCTCAAAGGTCTATCATAAATGATGAATGCCACATTAGAGAGGTATTCTTCTCTCATCCATAGTTATTTTGTACTGATCTACCATTGGGTTATATCTGTTCATATTTTTGATATGAGTTCACTAATCTATCATCAATTTATTTATTTATTTTTACAAATTTGACATCAATTTAACATTGTTATTATAATATTATCGATTTCACATCAATTTTATTATTACTATTATTATTTTATCAATCTGACATTACTTTTATTATTTTTATTATTGTTATGTCGATCTAATATCAATTTTATCTTTGTGCAAGCATCCAATGAGATAACTTTGCTTATGGAGTGATATGAGCTCGTAAGCAAATTTTTACTCCTTTAAATGAAGGGAGCAAAAGTTGCAAACCACTCAGTTGCCAACACCATTGAAAAAGTTAGTGTTCTAACCACTAACATCGAGTGGTTAAAAGACACAGTCATGTAGAAGGATAGGCTTATGCTGGAAGCTGATGCTAAACTAGCTTAAGCTTGATATAAGCTTAAGGATTGGGTCCACCAATAAAGATACAAGCTGAGTTAAAGAACTAATCGTTGAAGCTCAGGTTGTCATTGTAGCTGAACATAAGTAGAGCGAGCAATTTGATACTATAGTGGCATAAGTAGCATATGAGTTGATGTCCCTTTTTAGATCAGGTGTCTTGAATGAGGACTAAGGTCTTTACCTAATCTCGATTTGAGCTCTTAGAAAGGGGTTGTAACTGTCAAAGCTCCCGAAGTTGAGGCACCTGCAGCAAAAGCTCCAGCCTCAATCTCAAATTAAGTTAAAGGCCCTATCGATCTCCTTGATACCACAACTCCAGCAGTTTAAGTCTTTCTTCTTCTTCTTTTAATGTAATTTAAATGTACTTGTACTTTTCTATATATATTAATGAAAGTTTTTCCTTATCTCTTATTCTTTTTTCAATATCGATCTCAATAATTTCAATTCTAACCAATTAAGTTTCAAAGTAACCCTCAAGTAAACACATTCCTAATATAACATGGTAGATCAACTAAATTCCCATTAACTTGATCTTTAAGCATAAAAACCCAACCTTGAACATTAAACTCGATTTGAAACATCGGCTTGACATCAAAACCTGAATGGACACATTTAGTTTGATTTCGATCATTAAATCTGATTTACAGTACGAGCTCAATCTCGACAATGAACTCGATATGAAGCATGAGCTCGATCTCGATCATTAAACTAATCTAGAGCATAAGCTCGATCTCTATCATGAGGATCTTGATCTTGATCTTAGGACTTGATAAAAATTAATACAACAATGAAACTTCTTGCAACAAAAATAATCCCGATATGGAAAAAGACTTGTTGAAATTTAACTATATTTAAACTCTTTGCAACTTAATGTTAGAGATAAAATTAGGTGTCTGTAACTATGCCTCTTTACCCATTTCTGAGAAGTAAAAATAAGGTAAAGACTAAAGACCACCTAATTTTAAGCTTTAAACACCTATCTATTTTTTTTTAAAAAAAAAAGGTAGAGCCAAATATGAGGCAATTTACTTTCATCCTTTTACTCTTTATTGGTACTCCATCAAGAAGCGATTCACATTCATCTTGATGTACTGAATTTATAGAACCAGTCATAAAGTAATTCACATTCTTCTTGCTATTTTGATTTAGTAGTCCATCAAGAAGCAATTTGCCTTCATCTTTGGTGCACTGAATTTGCAGAATCAACCTAAAAGCGATTCACATTCATCTAGTTGTTTTAGATTGGTAGAGTTAACTAGGAAGCGATTCATATTCTTCTTGTTACTCCAATTTCATAGAGTCAACCAGGAAGCGATTCACATTCATCTCTTTTGCTCTAATTTGGTGATCCATTAAGAAGTGAATTCACATTAAATCTGCGGTATCAAATTTGAGAGAATCAACTAGGAAGCACTTTACATTCATCTTGCTATTTTTGAATTGATGAGACTAATCCATGACGTGATTTTCAACTATTGAGATGTTTTAAAATTTTGATAGAATTTTGTTTATGTTGCATTTTTCAACAAATGAGACTTCTTCCACTAGGAATGAAAAATTTTAACTCCATTAAGAAAATTGTCAATTTTCGCATTTTCCTACTTAAACTTTCTCCCTTCAAGAAATTTTGTTTTATTTTGTCCATTTCTTTAAGAAAAATAATTTTTATAATGCAAATGTTTTATGTAGCATGATGCATTCATTTTTTTTTTAAGGCTTTGCACTTCAATCACTTTCATATTTTCAAAGTGTAAGTTTGTTTTTATATTAGTGAACTTCATTGAAACAACCAGAATATCATCTAAAAAATGCACTTTTCCTTTTTTTTCCTTTTTTAAATTTTAAATCTTGCCACCTTAAACCTTAGAAAGTTGTTTCTCATGTATTTTACAATTTACAAGTCTTTTTAAAAGAGAACGTGGGTATATACTTTTATATGATTTAAACAAACTATTTTATTTATGGTATTTGAAAAAAAAAATTTTGTATATTCCTTTCTTTAGAAACAAAAGGGAAAAGAAATAAAGAGCAATAACTACTTGATAACTTTATTCATATAATTTTATAAGAGATAAAATTCGTCATGTTTAGTTTCTTTTTTAATTGGTGAATTCCTCTGATTCCTCACTTTCATTCAATCTTGGTTGAGTAAGATTCATAGTCATCATTTTCCCTTATTGAAAACTTTCATTGCATGTTCAAACCGCGTTTCTAAGTTTTCAGCATAAATCATTTTCTTTTTTTTTTTTTTGTGTAAAGACTACCCTTTTAGGTTTTATTTTTGGCCTTAATCATTTCAAATGTAACATTTCTTGACAATATTTAAATTCATAGGATTTGAAAGAATAAGACCATCCATTTTTGCTAGTTTTAAAGCCTCACTTAAAAAAGCTTTTTTTCATAAGATATGGTCAATTCCAATTAAGTGCACATTTTCCTCTGGGATCTGAAACATTATCAAGTATCATTTTAAACACCAAGTGTTCTTCTTTGAAAATTCTTTGGTGAACTTTTTTATTATAAGCTCATTCCGTTCTTTTCTAATGTAATTACTCATGACATAGAGCTTTTAACCGTTTTTCTTTTATCAATTCAGTTGTTTGAAACGATTTTTAATCCACTCTTCTAAATTAAGTTGAGCTTCATTTATAACTCTCAATGAAGGAATTTCTATTTCAAAATACTACTTCTGTTCTATACACCAGAGAATAAGGCGTTGCCTAATAGAAATTTTGACATTTGTTTTAAAAACCAACAAAGGCAAAAGAAGCGTTTCATGCTAGTCTCTATAGATTAATGTCATTTTTCTAATAATCGTTTTGATATTTTCATTAGATGTTTCAACAGCTTCATTCATTTTTGGTCAGTAAGTAGTCAAATTATGATGTTTAATTTGGAATTGAAAGACACAGCAGTAGTTAGGTTGGCAAACTTGTTTGTTGATAGTGCAGAGGATGATCAATGAAGATAATCTCCTCGTTCCACTCAGATGAGGTCAGTGAGTGTGGAACTACAATTAGAATCAATTGAAATAACATGAAAGAAGTCTCAAATGTGCTTCACACAATGAGACGGAGGGTGTCTATCTTAAAGGTAAAGGTTGCTAGGCGTACTACTTTTTTTCTTTCACCTACCATTTGATGCTAATGTGCTCCATCAAAATCCTATAAATAGACAGTAAGATTTCAGCTCTATAAGGAAGATAGAAGTGGAAGAAACACATAAATGCATTAGACAAAGCATTCTCTGCACAATCTCAAACATTCACAGCAAAGAGAAGAAAAATTGTCTTTAAAAGTTCTTTATGTAATTTTCATAATTTCCATTAGATTTTTCATTTTCTTTCAAAAAAATTTCATTGAAATTCTTCATTTGTTTATATCTTCTTGAAGAAAAGGAGAAATACTACAAAATGTGTAGGGGACTTCATCAGGTATCCAATCTCACATCTTGCATTTATTATCACTAGATTCTTATCAAATTTTTTGCTTTGATTAATTTAAAGTTTAGCATATAGCTAAATAACATTATAGAAAAATAAATTTTTTTTATCATTATGTTAGAATTTTTTCTTATAAAAATTTATTTTTCTTTCATAGTAAAATATTATATATACGATTTTTAACCCTTTGTTTTGGGAAAAAAAAAAAAGAAAGGTGTGCAAGTGTAAACTGATTTCTTTTCCCTAAAAAAAATGCTTTGGTACATCAGGAAGGAGTAACTATATAATTTAGGATACTTTGATCAAAATACTCCTAAAAATTAATTTATAGGAAAAGAAATCAAAATGGTACTAATTTTTAGAAATTTTGGGTTGTTAATACTTTCCCAAGTGTAACCAACTCCAAGATCCGAAATCTCAACTTTTTTTTACTAGTTAGCCTTACTTTTGAGGTGGTGGACAATCACACTTAAAAAAATTGGTGGTAGGCTTTTTTAATTTAAAAACCCAATCGGGATACCCATTCGAAACCTTAGGGTAATTGCCCAATTTAAGAAAATGAATAATTTATTGTAAATTCAAGAAGATAATTTTGTACCTTTTGAAGTCTTTTGCTTCTTTTTTAAGATTTCATCCTTTCTTCGATACATGATTTCAATTGAAAATTCTTCTAATCAGGAGCAAATACTTTAATGAAATCTAATGAAACTATAAAAATAAAATAAAATATTTGAAAGCGTTTGCAAGTGTAAGAAAAAGCTTCGTTTTTTTTTATACATCTATGAGTAAGTGTGAGCGAAGAATGTAAATTCTTGAATTTTATGAATATGAATTCCCCTAATTGATGGCTTCAGTAGCTATGTATAGGTTTTTGTTGACACAAATTAGTAACAAATGGCGGGCAGATTAGAGAAGTGCAGTGCACCTAAGCAGTCTCTGCTTCTAAGTTCAATAATGTTAGCTTCACTTCGATAAGACTTTAAAGTCTTTACTGGAGTGTGTTGGCTGATTTGAGTAAATCTCCTTACTCTCTGGCCTCATTTAAATGCAATAATGTCTTTAATTTTGTCTACCCTCTCTTAAGTAGACCAAGAACAAGTCTATCTAATGACCTCTGTCATGTCGCCTAATTCTTTTGAGCTCAAGCTTGATTTTAGTTTTTGGTACGAAGCTTTAATTTTTAATTTTCCCATGAATTTTAGCCTTCTCTATAAAATTTTTTACTTGAAACTTACCTCCAAGTCAAAGAATTCAGCTTGAACTAATCTGTAAAGTGTGCTACCTGCGAGCAACTGCCATTTTAATGGGCTTACTACTACATGTGAAGCTTTTGCTGACTAGGCATGTCTACCTCCACTCCTCTATCACCAAGTCAATATTTTATGCCACATCGCCTTTTTTTATATTTTGAACTGATGTTACAACGTCACCCATTAACGCTGTGCCACATCATTTAATGAATGGGTGAATGAGTATAACTCCACTTTGCTATCTCATTAATGTCGTATACAAGCACCCTATCACCTAGTTTTTCCTATCACATTAGCTGTTCCATTTATTATTAATGGATTTTTTTATTTTTTTTATTTTTTTTTGCTTTGTTAGTAGAGATGCCTAAACTCACTATGCCACGTCAATCTATCGGGCCACCTTAACAGCATTACTCTAGAGGACATTATTCTTCATGACAGCTCTCCCTCAATGACCAGTTTTTCCTTAAAAATGTTTTCTTCTCACTAAGCTTTATAGATTTTCTCAAGGAGAGTTTCTTTTTTCTTACAGCAAAGCTTTCTCTCTTTATGTAAATTTCACTCTTTTTTTACTCTTTTCTTTTTGTATACTCAAACTTACCACGGAATTTGTTGGCCATTTGGTAGTTACTAATAAGAATTTTTCTAGAATTAGGAAAGTTTATGAGATCTCTACCTCGATGGGCATGGGGATACCCACCCTAGATGAGAGGCCTTGGTCTAGAAAGTCAGACGCCCTCTGATTGTTTTGGGAATGTCTTGAAAGAGGTTTAAGGCTTTTTTTAAACACTTTGTTTAGAGAGGTTTGCAAAAATCACAGGGCATCCCTTTTTCAGCTTGTTTTTAATTCTTAGAGGATCTTAGTTGCCTTCCCTGCTAGGCGTCTGGACTTAGGAATTACATAATTATCTCACCTAGTGTTTTTTAGATTCTTTGAACTAAAGCAACTAGAGACCTACATAGGACACCTTAAGAGATTCTAGTATTTCTCTTCTAATAGACCCTCCCTCTTTGCTTTTGATCTTTTAAAAGTTGTGCAAAGCATTAAAGACAGGTATATTTTTTTATGCTTTGGAATATAATTCCCCTAGGATTAATTAGTGGACCTTTCTTAACTAAGGTTATGATAGTGACATCACCATGTATGAGTCTCTTGCTACTTCAAGGTAGACTCTAACAAGCAACAAAAAGACTTTACTTATGTCTACATACTTTAATGATGCTTGGATAGTGAGGGTACACTATCACCTAGTTTCCCAAGAGCTTTCCCTTGTGCCATCCACTAGAGAGCCTTCCAACCTACCACTAATTTCGTCTCCAGCAGTAGCAGATTTGCCTCAAAGTTTACCTTATCCCATTCTTCTTCTATCATACCTAGACTTTTTTCCCCACTACCTCTTCCTAGAGATGCATCTATTTGGTTGAATTAGAGTCTCTATCATCCAGTAATTTAATTTCTATTATGATATGAATTTTATGCTCTTGGTAGATTATCACTAAATTTTTTTAAAATTATTTTCTTTGCAAATCGCTACTTGATTATGCCTAGGGTTGGGAAAAGAAACTTTGAAGAGGTGGTGGAGGTTGTTAAGAAGGCACTTGTAAGCTTCTCCTCTAAGAAGGACAAAGTGGTAACACTTTTTCTTTAAAAGGCAAGTACTAAGTAGAGTGCTCCACTAAAAATGGTGACCTTTGCACTTTTTTCCTCTCAGTAGGAGCCTACAACTGTTACCACTTTTACTCCAGCCCAAGAATTAAGAAAATTATCCATAAAGTAGTACTTCCCAATTTCAACATCTTCAGTTCTGCTAGATAAGAAGAGAATGCACTTAGAGAAGATGTCCAACCTGTTGGCTGAGGTAAAGCTCATACCCTTACGATTAAACATATTTACTCTTCCTTATTTTTCATTGCTCACTCATAATTTCTTTTATTGCAAGTTGTTTAGGCATTTGCTTAATAGTAAAAGAATATAAGGTTTAAAATCATGCTGAATTTGTATTCTAGGAAGCTAATAAACCTCTTAAGGAGACTTAAAAGAGAGAAGTTGAGTTAACAGCTAAAGTCGTTCCTTCCAACAGTAAAAGTAAAAAGTAGATCAGGAGGTCTCCATACTGAAGATAGAAATGGAGAAGATGAAGGTGGACTTTGGGTTTCAATAGAAGAAGCTAAAGAAGGAGCACTTGTTGCAGTTGGCTGCTATTAAGAAGGAAGCTATAGCAGCCTTTAAAGATTGTAAAAAGCTGAACAAAATGATACTGGAGTAGTGTGTAAAAGATTTTAAGAATTAAGGTAGGACACTAAAGATAAAGTGTTGAAGGAATATCCCCACCTCAACCTTGACTTTATCACCACTACACTTAGCTTTTCTTTTACCTCTCAAACTACTCCAATAGTGATTGACCCTGTAGGGAGCTTTATCTTTACCTCCCCATATTCTATGAAATTTTACAGGAATCGAATAAAGAGACTACGAATCCTGAGGAAAAGAATGATTGAATGTATTTCTTTTCTTTTATTTTGATTTAATCTCTCTTATAGAAACAAAATATGCTTCCTTTTTGTAATTACTTATCTATTTTCTCCTTTTCGATATTGTTATAAGATGAAAGAATCATTAGCAATCTTAGAATTTCAATTTTCATCATGATAGATTCCTACATGCTCTGTAGAACCTAGAGACAAACTTCTTTCTTTAAACATAAGAAAGTAGGTAGACCTTCTGGGGGAGCATCAAAAATGTTAAATAAAAGGGTGGAAAGTCTTTTTTTTTTTTTACTGACAATATGAATTTTTTATCTTAATATTCACTTTGCAACCTTAGACAAGCTATGCATCACTCATTTTTGAAAATTTTAGACTTTCCCCAGTTATTGGTAGACTCTACGAGGGAAGAGTGTCAAAGTATGCTAAAAATATGTCTAAATACTCTTCCCCATTTAGAACAAAGATTTCCATGTCCCATCATTTATTATTCTACCTCAAACAGACTCTCTTTTTAGTCTTTACCATGAATTCAAGACTCCCTTCTATCAGGCAGACCCTCTTTAGCCATAGGTAAACTCTCTATAGGATAAGTGTTAAAGATTGCAAAATAAGAGTTTTGAAACCTCACTGTTCACTTCTAGGAGGTTGCCTACCAGATTCTCCCTCTTAGATCCAATTTCTCCTTCAGCTGACCACATTTAAACATTCTTCTTTAAGAGTGACGTTTTTGTTCTTCATGCTGCATACTGATAGTGGCACCTTTAATTTCCATATTTTAGTAAGAAAAAAATTTGGGTGTTGATAGTACAATGTTAGCTACCCAATTAAGACATGTTGCTACCATAATAAATCCAACATCCAAAAGTTTTGAACTTCCTCTTTTATTTTGTTAAAAACACTTATGGTTTCATTCTTCTCAATTTTTGCTGAATATGAGGGTAATCTAATTTAAATGGCAATTTGTGTTCAACAATGGTTCTATCCAACTTTGGCATATCTTTATGTGACCAAGTGGAGACATTGATATATTCTTTTAATAAATCGATCAAGGCTTTTCTTATTGAAGAAGAAATCATCGTTTCAATTTTAACTTTTTTCTTCTCTTTTTTGGTGCATAAAGTCAATGTTTCCCTTCGTGAATAATAAGTCTTTTACTTCCAATGGAAATTCATAGTTTTTGTCATATTCTTTAGTATTGAGATTTTCTAAGGAATCTCTTTCTTCCAATTTGATAATGTCAATTTCAAACATTGAGGTATTTATTGTTAGATTCCTTAAACCATGCGCATATGACATAAGAAATTTAGGGAAAGAAAATTAATTAAAGGACTAACAAGGATAAAGGCACATTATTATTAATCAAGAAAGAAATTTTAATGGAAATGCAACTTGTTTTCTCTTAACTATAAATGAAACAACGTAGGAATGTTTAAAACAAATCTTTAGGTTTACATGAGATAATTCCTATTTATCTTCATAACTTTTTCTTAGATCTTTTCAAATGTGTTTGACAGTTGCATCGATTCACCATATAAGTACAAACCCATTGATCTAAAATTTCGTCTTAGGGTTTTTTGATAATCAATAAGCCAGTTATCATTGAATCCTTCACGTTGAGCTCTTTTTTCCTTTTCTTTTTTCTTCCTATCTATTGGAGTTGGATGATAACCTAAACCCCATCTATTTTTTGTTTTTTGGAATGTCAACAATCTCTGCTTTTCCTTGGAGTTTTATTCTTAGACTTTTTCCAGGTTACATCTTTTTTTTGGAGGGTTTGCTTAACTTAGAGCATTAGAGTTTTAAACATATGAGGTTCCCTAAATGCTCAACCACATTAATAAATTCAAACTTATTGGAAGACAGTCTCTTTAACTTTTGGTACTTTAATGTAAGGGAATTCTAAGGATTTAGTAGCAATAACATCTTCCTTCTCGTTTATTGACACTAATTTATCATCCACGATGAGTTTTACCTTCTGATATAAGGTTAAAGGCATAGCTTCAACTGAGTGATTTACAGTTGTCTTAGTAGGATATTGAATAAAGGTCTAATATTCATGACCTAAAATTCTATATCATATATACTTAGACTAATCTTCATTTTCAAGTTAATGGAGCCTTGTATTTCAGTTTTTCCTCCATTAAATGCTTTACCCGTCACATGGCTATACCTTATATGATTAAGATCTATAAGAAGCTAATTCAAAGTGCATCTTGGCATCACACTTAGGGACTACCCATTATTGATTAACACTCAAGAAATAGTATGCCTTTTATAGTTGGCATTAATATATAAGGCTTTAATTGATCCTTTCCTTTCAAATGGCAAGTCATCATCGCTGATAGTTATGAAGTTATGGGCTATGATATGGTTTCAAATCCTTTGCAATTTATCAATGAAAATTTGATGTAGCACTTACGCATTCTTGAGAGTTTTCATCAAAATTTCTTGGTAATACTTCGAACTAAAAATGAGTGGAAGCATTGATATCTTTGCTGTTATCTTCTATAATTGATTAATGATGTTATAATCACTATGCTTGATCATCTTCAAAAAGCCTGCAGCTTCTTATTCGGTGACAAGGAAAAAATTCTCTGCTTTCTTTATCTCCTTACTTTTCTTCTTTCTTTTAGTAATTTTTTTTTCTTTTACTTTTTTTTTTTTTTTTTTTTTGGCTTTAGGGCTCTATAACATCGGCCACTTCTTGTCATGTGGCTTGCTTTAGCTTTATTAGTAACAACTTTTTTGTGTTCTTTCGACTAATATTTCCATGGGACATCATGAGAATTCTTGTATGGAAAAGTTCCAAGAAGTTTGATGACCAACACTCGAGGTTTCACATCTTCTTTCCTTGTAGATAAATCCTTTGTGACAATAGGTAAGGGTTTAAATTTGTCCACAAAGAGTTTGATTTCTTCACAGATACTTTTTTGTACGAGTCAGTCATATTCACCTTGTGTTGATCATGAAAAGGCAAAAGATTATGATTGACACTGGATTCGCTTTCTGGCTCGAAACTTAATAGTCCCACATCTATTAAGGATTGAACTGTGTACTTGAATGTTAGGCAGTTTTCTATATCATGACCTGCTACTCCAAAATGATATCAACAACTTGTTGTTAGGTCGTAACATGGAGGATAAGAAGCTTGCAATGTTTTGGTATATATTGGTGCCACCAATTTTTGCTTTATTGACTGCGGATATAAATTCGAGTAAGCTATTTAACTTGATTGAATTAGGATCTTCTCTCTCCTTGACCTTTGCCTTTCATTATTATTGCTCTAAGAAAGTTTGGCCATTGTATGTTGTAGGACCTCTCACATGCTTAAATTTGAGGTTTGCAAAACTCTAATATATGACGAATACTATGCAACCATTGTGTCTGTTGGTTTCTAAAAAGTTGGTTGAGCGATATAATTCGCCTCACTTTCTTTTTTTTTTTTTTTTTTTTTGTTTATTGGAGCCTTTCTTGCCGCACGATCATTTACTCTCTCGGTTCGAAAATTCACTAGCTCTTCTTTAGCTGTTATTGTATGATAAAGAGGAAGAATTAATCATCAGTAGATTTACTCGATATTCTGGGCAAATTTTTTTAACGGATTCTGAGTAAATAATTTGAATTTTTGCATGCAATTTTTGTTTTACGGAGAATTAAGATTCTGGGTTTACTACTGCTACAAGATTTTAGGGTTCACTGGCTTTTTGTTTTGTTTAATGCTATCAACCCAATTTCGAGTTTCTAAATAAAATCAGGCTACGATACAAGTGGTACTTTGCTTATTTTCTACTCAATTCTAGACAACATACGATACCTGCCCTTCGATTGGGAGAACGAATTAAGTTGGGATCTTAATAAGCTTGACCGAAATTATATTTCCTTATGGGAATTGCATTGAACTGACATTCTTCATGAAACAGACAAGAGATAAAACGACAGATTTAGGACCTTCATTTTGTGAACATTTCCATGAAAAAAGTTGACCTTTTACCCTACTTTCACTTCTGCTGAAAAAATCCAAACTGGTGAATCTTCAAAACTTTCCTATTTAGCAATCTATCTGTTTACGAGAAGTTTTAATTAGTACTATGGCATTGGTTCCTACGACGTGGAAGACAAAAGAATAAATTAGAAGGAACCCACAAAAGAACATAACCATGTGGCTCCTCGGATTCTCCACAAATCGGAAAAACCTATGGATTATGGGGGCAATTATGTTAGTGATCCTTACCACCATGATCTTGAGGTGGCTAACGACCTATCTCGAGGAACATGCAAACAAAATAGAGAGAGATGGAAAACAAGATGAGCAAAAAGCATCAAACAAGATATGTAACATGTGTTGCCCAGGTGTCATGCGGACTTACGCACTTGAAGAGTTGAAAATGGCCACGAAAGACTTCAGGTTTCCAATCGGGGTGGGGGCAACCTCTTTTGTGTATCTTGCAGAGCTCGGAGACGGCAGATTTGGAGCTGTGAAACGGGTGATGGAGGAGAGAGGTGGTAGCAAGAAGATTTTCTTAGATGAAGTCTCAGTCCTGCTAAGAATTTCTCATCCGAATTTGGTGGGACTTCTAGGGTTTTGCATGGAGAAAGGTAATTGAGAATGTTTACTATCACGACGACGTTGATTTATACTTCAGCAATTATATTTGGCGCCATTTTACTGGCATTGCCGCTTCCAAGAATGTAATTAATGTTGTAGAAATTAGTGTATTCTGGGCAGGAGAACAGCTTCTTCTGCTGGAGCACGTGCCGAATAAGAGCCTGTTTGATCGCATGCACAGGCACGAGGGCCACGCTTCCGGGACACTGTCATGGTCGAATCGGATGAACATTGCATTAGACATCGCTCGAGCACTGGACTACCTGCATTCTGAAGCTGATCCACCCATGATCCACAGAGACGTCAAGTCCTCCAACATCCTCTTGGTCGACGACGATCATGCAAAGCTCGCAGACTTTGGGCTATGCAAGTTGGGCCACGACAAGCTCCTGAACCCAGGTAGAATCAAGGGCTCGTTTAGGTACATCGACACCACTTACCTCAAGACTGGCATTGTGTCACCCAAAAGCGACATCTACAGCTTTGGGGTGGTGTTGGTTGAGCTCATCACGGGCCTCAAGTCCATGCAAGGCTCCGCAACACTTGCAGAATGGACTCAGGACTGCAGGATGAATGATGACATTGAAGCTTCAGCGAAAGTGTTGGATCCTAGGCTCAACGGTGCTGCAAATTTGGAACAACTTAGGGTTTTGATCCATGTAGCTAATGCTGCATTACTCGAAAATTCTGAAGCAAGACCGGATATGAGTCAAATAGCCGATATGATTTTGAGTTGCATGAACCTTCAACCTCACCATGCCTTGCCTGTTTAAAACTATACTCATAATATCTTCAGAATCTGTTTCAACTTAGAGGTTCTCATAAAAAGTTACAGTAGATCAATGAACAGAAACACAAAGCGATGTATCCCAATGGGTTTTTATCGTTTTTCATGGGTGATCAAAGAAACTCTCGGAAAACTAATATTCCATTAAGGGTTATTATAAGTACCCATGCACATATATAAACTAAGTAAATGTTGTCTTGGTTGATGATCACTAGACCACGTGTTTTTAAAAATAAAAGTATATATTAATGTAATATGACATTTTCTGACCTTGACTTAGGAAGGTTTAATTAATTTTGATTACCCTATTTATATATATATATATATATATATGAGATTAGGGTTTATGATTTGTCAACCTTCTATCATCAATAAAGGATTTAGTCAAAGTTGTTGCAAAGAGAAATTTGAAAAAAAAAAAAAAGATTGATTAACTGAAGTAGCTAGCTGAGCACATAATACAATTTATAATGTAAGCTAAAAAAGCCAAGTGACCTACTAGAATCACGGATCCGATTAGAAATTGTAATTTATAATTATATGATCATTGCCCTCTATTACGTAGCATAGATGTAATTCGCAAGCAAATATGATAGCATTTGACTACTCTCCCTTAATTGCATTATTTTTGTTGCCCCTTGATCATCCGTCATTCTACTTCTTCTAAAGTCAACCATTTCTCCGGATTCTTTAATCATCGTTGGCTCAAGCTCGAATTACTTTTCGTGTTAATTATATAAAAAGAAATAATTAACATTGTTTAAAAAAAAAAAAGAAAAATCGTCATTTTTCTGGAGCTAAGTGTAGTGAACTTGTAACTTAGACTTGTAAGAATAAACTATATTTATATTATATGAAGTTGTAGGAGGTTATTATATTAATGTGACAGCTATGGAAGAATATGCGGTGACTCCTCGATGGTTAGAGAGGATCCACGAAGGAAGGGCCATAACATAAGAAAACAACAAAATGTGTGATGATTAATTACTTATAATATATGCTTTGAGAGTCTGATTAATTAAGGCAAATCCAACTGGCTTTGTCTGCTTGATTGACTTAATTCATGGCGTGAACACGAAGGATGAATGCATGGATGCTTCCCCGAATAACACTCGTACAGTACGATGCCTTCCACCCTCTCGCAATTTTTAATCATTCGAATCGAATAATGTCTTCCATTCTATGAATTAATTAATCATAATTTGCTCTACGTATGTATGAGAACATTAGATAAACGTACGTACGTGCATGTGTACTTCGAATGGAATGGAAGCACGTGGACGCTTACGCCAACTTAATTATCAAGTTTTCCATTTTTAAATTACGAGTTTAAGGTCAAAACCTGTATTTTAATGGAAGGGTGATAAGTATATTAATATAGAAAGTGAGTAAATTAAGCGTGAGAGAGTGACAGATGGGAGGGGCCGATTATGCACTTGATTAGAGAGAGAATATTAAAAAGAGGAAGTGAAGTGAGGATGGTGTAGAGAACAGTCATGGCTTATCTGTAAAGTCAGAGAATGACTTGTAAACAAAGTGTCTTCTCCTCTGTTGATTAATCAATCACTGTACTTGAATGAAGATAAATAAATAATTGGGTATGATGGGGTGGATGCCACTCTGATTGAAATCCACCTTTTGGTGATGTTAATATCTCAAATTTGGTGTTTGTTGGATAGCGAACCCATCCCATCCCTGATTGTCTCTTTCGAGAATAAACAACATTACCTGCTCGATGAAATGTCACAGGGAAAAAAAAGGAGAAAGTTATTGATAGTGTGAAATGAACACAAACATGATGTAAGAAATTATGGCCTTATCTGATTCCAAAACCAACAACGCCAAAAAAAACTGGGCCTGTCCCCTGGTTTTACCAATTCAGCGGTTTTCCGGCTTTTGGCCCATAGAATTCCTTAACACTATTTTTGCGGGATGCATACGTCGAGCCTTGACATTAATGCATTAAATGAGAGCACTTGCTTGATGCTTATAATAATAAGATCATGACCTCAATCTGGTTGATTTTGTAATAATGCTTAAAAGGGTGCTCAATAGTATGGGTAAAATCAAAAATGGGAAAAGGGTTAAGAGGAATTGTACTTGCTGTACAACTTTGCATCTGGTCAATAAAAAACCTCTGAATCATTTACATTCAGAATACACTTGTTCTGATCTCAAGATAGGGATTGAATTTCTTGGGGCTTTGTTACTTTTTGTCGGGTGCGCTTGCTTATCATGTGCAGCAGCACCGGATATGGTAACAATAACAAAAGACAATCTTTTTGATTTTGTATGATTGAAAAGGAGAAAGAAGAGAAGTTGAGAATCTAATAAGTTGATTACCATCTTGTTTTGCTAGAGTGATTATGGAAATCCTGTGAGCCTAAAACCAACAATTGGAACGCAGACGTGCCTCAAGAAGACTCAAGTGACCGTCCACTTCCAACTCTTCACACCTTTTACTACTAGTGGCCTAATCCTCTCTGTCTCTCCCCCCCTTAAAAAGCCAAATGATAGCTGGAACCAAGCACCCTTTAGACCAATACAGTTAATATGTAATCCAATCTGATCCAATTCAAATGATTCACATCTCAATTTCAATAGTCCACTTCCAAATCCCAATTAAAAAGACAGGCACCAGTACTCCCCTCCTTTATGTCACTGTTCTAGATTTGTATCACTACCATAGACATATAAGCAAGCAACTCACAACCATCTTCTGAAATCATTATAATAACAAAATGGCGTAACCTACTTGCATTAGATTCCATTAATCTGCCTTAAAGCAGTAATCTTTCGCCGCTTTTTGCACCCAAAAGAGAAGCGCAAGGGCTGAATCAAAGCCGCATAGCTTCCATATAAGAACCCTTATTTATCTCCAAAGGCTAAGAAACCCTTCTATTATCCTAATCTATCAACAAAACAACTTGCCCATCCATTTGGCTCTGCCTAATACCCATTATTGGTCGCTATCAAAGGCATGAAGACAACCTAACTAACTCATTTGATCACATTACTATATCTCCCAAGGGATCACAGAATCAATTTTAGTGTCTACATATACACTGTTTCCACTAAATGCTTTCCTTCTGTCAATTAACTTTTTTTTTCGGCTTCTGGGTCCGATTCATGTAGTTGAATATGATTAGATTACTACTTGATGCAAAGAATTGAATGCAGGCAGGTATCTTAATTTTATTGTATGTGTTGAATTTATGTGTATTTTCCGTCAAAGTTGTCGCCCAACTAATTGATATTCATATACTTTGACCAACAAGTCCTGTCAATCCCATATCATGTCTTTCTTTTACTACACCAACCGTAACATCAAAGCCAATATCAATAGCTACCATTCTGTCCTTTTAAATTGATTTTTTTATTGATTATATAAAATTTTAATTTTATTTTATATTTAAAAAATAATAAATTAAATTTCAATTTAAATAATTATAAAAATTAAAGATATTACATTATTGAATTATCTTAAAAATAATTAAAATAAATTATTTACTTTATTTTAAATTTATTTTTTAAATTTAAATAATTTTTATGTAAAATTTATTTTTTAAAAAATTTTGATAATATAAATTTTAAAAAAATTTTATAATAATAACTTAAAGTTTTGTGACAATAACTTGAATATTTTTTATATTGTATAAAAATTTAAATGAAAAAAATTTTTTAATTTTTAATACAATTTAATTTACTTCAAATTGATAGATTGAAATTCGATTTATTATTTTTTCAAACATAAAAATTTAATTGATAAAATAAAATAAATATTAAAATTTTTTAAAAATTTTATGTTAAATTTTAATTTTAATATATATTTTTAAAAACAGCTAGATGAGTGATTAATTTAGAAAAACAAGTATCATATTATTTTAGAGCAATGTGATAATGCTTAATTTTTTTAATTTTATAAAATATTATATGTTTTCTTTCTGATTATCTAATTTTCTTTGCAATTGAATTTTTCTTTATTTTTTTATTTAATTAAAATGACTCACACATATCAAAAAAATAAAAGTTACAAAATAAAAAATATTTTAAAAAAAAATCTGTTGCACCAAATAATTATATGAAGACAAAGAGAATCAGTCCCGTGTTTCCTCCTCTTCTGTGTTGTGGTATAATTAAGGCCGACAGAGAACTGCAAAGTCAGAGCTGTCAAAATATCTACGGTTTTCTTCATGTGTTGTCTCCTCACATAATAAAATCAGGCTAATTACGTGTTTCATTAAAACTTTCATTTTTTGTTTATTTTTATTTTAAAATTAAATTTAAAATGTTTTAAAAATTTAATAATTATTCCTTGGGTTTGGTTTGTGAACCTACGGCTGTTGATATTTTTTTTTTTTATTATTATTTTTTTGGTTTTGGGGGGAGGGGGGGACTAATCTGCCAAAAAAAAAAAAAAAAAGCCACATGAGATGTATAGATCGCCTTTGGACTAGTTGACCTTTCCAAAGTCAACCCTCCATTTCATGTGCTACATCAAGCTCTCCCACCACAGCAGCTATCATCAAAACTCCGTGAAACTACCTCAAGTTCACTACTTGTGTCCCTAAAGCCAGACTGTTCCTTTTCAATTTTAAAGCCTTTATAGTTTTCGAAGTTCAAAAACCTATTCAATTTTAGTTTGAGGTGGGCTTTGTGAGACCGGAGGTGACGCTAGGGATTCCGACATCAAGAGATGATACCACGTCAGCTCTACGTAATAGGAACCTAGTCCCGGGGCAGAATTATTGGGATGGGGACAAACATGTCAACAGATAGAAGCAGAAGCCCGCGCGTGACGATCTGGTAATTGAGCCACCAAACAAAGAGAAAATTTAAGTTTTAATAAATAATTTTAGTTTTTATCAGAAAAATATCTTATGATTTATGAGGTAAAAAAAGAAATATCGATTTTTTAATAAAAAGTAATATCACTTAAAAATATTAGTCTAATTTGGATTGATGAGTTCTAAAAGAAAATTTGTCATAATCTAGTTAGAGTTAATTAAGTTAGAAAATTAAAAATTTCAATTTCTTAATTCTTAAAATGATTTTTATTTTATTAATACATTGGGTATATATATTTATATTTAAGCGTATGTTTTTAAGTAGATAATTTTTACTTTATTTTTTGAATTATCAGTTTCAATATAGTATCAAATATTTTTTTCCATAAAAAAAAAAAGATACGGAAAAGGAAAGGGCGTGCAGTGGACGTGGGAGAGTGAGAGAGTGGAGGGAGAAAGCAAGTCAAAAGGTACCGAGTTCTTTCCCAGTTGGGAGGTGGGTGGGGGCCCAGAGGTAAAGTCTATAAGCGCGTAGGCAAGTTGTCGCGCGTGGACCCCGCAGATGAGCTTGGAAAAGAGGAAGGAAACAATGGATTGAGAAGCTGAATGCAACAAAATCCAGTCTACTACACACGGCATGTAGCTTCCTTTTTTTTTTAATTAATTAATTAATTATTAATATTATTATATTGCACAAGTTGGCGAGAGAGAGAGAGAGAGAGGGAGAGAGAGAGCAATAAAGACAAAAGTGTAAGGATGATTGGGAGAAACGGGGGGAATGGCCCAACCTGACATTACGTGCATGCACTTGTACTGTTCTACTTTTATATTTCCTTTTCTCTCTTTTTTTTTTTTGAATTTTCATTTTCTTCCTCTCTCTTTCTCTCTCTCTATACATATATTGTACAACAACAGCGTTACATTTGCCTTAAATCATTGTGGAATTTTACAATACAGTTGGGTCCCCTTGGATTCTGCCACCTACAACTGTCTTCCCTGCCGTACCACCACATCATTCTTTTCTTTTTCTTTCTTTCTTAAGAATTAAAAAGAAAAAGATAATAATATCATTCCATTTATAAAATGGTAATAAGGAAAATTGGGATGATAAAAACTGCATGATTATCTTCAGAAAACAATAAATTTGAGCGTAATCATGCATTAAATAAGACAAAAAGCAAACAATTTGATTGGGGAAGCGATCGATGTTGTTTTTGCTTAATTCAGTAGTTGTTTGCTGTTGTTGTCTCACCAACCCTAATGGACGTATTACCATTTATTTGTAAGCTTACATGATGGTAACACGTAGCTAATGGGATCAGAGAAGATACCTCCCGTAAACGGCATGCATACATTTAGATATTTATGAACTATTATTCTAGACAAGCATAGAAAATGCGACATCGACGACATTATTGCCAAAAGTTTGCAAAACAAGGGAAAAAATTTGCGTTAACTTTTTTTATAGAGAAAAACACAAGTAGTTTGACAAAGAGGGAGGGTGGTGAATTGTTTGGTTAGGAAGAAAATATAAATGCGAGAAAGTTTAACATCGAGACGGATGTAATTGATATTTATGAGGAAGATTCATGATATGCCATAATAAGAGAGGCAGAGAGGTTGCATATGCCCATATAGTCCTCAATTTTCTGATGATGAAGTAAGCAATCTTGATCTCCTTCCTTTGTGTGTTGGTTTAACTTTAGGGTACGTGACGCAATGGCTGTCCTAACCCTGAATGTGATCACTCGTAATGGTTGAATTCATGCCATTACGCATTACCCAACAATCTCACCTTATCTCCGTTTCTTCTTCCTTCCCTCATTTTTCACCATTCCCAACTCTTTCTTTGTCAAACTTTACACGCTAATTCACCTAATCACTTTTCAAATCTATCAAATTTTATGATTTATACGTTTAAAATGAAATTAAAATTCACCCATATTCTTAACTTTATTTATCTGTTGTTATCAGTAATAATTATCAAATTTAAAAAATGTGATGGATATCAAAGTTGATAGATTATAAATGATATGAACTTTTAAATTTTGGATAGTTTATGAATTTTATTATCAGATATTATCCACATAAAATTTAATTTTTTTAATTTTATAGACGTATTTAATACTAATTTTAAAGTAATTAAAATTTCAAAATAGATAATATTTATGAGTAACATGGCACAAAACAAATAATATTTATGAGTGATATGGCACAAGATAACAAATGGTCTCTATCTTATATGACGAAATAAAGCATCAATCACTAATTACGTTCAGTATGAGTTTACGTGAATAATTAAGTACATATTAATAAATATAAAATAGAAAAAGTTTAACTACTTCCTACCAACCATAAGATGCAAATTCAATCAATTAAGGTCTCTTTCTTTGTCATTTCTCTAATGGTTGAAAGGCACTTCTCTCTTTGATGCATTATGTCTTTATTTGTCAAAAAGAAAAACAAAAGTATCTCTTCATTAAGAAATCAAAATGTCAAATATTTTAAATGAATATATTTTTATCAAGGTTTTTTTCACAAAAATATATATTATTTAAATAATAATTAGTTATATATAAATTTTGGTTATTTTTATAATCTTATGTAAAAAAAAAATTAAATTTGTAAAAAGGATGGCCACCAAAATAATATAATTAATTCTTCATAAAAATTACATTCTCATAGTTAGATCTATGTACTGTTTAATATAATGGGATCCATATGCCCTAATAAATAAAATAACATTTGTAATTAACTTGTTTTAAGAGATATTAATGAGTTACTAATGACTACAAAAAATGTTTATTTTTGATTAAGAAAAAAGTTTATTTTTATATCATCAATGAGATTATAGATCGGAATCAAGTAAGCTCCAAAATTATTTAAAAAATTTTAAAATAAAATAAATTCATGATAATCATTAAAAAAATACAAAATTTACATAAGATTTCAATGTATTATGAAAAACTATTTCAATTTTTCTTTTAGTATTGAAATATTTTTATTTTAAAATTTCAGAATAATTTAAAAACCTATAGAAATTAGAGTAGAAATAATTTCATATGAAAGTTTGCACAAATGTAGACAAATTTCCTATCTACCAAGAGGAAATTTTATTTGCATACGTAAATTAAAAAAAAAAAAAGTCCTCAAAATCTTTTTAAAATACCAAGAGGAATACCAAAAAAAAAAAGGAAAAGGAAAAAAATTAATTGATTTGATTGATTTATTGCAAGGAATTTTATTTGCACACGAAAATTAAGATGTCAGAATAATTAACTAATATTAACTCCACCAAATTTATTTTTTTCTTTTAATTTTAAATCTATTTATTTAATTAAACTTGAGACAATATGTGCCCATACCATAAATTACAAGAGTTTAGGTAATTGTTAAGTCATCATTGAATAATAAATTTATGAAAATATAAATTATTTTTTATTTTTATTTTTTACTAATTAAAATATTTAAGAAAAGTCAAATTGAAAATCTTATTAAAGATTCTATAAGCTAAATAGATTTATTAGATTTTATAATAAAAAATTATGGAAGAAAATAAAATTCTCATATTTTATATAAAATTTTAATATTTATACCATTATATCAATTAAATTTTCGTGTTTAAAAAATAACAAATTGAACTTTTATTTATCAATTTGATTTATTTTAGATCTTAATTCAAATTGGTATAAAAAATTTAAAGGTATATTTATTATTAAAATGCCTAAAAAATGACTCAGATAAATTATTCACTCCATTTAGAATCATTTCTAAAATTTAACTAATGTTTTAAAAATTTTTGATCATATAAATTAAAAAATATATATTTTTAATATTTAAAAATTTTAAAATTTTTTGTAATAGTAACTTGAATATTTCTTTGCATAGAAAAGATTTCAAGTCAAAATTTTTTGTATAAAATCTCTAATTTGAATGTTTTTTAATTAATAAAATTTTTAATAAAATTTAATTTTGATTCAAATTAATAGATCAAATTTTGATTTATCACTTTTTGAATATAAAATTTAATTGATAATTAATATAAAATAAATATAAAAGTTTTATATAACTTTTATTTTTAAGTAATTTTAACTTTTTTTTTTTTTAAAAAAAAGCAGGAGATGTGAAGAAAAGTTGCAATGGAGTGAATAAATTTTTTTACGAAATAAATTTGCAATTTCGTGGATTCAAAATATAGTCTAGGTTAGCATGGAAAAATGATTTTTCTTTTTTTCTAAGGCACGTGAAAGAAACGGTTTGAAAACGATGACGTTACGTGTCACAAGGAAAGACTTGGATGTGTAAGTCCATGAGAGTAATGTGTGTATTGAGAGTGTTTTTTCTATTGCAAAAATTCTTTCTGTTTGAAAATGGAGATGCTAATTGTTCTAATGAAAGAGAAAGCTTATTCAAGCTAGAAGAGTCTAAATAAATCAAATCAAATTAATAGAGAACATGCATTAAAAGAAAAGTAATTAAGTTTCGGCATATAAGTCAATAAAAATATTGAAAGTTTTTTCTTTTTGAAAGTTCTTGACATTTGAAAATAGTGATGTCAATTTGATAAAAGAAAAAGTTGATCCAAAGTTGGAAGAGTCAAATATAAAAGAAGATGATGCCAAGTTATCGGAGAAAAACAAGAACAAAGCAAAACTCCGATGGATAAGTTAACAAAATAAGTCTTATCTTGACGAGTTCTCCTAAATTATTTTAAATTTTTTTATAAAATTAATGTATATATGTAATCAAATTTCAATAGATTTTTATGAATCAGGAAACTCTTCCGATGTTTCCTTTCTCTAGTTACAGTTTACTACTAATATGCCGATTGGGGATTGTGATGTAGTTTGAAATTGAAACAATCACTTCATAGCTAGCTATTTGATAAACTTATTTTTAAAATTTACATGTGAAAATATAGTTTTGTGCTTAAAAATGAGCAGCCTAACGTCCAAAGGAGCTTAGACCATGAGAAAGATGATTTTCAAAGAGGTTTGATTAAATTAAACAAGATTAATGCATAAAAAAATAAGAAAATGTTAAAAAAAAAAATAAACAAAAGATCAATGTGTCACAAAAAGATTTCATGCTTGATAAAAGAGGAAGTAGTAGTAAACGATCTTGCGACGAGGGACAAACAATCTTTTAGAAAGCCAAATGAGATCAACATTTTAAGAGATGAATAAGACTCCCTTAACAAACACTCTTTAGCATGCACATAATTCCTTAAACTATCAAACTAACTTGAACGAAGGAAAGCTACCCCGATCATCCAACCATATTCTTCTCATTTGGTTTTCTTGCAAACTTTTTATTATTCATCTTCATACTAAGGAAAAGTCCTTTCAAGTATTTCACATATATATCTGTTGATTGTCGAGACCAATAAATTAAATTCTTATTCAAAAATTAAACTTGTAGTATAGATGAGCAAGATCGTTTTCATGCAGAGATTGATTAGATTTATTTTTCATAATTAAAATAATAGATAATAGGAGTTTGGAGAATTAAAAATAGACAAAATTAATAGAGGTTTGGAGAATTAAAAGTAGACAAAATTAAAATAATAAAAAATTAATGTAATAAAGTATCTAGTCAAAGAAATAATTTTAAGTTCGATTTAAGAACTGATCATTGATGCAAAGATAAAAATATTTTAATCTTCATCAAATTGGTTATGATTATTGATACGACATAACAATTTATTTCTCCTTACTTCTTTGATAACCAAGATACGATCTTTAATTATTTTACTTGTCAATAAATAACCCTAACTACAATCTTAGGATTTAATTCACCAACAGCATTAAGAATTAGAGAAACCACTAATTGTAACTAATAAACACATGTGTAACTTTATTTAAACTAGACTATGTATCTTCATAATATAAATTGAAAACCCTTTGTAATCATCTATGTTATTTACCACTTATATTAGAACATTTAGACAATTATAGATTTAAAGTTTTAATTAGTAATTTATTATTTTGATTATTAAAAAAATGCTTTTTTATTAAAATTAACCACAATAACATATTCAATAAGTACATAAGATATATAAATAATAAAAAATTAAAAAAAAATCAGTTATATTTCATAATTCTTGAAGAATAAACCCTTGATTATCTTTTAACTGGAATAGATGTTTAGCAATCCATGAAAAAAAAAAACCTAAGAAAAAAAGAAGCTAAAAAATAAACTTTAAAAATACCCCTTGAAGGAACTACCTCCTCTTTATATAATAATTCTTAAACATAATACCTTATTTTAACTAGGACTAAATTAGGATAAAGATAAAATTTTTACAACTAGTTTTTAAGTAAAAGACAAAGTCATGGTTCGGTAGAATTTCAATGCAATTAGTTGTGTCAACGCCTTATCCAAAGACATCTTCTAGTTCATCCACATTCTTGGAATCTAACTTTTCATTTTCAAATAATGAATTTTAGTCCATCTTAGTTGGGTTCCTTAATTTACCTTTCTAAATATAAAATATAGTTAAAATCTAATATTTAATCATTTATAACCAATAAAACACAGGAAAATAAAATAACATATATGACTATTATGCATTCTATTAGTACTCATTATTTTTTGGTAGCATCATTGATATTGTCTGTAAGAATCCACAATGAAAAGCCATGGCCCTAGAAAGAGTTGCTCTTCTGGTCTATTACCTTGACAATCGTTAGGTTGTCCTTCCTCAAATGCACCTCTGGCCACTTGAGTAGTCTACCCAACCTTACTTTTTAATAAGATATAATCTTTAGTGAAGTCACAATTACTCTTACTCATCATTATTTCACTAAGGCATCCATCTTTATTTAAGGGTGAACATTTGGTCAATGAGATTAATTTCAGTTTGAATGTTTCAAAAATCAAATTAATCAATTTTTTTAAAAAATAAAAAACAACCAAATATTAATATAAATTGACTGAGCTGAATTAATCTTTTTTTGATCAGTTCAATTAATAACCATACAAATCTAATTTTTTTTAAAAAAATTAATAAAATAAAATTAATTGATATTAAGTTTACATTAAAAATGTCTTACCATTCCACAATTTTAATTAATGTACATATTATAAAACTAAACTTTTGTAACAAATTAACTACATAAAATATATCAAACAAAGTATAAACTATAATATAACAAGTTGATAAATTCCATAATAATTTCATTAAAAAACATAATGATGTTTTATATACTAAAAATTTTTTCATCTTTATTTTTTCACCACTTCCATCATGAAAAAATTTATATTGGCATAAAGGTAAAAGTAAAAGTAAAAGTAAAACTAAATTAATCTACCAATTAATTAAGAACAAACATAAATATAACAAATTATAAAATTTAAGCAAAATTAGTTTTTCTATAGGTTCAACGAAAAAAAATTGATGAAAAACCAACAAATTAAAATGATTAAACTGACTATGAAATCAAATGATTACCAAAAAACCAAAAAATCTAATTGAATTAACCAAAATTAATTTAGTCCGTTGCTTAATTCGATCAAAACCGACTAATGTTCACCCCTACCTTTAATCACCTTGACTAGCATGACGTGCCATTAGTTAGTTCTACAAAAGTGTCACTCCACCTCTCTCATAAGTCTTTGTCCATCTATACAAGTTAGCTCTTAAATTGAGACGTTAACAGCCTTAAGTCAGCATACAGGTCAACTGACTTTTTTTTTTTTTTATGTTCTCTTACATTATTTGAGATCTTAAGGAGCTCAAAACCACTCTCAACCCTCAATACTTCAATTTTTAGTCCCCGAAATGTGTGAGGCAGATGATGAGGTCAAACAATATTACACTTTTAGAGAAATGGAAGGAAGGAAAAATAAAGGAAAGAAAAAAAGATAGTAAACGAGTGTTTGTTTACCTCCCATTACCAAAATGAGGGATAGAAAAGACAAAAAGGCAATTGAAGTACCTTCTGGTGATTTATTTCAACAAGGAGGACCAAAAGGTAATAGAGTAAAAGCAAGCAACATGGTGTCCATTAACACTAGAAATCTTCATGGCTCCCCCCTAGCAAAAATTTGTGGTTCCACAAAGCAAAATCTTCAATGGTCAAGAGAAACTCAAGAACCATTTAGAGAGGTTCAAAACAATAATGAACTTACTAGACTTCTTAGATGTAGTGAATTCCAAGGTAATCTTATTCCCTTTGGTGAAGGTAGCTAGGGCTTAGTGCACATCTTTGAAATCAAAGGCCATCAATTGCTTTAAGACATTCAACCAAATATTCTTGAGGAAAAGTAAGAAACGTTAAGAAGAAAAGTGACAAGCCTTAAAGCACGAGAAGAAGCAAAATGGCAACAACAACTTTAAAGACAAGTAGGATAAACGAGTCAAGAACTTGGATGCATAAGAAACTTAACTGACTCAACAAGTCAGACAGGTCAAGGACTTAGGTGAGTCAGCAACTTAGATGCATTAGCAACTTGGGTTAGTTAGTGACACTGATGCATTAATAACTTAGTAAACAAAGAATCAACTAAGTTCCAAAAGGTATCGACCTAAACAATGATATAGCAAAATGATTTAAGAAAAAATTGGCTAATCAATTCCAAAATATAATTACATAGCCAAAGTAGCTAAGGTAAAGTAGGTTTAACACCTCCGAAAATGATCAATTCATCTACCAATCAATTAATGAACCAACAACTACCTAACTTCACAATCAATACTTAAATCAAGTTAAATAAAGAAAGACAAACAATTAGAACTAGCATTTCTAAGAAAGAAAAAAAATTAAAGGAATCAATCAGCTACTAAGTAAGAATGAAGAAAAAAAAAAGACTCCAATAAGTTATTGAGGAATAAAAGGCATTCAATAAGTTGTTAAACACCGAAAAAAATTATTCTGGAGAGGCTAAATAGATTGTTGAGTATGAAAAACTATTTAAAAAGCATGTTAAGAAAAGTAGACTTAAAACTAAAAATAAAAAATTAATTTTAAATAAGGAAAGCCTAAGCCTCCATTATTGAAGGAGGCCTCAAGTTCAAAAAAAAAAAAAATAAAAATCAAAAATAAAAATCAAAAGCTATATTTTATAGCTTAAAAAAAAAGAATGAATTTCTCCAACTCCTCTCATGATTAAAGCCTTTTTCAATTATAAGAGTGAGAGGTTTTAACATTTATAATTATAGTATTTGGCTTAAGAAAGACTAAGTATGAGAATGAGCTTAGATCCATAAGTAAAACCATTATCGAGAAAAGCTAATCAAATCAAGAAAAATTAATATGTCGAAGAAGTAGTAGAGCATTAAAGGGTAGAGGATCATTGTGTGATCTTGCAAAAAGAGACACTTCGCCTTTCAAAAGAAGTAGTAAAGTATCAAAAAAGCAATAAAAAATCATCGTGATCCCATAAATAAAAACACTTGATCTTTTAAAAGACCAAACTAAGTCAACATTTCAAGAGATGAAATTATGAGGAAAACCTTTGACCTTGCTATAAAGAGAAAATAGTGATAAACATTCGTTAAAAACTCTTTAGCCTACACCTGCTTAAAACCCACTCTGATTGTTTAGCAACACCTTTTTCATTTAGTTTCTTTCTAAATTCTTTATCGTTTATCTTCATACCAAGACAAAATCCTTTTAAATGCCTCACACACATATTCGACCATGACTATTTTTTGATAACATCAAAAATTACTTTTTTATTATTTAAATCTATGTCAAACTACAACATTATTATCATTTGTTTAGTTTACAAAGCAATATATAAAAAAATGCAATTAACCATATGCAAAAGATTTATTACCATAATCAATTGCAACCATATATATAATTGAACCGTACAAGAAATATCATTAATAGGTCAATTAATTATGGAACTAATTTGATTAAGAATGTTGACTTTGAATTAGGAAAGGTAGGTTTAGATAATATAAGTAGAAAAAATTGGTTTACCATAAGAAAATGATAGTCGAAATTTAAAAAAAAAAAGAAAAAGAACAAAGGTAAAGTTTCAATACGATACCACGTAATGGAAGAATAATTCTCTCTAGTCTCTAATCTATATCCAATAATCTCAATTATATTTGGATAAGATTTATGATAAAGTATGATCTAATTTTTTTTTTATGAAATTGAAAATTTTGATAATTGGTCAACTTCGTTGTGCAATTCTTACCCCAAATAAATAAATTTTATTTTATTTAATGAAAAAGTGAATGTGGAGAAAACCCATTGAGACCATTTCCAACGGAACTCCAAAACACTAAATTAATATTAAAAAGTTGTTTTTTCATCTCCTTGAAGCACCAAATTGGTGCAATGAATGGTGTTGCACCATCCATTCATTACACCAAATCATTTTTATTTTTTGTTTTTTTATTTTTTTATTAAATTAAAATTTGATACATGATTAAATACATAAATTATATTATTATAAAATAATTATATTATTAAAAACATTTCATTAAAATTTTTCAAATAAAATTTATATTCAATATATAATTTAATTTCTTTAATTTATTTTTATAAATTAAATATTTCATTAATATGAAAATTATATATAATAATAAATTTGGGTGTAAAAATATATTTTTTAAAAAATTATTAATTATAAATTAGTGATAAAAATAACTTCAACTCCAAATAAATAAAATAAGACTAAACTTCATTCCTATTAAAATCATAAAAATTATATTAATTAAAAATTAATCCTAAAAATCAAGTAAATAAAGTATTAGTTTTTAAACAATAATTTAATTAAAAATATTTTATTATTTTAAATAAATTAGTTAAAAATTATATTAAATTAATTATATTAAATAAATAAATATTGCAATAATTATTTAATAATATTTATTATAAAATATCATTAAAAAATTAATTACACCTTTTTGATGTAATGTATTTGAAAATAAAAAATTTTGATGTTAAAATATTTTTTAAAATATATTTTTTGGATTAAAATGATAAAATTTTTAGTGTCCACAGATGAAAATGGCTTGAAACCATTCTTTTTCTCTGAGTGTCAAACATAAAAAAGAAAAGAAAAAACAGATGGAGTGAAATTAATGGAGCCATTGGGAATTAATTAATATTTTCAAAGGTGGGTATGGAGGACCTTATTTAATAAAAGGTCCCATCTTTTATCCCCAAAATGAAACTTGCTATAAGGTGGCCAAGTGTCCTCACAATGACTTTGACAATAACAGAGGGTTTTGCCTTTGACTACCTCATAAAGCCATTCAATTCGAATCCATCAATTTATAATCTAAGATACCCTTTTTATAATTTTTAAAATTGTCCAACACTTTGTTCGTATTAGTCCTTCTTCAAATGAATTGAAACCTTTGCTTTGCTTTGTTTCTCTTTTCAAAGTAAATTAAGACGAAAAGGAAGCATGATAGCACCCACTAATTGATAAGTTGAAAGCAATTTAAAAGACAAAAAAGAAAAAAAAAACACTAATTGATAATATCGTCAAGGAGTCAGGTTGAGTTATGTGTTAAGTCACAAACGTGTCAAAAATGTGTGTGTATTAATTAGGTGTTTTGGGTTGGCAAGAAGGGGTGTAGTAGGGGCATGCTCAATAATACAATATGGTTGGGAAGATATTAAAAACAAAAAAAGGTAATATATTAAACATTTTATTAAATTTGTTACTTAATTCAGTTTTACATTGAAATTTTTTTCTTAGATTAAATTAAATCTTACTCTCAAAATTTTTTTAAAATTTTTTCAGAATAATTTAAAGTAGCAAAATTGATGAAAAAGAAAGAGAAAAAAAATGAGAGAAGAAAAAGAGAAATTTCATCTAGTAAAGAGAGTTTTTAAAAAATATAAAAAAATCTGAAACTAATACCCAATTTATTGTAAATTAAAAAGCTTGAATGTAAAATTGAATTAAAAATTTTTAAAGAAAAAAGTATAAACAGCATAAATTATTTCTTTTGGTATTTACCCAAAAAATAAAATCTGCATTTATGAATTTGTAAGTTACACATTGAAAGAAAGAAGAAAGGGGTAAAATTATCATAGAAACGGCGTGGTTTAATTATGGGAACTAACCTTCCCCTTATGTGTGGCGAAAGAGACGCTTTTTGTATGATGGGCTGATTAAGGCCAACTCTCTCGTTCTCTCTCACACTGTGAGTGGGTGCTCGGTTCCTGTCAAAATAGGAAGGCTCTCTCCTTTTGCATGCGGCCTGACACGTGCGCGCCCGTTTCTTGATTGATTAGCAGAGAGTAATATTCATATGAGCTGTATTCGAAAGCCCTCTCGCCCTTATATATATTCCCCCCCTTCTTGTTAACTACACACACCCACGCATAACCTTCTTCAACAACAAGCCAAATGGAATTCACCTTCGTCTTTTGCTTCTTCTTCTTCTCTTCCCTTTTCCTCCTCTTTCTCTTCCATTCTCTCTTCAAATTCCTGGCTTCAAATCGCCATAAGTTGCCCCTCCCTCCTGGCTCCTTGGGCTGGCCTTACATAGGAGAAACCTTCCAACTCTACTCTCAAGACCCAAATGTCTTCTTTGCTTCGAAGCAAAAGAGGTCAATAATAATTAAAACCCAACTCTCATATTCCAACTTCTCTTATCTTCCCGGTTTTGTGTTAATTTAACCTCGAAATGCTTTTATTCTGTGTCTTTGTCAAACAGGTATGGCTCCATCTTCAAGACCCACATCTTGGGTTGTCCTTGCGTCATGATTTCCAGCCCTGAAGCTGCCAAATTCGTGCTCACCACCAGAGCTCATCTCTTCAAGCCGACATTTCCGGCCAGCAAAGAGAGGATGCTCGGCAAACAAGCCATCTTCTTCCACCAGGGAGACTACCATGCCAAATTGCGCAAGCTTGTTCTCCGTGCTTTCACGCCTGAAGCTATCAAAACTATCGTCTCCGACATTGAATCCATCGCTCAAGCTTCCCTCCGATCATGGGAAGGTCGGCTCATCACCACTTTCCAGGAAATGAAAACAGTAAGCTCTGGCTTCTTTCCGTCAAACAGAAACAGAGCAGAAACAGGGCTGCTCTGTTTCCACCTGATTGTCGTTTTATCAGCGTAAAATATGCAAATGGGTAATTCAAATTCTTTACACTTTCTTATCCTTTTGCAGTACACATTCAATGTCGCACTACTTTCCATATTCGGAAAAGATGAGGTTCTGTACCGAGATGATCTCAAGAGATGCTACTACATTCTGGAAAAAGGTTACAATTCAATGCCCATCAATCTTCCGGGCACCCTCTTCCACAAATCAATGAAAGCAAGAAAGGAATTGGCTCAGATTTTGGCCAAAATCCTCTCAACCAGAAGACAAATGAAGCTCGACCACAGTGACCTGCTGGGATCTTTCATGGGCGACAAAGAAGGACTTACCGACGAGCAAATCGCCGACAACATCATCGGAGTTATCTTCGCTGCTCGCGACACCACCGCCAGTGTCTTGACATGGATTCTCAAGTACCTGGCTGAAAACCCAAGCGTCCTGCAAGCTGTCACTGTAAGCATTCTTAACCTTATCTCTTTAACATAAACAAAAGAAAAATCAGACGGGGCTGGACCTTTTATTATAATATTATGACAACGATAGTGCCTGGAAATGACTCGGTTTACGGCTTTACAGGAGGAGCAAGAGGCGATAATGAGGAACAAAGAGAAATGTGGGGAGGAGAAAGTTCTAAGCTGGGGAGACACGAGGAAGATGCCAATAACCAGTAGAGTGATCCAGGAGACGCTAAGAGTTGCTTCTATTCTATCTTTTACTTTCAGGGAAGCTGTTGAAGATGTCGAATACGAAGGTACACACACTTACCACATAAAATCTGACACGCACTTTTTGTCCGCTTTCTCATTTTTGTTTTGGTAGGCTAAAGTTTGTTTATTTACTTTTGGGTACATATTCAGGGTATCTCATACCAAAAGGGTGGAAAGTATTGCCACTTTTCAGAAACATTCATCACAGCCCAGAAATATTTCCCAATCCTGACAAGTTTGATCCCTCCAGATTTGAGGTCAGTCTTTCACCCTTTGCTTCTTTATGATTTCTGTTTTGGTAACCCATGAACCATCATTTTTACTTTAATCTCAGACACTTTAAAATTAATTATTTTTTTATTGGATGATTTCAACAGGTTGCCCCGAAAGCCAACACATTCATGCCATTTGGCAATGGGATCCACTCATGTCCAGGAAATGAGCTAGCCAAGCTGGAGATTTTGGTGCTTTTGCATCATGTCACCACCAAGTACAGGTTGGTTTCACTTTTCTTTTTCTTCGGGTTTTTTCTTTAACTTTTCCAGTTTCTAAAAATAGAAAAAACAAAAAAAGAGTAAATCGGTGACATTGGCAATTTGATTTTGATAATGTGCAGGTGGAGTATTGTGGGAGCAAACAATGGGATTCAGTATGGCCCTTTTGCCCTTCCCCAGAATGGTTTGCCCATCAGATTAACCCTCAAGTCAGAGTGACTCTGTGACCCGCACAAAGGCACCAAAAAGAAAAAAAACCTTCCCAAAGCACGTTTTCTAAATTTAGAAAGTATGGCTTTCCCTAACACTTTCCTACTACTTTCCCTAGAGAGAAAAATTAAGATAATAACCATCGAAGAAGAAAAGCTCAAAACTTTCTCTTCTTTCTCAGCAAGCAAGATTAGGATACCAAAATAATAACAAAATGAATATCTCTAAGCTAAGCATATAGAAGATTCTTCATACTAATAGAAAATATTAATAAAAGAAGGCGCAAGCAAGTTGATTTTTTCAAGATCAGAAAAAGAAGACAGACGAGGAAATGGAAGAAGAAGAAGAAGTCGGTGATTAAGGAAACCAGATTAATGTATGTGTATGTAAGTGGGTTGATCCCAAAATGGGATACAATCATTGTATATTCAAGTGGTTTCTTCAATTTTTTCTATATATTTTTTTAAAATTTTGTGTGTAACTTTTATGAAGCATCAAGTGCCGTAAGGCCAAAATGAAATATTAAATTATTGCAAAATTTCGGTTCTAAATCATTTCATCCGTAGGAATACATTCATCCTTGAGGGTAATGTGTTCTTTTTTGTTTTGGTTGTTGTCCAGTCGTCACTCCTTGCATTTCTTATGAAACTAACACTAACAATGACTTGACTTTTGAGTGATTTAATTACTTGACGGTGGAGCAGCTGCAATGCAAATCCCACTCTTTCACGACACTTCCCAATGGTCCAAATTATTATAATATGACTATCCTTACACTTCTCCCATCATGCATTGAAAGATTATGCCTTTGACTAAGGCAACATCTTGAAATCTTGCTTGGTTGCCATCTAATTTGTCACTTTCACTTGAGCAATTTAGTCTTATGTTTATTAAATTACACCCACAAGAGAACATCATAAGTTGTTTAACTGAGTCAGCTTTGAAGTGTTGCACTCATGAATCCAACTTAGGTAGCAGCATGTAGAGAGAATGATCAATTTCAACAACAGACGGTGTATTTTTCATGCTGCATTGCTTAATAATCATGTTGAAATGGTCAATTTCAAGAGCACGAGGCAGGCCAATTCCTCACTTTGACTTTCATTTTCTTTGAGAAACAATAAGATCCTGCCCATAATTTCAAACTCAAGCATCACATCCACTTTTTGTAACAAAAGCACGTGGCCTTGCCCCTCACATGTGTCGATAATCAAACCATTTGTTTTTATTTAAAAAATGAACTATGGTATTGATTTGGTGATATGTATCTCTTTTCTATATTTTCATCACATAGATTCAACAATTACTGCAAAATAAAATTAAAAAAGAAACAGTTTTTCTAAGATTTTAAATGAACACTGAATGGGAGCTGAATTTAATGTGAAGATAGATTTCAAATGTATTTTATGTTGCGGTGAAGTAAATTATGTTAAGAAAATAATAAAACATAATTTTATTCAGAAAAAATAATTATTTTGAATATTATTAATATTAACAAATTGATTTTATAGTCGAAATCAATTAAGAGTGAATTATCTTCAAATAATATGAAGATAATATTGGATTAACCCTTAAAACCATATCTTATAATTACGATATTTCTAAATTAAAGAGGTAGAGTTTTTTCACTTCAGCAATTATTTTTAGATGAAGCAACCAACTGTAATTTCAACCATTAGCGCTTATGACTTAAAAATATGTTATCAAACAAATAGAATAATTTTTTTTTTAAAAAAGTTAATTTGCATAATATAGTTATGCATAAATGTCAATAATAACCACATGACACATAATAATATTTACATTTTTAAATTGAAATTAAATAAAATAAAATTTACCAAGGAGAATAGCAATAGCAGCAACAACAATGAAAAATAGTTTAGAACAACCCCGAGGCTATATAGCACATAGTTTTCTTAAAATAGATTCGTTCCCTCTTTTGCATGTACTAGAGTTTTAAAATATACGTATGCTTTTATGCAATGAGAACAGTGTTTGAAAAAAAGCACTATCAAATCAACATTTTGATGAACTTTAAAATAAAATTAGAATATTATTTAAGAAAAAGGTTTTTAGAGGAAGGGAAAAAATAGAGAACAAAAAAGCTTTGGGGGCTGTTTTGAATCAAGGAAATAAGGCTTCTATTTATAGCTTACATGGAGGGCAATTTAGGAATGAGGCAATTAACACAAGATTGAATTCAGTAGTTACAAACAATAACGATGGCTTAATTTCCAATACCAAATTACATGTTACAGTCAACTTAATTGCTTGTGACATTTTAAATTTCAAAATTTGGTTTTAAAAAAAAAGAAAAAAATTGACTTAGGCTTCCACCCGTTATTCATGGACCCATTTATGATTGTGCAAGAAAGAGCCATCTGACCATCATTCTTATACTTGTTAGATTGTAAAAGCATATATATATATATATATATATATATATTAGAAGACACATTTCTTTTTCCCATTTAGGATTCCTATTTTTCTTTTCATTTTTTGATTCAATTTAATGAGTGTACTTTGAGCATAAATTTTCTCATTCATCTATTAGTCATTTTAAGCATGCAGCTACACAAAATTAATCTCCTTAAGTAAAAGAACATGAATCCGCTTTTATCCGATTAAAATCTTTAGTGGATTCCATTTTGGTTTATACCTCAAAATGACCTATTATCATGTCATTTTCTAATAATTTTCCAAATGAATAAAAGTTGATAAAGGTATTCAAAAACATGTTTTGACTCGTTGGTCATGTTCAACAGTTGAAACCTGCATAGGATAGGTATCTCCTATAGAAATCTTCCAAATTTCATTTAGTTTTCATGGTTATATTCATTTGGACATGACCATCAACTTGGTTCTATAAGAGTTTTTAAAAAATTAAGCCCTAGACAATTCTCCTTTATAGTAATTTTATCTATCTCTCACGTAGATAATTACTTAATTTAGAGTAACTTGCTTATTCTGCTTGGAATATCCGACGCTTTTAGAATCATTAAAACAATTGTTACTATTTTTTTTCCTTACGGCTATTATTGTTTCATTAGTGAAATGGGTAGGAGATTAAACCCCCATGGTGACCAAATTAATTTTTATAATTAAGTTCTCCCTTTGGACTTATATTTTATGATTTCTAGTCAACTAGGTACAGTTTTCATTATATCAACTTATTCCTTATGCCTTTTGTCCCATTCCCCTTGATGACTTTTCAATGAACTCTCTATTTAACTCTTTAATTTGCGGACCCATAATATTATCCATTGACTTTACATGGTCAATAGAGATAATTTCAATTGAAAGCAGTTATCTAATGGTATTATCTCTACAACGTATATGTCTAAATTTATCACAATGTATGCAAATTAGAGGCACAAATTTTGTCACAAATTGAAATATCATTTGAGAAATAGCATAGCCTTCATCACATTTATCTAAGAAAATAAACTCAAATACATAATGGATTTGGCTATAATAATTTGTTTTGAGGATTTTCATCATACACTTACACCTATTAGTGTGAACACATATTCATTTGGAGAATTTAAGTCTTTTATATTAGATATGTAGCTTCATCACTGCATCCTTCTAGAATAATAAGATATTTGGTATAACACATCCCATAATTACGAGTATGCTTAAGTACCTTGTTACTTTAAAAAAGATTTCCAATAATCAATAGTTGAATTATCAGTACATCTAATTAGCCTATCAACAATTTAGATAATATTTGGTTTAGGACAACTCATTAGGTACATTAGACTTCCCATTACTCTAGAGAATTCTACTTGAGAAATATCTTTTTTTTTTTTTAAATTCTTGGATAGATGAAACCTAGCATCTATTAGCACTTTTAGTTATCCTAGGATCAAATTTATTGAATTTATCAAGGATTTTGTCCATATAGTTTGACTAACTTAAAATGAAATTATATGATCTTTTCGTGATTATAATTTTTAAAATCACATTAGTAAGTTCGATGTCTTTCATGTCAAATACAGAATTCAATAGGGGCATCGAGGGCATCAATAACACCTTAATCCCTCGAGTGGCTCCCCTTGTTTGGTAGAGGAGTAACAATCACTATTTTTCCCTTCTTCGTAGTAGGGGAACCATCACTTGAGTCAACTCTGACCTCTTTTCTGTTTAGGGCAACCTGTGAGGACTGACCTTACTGTTGAGATCTGACAATAGCACCAGTAGTGGAACCTCTACTAGGGACATGTCTCCCTAAGGTGATGTTCATTGCCTCCTACAGTTGATCCTTTATGATAAAGGGCATAGTTGGTTGAGGGGCCATTTCTTCATCAATATTTGCAAAAAAAATTAAAAAAAATCAAGAATTAGCAGTAAGTAGAGATAAAATATTGAAACTAAAATAAAAGTAATAATTAGACCTAACACGACAATAGTTCAAAAAACCACATCGAGAGATGAAAAATTAAAAGGTTGAGGTTTAGACTCTTCATCGTGTTTACGTCCACTTCGAGGATAGTATTGGTTCAGGGTTTAGTGTTTGGCTCCTCATTAGGACGGACATCCACTTCAGGTATAGCAATTGGCTTGAGGTTGGGTGTTTGTTTAAGATCAAGGATTAGATTTGGAAAATGGGAAAAAAGTTCCTTTTCAAGATGCAAACTTGATGTGTCTTTAGCAGATCAGGAAGTTTTATCAAATCTAAACACCTTATATTGTCATTGATGTGATCCCTCAAGCTATCTACATCCTTTTGGTCATAAAGGAATTGGAAGACTGACGTCAGGTTAAGGTTAACCTTTTTTGTGTGGATTTTTTTGGAGGGCTCAGTCCAAGTGTTCAGATAAGGATACATCTTAGGCTAAGAGGCCCAAAAACACTTTTCAACCCTACACTTGTTATTTGAAGGAAGGCTTTTTAAAAAGAGTTTTGAGCTAACACTAGCAAAATAATAAAACTTAAATTCAGAATTTTTATCATCCATGTTGGCTTTTAACTCAAAAAACTTTGCAAATGGAACAACAAAAAGATCTGTATAGCTCATGAAAAAAAAATGAAACAAAGGCCAACATATATCGCCAAGAGTTACGTGTAAGTTGGAAAGGAAAGACTTTGAACTAATGATAAACTTTTTGGAAGAAGGGTTAGATGGGTAAGTATTGGCCTCCCTTAAGGTTATCTTTAAAGACCATAACCCAACCTTCATAGTGGGTCTATGGCTGATTAAAAGGAGAAGAGATTTCAAGCACTAAGAATTTAGGAATGGGAAAACTACTCCTTACCTATACCAAATCCTCGAAGGCATAAATAGAAGGTCCTAGATTTCTAACCATTTTCTCAGTACCAAAAAACAAAAAGAAGAAGAAAAGCAATAAAAGACTCACGTAAAATGATGAAATTCAAAGAAAAAAATGAAGAACTTTAGGTTTGCTGAGATAGGATCTAGACACTTCACAGAAAGAAGAATGAAGAGAGGAAAAGACTTTTTTTGAAACCTTTTTTAAATGAACCCAATCATTCATTGTGAAAATCAAGGGGCAACACACAAAACATGTGATCTTTTTGCATCCTTTTGTCATAGGATAAATCATGAGTTGATGCCTAAATATTAAATGTGTCAGAAGGGACCATTCAAAATGGCTTAATGGAATGTTGACTAGGCACTAAAGGTTTTTCAAACCTACATTCATCTTGATCTGCATCTAACCCGACCTAATCTTTCCTAACTTGAGAAAATCTTCGATTATTCATCGGGATGCTCATGATGTGAAATCTCGACTTGAGAAGAATCCCAACCTCAAGAGACCTTAATCTACCCTAAGTCGTTCAGATGAATAATATAATTCAGGATGCACATTTTTGAAAAAATCTATAGATTTTTAAAGAGTGCCCAGAACATTCCAAATTAAAAAAAAAATGCTCATAATACAATAACCATGTGTTTACACATATTAGATCAATAACGTGCACTTGTCATTTCTATTGAGGCCACACCTATAAATACTCCTTCAATCGAAGGGAGAAAATGAGAGTTTTTGGACTTATAACTTGGTTTTCATCAGAGTGAGAGACCATTTGATACTTTTGAAAGATTTTTCCAAGCATAGAGTTTTTGAGAAAAAACTTTTCTAGTAGAATAGCTTTCTTTCTTAAAAGCAAAATGCTCGCATTTTTAGCAAGTTTAATAGTATAGTTCGATATTATGTGAAAGTTTTTTTGAAAAGATTGCGAAAAGGCTGCTTCAATGTGTTAGTAGGTAAACCCAGTCTTCTTCTTGTAATTAACTCAATCGTTTATAAAATGGTCCTCACCCAAAATGCACCATTTTAAATGCTCTTTGTTGATTTGAGGAAACAAGATTGTTTATTTGCATTTCTTCCAAGATTTGAAGGTTTGGTAAAAACCAATCTCTTGGGTCTTAAATAAAATGGTCTTAGAAAGCAAGTCTCCATTATTCATGCATTCTTTAAAGGTTTTCTTTTTGTAATTATTTATTGCTTTGTATGGGAATCGAGTTCAAATTTTTTTCACCTCTTGATAAAATACTTTTTCTTTTAACTGGTAATAATTATGAGCATTGTGAAGGTGCTAATTCTTACTCAGATGTAATTGACTTGCAGACCCAATTTTCTTAGTAAAGTTTGACCAATACTAAAACTTTTTCTACCTTTCTTTTTGCAAAAAAGAAAAAGATTTAGAGGAAAAGAAAGAGAACTTCGGTGGCCAATTACACCATCAAAAAGATTTCATTAAAATGTCATCTAAAATGAATTTCAAGGCTTATGGTTCTTTAACCAAATTATAAAAAAAAAAAAGAAGAAGAAAAAGAGACAGATGCACCTATTTCTCAATATAGGGGATAAAGTGTCTGGTTCACCGCTAGGCCTCATTATGACACTCAAGTTTTAGAGAAACTGATACTAGACTTGTTCTAAGTATGACTAACTCTTAAAATATTTTTGTCACATTTAATACAAAATTTTTGGAATTAAACTAAACTAATATATCCTCAATTCCAAAACAAAAACTTTTTATTTAGACAATCAAAATGGAAACCATATTGCACTCTTATGTCCAAAGATTCTTTTAATAAATCATGAAATGCAATAAATAATTTAAAAAATGTATTAAATAGAAATAAATAAATAGTAAACTCATGAACAATAAGCTCGAAGAATAAGAATTATTGGAATTAGTGATCTCATGAATTTTTATTTTATTTTATAAAAGCTCATAATAATGAAAATAATTAAATAGTGGGAGAAAAATACTGCACTCCTAGGATCTCAAAGAATATTGTACCTTCACTAACAATACAAGATCAAGATCTTTCCCAAGAAGAAAACTTAAATAAGCTAAGAAACTAAAGAGCTCATTTGAGAAAAGGAAGAACGATTATGTGAAGGTTCCTAGACAAAGAATTCTAAGGCTATTTATAAGAAAAATCTGAGTGAAAGCCTGCCAAAAATTTGAATAGGTTTATAATAAGGGTCATAATGCATTGTAAGTAATTCTAGTTAAAGTACTTATCTGGGTGCACTTTACTTAGTACTATATACAAAGTTTTATAAACTTTGCTAACCCTTTGTCTCCAATGCTTAAGTCCTTAAACATTTAGCAAAATTCTTTGTCAAGTCTTGAAGCTTTGATGTGAGATCAGCATCAATCATTTTCAATCAATCAAATGGTTATCTAATCTTCAGATTTGATGTGAGATCATCATTAATGAACATCAACATTTGTTGTGACATATCCTCTACATTTTTATCTAGATATTAAGTTAAGTTTTCATGCCCGATATGAGATCAGGTTAATCATATCCTTGAAACAACTTCTAAAATGATGTGAGATCAATGTCAACCATCATTGAGATAATGTTATACCCAATGTGAGACTAAAGTGATGCTTTGTCTTTTTGTACCAAACATCTATAATGTCGATCGCCACTGTCATGCATCGATTAGATTGGCAATCATATCTCTCTTAAGGTTTCGAGCTGTAGACTTTTCAATATTAAAGTGTATAGTATCTTCATTTCTTCTTCATAACTTCTCTCTTTTCGCATTTACAACTTTAACTTTTTCTCTACTCTTCCATCCTCTAGTAACCTTTTTGATCAACTCTTCTCCGTTCTTGTAAGCATTTCCTTCTTGTATTTTTATTCATGGATGTTATAAAGTCTTCCATCATCACTCAAAAAATCTAGATCTGATTAAGGCTTAATATGAAGTATCTGAGTTTGTGCACATGGTTGATCTTGACCCAAAGTGATGGTCATCGTCAATGCGGCCTGAACACATTTGCATGTTCGAGGAATCATTAACGGGTGGTCTTTAACTTCATTTGCATACTTTTTTCATGATGGCATGCTTTAGATATAAGTTTTCACCATCTCAACTTGTTTCCAATACTTGGCATTTTCTTTTTACATATTTCTTAATGTGCATCGATCTAAATGTGTCAAAATTTTTTATTTTCTTCTTTTCCAAATTTTACAAGTTAGCTTGTAATTGCGATAAAAAGAATTTGGTCTAGCATTTAGATCTCAAAACATGTTCGACTATGGCTTATCATTGTCGATTAAAGATTGGAAAGATAAGTATTTTTACGCTTCTTAGGAAGATTTGTATTTCAATCTAGTATCATGGTCGATTTTTAAAACTTCATATGATTCTAGTAAAAATCTTGGATATTGTTTTAAGATTTATTATCATTGGATGTTAGATCATGCTGGTCTTCACAATATCAAGCATTATTTCATGTCATAATGGTTAAACAAAACTCACAACATAAATCCAAGCTACTTAGATGTTCATGTGGTTAATAACCATCCCAACCATGTACCCGAATCAATCCCAAATTATGACATAGATTCTTCTTGGACTCCCTCACTAGATCCTCCTCTTAACCTTTTACCAATCTCATCTCTAACCAAAGCCACACCTTCTTCTATCAGACTTGTTATTGATTTCATCAATCTTGTAATTTTTGAAAACTTATCTTTGATCTCACGTCTACCAACAAGTCATTTTTCATCTTTCGTTGTCTTATCTAATAAAACTTATTTGACTTCATTTCCAAATGTTGCAAACTTAGAAGATATGGGAGGCAACCAAAGCATATTATAGATGGCTCGTTCCATGATTAATACTAGGTCCCAAACATTTTGACCTTAGAATGCTTAAGCTCTTTTGCACCAAGATTAGGATTAGGTGCTCGATCCTAAGGAATAAAAAAGTATATCCAAAGAGATCGAGTGCCTTGAGCTCTCATTGATCTCGATTTAACAATTCAAATAAAAAAGTCATCAACCTACACCGAAATCTTCCAATAAGTGTAGTAATGCCATTCTCAATTATACTAAAGAAAAAGTGGAGATCCTTACTAACTTAATACTTGGAAATACAATAAATCAAGGTTCGATTAACACATTAAGCAAATTGATACCACATGTGCCAATATGCGTTGTTGTAGATCATTTTTACCTAGGTTAGAGTGTTAAACCCATTAATAGCAATAGATTTATGGTGATTGCATATGAAAAGCTAAGGAACTTGATAATGATTCTTTAGCAAGTAGAAGCCTCCGTCATAATAGTCAAGTAGTCTCTTTCTCTGTTTTCTTCCTTTTAAGTGTTTAATTATGATCTAGATTTAACATTGGCTTTTCATGCAGCTAGTCAATAAAATAGCCTTATTGAATGAAAAATATGAACACATCAATAAGGTTTTAATAATCTCCCTTACAAAAATAAAAACAATGAACAAATTTGTTGTCGACGGGGTAGATAGAGCCGAAGTCTTAGCGTATGACGTAAAGAGGCTATAACGATTAGGGCCTTAAAAGATTAAAAAAAAAACTATCTGAAGTAGAAGTAAAGCTAGTCGAGACCAGATCAAAGGTTGATCACCAGGTCAAACAGACGATCGATGAGATATTAGTCAAGCACGAAGAGATGGTTGACAAAGTTCAATTGGATACTATATCTAAATACTTAGCCAACGTAGCCTTCAACGTCAAAGTGGCCAAAGGAGATGTTGAACTTTTTCTTGCTCTCAAGCAAGATGTCTCGGATTAAGTCAAGGGACTCTACCTTGATCTTGTTCTAAAATTATAGGAAGGAGAAGATAGCACTCTAGTTGTCAATCCCAGATCGATATAAGAGATCGCACTTGAGCTTTCAACTCTAGCACCAACTTCTACGGCCACGAGTCCTTTTGAATTGATCATGGATCTAAAGCCTTAGTTGATCCCACTCCAATTATCATCAGACCTCATATCACATCAGTGCCAACAACTTGGACTTTGGTACTTTTGTTTTTCTTTTTCACATTTAATTTTGTAATAATATGATGTATGTTATCCTTTGTTCACATTGCATCATTTTCTTGTTTGCAATTTTACCAATTTCATGTCATAACTTTTTCAACATTGAGAAATAAGTCGCAATCATGATCTCACATCTAACCATGTTTATTATTTTAAGAATCTTATTGCCCAAATTCAAATCATTCTCGACCTCATGTCATTCTCGATCTGAACACTTCATTATTTTCTTCTTGCATCTGAATCTCCAACTTTTTTTGAAAAGATGATATTTCCCTTTTTTAGCCTCCTATTGCTCTTCCTTTGAGTAAATAAAATTTTATTAGCAATAGCATTAGGTGTCTATAAGATCTTCATATTTTTCATTGAAAAAGAAAATGTTTTAAGATTAAGGGTGACACAATAGTAAAACTTTGTATCTCTTATAAAAATATTTTCCTAAGCAATAAGAGATCTTTATTCTTTTCATAAAAATATGGAATTAAAGGTAACAAAATGGTAAAATCTTATACAATTTAAAAGTTGAACAGAAATGAGATATGTATATTTTTTATTAAAAAATATTTTGAGATAAAAAGTGACACAATGATAAAACCTCATATCCATATAAATTTTTTTATTATAATTATTTAAAATTTAAAATTTAAAAAAATGGCAAAATATTTTTGTTTTTGATCGCAATCCTTGTTTTGAGAATAGAAAGTAAAACAATGGTGAAACTTTGGCATTCTCTAAAATGATAAAGTTTTAATCGTATACCTATGTCATCTAAATTTTTTTGTCACATATTAAAAATCAATTTAAACTTTAAATGAATTTTAAAATTAAAAAATAAATTTGTTTAATTAATACCAATTACTGAAAGACCTGAAAATTTTAATCACTAACTCTTAAACTTAGACATTTATTTCTAAAAGATGGATCTAAGTCATAAATCTGTTTGTTTTTATTAATCATTTATTGATTTTTAAAAAGAAATAAATTTTGATACCAAATCAAACTTTAAAGAAATTTATGACAGTCGTCCTTTATGTTTCATTTTTTCCACAAAAAAATCTATTACAAAAAAAAAAAATTAAATAGCTTTAAAGATTCTGACCCCATTCAAAAACCCATTGCAACATTCATAGAAACCGTTCTTCTTCATGAGTGGATCTTATGCAGAATACATAAAAATGTAAAACACAAAACATAAAAAAAAAAAAAAAAAATTAGAACAATCACATAGCTATTTTACTTTGGGGATCATAAAACCCAAAATAGACAAAGAAAGGCCTATCAAATGAAAAGGGACTATCATGGCCATTAACTTTTAACCAAAAAGCCTTAGAGGGCTTCCTCCAAATCCAGCTCGATGCCACCCTCCTCCTCGTGCTACTTACTTTCTTCTTTGATTAGCTTCTCACTACAGAGAATTACTTTTAATTTGTTCTATGACAATGATCAAATATTTCTTTATTGTTTTTCCGCTTTAATCTGAGAGAGGATGCACTTCAGATAAAAGTGATGGGGATAAGTCGAAACCTATTCATTTAACAGAGGATGATCACTGAATCAAATGACTTGTGAACCATCCCTTATAGTTTTTAGAAAACACTGACACTTCATAAGTTGGTTACAATCTGGCTGTCACCAAAAAAGAAAAACAAAAAAAGGTAAATGGCTATTGGTCTACTTGAGAAGGAAAGTTCAATAACCAATTTTAGGCATTCTGTGAACATATCAATTAATGTAACATCACATTCTCACAGTGCCCCATATCACCCCAAGTTCAAAACTTCAATCTTCATCACCACAACTCATCTTTTACAAAACTGACTCCCTTCACAGGATTCCATGAAGCACCTAGGGAAGCAGTCTCAGCTCTTAATTGTGATCATAACTTCAACCAATAAGTTCTAAAAGTAATACCCACAAGTAACATTCATTTTATTAAGATAAGAACAAGATGGCATTGCTCAGTTTCTCATTGTGCTCAAAGCAGCTGAAAGTACTCCAATCATGAAATCTTCCAACAAAAGCTTCAGTACATGCTAAAAAAATGCACATTACAACTGGCATCTTAATGGATTCTGACTAGGAGAGCAAAGTAAATATAGTACAAAGTGAAAGATTTTAACCTTTTAATACATATGTCCAAGTTGTCCATCAAACATGTGGCTTGACAGCTCACTGGCACCTAACATTGACTCCACCAATTACAGTCCAGGAAGCCCATTATTGCATATCACTTAACCTGGAATCCCATTTTTCAACTGCAAAAGTTGCATATTAGGAAATACAACTTAACACTATTTTCAGCTAAATCAGTCATTAAATATACGGCTTGAATACCAACTTCCAAAGGTTGACATAGCCTAACAAGGTCTACAGAAACAAATAACTCACCTTCTCAACAATGTTTGCTTTAGCTGAGATATCCTGTCTTTGTTTCTTAAATACCTCTACATGAGCTTGTATGAGGCGATTTTCTTCTTCAGCCTGACAAGATACAGAGTGATAATAAACTTCGGTCGAAGTCACCAATGAAATTTTTGTCTAAAATGATGACAAAGCAAACATAATCACTGAAAAAGCAGAGTAGTCCTTAGAGACCAAGTTTACCAAGGTTGAATGTGAACACAAAAGATAGATGGGCATAGTTGGGTTATAAGGTAGTCTAATTCGAATAATATCAACAGGATTTTTCCCAAGCCTAGAGTAGATACTAAAAATTTCAGAGTTTTAAGCGGTTAGGGATATGAGATATTGCCATCCCACATCCCTGTGGCCTTTGTCTAACTTTCTTTTTCATCCAGCTAGTGATTAGAGAAGTTATTGATCCATCCTTCAGTTGTCCAAAGTACCAAACAATTACGTATATAAATATGTACTCATGTACGTATGTTATTATTCATAAATAGTTAAGATATAATGCATAGAAATATCATAGTCCGTACCGCAAGGTCTATAAGCAAAAACATTTTTAGAACCTGATGCTCTTCGAATAGTTACATCATCTTGCTAACTCTAAACAGAAACGATTGCCGTACAACCAGTATAGAGCAAGTATACTGCTAAAAGAATGCAATTTCAACGTGATAACTGTGGACGCTTTCAGGAGGCATCACTTTATGTCTTCCTGTGATACAAGCTAACTATCTAGTTCCTCAATCCAATTACCACATAAGGGAACATCCATCAATGTTGTTTGTGCACTCAGTTCTACTACATATAAAACCTTAATTCCTTTTGAGCCTGTTATAACTGTGTTATCCTCAAAATGATGCAAAATGATAAAGAAAAGATGAAATCATGGGCCTACAATAACTTCAACCGATCAAACAGACATTCAATTTCTTCCACCATATCCATTCAAGTTAGATAAATACACATCATAGATAATAGTCATTAGTTTCGAGTTAGTATTTTCCACATGGATAAAATTTGACATATTTACACATGTTTACTAACCTTTTCCAGCATATGCATCAAGCATCGGATCTCATCCTTCTTTGCTGTTGATAAATCATGTGCAATATCCATTACATCAGTCCTACATTTGAGTTATCACTAGGAGGAATGAGAAATCAATCTAGTCAGGCACCTCTGTTTGTAAAAGATATAACAAATTGCAAAAGTTCAACAAGAAAACCAAAGATGACCGCAACCAAAGAATGTGCTGTGCCAGAAATTTATTGCCATAATTCATAATGCTAGAACTTTCACTCCACAAAAATTGATAATAATTAAAGAAAAAGGTGTAAATGTTGAAAAGCAGAGAGTAAACCCTAAGGCACCACTTGGTGGAGCAGATATAGAAGAGACGGATACTATAACTTTACCATATCTGTCCCGTTGTTTGGTACCAAAATAAGGTGCCAATAACACTATCAATTGGAGGAGAACAGGATAACACGAGATGAGATAAGATTAAGAAGAATAGGATAGCACATGACATCCCATTTCTTCTTTTTTCATTTTTATTCATCCTAACTATTCCTTTTCATTTCTATCCATGAAACTTCTTCATTTCTCTCTCTCTATCTCTCTCTCTCTCCTTTTTCTCTTTCCCCTGTGCTGGTGCTGCCACTTCTTCTCCTCTAGATGCCAGCTCCATCCTCTCCCTCTCTTCCCCAGAAGATCCTCTTCCCCCAGTTATTTGCCCTAACCCAATCCAGTCTCTCTATCTTCACACTGTTGCCCTCTCTCTCTTTCTCCTCCCTGCATCTCCTTCTCCGTGCACTCCAAACCTCTCTCTGCCCTTCCTACGCCATGAAATGATTCTCAGGCTTCACAATGTGGCCATCTCAAGACTCTGCAACCTCCAAGATTGCCATGAAGCTACAGCCTTTAAGGCACCTCGATGCCCAATTCTTTATTTCCATTCTTTTCTTTCATTAGGTTTTCTTTTTTTTTTTTCCCTTTTTTCCTTATAAGTATAATTGTTATTATTGAAGACCAAAATAATTCTAAAAAGATTAGAAAAATATCAAGAAGGTATTTTCTTATAATTAACGATAAATTTAGCACAAACTATTTATAAGATACATATTAAACATTTAAATGTTAATTCTTACAGCTAAATTTTATGTTTAAGTGAATAATTTTACTTTTTTTGGCAGTCTTAAGAGTATTTTCTCCACATAATAGAAAATTTTCCCATCCAACCTTATGTAGAAAGACGGTAGCAAAATTTCTTTATTTTATCTAATATTATCTCGTTATATACCAAACATCATAAAGCACAACTCTTTCTTTTGTTATACCAATGTTATCCTACCCTACATGATTATTGTATCTCATCATATCCTATCTTACTTAATTATCTTCTTTTGCTTGGTTTTGTTTGGACAACTCTGTAGTGTAGGATAAGATAAATAGGGAGGATAAGATAGAATAGCTATGATATCGGATAGATAGTGATATTATGTGATATTTGATGTAGGATTAGTAACATAACATCTACCCAATCTTGTCCAGTTACATACCAATCATCATACAGTATAATTTTCTTTTTGATTCCTATGTCATAGCTATCCTATCATATCCCCCCTTATTATCCTACCTTATTTATCCTACTTCACCATCTTGTCCCATGTTATTTGATTTTGTTTGTATTTGTAAAAATCCAATATTCCAATATTTCAGGTTATATCAGTTTGTATATAACTTCAAGTAGTTTAAGAGTGATAGGCTTAATCCGTAATTTATAGTAATCAATAAGTGTAAACCATAATTTATAGCAATTAATATACAAATTCACAGTTTTATTTTTTTGTTCTTTTACTTTCTCTTTAAACATAGATTACAAAGTAGGCTTGTTCCATTGATTTACAATGTAAATGATAATACCATTTACATCCATTTCAAACACAAAACCTTGGGACTTTTTTGATTTCCTTTCGTCGGCCTTCACTGTCCTTCACTAATCTTGCCTACTATAAACAAAAATATCTTGCCTTCATTGCTTAGTTTACTTATCTTCCTTTTCTTTTTTTCTTTTTTTCTTTTTTTTCCTTTTTGGATTCCACCATGTCCGATGTTTTCGAGACTTTGGAAAAGCTTGTTTTAAGTTCCGGATAAACTGGAAACAAGCAATCAATCGAAGGCTCCGGAGAGTATCGACTCAATGGATGGAAAACTATCTACAATCATCTCAATAAGTGCTAACATTTTTTGAGGGAAGAGGAAAGTTGAGTTATCAACTTGCATAGGTCTACAACTAGAGGATGTGGAATTCACTATGGGATGAAGAGAATTCCGTGATCATGTCATGGTTGTGGAATTCCATGCTGCTCGAAATCAGTGGGACTGGCATGTTCTTGACCACAGTGAGAGAGATTAGGGAGACAGTGAGGCAACCCTATTCTATATTTTGGTGGAATTCAATGTAGCTCAAACAAAAGATTTTGAACCAAAAAAAAAAGTGCATGATCAGTGATTAAATATTATAATCTTATGAAATGTCTTTGGCAAGAACTGGATTATTACCAGAATACCCATAAAAGCATTGAATAGATCGAAACACTCTCCATCAGCATCGTTAGGGGGATTTGTTAAAGGAATGAGAGACATGAAGTTTCAATAATCCAAGAAGACCATACTCTCTTCATTAAGTGATCATCAACTGGTAAAATTACAGCCTCGGTTGTTTATATAGATGATATAATTGTGATAGATGATGAGCTTGAAAGAATTAGAGGAATCGATCAGCTAGAAAATTTGAGATCAAACATTTGGGAAGGATTGAGAAAGCTCACTCAACAAATCTTCTAACAGTACAAGGATGCTAGGATGCCAGGATGCAAGCATGCTAATCCATCAATTAGGAAAAATCAAAAGTCAGGGCACTATAGAGGATATAATAGTACACCCCTGGGAAGCAGGGGGATATTAAGTTTACTTGGAAAACTTCTCTATCTTATATAAGGCCCAACACAGCCTATGTAGTAAGTGTAGTATGTTACATTTCGCATTCTCCTAAAGAAGTTCAGCTAGTGGTAGTTCATAGAGTTGTGCGATATCCAAAATCCAGTTTACAGAAAGAATCTTCTCAACAAAAGTGAGGATTTAGTTTAGAAGCTTATACTGATGTGCATTGAGCTGGATCACTTGTTGACCACAGACCAACTTCAGGCTATTGCACTATCTTAGGAGGAAACTAAATGACATGTAGGAGTAAGAAGCAAATGGTGGCTGCTAGCTCTGTTGCAGAAGCAGAATTGAGAAACATGATACATAGGATTTGTACAGCATTGTGTTTGAAATAATTTTTCATGATTTAGGAATGAAGTGGGAAGGGACTGTGATTCTGTGATCACAAGGTAGAAACCAACATTACTCATAACCCAATTCAGCATGATCATACGAAGCATGTTGAAGTCGACTGCACTTTATCAAAGAGAAGGTTTGATAGTGGATCTATATGTATTCCTTCCATTCAACAAATGGAAACTTGCTGATATTTTGACTAAAGGTCTACCAAATCATAATTTCAAGATATACCAGCAAACTAAGGATGTATAATATCTAATCACCAACTAGAGAGGGAGTGTTGACAGCCTCCTAAAAATCTAGTTGATAAGGAAATTAAATTTAGATTGCACATAAATACTTCAGTTTTCTTATGGTCTTGTATTTTCTCTTAATTTGTAAATCATTTTTCTCAATTAGTAAGGCAGAATATCTCTAAGACAGTTTCTTGATTTTGTTGGACGGTAGTTTCCTAATTCGCGTTAATTTTTACTCTATGATCACTATAATTTTGCCAGAAAAAATAAAATTTTGTGCTTATTCTTGCACATTATATGATGTGATGTTTTGGTTCGTGTAAGACTAGATAATATAGGATAAGATAGAGTCTCTCCTATCATGTATTTGAAACAAGGTTGGATAGGATAATGTTTTATACTTCAGACAAAAACTATCCACAAACACAAAAACAAAAAGGTAAATTATCATGGATGGGATAATGTTTTATACTTCAGACAAAAACTATCCATAAACACAAAAACGAAAAGGTAAATCATCATGGAAACAGGTACTTTTATCACCTTCATTTATGTGTATGTGTGTGTGTGACCATATACTTTGTAACAGACTGCCATTATAGTAGTGCCAGGCTTGGGTAGGAGCAATCAAGGATGGCACCAATGCCCAAGCATGGGTTGAGAGAGAGACTGATGCTGCTTGGGAAGGAGAGGTAGACACTTAGAGTTCAGCTTGGAGAGGAAAGCAAGCTTTTAGAGAAGGGAGGATTATGTGGTGGGAGGAAAAAAATGGAGACAAAAGGTGGGTAGCAGAGCAATGGAGATGTGGGGTGATGGATATCTATCAGATATAGAGGGATATTGGGGCTGACATGGAAGTAAACAACCCAAGGTAAGAAGTGGTCTGACTGAATATATCCACCATTATCTCAACCTACCCTCAGTATAACATAATTCATTGTAGGGGTGGGATGATCCCCCGAAGCAGATATCTCTATCCACTGAGGTACCAAATGATGGATTCAAGTGGAATATGATAAAATTATCTCAGCCCCCCCTTCTTATCTGTCCCACTCAATTGGACCTTTGTTTTTGACAACTTACATTTGATGCAAATCAATCAAGGAAGTGGCTATTTAGTTTAAAGAACTTGTAAGGCACTGAATAACTAAGGTAAAGAAGGGAAGGGGACAATTATAAAGCTATCAAGGACAGTCACAAAAGTAGAGGGCTTTCAAATATAAGAAAATTCAAAGCAAACAGGATTTTGAATTTTAAAAAGACCAAATTATAAGAAGCAACAAATCATGCAATAAAACAAGACAATCTACAATAGTAGAAACATCACTATTTCAGTTGGGAAGACAACATCCATGGGCATGTCATCCCCTATCTTGTTAATATGCAGAGCATGGGTACATGCATGTATAATTCCAAACAGCTACTGATAAAGCAAATGAAAATTATTCTAAGAAGCTTCAAAAGTAATTAAAACCAAAAGAATCTATTTCAAACACAATAAGTTATATGATACGCACTTATCTGAAAACAAAGGATCAAGACCTTGTTCTTCCACAAGTTGCTCAACGGTATCAAGAACAATTCCCACCTGAGAAATGTTACAATAATTAACATTTCAAGACAAACCATAAGCAATATTGCAGCATAGCAACCAATGCACCTTTTAATGGAAGGAAACTAATGATCACTCGACACAAAACACAACTCAAATGAATCCTCTATTTGATGAAGAGGCACAAAAAAAAAAATTTGGAAATGGCCAAGAATTCGCTCTGCAATTTTGCTAAATGTAAAACAAGGAAGCATCAATATTGCAAACCTTCATCTATTGATATCATGTTTACATTGCACATAGATATGCATGCATCCAATATGCACTGACAAAGACCAGCTCCATCCTACGTAGAAAAATATGTTGAATGCAACATGTTATGCGAAGGATAAAGTGTCATTTTCATATGACACAGAAATAGGTTGAAGTCTAACTGATAATTGACACAAAATGCATATGCATCTCAAGTACAAAGTGTCATTTTCATTAGTTTCACAGAGACAATGTAGTTTCCTTCAAACTTCTTAACTAAAAGTTCAATTTGAAGAATATTCAGTTACGCAGCGGATGGTGCTACACTACAGTTCCTTAATATGGAACTAGCAGAACAGATGAGAAGGTTGCTTGGGCTGTTATTCCCATCTTCTTCTTTTTTCCTTCTTTTCTTCACTTAGAACTTTCTCCACTCCTTTTTAAACCTCTTTGCTCAGCAATTGCTGAAGTGTTCAGCAATTCTATTGTCATTCACAAACATGTAATGGTGGAACAGTTTTGTTTTTGGCATTTCACCTGTGAATGATTGATGTACACGCAAGGTAATGAGTGTGATACCATGAATACAGACATACAACAATTCTCCAAATGCTAGGATATGATATGTCATGTAGAGGCTAATGCAAGGAACAATTGAAGTTCTATTTTCCAATAGTCATTCCCCTCCTTTAAATTGCACTTAATATTGCGTAGATCATTATGTCCCACCAAAGTATGAATACCACTTAGCTGATTGCTAAAGGGATTTGCATTTCAACTTACGAATCCATGAGAGAAGTTTCAGATTCAATGGATCACACAAAGCATCATAATACACGAGCTGCCTGCTATAACCAGTACTTCCTCAACCTTGGCATTCACTAGTTAGCCAACCACAGGTAAAAAGGCAACTTGAGGAACTTCCCATTGCCACAACTACTCTCTCTATCTCATGTGTTTTAAAACTTAACATTATATGTATAAGAAGGTGAATAAGTAAATAAGAGCTTAAATGGAAAGAAAAATAAATACAATACAAGTGCTACAACATAAATGATAACCAATAAATATGAAAGTAGTGATGCAAACAAACCTACACCAACTATTAATATGAAAGTAGGCAATTTACACTTTGAGACACAAGCCCAAGTAACAGTTAGAAGAGAAACATGACAAAAATGATAACCAATAAATATGATTTACCTGTGTTTCAACGCATAGTGACTCAAACTCATCCTGCATTATCCAAAATAAACATTAGCTTTCAACTTCAGTAGACTATAAGAATAGCATCAACAATTTTTTTTTTTTTCCTTGTGATAAGGAACAAAAGTTTCATTTACAAGGCGCTAAGGAGATGCCACCTTTTTACATTTTTGTCATGATAAAGATGGAAACTCAACAGAATCTATAAGTTCCTCTTCATTTACAACAAAAAAAGGGAAAAAACACTCCTAAAACTCATTATTTTAGCATATGAAGCCATTTACCTTTTACAAACAAAATGCCCATTTCCATCCCATCACACACTCTTCAAGCATATTTCATAAAACAGCAAGAGGAACTGAAGCAGTAGCTTTTCTCAATTCCTTGTAAACATTTAATCCTGATCAAGCTTTCAACTTTTTGTGAGTTGAGTATGAGTAACAGGAAGCTAGGATTTAAAGGGTTTTCCATAATTGTCTCGACCATGTGTACCATATCAAGACGCGATATCTCCCAATGGAAATTAGCATTCAGTAAGCAAGAACTTGTAATCTACCTCTCTCATTGCAGGAAACAATGACATGAAGTAAACAGGCAGAATTGAAAGGGTGTCCTTAATCAAAGTCAGATGACCTCCCTTTGGCAGAGGTATTTTCTTCACCCTGCCAACTTCCTCTTGGATCTCTCAGTCACTGGGTTCCGTAGGCTAGTTTCTTTATTACTACCCGCCGGCTGACCAAGGTAAATAAAAGGTACAGATCCCACCCCACAACCCAATACTCTGCCAGGTTTCCAGCCACCTCATTTTTCAAGGGAACCAATTTGACTTTGATTAAGTTGATCTTCCACCCAGAAACAACCTGAAGTTTCAGGAGTATACTCTCCAAGTCAATAATTTGTTCTTCATTCACACCAAAAAGCAGAATAGTGTCATTTGCAAATATCAATATGTCACTTCCACCTCTCTACCAATTCCTTCTACATTGAACTGTCCATTAAACCTACTCCACTGCCTTGGACGCCATCCTACCTAAAACCTCCATCGGTAGAATGAACAGCAACAAAGAAATAGGATATCCCTGCCTTAACCCTCTAGTAGTGTTAAAAATGCTAGTTGGAGCCTCATTCACTAAAAAGAAAATACGGAGATACACATCCCATCCATTGGCACCAGATGTACCTACATCCCACTCTTTTTAACATATGCAGAAGAAACTCCAAGAAACATGGTCGTATGCTTTGTCCATATCGAGCTTAGATATGAACCCTCTACCACGTTATTCACTTGCCAGTAGACTGCCAAATTCACAATTGATGCTGCATCTAGTATTTTTCTGTTTCCAACAAATGCATTTTGATTAGGACTTACAACACTCTCCAAGACCTTCTTGAGTCTTGATGTAAACACTTTAGTTATAAGCTAGACCCTACCAAATTGACCTGTCCTAAGTCTTTTATGATTGTGGCCATTTTCTTAGGAATCAAGGCAACGAACATAGAGACCAAAAGCTCAAACTCACCCTTTTTCATTGAATCAAACATCCTTATAATCTTATTTTTAAGCACACCTCAGTTTTCTTGGATAAGGGCCATCGTGAAGCCATTTTTTTTTTAAAAAAAATCTCAGAAACAAAGAATCGTATATAATATATATCTAGCACAAGAGGGAACTACTCTTGTACAAGTCTTGTTAGTTAGATAGTAGGAGTTTCAAGAAGCCCACTAGTATTCTATCCCATTTACATCATACTTACCAATCACCCAAAATTCAAGAGCAGCCCCCATCTAATCAATGATCATGAAGTTTCAACCCCTTCAAAACCCTCCTATTCCTCTCCCTTCATACTATCCAAAAAATGGCAAAAAGGACTAGTGCCACAATTTTTCTCTTGGAATTAGATATAAGAAAACCCTTCCAATCTTCCTATTCCTCCACAACTGAGCCAAAAACCACTCACAATTGCCTCAAGACGGAATCTGCACTCTCCCATAAACCAATAAACGAGCTACACCACAAGAGGATATGATTGACTGACTCCCCCTGCCATCTTGAAGCCATTAGGTCTAATCAAGCGCCATCATTACCATTTCCTAGTAAAATGTCTCTCAATCTAGAATTCTAGTAGCTCCCAAAACTCCAAACCATCCATTTTCAACCTCCACTCACATGGCTTTCTATAAAGTTCCCTTTAACTACCACTAATTGCCTCAACCACGTCATGTATCTACCTTATTGAGAGTTGAATCTTCTATGAGCATCAGTTAACTAATGAAAGAACCTTTTATTTTCATCACCTTCTTTTAGCCATAACGCCCGCAACTTCTACCTGCAAGACATATTTTTTCCAATTTTGCCAATCTAGAACTCCTAGTTTGATCCAACCCTTCTCTCCCCCTATTCCTTTGATAGATCCCTTCATATTTCTTTCTCAACCACAAAATGTGTAATCTCCCTCATCAGATACTCTATTTTATTGGCTATATTCCCACAATTTTCCTTATTTCATCTGCTAATTTCTCTATTAGATCCTCTCATCTTATGAGCTCAACAAAACTAGCATGTCCGTTCACTTGTATTTCCTACCACCACTATTGTCAACCTCTTTGAAGCCCTTCACTATCCGCCACATGTTCATGAATTTGAAAGCAACTGGTTCATAATTCACACCATTGATCTAACAAGATTCATTGGTGATTTGATGTTGGTTATCGAAGTAACACTTCATGTCTATTCTCCAGAATGAGGGTAGTTTCAGAAAATTAGACCAAGTAAATGATCCCCTCTCAATGACAAGTCAATCAACCCATGTTCCCTAAGAAATTTCAAGAATTCAGGTGAATTGATACCAACACCCCATCATCAAACCTCATGTAATTAGAGTATCATATCAAAATCTCCCCTACTCCATCCCAAGGCAAGTCCCAACTCCTCACAACTTGTCTCAACTCCTCCCAACGCTTCCATCCCACTTCTCCTTCACTTTTCCCATACATTCCCATAAAATCACAGCATCCAACCCATAAAGTTGAAGTTAAACTTTTTGGCAACAGATCAAAACCCTTAGTGCTTAGCATAAGACAAGGCCAAAAGGTGGAACCAACGCGAACTATAGAATGATATCCTAAATCTTAGTCATAACATGTACGAGAAGGTTCGAATCCCCTTAAGGTCACTGAGTTTGTTCCCTATCATTAAGGCTCCATGGATTAGTTGTTGAGCCCCAAGCTCCCCATCGATTTGTCGCAGTAGAATAATAGAAGGAATTCAACAAATACCACAGTTATTAAAATATATATATATATGAGAATTATCACATGTTTAGCCACCAAAATTGTCTTCAAACTAATTCTTCCTTTGCTTTAGAATGTAGTAGTAAATGGCTTTATAAATTACAGATAAATTAGGTCTCCATGTTGACTCGGGGATCACGATTGCATTAACTTTTGACTTGGATTCCATTACAACTCATAAAAACAAGTAAACTTGCACAGCTGCAGCCTGACTAAATGAAAACCCAAAAATTAAAACACTAACTCTGGTCACGCCTCCAACAACAAAACCGATAACATAAGATCACCAAACCATACTAAAAAAAGGAAAACTAACAGTAGCTAAGAATCTAACTACGAAATAAATTTAGTATCTGTCTAACCATCTTGTTAGCTCTTGAATCAGTTTTCTGTCACATCTCATATAAATTCAGTCCTCCATCTTTTGCATCAATGCCCTAATGCAATGTCAGAACAACAAATCCAAGTAAAACCCTGGAGGTCACAAGGGTGCTAATCTAGTTGCCTTAGCATAACCAAGGGGCCATGAATGAAAGTAACGAATAAGATATGGCATTAATTACAAGCGAAATCCTTGCTAACTATAACATGGAAGTGGATAATCTATTCTGTTAGTAATTCAGGCTGGCAACTAAATAAGAAGCAAAATGATCATTCCATTCCATTCCAATCTTTTCCCATGAGCTTCATTTCATCTTAACCAAACATGAACGAATTTTAGTTAGTGCAAAAATAGCTTAAGTTACTTTGTCATGGAAAAATGTTTTGACAGCATAAAATAACTTAGCTGCTGCAATACAATAGACAAAGTAAGTACTCTATTCTAGTCAAGGTAAATGTGAAAGTAAACTCCACATATATTCCCATACATCACTGACTTAAATAATATGTAAATAAATGGTAAGGCTGTTAAGAAAAGTGTACCTCCATGCTTCCATGCAACGAAGTAATCACCTGAGATTTTTTCATAGCACAACATAGAGATTTACTTCAAAATCTGTTGTTCAAAATGAAAGAACCTAAAAGCTGGGTAGATAGTGAAACAAAGGGACCTTTTAAAAATAAATTTGGAAACCTACGATCCAATATGTATGCATATGGAAGAAAACATGCAATAGCACAAATATATTCCTGCTGCAATTATTAGCAAAATGGTGCCTGCTCTATGTTCCATTTTCATTTCGAATATTTTATGCATTATTCCTCTATAAGCCTATGCCATGCAAGTGGCTAGTGGGATACAATTAGTACGTCTTGCAAGTGGGATACAATTATCACCATCTGGAGATTCTCATTTTGGTGATGAGCATCACGAATAGAAGATTTTGGTAGAAGGCCCTCAAAATGCTGTTCTATCAAAATTGATGTAGAGTTCATGCTGGGTAAGATGAGTTAATGAATTTAGATGCCCACCTTGCAGTGCTATCCCACAGAATATGGCCATAAAATGAACTTCAATCTTTGCTCTGTCACAAATTTTAAAGCATAGCAAGGGTAGAAGTTTGTTCAGCTCTAGGTTTAGTTACATGATATTAATCAATCAGGAAAAGTAACTACTGCAAGAAGAATGGTGATGTTACAGATAGGACTTAAGAAAGAGGATAAACAGTCCTAAGAAACTCAAGTAATGTGCAAAGAAATAGAACAGAGCAAGAGAAGCTAAGGATGAGGACCCGAGTAATGACAATGGAAGGGTTTTTACCTTGGAAATTATGGATGGTAATAGTAGCATGTGTAATGTGATAGTTTAGTGCAATAAGTCTAAGAAAGAAACTAGAAATGAGACCACAAATGACTTCTCCAAAAATTCATAAATCACATGCTTAAGAGTATAGTCATAGTGTTTGATGGTTGGTTATTTCCAACAACAAAAGATCTAAGTTTCTTTGCATAAGCACAGTGCATTTCAAAATGGGTGGTGTTACTGGTCACCTTTTTTCGTTTGTGAAAAAGATAATACCTGATGTATAACATAAATCCAAGAAAACATACCTTAATAAATAAGCAGTGGAGATATTCTTGCTCAGCACTTGTAAATTTTGAAAACGCTTTGCTGAATTCCTTAAAATTCAGACAGAAACAAAATTGAAGGCGGCGATTTATAAACAAATAAGAAATGAAAGAAGCAAGAAGAAACCAAGAATCTTTAAACAACAAAACAAAATAAATACCACATTCAATGGTTCATGTGACTGGCACCATATTCACCTACTCCATACAAATTATTACCTGGTTTACTTTCCTTTGAAAATGGAAAAAGAATGACCTATTCACCAGCAAGTCTAATGTAATGGTTGAAAAGAAAAGATCTAGAACCAAGAAAAAATAATGTCTAAAATTTATTAAACATATAATCTGCATGCAACATGAATGCATTATTTAACATAACTCTGATATGATTTAATGGTTTGGGTTTGTATATAACTTAGTGATAGCTGTAAAGTGGCAAGAGACAATGTAGACTTTTCCAGGAAATTAGAGGCATAGTGCTTTCTTAATAATCTTCCAATTTAATTTCACATTTTGCCATTCGCATCAAGAAGACAAAGTCTAAAGCTGTAGTCACAGACTTTGACAAAAGGTTAGACACTGACAAAAACAAAGCAATGGAGTTATGAACTACATTCAACTAACAACAACATTTGAAATAGTCAATTCAAGAGCTCCTTTGCAAGACCCACACTGAAAATCACCAATTAATCGAGTTTCTATATTCAAAGTAGTTTCAGAAAGCCTTCAAGCTTAACTTGAAAATATGTGCCCCTCATTGGTGTACTAGAAACAGATATATACACAATAATTCACATTTCATGTTTATATTCATAGCTTTACCTGCTTAGAGCAAGCAGTAAGCAGAGAACGGATAGCAAGCTTGAAGGATTTCTTCAAATCGGATTGCCTCGACCCATTGATAATAGCTGCTTCTTGACCCAACTTCTCCATTGTCCCCACTGTTAAAGACACCTTATCACAATTCAAGATTGGAAGAAAAAGGAACATGGAAGGCATGTCAGATTTTACAGAAGTTTGTAGTATGTTTTTTCTTCTTTTTTTTTTTTTTTCTCCACACTTCGCAATCAGTTCCTCTTAAAGGATCCTCAGTTGCAAAACGGAATAAATAAACAGGTGAATGATACGCTTTATATTTGTCATGAAATCTCCACTTCTACCTTCTGATGAATTCAAATTGAGGTTGAAATGCACACAGACTGCAAATGTTTAAAAACTCGGATATGTATCATCGAACAGCTAGGGGTCTAACACCTGAAGTAATGAAATTGTTTGAAGAAATATATCAAATCTTTTCAAATTTTACCATAATTAATGGAAAAACTTATGATTCCGTGCCTCCTATGCACACACTTCATTTGCTTTTCACCAAATTTTCCAGACAGAAATCCACATAATGCAACCGAAAAAGGCAAACGAAGAAGAAGATGAAGAAAACAAAAGGATCTAAAGTTAGTGAGTGAGAGAGTCAGTTACCAGCAGACGATCAAAACTTGGATTGGTTTGAGGCGTCCTGGTTTTGGTGAGCGCGATGCTATGTAGCTTTGGGCCTTAATGGTTAGTTTCTTGTGGCTTGTGCTTTCTGGTTTTCCTTTTTTAATTGAAACGGAAGCCGACAAGATTGAAGACCGAGTTTCGAGCCCAAAACTCAACTAGCTTTGATGGCCCAATAGACACCATGAAATGGCCTTGTCGCTCCGAAAGGTAATGGGAAAGATGTAAATCAGGCCAGAAAGAGAAAGCAGAGCGTATTGACTACGTTGGATCACCTCCAGCTGCTACCAAGAGGAATCTGGATGGAATTGTCATCAAAGAAGTTGGTACAAGTAACTTGGTCGGAATCCACATGTAGATCTTCGACCTAAGAATTGAAGTCCTTGGACATTAAGGGGCAAGAATGTTTTCAGCGGTACCATCCTTACGTCACTTGCCACCTCGCTTCTCATCGCTTCTATGAGAAGACCGTCGCTATTACAGGAGAGGTGTTAGAGAATAAGGGATTCCCTTGTAATTGATCCCTCAACAGGGCATTGGCTTTGCAAACAATTCTCAGGTAGGGATCAGATATGTTTTATACTTCAAAAAAAAAAAAAACCTTGGTGATATCAGATCCCTCATTTATTGTCATCAATTATAATTCTTACCATGGTTATGTTACACTATTTTCATGTGACCGAAAAAAGAGCGTGAAGGAGACATATTACACTCTACATCTTTAGACAGCAGGCATCGAGTCCCAAATGAGGGTCTGGTTTAAAGTAAATCAAACCAAATGGCAGACGCATCATCCCTGATCCATCCCCTGCTCACGAGGAAGTAAATTACCACAGGTAAATGACTAGCATTTAGTTGCCTCCCCTTGCAGTTTATATAACATACTTGAAAGACAGAGCTTATTCTGCTGTCAGGAAATGGAAAGGCCCACCCACAACGCAGAGGACAGAACAGAAACCATGACCTTTACTGTTGCAAAACAGTCTTCCATTGTTAGGAAAAGAAGAAAGGTGAACAAGTTTACCAACCATATGATTCTGAATTTGAACACAAACAAGTGCAAGTAAACAGGAAGTCTGTCATAGCTGATAATGGAAAGAAACCTCAACCTGTCTATGAGGGACATATCAGGCATTCTTGGAGGATAAACATTCTGAATCAAGTTCCTCAACCAGCTATTTACAATTTCCATAATTAGAAACCACAAGACTGATATAACAAGAACATGCTATACTGTCAAATAAAGGCCCATATCCATCAAAGCCCACCAGGCATCTCAAATGAGATGCTTATTTATTAAAAACCAGAAACTAGTTTCTGGAAGTCGATTAGACCATATTCAGCTGAGATATGGACACATCACTTCCATTTCTTGAACTTCCCTCCAAACATTCCATGCTTCCCATGCTTGAATTTCCCATGCTTCCCATGCTTGAATTTCCCACCATGGTGCTTGAACTTGCCACCATGCTTGTGACCGTATGAGTAGTGAGCACCATGGGCCATGTGGTGGGCACCATGGGACATGTGGTGGGCACCAAGAGCGGCCGCAGCTGCAGCCGCTCCCCCAGCTAACATAGCCCCAACACCGTGTCCTGAATAGAGAAGTTAGAATGATGCAGTTTAGTAAACATGATCAACAAAAACACTTCACAAGAAGTCAAACAAGCAAAGTGATAATTAAGGAGAATAAACAGTCACAAAGAGACCCGCCCTATAACCTTCACAGGGCATTGGCTGGTCAAACGTAATTTTTACCACAATTTGGCTTGTGTTGTTATATTCTTTTGATCAGTAAGTAATTTGCATTGTAGAACAGCTTGGATAGTACTGATGAATTGCTAAGTATGCAATACAGCAAAAGCTTGTTGTATAACAAATTACAAATACAAATGGATGGAGCAAATATACCTGAATGGTGTGGAGCAGAAGGACCAGGATGATAACCAGCAGGTGGGTATCCACCAGGAGGATAACCAGCTGGTGGATAGCCTTGTGGAGGAGGATACCCTTGGGGTGGATAACCCGGTTGGTGATATGCCCCAGGAGGGGGAGGATATTGCCCTGGAGGATATCCGTGGTGGTGGGAAAACAACCCCTTATCTTGCTCATCATGCTTGTCCTTGCCACCTCCCATGTTTCTTTGCAAGCTTATCCTGTATATTTAATGTCATATAAACCTCTTAGATGGGTACTTCAAGAACATGCATACAGAACTAATGTCTCATCACCATATTTCCAAAGTACCTCCAGCCCATTGCAACAGTGCCCATTTACTTTTTTTTTTTTTTCCCTCCCCTAATAACAAGGCATTCAGGCTGAGAAATCTGAATAATGGATGAAGGACTCATCCTCCTAAGGATCAGGAACAAACTCAATAACGGAAATCGAACCTTGATCTTAACGTGCTTAACAGTGGACTAAACCACTCAGAATCAACCGTGCCCTTTTACTTGAGCAAGTTAAAATCATAAATGTTGCTAACAACACTTTTCCTATCTAATATTCAAAGCGAACTTCATCTATGAAGACTTGATCAATGCTTTCAAGGTAATAGAAATGAAATTGACAATTGCAATAAATACAAGCATCTAAAACTCTAATAGGGTTCAAAATTTTTGGTTAACCATGGCATACCTAGAACACCAACCCAACCACAAAAGGGCACTAACACAAACGTGCAGGAGAAATAAAGGAAAAAACAAATTTTCTCAAGCACACAGTTTGCGCAGAAATTGATATCATCGAAATTGGGGAATAGTTTCGAATGACAATAAGAGATCCTTGATGCGACGTTGTGACAGAGCACATTGCACTAAAACCCTACGATGACTTCATATTGTGCATGAAATTAACTTTTCTACAACAACAAGCAGAGTGGTCAACTTACGAGGAATATGCTAATCCAGGGCTAATCACCCTGCATAATCTGTTCTAGAACTTTCCCTTCCAAGTGTTAACCACGAAAGAAAACAGGATTACCAAATTTTATCAGTGAAAGTGAAGATAAATTACAAAAAGAAAGTCAATGAATGTATGTCACCGATCCATCCATGATTTTAATGTAAAAATAGAAAAGTGAAAAACGTTCTATCGTCCTTATTATTTTCTCTACTTTTAGATCTCTCTCTTACATAAGCAAGTCCGAAGGAATATAAACATACAGATTTTGCTCGTTCCTTGTCAAATTAATCAAATACACAACCAAAACTCAGAACTGAACAGATTATAAATCACACAGTCTATTTCAACAAAAGCACAAAGAAGATTCAATAACCCAGATCAGAAAATCATAAACATTACAAAGCAAATAAATGGCATACGACCATAAATTAAAGAAAACAAAACATAACCAAAGGATCGAAAACGCAAAGGACCCGGAAAAGCTAGCGAAATGGAAAGACATAAGAAAGAAAACTGAGAGAGAAATTTACCGATTAGAGTACCAAGAAGTAGAACAGGTGAAGATGGGTAATATGTGTATAGATTATATACCGAGTGGTGAGGCCAAGAAGACCAGGTGTTGCATTGACGCGTAATTGACGCGTAATTGATTCGTCGGATAAGGACGCGTGGAGTGCTGTGGAGTGGTCAACTTCTTCGTACAAGACTTAATCCTTAAGATTTAGCCACCACCACCAGAAAATGAATATAATACTAACAACGTCCCCTTGGTGGCATCGCTCTGTTTTAGCAATAGTAAGGTAACAATAAATCTGAAAATACCATTCCAAGATACGCGTAACTTATATTTTTGAAGTAATTTGAAATGAAATAATGTTCAAAATTTTCGTATTTGAATGTCATAATGAGCCTACAAATAATAACAATGTTCGGATAGAGATGTTTCTGTCAAAGTGCATGGCTGTAGGACCAACTCGATTAGAGAGGGGAGAAGCCATCTTTGCCGTATTGAGCATTTTGGATTCATTTTGGGTGAATTAAATTTGAGCAAATTGGCCAAAATGGTTGTTTATATATATATATATTAATTTTTTAAATTATATCTATAAAAGTTATTTAAAATTTTAAATAATATTTTTAAAATTTTTACTTTCAACTTCAAAATATCTCTAAATAAATTTTAATTTAATAAAAATAATCAAATTAAACATCATTCAAAAAATTAAAAATTAAAAACTAAAATATTTAAATTGAGAATCTAGTATAAATTTTACTTAAATTTTTTTATACATGTGAAAAAATATTCAAGTTACCATCATAAAAAAATCTAAAATTTTTTGAGTAATTGAGATATTTTAAAAAAATTAGTGTCAAAAAATTTAAAATTTTGATAATAAATAGCTTGTGAGTTGAAAATTATTTTAAATTGAAATATTGACTTAAAATATAATAAAAATTTTATTTGGATCATTTTTTAAACATTTCAACAATAAAAATATTTTTAAATTTTTTTATAGTAGTTTAAGTCAAAGCCCAATTTGACTACTTCCTATGGATTAGAATATGTTTAAATAGGTTTTATTCATGGTAGAGGTTAGGAAAGAAAGTGTTCTTCAGCAATTTAAATGAAATTTATAAAAATTATATTTTTAGCACTTAAATGTTTTATATTGACTCAAATGCTATTATGATCAATCAATATATCTATTAACTTTAGTGAACGTGAAAAAAAAAAAAATGTTCGAATGCTCTTTCTTTCTCTCTTTGATGTCTCTATCTATTTAGTTTTTCTTTTTGTTTTCTCTCTTCGTGTCAACATCCAAATTTTGCCCTTCATTGAAAATTTGAAATAAAGATACCACTGTTATTCTGCAGCTTGAAGAACAGCATTATCGCTTTCATGAAAAACTATATTAAGAAAGTTAGATAAGGGAGAGATTTGGTTTCTAAGAGAGAATCTAGAATGCAACCTCTTAAAAGTGAAAAATATTGTCTCAAGTCTTATATTTATCATTTTTTATATTGATCTTAAGGATATTCTACCTTGTAACTAGGGAGAATCCACCTTGTGACTAAGAAGAGTCTCGAACTTATAAAGGACATTAAAAAAGAGTTTTTATGAGAGAACAAAATGAATATTAGGACCTTAAAGTCTCATATAAGTAAAGTGTCCAAACACTTATCTTGCATCTTTGACACTCTTCCTTGAATGAGTTACAGGTGACCAAGAAAAAGTCTGAAATTTACAAAGATAAGTGATCAACCTCTTCCTATAAAATTTAATCCTTAAGATTTGGCCACCAACCCCAAAAAATAAATATAATACTAACAATAATGCCCTTACAAATGTCACTCTTTTTTTGGCGATAATAATGTACCTTTATAAATATGAAAACACTATTCAAAGATATATGTAACTTAAATCTTTAAATAGATTTAAAATCTAATAATATTCAAAATTTTCCTATTTGAATGTCTCAATAAACTTACAAATAATAAAATTTTTTGGACAGAGACTTTTTTGCCGAAGTGCGTGGTCATAGAACCAACTTGATTAGAAAAGGGAAACATTATCTTTATTCTTCTTAAGCATTTTGAATTCTTTTAAGGTAAATTAAATTTAAGCGAGTTAGACAAAATTGTTGTTCCTCTTTTTTTAATAAGAAATAAATTTTTATTAAATTATATGGATAAATATCATTTAAAATTTTTTTGAACAATATTTTTTAAAATTTTTCTCTTGAGCTTTAAATGTCTTTAAATAACTTTAATTAATAGCAAATAATCAAATTAAACACTATCTAAAAATTTAAAAATATTCAAATTGAGATCTTGTGCAGTAAATTTTTACTTAAAATTTTTTATAGATGTAAAGAAATTTCAAGCTACATCATAAAAAGTTAACAGTTTCTTGAGTAATAAAAATATTTTTTTAAAAATTATTTAAAAAATTCAAAATAAATAGCTCACGAGTTAAAAATTATTCAAAATTGATAGATTGACTTGAAATATAGTGTAAAATTTATTTCGGTTACTTTTAGACATTTTAACAACAAAAATATGATTAAATTTTTTATAGTAGTTTAAGATAAGGTCCAATTTGTCTATTTTTTATTAATTAGAATCTATTTAAATATATTTTGTTCATGCTAAAAATTAAGAGAGATAATATTCTTCAACATTTTAAATGATATTTATCCAAATCATATTTTTTAGCATTTAAATGTTTTATGTTGACTTAAATGCTCTTGTGATCGATCAACGTATCTTATAACTTTAGTAAACATAAAAAATGAGAAAGAATATTCAAATGTTTTTCCTTTCTCTCTTCGAAGTTTCTATCTCTTTAGTTTTTCTCTTTGTTCCCTTTGTCTCTTCATTTTTTTTCTTCACTTTTTTTCTCTCGTCACTTTTTCCCTTCATTTTCTCTCTTTCTTCTTTTTCTCTCTTCACTTTATCCTCGATCTTTCGTTGTACTATCCAAACATTATCTAATGAATGAATTTTGAAGGAATTCATGGGTCCTTTTGCTCAAGTTTTCTACGCATCTATAATACAACGTAGACATTAAAAAAGAAACAATTTTTTTTGCAAATTTTTTCTCCATAAATCTAGAAAGTGTTTAGTTGAGTCAAGAGGTAAAAAAAAAATGCCTCTAAATGACAATATAGCTTTCGATTATCCATGCTGTCTTTGTGAAATTGTGACATCATTAATAAATTCTGACATATAAAAAAAATGTAACTTGTTTTGATGAAATCATGTGCTAAAGTCAGAAATTATTTATCAAAATCATTACATGAATTTCTTATACCGCAAGTAAAAGATCGTGTCTTGATTGATTTATTCATGTAATTTTGTATCTTTATATAAAATGCAAATTATTTTAACATAGAATAGTGAATGGTATGAATTAAGAAGATGTTTTGATTACATTAATAGATCTCTCAAAACTAAATGATATGTTATTCAAAAGGGTTTAACGTATGCATAATTATTGGGTTTGATTAAATTTTATGTGAAAGTTGATTTTTCTAAATATGATATTATATTACATAATAGTTTATTTTAAAAATACGATCACGAAAATTGAGATATTGAATAATGATAATGTTACTCTTTTGTTGTATGATGACAAAAAAGTTTTTAGTGTAATTATGAAGCAAAGTGTTCAATCAAGTTAATGATGCAATCTCTGCTATGCAACTTCAACCCTTTATTTAAAATGAAAATTTTGATACGGAATCATTTTCGTTTAATGAGATTTCCATTGATATTTAACATGTTAGGTGTGAATATCCGATGCTAGATACTCAATCTACCCAACCTACTAAAGAAAAACATTAAGGACTTATCTCGAAAGAGAACCACTGTAATAAAAATCCTACTAATATTTGTCTTTTACCCCAAATTTTGTGTTACCTTATGCTCTACTTGCATGCATTGAAATAACTAATAACATAGATAATGATATTTCGAGAGGATAGAGTGTTGGGTGTTAAATTATATAATATTGCTCTGGCGCTTATTATTGAGCCATTCACACTTTCGTTAAATGTTAGTTTTTTAAAAAACAAAATTAGAAAGAGTTGAAGTGATTTTTAGGTATATATGTATTGATAGAGAACTCTAAATTTAAAGTTATAAAATCTAACAAATCGGTATTTGAGATTACTAGTAGATAAGAATTTGTATGTATTAGGTTTATATTATAAGAATTAAACAAAAGCAACTTTTCCAAGTTTAACAATGCGATTTGATACACATTTGCACAGTTAAAGGATTACATCACTGATATTAATAAGTAAGTTCAATAATTATTGAAAAAATTATGACCTAAAGGTTGTCTAGCTAAAATACTTAAGTTAAAAGACATGATATGAAAGAACTATATAACATACAAATATTATATAGCAAAACTTGAATGGTGAAAGAGTATGCACTGTTTCTTACATATGATGATTTATTTGAGTCATCTTAACAATTACTGTCATATTGTCACATGTTGTAAAAAGTTGATACGAGAACTAGTGTCTCATATATGCATCAAGGATTAGGCTAGTCATTGCTATCAATTTCACTATTCTACAAACCAGTTATTTTACAAATAAACTTTGATTTAGTAATTTAGATTAAATTGAATCCTATCAAAAACTTTAAAAGTTAAAAATATTCAAAGTAATAATCTTTTATAATAAATTTTGATTTCAATTTTTCATACATATAAAAAAATATTTAAGCTATCATGACCAAAAAAAATTAAAACTTTTTTAGCATCGAAAATATTTTTTAAAAAATTATATGATCAAAAAATTAAAAAATTTATAAAATAGCTCATTAGTCAATAATTATTCTAATTTAAAAAATTAAAATAAAATATAAAATTTATTTGAATAATATTTTACTGTTATTTTAAATCAATGTAAAATTCAAACAAAATTAATAAATTAATATTTATTTAGATACATTTTAATAATTAAAATTTGATTTAAAAAAAGAGTGAAAACTAAGATTTTCAATACTTTTATCCAATTTGCTATAATAATTAATTATACATCTACATTTTTTTTTTTTTTGCAGAGGGATTAATTATCCTGACCTTGCTTATTAAAAATTAAAAATAAAATGATGGAATAAGGCAATATTAGAATGCCAAGGCAAATAAAAATGGGAATCACTCCTCTGCTTCTTTAACATTGAAAATCAATGAAATTTATATTCAAAAATACAATAATTCACACTTTTCAAGAACAATAATTTGATGATAGCTGAGTAGAACATCAGTACCAAATCTTTTTTTTATTTATTAAAATTATTTATTTTTTAAAATATTTTTAAGTTATTTAATTTTGATAAATAATTAAATATATAAATTATATTATTATAAAAAAATATAATTTTAAAAATATCTTGTCAAAAATTTCAAAACGAAAATAATATTTAATATATAATTTAATTTATTTGTATATTGATTATTTAATATTATTCAAATAATATTTGTAAGATTAATTTAATACAAATGAGTTAAAAATATAAAATATTTGACCTTAAAATATTTTTTAATATTAAAATAATATTAAATTTAATATTTATGATTGCAAATAGTCTAAAAATAATCAATGGCAAGCTCACCAATTTGATGATAGTTTGGTTTGGCAGACAGTTGACCAGATCTATATGTTTTAGTTTAATTGTACAGTAACTTCACATCTCTTTTAAGTGGGGAAGAGATGGGCACATGGCAAAGTCATTTGTTTAATCTTGGTACATATTAATGATGTTTAGCTCTCTCTCTCTCTCTCTCTCTTTTTTTTTTCCCTCACAAATTCTTTCTTTTTACCGCATCGATTAAAAAAAAAAAAAAACTTGATGTGTTTAGGGTTTATGTTATATCTTACAATTTGATGATACATACAATGCACTGACAAATCAAATTAAATAAGTGAATTTCTCATTATTCTTTTCACAAGTTTAAAAATGTGCTTATCCTCATAAACTAGAAGTTCCATAATGTGAGCCGTTAAACTTTATTTCTTGCATAATATTAATATGAAATATGTTATTAACGACATGGAAAGAACATATAATAATTATTCAATTCATTAATTGTGAAAATGTACTTTTTGTAGTAATTACTTTATCGTAATGTTTTATCATTAGCATAACTTTTATTTTTCTTATCTACATTTTTGTTTACCAATTTATAGCTTTTTGCTATATTTTTAAAATAAATGAGTTACTAAAGATTATTTTCATATGGGATATCATTTTATAAATGAAATTGATACTAACACAGGAATCAAAATCCTGATCTGAGTTGTATTGAATTTTTGAAAAAATATTAACACATGCCAATCTAATAAAATTAATAATTATAATTTTATTTATTTTATCATATAGATATAATAAATTATAAAAATGCCCTCTCATTTTTTTCCAAAAAAAAAAAACAATCAATACTCGTTCAAATCAACAGAAGATTTTTATCCTTAATACAAATTTTTCATGAGAATAAAAATGGATCATTGCTAGTTTTGATTCATCACTAAAAATGCATATCTATATTTAAACTTAAATTTAATTTCATATGTAAGTGTAACATACATAGTTTATTTATTTATCAAAGAACTCTAAAGAGTTTGAATCCCCAAGAATTATATTTTCAACCTATTGAAATATAGAAAAATTTCAACCTATTGATATAAAATGATGAGATTATTATGTTAATGTTGAATCACTATCATTTCAATATCAAAGTAATTCTATTACCAACATTTTTTTTATCTTATTTTAAATTCAATGATTAACATGTTTGATATATTTTTAAAATGCATCACAGTTATGTTTTTGAAATTAACTTTGATAAAATTTAAAAATCATCGCATCAATTTTATCATATTTTAAATTATTTTAAAAATTATCAAAATTTATAATTTTTTAAAAATCTACAACAAATCAAAATCAAAAATTTTCATTTTAGTTAAAAAATGCATATTACTTAGAGTTAAAATATCTGAAACTAAAAGGCAAAAATACAATCATCCTTATTTTTAAAAAATCAATTTAGTGATTTTAAGATCATTGTAAAATAATACCACCAAGTTACAAACAAACACAATTATCCTTTTATCTTCACTAAAATCACCATGACTTGAATTAGATCATCTTTGATTAAAGATGCTCTAATTTAAAATATATTTTAAAGGAAAGGAAAAAATGAATTATATCCACTCCTTTTATTTCTCTTCCTATCAATATATTTCAAATTACTTGGATTAGTTAAATTTTATATTTTTAGATACTTGTTATTATTATAATATATGAAAAAATAATAACACTATTTTTTATTTGTTTTTTCTTATTTTAAGTAAAAATCATTTATAAATTTAGATTTTATTCTTTATCTCGAATCAAATATTTACTTTTAAAATATTTTCAAATAAACCTTAATTTATTAATTTTATTTAAATTAAATCTTGATCAATTATGAAAAATTAATAACATTTTTATTATTAAATTATTTACAAAATTAGTCAAATAGAGTCTACACTTTATTTTAATTTTATCCTCAATTTTGAATAATTTTGACTAATGAACTATTTTTAAAAGTTTTAATAATATATTTAAAAAAAGTTTAGTACTCAAAAAATTTTAAATTTTTTTGTGATAATAACTTGATTTTTTTGATATTTATAAAAAATTTCAAATCAAAATTCGTTATAAATAATCCAAATGGATAATTCAAGTTTGCTAAAAGATATTTTAAAAGGTAACATTTGTTTTAAAATAAAGAATAAGATCTAAATTTTTAAACCATAAATTGTAATTTAAACTCTATTATTTAAAAAATAATATAACATTTTTTATTAATTATCAAAATAAACTTTAAGCCTTAATGATGTAAATAATAATAATAATAAGTGAAAGGCATTAACCATTTTCCATTTCGTTCCTCTCCAAGCCACCCCTTTTTTGACTTCTCTCTTTATCCATATATCACCTTTTCTTTCTATGAAAATCCATTACCAAAAACTCAAAAATGCATTACTAAAAACCATAGATGTTATTGATTTAATTTATATCTCAAATTTTCCTTTGCCTTAGGATTTTTTTTTTCTTTCCCCACTTTCTCATCAACCAAACACCTAATGAATCTTAATATTTTTTTGATATTTTTTATTAAATTGTTGTTTCTTAAAAATTCTACTATAGATTTTGAGGATGACATGCTTAACACAAATGATGATTTCTCTCTCTTTATATATATATATATATATATATATATATTTTTTTTTTCTATCTTTCAAAGAGGATAGGAACTTTAGTGGCAACGACAATTACTTTAATCTTTCTCGATTTGCAAGTAAAACTAGAGTATACACCACCTAAGTCTTTTATTATTGAAAAAGACTTATCACTAAAAACATGTTACAAAGTACAAAATAAAATATTTACAGATCACTAAATTTGACACCTTGGTAAATTAAAATTTAATATTTAATATTTTACTAGTGAAAAAACTTAAATTTGATCGATTAAATATGGATGCATAATATTATTTTTCTTAAATTAATATGTTAATCACTGTTATTGCACATCTCAAAAAATTGAGAGATGATTTTTATGTGAAAATTATAGGTGGATAACGTAAACTCCGAATTACTTTGCAGATTTGAGTGAGCTATTTCTCTAAGTGTAGTTTAATTTGATCAAATACCAGACTCGCTAACAAAAAAAAAAAAAAACCAAAAAGAAGTGGGTAAGAAAAATAGAGCCCAAGAGAAATAAAAAGAGGAAAATTTTTTATTTTTAAAATTTGATATCATTCTTAGTTAAAATCTAAGTGAATTGAAAGAATATTTGGTTGTTGAAAAATTTATATAGATACTATTTAAAAATCAAAATTTGATTCGATATTGAAAACATACATCAATTTTTTTAAAACATTTATTCAAATAATTTTTTTTTTAATATCAAACAAGGCATTCATTACTTTGCCATTATACTCAGTAGATTCAATTGCTCTGATATAGCAATGGGTAATACAATCTGCATTAGTATCTATAATAGCTGATTGGAATAATTGAAAACCTGCAACCCCGATTTATTTATTTTAAATTCAGACAGAAAACATTAGAGAAGTTGACCATGGGCTGGGAGCAGGTGAGCGACCAAACAGGCAACAAATTGATCTGATTTAGAGACACAGGGAAAAAACAGTAACTCAAAGCCGAAGTAGTTGTCTTAGTTTCATTAATCTTGAGATGATGAAAACTGAATGTAAGATCATGACCATTTGAATTGTTTTGAAAAATTAGTTTTTGGGTGAAGGCAGGCACAAGGGGAGGAGAGGAGAAGAATAATGGAGGGGTGGAGACACGGGTTTCGTGAGGTGGCGAATTCGAAGCCTCTGTTCTTGACGATCTACGGGACCGTTATAGTGGGAGTCTTAGTATCTTCCTTCTATGTCTTCTCCGCCCTTCACTCTCCCTCCACTAACTCCTCTTCTTGGTCATCATCTCCCGGTCTCCCAAGTACGCTCTCTGTTTCTCTCTGCTTGTGTTTTCTCATGTCAATGGGGTTGGCTACTCATTGTTTTCTCTTCTTTTCCATGAAACTCGAATTGGGTTTGGAGTTTACATACTGTACGGTTGTCTATGTGTTTGCAGTTCACTGTGTCAATATTGGTTTTTAATTTTTTACTTTTCTGTTGTGTTTGCGGGAAGCTGGAACTGGGTTGGTATCTTAAAGCTTCATATGCTTCAATTGAATTTTTGAGTTTCAAAGGGTTACTGGTTTAAGGAAACCCCATGCATCTGACTTAGAACAAGACAGGAAACAGAGAAGAGAATGTTATTGAATCTAAAAGTTTTCTTTTTGGTTATATCTTACTAAAGTTTCATTTTTCTGGATTCTAGAGCCTGTCATGTTGTTTATTTTCATATTTTAATGGAACTTGTTTGACGGAATAATTGCTATTATTAGTTGAATCGTTGCCTCGACCTATGAATTCTTTAGAACACCAGAATCTTATAGGTGGTGGCCTATACTTGAAGAAGGTTGAAATCCGGCCAGAAACTAGATAGAGTAAGTTATAGTGTAATGAATTATTTCACTGATACTTTTGCTGGTAGTTTGACAGTATGTTCACATCTAAAAAATTTTATGCACTTCTTGCCATTGGATTTTCATGTTAGCTAAGTGGTGTACTTTTGTTTTAATGGGCGATCATTGAGTGTTTTTCTTGAAACGGATTTTGCTAGAACAAATAGAATTTCTCTTTTGGTAATAACAGTTTTGATGGTCGTGGATATTGAAGAGGCTTTTGGACAAGTGTTTTGCCCTGTTTGGCTTATATTTCTCTGCAGATAGGTGCTAACTTTTGTTCTATTCTCAGTGTGATTATTAGCCATGATAATTGAAACAAATATGTTGGGAGGCATTATTCTAGTAACTGTCTTGCACCATCCATGACTTCCATAAAAAAGAGAAAATTCCACATTTCTTCTGGAACTATTACAACTCTTGTTGTAATGTTTCCTCATGTTTGTCATGTGCTCATTGTCTGTCTCACTCTCTCACTCTCTTCTTACATTGCAGATAGTGAGTCTACTTACATAGGTCGACTGCCCAATTTTTCTCAACCAAATGTAACCTTGGATGTATTGGCAGCACCCAAATCACAGGCTCAAGGCAAATCGTTGAGACCTATTTGGGAGGTTCCTCCAAAGACCAAGAAAATGCCACCTATAGAGGCCTTTCGATTGACAAAAGAATTAGTTGAGCAAAGGGTAAAAGACAATGTCGTAATAGTGACATTTGGTAACTTTGCATTTATGGATTTCATCCTAACTTGGGTCAAACACTTGACAGATTTGGGGCTTTCTAATCTTATTGTTGGTGAGTGAACTCATAAGTATTACCCATCTTATGGCTTCTTGTTGTCACCCTTTGGATTCTTATGATTTGGATGGCCTATTCTTTATATTTTATACTAATATGTTGTGCCCTTGGGGAACTATGAAATTCTTGTAATAGGTGCCATGGACACAAAGCTGTTGCATGCTTTGTATTGGAAAGGCATTCCAGTTTTTGATATGGGCAGTCATATGAGCACGGTAGATGTTGGCTGGGGCTCCCCAACGTTCCATAAAATGGGAAGAGAGAAAGTTATTCTAATAGATGCTATTCTCCCTTTTGGTTTTGAACTGTTGATGTGTGATACAGACATGGTGTGGTTAAAGGTACTGTTCTATCCTCGCATGTGTGTGTGTGTGTGTGTGTGTGTGTGTTCTCCTCTCTTTTTTATGTCAAAATCATATTTTCTCATATCACAAGATGGCATCATTTCCAATTGATTCGCCTTCTTTTTCAGAATAAATGAGTACATAAATTATTGTTTGATGGTTTTGGTAGGAGTAGCTAACACAACCTAATAATAACAAGCAGTATTTAGTGTATGCTTGAATGGGGAATTTGTTGATTCATTTTATTTGAATTGGCACTTTAGAATCCCTTATGTCAAAATTCTTATTAGGGTTAGGTGTGGAAATTTTAAAAGGGATTAGTAGGTATTTGTCATGGTATTTGAGAGGCTCAAGTGTCCCCTCCAAATTCTGGTTCAAGGGTTGATATTTTAAAAATCTTCGAACTTGGAATTCTGGAAAATTCTATAATAAAACAAGAACAGAATTTGTACAACTGTTCTGTCTCTCATCTGTTGCTGTCCTTCTTCCTTCCTCCTTTTCTCTCCAGTCTTGTCACATATCAAAACTATTTCTCATCTGCAATAAGTATTATTATTTTTTTCAACCATTTAGGTCGTTGTTCCACAAATATTTTGTCTTATCTATTTTTTGTTTCTCTTTTTTTAAACAGCTTCTCATATCTAGAGTTATGTTAACAAATTCCTTGTTAGTTAGTTTTATCTAAAGCTGGTAACATATCAAAATTAAAGCTTTTGCGTTCTGAAAGCATAATGACTTAGGTGATAGAAAATTGGGCGTTTCTTGTGCAAATTTCTCTGGCCTATATGGCATGGGTTTATTAATATAGCATAAACACATGGTTACAACAAATTCACCTGAAGGTGGTTAGTCTGCACGTTTTCTGTAATTAAAACAAATAAAAAAATTGTTGGTTGTTGAAGTTTGTAAAACAAACATTTTGCTTTGGAATTGCTTCACTCAAACAGTGAATCTGTAAACTCCTTTCTCAAAGTACTTTCTCTGTTATAAGCCATTCAAGTGATAAACGTCCAACAGTTTTGCACCCCTCCACTAAAATTCTCTAATCCAAATGGGTAGTTAGTGTTTCTCATGCAGTGTTTAATATATAGGAAATTCTACTTATTAAGTGGAGTCCATTTATAGATTAATTGACAGTGCTATCTTCACTACATAAATACTGTGATTCTTTGTTGCACTGATGTTGTAATCTCTAAACGTTGGTATTATCTCACTGACTTTATTAAAATATCTTTTGCTAGTTTACAGTTGTTTTTATCTTTTGTTCTCTTATAACAGAACCCGCTTCCATATCTTGCTCGGTACCCAGATGCAGATGTTTTAACTTCGAGTGATCAAGTTGTACCTACAGTTGTGGATGATAGGTTGGATATTTGGTCGCAAGGTGAAGATCTAAGATATCAAAATTCTATCTGCTTTTTCTATTTTTAGTTTGCCATTCCCCTGTTCTGAAGGCAGTTTAATCATCCCATTTACATTTGGGACTTCTCTATTGATCACGTTCAAAAACTTCTCAAAATATTTTTTGTTCACTTTTTAATCCGGGTTAATTGATTTAGGCTTTCATCTCTTTCTTTTTTTCTATAAGGGTTTATGCCTGTTGTGTGTGAATTAAGAAAACTTCAGAGGAATCCTCCTCTGTTGGTGTTAATTTTAAGGGCTGATCCAAGGACTTGATCCATTCCAATGGATGCCTCTATAACCCTCTTAGGATGACGAAAAGAGACTCAACTTTTGTGATGTAGAAGTACAGTATAGTGCAATATTTGATCTTATTGTCTTTTGTCACTGCTTCATTCTCCTTGTTACTTGTTTTCAGGATGAAGCCGAACAAGTATGTACCTAGATGCAAAGTATGCTTGCTTTTAGCTGCCTTGATGCCGTATTTCCTGTTGTTTTTAAGTGTCTGGATGGGAATGCAACATGCTGTTTCAATTTCTAAAAAGAATGGGAGTCCATAACCTAAGAAACACTGTAATGCAAACCAAAATGCAAACAATTTTTTTATTTTTCATTTCCAAGTGAATTACATCATTCCAAGTAGGACAAGCAGGCTGAACCTAGCTAAGAAGCAAACATCAAATAAAGAAGATGTGCTCAAATGCTATTAACTTCTTTAATATAGTTTAAGCTTTGGTTGAAGACAAAAACGTAGATATCAAGAGGACATGCATGTCTGTTGTTCCTTCTTGTCTTGTTAATGCCAGGAATTTGGAATTTGAGAGCAGAATGCCATTCTTTGCTGGTCTGACCCTGTATTTCTCATTAACCTTCAGTTAATTTCTATAAAAATAGAAGATGTTCATGGGTGGTAACTTAAAGATAATGACTGCATGTAATAACTTGTGTTAAAGTTTTGTGCCTGGAATCTGACTACTGTATGTCCACTAGAATTCCGAGACTAGAGATTATTGTTTGGGCCTAGCTCATTTGCAAAGATCCTGTTGAACTGAGCTTGGACCATGCTGATTTACTTGAGCAATCTCCAGGAAGTTGTAATGATGTCTCCCACACTTTAGCCCTGATTCCAAGTTACTTATTTGTTTATATGCTTATTAAACTTATTTTTGGTTAAGCGTGCTGTGTTCTTTTCTTGTCGATTATATCTATCTGTACCTATATTGGTCTATTCTCTAGGAAACTCCATCCATAAATTTTTTCTTCAACTTGGCCAGTTGGTGCTGCCTACAACATCGGAATTTTCCACTGGCGGCCAACAGAATTTGCAAAGAAGTTGGCGAAGGAATGGAAGGAAATGCTTCTGGCTGATGAAAAAATTTGGGATCAGAATGGTTTCAATGATCTCATACGCAGGCAGTTAGGACCATCTGTTGATGGAGACAGTGAGCTTGTATATGCTTATGATGGAAATCTCAAGCTGGGAATTTTCCCTGCTAGTATATTTTGCAGTGGTCATACTTATTTTGTCCAGGTAGGATTTGTATATTAGTCTCTGCAGTTTTGAGGTTTTCCAATCCTGTACTTCCATGATGCAGATTTTCAGTTCTTTGTTTCCTTGACATATTTATGTTGTCAAACTTACGTTATCTTGCCTAGAGCCAGGAAAATGATCAAAATTTCCCTATGTGCTAATGTTTTTAATGGTAGGCCATGTATCAGCAACTCAGATTGGAACCATATGCTGTGCATACTACATTCCAATATGCAGGTACTGAAGGAAAGCGTCACCGACTGCGGGAAGCTAAACTGTTTTATGATACACCAGAATATTATGATTCACCAGGTAACTCTTTGCCAGCTTTTTTTTGCAAACTGGGTGTATCCAAGGATTTATGTTATTCTGAGAATTCTTAATTGTCTGGGATTATTATCATGTCTAAGCTAATATATACTTTTGGGAGGGAAAGGAACGCAATTTTGTTTCATGTGAAGATATAAATCCATTGGATGTTTTCTTATCATATCTAACCTGTTGTTAGTTTGTCTGTAAAAGAATTTGTATATCTTTGTAAAGCAACAAAACTTGACACTTCACTACAGGCTCCGAGCTTTTATTAATGGTGGTTCTATGGAGATAAAATTTTCTACCTCTGGTCTATTGACATTTTGGATGAAAGTGCTCTTCCCTCTTAAGATGAGTAACATTGGCCACCCTACTAGAGTTTTGATTGTTCTACGTATTCATTCCTAATGGAATTTGTTTATCTTAAAGAATAAGACCTTATGCCATTGGCTATTTTGATTTTAGTTGTCCTTTGTTATTGCCCTTCGAGCTGAAAACCTTATGTAGTTGTTGAAATCTAGCATTCTATTTGTCAATGGCTGAGATCTCTTCACAAATGGAAAGAATCTAGAACTTCTTTGCCATAGCGAGTATCTTATATATGGTTTTGTCATCCTTTTAGGTTGCAGTAAAATTACCTTGGACGTTATTTTTGACTTAAATCATGCCTAGGTTGTCTTTTATTCATATACAGTCTCAATTTCTATGTGATTGGTTCCTTTTCCCTTTGCTGCATGTTGACTTTGGGTTTAGTTTTAATTTTACTCCTAATATTGTGAAGCATGGTGTATCAGTTTCCTAATGTCACCTGTCCATGTACTTTTGTCTGTGATTGGTTAAGATCTTTATTTATGTGCCTCCTTATCATGGTTGGAGATCACAAAAGTAAAACCTTTTCCTGATGATTATCTTGTACTGAAACTGAACATCCATTGGTGTTCTCATAGAGAAATTCTGCTTGAAAGCTAAATGCATTTCTCACTGTTTTTACTTGTATACTGTGCTTATGGAGGCTTACCTTCCATAAACATTTTAACTTTCTAGCAACTGAAGTTCACACCAATTAAACGCCGATTTTGGCACTCAGACTAGAAAGCTTGAACACTTCAGTCATGTGGATGAACAGATCGCCAACATTTTGTTCTAGTCAATTTCTCAAGGGTAATTCTCCTTTGGGAATAAATATTGCTAACTGTCTAATTTCATTGGCAAAACTATGCAGGAGGTTTCTTGTCATTTAAGTCATCTATTCCTAAGAGCTTGTTATTCGACGGGGAGCACAATATTGAATCACACTTTTCTCTTGTTAATTACCAAGTATGCATGTACCAACCTTGTTTCTTACTGATACTTGATTGGATGACACCTCATTGGTTCTCATGATATATGTTGTATTTATTCCATGCAGATAAAACAAATTAGATCAGCCCTTGCAATTGCTTCATTGTTGAATCGTACTCTGGTGAGTTGAATTCAAAGTGTTGGGACATTCATCTTAATATCTTTATGTGGTTTTCACTGTTGTGAAACGTCAAAGTGATAACTGGAAGGAAATTCATTATTGCTAGTAATGTTTCGTTGTTCCTAGTTTAATATATTTTTTGCTATCACAATAGTGTGCTAATACATCACAGACTAATGATAATGATACTGTTGATTCACAGATTCATGAATTTTAGTTTCTATCAAATAGGTAATATTGGATTTCCAGTTGGGTGATTATTCAAATCATATTATAATCTGAAGCACTTTTGGAGGTTAATCATCCCTGCAGTTGTCATTATAAATCTCATCTTCATCTGCTTTACTGTCTTCGGGCTTTTAACTTTCTTCTTTAAGATGATACCATAATTGAAGTTAAGACGCAATGGAAACATGTGTTTTTGGCAAGTGAAAAATCTTAAACAAAAGCAAGTTTGGCACCAGCCAGACACAAAAGTTGTATGCAACAGGTGCAGCATCTACAAACATGTGGCAACAAACTACATAAATTGATCCCTGTGTAAAAGACTTTTTAAGAAATGGGGTAAGGAGATCTCCGATAACAGTCATGGAAGAAGGGAAGAAATACAGCTTTTAAAAGCTTAGGTGAACTGAAACAAGTTGAGGGTGATTCTTAAATGAGGTGGTGAGCTACCTCTTAATACAAATATTCAGATGAATTACTAGGCTGATTACCCTCTGGCCTAGAGTAGATATTCTTGGTCTAAATTTTGTTCCTGAAGAAGAGATGCTAGAATCTGTTGTCTAAATCGCCATCATCTTTGGGAGCAGGTAATGTATATTGTTTTATATGTAAATAAGGTTGAATCCTTTATATATAGTGGATTTGATGGCTGTGTTATAGATTAGTTCATCAGTCTAGACTACTTTCTGCATTTGGAGCTGCCAAGTCTTTCTGGTTTCACTCTCTTATTGGTTAGTTTCTGTATAAATTTCAGGTCATGCCTCCACTATGGTGCAGGTTGGATAGGCTATGGTTTGGACATCCTGGTGTTCTGGTGGGATCTTTGACTAGGCTACCGTTTGTCTGCCCTTTGGATCATGTGTTTGAGGTATTCATTTCATATCAAAGTTGATTGTAACAGCTGTGATCTTTATATTTTCTACTAAGACAAAATTGTGGATTTATTGTTTATTAACAACTGAGTCATTCATAAAATTATACTGCATTTCCACTAATTTTGCACATTCATTTACCTTCATACTACCGTAATCAATGACGTATTTGGTTTTCAATTAGTGATTATGGTTGGACAAATCTTGGGGATCGTGTTTGAAAATTATGTTTATGCTGGAAGGGAGCAGGATTTTTGCACATCACTAATGGTCAGGAGTTGCATAAGCAAGGTGTATATATTTCCTGCGCACTTGTTTGTGCCATTTAATGCTTTGTGTAAAGAGCTTCCTTTGCTGGCAAATGAAACTGTAGCCAAAGTGAAACTAAGTCTTTCAAGGTCAGTTTACATGGAACCGTAAACTCAATTTTAAGTGGCATTGGTAATAAATAAGCAATAAGATGGTAAGGGAAATGATGATCATCTATAAGGTGAATGGAAATGGTAGTTGGTTCTTGTCTTGGTACATACTTTGCTTGTGCGTTTATTATTTGCTCCCTGCCCTTTCTTTTTATTATCTTTCTAATCCTTTGGTGGATATAAGGGACAGAATTATGGAGTCCGATATTTAGGTACTTCAAAACTTCAACTTGTATTTGGAGCATTAGAATAACTATGCTAACCCTTTCACAGTCCAGTTATATTAATGAGATGCATGGATCCGGATTGAACTTGGATCCTGTTGTACTTCATAGACATCGATCTTGGTTGACCAGCTGGTCAAAGAACAAGTTTCTGCCATGCTTCTTTGAGGATTTTATTGCTTCACATACTCTCTTCTTTTAGTCGTTTTTTGGAAAGGCTTATGGGCATGTAACCATTGGTGTTACCAATTATGTCAGTTCTTACCAATCTTCCAGTGTTATCTTGGCTGTCATTTTAGCTACTTAAAAATTCAAATTCATGACATAACACTGAATTGGAGAGAAAAAGGCTGGCGATGGGATGGGGAATTAAGAATTTTCATTTTATTCATGCCTTTCTTTTTCTCCTTAAACCTCTGACATATATGCAGTTGCTTTTGGCCTTCCAATCTCTGGATCACATTAATTTCTTGGAAATTTCAATTCTCTTTAAATACTTGGACATGAACAAAAAAGGAAAATTAAGTTTTTTGGTATACCACAATTATTAAATCTTTGTTTTTGGTTTTTATAAAAGTTTACATGTTTGAATAAGGTTTGGAATTGATCGAACCATTTACTAATCATCATAATTCACAAATAACATTGCTTCTGGAAATTGTAATTCAATCTTCATTCAGAATGTGTATAGATGCGTTTTCTTTTCCTTCTTTTTAAATTTTCTAAATGTGACTTCCTCATAATACCCATGAGATGTTCACTGCAGGTAAATGTCATGTTGAAAGAGCTTGCAGAGGAGGAGTTTGGCCCTGGAATTAGCATTAGAGAGTATTCTTTTCTGGATAATCCTTCATTGCCCAAGCAAGTAAATGAGCATCACTCAAAGATCTAATTTCTGATGATGTCCATCACTTTTTCAGAGACTTCATTGTTACCATTTGTTTTAGGTGAAAGAATCATGGCTAGATGTTCAGCTTTGCAATGAAGGAACTGAACGATGTCAAGCATCAAATAACACGAGTCCCTCAGGGTTTCTTAGATTTCCAAAACGTAGTAATGAAGAAATGGTAATCTAGTTCTCTTACAAGCTGACATGTTCTATATTTTTGAAATATTGTAATTGGTTGCCGTACTCTTTCTGAATGTTAGATGCCTGTTGTACCTACCATGATGAACTTAAAGATGCATGTTTTTCTATGTAGTTGTTGGGGGCTAGCTGAATAAGGAATTGATTTTTATGCTATTTGTTTTTTTTTTTTTTTTTGTTTGGGCTCTCTGTTAGTTTATAGATTTATTTATTTTATCTTGTGAAATTTTAGTGAAAGAAAAGCCTTTGGTGGAACTTTGAGGTTATTCTTTAGTATTTCCTGTGAAGCATCTTTCTCTGAGTACCTTTATCAAAATCTTGAAGCTGGATTCTGGGGTGCAAAGAGTATCAGCACTGCATGTGCAAAATGGGTTGTTACTTTTAACTATTTAACTGGTGAGTTGGACTGACATGATAAATTCTTTGGGCCTCCAAATGACAGTAGTTTTGTTGGGAACTGTCGTGTTGGTGTATCTGAATTCAGCATGATTCTAGTTGTTTATTTGGCATTCAATATCTTATGGACTTTGAAGGCCTAGAACTTATAGATCCTAGGATTGAAAGTACCCTAAAACCTTAAAGTCCTTGTTTTTGTCAAACTGTTGTGATCTAGTCGTGAGAATGATTATGTTTTAGTGGCGAAACGATTATGTCAGTTGTTCATTGGCATACAATGAATAGTGCTTTGCTGTCGCTTTCTTTTGGTGGTCGTCATGGTACTTGTGTTTTTTGTGGTGCTGGTGTCTATGATGGTGTTAATAGAAGTTGTGGCAATATTTGTAAGACGAGACAGCAATGGGTGGCATCTTTGATAATATTAGAGATACTACTTGAAGCATAACCATGGTAGTGACAGTTATAATGGCCATTTAAGTGTAGCATTGAGATGGCACTAAGGATCTCTGAATTATTATGGGACTATTTAGACTCTTTAGTTCCCCAGGATGTTTCTCCTTGTTCCTCTTCTTGTATTTCTTCGTCCTCATCCTCCTGTACTTTACTTCCCCTAATCTTGTTTTCTATTTCTCTCCCTTTTTCTCTTTTGCACTCCTACTTTCTCTATACTCTCTCGAGTTTGCTTATTTTACTTCTCTGTCTCATATGCCGGTAGTTTCTGCCTTTTCTCCTTTCAATGTTTCTGTTTTTACGTCAATTGGTAATTGGGGGAAACCTCAATTTGCTGCTACTGCCAAAAATAAAGGGGATGAAAATTTATCAATGAAATAATTGTATCTCTGAAGAATGCTATCAACTGTAAAATTTGAGTCAAATCACCTTCACTTAGAAGCAACCCTCACACATTATATCCCATTACGGGCAATGTGTTGGGTTGCATCAAGTATATTTTATGGCACAATATTAGCATTTTGCTTGTCGAATGTTGGTTAATATCTATAAGAAGCTGACTGACCATGTTGAATTTGACTCGAATAATGCACAGTTCAAGACAATATTCTCCTCGGTCAAGGATGTCAAAGTGATTCAGTTCTCTTCAATGCAAGATGCTTTCCTTGGTTTCACTGATAAGGCAAGTTTCTTTCTCACTCCGGTCACACGTCACAAGTAGAAGTAAACCCATTTAATCCTTTGTCACTATATGCTGATTATGTTGCTCAGACAAGGGAAGAGAAATTCAGGAGACGAGTAAAGCGATATGTTGGTATATGGTGCTGTGTGGAGGATCACACTCCTGGACACATATATTATGATATGTATTGGGATGAGAAACCTGGTTGGAAACCGGTGCCACCTCAAACTCCAGAGGATGATCACCCGCCCTGGTGAGGCCAGTCCTACACAAAAGGCACAGGGTTGTGAAAATGCCACCACATTGTACAGAATCCTTAGGGATGTGAAGGCGATGAAAGTTTTCTGGAGGTGGTCTAGTTCCTAACTCATCGTCGAAACCAAGATAAGGCTGTGTGGATGGCGAAGAGGGCTGAATCTTTACTTATACGCTTAGTATTTAATCATCGAAAAGAGCTGTTATTTCCTGTTGCATTTTCCTGTCCTTTAAAATTGTGTTAATATTAGAAAGAATTTTGACTTCGTATTTTTGCCAAACACACTGTGCAAGTAAAGGAATGACACTCGGGTGACATTTATTTTGATTATCTGGTCACTCTAGACAGCTTCCTATTAATAATTGTTGCTGACATGGTTGGTTTGTTTCTGCAACTGTAGTTTTGTATACACATTCTGATTCTGAGCCTAGGGCTTGAATTGTGTCACGCAGATTTCGAGCTTGTGAATGCTTTGAGTTTGCATTTTAAGAGTTTCAAGCATTTGAGCCTAAGGTTTCAATGGTCTTGTTGATTATGAGCCATGTTGAAATATTTTGAATTAGAGTTATTGACGAGTTTGTATGGAAATGAAATGGGGAGGTTAGATTCCCTTTGAAATGTAAAAAAAAAAAAAAAAGTTATTTGGAGAAATAGGTAATATTGATAAATAGTGTTAAAGACTATGATAAATCAAATCTACTGAAAATATGTTAGCATATGTTGAGACAAAGGCGGGGAAAAGATTGACACTAGCTTACATTATGCATTCTTAAAGTGATTTGAAAGAAAACAAAATTGCAGTTATATGCATTTCAAAGAAATTTTCAATTACAGTTCCAAGGATTTAGTTGAAAAGAAAAAAAAAAAAAAAAACTGCATAACACTGTCAAACAATAGGCAAATAAAGCCTCAAGCAAAATGGCAATGTAGCATACTTTGTGTTGTGTCCGTGGATATATAGTCTCAGTTTGACCTTTCTTGTGAAGCTTGCGATTCCGTTTTTTTACTGTTCTTATTTTGTGTAACTCTTTCTCATCTTAGTTTTCATAGTTACAGCTCTTTTTTGGAGTATTTTCCTCGCCCCCATATTAGTTATTTTCCTTGGCTTGCTTAATCCTTGTGATATCCTTAAGCCATGCTTTATTGCTCTTTGACAACATGCTTTGGTAAGCTCCCTCACATTATCTAGTGCTAATTGTTCTTCATGCATGGGGCCTCATAGAGTCTTTTTGGGACCAATTCCAGGAAGGCCTCATTTGGGCTTACAAGGTTATTAGACTTTCTTTTGACATAGACCTACTTTAAGCCAACAAGGTGGACAAGCATTACCAACATCTTCCCTTTTTTTTTTTTTTTTTTATGGATTCCGAGGATAGTAGGATTTGGATTTCCTTATTCAAAAACAGTTATCCAATGACCAACGCTAGCATATCCAAATTTAATAATTTATGGAGTGTCGATATTTGTTGCTTGTTTCAGTAGGCTTGATTTTAGGGACTTATTTGGGTATCATCTTTGGTAACACTAGGTTCTTGATGCTTGCCTATAAAACTAGTATTAGAGTGTGCGTTTTTCCTACTCTGGGCTCATCTTGATTTATTCATGAAACTCAATATCTTGTGATTAGCTATGTTGTCTACCAATCAGTTAATCATTGAGAGGAAAAAATTATTCTTTAGGCATGCTCTATTTAAGTCAGGAAAGTCAATGCACATCCGTCATTTATCATTGGCTTTCTTTACCAAAACAACATTGGGTAGTTACTTAGGTAATGAACTAGGCTTATGAAGTTTGCCTTCAACAACTTTTGTACTTTTTCCCCTGTTGCTTCTATGTTTTTTTTTCACCACAAACCTCTTATTTTTCTATCGAATTGGTTTATGTCTAGGTTCATACTTAACTCATGTACAATTGTCTCTAGATTGATGTCTGGTATATTTGCCATGGTCCATACAGAAACGTCTACATTATCCCTAGAAAATACTACCAACTTTTCTTGAACTTGTTGGGGATAAAGTCTCCAATCTTGCATGACTTTTTAGGGATAATCTCCACCTTGTTTGACGCCTTGATCACCTTGCTCAAAATTATTTTTCCTGTTTGTTTTTTAAGTCCACATCGTTTATGGGCACATTTCCTTTTTTTCATTGTTTCTTTTTAATGAAAGTAATGCAGAAGCATTGTTTTGCCATCTGTTTGCTCTCTTTCCCTTCTTATACCCCCTTTGATGTCAAGCAACACATAAACAAAAATAATTGAATGTTATTACCTGGAAGGTATTTAGTCCTAAGTAGCTCACTATCCCATTTTATGTCGATGGACCTTGACCACCAAAAACTCGGTCATCACATAAGTCTACTTGAACGATATTCTCACAATTAATGGGAGTGTGATGATTCCTCCTACTATTGCGACTTACCCCATAAATCCCACTAAACTAGCATTATATGGTCTTCATCTCTCTTTAGAAAGTTTCATCTTAGCACAAGTAGGTTCATGCAACACATTGGCAAAGCTCTCATTGTCGATTAATAGCTTACAAATCTTAAAATTAGAAATGATTAAGCTAATGAACAAAGTGACATCACATAAAAAGTTGAACCCCCTATAAGTCCTGGTCAGAGAATGTAATCATTACCCTTTTAGGTATCTTGGCATATGCCTTCCTTTTGAAAAGATTAGCCATAGATTAAGGTTGACTCCCTAGTGATTACATTTATACCCTTATCAATAAGACAATAAGGGACTCCTCTATTATTTCAGTTTGTACCACTTGCATCTATTTTGGTAGACGCTCAATATACAATGTCCTACTATTTACCTTTGATCCTATATACTATCCTAGGTATCCTTTTTGTATCAAGGATTCAATTTTCACAGAACTTTTTGTACATCTCCATGTCATGTCCAAAATCTTTGTGAAAATGGCAATATTTAGATTAATCTTTCATCATTATTGATGTGATCATCTTAGTTGGATGCTTAGAAACTTTTTGTTCTAAATGACTATCATAACATTCTTATAAAAAATGTTCAAGAGTGTGAATACTTGGTGGTTGGCTAGTGGTTTGTCATGGACCACCAGCCTTTTTAGTCTTCCCCAGAACTCCACATGTTTGCCACGATCTTCCATCTCTCATCTTCTCCAAAGAAACGAACTCTTAGTTTTTCTTTTTCTCTTACTACTTTCTTTGCTTCTAATATACTTTTTGCCATGGCCAACAACTTTTCCATATTTTGTGTTAGTTGTCTACATAATGACTCGAAGAAAGGTTCTCCTTGTAACCGTGCCATAGCTATTGTGTAACTAATCAAGTTGCAAGGCCTCACGGTTAAAACGACAAACATAATTCTGAGTGACTCATCCGACTCGTTTCGTATCATCATTAGATAATTTGGATGCTATTTTTTTTTTTTCATTTAGTACTAGTGTTTCATTTATTACTAACGAAAGATCCTATGAAAAGACGTGACATTTGCTTAAAGTTCGCAATGCTCCTCGGATGTTTTGAGGCAAACTAATCACAACTAATTCCACTATTATGGTGGGGAACATTTTGTAAAAAGTAGCATCTGATGCCCCGTACACCAACATTATGCTTTGATATTAATCGAGATGTGGTCTTTTGGATCTTCACTCCTACTATAGGGCTTTATCTAAGGATCCACAACCATTTTAGGATCGACTCATTTGATATTGTGCCAATGAATAAGGGGTAGGGTCGTAGTCTCATCCCTGTCCTCTTCTTGGGATCCCCAAAGGAGCCCCAGTTGCTCATCTAAGTGGTGCATCTTTCAAACAGAATTGATCATTATTCATATACCAAGAACAGGGCTACGTTCCACCTTGTTCAAGCCTTAATCAGACAAATGGTTGCTTAGGATACGTTTACTTTCTCCCTTCATTAGAGGCTTGGGGTTCTTTTTAGACTCATCTCCTATGTTTTTTTTTTTTTCTTTTTTTTTTTTCAGGTTACATAACATATTGTTGAGCTGCAACATGTGCTTACACAATAGGTGAATTATTCTCGATATGAAGGAGCTTCAACTCCTTGGGAAGATGCTAATTTCTCCTACACTTAGGCATACGCGACTAATAATCTTCTTGGTGGCATCTTCATCAACTAGTGTATCAATGAAGCACACAACTTTTTGTCAACTCCCGATAGATGACGCAAATGTTGTCCCCATGGACACATAACCGAGTTTGACCTTTCTTGTTAAGCTTGCAACTCACTCTTCTTATAGCTTTTGCCTTTCTTCTCTCTCTTTCCCATGTTAATCTTCATGGTCTAAAGCCTAGAGTGTTCCCTTTGCTTTTATACTGGTCATATCGGTTACTGTTATGCCTTCCACCAACTATTGTTAATGAGCTATCCTTACGTGCTTTCTTTTGCATGTCGAATCCCTTCTACCTTGTCATTATCTATCCTTCATATCTTTAAACCATTCATTATTATTCCTTGATAACGAGTTTGGCTGATATGCTCATTCACGTCAAAGGTGTCATTGCTCTTTCATGCATTAGAGCCTTGCAAGGCTTTGCTAGGCCTCATACCCGAAAAGCCTTATTTGTGCTTACAAGGTTTTTGGGCTTTCTTTTGAGACAAGCTTCTTTTAGGCCAACAAAGTGGGCAAACCTCTACCAAACACTTTGAAATCATCTTTTTCCCGCTCAGGTTTTTTGTATTTGCTCAACAAGCAATTCAAATAAGATACCTAGTATCATCTTATCTCTACGATTCAATTCTAGAAATGGGTTTATGCATTTTAAGAACCTTCTTCTTCGTATTTATTAATAACAATTTAATGACATGTTTATTAATCAGAATTGCTGAAATTGGAATGAAGAATTAAAATGAATCTCATATTCCCTTACTTTTCTTTGTCATCCAATAAGAGTGAGGTTGTATGGATCCAATGCAAATGTGGACTAGGGAATAAAAGTGGCAAACTCAAGCCTTTCCCCATATTAATATTCTCATTTCTTATTATTAAGTAAAATTATTGCTTGATCATTTATTTAGTTTTAAATTTATGAATAATATTAAAAAATGTAGTTGCTCTTTTTTTTTTTTTTACCTGGAGACTTTCTTTATGAATTAAATTAAATTTTATGTATGATTTAACATTTTATTCTTTTTATGAATTATATAAATTAACTGGGTAATTTTTCAAAAAAAAATTTATTAATGTTAAAGCAATTAATCTTTGGTTTTTTATTTTTAATTTTTTATGAAAATATAATTTCTAATAATAGTTATCTCTATCTACTAAAAATTACAAAAATCATTAAAATATGTAATTTTTTTCAATTGAAAATACATAAATTTACTTAAAGATTATATATAAATTAAATTATAACAATTTATTTTAATTTAATTTTAAATAAATTTAAAAACATATAATGATTCTGATTTTAATTTTTAAAATTTAAATAACCAACTTTTTCTGAATCTAATTTCTTACTGTCATTTTTATTCACCCAGAATTATGTTCATTACAATTATATATGAATAAACATATCATAAATGTAAAACAACTTAGAACTTCCACGCCAATGTGAATCATCCATCATTAACAAACTTAAATAAAATAAACGAAGTCAATGACAGTGCTAACTCCATTGATCAACAAGCCATACAGCTTACCACCAACATCCGAAAATCCTTTCTTAAACAGATGAGTTTCCTACTCAAAATTGGAACAATCTGATACCAGTCATCTGCTGAACCCATTGTCCCCAGTCATAACCCGGAGACCGATCACAACTTGTGCCACATAAGGAGACAAAATGCCAAATCCAGAACCCAATTCAACATCATTTCCTTTCTTTTCTTTTCTTTTTTTTTTCTAATCAGCTTTCTTGAACATCACTTACAGAGATACAGGCCTTTCACATTGAACCCATGTAACCTATTGTAACTTGTAAGTTCACATTTCTACTTAATTGTTCATTCGCACTCTATTTTCCTTTGATCCGAGATAGTAATATATTTGTATCAAAGATAAAGCATTAAGGGGAGTGACTCCACGGTCACATATTGACAGACTACATAAAGAACCTTGAAATATGAAATCTCTCGGAACAATACAAAAATTATTTCCACCCTTCAAAAGATCCTCCTCTCATCCCGTATTAATCAAAATACATGAAAATCAATATATTGCATTTTTTTTCTCTGATCCAAAGCTTACAAATTGACTCTAAACATTAATTTCGGCAGCCATTCGATTCGGATACTGCCCAACTTAAGGACACCCTCCCACACTTTTATAGACCACAACACTAAATGAACAAAATGGTTGCTCAAGCTACTCTTTAACAAACATTAATAGTTTCAGTACATATCTCTTATTTATATAACCACTAGATAATTCTTTATATGAAAGTACACATTAAATGCCTGACACTACAATCGGAATACACTAGCAATAATCTACCGGATTTACCTAATGTACCTCAAAAATCAAGAACGAAATGTTTGAAGAAAATGTATATTATAGAGTACAATCGGCAAATTTATCTTTGAAGAAAGTGGCTGTACATGTATTTTGAAATCCTCTATATATATATATAGAGAGAGAGAGACAGAGGAGACAGAGAGAGAGAGAGAGAGAGAGAGAGAGAGAGAGAGACAGAGAGAGACAGAGAGAGAGATGATGATGCTTCAAAAATTTCTCAGTTATGTCAACAAAAACTAGACATATTTATATAACATTAAGATCTCCTTGCCTAATTCCATAACCAAAACTTGTGGACAAAGCATGCTATAGCAGAAAATCAACTAAAAAGCAGCCAGAATAAAGGGCTCACAGAACCTCTCGAAATCACAATCACTCATCAGAGATCAAATAATTGCCTTACAATGATGCCCACAACTGTGAACTGCAACTGAAACAGCAACCACATTAGGCCCCAGTTGCCACAAGACATGCATGGAAGGAACTCAACAGAGGCATTAACATGAAAACCTGTGTTAGTAATCACATCAATCATCCAGGTAATAATATGACCCAGCAGATTTTTGCTCCCTGTCCTTGGTGGAGTCCAATTTATTGATTCTTGGTCTATAATTAGTTGGGTCTCGCCTAAATGTGATGTCCAGATGCTGCATTAAGTGTAGAATGCAACAGTGAGTACGATTTCATGTTGATGTGCATAAATACCAGTAATGACAGATAAAACAGGAATGCTCTGTTCCTCTTGCACATCATTTAAAACAAATGAACCAATCATGACATGAAAGCCACATATTAGGAGTCCTCAGTAGGTAAATTGCAAGGACTAAAGATTTAAATTAGTAGTATGTTCCTAGAACGTAATGCACTAAGCATTGGAAAATTCGGCGTGCTTCCAAAACATCATTAAGAGATGCTCTGATATGATGCAAATACTCTTTTCCCCAAAAATTCTTTTCACTTTTCCTTCTTTATGTTCTGATTAGTGATGGCTAACACATAAACAAGGAAAAAGATTGTAAAACTTACAGACAAGAAGAGATTCATCCCAGTCAACAATGACTGAGGAGAATTTGCCGTACAATCCACAGATGGCCTTCCCTCATAGACAATAACTCTATCTGCCAGATAAGTTGCCATTATAAAATCATGCTCAACCACAAATGCAGTTTTTTTCGCATGAAGGATAAACCTCTTTATGACCTTTGAAGCAACAATACGCTGCTCAGAGTCAAGATATGCACTTGGTTCATCAATCAAGTATATATCCGCCGGCTGCATGAAACAAAGAATTCATTGAAGGCAACTAAGATGATGACAATTTTTTCTGGTAATGACAAAATAAAGTACCCAAACAATAGATTTAGATGGTCATATCCACAACTTTGGGTAAATGACACAAAAACAGCATCTTCTTAGTAGACAAATATATACAAAAAATTCAAAGTAGTAGATAACCTTGTGCACATAGTTGTCTACATTTTGTTTGTTTGTTTGTTTTTTTTCTTTTCATTCAGTACTAACTTACAACTTGATATTAAACTTAAACAAATATGATTTTAAATCATGAGGTAAATGTAAAGATGCAGGTAAATGAAACAAAATAACAATTTGAAATTAGGGTTCTAAATATTTTTTCAATTAAATAATGAGAAACATGCCTATTGCTTTAAGCAATGACCCAGAACAGTTGTCAAATGTAAGCTTATGCTAGAAAGCTCCAACAGTCTAAAGTGCTTCAATAAAGAAGCAAGTATTCCACACAGCAGCCCAAACCCCTTAGTTCATAAAGAAAAATACAAATATTGCCAGAACCTGTAGATATATAATTTATTGTATACATATAATATATTATATAAAACGCATCATTGGACACATATGACAAACATTAACAAGTTCAAACCCCCAAACTTAAGATGTTTCCAAGTTGTTTAATAAGTTTTACCAGCTTCAACAGAAGCGGCAGCATTTCAATAACAGCAGCCTAAATCCGTTTTTCTTTTCTTTTTCTCTTTTGAAAGAAACTGAAGCCTAAGCTCCTCTCTTCCTGAACAGAGAACAATAAGATGGCAGTATAACCCACCACGTGTGAAGAAACAAGTATACATTCTGAAATTAATACATAGGCGAGCTGATTCCCCCGCCTTCAGGAGGATATTAGCCTCATCCCAACAATCTGAGCATGAGGTCTTTTGATTTGTAGTGGTAAAAATCAATATACACAATTTAAAGCATCTCAATTGTAGAAGAAAAATCTACCTTGCCAAGGCAGAGAGCTAATGCAACTCTTTGCAACTCTCCACCTGAGAGGTTGACAACTTCTTGATCCATCAATTGATCAATAAGTAGAGGCTTCATTACATCTGAAACAAACTGAGGATGCATGTACGAATCACGTATCTTTTGATGCAGCAAGTGTCTAACTGTTGACTGAAATTTTGGACTGATCTTCTGGGGCTTGTAAGAAACATTGAACTCAGGTATCTCCACATCAGAACCTTCGACACTATCAGGTTTCACTAAACCAGCCTGTAGCCATTATAATAATAACTCAACTTGCTCCAGTGTCAGGAAGGATAATAACCTAACAGATATATAAGAGAATTGAAACAAAAATGGTTGAAACAAAGGAAGTACCAGCATGCGAATGAATGTTGTCTTCCCTGTACCATTCTCACCCAGCATTACAATAATCTGAGAGTCCGTAAATTCACCCTCTATGACTTTAAGTTTAAAATTTCCCTGAGTTCTAGTCATGGTTGGGTATTTGTATCTTGCATAGGTCTCAATTTCCTCGGCACTTTCCTGTGGAGTCTCAGCTACCTAGGCAAACCAAGTATAGTGATTAGTAAAAGCTGCATTCAAGCATCATATCAACAAAATCTATAGGTTTACCTTGAAGGTCAAAGATTCATCACGAAAACGTAAATTTTCCGTAGGAACAAAGCCAGCTAAGAAGATATTAATTCCTTCTCTCACAGAAAAGGGAAGGGTCACAACTCCATATGCACCCGGTTTCCCATAAAGGCAGCAAATGAAGTCCGACAAGTAATCCAGGACACTAAGGTCATGCTCAACAACAATTACATAGCTGCAATACAACATGGAAACAGTGTAAGTATCTCATTTAACTAGCTAAGGAGGACATGAGCATCTAAAGATGAAGCATTAAGGATGAGAAAATTAAACCTGTTAGGTCTAAGCAAAGAACGAATAACTTGTGCGGCTTTAAGCCTCTGTTTCACATCAAGATAACTTGAAGGTTCGTCAAACATGTATATCTCCGCATTCTGTATGGCAACAACAGCAATGGCAAACCTCTGCAGTTCTCCACCAGATAAATCTCCCACATTACGATCAATCACTTGGTTCAGCTCAAGATCGGCACAAAGTTCTGCCTTCATATCTCTCTCATCTTTTTGTTCAAGCACCTGCCCCACATTTCCTTGAACAGCTTTTGGAATGTGATCGACATACTGAGGCTTTATAATGGCCTATTAAATACAAATAGTGGCATCAACAAGAGAACTGGATCAGTCCTATGCCAAAACATAAGACAATACAGAGTAATAGAAAAAATGGTCTCCAAGAATGCATTACATGTCAAATTCCACGAGTGATAAGAGTAATGTATACTACTACACATGAATGCTCAAGTTTCTTCTGATCTCAAATCTGTTGTAACAGCAAGTTTAAAAAAAAAAAAAAAAGATTTTGTTCTGTCCAATTACTTCAATCCAGGAAAAAAAAAAAAAAAAGAAGAAAGAACTCCTATTAACCATTCAGAGGAGCACAGCCAAGCAGGGCTGTTCAACCATGGGGAGGAAAAGACAACGGAGAGTAGTTTGCATTAAACCACAGACAACACCCAACACCATTGTGCAGTTGAATACCATATAATTTGTCACCTGACAGAAGTCTTTAGGTTTGAGAGACATATTTGCACGCTAACCTCCAGAAGAACCACATCCAACTTGAGGTTCATATATAATTTCAAAAAAGTATACTATGATTTACCTATGAGAAGTACATACAGATCCCCATTGCAAAACCACACTAATTAATCAGAAGCAGTCACTCCCACAAACTCATTGCAAAGTATTTGATTGACCCCACTACTAATTAACACCAATAAGAAAGCATGAACTGGACACTCTAATATTCTAACTTTTGTATTTTTCTTAGACGGATTATATAAGAAAAGACCATAGCACATGCTTGGATCACCTTCAAATTATCTTCCAAGATGCGAGTAAAATAGTTCTGAAGTTCAGATCCTCGAAAGTATGTCAAGATTTCTTGCCAATCTGGAGGGTTCTGAAAAGGAAAATTATCAAAAGATTTAAAACAAAAAGCACGTACCAAGAGACAACTAAGGAAATAGCACCAAAGTATTATTACGTCAACATGACCCAAAGCAACTAAGAAAATAATAGAAAAGATTATTACATTGAAACGACCCAAATTTGGCTTGAGTTTTCCAGCTAAAACTTTCAGCGCGGTAGATTTCCCAATTCCATTTGTTCCAACCAACCCAAGAACTTGACCTGGCCTTGGGACTGGTAGCCTGAAAATTATAATTATTGCAATCATAAATGGAAGAAGGACCACCATTTATCAAGTAAAGGCAGTTATAACTAACCTGTGCAACTTGAAAGTGTTGGGTCCATATCGATGGGTTGTATCTCTATCCAAATCTCTTGGAAGGTTGATTATCTGGATTGCTTCAAATGGACATTTCTGCATCCATAGATTAAATTTCAGCTCCATACATCCTCCAAAGCAAACTAAGCTGAGAAACAAATACAGATACAGGCAGACATATATCTGTGTAGCTTACAGACCTTCACACAGATACCACAACCAATGCACAGCTCCTCTGAGATGAAAGCAATCTTGGAAGCAGGAGTAACCTCAATACACAGTTTCCCTGAAGTAAAACAACAAGAGAGAATAAGAGAAATGGATAGTTTCAGGCTGGCAGCCCTGGGAAGATCAAAGCCTCAAAGGGGACTGACAAATTTAAACAGAAAATTCAATGACCAAAAACTGTTGACAGTCAAATAACAGCTGAAGAATCTTGATCAAGAAAACAAGGAACAAACATATCAAGCAAGGAAGCTATAATTTATGCCCCCTGTGCACATAAAAACTGCAAAGCTAAGCAATATACGCTAGGATAATTTTTCATTTCAAATATCCAATCTCATAAATAAATCAATTATAGCTTCCTTTTGGAGTATTTTAATATTGCTGTTTCCTAACGAAATCCATGCATCTCAAGCAAAGAAAACATCAAAAGATTAGAAAGGTAAAAACACATTCAAAACCTAAGTGAGATTAACACCACTCCCCACCAATGATTAGAAAAACAAAAAGAAGAAAAAAAAGTTTCATTGCCCAAGTAACTCTTTTCTTTCCTTTTTTTTTTTTTTTTTTTTTTTTTGAGCAGAAACAAAAGTTGTCCAAGCAACTCTCATCAAGGAACACCAATTTTATCCAAACAAAATTTATTCAGATATCGCGTATACACATAAGCATCAATCTGGTCAATCAAAATCAGAATATAATTACAAACCCAATATGTTTAGATAGAACACTTATAAAAATGAACCACAATTGAAAAAGAAACGTACCAGTCTTAACAACAGGACAGCTTTTCTTGCATTCTTGACGACATTTTTTGGGCTTGCACCTGTCTTGGCTCACTATAGCTATACGCGTTAACCGATCCGCCATCTCTCTCTATTCTTATCACAAATTTATACATACACACATGAACTCAGTTAATGAATAGCAACAAAAAACAAAATCAGGAGTAAGATAAAGATGATATAACAACATAGCAAAGCCTATGGTCAACTCGCCCTTTTATCCCTCTTCCCCCTTTCAAAAATTAGTAATCATCATTAAAAAGAACGAAACATATATGATGCAAACATAAAACGCGAAATTAGAGAACTGTGACCCACCAATCAAAACAACAAATCTTAAAAGACCCGTTGATATTTGTGACACAAGATATAATAGGTGCAAAGAGCAATTGAGAAGTGTACCTGTGAAAAAGTCTCAATGAAGAATCAGAGATGCACAGCGATACAGAGAGACAGAGAGAGAGAGCGTGTGCCGGTGACGGTTTAATAAGCTTAGAGCACACGCGCGCACAGTGATAAAGAAGAGAAGGACGAGGTTACTTTAGGGTTTCCTCTACCAGCTTTGCTTGTTTTGAGTTTTGAGTCGCATCGAAAGCTCTTCTTCTATGGGCCGGGTTTTATGACGGCATGACAAACAAGCCTGGTGCCTGGATTTTTTTTTTAATTTTTTTAAATTGTTTTTTCAATAGCCTTGCTTGAATATTCAACATGGAATTGTTTTTTTTTTTTGTATGGAACTCGGATCTGAATGCATATAGGCATATTTTCATATTTACTACAATTTTGAAAATTGGACAGAACATTGAAATGCAATAAAACCGTTAATCTGGTAAAATATTAACAAGATTTAATGGCTCAATTTTTTTGGTCAATTAAATTTAGAATAAATTATATCATGAGAATTTACATTTGATTTGTAATCTCCAATTAGGATATATTTAAAAGATTGTATCTTATTGAGACACGTATTTTATTTAATTCTCAATTTAAGATTTTTATTTATGTATTTCGTTACTTTTAATAGTTTTGACACGAAATATCTCAAAATACATTTGATAAGTGTTTTTCATCACCAGAACTACTAATTAATGAGCAAAACTAAAGCATCTATCAAAACTAAAATCACTTATCAAGTCATACATGCTTGATCTTAATCACAACCCAAGATAAAAAAGAGGAAGAAGATGAAAAAGAGAAAGGAAAAAAAAAAAAACAATTTTGTCCATCAAGGAAAATGAAAACCCATTTTTAAGAATTTACCCTAATGGTTCGTATTTTATAGATTCAAGTGAGAATTGTCATGGGAAGGATAGTGATCATTGATAGTAGCGATGATTATGATGATTAGGTGGCTTGGTTGCGATGCAAGCTAAAGAAAGTGAACACCTTCAATGATAAGGTATATTTAAGGAAAGAGAAATCAATGAGTTACGACAAGTGGACAGTTCATAAATAAGTAAAATCATTGCATCCCACAACTGCTTACTATTTATCAAGTTGGTCACTATTTATTTTAGTCTTTTTTGCATCACTACTTAAAAAAAAAAGAAATATAAAAAGAAAACCATTTTGTAAATAACTAATTTTATCTCGAGATGTTGTGCATGAGAAAATAAGATGACTTTGATTCTATCCAAACAATAATGGGTTATATTAAAGTAGTTTTGCCTAACAACATTTGTTCTAAAAAGGTTTTGCCATTAGTGACTATATTGAAGGTTATACCAGTAGTGAAGATTATAGCAAAATAGTTGTGCTTGGCAATGACTATTCCAAAAGGGGATCTATCGGTACTGATTATACCAAGGCAAATTTATCCAATAGTGAGGCCCATTTCGAGGTGATTTCTTACAAATGATGGTTATTTCACAATATCCAATAGTGGCTATGCCTAAAAGGGCTTTACTAAGCATGAGTTACATTTGTGAGTTCAATAAGGAATAACCTTGATTTGAAAGGAGCCCTAATACCTTTACATATTTATACTTAAATATGTTGAATCAATACAAAAAGGAAAAAATAAGAATGTAAAACAAAGAAATAATACTATAGTGATACCAAGAAGAACCAAAGGAATACATAGGAAAAGAGCTAAATTTGATACATAGAATATAAAAATAAAAGTTATGATTCCTATGCAATCTTATTCAATTCAAAAAGGATTTGAGAAAGTGTGGTTTTTAAGATGATGTTGAGTTTCTTCATGGAGGCTTGAAGAGCTTCTCCGTTGAGGCAAAGCTAGTGACAGTACTTCCAGGATGCGCTACAAAAAATTTAATTTTAATAACAGATAAATCTGTCACTAAATTAAAAAAACATCTATCATTAAAAAATTTAACGATAAAAAAATTAATATTTAAAATTGTTGTCGAAAAAAAAAAAAAACTAACAACTGAATTTTGTATATGTTATTAGTTAGCGACTGATTCACAACCAATACAAATCTTTCATAAGCTTAGTGACCAATATGAATCTGTCGTTAAACTAGAGATCGATATGAATCTGTAGCTAAAGTAACGATCGATACTAATCTGTCGCTAAACTAGCTACCGATACTAATCTATCGCTTAGTTAAAAATTGATTAGCAACTAATAGATCTGTTGCTAATATAATTAATTTTTTTAAAAAATTAATTTTAAATTATAACTAAATAGAAAAAAAGAAAATTAGATAAAATTTATAAAATAAGATTATAAATACGAAATTATATTCTATTTTGGTCAAATGCAGTATTCATATAAGAAATTACATTTAATTATTAGGCGGTGCTGATGGTGTGGTTTCCAAAAGAAGAGCCTTTATCTTGCGAATGCACTCATTCATATCAATTTCTCTTTGTAAACACTCTTGTAATTCAATCTAGAAGCGTATACGATCATGCTCCTAGCCTTACTCTCCTCCTCTAATATCTCTTTTAAGATCTTACGCTTCCATCCATATGCTCCTTCATAAACTTATGCTCCAGTTCTATGCGCTCTTTCATAGCCTTTAGCCTTTATTGAGGAGCACATGTCCTACATAGTTACATTATTAATAGAGGATCCACTGCTAGAATTGCCGCCTGAATACAATGATAGAGTTTGGCTCCAAAGGCCGTACACTTGACGCTTTTATCTCCACCTATTACCTCATAGTACAATTTACTGTAGTCTATCTCAGGCATATCGAAAGATTTCTCTATTAATTAAAAAGCTAATACAATCAACTCCTCAAAGCATTTTGATAGTAAATAAAGCATTTTTTTTAACTTACTCATTAAACGAACCGAATCATAAAGTAAACAAAGATATAATTAAAGTTATTTATTAAACCAACACTACGTCGAGAGGGACCTGATCTGGGTCTGCTTGTTTCGCTCTATCGATTGTGGAATGTGGTCTCACACTTCTGTTTGAAATCTAATAGTTCCATTCTATTTGCCATTACTCCATGTCGTATCGAGGATAAATTAAAACTTCTTTCTTACCTTGTGACGACATGCATACATGAAGTCAGCATATTGGTCCACAATTCGAGCATCCTATGTGCCTTTCAGCACGCCATCCATAGCCTCATCCCATGCAAAATATTTTTACAACAAAATAATAGTTAATAAGTATGATAAAATATAATAGAATTTTTTGTGGCAAACAATTATACGTGCCTTGAATTCTTCATAGTAAAAATCTTTGGTTTTTTGAGAAATTGTCTTCTATGTGTACCCACATGGATCGACCCTCTCTTGAAAAATTTTATAAATCTTCGCAGAGCATTGATGCGGAGGCTCAATCATATTAAATAAGATAATAAATAAATATTAATAAAAAATATAAAGATAAAAATCATAAAAAGTACTAAAAATATTAAGGGTTAATTACACCAGAAGGACCTATATTTTAGGTGCAGTACCAAATTGAGACCTACATAAAAAATTGCATCAACTTGGGACTCAATAACATGCAGTTTGCAATGCAGGATCTCCGTCAATAAAACCCGTTAGAATTAATGGGATGGCTCACTCATTAGTGTTTAAACATAGCCACATGTACCTTATTTTTGCAAATCCCATATTGCCCTTGGTTATCACACTCCATAGACATCACTCATGCTTACCATCGCCTCAAAAAATTTTTCTCGCTATTTTTTGTATTTCTCTTGAAACAATCAAAGATTCACTGCAAGCATTAAGGTGTTTTCTGCATTCATAAGCTTCTGTCACCCTCAACGAATTTACAAATCGAGATTGCAGATGAGTGCTGAGGTAATCTTAGATTTTTAGGTATTAATTTGATTTAAGTAATTTTTATTTTTTTATATGTTATGGTAGATTTTTGAAAACCCTGTTACCTAATTGATGAACGTAATATGCATCGGATTCAAATTATGAATTTCAAAAACTAAAATTTTCCAATTTTGAAATCCTAAATAACAAAATTTTGTTTATAATTTTCATAAATTCGATGTTGAAACCCTCTTTATGCATAGTATTCTATATATTTCTGTATTTTAAATTGGTTTGTAATATCATGTGTAGATTTTTTACAGTGGACTGAAAATTTATAGAAAATTTTTAATTATACATTACTTACATTGTTATTGGATACTTAAATTGATTAGTTTTTTTATGAGATTAGATAATGGTGCACTATTATTTAAACTATTATTTTAATTATTGTTTATTTTATTCTTTTATAATGATGGGTTATATAAAATTTAAGGTGTTTTATGATGGATTAATGAAAAAGGAACTTAAAGAGTATGTCAATGGTAGAGAAAGCCCTGTTGAGCCTATGGATATAGATTACGTTTGTTATTTTAACTTGGTTGGCTAGTGTACGGTTTATGGCTACATAGAAGGAGATAGTATTTATTATTTATTACCAACTAGTAATACTGTCAGTGATGGTATTGCATTGCTGTGTTGTGATGAAAATGTATTGAATATGTTAAATGAATATAAGAAGTTAAGCAAACAATTGATACAGCTTTATTTTGTGCCAAATAATGCTCATGTGGATGGTACTAATGATATATCCAGTAATATAGATAGACATGTGGATGATAAGGTTCATGTGGATAATGATAACTTGAATGATAAAGATGCATCTAAAAGGGGCAATATGATAGAGCAATTTGAGAATGAGTCATCAGATGATGATCTCATAGAGGTTGGGATAGATCATGGAGTGAGAAATAATGTTAAGTGAAATACTGAGTGTAGAGCTTCTGTTAGTAGGAAAAGGGTTAAATTTCCTAGTGATGAAGAAGCTGTCAGCGATGATATTGATATTCATAAAAGTGCTGATGAGAGTGAAGTGAGTGGTCCAAAGTTTGATCGTTTTGACCCCAATAGGGATATGGACCACCCTACCTTTAAGGTAGGAATGTTATTTTCCTCTATATGGGTTTTAAATGAGGCAATTAGATAGCTTACTAGGAGGGCTGGAAGGAACATTAAGTTTCTTCATAACGCTACAACTAGAGTCACTGTTTACTATAAGAAAAAATGTGGATGGAGACTAAATACTACTAAATTGGATGGAAAAGACACATTTCAAGTGAAGACATATTCTGCAAATCATAATTGTGGCAGAGCTTGCAAAAACAAATAAGTTACTTCTAATTGGTTGAGTGAACAGTTTGTGGAGAGATTTAGAGATGATAATAACTACAAGGTGAAACTTATAACGGGAGAAGTGATGAGAGAGTACCATGTGGATATCACTAAGGCTACTGCATGCAGAGCTAAATCACAAGCCCTACGGATGATAAATGGTGATGCTAAAGATCAACACATTAATCTTTGGGATTGTTGTGAGGCTTTGAAACAGCATAACAGGGGGACTTTTATTTTTTTAAAGACCACTTACCCCTTAATCCTAGATTTAAAAAGATGTATGTTGGATTAGATGGAGTGAAAAAAAGGTTTTTTAGATGGAGTTAGACCTTTTATTGTTCTTGAAAAGACCTTATGGTGGTCAATTGTTGAGTATTGTGACCAAGGATGCAAACAATAATTTTTATCTGGTATCTTTTATTGTTATTGAGAGTGAGAATAAAGCATCTTGGATTTGGTTTTTGGAAGCTTTACTAAGAGATATTGGCCCATTTGAGAGGCATGGATGGATATTCATTAGTGACAGACAAAAAGTAACTACTACATTCTTATTTTATTTCTTTTTGATTTATACTTTTTGAGTAAATATGATTTTTTACTTATTTTATTCATTGATAGGGTTTGTTAGAGGCTGTCAACACAGTTTTGCCAAATGCAGAACATAGAATATGTGTTCGGCATTTGCATGCTAGCTTTAGAGATCGTGGATGGAAGGGAGATGATTGGAAGCAAAAATTGTGGGCTGCTGCATCTGCCTATTCTTATGCAGAGTTCAAGGAAAAGATGGCTTTCATCAAAGAGAGGTTAGTAGATGCTTATAATTATTTGATGAGGGTAAATAGATGCCTGTTAGCTAGACACAATTTTTCTGAAAATTTTAAATGTGATTTAATTATTAATAGTTTAACAAAAAGTTTTAATGCATATATTTAGATGCAAGAGACAAACCAATAGTGACAATGATAGAAATAATTAGAAGAAAACTTATGCAGAGGTTTTAAGTTAAGAGAGATAACATAAGGAGATATAAAGGTAAGATTACTCCTAGGATTCAGCAAAAATTGGAGTCAAACAAGTTAGATGTAACAAATTGTATCGCAGATTATAGTGGAAAAAGGTTGTATGAGGTGCACTAGGAGAAAAAACAATATGCTGTGAATATAGCATCCATGACATGTGCTTGTAGGCATTGGGATTTATCTGGTATCCCATGTAAACATGCTATTTGTTGTATTCAACATAGCATGAGGCAATTTGAGAATTATGTAAAACCTTATTTTAGTACATCTATGTACCTTAAATCCTATGAGCCCTTAATCTATCCTGTTCCAAGCAAAGAACAATGGGATGAAACCTCATTGCCTAGATTTGAACCCCAAACCTCGAAGGGCACCAAGGAGACCAAAAAAAAAAAAAAAAAAAAAAGAGACTCTAATGAGCCTAGAGTTAACACATCTAGCAAATTAAGACATAAGTCAATTAAGTATTCCAATTATAGTCAATGGGGACATAACTGTAGGACCTGCAAGGCATCTATTAACCTAATGCCAAGAAAAGGAATGCATCTTCTGGGCCTTCAACCTCCAAGACTTCTAGTCAGCCATCATCAACTTCAACTAATCATGCATCAGCAACCATAGCACTACCAAAATCATCCAGAAAAAGAGGGAGACTTACTACTGGTTACCCTATGTTGGTTAATGATTCCATAGGATATGAAATTATTTATAGTCAGGTAATCATTTACATTCTTAATCAATTTTGTTTTACTTGAATGTATGTTTTTTATACCTAACTATAATTATCTTACTTATTTCTTTATTTCTAACCACCTACATAACCTAAAAAGAGGTCAAGTAGAATTGCAAGTAGTGGTCATCGATCAACCCAATAGGTGCACCTAGTGCATTTGTAGTACTTGTTGGATGATTTGAGTGGTCACTGTTGGATAATTTGAAAATTTTGTATAAGCAGTAGATATTTTTATGTTTTTTGAAAATTTCATTTATTGAAAAACAAATGAAGACAATTTGCTTTGTTAATTAAGCTTTGTAATATTGGATAATGAGTAAGCAAACAATTTGATGACGTTATATTTTATAATTTTACTTCTTTATTTGAATAGTTTGTATTTAGTAATTGATGAACCCAAAAATAAAAAAAGATTACATTGAATCATATTAATTTCAAATGATATATCGCATTTGATCATCCAACAGATAAAAAAACTAAGAAAAAAATGTAATCAACATATGAGTTTCAAATGAAGATTTCAAGAATTAAGAAAAATATTTGATTACAAAGTTTAACTCTCACCTAAAATTATTCAATAAAAAACATAACACAATGAAGTTTATAACTTATAATATCAACACTAAATATTCTCACATATAATTTTAAATGAAGCTTACAACCTCTAACCCTAAAATCATTTTTGAACCCATTTAACAGATGCTTCATCACCATTTTTTTTCTGTTCTTCATGAACAGAAACCATGACATAACAATGAAGATCATAAAGAGGCTCCAAGATAAAATCAACAAGCCTTTATACCATGCCAATTTAGCTTTAACCTTGTTTATCCGTTCAAATACATTATGAACAACTCGACGTGCATGTGGACAAGGATTTGGATCATGCCAACGAAAGAATCCACAATTTTTCGACTGCTTTAATGCAAAAAACTTGTAAATTAAATTGTAATTGTAATCAACACTAAACTAAACTAGACTAAGATAAACTAAATATCAAGTAATTTCAAATATTAAACTAAGTTAAAACTAAATTGTATTAGATATCTAACATAAAAAGGCTACAACCATAAAGTTTTCAAGATGGCATATTTTCTCTTGTAGATTTTGTTTTGGAATTCCTAAGATGAGTAATATTGCTTATGTTGTCAAAATAGGGAAAATAATGAGTTTTCGTTTTCAAATGACTAGCCCAATAATATGCAGAGCCATAACCTAGAAACCTGCAGCAATGACAAGGCTAAGCACCCACTGGACCACAAACAATATGGAGGATTAGTCAAGACCTAGCAACCTCAAAATGACTTCAACTACAAGGGTAACAAGAAACAAGTATATGAACTATTCTTCTGTTCTTTGTCAATTGCACAGCAATAAACACATGTATTGCAATATCTCGAAGTGTTACATCGCTAGCAGTATCAAACAATTGACATATACAAATTATTACAATATCACAAGTAATTAATATAACAAAACAACTAAGGAATTAACATAAGCAGTGAATCATTACTAATTTTACCAACTAGTATCGAAATCTTCTTTGTCAATCATTAAAATCAAATCAACAAAAATATACCTCAGCACCTTAGGTCTTAAGCAACTGAAAAATCTCCTTCCAAAATTTGAAACAGTCTATGCAGTCCTCAATGGCACATTGATTCCACAAAAGTATTGAACATCTTAAATTGCTTCAAGTTTTTCTTTCCTTTTTTCATTGTTTAATTGATACAAATTTGCAGCCATTTTACTCAATCGATATGAAAAGAAATAACAAATTGAAAGAGTTAAGAGATGCGTACTTGAATCTCGGATTTAAGCAACAAACGATGCTTGAATTTGATAGATGAAGAGAAAAATTTCACACATTCGCTAGGAGCAATTCTGCTTCATTTTATAGTGACAAAAAGGTCTTCAATATAATTGCACACTTAACAAGCATGTGCGTATCATATAAGTAAGCCGTCCCATTAATTCTAACGAGTTTTATTGACGGAGATCCCGCATTGCAAATTGTATGTTATGTGAATCCCAATTTGATGCAATTTTTCATATAGGTCTCAATTTGATACTGCACCTAAAATGTAGGTCCTCTTAGTGTAATTAACCCAAATATTAATTATAAATACTTACGTGATATTATCTACATAAATCTATTGTCTACTTGAACTCTGCATACTCCATGAGCTAGACATCCTAATAACAACAAAGCTAGAAGAGCCTAAAACATGTCCTTTCAAGATATTCACCTCTTCTTCCAGAAACACCTCTCCCTCTAGAGTCATCTCGTCTCCCTTGGCCCCTCATCTAATCATGTTGATGAAATTTATAAGCTTAAGTTAGTTTGATGGATTTATAAAAAATTTGACAGAATCTTCCCTGAAAATCAAACTAAAACCCCCTAAAATACATGATGAAAAGACAATATAACAAATAATCAGTTCAACACATAATTTTCAAAATAAATTATATAAACCAATAGATTAAATGATTAAAAAAAATTAAAAAAAAAACAAAAAACTAATCATTTTCAAGGTCTTCCTCTTCCATTTCCACTTCCTTGCCCTCTTTTTTCATAGAATAACCTTCAAAATATGGCTCATCTAACAAGTAAGTAAAATAATTTTCTTAAAAATCTAATTAAATTATTTGTCTCATGAAATCACAATCTAATTAAACTATTATCTATCTAATCTAATACAAACTAATTTTATTAACAAATAAATTAACAACTATAAAATTTAATTAACATTTAACTAATTTGAATTTAATAAAAATTTAATTAAATTATTTATTTCAAATTACAATCTAATTAAACTATTAACTCTCTAATCTAAAGTAAACTAAATTTAATTAACCTATAAAATTAACAATTACAAAATTTAATTAATACTTAATTAATTTAAATTTCACAAAAATCTAATTAAATTATTTATTTTAAATTACAAATTAATTAAATTATTTTCTAACTTATCAAACATACACTAAATTTATTAACAAATCAAATTAACAATTACAAAATTTAATTAAGATCTAACTAATTTAAATTTTATAAAAATCAAATTAAATTATTTATCTCAAATTACAATCTCATTAAACTATTAGCTATCTAATCTAATATAAACTAAATTTAATTAACCTATAAAATTAATAATTAAAAATTTTAATTAATACCTAACTAATTAAAATTTTATAAAAATCTAATTAAATTATTATCTTAAATTACAAGCCAATTAAATTATTTTCTAACTAATCAAACATAAACTAAATTCATTAACAAATCAAATTAATAACTACAGAATTTAATTAACATCTAACTAATTTTAAATTTTATAAAAATCTAATTAAAATATTTATCTCAAATTCATCTAAATTAAACCATTACCTAACTAATATAACATAAATTAATTTATTAAAAAATGAAATTAATAACTATAAAATTTGTTTAACATCTAAATAATTTTTATAATTACCAAATCTAATCATAATATTTGTATATAAAATTTTTCAAATATTGATATTATCAATAAAAATTTCTTCAATTACTTGTGAAAATTATTAAGCAAAGAAGGCAACCTCATATAGAAAAGGAGAAGATAGCCTTTCAAGGTGGAAAAAATGGACTAGAAAACGAAAGAGACCGAAAAGCTAGCTGGAGAGAAAAAGAGTTGTAAAGAGAGAGAGATGCAAAGATAGCAAAAGAAATGGAGGGAAGAAATGCGGCCCAAAATGAAAAAAAAATTGGGGTTTATATTTATAAGGACCTAGAGATAGCCACTTATTGCTGTCATTAGAAGTAACATCTAGCAACCAACTTCGAGTCGATCGCTAGATAAGCAGTGAAAGCTCCTTACCATTCTTCTCAAACAGCCAAAGGCATGCTTTCGCTTGCAAATTTCCATGGCTGCCTTTAAAGATAACCAAGGGCATGCATTCGCATGCAAGTGTCCATGGCAACTTTTGGAGGCACCTAGGTGGCAACCTTGGCGATGACCCATGGCGATCACCATGGCTGCCTTCGAAGGTGGAGAGGTGGTAGCCTTGGCGACTGCCCATGGTTGGTTGCCATTGCTACCTTTGAGGACAGCAAGGTAGCAGCCTTGGCGATAAACCATGGAGGTCGCCATGGCTACCTTTGAGCGTAACATGGTGGCAGCCTTGGCGACTGCCCATGGTTGGTCACCATGGCTGCCTTTGAGAGCAGCAAGGTGGCAACCTTGGTGATAGACCATGAAGGTCGCCATGGCTGCCTTCGAGCACAACATGGTGGCAACCTTGGCGATTGCCCATGGTTAGTCACCATGGCTGCCTTTGAGGGCAGCAAGCTAGCAACCTTGGCGATAGACCATGGAGGTCGCCATGGCTGCCTTCGAGCACAACATGGTGGTAGCCTTGGTGACTACCCATGGTGGTCTCCATGGTTGCCTTCGAGGGCAGCAAGGTGGCAGCCTTGTCAACTGCCAATAGCGATCGTCATGGCTCCGTTCGAGGCCTGCAATCACCTATGAGCCTTTGAGAGCCAACAAATGTAGCCACAAGTGGCTGCATGTGGCAACCATGCATGCCTTGTCTTGCGAGCATTCGAGAGCCGATGAAGGTAGCCACCTTCGAGCCTTCAGAGCCAATGAAGACAGCCACAGGTGGCTGCATGTGGCACCCATGCATGTATGCTTTCACCCGCGAAGTGGCGAAGGCAGCCATGGGTGGCTATGGCCACCTACGAGCCTTTAAGAGTTAATGAAGTAGGCAGAGATAAAATAGTATTGAAATTGTAAAAGTTACTAAGTGTTTCTTTGGGAAGATGGTGGCTGCTTAAAAACCTTTGAAGCCACATACTATGTATTTATAGGTAGGGTAACAATTACAGATTTGTTAATTAACTTGATCAATTGTATACAAAATGTTAACTCTGTAATTACTAAGTAAGATCTCTTCTTGTTGGGCCTATACTTGTTGCATTGGGATGTTTTGTAGCAGTAGAGCTTAGGCCTATTGTTTGGGCAGTTGGGCTCAACTCATTTGATTTTTGAGAGTCTGATCCACAGGAAAAAGAGTCCAAATTTATAATCTTAACATCCCCCCTCAAACTGAGGGGAGAGTCCTCGACCTAAAGTTTACGTCGAAATTAACAGAGGGAAGGTTACGACAAGGGCTTGATAAGGGCGTCGGTAATCTACTCCGACGACGGGATGTAGTTGACTTTGAGTGCTCCACATGTTATGTGGTCTCTAACGAAGTGAATGTCAACCACAATATACTTGGTTCGGACATGGTACATCGGACTGACGACGAGGGCCGCGGCTCCTTGATTGTCACATCAAAGCATCACCCGATGATCAGGTAAGAGCTTGTTTTCATGAACTAAAGATTTGATCCAAGCTAATTCAACAATAGTTTGAGGTAAGGCCTAGTTTTCAGACTTTGTGCTAGATTAAGCCACCACTGACTGTTTCTTGGAGTTTCAAGAAAATATATTATTCCTTAGGTAGATGTAGTGGTCACTGATTGATCAATGATCATCAGGGCAACAAGCCCAGTTGGCATAAAAAAAAGCGGTGAGTTAAAAATTAGAGGTGGGTTAAAAGAGGAGACCAAAATGGATGGTTCCTTGAAGGTATCTGAGCAATCATTTGCAGGCTTGCCAGTGAGAAGTAGTGGAAGAGTAGAGAAATTGGCTTAGTTTATTCACAGTGAAGGAGATATCAGGACGTGTGAGGATGAGGTACTGAAGAAACCAAGTAATTGACGATATTGAGTGGGATTAGGCAAAGGAGAGCAAGAGTGTATGGAGAGAGGAAGGCCACTGGAGATAAAAGTAAGACAAGGTTTTGAGAAGTGAAGGTTATAGGACTCAATGAGCTCTTGAGTGTATTTAGATTAGGTGATAAAGAGGTCTTGAGAATAGCGAGAGACTTAGATGCCTAGAAAATACTGTAAAGAGCCAAGATTTTTGAGTGCATACCTGTGACTAAGCTTTGAGATGAATTCTTGAACGAGGGTAGGATTGTTACTAGTGACTAAAATTTCATCCACATATAATAAAACATAGATGTAGGAATCGCTTGAGAGGAAAAAGAAGAGTGAGTTGTCTGCTTGGAAGTTGAGAAATCCCTAGTTGAAGAGATAATTTTGATGCTGTGAAACCAGGCTCTGGGTGCTTGTTTGAGTCCATAAAGAGTCTTATGAAGTTGATAGACATACTGTGGATGAAGAGAATCAATGAATCCAGGTGGTTGAGTCATGTAAATTGTCTCTTGAAGATGACCGTTGAGGAAGGCATTATGGACATCTAATTGCTGGACATCCCAGCCTTTGGAAATAGCAATAGAAACAGTAGTATTCTGATAGTGGAAGGCTTAATGACAGGCTATAAGTTTGTGAAAAATCAATGCCAGGTAATTGCTGAAAACCCTTGGCAACTAATCGAGCTTTTTGTCTCTCTAAACTGCCATCTGAATTGTATTTGGCTTTGAATATCCATTTGTTGTCAATCACCTTTTGATTTGGTGAGGGAGGCACTAATTCTCATGTTTTGTTTTGCAGGAGCGCTTGAAATTCATCGAGCATGGCTGATTTCCAAACTAGATTGGTAAGGGCTTTATTGATAGAAGTGGGCAGAGGTTATGGATGTGTGACAAAGATAAGAAATATTTTAGACTTAAAAATCCTTGCTTTTGCTCAAGTGATCATAGGATGAGTTCTGGTAGGTGGAGCAGTAGGACTAGGTGAATGGTAAGATTAGGTAGGAGGATTAGGTGAAGTAAGAAGTGTATGAGAAGAAGAATAGGAAGAGATAGAGTGGAGTGTTAAGGAATGGGTTTGAGGTGAGTATGTGTGAGGAGAAGAACTAGAAATATGTTGCTAAAGGTCACTACTATTACTGTTTCCACTAGAGGTAGGATTGAGGCAGGTGTGAATAGAGACAGAGGTAGGAGATGGAGATGGATAAGCTGAGGAAAGGGAACCCAAGTTAGGAAAGAGGGTATAAAAGGGGAATTCAAATTCATTAAACCTAACATTTCTAGTGATATAACAACGTTTAGAGGGATGTAAATAGTAATAACCTTCGTGACTAGGACTGTATCCTAGAAACAGACATTTGGTGGATCTGAATTCCATCGTGTGCTTGTTATAAGGTCAAAGATGTAGGTAACATGAGCAGCCAAAAGTCTTTAAGAATGTATAGTCAGGTTTTTGATTGAAGAGAGATTCTAATGGGGACTTGTTAGACAAAATAGGAATGGGCAGCCTATTAATTAGAAACATTGCTATATGAAATGCTTTCCATCAAAAATTTAAAGTTAGTAAAGCTTGATTGAGTAAAGTGAAACCTAACTTAGTGATGTGTCTATGTTTTCTTTCAGTTTTTCCATTTTTTTGATGAGTGTGTGGACATGGATATCGAAAAGCTATGCCCTCTTGATGAAGAAAAGGTAAGAACGATCTATACTCTTCTCCCCAATCACTTTGAATTTTTTTAATCTTAATGTTCAACATATTTTCAATTTGTTCCTTAAAGTGTGTGAAGGTGAAAAGTGCTTGTGTTTTATCATGGAAGGGGTAAATCCATGTATACCTAAAAAAGTCATCCATGAAATGGATATAGTATTTGAAACTTTGTCTGGAAGGGACATGTGATGGACCCCAGAGATCCGTGTGAATTAGTTCTAAGGGTGCATTAGTTTTAGTGTGTGAAAGAGAAAATGGTAGTTTATGGCTCTTGCAAATTGCACATGCTGAGTAAAAAGATGAACTTGTATTAACTTTAAAAAAAAAAGTGATACTAGATTTTTTAAAATTTTTAAAGACTATGTCTGATGGATGACCAAGACGCCTATGCCATAGGTCTGCATTAATAGACATAGAATTCAAAAAATAAAGAAGAGGTGGATTACCTCGACTTAATCTAGAATTGACAAGATATTGAGCTACTTTGTTACTGTTTGGTTTGTTTCTAGAAAAGTGACTGGTGGTGACAGTTGGTGGAAGCAGTAGATATAGGTCATCCTTAGCTTGACCTTTTAGCAATGTTTTCTTGGTTACTTGGTCCTTCATAAAGAGATGAAAGTCATCAAACATAACAAACACTATATTATCAAAAATGAGTTGAGAAATGCTGATAAGATTCTTAGAAATTGCAGGTACTCTCAAAATATTTTTGAAATGCAAATTGGCATTAAGTAAATAAGTGGATAAATAAGTGTGACCTGTGTGAGAGATGTTGAGGGTTTGACCATTGCCAATGATCGATTTTTGTTTACCAATGTAGTTAGACCTGAGGGACAGATTGTCCAGCTCTGCAGTGACATGGCTTGAAGTGCTGTTTGCATACCAATCGGGGTCAGCTATTGATTCAGTGGAGGCTAGGTAGGCATTTGGATTTTCATTATTGTTGCTATGGTCAGGAGCTTGAAAGGATTCTTGAAATCTATACCAACAGTCATATGCTGTATGACCTTGTTTAGTGCAGATTTGGCATGTTGGTCTGTTTAAGGTTCTCCATCATCCTTGACCATTTCTTCTCCCTCTGGTTCGGCCGCGGTTGAAATTATTGTTACTACTCCTTCATGAAGTAACATTCTTTTGGTTCTTGTTCTTCGTTATATTGGCCATAGGGTGTATACTGCTGAATGATTCTTGATTATACTGTTCTAGTCGTTGTTCATGGCTCAGTAATAAGGCTAAGATTTCTTATAGTGTTAACTCATTAGACCTAGACTAAACATTGAATAGAGATTGCATCGTAGTCCTTGTCTATTCCAGTGAGAAATGCAGTGATAAATTTCAAGTCAGAAATTGGGTTACCTATCAAGGCTAAGCTGTCAGCTATGCCATTGAGCTAGCTGTAATAAGCAGTGACAGATGCTAACCCTTTCTCTGTAGAGTAGAGTGTGGACTTCAACTGCGTTCTAAATAATTTTTCAATACTTAACCATAGTTCGTATGCAGTAATGTCTATTTTAATTTGACTGAGTATGTCTAGAGACATGATGGACATTAACCAGCTTGCCAGTAGTTAGTTTGTTGAATCCAGTCATGGAATGCAAGATTTTCTATTTCCTTTGCTTTCCCTTCTTCATATCTAGAAATAATGAAAGCTAGTAGACAAGTCTTTGCTCCTAGTAGGAATCCTTCTATTTTATGTCCTTTAGCCAAAGTTAATACCTGATTCTTCCATATAACATAGTTTTCTCTATCAAGCTTGAAGCTGAATTGAAAGTTGAGTAATGCAAAAAACGGAAAGAAGCTTCTGGAGTTTTGATTAATAACACTGTTGTTAGGGCTAGAGTCACTATAAGAGGCCATGGCAGCAGATCTTGGGAGGCTTTGATACTAAGATAAAATAGAATGAAAATTGTAAAAGATGCTAAGTGTTTCTTTGTGAAGATGATGGCTGCTCAAAAACCTTTGAGGCCATATATTATGTATTTATAGGTAGGGTAACAATTACAGATTTGTTAATCAACTTGATCAATTATATACAAAATGTTAATTCTGTAATTACTAAGTAAGATCTCTTCCTGTTGGGCCTATACTTGTTACATTGGGATGTTTTGCAGCAATAGAGCTTGGGCCCATTGTTTGGGCAGTTGGACTCAACTCATTTGATTGTTGAGAGTTTGATCCACAAGAATAAGAGTCCATGCTCAGAATCCTAACAGGCAGCCATGGGTTACTGCAAGTTGCACCTATGCAAGCCTTTGCCCACAAGCTGGCGAAGGTAGCCACTGGTGAATGTGGCCACCTGCGAGCCTTCTGAAGCTGATGAAGGCAGCAACAGGCAGCTACATGCGGCACCATGCATGCTTTTGCTCGCGAGCTGGCAAAGGTAGCCATGGATGGTTGTGACCACCTTTAAGCCTTCGACAGACGATGAAGATAGCCACAAGTGGTTGCATGTGACAGCCATGCATGCCTTCGCTCGCTAGTGCACACACAAATGGCTGTCTCCACCTTTGGTTGGTTTCACATACGAAGGCATGCATGGTGCATGGTCGAAGCCATGTACCATGTACCTTTGCCTGCCTTCACATGCAAAGGCATGTTTATGCATGAGGCAACCACAGTGACCGCCCATAGGTGTCGCTAAATCTACCTTGGCTAGCTAATGACTAAGTCCTGATGGTCCTAGTCCTCTGATTAGAGATCAATACAAATGCAGTTACTAATCAATTGTTAAATTGATTAATAGTTAATATAAATTAATTAAAAATTATTTTAGGGATGAAATTTATGTCTGTCACTAATGTATATCGTTAATCTGTCATTAGTTTGTCACTATATTAAAATTTTCATTATGTAACAATTCTATCATTATGTTGTTATTATCTAACGACATATGTAATCAGTCACTATGTTTTGTCGTTATTTTTAGATTTTTTTTGTAGTGATAGATCTTAACAAAATTCAAGCTCAAGTCTGTACACTTGATTATGATTTTTTCCCTTAAGGCATTTTCGATTTCCTAATAGATGGTAGCAGATTTAGCATCCATAAGTTTATCAAATTCTTCACTCTCTTTAAAGGATTGGATTGCTTTTTTCATGGAAGTTTTTAGCTTTTCCAAAAAAATTATTCTTGGTAAGCTCTATCCAATGGGCAACATCTGATTTTGTCCTTTCTAACTCAACCTTGGACAAGGCTAACTCTTGCTGTAATAACTTTTTTGGCTTATTAAGGTTCTTGTTGTTCGCCTGCATTTTTGGTCATTTCTCCCTAGCAAGTTAGATATCCCTTTTAGCCTTATTCAAAACATGATCTACGTTGCTATAATAATATTTAAGAATCATGGATGTTTTGTAAACCACCTACAGTATATACACAAATGATTGGCTAGAAAATACAAGAGATAAAGAATAGGTTAAGGAATAACAATGTATCTCTACAAGTGGGATATCAAATTGTTAGCTTCTTGGCCTTTCCCATAGGCTGTCAATTGCTAAGAGGGTTGTGAAGAACAACTTTCTATAAGAAGTCTTCAATTCGTTATCATTTACTCTTGACTTAAAATGTTGGAGGTAGCAAACAGGTTACTCATTCTTAAGATAGCTAAATTCAACAAAAGAGATGAGTCTGGAATTGGGGAGACTTGCTTTTTCTTTGTAATTCTGAGTAGTAGACCAATAACCTTGCACTTCCCAATGGTTAAGCCTAGCAGAGCATTCTTGTCCAAGCTAGCCACATCCACAAGCCTTCTTTTCCAACCACATGTCATCATGAAAGATTGACTTGCAAAGGAAAAGGGTAGAATTAAGCAAATAATTAAAGCTAAAAAGAAGAAGATCAAACTTATGGGTATGCTATTAGAAGGCTTGGCGAAGGCAATGGGCTTAGCCGAAAGAGCAGAGCTTAGAAAGGAATGAAATTTGGCCTCTTGACTTCGATCTAGTTTAGAAAGAGTAATGGGATTAGGATTATAAAGATTTAGGAAGTCAATAGCTATCTTAGAAAAAGAACTTGGGGAAGAATCAAAGCTTTACATAGAGGAAATAAGGTTTTGTTGAAGATAATGGATGCTCAGATTTAGAAAATAACTCATCTTTAGGATCAAGGTCTCTAGTTTGGTCACTAGACTAGTCTAGTTTCGCTGAAAGGTAAAGTAAGAGTATAGATACTTAGTTTTGCCTCAAAGATACTTTAGGTAAGAAAAAAAGTTAAAAAAAAAAGAAAAAAAGGAACATTTATAAAATAAAAAACATAAATAGTAAAAATAAAGGAAAAGAGTTAGTTTATTAAGGTCTTTAAGATCTTGCAGGTCTTTGAAGAAAATGATTTTGGCTATTTTTTAGAGGCCTTGCAAGTCTTTCAGATTCTGTTCATCAGATAGTGAGCTATTCTCATCGAGTTTATTGACTCTGTTATTTTGAAGAAATCAACTCTTGCTATATTTAACAGGTCATGCAAATTTTTTAGACTAGAATCATCAATCTTTTAGATTTTTTGGTCATTGAATATGAAGCTATTCTCACTACGTTTATTCATTCTGTTATTTTCAAAAACATTTATTTAAACTATTTCTAAGAGGTCATTTGGTTTAAAATGGTTATTTACCTCGTGCCAGTTCAAATAAAAGATAAGGATATAAGTGAAACCAAGAAAGATACTTCATTAAAAGGTCAAATTAAAAAGTACAAAAAAAAAAAAAAAAACTAAGTTTGATATTCCAAAAGTAAAAAAGAAATATGTTTAGTGGTTGAGGGGCTTTCATATCTATCTCTAAAAAGGTAGTTGTGAAAAGGTTAGCTTTAAATTATTATTTGAATATTCTAATGGCTTTAGCAATAGTGCAATAGGGATAATCTTAGAGGTTGAGCTAAGAATGCTAATGCCATACACCTCCCTTACTATGTTGCATTTAATTCTTTGAGATACCTCGATGGCCTTAACTATTAACTTTAGAATAGATCAAGATAGGGAGCTGTTCTGGTTTTTGAATTTGACCCACCTGAATTATGGTTCCGTAACATGGCTCATGAACATTTCTTGGTCATGGCTAGATTCACTTGGGAGTATGATCAATTTTCAGTGTTGATTACTAAGGAGGATGTGGGAGTAGATCCCATAAGTAATAATCTAGAAAAGACATAGCAGTTTAATGGGTCTAATGAACAAGAAGGATGCCTTCATGTTGCTATTAAGGGTAATATACAAAGGATCAAGTCTAGGATTGATGGTCTTTCAATTTTATAGCTTCTCTTTGTTTCAAGCTTTATTTAATTTTTAAATAAAATTATGTTTATAGTAACTCAATTAAAATACATAACATATGAACATGAGTTCAATTTAAATTGAATCAGAACACATACATAAAAATGAATTTAAATTATTTTTAAAAACCATATAATAAAAAAAAATTGTGTCTCTATTCAAAACTATTTAACTCAATATCAAAGGGGAAAACTAAAAATTTTTACAAAGTTATTCAAATAGGTAAATTGAACAATATGAAGATTTTATCCCCTTAACGAAGATTCATATTGTCATTTACACTTTCATTAAATAAAGGATCAAACAAAAATGAAAAGTAATTTTAAGAACTAAAAAAAAAAAGAATATATCATTCACGCCTCTATCTTATGTGATTTAGATTCTTAATTTTATGGAGTTTGTAATTGATCAAATAATCCTTACGAGATCATTTTCAACCCTAAACAGAAAATGTAACATCATTTTGATGTTAAAAAATACTATTTAAATAGTAAATTTTTTTCGTTTGCGGCTCATTTGTATTATATCGAATGTGTATTATAAGCATTATAATTATAATATTAAATAATAATTATTAACAAATAATATTTAAATAAATTAAATTATATATTAACTATTAATCTTGTTTTAAAATATTTGAGAAATATTTTTTTAAATATAATTTTTATAATAATATAATTTATATATTTAATTATTTATCAAAAATTAAGTTAAAAATTTTAAAAAATTGTAAAAAGAAAATGATTTTCTATTATATATTATCAAATGGGTGTTTTTGAGGTGTGTGAAATACCATCTCCTTGTAAATAAATTTCATTAATTTTAAGCATCAAATTTATACTTTGCGCATACCTTGAATATAATCTCAATATTCGCTGTCATCCAATTTTGATATATTCAAATGATTGTAAAAGAATATTTAATTCGAATGCATGTATTGTATTCATTGCATGGTTTCATAACTACTAAATTAAGAATATAGATAGAGATATTAATTAATTTTAAATTTCAAGGTAGTCTTAATAGTTAATTACATAATTATATTTAAGTGCTACCTATATAATATTTAAACTAACCTTCTTTCTTTTTTTTCTTTTTTTCTCGCATAGTATTTAACACTAATCTGTTGGTTTTCTTAGATTATGTAATATTTTAATAATAATCATGTTGAATAACAATTTTACGCTAAAACGATCACCATTTTTGAATTATGAAAAAACGTAGTGAAACAAGATCTCAAATTTATTATTATAAATTGATAATTTCTTTTTCGCCCTAATTTTTCAGTTTGTAACTTCCACCAGCCAAATGGCAATAATAGGTTGGCCTTCATAACATACATTAGGAAGATGTTACCACCGCACCGCATTTGGCTTTTAAGACTTTACACGTGACTGAAACTCTTAACAAGAACCTGAAATAATTCAAAACGAAACTAGACAAATGGACCAAATCAAAATCTATTCAACTCAAATTCAATCCAAACTACGGAGCCCGCAAAGTCATGCCCGGATTACTTGCTCTTCAGGATCTTGTTGTCGACGTTTAGAGACCTGCCAGAAACAGTCCCCAGGCAGTCCAGTCCAAGTGCATTATTAATTAGGGCCTTAAACTGCTGCTCAGGGAAAGTTAATGCTAAGTTAACTCATTAATACATAATTATTATAACAACACAGGCTGTTGCCATACAATGCAATAACAGGAATAACAGCCTAAGTCCGGGGCAGCACCTTTTGTCCTCAAGAAGTGTAACCAAACCACAATGGAAAGCTCCTCACAGTTCCCCCTGATGGAACATCCTTGACATACCAACTTTCTATTTCTACAAGAAAAAAGAGGAAAAAAAACTATACTGTTCAGCAACAACCACAAATCCGAAGCTGATCTTAAAAAGCTTGAATCACTCTGCTATAACATGAATCCCCACTTCCCCCTTTTACCGTTGCAGCTCAATATCATTGATGAAGTGCTCATCACGCAACCAGCTGCATGGCCAGGATGACAGTGATCCAGGACATTCTGATGTTTGACATGTCACCATAACTTTAGCCAAGCAGATCTTTGAACAAATTAGGATTTTGACTTGATGGAGTAACACCCATCTGCCTCACTAGTGCATCCTTTTCCAAGGATTCTTTAAGATTTGGACCCTTGCTAAAATTTGCTGGGGATGTTAATGTAGTTCCTCCAGGAGCAGTTTGCGAGACAGTATTTGACAATCCAGATAAAATATCAACACCATCCCTGTCAGACAGCAGACTAACACCGCCACTAACCTGACCAGCAGTAGGTGCCTCTCCATAAAGTCCCATAATATCAGGTTCTTTGGTTGCAGAAACAGCACCCAGATCGACACTTGATGAAAATTGTGTTGGGTCAATAAGCCCTTCCAATTGCTTAAATGGATCCACAGATGGGGCACTGCTTGTGACCATTGGTTCACCCATGTCGAGCAAGTCTGGGGGTGGTTGAACAGCAGTTGTTTTGTCTCCTGTATTTTCATTTGCACCAACCGCTGCTGCTTTTGACAAATTAGACTTATCCACCACATGACTGCTTGATTTTGCAGCTTTATGGCCCGAAGAAGACCTCTTTTCAGTTTTAGATGAGCTCCCAAACAATGAAGCAGCAAGCTTCTGCTTTTCAGGAGAAATTTCAACGGCAGGTTTCCTTGAATCATAAGTCTCACGAGTTTTTGAATTTAAAGTGCCCACTCCATCTGCTTGTGTAACCCCATTCTCTGTTTTCTGGGTAGTGGAATTTGACGTAGATGTTGCAGAAGAGGAGTGCATTGGCCTACCCCACTTCTTTTGAACCCCATCAAGTCGCAGTTTGAGTTCTGATGATCCCGCATCTGGCAAAGATGATATTGATGTGGACTGTTGTGTTTCCTTATAATAAGGTTCAGGTACTTGGACAATTTCAGTTGAGGATACAAGTGAAACTGGTGGATACCTAGACAGCACTGAAGGTTTTGGAAGCTCATAAGCCTCAAACCTGAGGCTATGAGATGAAACTTCATGGTGGTCTTGACTCCGGAAATCACTGCTATGTGACATTCCAGAGCGTTCATGCTCAGGAATATATGGTTGAGCTCCATTTTTGAGGGACTGTTGGACATAACCATCAAGGAAAGAAAGGTTTTTGTCAACCTGCAATCAGAACTAATTAAGATTCTGGAACAAAGTAGTCATAAGAACATTAAATGGAAAGGCCTCGTAGATTAAAAAGCACAAGTAACAACACGAGAAGAAGGGCTTACAGAGACCACAAAATAAATAGTACATGAAGAGATAAAAGGTTTTCCATTCTGCATAGACAAACACTATCTACCATGGGATCAATGTTCTATATCTTGCCATCACAAATGTCCAAACTCATCCAACATACGCTAAGCTTCAAAAGTGAAGACTTTAGAATGCAAATCTGAAAAGCAACCAAACACAACCCACATACATTATCTAAAATGGTAAGGCCTTAAAACAAATAAACATGAGAACATCTGGTGGCAATTGGTTTGATGGCACAGCCAATCATATAGTAGAGGCAACAGACTAACAAAAGCCAATACTAGTACCCCCTACAAACAGTTCCACCACATTTCACTCTCAACCTGTCAGATTCATGACTTCATGGCATAGATGAGGAATTCAAATTTCTTTCTAGGTCTTTTAACCATTCCAGGCATTAAGTTTGCTTGTCAACGAGTGACAAATCCAAGCTAAAAAACTAGTCTGTTGGGCAAAAAGACCTGTTCCCTTCATAAAAGCCCACAGCTTCCCAATGTATATCCAATGTGGGTTTTCCATGACAATTCCAAACCAAAGACACCTTTGCCATAATCAGGGGCTCCCAACCTACCTAAGGAAAAACACCTTTTGGTGTAGGCACAACCTACTCAAGGAAAAGATCTTCGAGTGGGGGCACTTGACAAGACAAAATAACAGGTCGAGTTTAGCTATGATACTATTTGTCACAAGGGTCATGGTATTCAACCTGAAAGACTAGTGTATTGGGTGGAAGAACCTCTCTCTCTTACAAAGCTTACATCTCCCTAGTACGTAACCAATTTGGGGTTTTCCTTGAAGCCATCTTTGTAACAATAGAAGTATCCGTCCAAGAAGACTAGTATATTAGGCAAAGGTCCCCCAACTATCACAAGGCTGGAAATTCAACATAAATCTTGTGACAAGTTGGTATTAGAGTCAAACTTATTATTTGATTCTCACCAAGTGTTTGCACCAAAGAGATCGTAGGAAGCTATTACAACATCCAAATATCAACCATTCCCAGAAATCACTACATAAATTTTGCAATATTATCATAATATGACCCACCAAGTTAGAATTTTGTTAAACTTCATAAAGCTCCCCAAAAACTTCAATAAAATGACATGCTGCACGGTACCTAAAACCAACCTAGATATTTATTTCCATCATTCATTTTATCAGTTCACATCAAAATCCTTGCACCAGTTTCAACTTCACTGTAATTGAAGGTCCATGCAGTCATCTGTTAAATAACATGGCCCACTCTCTGAGCTTCTCACCAGAAATTCTGAAAAAGCCCAGCCATATGCATTTGATATCCTGAACTTTCAAGAGCAAAAACCAATATCAGAAAATATCACCTAGTATAGCCCAAATAACCATCATGGAGAAGCTTGCACCAATACAGAAGAATTTTACTACCTGGTCTAACAATTTTCAACCAGTTCCTTACTCCTCTCTTTGCAGTCTCAAAGTCTTCCTGCCTCACCATTTCACCATTAAGAGATGAAGAAGATCAATATAGCTATAGAAGCACAAACTCTTGTTACAATCCAATTCAATAACTCTTACCTAGATTGTGCTTCAGTGCAGCCCAAAAAAAAAAAAAAAAAAGTTATGATGTTGCTCCCAAGTTACACTTGAAAAGGGTTACAAGATGGTGTTGCCTCATATTTTAAACCACATAAACAGATAACACTGAGTCTGCTGTACCTTCCACTGAAGGACTGTTTTCTCCCTTAGGGGGCAGTCAGTACAAAGAGGTTGAATCTTGAAATATAAAAAATAAAGATTTGGTTGTACTGGATCAACAGAAGATATACAACCACAATCTAGTGGCTAAGACTAACTCATTCATTGGAGGCATGAAGCTCCGAAATGTGAAGATATAGGAAGCACTTGCACCAAGAAGAAAAAATGGAAAGAAACTGATTATGTTTGAACAGTCTGAAGGGTGATATTACTTGCTTTCTTCCTTTTCTCATCTTTTGAATTTAACTTATGGAAGCTTACACCATAGAAATCTAAATAGGAATCAATAATCCCTGCATCAACTTTCAAAACTTTCATGCCATTATACCCTTGAGAAACAAAATGTATCCTGAAGGACCTCACATAACCTGAAAGTACATGATAACATCCAAAATATGTCCGATATATGTCAACATGTAACTTTAACAACCAGGCAGATATGTGATATCACAAAGTTATAGGATCAAAATGACCTTAGAAATGCGTGTGCATGTGCGCGCATGTGAGAAGGATAGATGAAATGGTCAGATAAATAGATTTCAAAAAGAGAAAAGAGAAAGAGAACATTAGCAGCTTTTGATTGACAAGATAAATAAGAGATGCATAGTGAAGATATTTTCCAGAAGTAGAAATATTCTTTACATAACACTCACGCATAGGTTCAGATTTTGTGATAAGATACCTCAATATCTTCACAACTTGCATCTGATGGCATAACGCATTCAACAGCAGGAGGATCAAGTTCCACAACTGCTTGCAATTCATATGCACGTTGCTGCAGATCTGTCGAGTGGGAAGCCAATAGTTCTTCAATTAAAGATTGACACTGCACAACGAGACAAGTTACTAATCGACAAGTCTTTCGACAAAAAGTGCAAACAATAACAAACAAGACTGCGGCACTGTTTGCAAGATCATGAAATATGTGCATGTCACAGAATTCCATAGTGAAAAGTTTCAATAGATAAAAGGACAAAGTCAGGAGTCAGGACCACTACTGGCACATCTCAATCTAAATTGGAACTTCGCTTAGAGACAAGGTACCCATCTGCTTATTATTTGGTAAAGAAATTAAATTTCATAAACAATACCCCTGTTGCACAAAAACGATTATCAAATGTCATGTCACTTTATCCTGTTGTCGTATTTTCTCAATATCCTATATTTTCAGCTTACTAGGGTTTCATTTTTGTTGTTTTCATTCTCTAATCTTGATCTCAGCTTAATTGTCATAAATAAGACAAGAAAAAAGATTAGTAGTTGATCTTTTATTTGTATTTATTATGTTACGGAAAATTGAGGGTGATAAAGTAGTTATGCTAATGTGTAAGTTCATGTAGGTTAAGCAAACATAAATTCTACATAAAAGAAGTCAATGTTTCTTCTTGATACCGCAAGGGGGTTAGTATAGTTACTTTATATATAATTATGTAGTTCTCCATGCAGCACAATAATCAGTTGGAACTTTCAATACATGTAAAACCTTTTTTTTATAATCAATGCCATTCTAAACACCCTAAGGTGCCATTTGGTAGGGGATAATGAGATCACCATGATGATCTTGAATCACAATGATCTCATTACTGGGACGATCTTATCATCATACTATAACATTCATATGCCTTTTAAATAATATTAGATTCTCAAATATCAACAATTAACATGTTTTGGTACATTATGAAAGTTCATGTTAAATGTATAGTTACGAAGTTCTCTTCCAGAAAATTATCAAAATATTAATTTTATTTATTAGTTTAAAAATAATCAAAACTAACAATTTCATTTCATTCTAATTAAACAGATAAAATATTAATTGGAAGTTACCAATGCTAAACAAAAAGTGATCTAAAAGTGCTACTAGTTTTTGGGCAGAATTTTTTTTTTTAAAAGCAGAAAAAGTGCTACTAGTTTTAGTATACCATTAACAAAAGGTTTAACATACTACTGATGACTTAGCTAATAGCTAATTAAAAGAAAACATCCACCTCAGTATCTTATGGGCCATGTCATTTTGAATAAAAAATCAAATGAATGTTTATATGTAGATAAAATATTGTCCTGAACTGGCTTTAATACAACTTTTCTTTATTTGTTGAGGCAGTGCATAAACCAATGAAAGAATAAAAATATTTGGAAGCTTAAACATAAAATTCAATTAGTTCACAACTATATAAAATGAAAAATCAGAGTTGATTAAAAAAAAAAAAAAAGAAGAAGGCAATATTGTCCATAATTTAGGAGATGTTTGGTATAGAGTGACAGTCAAAATCACAGTGAACTTGTAGAGCTAATGGAATCACCCTATTTGTTACAACTTAGTGACCTCATTTTATGACGATCCAAAATCATTGGAATGTGAATTTTTATCATAAACAAAGATATGTCATCGTATATATATACACAACAACAAGCGGGTGCCTCTCATTTACATGTATAATTAGCTATCAAGAGGCTTATAGAAAATCAACATAATCCACCTCATTTACAAAGTAATACACTGTTGCCCATAACTTTAAAACCTTTAACCCATCTAGCCCTCTAAACCACTAAGGGAGTCTCTCAACCCCTTGGAAAGCCCTCAAATTCCTCTGCCTCCAAACCAACCAAAAAACAAGCAACTAAAGCATTGCAATTACTTTTTCTTATTTCTTAGAACATAAAGACCAATCCATGCCAACAACTCTGTTGCAACTAACACAGAGACCACCGAGTTACATCCCAAAATGGTTTAAAATGTTTCCCCACCCATGACATGTCAACATGCACCAAATAAGAATATGATAAACTGATTCTCCTTCTTCCTTGCATGTCACAATCTTGCCTCCTATATATTATCTATAGTTAAAGGTTTCCCCAAAATGGCTTGCATGAAAAAAAAATCAACCTTGTGTGGAACTCCTGCTTTCCATACTCCCATGGAATCCATTGAGCTTCCTCTTTGGTGTTGAAAGTCATCAATCACTCCAAAGAATGATTTGCCTAAAACTTCTTATCACAATCCTCTTTCTGAAAGACTACATTTCCCTATCAGTATCAACTCTTAACTGCATAAATATGATCATAAAACTTCTCCAACATTGCTACCTCCCAGTCTTGTGCTCCTGAAGTCCACCAACCAGGAACTGCACTAGGTTATGCCACCTTATTTTCGGACACTCAAGCTTCATTATACAAGTTATACGATATAAAACCAGAAAGGTTTCCTCGACAAGCTTCTCCCCAGCACCAAATGTCCTGCCAAAACTTAATAGAGTTCCCCCTCCAAGATTAAAGCCCACCCATGGTTGAAATTCTGCCCACCCTTTCCTAAGGGCTTTCCAAAAGCCAGTACCATATGGTTCTGTCCCATGGTGGTAAGATGGAAAATGATTTAAAACTAAATTACAGACAATTTCTTTTACAGCCCGTTTTTTCCCTCACTACAATTTCAAACTAACTGTATTCCATGTTCTAGATTCCAAATATCTTTCTTCTTCCATTCTTTTATGCAATACCTTAACAGTTCAAGAGAACATGTGCCAAAGCAGTTTGAAGATAGTATTCTGTATGCATATTGACCTACATTTGGTTCACTAGGATATTATGTAGGAAGTTTTCATTTTATTACCTTAGGTAAGAAATTAAGTCTTTACAAAAATTAGTAGCTCTTTTGAATCCTTTGTTCTTTTCTCCTCAGAATTGAAAGGTTTCAATTAATATTTTATCTTGTTTAATTAGAATGAAATGAAAATTTTGATTGTTTCATTATCTTTGTACTAATTTCAGAAGAGATAAAAATTGTTGACATTTTTTATTTTATCAAAGCTAGCTTTGTCAATATATTTTTACCAATCATGGATTTTCATAATATACTAAACATGTCAATGATTGATATTTGAAAATCTAGCACAAATAAATGCACGTGCTAATGCGATATTATGATGATAAAACCACCACGGTAATGAAATTGTCATGATCCAATATCACCATGATGATCGAAGGGCACAAGGACTACAAACTTTCACTTCTAACAATCTCCTCGATTTTCAGCAGTTATACAATTGATGTGGATCATCACTCACATTGAAACTTATGTCAGGCGAAGGGTTAAAAATATATTAGGATTGCTCATCTTTTAAATTCCTTTTTTGAATAGGATTTGGTTTTTTAACTAGCCCATAAAATGACTAGATTAGTTTCTTTGCTTGACTAGAATACCGACCAAGTTAGTTGTCAGTTCTATTATTTTATCGCGATCTATGTTCTATTTCAGCCTATAGATAGGCTAAGTTCTATTACAAGAAAGGACATATCTGAATTTGAATGAAAGCCTCTTATTTCTTCTACTTCTTCCTTATCTCCTTCTCTATTTTCTCCCACTGGATTCTCTTAATTTCTTCCAGTCTATTCTTTCCTCTCTTCTACAAATCCTACATCAACAGCCCACCCATTAAAAGTCAAAGCTATTACTATGAAAATGCTAAAACCTCTGTATGTTACTTTGCAGTCATACAACAGCCTGAAACTTATAACTCTTACTTATTTATGAACTTTAAAGCTCCATTGATGGTTTCTCATCCTTGTTGATCTGATTCATCCTTATGCTCCATTTACACCGCTGCTTAATCCTATACATCTTAAAACCTCAGTAACCATTGATCTATAGTGTCCACTTAGCAACCATCATGCATTTATCTGTCAGCAGCTAGACTGTGATGCCAACAACAAGAAGATGAAATGTCCCATTTAATGATACATTCAATCACCTATAGATATGATGTACACCAGATAAAAGTGATGAAATTTTTCAACAAAGGAACATCAAATCACATTATAAACATTAGAATATTATGAACATGAAGAGGACTATCAACTAAAACAATATGTTTTCCAATTATGAATGTAAATGGATGAGGACAAAAAATTAAGCCTTGTTCAAATAAGATATGATGGGAGTTCAAATGAAACAATTAATAGTCCAACCACGAATATAATTGGATAGACATTATGAACATCAGATAGAAGAGATCAAATTTTTCAACAAAGGAACATCATATCATATTATAAACATTATAATATTATCAACAAGAAGTGGACTATCCACAAAACAAGATGTTTTCCAATTATGAAGGTACATCTATCACATGGTTCAAATAAAGATTTGATGGGAGCTCAGATGAAACAATTCGTAGTCCGACCAAGAATACAATTGGAAAAAGAAAAGAACAAAACAACATTCAAATAAACCCATAATGATAAATCAGATGGGTCTTCGGGTATATACACCACTTCAGCATAGATTTTGACATGGAGTACAAACCGAGAGTTTTTGCTTCAGCATTTAAAAAACCTACCTCTGGTAGCATATCCACTTTCCTCCTAGCTGCTATTTCAAATGCGTATATCTTCATAAGTGCTGTGATAGCATATGCCTTCAAACATGAGCAAAAAATCAATATCAATCACAAAATTCATGGAACAAGCGAAAACAAGGGAGAGAACAAAAGGGAGAATGTTTATAATGATCACAACCACAATTGACATTTTAACATGATAAGAAGATCTCGGCACATAAAGTCCTGCTAGAACGAATCACTCAGATTAATTTGTTGATACCAACAACAAGAATCAACTATAACCAAAACTATAACAGGTTAGCTTCATCTGTTAAATTTCTGAGTTTATACTTGAATCTCTTTAACCTTTGGCACAGATAAAAATATACTGGCCTATCCCTAACAAATATTATTTTCCACATTATCAAATCTTAAGATGCAGTGTAAACACAGGCCCAGACCTAATATTGCAGGGCATAGATTCTGCCAGTTACTAAATGAGCAAACAAAGATGCATACATCTTTTTTTTTTGGGTTCATTACTGAGGTATCCAGATTAAGAAATCTAACGGATGGGGAACCCATCCTCCTCGAAGCTCTGAAGTTGACAGCCAGGAAACTCTCCGGTGACTTGAGGGAATTCACCCTGGCCCTGACTTACAAATTGATGCTTGCTTAGAGTCAGTTAACCCAAATTGAGATTAGGGTGAGCTTTGATAATTACCCATGCAGAAGGTTGGTTCACTCAAAATACTATGCTAGTTAGCGAGTCTCATGATTTGTTGGTAGGATTGACATATGGGATTAAAATGGTTCCTGCCAGGACTAAAATAGTGCTAGCACACATAAATTATTAATTTCTTTATGCAATAGTTTTTCATGAGCCTTTGAAGTGAAAATAATAGACAAGTTATTTTCCAATCCAAAATTTTTTTAGTATAATCTAATATTTATGTCATTATATTATATAATGATAATTAGTTTTATGTGATAATACAAATAATGATCAGCTATTTATCTATGATGACATAATATAATATAGGAAAAACCAAAGTAATATAATATACTGTGTGATATAATATAATATGGTATTTTGTAAAATATGTTACGATATCATATAATGTGAAATAATATAACATAATATGATAACATTTAAAAAAATAAAAAATAATAAATATGATAATAAAAGTTAATATAATTAAAAAATACTCTAATATGAAACAGCACCATATATAATAGGCATAATGGAAATTTCAAAAGTTAACAAGGGATGTTTTGGTTAGGATTAGCCTATCTCACTTCCCTTGATGATCTTATTTAATCCCAAAGTTAACTTATCTCAAAAGATTAGAATACACCAACCAAATAAAGGCTTATCAGTGGCACAAGGATTAAGGTTAGATTAGATACTATTTGATCAATGTGTAGTGCACTTGCTGCTTCCATCATTAGTCAAATGCAAGAGAACTTATGTTATGTAACATGGTATACAAGACCTATAAAATCTATAACAATACTTGATAGCCAGTTCTTCGCTTGAAGTTCACATTATGTCATGAAGGAGCTTTTAACTAACAAATGATAGTGTTAACATGTTGACTCAAGCAACCAATAATCTTATATTAATGGTGAAAAACCAACCCAGTTATTTGCATTTCTTCTTTTCTAGAGAGGATGTCCACCATGTGATACACTGAGAACCACCACTCTAAAGAAATTCAATGAAGTATTCAGTCACACTAGCTAATGAAAGTTATTCTTATGGTAATTGATTCAATAATCAGTATAAATCTTCCAAACCTCATTTTGCAGCATAGCATAATATGGTCAGTTAAATTGCAAACCACATTAAATTGCTCTGGAAAATGGCTCGCAACCCCATGCCAGGCTGCCAGCAATATGACACTGTGACATTATATCAAGACTCAGAAACACATCAGTAGAGAAAACTAATTGCAAAGAAAATCACCACAGGAACCAGTAACCAAAATACCTGAGCATTTTAATGATACATCTAAATGCCTATGATGATTCTCTATTCAAGATAGAAAATAGGAATAAAACCAATACATGAACCAATGAACACAAATCGGAAAAGGTAAATGCAATAGCTGAATGTCAAGAAAATAGTTAAAAAAGGCATTTGTACATTTTTGCGCACAGTACAAGAGTAAAAGCAGAATCGTATTCCTGCCAACAGCACAATGGGGCAGCACAACTAGTTCATTTCACATGTAGAAGTATTACTCATAAAAAAGAGTTCCATGCTCAACAACAGTTAAAAAGATGATGAGTTTTGACCATGGGATCCCGGTAACTACTATCAAAAGTTCTTAACTTCTGAAAAAGGAACAGAAAAGTGCAAGAATGCAACTAGTTAACTTAATTATCAGAAACGCTTAACAAAGTCAATCAATGTATGTTAGAAACATCCAAAGATTGCTACAGTAGCACCGCTAGATCCAACAAGGCATCCATAATTTCTCTTGTCCAATTGCATGTTCAAGCAAAATCATTTATTTATTCTCTTATCATTCAACTTTCTGAAGAGACCTTGAAGCTGAGAAAAGGAGAAGTGAGGGGAAAGGAAGAGATACAGGAAAGATAAAAAATTTTCATAATAAACCAGACTTCTTAATATCAGAGGATAACCTTAACAGTTTCGTCATTTGAATAGGCCTCTGCCACATCGCACAACTTCCCAGCAATATATGAACATGAAAACTTCCCATCAGCAGTTCCATATTCCCCCAAGACCCAACAGATGACCTGTAAACAGTGTCACGATTAAAATAATAAGCAGAAAATTGTCCACATGCAGGAGAACAAGTTACAGGAGGGAATCTTGAAAAAGAAAACATACTTGAAGAAACACAGATGGAAGCTTTGGCTCACCAATAATACGCAAATAGGACTCCACCTGTAGTCAGAGACAGTTTTCACTCAATAAAACATAAGGATGAACAAGAAAGAGGCCTAGAACTAGAACGTTCTCGTCAAATGCATATGTAAAAGATTGTGCACAACTTAGGTATTCATATTTTCTTAAAGATACATCCGCGATAGATGTACTCCACTAAAAGATGGTCTGAAAAGAACTGTAGATAAGCCTAACAATTTCCAAATATACAATTAATAATATGACTATTCTAGCATCTTCTGCAACTTTTGGACATTAATCGTATAATAAGACCAGATAGCCCTTGAATAGTGATTTGGATAGCCCCAATGAGATCACATTGGCAAATTGATATATCATTAAACTCTCGGCACTTTTTCTGTCATATTCTATCTTGTAAAGTAAGAAACTGGTAAGTCCAGTAGTAGTAAAATATGTTCCTTGGACCCACATTACTATTGCTATATTAATAATATACCCATTATATGGGGCAACAAATAACATACAGCAGATGATCTCAGTTGACTATCAGCAGTATCATCATCCTCTCCAAAACCCTCAGCAATCAACCGCATCAAATTATGTGCCACCTTAATGTTAACAAGATCTCCCGCATGCTCAAAGACTTTGTTCATGGTCTGCACATATCAGATATGGTTTACATTCAAAAGTTCTAGTGGATAAGATAAAAGGTTTTTTATACAAAAAATCAAAGCAACATTTGTATTACCTGGATAAACCATTGGTTACTTGGTGCAAATTGCTCGGCAAGTTCAACACAGCGAGATGCAATTTCAGCTTTGTAATGATTATCATTAATGCTAATCATGTAATCAATCATGCGATCAACAATCACTTCCACGTTGGAGGACTTTGTCATTTTATACAGCAGTTCAAATGTTTTTCTCTTTAGGGTGTCATCAGGATCCTGTATGATGGAACCGTATGTTTAAAAGACAATAAAGAAGTAAATGATAGTTTCCAAGGAAACAGTGAAGATGGGTAAGCAATAAGTAGATACTTCTTAGGAATCTTGTACCAACACTAGTGATTCAAAAACAGACAAACAGACACAAGCAATGCAAACCTTTCTTTTCTTTGATGCAAGTACAAAATACACGGACCTTAAACACAGTTAATCATACCAATTTTCTGCACGAACAAATCTATTTTACCTCCAAGCAATCAATCACAGCCAATTGGTGTTGCTCAGCAATTTCAGGGCTTATCTTTATCAGCCGACCAAGGCCGTCAATGCCCATGTATTTCAGATTGTGACTGTCACTCTGCCAACATGTACATGATACAGTGAAATGAGTCATTAAAGATGTTGCTTCAACCATAAGAGCACAATAAGCACAAGCTGCCAGAGACAAACCTTCAAAAATCTGGATATTACATCAGCAGCAGCTTCTAATAACTTGGGATTGGGATATATAGAAGAAACACAGCAAATGCACTCATAAAGAATAGCATTTCCTATATTACTTGATGAATCACACTTCCTGAATATGTCTCCAACAACAGTGTACATGCTTTCACTTGCTTGCTTATCACTACTTCCCAGCAATGCCAGAATTTTCAGCAACTTAATCTGCATAATTAAACTACCAATTTTCAAATGAACTACATCTCACTAAACATCAGTTGTAACTTTCAATAAAAATGCAAGGAATTTAAAAGAAAGATGTCCTAAAAGCTCATTCCATATCATTTTTCTTCTGGGAAACAAAGGACAAGAGTGAAACTGACATATCTCGGGTGAGAAAAATCGATTAGCTGAAAGCTAAGGAGTCTAGAAACATAAACAAAAGTCAAAAGATGTAAGATAGATACCTGGATGAATGGGGCAGGCATCTGATGATAATCATATGCCTTGGGCAACCTGCGCTCAGCCACTTGCTTGAGAATACTGACAAAGCTGATGACTAAATCTTTGTAAGAATTAACATCTGTTGTTATGAGATCAAATAGCGGGCACAGAGTAGCGCCCATGACCCCAGGATCATTGTCACAGAGCCTCTTGCGGAAATTAGACACCAAATGTGAGACAGAGGAAGGTGACTTCTGGTAGAAGCGATGCAGGGCCATGATGGCCTTCTTCCTGACTGCTTCCTTGGGGTGCCCCAACAGCTCCACCACCTGCTGCAGCACCGCCGGAATAGTCTCCTCGTTGATCAGCTTGCAAACTGCATTGAGCGCAGCGCAGACCACCAAGTAGTTGTCCGACTTGAGATCCTTCTGGATGGTGTTGACAATAAGGATAATGAGGTCGTGATCCTCGTTCAAAAAGAGGGTCACAGCTAGGTAGCCTGTTCGCTTGAGCAGCAGGTTGTCGTCGTGAGTCATCTTCACCGCATGGATGTAACCGAAGGAGGCGTCATGGCCCAGCATCTCCACGTACACCAACCGGATGATGTACTCTTTCATCTTTCGCTTAGGGATGTCGGGTTCGGTGATGCGGCGCTTGAGGGTCTCGATCTCGTGGAGGACGATGCGGTCCTCCTCGGCCTTGGATCGTGCCTCTCCGATGGACTTCACCAGATCCAGGAACTCCTTGGATTGCCCAAACCCCCCCTGGGAGCCCATCGCCAGCTCCCTCCCTATCGTCTTTAATTGCTCCATTTTTGCTCCTTCTTGTTACCTATTCCTCTCTCCTATCTCTGTTTGCGCCCGTGCGCGCTTGGTCTATCGATCAAACTGTGAATCAACTTTGGATATACACAGCAAACATGTTTTGACGGAGACAGAGTGAATAGAAAGCTTCTCCTAGGGTTTACCGTCTGAGCTGTTCTCGTGTGGTGTGAGAATAGAGGAGATAAAGCAAACTGAGAGATCTGAAACGTGAAAAATGTTGATGAGAGAGAGAGACAGCACAAAGGGCGTTTGATACAAGCAACTGGGTGTCGGAGAAGAAGAGACTGGCCGATTTTAATTTTACAGAGCACACTGCGGTGAAAACTCTGGTTTATCTTTTGCAAAACAATTTTTCTAACGTTTTAATAATTAATATTTATAAAAAAAATTAAATTATTAATTTAATATTTTTAATTGTAAATTATAAAAATAACATAATATTATATTTAAACAATTTAAAAATATCACCAATGTCTCTGTTTTATTTCATGCAAACCTAAGTGGGTTGAAAGTACTTTTTTATTTCAATAGGCACATTATTAGTTTTTACTTTAGTGCTTGAACTTTTTTTTTTTTTTGTCTATTTTCATTTGAAATTAAATTTTGTTATGCCTTTTCTTTTTATCATCAATAGATACTTGTCTCTATTTTTTCTCATTGTAGATCAAAACCTTTTTCATGATCGATCAAAACTCATCCCCTTTTTTCATTGCGGATCAAAATCCATCTTTTTTTTTTTTTAATCGTTGATGACGTCCCATCCTACTTCTCTGTCGTTGTTTATTTTTCTTATTTCTTCTCCATCAACTATTTCGCTATCAAAAGAGAAACAACTCATCTCATAACTAATACATGTACAATCCACACTAGTTTTGTTGTACAAACCTATACTTACACCTATGTACCTTAATCATCACAAATTAATCTTATTATTGATCAATGCTTCGATTTTATTTCTTTCGTTGAGGTCATGACCAGCTCATTCATTATCTACGTTAGTTTTCATTGCATACAAAAAGGTATGTAATACATAATTTGAATTCTTATTCATACATTTTAATCAAATATTTTTTTATTATGTTGTTTAGCATCTGCTCTACATAATCACAAATTTGTGATAGTTAAATCTTGTTTTTTACTTTTTTTTAGGTAATCATAATTTGTTCATTTAACATAATTTTCTTTTTTTATTTGAAACTTAGAGATAAAATATATACAAGAAGAAAGTTTAAATTTTGAATTAAAAAAATTCATAAATTATTTTAACACAATATACTCATTTTATAGTAGGTATTGGTATAGGTTCAATATTGATAATAAATCTCTTTTATTTGTTAGCTTTTCATTTTCTTCCTTTGAAACCTCAAACAGAAAGAGAAAATAAAAGGAAAAATATAATTAAAAAAGATTATTAATTTGTATCAGTTGTTTGTTTGGTATGTGATTTAAGGCAATTATTATTGGAGATATATTCAAATAGAATTTATATTTTTGATTTTTTAAAACAATCAAGATGTGAAAAGAGAATTTAAGATATAATAACTTAATTAGTCAATCAATAAAAAGCAATTACATTATAAAATAAGAATAAATTTAGGATGCGTTTAAAAGGTACAAGAAGAATGTTAAAGAATCTGGTTAAAAACATCAAAGGATGTTTATATTTGTTATTTTATAGCCACCTTGATTTGTTTCTTTCTTTTAATTATAATTATTTTATTTTTTATTTGTGTCGATTAATTTATTTTTATTTTATGTTAATTAATTATATTATTTTGTATTGATTTGAAGTAAATTATGTTTACAAAACTGATTATGTACAATTTAATCCTTATAAATTGATTTTTAAACTAAATTTAGACCATTTTTTTTTATTAACGTAGTTATGTTTTGCATAAGTTATTTCAACAACTTTGTATAATATGTATTTAGTTTGGTATAATTACTAAGTATTTGGTCATAGTGATTTACTAATCATATACAGTAACTTATTAAAAGACAAAATGATTTATTAAACAGTTGCAATGACTTATTAAACAGATATAACAATATATTAATCAAGTATAATGACTTATTAAATAGATATAATAATTTATTAATCAGGTATAATGACTTTTAGACATAGATATTAATATTAAACGTGGTGAGTTATTAAACGAATATAGTGGTATATTAATCAAGCATACTGACTTATTAAACAGTCATAATGACTTGTTGAACGTGACCAAAAGAGCATTTAACTTAGTTTAAATTTCATGTGTAATTGACTGTTCAAGTTTTCTCAAAATTGTAAATTATGGAGTGTTCTATGTATAGTTTATAGAGTTAATCATGGAGGGTTTTTCTTTAACTTTTGATGAGTGTGCCATATTGTGGATCCAGTAATCAATGACATTAAAAGTTTATGCAAATTCAAAAGGCTTTAATTGAATATACCTTTATTTGATATAATATTGTATTAACTAGCAATATATGCTAATTCAGAAAATGTATAATATTGTGTGTTAGTAAATTTGATAACTACTTTAAAAGTTAGGAGTTAGAAATTGTGAAAGGTTCCAAAAAATTTGTGTGATAATTTTTTAAAGTTTAGATGTACAAGTTATTTTGATAATTTTTTATAAACTGTTAGTTTGTACAACCCCATAGATTATGAACAATGTTGGTTTAATGTATTGTCATGTAGAGTCTTAGATTGTGAATAGTTGGCTTGATATAATATTATCAAACAATTTTTTTAGTGAATTAACTATTTAGCTATGATATTGGTCATGTCTATTTTACATCAATGGTTGAAAAGTTTTGTCTTTTTAATAGTGATTTTAATCATATTTTTGGTACATCAACCAAATAAAAACACTTCACTATTTTTTGGATAAAATTATTATGACAGTATAATAATTCTATTTAATTGTTTTATATTTTACTATCATGTTAATAAGTAACCATGAAGACAACATTACTATAACTAATTATAAATCACTATTTTTTAGGTTATTGTACTACAATAAAAATATAATATATTGTGTAACTATAATATATCACTATGATACTATTAAATCATTGTTGTTACATATTTTCAATCAAAATTAATACCTATGTCATTTTAAAATAATTATTTATCTGTCAACATCCTCATTTATAGTTTGATGTCACCAAGTCTAAGTAAGGTATGCAACTTAATTTCATAATTATCATATTCATTATTTAAGACTGATTGGGTATGTTCAACCAATCGATTGCATGTGTAACTCTTTTGAACCATTACTCTGACATTTTTTGTAGCGTTATCTACATATCGATAATTCAAATCCTCGTCAACCCATTTTTCATTAAAAGATATCATTACTCAAATTTTGTTGGTCATCTTGTATTGTGAATAAGATACTCATTATCCACAAATAATAACCTATTTAGAATGTATATTGTTTCAAAATTATAATTCACTACCCAAAAAGATAATACACTATTACACTATATTAAGTTATTATATTCAATATTAAGTTATTATCAATAATACTTGTACTCTAATGGTCCCACAGTATGGCAATTCAATATTATTAAAAATATTGGTGCATAACTAAGGATTTATATTAAAGTTTAAATTTTTTACACTTACTTAACGATAATTCATTATTGTATATAATAAATCACTACACTACCAAGGCAGCCAAAGTAACATACATATGGATCATTACATATAATTATATAAAACATTTGCAATTGACTCAATGTCACTAAATATCATTAAAGTCTCTCAACAACTACTCATCCCACGTAGGTTAACGTGAAACCCGGAACCTTGCATAAAAATACGAAAAAAAAGCTTTCTTTTCATCTAGTTTCATATTATACTTATCACAGCCAGATTTTTTCTGTAGTGAAGAGTTCGAGTGTGAAAAAATTTCTTTTTTTTTAATTTTTATAAAAATGTCATTACTAATTTTTTTGGTGGTGTGATTGGCCACCAATTATATTTGAAAACCTTTTTTTTCTTAAGAAAGAGAAAAATGAACTCCATTTTTGAAATTAGGCATCATTTTGCTTTATTAGATAATTTAGTGTTAGAAGTTAGTTACGTGTAGGGAAGGATTAACAACCTACAAATGCAAAGAAATTGGTGCCATTAAGTAGAATAATCTCGCATATTTAATTCATGATAATTTAAAATTGATCTCAATATAAACACAATATGTGATTTTACATAAAAATCTCAGTTAGTTGATGTTAGATCTTTGATTCTAGAAAAACTAATGTATTTTAATTTATAAATTAGAACATGAACTCGTCAAATTTTTTTCTCCTAAATAGATTTAGAAGAATATTAAATGTGCTAAAAAATGAATAATCAATAGAGAAATAAAACGTAAAAAATGATCTTTTATTCACTTTCACAAGATAATGATTACAAAGCAATAACACCTTTAATTAAGTTTGTGCACGACAGGTTAACAGTCTTATGAGGAAACTTCTTAGAGAAATATTCTAAGCTTCATAGTGCTAGCCTTCAATACTCAGTCATGTTACTAAGACCTAAAGATTTTTGGCAGGATTTAGGGATTATTTGGTGACTGCAAAAGTAAATTATAGAAAATCCACATTTTTTCTAGATCTTTTTTAATTATCCCTCCGTGCCTTTGACTATTGAATAAGCAGTTTATTTGTCAAAATAAAATGAGATATGGTCTGCCAAAGATTTAAAACTTTATTATCTAAAAAAAAAGAAGAGTTGCAACGTGATTAATCAAATCTTGAAATTCAAAATCTGTCATTAGATAATGCATGTCCTCTATGAATGAGCTTGGGACCAACCTAATTTTGATATGTAAAAATCTATTACTGGATAATGTACACTCTCTACGGATAAGTTTATAATCAATCTAATCTTGAAATTCAAAATTCTGTCATGGGAAGAAAGAGATTACAGTACTAGAACATTCTCTACGTGAATTCCATCAAGAGTTATCCATTGGTATGCTTGAGCTTTCATGATTCTTCTTCTCTAAGCCATTGCATCCGAATTCCAATAAGAGATTAGGATAAACTATGTTGGAGTAATTCATATAGGGATAATTCACTTCAAGGTAACCCACATCAAGGTAGTCCACGTTAAGGTGAACTACACCGAGGTAATCTTCATGCGGTCAACCATATTGGGATCATGTTTGATGTTAGATCGACTAACTAAAAAGAGTTTTTTCGAGATGTTTATCAAAGCACTCAAGGTCCATTCTATAAAATATTGAGTGCAATAATGAGGCAAAGATTTGTTAATATCATATAAATGAGAGAATTTATTGAATACGTAATAAGAAGGGAAAGCTTAAACATCTTACCCATTCAAAAAAGTCGTTTGGCCCAAAGAAGTAGGAAGAAGCAAACTACATATCTAAGCCAGCTTCTAGCATAGGATATAAAACCCCTCAAAGGAATGTAACTAGAATTAATAATTAGCAAGCATAATGAAGGTCGTAAAGATAAAAGGTACTATTGGTATAAGGCAAAAGAGGCCCACGTTAGCTAATGCCCCATGAAGCCTATTGGTTCGAGCCTATCTAGGTTAGACACGAAGCACACTAAATGATAATCACTATTGTAACTCAAATAGCATGCTACTGCTGCAAAGACACGAAAAATGGCAGTCATAGAGGAAGAAACATGTAACCTTAAAGGTTAAATGACTAACACAAGAAAAAGTTTAAAGTGGTAAACCTGATACCTAAGAAAGGAGAACTAGGTCTCATTTCAAATAAGGAAAATATAGCTAAAGAATGAAGGTGATCACTCATAATATAAATATATAATAGCCAATGGGCAATGGTTGGACATTTCTTAGTACTAAAACTCAAATGAAGGAAGCAAAAAAGAAACGATCATTCTCAATTGTGTTTCCTCAGTTACGGAGATTGGTGCCATTTGTGAAAAACGTACAAAAATTCATAGGCTTCTTTTTAGTTTTTGTGACTAAGGGAGATGTTATCGAGAAGAAACTTAGCACCTTTACAGAAGCTTGAAAACCAAGAGGATTTGGCACACCCAGTGAAGGAAGTTTAAGGACCCTCACTACATGTCAACCAATTGGCAGTCCCACGTCAACACATGAAGAAGTTAAATGATATGATGTGGAACATCGAGAACTGCTAGCGCCGATGGGCCTATAGAAAGCCTCAAGCTTCACACTAAAGGAAAAGTAAGTAGACGCAAAGTAATAACTTTTCGGACACTATAAAAAAAACAATAGATTTTTCACAAAAAATTTCAAAAAATTTATTTTATAAGGAAATTTCAAAGAAAATTGAATGTATGGAAAAAATAAAATTCATAGAGATAGGTAAAGATAATTTCTTAGAAAAGTTTCTTTTAACCATTTTCGTGAAAGTTTTTCCTTGGAAAAAAGAAAGTTTTATTATTTTTTAATCTTTATAATCTATAGATAACATTCCACGGTCATGTCCATTACAATATTTGAAAATATTATTATGCTAAATAATTATTATAAATATTAAGATAATATCACAAACATTTTCATGGTAAACTTTGATAATAAAAAATTAAAATTATTTTTCAAATTATTAAATTTGAAATATAAAAAATCATTAATTTAATTTTTTATTATTGTTTAATAATAAAAATGTTATCACAGATACTTCCATGATAATATTGATTTTACAATTGTCATGGACATGTCTGTGGTAATTTTTTTAATTCTAAAAAAGTACCATGAAAATTCTAACAAATATGTTTTGAATATAATTGCCATGGTCATTTATGTGGCAAGTTATGTTGATTGTAAGATTGAAAATATTTTTTAATTAATTTGATTCAACGTGAAAAAATTTACAAAATGCAGGTGTTACCTTACCAATTTTAGGTAAGAAGGTTGCCTTGGCTTTAATGGTAGCAATCTTTCTTTAATCACAAAATGACTGTTTTTTTTAAATACAAAAAATATTGCCATGGACATGTATTAAAAGTATCAGCAATGCCTTAGAGGCATCCGTTGCAATATTATATGTATTATCATCACCACAATATGTCTTTTGGAATTTTAGAAAAAAATAAATTTATTCTATCATTTAAATAATTATAATCTTCAAGTTGTGAATTTGCTTGTAGAAAATAAATTTTTAATTATATAATTATTAAGTAGAGATATATAATCACAATCAATAATAATTGTAATCTTAAATGCAATTAATCATCTGTAATTACGATTAATTTTTTAGTGAAAAATTATTGAAATTTGAGTATTATAAGAAGGTAAATTTTAATTTTGATATATTTTTGTTAATTTATTTTTAAAATAAATTCATTAAAATTAATTAAATATTAAATTATTTATTTTTAATTATTTTATTATAATTATATTTATTATAATTATCTTTATTAAAATTTTGTTACAATAATATGTTTGAAATTAATGTTTTTCTAGTTGAGAATTTGATTATATGATAATGTATTAGATAATAATGTAAATTAAGATTGTAATAAAATTAAAATTATTTTTACAAAGTATATATGTGAATATATGAAATTAATTATAAGATTATAATAAAATTAAGTGTATATGGACTATATACCTTCAATTGCACAATCATATGTTTATAGACATATTATATGTTATTGTAATATAAACACATACACACACATATATATATATATATAACATCAATAATAAATAGATTAGCACATCTTTTTTTAGCTTTAGGATTTAAAGTAGTTGACATAACCTTATAATATATCTTGTATACTAATGTGATTTCTCTTATCTTATCTTTAACTTCTAAATTTTTTATTTAAATATTAAAGTTAAGTATGTCTAATATGTATAGATCTTATAAGTCTGCTAAAAAGTTTAGATAATATTTAAAATAGAATGGACCATTTACTAGGTTGCACTATATTGTTATTAGTAAGGAATTTGAAAACCTTAGGTATCTTGCATCTCGTAAACATAAAGTTTTTGGCTACTTAGATTAATCCTATACGTAAATACTTGTACATTAGTATATGTTGTCCTATTGTATTCATATTGAATAATTAGACTATTTGATTTTTATTATTAATTGATATTTTTTATGGTTTTTACAATTGCTGTCATCACTAATGATTTGCTAATCTATTTAGCATTTTTATCATCATAATAATTACATGTATATACATGTTAATTTATTTATAATTAATATGATCAAGATGTGCCGGTGACAATTTATTGCATTTTTATACTAAATTAATTTTTCTAATTAATTTTTTATTTATAGGAAGATTGAGATGAACATAACTGCAACAATATTGTGTGCATGATTGCCATGGACATGTTTGTGGCAATTCATTGTAATTGGGATGAAATTTATGTTTCTTTTTGTTTTAATAAAAAGATTAGTGACAATTATGACTTTATCATTGCCATGAAAAATGTTTGTGGTAATTTTTTATAATTTAAAAATAAATTTAATTTCATAATTTTTGTAACAATAATTTGCAGTTTCAAAACATTACCATAAAAATTATTATGATAATATTCCGAATTTAATTACCACGGTTATTTCTATGATAATTTTGGTTGATTGTTAAATTAAAAAATATAATTTTATTAAGTATGAAAAAAATTTACCATAGACGTTACCTCAATAATTTTAAGTAAAAAAATTGCCACAACTTTCATCGTGTCAATCTTTCGTAATCACAAAATTAAAGTTATATATATATTCACTAAGAACATTGCCAAGGACATGTTCATGGCAATATTAAATGTGTCGGCACAGCCACGGTTTATCCTTTAAAATTATCATTGAATTTTTTTTAAATTAAATATTTATGATTTAAATTAATATTATCTTCAAATTATGATTTTTTAAAAAATTAAAATATTTTAATAATATAATAATTATAAGTAAATAAAATATATAATTGCAATCAATAATGAGTTGTATTGTTAATTGTAATTAATTCTATATAACTATAATTAATTTTATGGTAAAAAAATATTGAAATTTGAGTAACATAAGAAGGTAAATTTTAATTTTATATATTTTTATTTATTTTAAAAAAATTAAATTAAAGTTAATTTTACACTAATTTATTTTTTAATTATTTCGACATAATTGTAGTTTTTAAAATTTTATAAAATAATACATTTTAAATTAATATTTTTCTAATTGAGGATTTGATTATATGATTGTAATTATATCTTATGACAATGTAGATAATAACATAAATTAAGATTATAATGAAATTAAAATTATTTTTTGCAAGGTATGTATGTAAATGTATTCAATTATAAAATTATAATGAAATTAAGTGTAAATGGACTATGTACATTCAATTGCAGAACTATAAGTTTATAGATATATATTATATGTAATCATAAAGCAAACATATATGTACATATATAATTATTGTGGTGATAAGTATGCTAAATAGATTACCACTTCATCAATTATGACGTCAATTGTAAATAGAGTTGCTAATGAATGTATAATTAATGTTATATATATAATGTAATATATACATAGATTACCACTTCATCAATTATGACATCAATTGTAAATAGATTTGCTAATGAATGTATATTTAATGTTATATATATAATGTAATATATATATGCTAATTTATTCATAATTAATATAATATTATATTGGCGCTTTCCAATATATGAATATGTTGACAAAATTTAAAGAGAACTCATGTAACAAGGCAAAGAATTATAGGCATACCTGAAATAAGGTCAACCTGAGTCAAGAAATTAGGATTTTGATTTAGGAATTCCTCAATTTTTAGCTTTAATCTTCATGATGGAGCTAGGGAGACACAGAATTTGAGCTTCGATGGACTTGCAAAGAGTTAACAAAGCTGGATGTGACAAATCTTGGAGATTACTGAAGACACTACCTTTGAAGCTATCGCTCGCAATTGAGGCAAATGGGGAGAAAAAGTTAGTTAATATCGAATAAATTTTGGCAATTAAAACTCGCCAGTATGCATAAAAAACTATGGAGAAAATCAAATCCTTCACTAGCGGTCATAACTACCATAAATAACAAAAAAAGGACCAATACATGAACATATTTAGTAGGAGTTGGCTTGACCATCACAAAAATCATTGAAAACCATAAATATCCTGATGGTCATTTTCAACCGTTGAAAAAAATGCATTTTCCTTATAGTGCAAAAATACTTTCTTTAAATTTCTTTTCAAGATTCGAAGACTTGGTATAAGCCAACCTTTGTTGTCTTAAATAAAACGATTTTCGAAACCAAAATTTCATCATTTTGCATCCTTAAAAAAGGTTTTCTTTCTACCAGAGATACTAAAAACAAAGCACTCTTTAAAATGTAAGTCCTTTTGAGAACAAAACCAAAGAGGATAAAGAATCAATCAATGACGTGTAGTAAACTTAACAAGAAATTAAAAATCTCTAATATATGAATAATTTGAAAGAATTTGAAGAAAACTCGTATAACAAGGTAAAGAATTGCATGCATACTTGAAATGGGATCAATTTATACTATGTCACTCGGGTGAAGAAATTAGGATTTCAATTTGAAGATTCCTTAATTTTGAGCTTTAATCTCATGATGGAGCTAAGGGAAGAAGAATTGGAGCTTTAATAGACTTCAAAAAGGGTAACGAAGTTGGATGTGACAAATCATGGAAAGTACTAAAGATGTTACCTATGAAGCTATAGCTCATGAATGAGGTGAACGTGAAGAAAAGGCTTGTTAATGTTGAATAAATGGTGACAATAAAAACTCGCTAGTATGCATAAAAAACCCTTGAAAAAATCAAACCCTTCATTGGCGATCATAACCGCCATAAATAACAAAAAAAAAAAAAAAAGATCGATAAATAAACACATGTATTGAGAGTTGGCTTGATAGTCAAGAAACCATTAGAAACCATATCCTGATGATCACTTTCAATCGTTAGAAAGATGCATTTTCCTTGTAATGCAAGATTCTTTCTTTGCATTTTTTTCAAGATTCTGAGGCTTAGTAAAATCAATCTTTGGGGTGTTAACCAAAATGATTTTGAAAACTAAATTTTCATCATTGGTGCATCTTTTAAAAAGGTTTTCTCTCTATTAGAGACACCAAACATGAAGCACTCTCCAAAATGCAAGTCCATCCAAGAACAAAACAAAAAAAGGATAGAGAATTGATCAACGATATATAATAGATTTACCAAAGAATTGACATTCTCTAGTATATGAATTAGTTAAATTAATTTGAAGAAAACTCATGTAACAAGACAAAGAATTACATGTATACCTGAAATGAGGTCAATCCATGCTATGTCGCACAGGTGAAGAAATTAGGGTTTCAGTTTGGGGATTCTTTTGAGTTTTAATCTTCATGATGGAGTAAGCGAGACGAAAAATTTGAGCTTTAGAAGACTACAATAATGAAGCGAGATGCAATAAATCTTATAAAATACTGAAGATACTGCCTCTAAAACCGTCACTTGCAAATGAGGCAAAAAAAGAGGAAAGACTTGTTAATGTCAAATAAATCCTGGTGATTAAAACCCGGCAATATGCATAAAAAATCATTGAGAAAATGAAATCCTTCACTGATGGTCATAAATGCCACAAATAACAAAAAAATAAGCGATAAATGAACATATTTATTATGAGTTGGTTTGACTGCCACGAAAACCATCGAAAATCATAAATATCATGATGGTCACTTTTAACTGTCAGAAAAACACATTTTCCTTGTAATGCAAAATTATTGATACAAGCCAATCTTTGGGGTCTTAAATAAAATAATTTTGGAAACTAAATTTACATCATTCATGTATTCTATAAAAAGGTTTTCTTTTTGTAATTGTGTATCACTTTGTATGGGAATCAAGTCCACATCTTTTTTATTACGATATAGAATACATTTTTCTTTTAACTAGTACCAATTTTAAGTGTTGTAAAGATGCTAATCTTTCCTCACTCGTAACTAACTCACAGACCTTGACACGTAACTAACTCACATACCCAATCTTCTTGGTAAAATTTGACTAGTACTAAAACTTTTCTTTTACCTTCTTTTGGTTCTCTCTCTCTCTCTCTCTCTCTCTCTCTCTCTCTTTAATGAAGAAAAGATTTTTGAAAAAAGTAAAAGTATTTTCTATAATCAATCTCACCATAAAAAAATTAGTGACGACTCTTATTTTTCTTGATTTTCATTAAAAACATCAACCAAAATGAATATCAAGGTTAAATGTCATCTAACGAAACTAAACAAAGGAAAAAAGACAATTCTACCATTTCTCACTTCAGGGCATAGAGTGCTCGGCTTGCCGTTAGGGCCCGTCATGGTAATGATGAAGATAAAACTTTTAGTGATTGCATTATTGATAGTGCTTGATTGTTAAGATGCATCATTAAATGTATTACAAAAACAATTGAATTGAGATTTTATTATTAATTCTCGATCTAAACATGTTATGTTCATTCTTTACAGATACCAAAGAGGGGGGGATGTGGTGGCCATAATGGTAGAGCTAAGGGTAGATGGTCCTTCATATTGGACACATCTCCTACAACTTACACTACATCACCTTCCACTGCTACCGGATCACATTCCCTGCATGCATCATTACCTTCCATTAAAGCATCATTGCGTTTAGCTCTATTACCTTTAGTTGACATACCATCACCTTGACCATTATCCTCTAAGCATATACCATTACCTCGGCTACATCTTCCTCTACACATATACCATCACTTCGAGATGCTATAATTCATACATCATCTACTAAATGAACATGTCTAGCAGGTGATAGTAGATTATATATTAAGCCCTTTGAGAAAGAGTATGATATCTTAACTTTTTTATTATATTATAATTATATAAATATTACCTATTTTATTATATTTTTTATGTTATTTTGTTTAGTTTCACTTCTTTTTTATAGGTTGTTACCAAGATCTAGGACTATTGTTATCATATTTAGAATTATTAAGTAGAAGTATGATTAGCCATAAATATGATGGCGTGAAGATCCGAATGATATCCATGTCTTGTGGTATGCCAAATGTTAGGTAATATGAAATATTCTTGTTGTTCAATTGGTGATATATATCATTCTTATAATTATAATTATAATTATAATTATAATTATTTTACATGTTCAACTAACTAATTTAAATTTAATGTTGTTGCAGAAAATGTGTAGGTGGGATTCACTTATGGATGGTTTTGTTAGGCGACTGTAAAAGACTAAGTTTACAGGTGTTATTTTATTGAGTCATGCATCCATCAAAACAGAATAGTCAAAGCAAACATGGATGAGCCCACAGATTCGTGATGCATTATAGGCTAAATGGATGATAGACCTAACTTTCTTGTATATATCATAGCAAAATAAGAATAATTGGGTTGTTAGTGAAGCTGTTGTTCATCAAGGAGGATCTATTTTTATTTTTAAGCAACAAGACAAATGGTAAGTTTTCAATTTGATTAATTATTTTTGTGTGCTTATTATATATTTACTTACACTTTTAATTTTTATTTATCGTTTACTATTTGTTAAGCTAGTCAACTTGGGAGGGATCCCATTATGCTGGAGCTCTTTCGAAAGTTAAACCATAATGAGGAGACTAGCACAAGGGCAACGAAAAGAAAGCTGCATAGATTTATGTGAGTACATAAGACAAAACATATGTGTCGCTATAACAATATGTATTGCTTAAAACTAATGTAAAAAATAAAAAATAAAAAAAAATGTGTTAAATGGTGTAAAAGAGCAATGCAAATGCTTAGATTTAGAATTTTCGTTATTTGGATGCTCCAGTTCATAGATAGTTAGATCAGTGAAACAAGATTTACAAATGAAAAGAAATATTTTATATCATTTGAAGTAAAGGTAATTGAAAACTTATTTCTTGGCTTTGATGCATAGATGTGGTACTATTGGTATGTTTAATCATAGTTTGAGTATCTTGAGGCATGTATACAAAGATGGCCTTGGTAAGTTATTTTCATATAGCTTCTTTCTCATTTAAATTTTGTAGTATGACTTATAGGTATTGAGATGAAATTGTACCAATAGAGTTGCATTTGGTTAATTAATCAACAACGATGTGGTTTTGTTGATATGTAAGTACTTATTTATCTTGATTAAATAAGTATTGATTTTTTTGCTACCAATTATGTATAGACTGGTTATGACAAATTAAAAAAGCATACCCTTGCCTTAGTATCACTTGTTGATGATTTTGCCTTCTTTTTTTAGGCTATAGGTAGAAAGAATAAGAGGGGTAAGGTATCCGGGTTTGGTTTTGAGTTTGCTTTTTATGGATCATTTGACTTTATTTCTTAGTCCTCACATGTTCCATCTAGTGTCATGATATAACATATGATGTTTTGTCTTAAAGATATGCAATAATAATTAGATCAGAGAATGTGTAAAGATGAAAGAATGTCATTAGAGAGAATATGCTGTAAGAGAAGAAGAAAAGAAAGAAATAAAAGGACAACTTCAAAGAGAATGTATATGATAGAGAACTAATAGAGAGACTTGAGAGAAAAGATGTTTAGATAGATTAGGATAAGAGACTGCACATAAAATGAACTCAAGAAAGAAATGCTCTCCGACAAAACCTTCACAATAAACTTGTTAAACAGTTGAGTGGATAACAAGATCTTCCAAGTACACAAGGTGCTTCTAGCATGATTGGTGATGCTGATAAAGTTAATGATGATGATGATGATTCAGTTGACCATATTTAAATAATTTTTAATAATATTTTAATCTAATTTTGAAATTTTAATGAAAAATATTATTAGATTAAATTATTTTTCGTGATTTTTTGTTACGTATAAAATTTATTATAAACTAATTTATTTAAATGAATATGAATAAATATGATGAGATATTGCAATAGAAAGAAAATCTTAAGAAAAATTACATGCAAGTTTCTCACAAAATTTTTTTGTAAGAACGCATAAAATTTTTTATGAAATTTTTCCATAAGAATATGTAAAAATTGTTATAAATTTTTTTTGTAAGAATAAATAAATGTTTTATGAAATTTTTCTATAAAAACACGTGAAAATTTTGATGAAAATTCTTCGTTAAGAACATGTGAAATTTCATATGAAAATATATTTGTAAGAATTTTCTTACCGAATACTCTCAAGGACTTAAGTTTTCAAAAGAAATTTAATTTCACAAAACTTCTTACGAAGATGTATTCACAAAAATTTTTATAATATCATTATTCTCATAAAAACTTATTCTCAAAGAATAGATAACATGTTTTTATAGGTAACAATTTGTAATAATGTTCTAACAATAGAAATATTTTTTGTCGTCTTTAGGTTTTTATTTTATTTTTAATTTTTGAAAGTAAACAAATAGGGACAATTATTGATACCTAAATTTTGCAATTATTGAAAATCTAAAGAACAACGTTGTCGCTTTTATGGAAAACTATGCTAATGGAATTAGATGAGGGACCTATGAATTCTATATTAGCTAAAGCAAAGAAAAGGAGAGAGTAAAATATAATGAGAGATTGCTTAGAGAGAGAAAACATCGCTAAGAAGAGAAAGGTTCTTCTCTAGTTGACTTGAAGGAATTAAATAAAGCTGAGTGTGTTTTCTTAGGTAGAATAATGAGGAAGACTATAAGGAAGGCTCGAAAGAGTGAAAGGAAACCTTTTAAAGAGAATTAGTCATTGAGTAAAGTTGTTATAAAGAATAACTTCTTTGAAAGCGATGTTATTGATGTTGTAGGGAGAGCTAATGTGGTACGACGTAAATAGGGCACCACTGTTGACGTAGGGCAATGTATTCACATGGTAGAACATTAGTTAAGAAGTTTTTTGTCGACAAGGTAGTATAGCTATTAATAGTATTAAAATACTGATGATGTGGTAAGGTGATTTAGTTGGTAGAGCATTCGTGGTGCAATGCTGATGAAGCGGTATGGTTGGAACTGTACTCATTTATCCATTCATTAATTGACATGGCTGGACATTATTAAATAATGCTGCCACATCAGCCTAAAAAGATAATAGGAAAAAAAGAGGTGATGTGGTAGGTAGCATTGACTTAATGGCGTTTGAGTGGAGGCATACCTGTCTAGTTAGTAACGAACTCATACATGGCAGATAGAGTCGTTAACGTGGTAGTTTGCCTAAACGTGGTGCACTCTACAATAATTTAGACTAAATTCTTTAGTTAGTTGAAGAGATTTAGGTCAAAAATTATATAAATTAAAAAGGAAAAAATGAATGAGAAGACTAAGAATTACAATTAACAATTAAAATCAAGCCTAGGATTTAAGTGAATTGAATGACACGATAGAAGTTTATTTGGAAAACCTGTTCTTAAGCTATCTAAGCAAAAATGAAGGAAATTAAAGGTATCGATCCACTCTGATGAAGCCAAAGAGTGTCAAAATTAAGTCAAAATTAATAAAACATCTCGAAAGAGTCTCAATAAACCTTACAAAGTGAAATCAACTATGTTAAGCTTGAAGGCAAAGGTTGCTGGGCGCACTACACTCGCCCCCCAGTTGATGCTAACTTATGCCATTAAATTCCTATAAATAGGCATTGGATTTTTAGTTGTTGACATCCATGGATCACACAGATTAAGCATTCTCATTGCACTCTCACATGTTGATAAGAAGCAAAAGAAAGTTTCTACAAAAAAAAAAAAAAATCTCTTTGTAATTGTCATAGCTTTTCATTACAATTTTCATTTCTTTTCCTAAAGAATTCTATTGAAATTCTGTGGTTGATGATATTGTAGAAGAGAGGAAAAGTGTAAGGGACTTTGAGAGATATTCAATCTCATTTACAGTCACTTTCTTGAATAATATTTGCTTTAGTTGAGTTAATTACTATTAGATTTTTGTTAAGTTATATGTTTTGATCTGTTTAATATTTTAGTGTATAGCTAAATCATGTTATACACTACTACAAAAATTATAATAACTGACATTAATTTAATGACAGTTACTTAAAAAACTGTCATTAAAAGGTTTATTAAAACTTTTGGTGACAGTTATTTCAAAACTGTCATTAAAAACAAGGTTTTTAACGTCAATTAAAGAAGAACTGACGTTAAAAAACCATAACTTAAACATTTAACGTCAGTTCTTCAAAAAGTGACGTTAAAAGATTTATCACTTAAACCTTTAATGTCAGTTCTCAAGGAACTGACGTTAAAACACCAGTTATGTAATAAGCCTTTAATGCCAGTTCTTGAAGAACTGACGTTAAAGGCCTAAACAGACTTTTAACTTTGGCATACATTAATCCGGCTGCATCTCTTGTAGCAGCAACCACAGCAGCAGCAACCATTACTCCTACTTCTAGCAGCAGCCACGGCTGCTTGCAGTAGCGGCAGTCATGGCTGCTTCTAGCAGCAGCAGTCGTTGCTGCTGCAAGAGGCAACAGCTACGGCTGCTTGCAACAGCAGCAAACATTGCTGCTGCTTCTTGCAGCAGTAGCCACGGCAGCTTGCAGCAGCAGCAGTCGCCACTGCTGCAAGAAGCAGCAGCCACGGTTGCTTGCAGTAGCAGCAGCCACGGCTGCTTGCAGTAGCAGCAGCAGCAGTCGCCACTGCTGCAAGAAGCAGCAGCCACGGTTGCTTGCAGCAGCAGTAGCAGTCGCCACTGCTGCAAGAAACAGCAGCCACGGCTGCTTGCAGCAGCAGCAGTCGCCACTGCTGCAAGAAACAGCAGCCACGGCTGCTTGCAGCAGCAGCAGTCCCCACTGCTGCAAGAAGCAGCAGCAGCCATGGCTGCTTGCAGCAGCAGCAGTCGCCACTGCTGCAAGAAACAGCAGCCACGGCTGCTTGCAGCAGCAGCAGTCACCACTGCTGCAAGAAGCAGCAGCAGCCACGGCTGCTTGCAGCAGCAGCAGTCGCCACTGCTGCAAGAAACAGCAGCCACGGCTGCTTGCAGCAGCAGCAGCCACTGCTGCAAGAAGCAGCAGCCACGGCTGCTTGCAGCAGCAGCAGTCGCCACTGCTGCAAGAAACAGCAGCCACGGCTGCTTGCAGCAGCAGCAGTCGTTACTACTGCAAGAAACCCCCAAATTTACTGTTTTTCCTGAGAATTTACAGCTTTTGGAAATGGTGGAGTCTGCAGGGGAGGAGTCAGGGGAGGCTCTCTTCAATGAATTGGCAGAACTGGCACTGAAGGCCAGTAACCTTCAATGCTGTACTGACCTTCAACGTCAGCTCTGTAAGAACTGGCGTTGAAGGTTTTTGGCCTTCAACGCCAGTTCTACAGAATTGACGTTGAAGGTCAGTACATTGGCCTTCAACAGCGTTGAAGGACAAGAACCTTCAATGCCAGTTCTATAAGAACTGGCGTTGAAGGCTAGTGTGCTGACCTTCAACGTCAGTTCTGTAAGAACTGGCGTTGAAGGCCAGAGTGGGGTTCTAAATTTTTTCCAGAGCCCTCTAGAGCCCGCCATAATCTCCCGCTACATTTTTTCTCTCTAAGGTCAGAATTCTCCTCTTCACAAGACTGTCCAGAAGCAGCTGCACCGCCAGCCTTCCATTCTCTGGCGATTCTCCTGTCTGCAGTCCACCCACAACTAGCTGGGGTAGCTAGTTGCAGCCTTTTCCCAACTCTTCTCCGGCCATTCTCTTTTCTGCAGTCAATCCAGAACGAGCTGGATTAGCTGCTGGCAGTGTTTCCAGCACTCTCTGTTTTGGTCTTTGTCCACACAGCAGCCATTCTCCAGCGAGTCTCCTATCTGCAGTCCATCCACAACCAGCTGGGGTAGCTGGTGGCAGCCGTTTCTCCACTCTTCTCCGGCCATTCTCCTTTCTGCAGTCAATCCAGAACTAGCTGGTGTAGCTGCTGGTAGCGTCAAGTATATCATCCAGATATTCTTATGCTTTGTAGGTCGGTATAAATCTGGTTTATACCTTAAGAGATTACCTAGAGCCATAGGATATAGAGAGCAAATTTTAATGCTGCCACTTTTGGCAGACGGAGGAGTGGTCCTTGTTGTGTAAACTTTCAATCATGCTTTCATCTATGTTAGTTTTCAATGACCAAATACCAAGATTTGAAGAATGTTATCAAATGGTAAGACAGTCATCATGTAGAAATCAAATTTTGGTACCATAAGCATGTGCATCTCTCACTCAGTAGCAGATTGCAAACATTATGATCATATGGTGATGATCATCCAAACATCTCATGAGTTTGTCTTTTGATTCCAGCCACAATTAAAACCGTCGAGCTGTTTGTTCTAAGTCATGGAAATCAATATAGGAGAAATAAGAAGAAAAATTCTATTTTGAGTGTTTTCAGATATGAAAGAAGTAATGACGATCTCTGTTAGCATGGTATTGAAGTGTATAACATAAAAATTTTGGTTGCATATATATTGTGAAGAATTGTATTGATGTATATGGATGATGTGAAAATAGGTTTTGGATAATTTGAATTTTATTTATTTTGAAATAAATACAAAAAATACCTTTAATGGGTATCCCCTTTTAACGACAGTTCCAACAGAACTGTCGTTAAAGGGTACCCTCTTTAATGACAGTTCCAACGAAACTGTCATTAAAGGGGGGTACCCTTTAACGACAGTTTTGTTTGAACTGTCGTTGAAGGGTACCCCCCCTTTAACGACAGTTCTGTTTGAACTGTCGTTGAAGGGTACCCCCCTTTAATGACAGTTTTATTTGAACTGTCATCAAAAGCACCCCCTTTAATGACAGTTCAAGAACTGTCATTAAAAACTCTCCCCTTTAATGACATGAACAAAGATGACACTTTTACAACTGTCATTAAAAACCATTTTTAACTGTCATTAAAGCTTTTATTTGTAGTAGTGATAGGAAAATAGAATATTTTAGTTTACATTAGAATTCTTCCTTTAAAAAATTACTTTTTATAATAAAAAATAGTATACATATGATTTTAAAACCTTTAGTTTAGAAAAGAAAAGAAGTGAGCAAGTGCAATTTTCTCCCTCAAAAATGTTTTTAATACATCAGGATGGAGTAAGTACAAAGTTTCAAGTACTTTAACAAAAATACTCCTAAAATTAATTTTTTTTAAAAAAAAACTCAAAACAATAATAACTTTTAAGCGTTTTGGGGGTGCTAATACTTCTCCAAGTGTAATGAACTCCCGAACCCAGAATCTCAACTTTCTTTACTGATTAACCTTGCTTTAGGATAGTGATCAATCATATCTAAAAGATTGGTAATGACTTCTAATATTTTCTCATGTTGTGGCTTTTTCTGGTTGTGACAAGTAGGTATAGGTTGTGCCACCTTTTTGAATAATCATAATTCTACCTTTTTGAATTGCAAGTTTCGTTCTTTCTTGCTTTCTTGGTATCTATTTAGTTGTTGTAATGAGTTTTTTTTTTTTTATTACCATTACTCCTGCATTATGTGCTCATGTTTCCTGCATAAATTGAACTTCAAAATAATGATGGGTTTATACAATAGTCCTCTAATGAATTTTTAAATGAAATTATCTTGTTTTGAAGAAATGGGGTAAGAAAACATTTCTCTCCTTAAAATGCATTAGTTTGATTCTTCTTTTATTCCCTCAAGAAAACAAGATCCTTTCATTATATTTTTTCAAGATTCAAAGGCTTTGTAGTAGTTGATTCCCTTTTTTTTAAAAAAAAAATAAATTTATCAATTTAAAAATAAAGAATATTATATAAAAAATAATTATTTTTAATAAAATAGTATTTTAAATTTTTTAAAAAATAAATTAAGAAACTAAAAAAATTCAAAAGCTAGTCATCTATTTTCCATATAAGATATAAAACAAATTATTATTTAATATTTATATCTATAATAATTTATAAAAAAAATTAATTTCATATTTTTTAATTTTTAAATATTTTGAAATACTTTATATCTAGTGGAGACTCTGACATGCATATTCATGTAGTTGCATTGATATAAAAAAATATTTGTCACTTATGTTTGATAGAAGATTGGTGAATCCATATGACATAGATATCTATGCTAATTTTTTGGGAAATAACTCAAAAAATATAAACATCTAAAGAGTCTAGTCTTGTAATCATCATAGTTCTGAATACATAAAGCAACAATGGTAGCTGCTTGCATATTTAACTATTTTAATTGGTGCAACAACTCAACAGGAACTAAATGGGGAAAGACTTACAGTTCTTCATGTGTTGAAATGTCATCAAAGTGATCCACGTCCCTTCCTCCTAAGAACTTGGAGAATAGATTGCGCAATGCAGTAAGCAACAGCCTGAACAGTGACCATAGGGTTCACACCTAAAGCTGATGGAAACACACTACTATCCGCAACGAACAGTCCTTCCATCTCCCATGTTTCCCCTATTTGATTCACCACCGATTCTTTTGGGTCGACACCCATCCGGCAGCTTCCCATCTGATGCGCTGAACTGATCGGTGTTGAAAGATCCCTTAATGCCCTTGAACTCTCCTCTTTCACAAACCTCTCAAACTTATCTGGGCTTGCTTCCTTCAAATTCAATGTCTTCCCTTTACAATGATGTGTTCCGATTTCTTCCGCTCCAGCAGCCGCCAGTATCCTTAGTATCTTCTCTAGCCCTTTTTGTAGATTCATTTCGTCCGTTGCTTCCATTTGATAACTAATTGAGTGTGGTGATCTCACTGTTCCCGATCCTTTATCCCTCGCTAATGCAAATATATGAGCAATCTTAGAGAATTTGCACATTCTCCTCTTGATATCTGCCCCAGAAATCCATGGCATCAGTCCTGAGAACATGCCGGGGTGCAGTGCAGGTGTCTGTATCACAGCTCCATATCCAGACTTGTCAAAGTCAGCAACCACAGTAGACATTGCTGTCATTATCCCTCCTTTGTAACTTTTCTTCTCTCCTCCTGTGCGCTCATCATGCAAAGTTGATTTTGGAAAGTAGCCCCATGCCATGGTCACTGGATGGAGATGTAGGTTCTTCCCAATGTTAGCATTCTTCAGTCCACTTCTTTTCAACAAATCGGGACTGCTCAGAGCACCACAGGCAACTATAGTCACCTTAGACTCCACATGAAAGATGTCCTTTGCTCCTTTTGATTCAAATTCAAAAGCAACCCCAGTTGCTATTTTCTGTTCTCTGTAACCTTTGCTAGTCCTGTGTAAAACCTTTATGGCTTCACACCCAGGAAGGATTGCACCGTTGCCGGAGTTCACGACGTCCAATAGCCATGTCTCCGAGGTGCCCTTTTTCCTTCCATCCTTGCAGCCAAAGCAACACCAGCCACAATAGTGATCCGGTGGTGAATTTCTAGGAATATTGTTGACGGGATACCCCAATGCTTCGCATCCTTTTCTTAAAACTGCATTGTTGAATCCTTCTTCGTCAATTTCAGATTGCACACCCATCTTTTTGCAGACTACATCCAGGGCTTCTTTGTACAAGTCGCTCTTAAAGAACTCCAGTTCATATTGATCACACCACTCGTTAATCACATGATGTGGGGTTTGAATGGAAGCTGACCAGTTGATCGTGGAGCCTCCACCAACAGTGGATCCTGCAAGCAATAGGATGCCAACATCATCAGTTGTTAACAAGCCGCCAGATAAATACATTTTGTCCATGGAAGGTCCTTCAAGAAGCGGCAGATTGCTTCTAGCTTCATAGGTTCCTTTCTCTAGTACAAGCACCTTGTAACCAGCGTTGGCAAGAACACCAGCAACCACACTACCACCGGATCCAGAGCCAACTACAACTGCGTCACATCGAACAATCAAAGAAGGATGGGCTAAGTCCGGTGAATCCATTTGCTTACGAGGAATAGAGACAGAGAATCCAAATCGCCTCAACTTGTCTGCAACTATGTCTCGTGGGTGTATGAGATTGATGAGGCCAGCATAAAGAGGCCCATAAAGGTCTTCTTTGTCCACACCACATTGTCTGTGTCTTTGTTCTTCATTTGCTAGTCCCTCATTACCCTTTTTTTGGGATGACTTTGATGCCAATGTCTGTGTCTGGAACTCTGGATCAGGTCCACTGTATCCTATTGCCTTCCACAATAAGTTCTCCTCCTGGTTTACCTGAAATTCACAGACGAATAATTTTCCAGAAACAGAACCAGTTTTAGAAGTTTAAATGAAGAAATGTTTAAAAAAACCTAAAATGATATGAACATATTTTTGTATGTTATTTGTTAAAAACGATTTGGAGCACCAATATCAAACTTCTCATAATGCTGGTTTTCTGATTTGCCTAAACCTTAATTGACTCAGTTGTCATTAATTACACAGATCCATATTTATCACCTAAATTCAAATTAATTCCATAATATCAGCTATATCAATTAATGCTAAGTTCAGTATATATAATCTTTTCAATAAATCAAATTTAAAATTCCAATTATCAATTGTTGATTTTGATATTTTTAATTTCTATTTTTTTCTAACTTTCACAGGAAAAAGTATGATTATTGATCCATTAAAATGAAGAGATATTTTCTCTTTTAAAATTTATAGAAAGTTGTTGAAGAGAGCATTATTATCCATGGAAAAGAAAATATATGAAAAAAGCGATTCCCTCCTGTGGTTTAAGAGAGCAATGTCTACCAAAGAAACATTGGATATGCTGTGGAAGGCGGTAAAAAAGTACATATCATCTAATATTAATCCCTTCAAAAGAATTATTATTTAAGAATTAAAAAGATAATTAATGATCAAATAAGCTTTCGTAAAAACAAATATTTATAATAATAAAAAATATTAATTAATTGCATAAGTAGTAATTTTATAGTCTTGATAAAATAAAAAACTAAAGTAAAAATTAAGAATAATGAATTTGTTATAGCAATTGATACAGATGCTATTTTTATTAGTACAGGGAGAGGGAAAATACGATAAATAAGTTTTGCTAGTTTTAATATAGCTAATTAAGAATTTATTGACTGTGACATAAATAATAGAGAAAGAATACTCATCACAGTATGAGAAAAATTCTTGTTCAATATATAACAAAAAAGACAAATCTCAAAATTACAAGAGTAAAGAAAATATATGTTTCCCAATCTAATGAAGGTATCTAAGCAATATAACTATAATCGCAAAATTGGATGAAAGGAAAAATACTTTAGAGATGAAGCTTTTACCATGCGATGGTAAGGAATTCTTAGCGGTATCAAGTTGGAATAGCCTTTTCTTCCTAAATACCTTGATTTAGAGCCAAAGAATTTCTTACTGCTACCATATAATATGCTTCTCTATAGCCGATGACAAGAAAGCATTCATGCATTTTTATTATTATTTCCTAAATATTTTGTAAATTGAACTTTTCCAAGACCTTTACTAACCAATCATGGCATGAATTGCTAAAGATTTTGGTAATGAGATAAAAGATTTAGGCATTTTAACTTCTGTGACTTGAAGATCCTTTAATATAGGAAAACATCATGAGAGATTTACTGACAATAAAAGAGATCAACAATATTTGGAAAGGCTGTCTACTTGGTAAACAACTTTGACAATTATTCTCATAAAAAAAAAAAAAGGCTTGGAGAACTGAAAAGCTAATAGAGAGCTAGTCCATATAGATGCCTATAGTTTAATACGCTTCATCACTTGATCAAGTAAGTACTTCATTCTCTTCAATGATGATTATAGTAGAAGATCATCGTGGGAAGTATGATCCTAGCAAAATGACAATATCTTTCTTTATTGATATTATCATTTTATCTAAGTTGTGGTGATAAACTAACAATATGAAGGGGGGTATTGATTTTATGAATGAAAACTATCAGTATTGACTACTAACTATGCATATTAACTCACCACCTCAACAACAAACTTAAGTGCCTTTAAAATGCAGCTTGTTGTAGCTTTTGTGTGAAAGTTATGAGGGCATGAGAAATTGAGAGATATGGTTGAACATTACTAAATGTTTGTGCTTGGGTTTAATTCATCTTCGTGAAATGATTCTCTTTAGCTATATTGTGTTGGTTAAATCTTATAATTGGTAAGTGGTTGAATTTTGCTTAGACAATAGCTATTAAAGCTCATAGCTATCTCTCCCTAAAAAACTAATGTTATTACATTGATTCAATGCAAAGCAAGAGCTTCACTTAATCGAATCCTTGACGTGGATATAGGTACATTATCAAACCATGCTAATACTTATATCTGTTTATGTGCACGAATTTATTCGAGCTATAATTTCATTATGATTGTTGTTGTGTCTTTATTTTCTTTCTGAAAAACGAAGCTTTGTTATACTGTTTGTTAGTGAGCAACTGAGGTTCCAATGCAACAATCAACTTAGTATTTTGGTTGTAGAAAATTTGACAACAACTAAAAGTTTGAATGAAATATTTTTTTGCCCAGTTCTAATAGCATTATCATAGTTGGTCTCGGTAAGTAATAATCTCGAATTTTTTTGTGCAACGATCGACAAGGTTTGAGCTTGAAAATTTTGATGGAATAGGAGATTTTAATTCATGGACAAAGATTTTAAGAGCCATTCACGTGCAATAAAAAGTAACAAAAGCTTCTGCAAGCATGTCTAAGGAAGAAAAGGCTGAGATGTTACAAATTTGCCTAAACCATCATCTTGTGCATGATTGACAAAGTGTTGCATCAAGTAAATAAGAACAATATGACAACTAAGGTATGACATAGAGTTTAGTCCTTTTACATGACTGGATCCATTATTAACAAAATATACTAGAAGGAGAGGTAATTTGGATTTGAGATGGATCTTGCAAAAGATTTAGAAAAGAATTTAGATTTGTTTAAACGCCTAGTTATTATCCTTAACAATATTGGAGAAAAGATTGAAGATGTAAAGCAAGCCATAATCTTGCTGAATTCTTTCCTTGTGAACTATACAAACATAAAATTAGCCCTTAGATATGGTAAAGAAAACTACAAAAAGATAATGGCAATGAAATTTGTTCTTGAAAGGGGGTATAAAAAAAGAAGAAAGTAGGCTACATCAAAAGATTTTGCAAAAAGTCAAGCATAAAGAAACAAGAATGATAGCAAACAAAACAAGGATAGACCACTATTATAAGTGACTAATTCAAAGAGATTAATGTCTTAATTATTTCAAAGGCTAGGAACTTAAAAGAATTGATACTAAATTATTCATGCACATATCATATATGTGTAACAAAATGATTCTTCCTCCATTACTATAAATCTACAAGATTAAAGACATTGATGGGAAATGATGCAACCTACACAAGGAAAGGCGTTGGTTAGGTGACTTTTAAGTTACATGATGGCACAACAAAGGTTTTAAAGGAAGAGAGACATGTTTTTGAGTTAAGGAGAAATCTTATCTCCTTAAGATTCCTTGATGCTAAGGGATATGTTTTTAAACTAAGAAATGGATAATTAAAAGTCCTCAAGGGCTAGGCTTAATGGTGTAACTTTTGTATAGACGGGGTAAGACATGTAAGAGGTTTGCAAGAACTAAGCAAGCAAGGCTTGTTATACGATGATAAGATCACTGAACTAGGTTTATAGTAGTGATATCTCTTAAGAAAGTAATGCTTAATTAGTTTTAATACTAATGCCATCCATAAATCATAATAAGTATTTGATCTTGTACACAATAATCTTTGGGGATCAAAGAAGGTTGTAACTCATGGTGCCAACATGTGTTATCTCTCTGTTGTGAATGATGTTGGCCAAGTACTTAGCATCCTGCTTTGACGAAGGCTGATAGGGTTAAGTCACCTCGAATCACAACGTTAGATTGAAAGGTTAAGGAAATAAAGTTGTGCCAATGATATTAGCTACAGCTTTTAGCTTAGTGTTAAATGTCTAATCTAACAAATGATTATTCTATAAAGTTTTGGGTTTATCTACTCAAAGCCAAGGATGATTGTTTACTAAGTTCAAGGATCGAAAGACTCTTATGGAGAACCATACAAGAGGGACGCTGACAACTTTAAGAATAAACAATGGGCTAGAGTTTTATAACTCCACTTTGACTATATCTACAAAGCTACAAGTGCATTAAGATGTAAGTGAATGAGAAGATCTTCATAAAAAAATGGAATGATAGAGAGAATGGGTAGAATTATGGTAGAAAAAGTTAGACGCATGCTTTTTAACATTAAGTCTATGAAATGCTTTTAAGGAAATCAATGGTAGTGATTGTAAACCTTATGAATATAGACCCCTCTAAGGCTATAAATCTTAGAAGTTCAAAGGAGTTATAGAGTGAAAAACCTCCTCATTTAAAGCATCTCAAGGTCTTTTATTGTACTGCATATACACACATTAAAGAGCTGATAAACTAGGTCCATTATCTGTTAAATCCTTACTAATCCAGAGGGATTTTATTTTTACAAATTTGTATCTAACAACCAATGGGCTTTAAGATAATGGTTAGTTATGATGTGACTTTTTATGAAGGTTCTTTGCCATATGACTTAGGAAGAGATTTTCAATTACCAGAGAAAACTAGTGTTAAGATGAGTCTCAGATACAACTAAAGTCATCTAGCTTAACATCTCATGTTTTAGAGTTTTGAGGGCAGATACCCCATATAACCAAATCAAACATCAATAGTGCTTAGTGGCCAAATGTTTGATAGAAAGACTCCAATCATTTAGGTGGCTGTTTATTGACAATATATAGAATTAGGAGAAACATAAGGTTTACTAAATGGTTCCAATTAGATGAATCATATTCAAGTTTAATAAAAGGATAAACAATTTTTTATGGTTTAATAGAGGAAGAAGCATCTGCAAAGCCATTTATAGGGCTATAACTTGGTAGCTTTAAAGAAGCAATGTCTAACTTCAAGTTGGCGTAAAGCTATAAGGGTTGAGATGAATTCATTGCAACTAATGAGACTTGAGTTCCAATTGACAAACCGAACAACCATAAAGTAGTGTAGTGCAAATGAATTTACAAAGTGAAATAGGGTGATGGTGCTACTTGTTCTAATAAATTCAAGGCTAAATTAGTAGTCAATGACTTCACTCATGTTACTTGACCAAACTACAACGAATTGCTCTCTCTTGTTATAACATCATAAAACAAAAAATTGTTGTTAATAATAGTTGCAATTAACAATTAAGAGCTAAAGCATATTAATGCTAAAATATTATTCCTCCATGAAAATCTTGAAAAATAATTTGGGAAGCCTATATGTTTTCATCTCAAGAATAGAGAATATTGAGTTTACTTATTAAAAAGTTCTTTTTATGAGTTCAAGTAGTCACCGAGGCGATGGTATAAGAGATCTAATTTCTCAGAGAAGTTCTTAAAGGACCAAGCTAAGGATGTGAATGTTCCAATGCTTTAAGTTATCATGAGCAGTCGTTCGGTAGAAGATGAGAGGCCAGAGATGGCCAATGTGCCTTAATCTAATTCAATGGGGTTATTAATCTATGTAATGATTTGTTGTAAACCATGTCTAGCTTATTCAATTAGTGTGCTTAGAAGATATATGCCCAACCTTAAGAAGGAGCATTAGTTGGCAATAAAATGATTACTTTGATATGTCAAGAATATAATGAGTACAGCTGATTTATAAGAAGAAACAATTACTGCATTATGGCTTGAATGGACATGTGGATTCTGATTATGTAGGGGATAAGCCTTTGTTTGGCTATGTCTTTTTGTATGAAGCTTATTGTGTGGAACCTAAAAATCTTAGTTTCAATATGGGATAGCATTATCCAGCATATAAGTTAAGTATATGGCCATGATATTGGTTTTTGAATAAGCAGTATGGTTGTAAGGTTATTGAATGAGTTAATTTTCCAGAACTTTGTGATGATGGTATAATGACTATCTCATCCCAGTCAATGGTTAAAAATGATGACATTTAATAAGAAAAGGTAAAATTAGAAAAAAAAAATCCTTTTGAGATGGTTACTGAAGCTACAATTCTTAGGAAGCTACATAAATGTTTAATATTTGTTAGGTATTAAGCTTAATCAATGAATTGGTATTCAAGATTGAATTATAGGTTAAAAAGATTAATTTGCAGTTACTTTAGTTCATAGTGTAAAAAACAAGACTACTATGTATGATCCCAAAAAAGCAACATTCTCTTTCTCTGTTAGTATTGTCATTTTGATTCAAGTTGTAGTTGATAAGCTAATAATGTGAAGGAAGATGTCAATTATATGAACAATGATTAGCAATATTGACTACTAGCTATATGTGTTGATTGACTGACTCAGTAACAAATTTAATGCCTTTAAAAGGTAGCCTAGTATAACTTTTGTATAAGGGATGTGAGAGTGAGAAATTGATAGATCTAGTTAAGATTGTTAAGATTTTAAGGATGGGTTTGATTCATATTTTTGAGGCAATTCTATCTTTATTATTTTGGATAAATCTTATATTTATTGGAAAATTGAATTCGAATCAAACCACAATTGTTAGAAGTTATGAACTCTTTTCTATAATCTTGTTGTATTTGCTTTGACTCAATGCAACATCTTCACTTAGTGAAACATTAATTGCAAAATATATTTTAAGATAAATTTCCCTGATTATAAGTTGGTAAGTATGTACAAGATAGGTAAGTAGTGTTGAAATATTCTATTACCATGCATAAGTATCATTGAGATAATGTTTTTATATCTCTAGATGCATATTTTTGTTAGAACTTATAAGAAAAAATTATCATGAGGTGATTATTATAAAAAAGTTTAAGTCAAAAACACCTTAAGGTAAAGCATCATATAAGTGCATTAACTCTATATGGTGAATGTATAGAAAGTGTTATGAGTAATCTTTCAAGAAACAAGTCCCATCGCATTTGAGATTTGAATATACGAAGTTTACAGACATTCTTCGAGAGAAGAATCTTTTATTTTCAAGAGAAAAACACTATTGCATGTTGAAGTAAAGTTTAGGTGACAAGGCAAGTTCAAGGAGATCTTACAAAACTACATTTGAGTGTGTGTTATAACACTGATTGCAATAGTTGAAGAGAAAGTCTTAACCGTGTATAGATTAATTAGTGTATGTAAGCAGTTTTATGCACATAATAGATTATTAACTTTTGGTCGTGGTTCCATGGATGTAGTTTGTAAGACTAAACTATATAAAATTTATCTATATCATTTACTTTGTATTTTTATTGTAACTTCTATTACAACACATAGTAATACTAGATTTATCAATTGATATTAGAGTAGTGATTAACATTTTATATTAGTTGAAAGATTTTGGGACATAAATCTATATATTTTTTAGGCAGTGGAGTTACTAATAAAAAGAGGATTAATTTCTCGATCATCTTTATCAAATGGTTCTAATTACTCTTATTGAAAAGCAAGAATGAAGACTTCATCAAAGCCATAGATAGGAATACATGGAAAGTAGTGCCGACAAAATGAACACCACTAACAAATACTATGGAAGAGGTTACTATACCGAAACCTAGATGTAAATAGATGATGAAGGCGAACTCTATATTGAATTACAACCTAAAGGCCCCAAATACTATCTTTAACACAGTTGGTGCTAAGTAATTTATGAAATATCTCATGAAGCTTGGTCCATTCTTGAGATTGTATATGAAGGTACCTTCGTTGTCAAGTGATCTAAGCTATGAACGTTATTAACCAGTTTGAAAACCTTAAAATACTTAATGATGAAATTATTTTTGATTTTAATTCCAAATTTTATGATATTGCTAATGAATCTTTTGCCTTAGAAGAGAAATAATCTAAATCAAAACTACTAAAGAATGCCTTTAAGTCTTTACCTAAAAGATTTGATTACAACATAATGACAATAAAAAAGGCAAGAAATGCAGACACCATGAATAAAGATGAGTTAATTGATCTCTTGTAACTTTCAAAATGAGTCTGAAATAAAAGAAAAAAAAAAGAAAAGTATTGTCTTTCAAGCAAAGTCATGCAAGCAAAGAAATGATAATGTTTTAGATGACTAAATTATTGATGAATTCCTAGCATTGATAACCAAAAAGCTTAACAAAATACTCATGAAAGCAATAAGAAAGGCAAGGGAGAAAGCTTCAAATCAAAAAAATTTCTTGGAGCTATTACCCAAAATGCCTTTACTAGGTTCAAGAATGAAAGCAAAGAAGTATAATGTCATAATGTAATGATTTTGGGCATATTCAAGCTGAATGTGCAACGACACTAAAGAAAAAAAGAAAGTCTTTAATTATTATTGAAAGTAATGAGGACTCTGAAAATTTAAAAGATAATGATCCTACCACTGACTATATCGTTTTATAGTGGGGGATGAAAAATTTAAAAAAGAAATAATGTTGTATTTGTAGTTGTAACACAAAGTACTAATTCACTGGTAACTGATGAAACAAACAATAATCTAATTCTAAATGTCATAGTTTTGGCAAATTAACACATATGTGTGAACATAATGAAACATTGTTGAAAAAGGTTATAAAGCTTAAGATTGAAAACAAGTCTTGAAAAAGGTTATAATCAAGTTAAAGACCTTGGCAATTGAATAAGAAAATAGACTGTAGGGACTTTAATCTCAATTGACAAATATTCAAAGATCTTTGAATATGATGAATTCTGGATTACTAAAAATTAGATCAAATTCTGGCAGTGGGTAAAGTTAGTAAAAATCATCAATACCATGGATATGATGGTGGCATATCAAGCTCAAATACTAAATTTGTTAAAAAGGGTACTAAAGCTGCTTCAATGCCCACACTAGGTAAGTCGTCTAAAACTACTCATGAAATGTCTATGGCACCCATGAAAGCTTCTCTTAACAGGCATTCTAAAACTATCAATAAGCCTTTTTACAAATTTGAAAATTTTCTTAGAAACTAAGGACTTTAAAATAAAAGATTTGTTTCAATCTGTCATTTTTGTAATAGGACTTGGACATATTAGACCACACATCTAAACTCCAAATGCAGTGTTTTGAAGAAAATGCTTTCATTTATGAAAAGCTAAGAGAATATTTACAACTTTTAAGTTTTAAGTCTTTGGAGATGCTAGTTGCATTAGGCTAAAATTGAGGTTAGAAGCTGGTTGATACTGGAATGAAGTGTGTCAAGATGCTATAGCAATATTTTATGGATAACTTCTTCAATCGAGATTGAAATAAAATGATTCAAGTGACTTTATAAGGATAAGAGACAGGACTATAACATTTATGTTAAGAGTAGGTCCAGATTTAAAACATCGTAGTAGTTTTACTTGCTGATGTACCCCACTAAGTGGATCCTACCACCCACTTCATGTCTAAGCTCAAATTGATGACTTAAAATTCTAAACTTTAATCTAACAAAGAAAATTTGCCGCCTATGAAAGGTGGAAAATATGGATCTAAATTCAAAAAAACTCCAATGAAGGTGTATATCTAGGTTGACACTAGGAAACACAAATTTGGATTGAGCCTTATTCATCTACCTGAACACTGTTCATCTAATTGAACATTTTAGTTAATGTAGGGGTAGAATTCACCCACTAAGGGGAGGTGCACACAAATTTATTTATCCATCACTCTACTCACTATTTGGATGCTATAAGTACCTCTAGAGTTTCTACATTCATGGATGAAGAGATTAAGAATAGAGAGAAAAATACTGCAAAGTTGAGAACTGTATTGTTAATATAGTTTTTTCATTTTATTCTGTTCAAATCAAAAGAGTTAGTTACAGATTTATGGTGGAACTCAAGCTGGTTATGGAATATCCATTCATTTTGAGATATGTGGTTCTGTAGGTCTCTTTTAATACTATGTATCATCTATTTATAATGTTGATTAGTTTGAATTAAAGTATTATCCTTTGCTGTTTTTTTATAGATAGTTCAATTCTTTTTGTTTTGTTTTGTTTTTATTCTTTTATGTTCAAAATAATTTTTTTTTATCATCAAAGATTTTTCCAAAAAAGTTTTCATTAATTTAGAGAATCTCAATTTAAGTAAAATGCTAAAATAATTTTTTTCTAGATGAACACTGCTTATTTGGACAGTATCAAGATTGAGTTTGGATTTAATGGAAAATAGGTTGAAATCATTATTACTATTTAGATTTAGATTCTTTAAAATTATTTTCCTTGATCAAGAAACTTTTAGATCTTTTGTATTCTAGTAAGATGTAAAAGTGGAATTTTAAGGTTCTGAATGAATATTGTTTATCTAGATAGTTTTATGATGGTCTTTAATTTAATGGAGGAAAGATTAAAGTTGCCTTTTCGATACATCTTTAGTTAGAGTGGTCCAACTAAAATAAGAGTCTAAACAAAAGTCTTAGCTCAAATATGGTTGGATCGTATCTGTAGACACCTATTTTGCGTTACCACAGGATGTTATAGCATCCTGCAGTAATGTTACAATTTCTACTGCAGCTGCATTCTACAACATATGCTGCAATTCCTGCAGCATTATGCAATATATGCTATAGCATTCTGCAGCAATGCTGTAATTCTGTAACATATGCTACAGCATTCTACCACAATGCAGTAATATAGGTACCTATTACTACACTAAATAGAGGCTTGGCCAAGATCTTATAAATACCTATCTTGGTCAAGAGCTTTAGAGAGGATTTTGGAGGGAGTGTTGAGGGAAAAATATTAAGAAATTTTGAGAGTTTGAAGAACATTTGAAGAAAGTTATGAAAAGAGGGAATAATAATTTAAAAAATGGCGTATGTAAAAAAGAGTTGGGGAAAATTTCTTTAGTAATAACAGATTTAACGGAGAAATTTTCAAATATCACTTCCTCTTGAAGAACATGATAACCTTTTTTGTGATTGTCACTTATTTTTTTTCCCTTTATTTTTGTCTTTTATGAATATTTTTTTTCATTTATTTATTTATTTTTTTACTTATCTTTGTGTTATTCTCACTTGCATTTTTATTTATCTTATATATTGATGTTTTTATATTCTTTTATTTACGAATAAACATAATTTTTTTATACTTTCATGTTTAACACATGAAAAGTTATGTAAAAACATTGAAAGTATATGAAAGTAATAAGCAAAAAAATATATAAAGTAATAGAAAATAGATGAGATGTGGTATATAAACTTAAAAAAAAAAAAGAAAAAAAAGTGATAACGGGAGTAGTAAATGCTTTTAGGTTGAATGCATAAAATTTACTTGAAAGAACAAAAAGAAAAAAAAGATAGATGACTTTAGAATATTAGAGTTGTTTTAAAATAATAAATTTATATTGTTCATAATATGAAATTATTAAGTAAAATTAAATTTTATTTTAATTTTTGACTCAATTTTAAATATATTTTCAAATAAGATGAAATCACTTTGATATTATTTTAATTTTTTAAAAAATATTTAAAATTTTTTAGAGTATGAAATCATTCAAGAGAGATTTTTTTGTTATTAAAAAATTATTTTAAAAAATAATAATATATATTTTAAGCTTTTGAAAAATATGAAAAAATCTCAAGAGAGAAGTTTTTATATTTTTAATATATAAAAATTACTTAATATTTTAAAAAATATAAAAAAAACTCAAGAGAGATGTTTTGATGTTCTTTAATAATAAAAAATTATTTTAAAATATAAGTTTTTCAATTTTTTAAGAGTATGAAAAATCTCAAGAGAGTAGTTTTTATATTCTCTAATTTAAAATTTATTATTAAAATATATATTTAATATTTTTTAAAAATATAAAAAGATCTCAAGAGAGGATTTTTATATTTTTTATATTTTAAAAAATAAAAATATATTTTTAAAAAAATCTCAAGAAAAAATTTTTACTTTTTAATATAAAAATTATTTTTTCAAAATAATGATATTAAATTTTTTTTAAGATATGAAACAATCTCAAGAGGGATGTTTCATATTTTATAAGACTTATATTTTTCGAAAACAATACAATAAAATATATATCTGAAGTTTTTAAGAGGATCTTAATAAAAAAAATTCATTTCTTTTAATATAAGCATCACATTTTTCTTAAAAGAAAAATATTACTTTGTTTGAAATGATAAGAAAATCCAAGAGATTTATATTTTTTAAAATATTTTATTTATATAACCCTTAATTTATTTTTATTTTTAATTAATGATTCCATAATAGTTGAATTTAAGGCTTAGATTTAAATATCAAATATTAATTATTTGTTTGCACTAGGGTCATAAAACTTCAAAATTATTTATATGTTTTACATAATATAGCTATGCATATGCATCAAAATTCACATAAATCACAAAAAATATATATTTTGAGGATTAGGAGCCGAATAAGAGTGAGATCTCCACATTTTTTTATCATACAAAATATTTTAAAATTAAAAATTAAGTAAGAGTGAAATCTGTATATTTTCTCTCATAAAATGATTTCAAGAATTAAAAGTGAAATAAGAGTTAAATCTTTGTATTTCTTAAAATATTAAAATTTTACTTATTTTTATATTATGTTTATTTCTTTTCAGACATATTTTTTAGAATTAATTGGTACTAATTTTTTGACATCTTGGGAGTGTTAACAGTTTCCCACACTTAATCGACTCCCAAACTCATAATTTTAATTTTAAAAAATTAATATTATTTTATTTATTTTTAAAAATAAATAAATTTTGATATTTAATTACATCATAAAAAGAATTGATTCTAACTTTTTTATTTTTATTTTTTTATTTTTTAAAAAATTATCTAAAATATATATATTTTAAAATTACTTCAAGAATTTGACCCGTCCAAAATAAATTATGATAGTATCATTGCACCAACTCAACCTGGATTCAAGATGTACGTCCTTATATCCACAATTGTCTTATCTAGCCTAAGTCTCCTTCCATCTCTAAGATAACTATAAATTACAGGAAACTTTTTAGATAATTATGTGCATACAAATCAAGAGTACGCATATATGATGTTTAAAATATCTATCATAAAATTTATAAAAGACATATGTGCAATTTATTTACATTTTTAATATTTTTTAATATTATAATATTGACATCATCAGTAGAGTTTTTTTTTTTAAAAAAAAAATATCTCAATTATGAGAAGATAATAATGCACGAAAACATAACGAAAGGGAGAATACCTGAGTGAAAAAGACGAATAGAGTGAGAAGTTTCATGGCCCTGAAGAACATCCTGCTTAGGTAGAAGTAATCGAGAGACCAGCAAAGTAGTATCTGTTCCCTCCTTGGCTGAGACAACTGAGAGAAACTGTGAAAGTACGGAAAATTGGTTGAAAGGCTTCTTCGGCCGCAGAGAATAAAAGTGCCGATCCGTGTAGAGAGCAGCCACAATACTGCTCTCATCAGCCACTTCTTCGGGTGTTGCAATGTCTCGCGTATCAGCCTTCCCACCTGCGCACATTCGTTTATGTAAGAAGACCAAGAACACCTTTTAGTTTTGCTTTGGGAAGGATGCTTTTACTAATTTGATATCAATGCAGGAAACACGACGTACTCCTCTCCGTACTGGCTTTTCCTTTGGGAGTAGGTTGGGAGATAGGTGCTCTCATAAATACCAGAAAATTCTGGAACTTGAAGATAATGTTAAGTTCGCAGAGCATACAATCTTTCTTTTATTGGAGGAGGTAGTGAGAAAAGGAAGAAAGTCTTTATTACTTTTATCATGTTGTGTTGGGTACTAAATTAATTTGCCAATAAGACGATCGACAAATAAACCATGCAAAACTTACAAGCTGTGGAGTTCCGACCATGGAAGCTGAAGACCGAAAAAATAACGCAACGGGATCGTTTTCAGACATTTCGGAGACATCCACCACCGAAGGCAAGAAGGTGTCGCAAATGGCGGCCAGAGACTCCATTTCACGACAGGAAAGGCAGCAATCTCCTGATCCCCACAAGAACTTATCTCCTTCAACACAACTTAGCTGCTCAGTCGTCCTCTGCTCTCGTTTCATGGCACTCTTTTGCTCCGTACTTGATGATAAAGATGAAGTGCCCTTGTGCGGCTTCCCTGCATATGATTAAATACAATCGAAGATGAGATGGACAAAGAGAAATAAGGCAACGTGTGGCTACCATGAGGAACCAAATTGTTAATATTTTATTTAATTTGTTTATAAAAATGTGATATTTAAATTTTATTAATAAAATTTTTAATTAAAATGATTAATTTATATAATTTTTTATTTCACACACAAAATTTTTATTAATTTTATTTTTAAAAAATATTTTATAATAATACTATTAGAGGTATTGTTAATAATATTTTATAAATAATATATTCATGTATTTGAAAATTTTTAATTTTTTTTATAAAATTTAAAATTTGAAGTGATGATTTTATTTGTATTTATAATTTTTTTATGAAAATTTTTAGCTTACCAAGTAGAACTAAATCATTAATATCATATAATTCATTCTTTATAATTTTTTTAAGATTATAACAAAATCTTTTCAAATCATCATCATTAAAAGAGCATAGTTTTTTTTAAATCATTCATATATATATATATATTAAATTATTTAAATTAATTTAAATAAAAAATGATTTTTTCTTCACAAACTACAAATTTTATGTTAATTTCACTTGTTATTTTTTAATTAAAATTATAATTAATAAAATTATTTTTTATAATTAAAAATGGATAAATTAGATTAAATTACAATTTAATATATATATAAATATTTCACATTTTATGTAATTAATAATATTTAAAAATAAAATAAAGTATTTATCACATCCATAAGTTTGATTTGTTTTTTAATATAGTAAATAAATCATATTTAAAAAATTAATTTAAAAATGTTTTATTTAAAAATAATTAATTTATACAAAATTATTAAAAAAATTTAATAAATTTAAATAGAGTCCCACTTGAAAATGTCATCCCGCCCTCTGCTTTAATAGTGGTGTCAATTCACGCACCTTCCAAAATTAATGTGCCACAACGCTACCTCCTTGACGTACTCAACCTCTTGCTGTCTTGGATATGAATGATGGTTTACATTTTTTTCCTTTTGTGTTTTCTTCTACTTAACAAAAGGAGAATATTTGTTGGAAGGATAAAAAAGGATCAAAGAGTTAGGCATGCATGCCTCGTGTAATTCCCTTCTTTGCCTTAACCCATGTTCCACAAGTTCATAATTATAACAAAACAACATGCTGCCATCTTTTCATGCCTTCTACAAAGTACTTCAATGACTGCGTATAAGTCATTGTCTCATAGAACTTCACCATATGGCACTGATGTTCTCTCTCCAACCAATCGAAACTCCGTCAAATAATTAAATGCAACGGAACATGTAGAGACCGACCCAACAACACACGCACATGCTGAACTAGAGCCACCTTGGGAGACCAAGTCAAAGCATATGACTTTATAAACAAACAGTCACTGTCCATATGCATAAGAATTTCAACTCCTTTAAAAGTGGGATGAGGTCCAATTTAGAAAAAGAATCCACTAAACCGCTACCAACTACTTTCCCTCATTGAAGGAGACGGTGTCTCTCATTCGCATTAATTCATCTTGTAACTTTTGTTACTCAAAAGGTTAACTTAATTAGGTATAAAACCCCTCTGCATTTTAATTCCTTAATTTCTAAGTTTTTCCCATAACCAATTTCTAATCAAGTTTGATCTCTGATTGCTTTGATCATTATTGATATGAATTTCTCATCCTGAGTTGGTTCTTAATCTCAATAGTCATGTGCATTACATCTTTCAATTTCAAGTAACATTATAATTCCATCACATTAATTAGCAATTTAAAAGTTCAAACCAATCAAAAACCCAGATGTACTCTCCTCTTTTGTCCTCTTCTAGATTCACTCAATGGGCTCATAACAATTTCCATATCTATGTAATAGTCCGATTACTTCATGTGAGATTTTGTAATTTTTTGGTTCAACTCCTAATACTAAAGGGCTAGGAAGAACCCATTGCTTATCCTATGTTTCTGTTGAACGATCTCTATTTGTGTAATACTAATTGGTCTCACCAATTTTTTAAAATGAGATTGACCATCATTAACTGAATTTGTTTTTTAAAAAATAAAATTTTAAGTTCAACACTTGGGGGAGGATTAATACATCAAAATATTTAAAAATTGATACTATTTGAATTATATTTTAAAAATTAAATTTAAAAAATATTTTGATCAAAGTATTCCAAATTTGGTACTAATTGTGTTAAATGAAGAAAACGTAATATAAGAAAGAATTAGTGTGTTTTACTTATTGTATTAAATTTTATTGATAAAACTTATACCGATGTGTTAATTGATATGTAGTGTGATAAATAGTTGTAAATATAAAAAATAAATGTAAATTTTTATTTGAAAATTATAAAAATAAAAAAGTATTAATTTTAATTAGCTTTTAAATTTTATTACACATTAATTTAAAAAATATTTGATCAACTTTTATTACTTCATTTACTTATAAAATTATTAATTTCTGTGAAATATAAAACAAATAAAAATATCCAAAATGTCTTTCTACAGGATTCAAATGAAACAATGGAGAAAGTATAGTTTTAAATAAATTAATTAATAAATGATATATACATCTTTTCATGATTATCAAAAAAATATAAGAAAAGAGTATTTTAAAATATTTTAAAATGAAAATAATATTTAAATAAAATATTAAATAAAATTTACAATAATGTTTAAATATTTTCCTTTATTGCAGTTAAAAAAATTATGAAAACAGAGTCATTTTTAAATAATTAACGCTTAAAAAAATATTTCAATACAATTTAACTAATATTTAACTAATAAGATATCATATTGAAATATCTTTTATTCGCTGATTTTCAACTTGCCATTGAAAAAATTCTATTTATTAATACAAAAATAATAAATTGTAATTAAAAATATATATATTTTTATAGTTTTAAAATTTTTTAATGAATTGTGAAAAATTCTTACTTTTTAAGTATTTCAAATTATAAAAAAAATTTAATTGAAGGTGAAGAAAAAACACTTCCTTCATTTACACTTTCACTTTTATATTTTTATTATAATAAAAAAAAGTTCTTTTAATTCATAAAATAAGATTTCTTTTTTTTTTTTAAATATTAATGTGTAAGAAATCCTGCCAAATAGATTGGACTTATTTTTTTCTCATGATTTATTAACTTTTTTTAAATGTTTATTTAGTTTAGATGGAGGAATTTTTAAAGCTACTTAGAGATTTTTGTTAAAGTAAAATATTAATAAAATCATTCAATTTAATAGATAATGAGAATGATCTCAACTTCAACAAACCGACTTAGAATGAAATGAAGTGCCCGAATTAAAGCAGTTTGCTCAACTAAATTAGGCGGCCATTTGACGATGACATTGCACCGGCTAATGAAGTTGGGATTTAAATGGCGACATTGACTTGCCATCGACTTTTCTCGCGAGACAATGATACAAGTGATTTGATTGGACTAAAAGTCCAGCTAACTGGGCAGAGTTCGATGAGCTTCATAAAAGGATCTATAAGTATCAGCGTCACTGAGATGAACGAAAATACTATACAATCTTTAATTACAGTAAATTAAAAATTAAAAAAAAAAAAATCTGCAAAGATTGATGTGAGATATCGAGTAGATTGCATAAATAATGAGTGTTGCATTAATGTTGCACTACTTGCTGCAATGCTGTGATACAATATGAATAAAACCCATGGAAGTGGCTGTTTTTTATTTTTATTTCAACTGATTCTCAATTTTCTTTTACAAGTGATTTTCCGTCTTTTCAAAATAATAGCAATAGCAAAATGGAAGGTGCATTTAAAATTGCATGTCTTTTCTTTTCTTTTCTTTTTTTTTTTTTTAAATCTTTTCTCCCTTCTAAAGAATTGCAAGCCACAAATCACGAACCATGGAGATAGAGAATTTATTGCAAGAGAAACAAATCAAAACATATCTATGTGGTGTTTTCATGCGTTTTTTTAATTACTATTATTATTATTATTTTTATATTTTTTTATTATTAGTCAATATTTTTAATTCAAAGTAATCTATTAATCTTAAATTATTAAAAAAAAAATAGAAAGGAGAAGTCAAAAACGTGAAATGAATGTTTATTACATGTGGTTAAATTTTTCAAATTAATATTTGCTATATTTACATGTGGTTAACGTTTTCTCTAGAGTTAGGATGATCGAGGATGAAGTCAAAAGTAGTTTAAGATCAACCTGGAAGTAAGAAAAATATTTTTGATTTAGATTGATAAATTTTGAAATTGACTTTTTGTTAGTTTTTTATATATATATTTTAAAAATCATTGCTAATCTTTTTTTTTTTAGTGATTGATCACCAAAATTACTTTCACTTTTTAAAAATAGTTTTTGTAAAAAAATCAAAAAAAGTGAAAAGATTAAAATTTTTAAGAAAATGATATATCTTATTAAGAAATCTATAAGTTCGAAAGTTATTTACATGTGAGAAAAGATTAGAATTCTCGCAATGCCTTAAAATCAATACTAATTAAACAAAAATATATTCTATCAAGTGATTTGATAGAAACTCAAAATTGACTCGCATTCTTAAAGAATACATAATAAATATGAAGAATACTTTTTAATAAACATATGAGATGAAAATTTTTGATTATGACTATCATCATATCTTCATTTCCAAAATGATTTTAGTTAAAATCAGAGTATCGATTATCTTTTTATCTCTAAATATTGAAAACATGCATTAAAAGGATCTTATTTTCTTGAAGTAATCAAAAAATGACCAAGATAATGCATTTTGGATGGAAAACAAGGCTATAAATATCTTCATATCTCATTTTTTAAGATAAGAGAGTTTTGTTTAAAAATCAGTGAAAAAACTATCATTCAGCCACATCATTATAAAATTCATTTTATATAAAAATCATGGGAATGCAAATATAATAATGCTAAGCATTAATATAAAGAAATCAAGAGATACCCAAGAAAGGATTAAAACAACAAAAAAGTGAAGTTTTTAATTAATTGATTAATTTTTTTTAACAAATATATCAAGTAATTAAAATAATTGGAATATTTGAAATAAAAACTTATACTTGTTGTTCGCTATACAGGTTCAACTTCCCACTATTCCTAAAATAATAACTAAAAAGGAACCTAAAAACTTTTAAGTGCTTCAAAGCTTACTTACTCAAACTTACAATGTATTCTAAGCCCATCTTCCTTTATCAGAAGTGAAGGTCCTTTCTTCTTGGATCTCAAGTCTATTTATAGCTGAATTTATGGGTAGTAATCCAACAAAAGTCTGAAAAATGTGGGATGCTTAAAAGAGATCATATGCATTTACCATTCCTCTATAAGGCATAGGTGTATGGTTTCTGTGTCTTGTACATCTTTTCTTGGGTTATCTATATTCTTTTGGCTTTTTTTTTTGGTTGGTTCTGAAATGTTGTAGACATTTTCAATCTTTGAATCAACACTCTTATCTCTAATGTTGAACTTGGCTTGAATTCATCCATCGTGATTCATTATCTTTATACTCTTCATACTTCTTTTAACAAATCATCAGGACAATCTTTAAGACTGATATTTTCCATCCTTTCTCTTAGAATGGGGGTTATTAGGTTAGGAATTTCACTATTTGAGTTCCATTTGTCCTTCGTGACTAAGCAAATTCTTCTCAAACCATCAAGATTGTTATCTTATCCATTCCTTATGCTTGTTCAAGATATATTATGTTCGAGTTTATAACTATATCGTTTCCATCCTTGATCGAGATTCTCTTTAATCAAGGCTTAATAAGGTCGAGATTTGTCAAGGTTAAGATTTTCGTTGCAAGCTTAGCATTCTATAGGTAGTCATAGCGACTATTCTTTCTGACATATAAATGGCTATTTACAGCTCATCATTAACCTATATCCTAACGATTCACGTCCATTTCTTAGAACACGTGGCATAGATTTTATTATGAATCTTTTTGTTTCCTCATACTCCTTTAAAAGCCTTTTTCATTATCACTTTACATTCTCTTTCCTTTCTCGCTCATCTTTTTCAATAATCAATCACCATCCTATTACATCTTCTTTCTTTGGTGAGTCTTTTTGCTTTTTTTCTTTGTTTTTTTTCATGGCTAGAAATTTAGGGCCTTCTTCCTACACGAATGATGATTTTTAATGGGTTAAGAATAACTTTTTCATTGTTAAATACGTCTAACTAAAGTCGTCCTTTTCTTTTGATAGACCATGAGCTTGTTGTGAAGGCTAGATTATAATTTTTGAAGATGCTTTATAAGATGGCCAGGATCTACTATTCATCCTTATTTCTGCAATGTTTATATGTGATTTAATGTCTCTCCTTCCTAATACTACCACATGCTTGGAGATGAATAATCGTTTTCATCTATAAGCTTTTCACCTTAAATTACTCGAATATTTTTATTCCTTATTTTTCCAAGTTCTTTGAATTAAAGACTAATAAAGATGATAATGATTCAAAAAATAAGTTTTACTATTTTAGTAGCATTAGACCAAACTTTTTTCGAAAGGCTTGCCTTTGAAGTATTGCATAACAATCTTTCTATAACTTCTTCAGAAAATAAAGTTCTCACACTCTAAATCTATGATATTAAACTTAGTAAAGAAAATGAAACAAAGGTGTTTTGTTGTTAGAAAAGGAAAGCTATTTGCTCTATAAAAAAAAACTTCTCTTAAATTAGGTCTACTAATTCCATCAGCAAAAAATAAAAAATAAAATAAAAATAATCTTTTCTCCTTTAATGGAAGGCGTCATTTATGGGTGTTGCCTCGACAAAAATGGCGTGTGCACGCCATCAATCTAAGATTTCATGGACGAATTATGTAAAATTCTTGATTTTTAAAATCCTCTGGATAATCTCTAAAAATTTGTAAAATACTTCTATAAATGCATATTCTGTGTTTTATTGTTCATGTCTTGGTGTAACTCGGTATTTTCCATATTAGGATTTTGATGTCATGAATGACCTGATGAGTGATTAGAAGTATGTCTAGGTTTGGATCTTGTTGAACAACTCAATGACTGGTTTTGGCCTAAATTAGAAAAGATGTATGTCTACCCAATGAGTGATCCGAGCAGATAAAAGTTGGGCTGAATGCAAGTCAAGAAAATCATATCTCCACTATCAAGTCAGCATTCCACTAAGTCATTTTGAAAATGTCTCTTTTGATAAATTTATTATATAGGTGCTAACTCATGATTTCGCCTATGACCTAAAGATGTAGAAAGGTTACATTTTTTGTATGTTACCCCTTAGTTTTCTAGATGAATAATTGTTTTCAGTTTAAAGGGTTATGAAAAAGTCTTTTCTTCTTTCATTCCACTTTCTACAAAAAGAAGCCTCTAAATCCTTTCTCAGCAAACCTAGAGCCCTCCATATTCATCTTTGTAGTTCCTTATATTAGGTGAGTCTTTCACTATCTTTTTCTTATTTTCAATTCTAGGAAAATAGTTAAGAACCTAGGCCTTTCGACTTATACCACTAAGGATCTAAAATGGGTTAGGCGTAATTTCCCCATTCATAGATATGTAAAGCTTGAAGTCCCTTCTTTTTCTGATCTACCATGGACCTATCGTGAAGGCGGGGTCATGGTCTTTGAAGATAGTCTTGAAGGAGGCCAAGATCTACCCATTCACCCTTTATTCCAAAATTATTACTATTAATTCAAAGTGTTTCCTTCTTAGCTCATACCCAATTCTTGGTGCTGCATGCTTGCCTTCATATCAGCCCAAAATATTTTTCTAAATGCTTCCCTTCTAATAACAAAGGTTGGGCTAAGAAGTACTTCTAGGCCTTTTATCCTAAAATATATCCCTACCTAAACATCCAGAGTGAGCCCTTAAAAAGAATCCATAAAAAAAAATAAAAAATCTCGACCTAAAATCGGTCTTCCACTCTATTTGTGATCAAAAAGGTGTAGATAGCTTCAAAGATCACATAAATGATAGTAGAATAACAGTAATTAGAGCCATTCGACCTTGGTATAAAGTATTTAGGTTTCATAGGACTTCTACGTCAGTCAAAGACACATCGAGCTTGGGTCCTGAAGAAGAGCTTTCCTCGCATCTCTTAGAAAATCGAAATCCTAATGTCGAACAAATAGATCCTAAGCTAAGTCCTGCACTCGAAGTGGGTACACATCCTAATGAGAGGCAAACATAGAATCTTGAACCAATTACCAACCTCAAAATCCATGTGAATCCCTATGTGGGATTTAAAGCCTTAAGCTCTAAGTCTTCCACATCTCAGTATGGTCTTTAGGAGGGATGCCACACTAGGTCTTATAACCTTTTTTCTACTTATGATTCAAATATTTTATTCTTCTCTTTTTTGCTAACCTTTGGTGTTATGTTTTGTATTCTTAAAGAAGAAATGGCTCTATAACCCAACTATCTTAAGTCATTGAAGATCAATTATAAGAGGCCATGGACATGGCCTTGGGGAAACATGTCCCTAGAGGAAATCTTACTCCTAGTGCTACTACTAGACCTTAATAGTGGGGTTAGTCCTTATAGGCTACCCCCAAAAAGAAAGAGGCCAAAGCTAGCCTAAACGACACTGCTTCTACTATAAAAAAAAGGAAAAAAATGGTGGCTGTCACTTATTCAGCCATTAAGGGGAAAATAGATGAAAAAAAGAGCAACCCGAAGGATAGGGGTGCTAGGGATACATCCCAACACCTTCGAGTGTGCCATAATCACTTTCCTTAGAAGAGAAGTTTATGCAAGAATGGGACATACTCATGGAAAGATCCCTGAACTATCTTAATCTGGTTCAATAATGACTCTACAAGTCAGTCCTTCCCTAGAACAAAAAGAAGACAGAGGGGAGAACAATAACATATTTTTGGGCAACGCCATAATGTGCTTCAGAGAGGTAAGTATCAATCCTTTCTTGGTTTTTTTGAAAACATAATTGTAAATTCTTGAGTTATATTTTTCTTCCCTATTCCCAGTTTGCTCGAAGAATAGCTGTGCTTGTTAACAAGTACAATCACACAAGCATCGGCCTTTATTATTTTATGAAAGAAGTTGAGGCTATAAATGAGTTTGCCACTTATGCCATCAACAAAGTCCACATCTACATAGTTAAGGCCAAAGAATCTTCAAGTTAAAGCTAAGGTCGATATGCATGGGATAAAAGTAGAGCTAGCCTAGGTCCAGGCCAATGTGGAGGCCAAGATAAGTCATGTAAAGAATGAACTTATCCTGTAACATCTTGAAGAACTGAGGGTAAGTTGGGAAGAGGCACTATCTTATGCTATATATGGATGAGTTTAGGATGATAGAAGCTTATCAGGTTGAGATCAAAGAGCAAGGCTCTCACTTGTATTAGCCTATTTAAAGGTATACTGTTAAAGAGATTCAAGGCAAGCGTCCTGACTTGGACGTCTCCTGGGTGTAGGTGCTTCCTTTTGTAGAAGTTTCCTCCATCCATTTAGATGATCTTATGTCCCTTTGACTAATGATAAAGTTACAAAAAGATCAACTAAGGGGGGTTATTTGATTGAAATTGGAAGCTTCTACTCCTAGCGCTGGCCTATTTCAGGATGTGGTTGATGTTGAGGCTCGACCTGGGGCCTTGATTGTAAACTTTTTTCTTTTTTTTCCTTTTAGACTAAACTTTATTTTTGAAGTAATGAAATTTGTTTCTTCAAACTGTCCTCAACTTGCACTTGGAATAACTAGCATAATTATCATTAAAATATTAATTTAGAAATTATTAATTCTTTAACCATAACCTTGACAATTGCTGTTAAAGGCTTTGATCCCGATGATATACGTAATGATGGTCCTGATGAATGAATTGGATCAAAAATTCCAAAGACTCGAAGAATAAACTAGATTAAAAATCCTAATGTAAAAAGACTTAAAGAACTGAGTTGAACTTTATCAAGTAAATTGCTAATGTGGGGTTTATTTTCAGATCTGATGAAGCATAACATGATGTATCATCGATCTTATCGAACCTCGATCATGAGTCAAGTTTTAATTTACCTCAGTCTCACCAGATCCTGATAAGTTATGTGAAGCATGAACCCTGATAAGTCATGTAAAGTATGAACCCCAATGAGTCATCGGTAACATGAACCTCTGAATTGTTTATAACATGAACTTCACGATCCTGTAATATCAACCTTGATGAGTCATTCGAAGTATAAGTCCTGATGAGTCATTTATAACGTGCACCTTGATGGAAACTCCCAATCTTGCATAAGGTTGGATAGTAAATACTAGAAAGTCTAATGAAGAATTGTTACTTAATTTTGATCTTGGAGTGCTAACCTAGAGAATGCGTGTTTGATAAAGTTAATCTTTTTATGAGCAAAATTAGGTGTCAATAGTTAGTTGTAACCACATTCTTACAATGGTTGAGGCGTTTGGAGGAGAAGTAGTAGGAGCTTGATTAATAACTATTTCCATGGCAGGCCACAACTCATTTTCTTCAAATATTCAAGTTAGTATAATCACCTCATTTTCTTCAACTATTCAAGTTAGTATAATCACCTCATTTTCTTCAACTATTCAAGTTAGTATAATCACCATTATATTGGATGATTTGCAAAATGAATATGAAAAGGGTCAGAAATAAAAGGAACATAGATAAGATTTTGGAAAAAGAAATAAAAAAAACATATGACGTAAGAAAATTTGAAGATTCAGAAGAATGTGATGAACTAGAGCTATAAGGTTAGTAACATACAAGAGAGGCATTGGGGATTAAGTTAGGATTAAGAGTAGGAAGTGTGAGAAGTCGTAAGGATTTAAAGTCTTAAATTAGTAAAGGCTTGGAATCACCATATGTTAAGGGGTTAGTGCTTTTAGATGCTATTTCATAATTTAAAGAGGACTCTTGAGGTGGTGTAGGTATGTAAATAGAGTTATATACAAACTAATAAGGATTTGCAGACTCTTACTACTTGGACTTTGGCAGAGCTAAGGTCTCAACTATAAAAATCATTAATGTGAAAGATTTGGAGTCGCCACTAATCTTTTTAAGTGTGATTGATCATCATTATAAAATAAAGATAAAATAATCTTTTCTAAATATATGGGTTCTAGAGTTGATTATTCTTAGAGAAGGGTTAACACCCATAAAGCTTCTAAAATTAGTATTGGTTTACATTTTTTGCTTATGTTTAAAAAAATTTATGTGATAGATATTTTTAAAAAAGAATAAAGATGTCACACTCAATCCACTTTTTTATTCTAAAAATGTTTTTAGGGCAAAGAAAGAATTTTGCACTCACTTATTATGTTCTTTCTAAAAAATGGGGATACATATACATACATACATACATATATATATATATATATATATATATATATATATATACATACATACATACATATATATATATATGCATAACCATAAAATTATTTTTTAATTATTTTTTATTCCTCCTTAAGTTTCACCATTTTAAGTTTCAAATGATTCTCATGTTCCTCTTTAGTCCTTGAATATACAAGAATGTCATCAATAAAAACAATAATAAATTTATCCAAACGGAATTGAAACACCTTATGCATCAAAGTCATAAATGTAGCTAGAACATTAGTTAACCTAAAAGGCACTACAAAAAATTCATAATACCCATATCTAGTTCAAAAAGCTACTTTGGAACATCTGGTTTAATATTTTAAGTCGATAAATAAAAATTTTAGAAAATACTTATGCCTTTTATAAATAGTCAAACAAGTCATCAATCCTTGGCAAAGGATATTTCACTGTCACCTAATTCAATTGTCTGTAATCAATCACCATCTCAAAGTCCCATCCTTCTTTTTCATAAATAAAATAAGAACTCCCCAATGTGAGACATTATGTCTTGTAAACTATCCGTCTAGAAATTATTATGATTGTGCCTTTAATTCTTTCAATTTCACTGGAGCCATTCTATATGGGAGTACAGAAATAAAGCAATTCTTAGAATAAGCTTAATAGTGATTTTACCTCCTTATCAGGTTGTAACACTAGCAATACCTTTGGAAATATAAAAGAAAACTGATTTACTATAGGTATAATAGTTAAAGTACTATTAATGTTTCTAGTATCTATCGCATGTGCCAAGTAAGCTTCACACTCATCCTTAATCATTCAGAATACTTTTATAGATAACACAAGACAAAAGATAATAAGAGCTTGGTCCTTTTGGAATGTAACTCTAACTTGGTCGAATGCCTTTAACATAACTTATTTTATACAGTAATTAACCATAACATGGTATTTAGATAACCAGTTCATCCTTAAAATCACAAAAAATTCTTGAAGAGGTAATACAACCAAATCAGCATGCAATAAAGGTGTACCAATGTGAACATCATAATCATGGTATATTCTATCCATAGTTACTGTTCACTTAAAAGGGTAATAACACTTAATTTATAATCTAAAGGTTCATGATTATTATTCCACCTATTGCATGATTGAAGAAAATAAATGAATGAGATGAACCAAGATCTAGTAGTGCACGAACTTTTAAATCATAAATAAAAATTTTACCCGTGACCACTTTTGGTGTAACTGTAGCTTCTTGTTTGTTCTTGGAATAGATCATAGCATAATTTCGTGGTCGAGAAATCTGGCCCTCAGATAAAATATTTTTTCCACTAGTTGTGGTAGTGCTACCTCTCCCCTAGCCTTTAACAAGTGTAGAATATTTACTTGCTCTTGAAAATTCCATATAAGGTTTTAAAGTAGCTCTACCTCTGCCACCTTTTGCTTTTCTAACCTTCTTAGGATAATCTCTAAACATATGATGATAATACTCACATAAATAATAGCTACCTATTAAGGTTTTGTGTTCACCAATATGATATCTTCAGCAATGTGTGCATGCTGCTCTTTGTTCACTAGTCATTTTACTCTATTACAAACTGATGGATAGTAAGAACTTTTACTTTTATTGGAATAGCTACTTCTTTCCCTGTACTATACTCCAAAGTTTTTCTTCATGCTAAGCCTTTCATTAAAGTCTCTTATAGCTTTATTTGCTCCTTTTTTTGCTGGCAATTGCTTAAGCTTTCCTTCTCAAGTCTTTCTATTCTAATTGTAATTGTCTTTAATTTCATGAAGCTTTCAAAATAATTGGCTGTTATCTTACTTCTAATCTCATAGTTCAATCCCTCTCCAAACTTTTTACATTTGTCTTTCTCTGAGGCTACCATGAATGATGCATAATGTGACAATTGATTGAACTTTACTTTACATTCAACTAAACTCATGTTTTCTTGCTTTAAATTTAGAAATTTTTTTTTCATCTTTGTATGCTTTTGGCATACAGTTGTTTACGAATTTTCGAACAAAATCATCCTACATAAGTATTGAAGGTTAAGTATCACAACCAAATATAAGTTTCCATTAATCATAAGCACCTTCTCAAAGTAGATGCTAAATAATCAAACTTCTCTTCTTGGGTGCACTTCATCAGATTCATTACCATTTGAGTTCACTTCAATAATGTTTTTTACCACTATTGGGTCTATAGTACCATTAAAGTCTATAAGTCCTAGTTTTCTCAATTAATCATAAATTATTTCCTTAACATCATTTGAGCCTTAAACTTTTAGTTCTTAAGATTGTGGTCTAAATTGGGTTGGAAGAGCATATGGTGGTGGGGATGGCAATGCTTGTGAATGTGCATATAATCTGTATCTTTTTGTTTGTGGATACATATATGATTTGCATAAAGCCTTAATAGAGTACAGGTCGACATCCTTTTCTCTCTTCTATGAACTATTTTCTTCTATGATCTTATAAAACATTTCTATAACAAGTGTTAATTAATTATAAAGTATAAGTATACCCTAATGAAACTATGACAAGTGTCAATTGATCACAAAGTATAAGTATACCCTAATAAAACTATATCAATGTGCATGTATGTGCCCCTTGTAGGACCCTATCCCTACTTTGATATCAAAATGAAAAGAACATAAATTAGTTATAGATTTATGAAGTCTATCTCATCATATCATGTCATATCATTATAGAGGATCACTAATTTTTTTTTTATACATATGTTATAATCATGTAGCATTCAAATAATGTTTCATGTGAGGGAAGTCAACATTCATATATTGTACAAGTAAGTTAGTCTATGAAACTTAAGAAGTCTTCTTTTACATCACATCTTACATCACATGTCTTAATCTTTTTGATACATATACATTAATGCAAACTGCCCACTACCACTAAACATACAAAAGTGCTTAAGAGGAAAGAATGTAGGAGAGGATAAGTCATTAATTTGTGCTCTATATGGTTTTTAGAGTTTATTGAGGATTTTCCTTTTTGATTTTCTTAATCTAAAAATTTATTTGTGATTTAATAAGTAACAGCTAAGTAAATATTATCGATATCCAATTTTTCCTCAGTTAAAAATAACATATGAGAAGTATCACGTCACCTTGTAGTTTAAAGAATAGCAACTCGCTTTTGGGTAGACTTTGAAAAGAGACACTTAATGGGGTTTGTCAATGGAGAAACTAAATTTCTAGAAGAAACAATGAGAAGGAAACTCAAATGAGTTTGAAAGAGTCACATGGCTTCAAGATGACTTTTATTTGAGGTCTTCCTAGATTGCCGCTAGGACATTCTTCCCATGAGCTTAACAAATTTTTTTCTTAGGATTTTGAGTTTTCTTTCAAAGGGAAAGTCTTAGTACAAGCCTAGAAGTGTCTCAAGAAAAGTAATATGAAGCTAATAAAGGGTTTGAAAAGTCTTCTTACATTCAACATTTTAAAATAACACTTTTCCTAAATAAGGAAGAGTTTACTAAGGTTTTCCAAATGAATCATAGGAAAGAGTCTCCTTATTAGTGTAGAGTGGATATTGAGATTTTGACATCTCTTAAGTAAGAAAAAATTCACTTAGTTGCTTATAGAAGAGTCTCTTTACACTTAACATCTTTAAAGTGAAACTCTTCCCAAGTATGGAATAGTCTACTAGAGTCTTCCAAGGTATGTTATAGAAGAGTCATTCTAATAGTGCAGAATGGATAAAATATTTAAGACAAAGAGGATAATTCATTTAGCCATTCGAAAGAAGGTCTCTTTGCACTCAACAATTTTTTAAGGATAATTTTCCCAGATATGGAAGAGTCTACCAAGGTTTTCCTAAAAAAGTGAAAAGAGGTTTTCTCAAAGAGAGGAACAAATTTAAAATGAAAATGTTGCAAGTTTAAGCATGGAATACCATTAATAAACAATTAGAAAATGTGCTTAAGAGGTTTTCTCAACAGATTTTCCTAATTGAAATCTGGTTGTGACATTTTTTGTAAATTTTATTTCTTTAATTGATTCCTTTTTTCCCAAGGTGTTTCCAGGTTTACAATTCATTTTTCTAGCATAAGAAAAATTATTGATGCATGTAGAACTCAAACTTGGAATTTGTCAAGAAAAACTTTGCTAGATGAGCCTTTTTTTAACCCAACAATAGCCCAAACGAGTCTTTAAATTCACAAATTTTCCATTTTTAGTTCACTTTCTTTCTTTAAACCTTTAAAGACATATTAAAGGTCATAATATTTTTCTTAAAATATCTTCCACTTGTTGGATATTGGTTATTCCAAGTGTTAATAGTTTTGTTTTTCTGAGAATAATACCATTATTATAGTCATTCTTGGAAGATCCAATCCTTTTTGAACAACAATTGTCACAACAGAGCCGAGGTTGGCAAAGTTGAAAGGGGCACTCCATTTCTTTACCATGAGAAATGTAGAAGAATTAGTCTTATTTCATGAGAAATAGTGAATCTTGAAATTCATTTTGGTTGTCTTATTAGTGAAAATCAAGAAAAGCAAAGAGTCACCACTAACCTTTTTTGTAGTGTAATTGGCCACCATTTTTTTTTTTTTTTTACTTTTCTTTCAAATCCTTTAAAAGAAATGAAACCAAAGAAAGGTAAAAGAAGAGTTTTGGCATTAGTCAAAGTTTATTGAGAAAATTAGTTCATGAGTCAGTTATGTGTGAGGAAGGATTAGCGCTCTTACTACGCTCAAACCAGTTAAAAAGAAAATATTCAATTGGGTGGTGAAAGAGATTCGAACTTGATTCCCATACAAAGCAACATATAGTTATAGAGAGAAAACCCACCATTTTGTTTTTAAAGAATGCATAAATGACAGAAACCTAGTTATCAAGATCGTTTTACTTATGACCTTAAAGGTTCACTTTCACCAAGTTCTTGAATCTTGAAAGAAATGCAAAGAAAGGGTCTTGATTTTTGGAATCATCAAGAAGCATCCAAAATAACATATTTTGAGTGAGGATTAAGAAAAGGCTCTTATAAAACAAACTAAAAAAGAAATGAAGTTTTGGGAGCAAAATTAGATGTCAACAATTGCTATTCTTTGTTCAACGCTCTAAGCTATTAGACTTTGAAAAAAGACTTCAAGACACTAATTTTGCAGATTCTAAGAGAGACTAATTATTATTATTATTATTATTATTATTATTATTATTATTATATATATATTTGCACATGATTCAAAATTTACATCCAAAAATCATAAGGGCGATTTCCATGGCACGTGTTCATTAAGATCACGTGATTGTCCTCTACCAGGGTACGAGCTCAACTTACCTCTAGACACCCTTTATGGTACGATGAATGTGGCACAGAAAAGGACTTACAATGTTAGTCTCCATGACTTCAACGTGGTATTTTTTTGAAACCCACATAATGGCTCCTATACTAGAGATCATTTTTGGATGCCCTTCATGAAAAGATAAATATGGTGCCAATGTGGACCTACGATATTAGTCTTTGCTAAAATTATTAAACTTAATATTTGAGTTAGATCTAAAATCCGATGTGAGGTTTATGCCAATGACACCTAGAATGTAAATGTTACTCGTTGTTAAGGTTGAATTAATCATGTCTCACATTAAGGATGTAGTGCTCGATGAGAAGTAGTTATCTAAAGTAGTGTTAGGGCCCAATGTAGGGCATGAAAGTAGCCATATCTAATGTAGCATTAGTACTTGATTTGGGGAATGAAAGCAGCCATATCTAGGTAAAGGTGCCTAGTATAGGGTGTGAAAACAGCCATACCTGAGGCAGTGTTACTGCCTGATATGGGGTATGAAAGTAACCATATCTAAGGTGGGGGTTTCTCAATTTGGGGCATGAAAGCAGCCACACCTAAAGTAGGGTTAGTCTGAACACCTGGTGTGTGGTATGAAAGAAGTATCTAATGCAAAGGGAGGAGTGCCCGAAGTGGGGTATGAAAGAAGCCACATCTAAGGTGGGGTTGCCTAGTATAGGCTTGAAAGCAGCTACATTTAAGGCATAGTTTCCTATTGTGGCGTTGCCTAGTATAGGCATGAAAACAACTACATTTAAGGCATAGTTTCCTATTATGGGACATTAAAGCAACCACATCCAAGGCCGGGGGGGGGGGGGGGTGTGTGCCTAACGTAAGCCACGAAAGCAGCCATCTTTAAGGGAAGGGTGCCTGGTATGGGGCTTGAAAAGCCATAATAGAGGCATAGATCCTGATGTGGCGCAGGAAACCAACCACATCTGAGGCATAACTAAAACCAAATGAAAGGTAGAAAAATAGTCCTATTTAAACTAAGCACGCAGTACAAGGTTAGAAATCGGTCGTAGCTAAGGCATAATGCCCAATGTATGGTAAGAAACTATCCACATCTAAGGCATAATTCAAACTAGATGAAAGGTAGGAAACCAGTCTGATTTGAGGTCGTAATGCCTGATGAGAAGCACAAAAATAGTCTCATATGAGGCAATGTAAGTACTCAGTATAGGGCATGAAAGCAATCACATCTAAGGCAGAACACAAGTTGAATTTATTTATTTATTATTTTTTTCTTTTCATTTATTTTTGACTCCTTGGTGATGTGATTTCACCTAGAGTTTTTGATTTTTGCCTTTTACTCAAGCAATTCCTTTCATTGCTGGCCAATTTTATGATGTGTAATCAGGTAAGCCATTGATCCACTATGCATAAAATGTAGATGACACACTTTGATAATAAAGTAAAGGCAGTACATAGAGAAGAACATTGTCCAAATGACTTTATTCATATATAATAAAAAGATTGCATATTAAAAGTATAATGAAAGAGAAGATGTTTTTAGTGATGTCCACTTTACCTAGTTACATAAGTTTAAGCTTACATGGACAATTTTAAGGAAGAGAACGTATAAGATGCCTCTTTCCCTCATCGAGTCTTTAGGCATAATAATTTTTTATCATATTAAAATTGAAAGAATTGGGTAACTCTCATCATCCATCTCTGGCAGTATGAGTGCGCCTCTAGGGAAAGCTATTTTTACAACATATAGGCCTTCCCAATTTGGTGCCCACTTGCCCTAGGGATTAGTGACATTATCTAGGATTCTCTTCAACGAAGTAACCTTCTTTGAAAATCTAGAGATGTATTGTCTTGTTCTAAGCTTTTTCTATTCTTTCTTAGTATATCTGCCCATCATAGAGAGCATTAAGCAATTTATCATTAATGAAACTAAGCTACTTACATCAAACCCAAATCCAATCAACTTCTTCTAATTTTGCATCTTTTAAGACCTTAAAAGATTGCATTTCAAGCTCCATGGGGAGAACAACCTCCGTGCCATGAACTAAAGCATAAGGAGTTGCCCTAACAGACGTCTAGTATGCGTATAATGCCAATAAGAAGATCTCATGCAAATCTTGATATGTAATGGTTATTTTTTATATGATATGTTTGATGTTTTTGTTTGCTACCTCGAATGTCCCATTTATCTTGAATTGTTTACATGTTTCTTCCACCGTTTGCTATTTAAATTCTTGGCATTAATTAAAATAATTCTTTTTGAAGGATTGAACTCACAAATTTCTCCGTTTTAAAAAAGTTTATCACTATTGGCTTATTTACTTGGATGAAGTATCATGCTTCAACCCATTTGATGAAGTAGTCAATAAATAGTATTGAATTTATGGCCATTTGAAGCTTCAAGAGTAACTGGACCAATCACATCAAAATCTCATTTAAAAAATGGCCAAAGGCCATTTGAAGCTTCAAGAGTAACTGGACCAATCACATCAAAATCTCATTTAAAAAATGGCCAAAGAGTGGTCATTATGTGTAAATTTAAAGGCAAGACATGAATCCTATTTGCATATATTTGGCACTTATGGAACTTCCGAACATATTGTAAGTAGTCTTTCTCCTTAGTGAGCTAACAATATTCAGCTTACTTATTTGAAATATTGCTACTAAAGTGGCCAAGATGTCTACCATTTGATTTTCTTCATTTAAGAGATATTAAAAATGTGCAACTTGGAATTTGATCAGCAGTTATTGCACCAATTTATAACATTTTTGAAGCTCGAGATTTCTTAATAACCATTGTCCCTTTAATTGGTACATGACTATGGCATAATCTCCATATATGATAACTTGTTTGATATTTTTATCGATTGTAGCTCTTAGGTCCATCATGCATGCCTTATATTCTAGGACGTTGTTGGTTGAGTAAAAGCCTAATCTTACAATGAAAGGACAATAATCTCTGGGGATTTTAATAATCCCCTTATTCATGCCCTAACGTGTTAAAAGCTCCATCAAAGTATATGATCCATCGAGGTGTCTCCTTTGTTGCCAAGTTAACTTGGCTTAAAAAGCCCTCATTAAGAAACTCAAATTTAATAAGAGTAGTCATCGATGGCTCTTTTAGCAAAAAATTCAGTGAAGGCACTTCCTTTGACACCTTTTTTGTGAAACATAACTTTTTCATATTCACACAAGAGTACTTAACACCTTATAAACTTACCAAACAGTGATGGCTTTTCCATCAAAGATTTTATGGGGACCAATTTTGCTATGATCCAAATAGAATGGCTGAGTAGATATTATCTTACCTTGTGAGCAGCCCATGTCAAAGCATAACACATTTTTTCAATCAATGAATATTTACACTCATAATCTGTGAATTTTTTGCTAAGATGGTAAATGGCATGCTTTTTTTTTTTTTTTCTTTTTTGGGTTTCAATAACTTGTGCCAATGTTTCCTACGAATTGGCATCAATATCATTAGATGAGAAAGGTACTTCTTTATTATATCAAAGGCTACTTGACATTCCATAATCTATTCTTTGGGATCATACTTCTTTAACAAGTCAAAAATAGGGTCATATATTTGTCAGTTGAGATATGAATCTAGATATGTAGTTAAGGCATCCTAAAAAACTTCTCACCCGTTTCACAATCTTTAGTGGAAGAGCTCTTATATAGCTTGAACTTTACCAAGGTCAACCTTAATACCTCTTTCGCTGACTATAAAACCCAAAATCTTTCAAATTGACCTTGAAAGTGCATTTACTTAGGTTAAGTCAAAGGTTTTATTGTTAGAGTCTTCCGAACAATATTTTAAAGTTTTTTATGTGGTCTTCATCTTTCCTAGATTTGATGATCATATCGTTCGCATAGACTTTTATCGATTTATGCATCAAATCATGGAACAGAGTCGTCATCGCGCTTTAGTATCTTACGCCAATATTCTTCGGGTTGAAGGGCTTTACCTGAAAGCAAAATGTCCCTCACATGATTACGAAGGTAGTCTTTTCCATATCTTCCGGTTCGATGACTATTTGGTTATATCTTGAATAGCCGTCCATGAAAGAAAACATGAAGTACTTTGCTACTTTGTCAACAACGTGCCTATATGTAGGAGCAGGAAATTATCTTTCGGACTTGTTTTGTTTAAGTCCCTGTAATCCATAAAAATTCAAATCCATCTATCCTTTTGACGTATCAAAACTATATTCGCTGCCTACTCTTGATACTTAGCAACCACAATAAATTTTGCCTCCAACAATTTTAGTAACTTTTCTTTGATTTTCAAATGTATTTTGGGCTTCATTCTTTTAGTTTTGCTAGATAAGAGGACATTTCGGCTTAAGTTGAAGTTCATACTCTACTATGCTCTTGTCTAAGCTTGGCACAACTTTGCAAGACCAACAAATACATCACTAAACTCTTGAAGTAAGAATCAAATTCTATTTCAGGTGTGGTGGCAGAGTGGTCAATGTTTCACTCCTTTTTCTCTTCATTTGTCCCTATATTTATGATCTAAGTTTTTTCTTGATGGATCAAAATCTCTCTTTCCTCATTTTGTAATTGCTTGAATAGTTCTAATGATAATTTGATTTTCTCCTCGATTTTGAGGTCATTTGTGAAAATGTCTTCCTTGCTTTGGTCCATTTTTAACATTGTGTAACTATGTTTCTTGGTATGAGGAGGAAAAGTTTTGATTTAGGATAAGATAATGAGTTTCATGAATGATAGAAAAATAAGGAATGAAATGAATTAGATGAGAAGAAAAGTACAATCTATTTATTACGTCCCTTAAAAGTTATAAAGGAACTACAAGTGCATTATAAGCCTCATCTCGATTACTTTAGTCCAAAATAGGGAGACCTACAGGTAGTCCCTAACCTGTGATGCTTATTTTCATACTATTTTATGAACAATCTGATGAGTCACTAAGGTGAGAATGGGTTCGCCATAAAGCCACCTAGTAGAGCAAAAGTTTCAAATGAATGTCTCACCATAGTTGATGACCTAAGTACCCTAAGCTTTCTTTCCTTCCTCAACTCTTTTTTGTCCTTTGAAGTTGGCCAATAACCAATCTCTCAACCTTTTGAATTGTCGATAGCTCTAAAGTTGTCGGGACACCTTGAAGGCATTTACCCAACCTTTTTCCGACTTGGCAACCTTTACCCAATGTTTGATTGATTTGAAATTGTAGGTTGAAAGAAAATTTCAATGGCTTCACATCTGCAAACTTTGTGATATTGGTGAAGTCCAATGTTTAAAACGCATTCTCCTTTTTATCAGAGGACCTTTAAGTAAGGAAGTTATTAATGACAAAGGTGATGATGTCTTTTTCACCATGAATAATGATCAAGCGATCTTCTACTACCATCTTCCTTCCTAGAAGGATGTTGAAAGAGGTAGGGATGTCCATGATCTAAAATTCCACATGATAGACGAAAGGTCTAATCTTTAAGGGCAGATCAATGGTTCTCTAGCCTTTAATCTTATTCCTATCGAAAACTCACACAAACATGGTAGTAGTATGTCGAATTGTGGTCTGGTTGATGATGTTACACTCCAAAGTATGCATAGGCATGTCATCTATTAAAAGACATTATCAATAAGTACCCATGTAATGGTGTGCCCTTTGTATGAAGCGATTATATACAAGGCCTTAGTGAAGCCTTGGCCTTTTATAGGGAGCTTGTTATCGGAGAAGGTGATGAAACTATGACCTGTGATGCAGTTATAGATGTTGTTCATCCTCTTAGTTGTTATTTTAGGTGGTATATAAACATTCTAGAGGATACATAAAAGTGCTTGCCTATGTACTTTGAAACTAAGGATAAGTGCCAGGATTGATATTTTTGCTAGAGTTTTCTACAACTAATCGAGGATTATCTACCCACTATACGTGATGAACTTTAAGAAGCCCACTGCATCTTCCTCTAACAGGGGATGGACAAAGGCCTTCTTTTTGTCCAGCTTGTCAAAAATGATCATCTTTCTTGTTTGTTACATCAATAAGGTTGGGTCGTTAAGAGGGGGCCAGCTTATCTCTTACTTTTAGTGATATGGACAGATTGAGTGAGGTTTCCAACCACCTCATCTATAGTCATCGAAGGATACTTTTATGGTATCATATGGATTGACTGATAAAGTGGCTGGCCTTTGAAGACCATTTTAGGGCCATGGGTAAATGCCGCCTTCTTTCCTTGATTTACTTTTCCTCGTGGAGTTGAAACTTTTACCTTCACAATAAATGGACGAAGATTAATCATGAAGACTTTCGGCTTTTCTTCTGCCTCCCACTTGATCATGTTCACTTGGTGTGCCCGAAAAGGATTATTAGCCATATTGGGACCATTCTCCATTTTAAAGAAAAGAATGCCATGATTTTTTAGCTTTTGCTTTTAGTATTTAAATATAATATAATCATCAATACTATGGCCTTGTGCTCTAAAGTGGCATGGGCAACTTACCGTAGGGTTGTACCACTTGAAAAAAGGTGGAGTCAAGGTTGCATGAACACTAATCCTACCAATTTATGCTCTAAAAGCTGAGGGTATTACTCATGATAAGAGACGAGAATTGATCAAAGGAGAGGTCTTTGCCTCTTCGGGGGTTAATTCTCGAAAAGGGTTTTCGTCTATGTTGACGATTGAAGCATCAAAGGATAACGCTCTTTAACTATGTCCTACATTTAGATAGAATGACAGTGGGTTAGAAATGTAGTTTGGTGTCTTTTATCCATCAACTGATTGACAAAGTTGGCCTCCTCTTTCTTCTTGAAGGTGAGAGCAACTTGCTTGACCTAAGGGCGTTCTCGATAAATTCTCCTATTTATACTATTTGCACATACTCGTCACTTGCCATTGTAACTAGATGGTTGTATAATGAGGGTTTTAATGGCTCAAGGAATGTCTGGAAGAGCTCACTGTCTATTAGAAGAGGTTGTACATGAACTATAGTTTCCTTCATCGAGTGGCATACTCTTTAAAGGTCTCATTATTCTTCTTGCTCATATGTTAAAGAGTAACCTGATTGGGGCCCATTCCCTCCATTTATTGATAGTGGAGAAAGAATGTGGTAGCTTGATCTCTCTACCCTTGAATCTTATCAAGCTTGAGGTTAATGTACCACTTGAGTGCCTTATATTCGAGGTTATCCTAAAGTAATGGATAAGCTTCTGATTCCCTTTGTGTCCTTGCATCTTATCTAAGAACATCTTTAAATGAGTATGAAGGCAACGACTCCTATGGTACTTATCAAACTCAAGATCCTTGAACTTTTTGAAAGGATGATCAAGTCGATTACTAAGCTTAAATCTACATACCTATCCCTATAGCTTCTTTTTCTGACTTTAGAGATTTTACTTATTTTGATAGTCCTTCTATTCTAGCCAATAGCTCTTAGTTTTAAGGTTACCAATCCCTAGGCACTCCAACTTAATAGGATCATCTAGTTAAGGACTTAAATGACTTTGAGAGCCTTATTTATCATCTTTAAAATGCTAGGTTACTCTACATTCTAGGATGTTCTAGTAGCTATTGGGCTAGGGGGTCTCATATGAAACTCAAGAGTTCTAGATCTTTTCTTTTTTAGGTTCTATAGGGGCCTTCCTTTTCAATACAGCCCTTATAGAGCTCATCATTTGTTAAAATTGGCCTTGCATGATGAGCTGCATGTCATGATGTTTTCTCATCATCTTATCATTCATTTTTGCATGGGCTCACTCCAACCTCTTAATGTAGACCAATTGATTTTCCATTACAGATATTTATGTTCGAGATCAAGTATTATAAGTTCAAACGATTGGGTGACCCGTTGTTTTATCTATTATGTTAATACATTTTTATTTTATTAAAGGAAATGTATGCATTGATGTGAATGTGCATGCAAGAATGGACATCGAGATTTGGCACAATAGTTTGAAAATTTGATGATCGTTAAGGGTACCTAACGTTAGTTCCATAACTGAATACATCAAAAACTCTCTTGAAAAGGATCTATAGCCTTTTAACGAAGATTGACATGTCTTGTGAATTCTAAGTCTTATCCTTAGAGATAGCTTCTTTAAAATGATTTAATTCATGTTTGAAGCTTGGATCTATTTGATTAAAGTCTGGGCTTGCCTCGAATGATGAGTAGTGCTTTCCTCATCTTAACACCATCGTATACAAAATTTTTGGCTTTCTCTCTTTAGAATTGTTCTTCTCTCAAAGTGAGGTTTAAACTATCTTTTGTCTTTCGAAAGTCAACCACCTGGTTTAGCCTGTGGTTTCTTTTTTGATCGATTTTGGCTAACAGATGATTGATTTGATTATGATGTTCTTCTTCTCTAGTCTTTGTCTCTTTCAAGAAATCGTCGACCAAGTGCTGATCCATTTTGATTCTTTCCTTGAGATGGCTATTTTTCTGCTTAATTTGCTGTAGATTTTAGGTTAGCATTTGTTATTTTTTTTTATTATTGTTTCTTGATAAGTGTTGGTTTGCAAGTAGATATCTAAATTGTCAAAGGTTGAATTTATCTATCCTTGGAGTTATATTATGCCATACAGTGCTCTAAATCTCTTACACATTCTTTGAAGTATCCTTTTCTACCATTAGGGTAGTTATCATATGTTCTTGAAATTAAAGCTTTGTATTGTAATGATTCTAGCTTTTGTTGCAAAACAAAGTTCAGAGATTCCAGCTCTTTGATCACTTACTAGTCTTTATCTCTTTGTGTTCTTCTAGGGGCAAGTACTGGGACCAAAGCAGACTAGTAATGACAAAGCCACATCAGGAGTAACATGTCACAAACTAGTTTCTTTCTCCACTCATTGTATCCTGATATGATCCCCTTTACCACCCCCTCCCCCCAGCCCATTTATTCTAGAATATCTTGCGAAAGGATTACAATTCGTGACTCACCTATGAGTATTAGTTGGAGTTGGTCAGCTCGTTGTTTCCTTGGACCCGATGTATGGTTAGGATAAACTGCTTAATCCTTACCCACCTGATACCATTAGAGGATTGTATCTTATCTAGTGATGGAAACCAATCAAAACAACCGAAGATTAAGACCAATTTTTAATAAAAATGATGTGGAACTTAGCCATGGGGCCACATCTTTGACATTATTTTCCTTAAGAGTGAATAGAATAGCAGACACTTATGCATAATTCTATTTTTACTTGCTTGAATTTTTGCAAACTCTCAGAGTCGGTGAAGAGGGTTCCTTGGAATGCCTATTAAGAAATCCAAATGTATTTTGAGCCACACATTAAGGACTAATGCACCAATAATCCTCGTTTTGCCTGTCCTTCTAATGTGATTCATGAAATTTATGATCACAGCAAGAATTGTAAATGCAAGATTTTTCTTCCTCATGGGAAGAAATGTATAAAAGGGACAATATGGATACTTACATAACTTAAGACTTTAAGGCATATATTAAGCTATAGAATGTGAGGGTTACTCTTAGCACGTTACCCTCCTCGTCTCTATGCTGACGAATTAGTTGCTCCAAAAATTGAATAAGGATGCATAGACAATGTATGCTTAATGTTTTTGCTACTATAGTAATTATGCATTTAAGTTTCTTACTTTTAATATAAATCCTAAGGGATTATGCCCAATTGACCCTAAAGGTCCATTTTATTGAAATGAAAATAGTGGTAAGAAGGGTCTTAAACCTAATATATCGAGGTCCTTTTAATCAAATGTGCAAAAAATCTATAATAATGCTAAATTATTCTTTAAACTTGGCTTTATCTTGGATACTATTTTCATGCCAAAATTGACAGAGAGTTGATAAATCATCCTTTTCAAGGCTTAAAGAAATTATTTCCTTCAAACTTGTTCAAAAACCATGAGATAAAGCATCCTCGAATGTCTTTTTCTCTTCTTCAAACTATTTTTAGACTTGAGAGGGGAACATCATAATCATATTAAGATTATTGCTGCCTAGTCAGGATATCTTCATGGTCAGAAATTCTGACTACAATAGGGATGGACCTTGGAAATTTTTATTGTGCTCGAAGTCTGATGTTAAAAAATTTCTCGATGTCAATGTCATGTAGGATGATGTCTAGGAATAAGATAATAGAATAAGTCAACACAAGTTATAGTCAAGTTTGCTCCTTCTTTCTAGCTTTCGTGTCTGAAGGGGAAATGTCTCGTAGCCTAAGCTTTTCTAGATCCAACCTTCCTAAAGATTGACATGAAAGGTTAATGGTTGAAAGCTTGACTCAAAATAAGGTCTTATCAGGTTTTCAAGCTTTCTAAGGGTTTCATACTGTCCCTTAGCCCATAATCACCTCCATAAGGGTACTTGGGAAGAAAACATCCTTTTTTAGTGATAAAAACAAACATAGGGTTTGACCTAAATGGGGTGAGCCACATTGCATTAGCAGACTAAATGCCCTCAAACACTAGCTCTCACACCCCTCCTAATAAGGAGACAGCCTTAAAGGATCTAGTTCGAGTATAAAACTGATGCAATGCATGACTATGACGTATATGTTGGTTTTATATCTTAAAAACATATTAAATAAAAGAAAGAATAAAGAAAATAAACACATAAAGGAATCAAGCTCGAAATTTTGGATTTTAACTTAATTGACAAAAACAATTTTTGGTTGACTTTATAAAACTAGAGATTCTGTGTTCGAAATCCTTAAAGGAGTCACTAAGCTATGACAACGAGGCCTAGAATGACGAAGCTACGAGGGGCACTCCATTTTCCCACCAGGAGAAATATGGTAGTCTTTTCTCATGAGAAATGGTAAATCTTAAAATTCATTTTGATTGGCTTGTTAATAAATTTTTTTTAAAAAATAAGAGTCACCATCAACCTTTTTTAATGGTGTTAGTAGCCACCAAAAATTCTTTTTCTTTTTATTTCAAATCTTTTTTGCAAAAAATAAATCAAAGAAAGGCAAAAGAAGAGTCTTAACACTAGTTAAACTTTATTAGAATAATTGGGTCTGTGAGTCAATCACATGTTAAGAAGGGTTAGTACCCTCACTATTCTCAAAACCAATTAAAATAAGAGAAATTCAATCGAAAGTTGAAAGAGATTCAAACTTGATTCCCATACAAAGCAACATATAATTAGAGAGAGAAAACATTTTTTTTCTCCCAAGAATGTATGAATGATGGAAACTTTGTTTCTAAGATCGATTTATTTATGACCCAAAAAGTTAGCTTTCATCAAGTTCTTGAGTCTTGAAAGAAATTTAAAGAAAGAATCTTAGTTCTTGAAATCATCGAGAAGCACTTAAAATGACATATTTTAGGTGAAGATCAAGAAGAAGCGCTAAACCGACTTCGTCTTTCCAAGATAAAATTGTTTTATTTAAAACTCCATGTGAGGATTATCCACTACATTCAATTCATTCTTAAATTCATTTATGAAAAAAGGATGAACATGCAATGCTGAAACGATAAAGAGGAATATATCACATTAAGAATATATCAAGAACGTAAGAGCATATAAATGATGTACCGAGAAAGCACAAGAGTAACATTGGCATTTCAAATATACACATGCATATATATATATATAAAGTGTTTACAACAAAAAACTACATGGTGATAGGGTTTACCTGCGAATATAATGTAATGACCCTTTTGTAATGCTTACTAGAAACCAAAGTCTCACTCTCTCAAACAGGTATCAAGATTTTCGAAAAGATGGAAAGTGTTTCTTTCTTGAAAAAAAAAAAAAAAGATGAAAAAACCACTTTCTTAAAACTATTCTAAGAACTCTCGATTCTATATCTTTTTCTTTGATCACTATCTAATGATCCACTAGGGATTTTCTCACACTGATGATGATTTTCTTATTGATTCGTCTTTATCTCTAAAGATGATTATTATAATTACCTCCCTTTATCTTCTTTGTTTGAAAGGGTATTTATAGGTCTAGCCTTGATAGAAATGTCAGATGCATGTCATGGATCTAAGATGTCCAGGTACATGGTTCTTATATAATGCATCATTTGTTTAGATTTGGAAGCTTCTAGGTAGGTCTTGGAAAGCTGTAGAGTTCTCTTAAGAATGAATGTCCTATAATCCATTATTCATGACTTAATGTATTAAAAAATCTCTAAGGTTGGTATTTTGCTATCATAAAAGACTAGATGAATGATCTGGAGTTTGTCCATGTTGAGACCTTATTGAGCAACCTGATGTATGGTCGATAGTTTAGCGCATGTCAATCTTGATGAGTAACCTAATGAATGATCGAGAGTTTAGCCCATATTTATGAGTCCCGAAATTATCTCGATGAGTGATCGAGAATGATGCAAGTTGGGCATGCTACATCTCTAGTCCCTACTCAACATTCCACATTTTTGAAAAGTCCATTTTGACATATTTATCATATAGGTGCCAGCTTATGATTAACCTTGGCCTAGGGATACAAAAAAGGTAACATATTTAGCATGTTTGCATCTTAGTTCTCCCAACGAATAATTGCTTTATTTAAAAAGATTTTAAAGAAGTATTTTACTTTTTCACTTTGCTTTCCTTGCAAACAAAAACCTTTAAATTCCTTTTCAGCAAACTTAAAGCTTTAGATCTTCATCTTTAGCATTTTAGGTGAGTTATTTAATTTTTTTCTTCATTTCTCATACTAACCATGGCTAAAAGTCTAGGTCCTTCTACTTACACTTTTGAGAACCTAAATGGGTCAGTAGCAGCTTTCCCATACATAAATATGTAAAGTTAGAAGTTTTTCCCTCTTATGATCGATCATGGACCCGGTTAGGTCAAGGCAAGCCAAGATTTACCCATTCATCATTTGTACTAGAACGTATGTAGCTAGTTTAGGATTTCCCATTCTCAGCTCATGCCTAACTCTTAACGTTGTATGCTGGCATTTACATCCAAAGTCATGTCCATGGATTATATGGATCTTTCTGTTTTTTTCTTCGTCAAATTTTCAAGTTGAAGGCCAATATAAATGATAAGAATTTAGATTTTAAGTTTCACTACTTTGCCAGTATTAATCCAAAGCTCTTGACCAAAAGCCTGCCATCTAACAGCAAGGGCTAGACCAAGAAATACTTTTGGGCCTCTTGGTTTAAAATGTATCGTTACCTCAACACTTGGATTGAGGCCTTTAGAAAAGTCCATAATAAAATGGTCCACCCTAATCTTACATTGGCCTTCAAGTCCCTTTATGATCAGCTGGGGGTCGATAGTTTTTAGAAACCATATCAATAGTGATAAAATGTTTGTACTTAGAGCCACTAGGTCTTGGTATAAGACACTTAGGTTTAACCAAACTCCAAGTCAACTAACGATGCCTTGAGCTCGAGTCTTGAAGAAGAGTCCAACTAATCTCTTCCCAAAAATCTTGATGTTAAAAACTTAAAATCGAACCAAGTTATGTTCTCAAAGTGCGGGTCAACCTTGATAAGGAGCAAGCAACCAATCTTGCTCTCACATTAACTCTTACACCTAAAAAAGGTCTCTTGATAAGGAGCAGACATTCATTCTTGTCTGGACACCTAGTACTATCCTCGATGAGGTGATCAAACCCAATGTGGGGCAAAAGCCTCAAACTTTAAATCCCTCATCCCCTAGTGTAGCCTCTAAGGTTGATGCCACATTAGGTCTCTAGTCTTTTCTGCTTTAATCTTCAATAGTTTCTTATCCTTTATTCTTGTAAAAATGCTAACTGCTTGTCTTTTAGTCCTTTATAAATTTTGAAAAAATGGGCCCTTGGTGTGCTATTTATCAATTTATAAAGGAATAGTTATGGAAAGCAATGGACATAGCCTTGGGCAGGCATGTCATCGGAGGAAACTTTGCCCTTAGTACTGCTACCAAAATCTAATAAAGGTGTAAGTCATCATGGGCTACCTCAAGGAGAAAAGTGACCAATGTTAGCCCCAAGACCTTGTCACAAAGAAAGGGAAGATGGAGCATACTACTTCCTCGCTATCAAAAAAACTAATTGAGAAAAGGAAAGCCACCCAACGTTTTGGCCTAATAGATGCAATGGATAGGCACTTGAGTGATCTAGAATCTTTCCTTTTAAAGGGGAGGTTCATCATAGAGTGAAATGTCTCGATCGAAGGCTCCTCAAACTAAGGGAGCCAGGTTTAAAAGTAGCTCTTTAAATTGATTCTTCCCTAGAAAATGAAGCAATTGAGAGGGAAAACAACATGTTCCTAGAGAGGACCATGCTTTACTTTAAAGAGGTAAGTATCTAATTCTTTTAACTTTCAAAGAAAAAATGCTTCTAGAGTATGACTATTGATTTTTGACTTATATTGTAGTTCACCTAAAAAATAATCATACTTGTTAGTAGGTATGGGCACCTTGCGTTAGCCTTTATCACTTCATGAAGGAGATCAAGCTTTCAAACTCTATCGGCTGATTAAGAAATGTACTGTGTAGGAAATTCAACATCAATACCTTGACTTAGACCTATCATAGGTGTAGGTGGCCCATCCAGTTGCTCATCGGTCAACTCCAAAGATTTAAAAGTCTCCCTCATAGATTTATAGGAGGTGATTGAAAGGCCCACTAATGAGGAACTTCAACGGCTGTTCTTAAATACCAAACCCCTTCTACGACTTTGGCTCCTAATGTGGCTGAGGCTAAAACCCAACCTAGGCCTTAGAGTTGTACTTTTTTTTCTCTCTCTTTGTTTTGCAATGTATAAACTTTTCTCCCTCATTAATGAAATATTCGTTTTAAATCCAAGCCTCCATTTGCATTTAGAAATATTGGAATGATCATTGCTAATTCAAAAAATCTGAATAAGTGCCTTGAATCAACAAGTATAATTTCTCTCTTCAAAAGTAAGATTTGATGTGATTTATCTTCTATTTAATCCAACAAAGAGTATAAAAAAAATTGAAATAAGCACTACCTTAGTTGGGGAGTGACTCAAATGAAAATAATAACATTGAAAGAAGCACCTCGTTTTTTAAGGCTGACCTTTTTAGAGAATAGCTAGTATAAGACCTACATGAATTCTGATAAAATTTTAAGAAGGGCCATAATGCGGAGAGATTCGAAGAAGAGCAATAATACAAAAGAAAAAAACATTATAATAAGAGCCAACATATTACTATTGATAGAGGTAACAATAATTCACAAAGAAAATACTTGACACAAGTACAAGAAAAATTTTCACAATAAGAACTTATAAATAATGTACCATACTTTAATTTTTTATAAATAATCTAGTATAAGAAGAGGGGTAGAGTTCTCTACTCCCTTGAAATAGTTTCTAAAGAGTAATTTATATATGAGCAAATATTTTTTATTTTATAAATTAAAAGGTGAGTTTTGATAGTCATTTTATTAGTTTCTATGCTTATTATTGCATTGTTTATCTATTTTGATTGATTGAATTTTAGTTTAAATTTTCTTTATAATATTATACCTAATTAAATGTCTGTTAAATTTAGTGTAACATAAACATAAAATTTACATTATACAAATGATTCTATTATTAGTAAAATTTTTGTCAAATTAATTTTATTATAGTTTTTATAATTTTTTTAATTTTAGTATGGAGTCCATATTTTAGATTTAAAAAATAATTTTTTTAAAAAATAAATGTTGACAGTCCGTATAAAAAAATTAAGCAAACAATATGATAAAATGGCACTAGCCTTAACGCTCAGAAAGAGTTCAATAATTGCATTTAACATATTAACAAATCTTTCTATTAGTTCAATTATATCATAAAAAATTTTTGTTTACAAGTTTTAATAATAACTTTAAGTTTTATTTGATAACATAGAAACTTTGGTTCTTTATGAAATTCAAAGAGTTGAATTATTATAACTAAAATTATATGGTAAAGTTGATTTTAAATAATTTAAACTATTTCCAAAGTTGTTGTAGTTATAGAAAAATAAATTTTATTTACCGTAATTGTCTATTAACATATATGTGGTTATCATTATCAGCGTACCTTGGAACTATGCAGTCTATCCCAAAATTTTCATGGACTCTTGCATCACCAACTTACAGACTCGCTAGCTCGCCACTGTTTTAAGCTCTCCAGCTCTCCGCACTAAATGCTAAACCCTTGCATTTCCTCCTTGTGAACCAGTCGCCATGAAGCCATCCCCAGCTTTAACAAGACCAGTTAATACAACATCCTCACAAGCACAGTTCTTTGCTAGAACTCGTGATTTTGTGCCAGATGTGAACAGGGTCTTTGAATTGAGCCCAAAAGTTGTCAAGTTTCCATTGAGCATGACTACAACAAGGTGGAGACCTCAACACTCTTTGGCAACACACTCCTTATCTCCTTCTGTTGCATGCAAATCGCCGAATAAAATGGAAGTTGTAGAGGAGGACATAGAGAAGGTGATAGCTTATCTTTTTGGTTTTTCTTTTTGATGATTTGGGGAAAGCATTACAGTTTAATCATTTATTATCAATTTATCCCTTGCTTGCACCCTGGTAGTTTTGTGTTGCTGATTTCTCTATCTCATTTTGTTTTCTCCTTTTCAACAGGCTATTTATCGATGTCGATTCATGACGTTTCTGGGTGTATTCGGTTCTTTGGTTGGATCGCTTCCATGTTTTATCCAGGCAAGTTTCCCATAGCATTCTTCAGGTTATTTCATTTAATTTTTTTTTTATTTTGTCTTTTGCATGCTTTATTCAATTCCATTATATTTTTGTATTAATTTATTTTCACCATTTTTTATTTTGATAAATTAACCAATGAAACTAATTCATGAATAATAATTTAAAATTAAAGTATTGATTGTACTGAAGTATTCAAGTCTACAAGGATTTGATTAGCTTTTGTTATTGCAAACTTCCGAATTTATTTAGCATGAAAGAGTATACAAAAGGAAGTGTAAAAATAAATAAAATTGAGAGCTTAACTTTCAATTGGCAGAACTGATCCTTGAAGTGCCACAGATTTGAAATATATTTGACATGATCATGTCAAATGGATTACAAAGTGAGAGCTTAGTGTCATTGGGTAGTTGATCATTTCTTTTTCAATTTTATCATTTTACTACCGGTACCTTGCACTGGGTTACCAGAAGATTTCTGTACCATGTGTTATCCACATGCCTCTATAGTGAGTGATCTTGCAGGAAAAGGTGCCTGCCACACTAGGGGTACCAGTGTGGACTTTCTTCATTGACACTGACAAACATGGCATTATTCACCTATTACTTGTTGATTTTTCTTGTAAATAGGTTGATTTAAACTCTTGACATTGATATGCAGGGCTGCACTTATGTTTTAGCATCGTTTGTGGAATATTTTGTCAATCGGGGTAAAGTGATAATTTTGCTGGTCGAGGCCATAGGTGAGAATTTATCATCTTTTATTTTTTGTTTCTCTTTCTTTCTCATTTCTGCTTCTAATTTTCTTGCTACGTTCATAAGACATTGCGAAACTATTTTTTGTTCTTTTCTTTTTCATTTTTTGTGCACATTATTCTCTTCTCTGCTTCATTGTTTTCTTTGATATGGTGAAGCTTGTGTTAGATACCAAGAACCTTGCTCTTCAGCATGGAGGAAAATTGATGATGTTTTCTATTGGAGAACATGTTGGTATACAGGAATCATTCAAAACAGAATTTTTGTTGCATACATACACTTGTTGAGTAAACTAACATATGGATGGGATGGTCAGGGAAAACAATAAATTGGTTGGCTTTATGTCCTTCTTGTCAGCTCTGGCCCCTTTCTTTGGTTAAGAATGTTGACTAAGACTTGTAGCAACAACTTCTATCAATTAGTGGTTTGCGTTAACAGGCTAACATCTGTGTGATTCGGTATGAGGTTTACAGATCTTGTGAAAAATATGAATTAAACATAGGGTCGTTCTCTTTTGCCAGAAAGGGAATATGAATTACTGTGGTCCATTATCATCTTGTTCGAAAGATGTTAGAGTCTGACATATAAACTAGTTTGTTTTATTTTGAGATAAAGAGACTATGGATTAAAGGAGCTTGCAATTATCTTATGAGATGGAGATTGGAATTTGGGTATACGAAAGATTAAAAAACGGGTCTGATTGGCAAATAAATAAAGAATTAAGGTAGTTTGCAATTATTTTGTGGAAATATAACTAGAATTTGGTTATGTTAAAGTTTTGAGCAAAGGCATCAGTTAATCAAGGAAATGAAGAACACATTAGCAAAGAAATATGGAGAAACTTGCAGAAATTTTGGAAGAAAGAAATAAAAGAGAGAGAGCAAATGGAGCAGAGGCCATCATGACGTTTACAGCTGCCTTCACATGGAAGATAGTGATTGTAGGCTCATGATGGATGGTATGGAGTTCAAGCACCTCGGATATATGACAAGTTGTGGGCGGACAGGCTGTGTGGGGAGTCTGAATTTGTTATCGCCCTTATCAACTGTAATGGAGACAAGGCTTCTAGATCCGTTATATGTCAGTGGCATCCTGCTAGAATTTTGGGACATAGTAGAGAAGGCATACAGAGCTTTTACGAAATCCACTATCAGGAGAACGTTGAAGTGGCCTAAACTCCACTTTGATTGTTCTCATTCCTAAGAAACAGAGCCGTACTTATGTGAGGGACTTTAGACCCATTAGTTAGGCATGGTGCATTGACAAACTAATGGCCAAATTTCTAACGGATAGATTGACAAATGCTATCTTGGTGAATGTTGGACCAACTCCCTTCTTCAAATAGTCCAGGGGTTTAAGGCAAGGGGACCAATTATCACCCTATCTTCATTGTTGTCATGAGGCTCTTAATACGATGTTAGCACAAGATGTGGAACCCTTGAAGAGTTTCAAAGTAGGGAATAATGTTGGAGTGTTGGAGGTGTCTAATCTTTTGTTTGCAAATAAAATTTTTTCGTAAGGCAAAAAAATGATGACATGCTTTATCTTCCTTGTGCTCTATTATGATTGAGGCAATGTTTGGTCTAACTTGTGCAAGAGTGAGTTAATATAGGTGAACAACATGGTGAATAGGGATAGTTTGACCAGTATTTTGGGTGGCCAGGTAAGATGATTTCCTATGGAATGTCTGGAATTTCCTTGGAGGATGAAATACAAAGACAAAAGCATATGGGATACTATAGTGGCACACCTCAAGAAGAAACTAACTTATGGAAGAATCAGTTTCTCTCTAGGGAGGTAGGTTAACATCCACCAAGAGTAATTTGTCCACCTTATTTACAATTTATTTGTTTCTAATTCCCAGAGAGGAGAACAAATATCACTTGATCAGATTGGGTGTGATTAAGTAACCAGTCAAAAGGGGTGGTTTGGGAAAAAAATAGTTGGTTACATTAAATAAAGCTACTATTGGCAAAGTGGGCTATGGCAATTTATGGAAAAGAGGGATGACTTTGTGGAGGAAAGTTGTCGTCGTTGCTAAGGAGTGAGATAGCAATAAATGGACCACCTAGAAGGTCAAGGAACCGCATGAATTTTGGGGTTTTGAAGGCGAGTGGACTGGGTTGGGTTGAGTGCACTCAACATGTCGTATTTAGGGTGAACAGTGGATACTCAATATCTTTTTGGCCTCACTGTGGAGATATCAAACAGAAGCCTCAAATTCCCAAATCTTTATCACAAGAGATAAAGGGGCTCTAGTCAATATAAACCACTATTTGAGGGGAAAAACCAATCTTTCCAATGTCCATTTTGTACAAAAATTTAAGATTGGGAAGTATACGAAATGATGATTATTTGGAGATATTGTATATGGCGAAGGCTGTTCAAGATGCAGTTGATAAAGTTGGGTGGAAGTCAGATGCAAAAGCTACTTTAATGGGAAGCCTTACTGTGACACAATAGTAGGCACAGGATCTACAGAGGCAGATTTTATTAACCATGAGGGCCATTTGGAAGAGAGAAGCACCACCAGAAGTTGCTTTCTCCGCTTGGGAGAGGTCATGGGAATGGATTCTAAAAATGAAGGGGGCTGATTATGGGGATCAGGCATCTCTTCTGTCATTATAGTGCTCGAATCGCTGAAGAACTCACTCATCTGGTGCTTGGGAAATGGCTTGGGAGATCTTGGGCCTGTCCTGAGTTGTAGGAGACAACATGTGTGATGAGCTATGGGCATCATTGGGGATTAACAGTAGTAAAGGAGCAAGAAAAGCAATTAAGCTAACACCTTTCTCATTCATTTGGCTTGTTTTGAGTAAGAGGAATGAAAAATCTTTTAGAGAGAAGGAACAGTGGTTGAACTTACAGAATATTTGGTTCGATGGACTTCTCTTAATATATATGAGAACCTAATAGGTGTTGTAGACATGTTAGCTCGTAGCTTGTCTTCTGTATACGGGTTGAATTTTTTCAGTATATTTTTGGAAAATGCTATATTTTCCTATTAAGGCAAAAAGAAAATTCAAATGCATGCTTAACAGCATCTTTTTATCCATCTTTTTTTTTTGGAAAAAAAATGCAAATGCCTAAGTTTCCCATTTGTTTTAGCTGAATTGACTAACTACCACATTATTACACATGTAGATGTTTATCTTTTAGGAACTGTGATGTTGGTTTTTGGAATGGGCATCTATGAGCTATTTGTCAGCAATCTTGACATTGCAAAGTCACTGTCCGATGAAAGGCTTCCACACAGATCAAATTTCTTTGGTTTGTTCACTCTAAAGGTTAGTTTAATCTATTACCCGCTTGAGCAGTGGTTTTAGTGCATCGATACCTCTCTAGCCTTTGTTTCTGAGTCTTGACACTGGTCTTCCTTGATGATGGGAGCAAACAAGTAGTTAGGTTAAAAAGATCAGTTTTCCAATAGTAAGTCTGACGATGCAATTATTTGAACTTGTCTCCTTATTCCATCCAAATGGGTTTCATTTAATTTCGAAGGCATGTCTAGATTTCTACTTCTCATGCTTTGGTCTCCGGGCTTATAATTATTATTAGAGACATGAACCATTACGAACTTTTGCAAATGCCTACTTCAAACTCTTGTATAGTTTCCTTCATAATTCAGTTTTTTGTGGTTTTCATTATCTTTAGGAGCGACCAAGATGGTTGGAAATAAAATCTGTCAATGGGCTTAAAACCAAACTTGGACACGTCATAGTGATGCTTCTTCTAATCGGGTGGTTTGAGAAGTGCAAGAAAGCTGTTATCAGTACTCCCGTGGATTTGCTTTGCTTCTCAGCTTCAATACTTCTTTCATCTGGTTGCCTCTTTTTGCTATCGAAGCTCAATGACTCAAAATGAAAGTTGTCAGACGTAGTTCAGTTTTACAGTAAAAAAAGGGTAGCTACTACTAGAGTCTAGTACTAAATATGTATGTAGAACATAGTAACTCCTGTTTGGAAGGTCAGTTCTTGCTAGTGTTGTATATAATGGCCATATATTCTGTTTGGCTTTTTTGTAGAGTTAAGTAACACTATTCAATCTATAAAACTATGTATCCTTGCCTTGGATGCATGTCATCCTGTATATTAGACTTACCAGAAGGTCTTCCTGATGTGGAGTTAGTAATGGTTGAATAAGTAGTTTACATCATTCACGGGAGGTACTTTGGTTTTGATTTTTTGATGTTCCTTGGGATATTTTTTCTTGATTTTATTATTTAATTTTTTTAAAAAATTGATGCTGCTTAATTTTTATTAAAATTATAAAATAAGGGTTCTTAGAGAATATTCTTTGTAATTTATGGTAAATTTGACAGATGTATTCATTAAAAACATATTTTAAATTGAAGTTGTCACACGAGGTTTAAAATTGACGTTGAAGTAATTTTTTTATTTAAAAATTTATATATTAAGTAGCTTTTTAATTGAAAAATAATTTAATAAAATAATATTGTCATCAATTTTTTTATTTTGTTTTTCGTGATTGGACATTAAAATTTTTTTACTTGTAAAATCTTTTTATGGTATAAAAATAAAATAAGATAAAAATATTAAGTATTGATCTGCTTTATCAAAAAAAATTTAGATTTTTAGAGTCAATTATGTGTGAAAAGGATTATAATTTTATTAATTTGTAATAATTAAGTAAATTTATTTTTTAATAATTAAATTTAATAAAATTTGAAGTTGATTTTCAATTGTGATATAAAAGCATTTAAACAAATGATGAGTGTAAACACCTAAATTGTACCCTGAAGCTTATGTTTAAAAGTTAAAGTGTTTGCAATAAATATTAAGTATAAGCTTGATATTTAGTTCAAAATCATGCTAAGTTCAAAATCGGGCGTGAGATCAAGATAGCTTTAATTCGAGATCGAATTTGTTTAGGTTCGAGTTTATGTTTCAAGAACAACTTTGGGATAATTAATTGATATGGAGATCAAGGTCGTGATCATATTGTAAAAACAATTGCCAAACTAGGATTATGATTATGATTGCAAGACTAACTGTGCTAAGGATGAAATAGTTGTTGACATCTAGATCGAGATTATGTTAAGTTTGAAATTTGGATGATGCTTTCAAGTTCAAAACTAGAATTATGTTAAGTACAAGTCTTGAATTATGTTTTTTAAGTTTAAGTTTGATAGATGAGATCAAGATCAACCAATTGATTATTAAGATTATATCCAGTTGAGGTTAAAAGGTTTTCAACATCATGATTTGATTTGGAAACACTGAGATCAATTAGTAAGAGTTGGCACTTCTGGAAAGAACTTCTATTCATGTCAATAATAATAACAAAACACATTGAAGTCAAAAAAAAAAAAAAAAATTACATTCAAAGGGCTACACTTACAGCATTCATTACATCTTCTAGAGGGCCCATTGCCTGATCTAAGATCGGGGCTTTGGACTCTGGCTCGTTTGGAGCATTACAACCTCAAAAGCAACCTTAGTTGGAGTGTCTTTAGTTAGAGCAGCCAAGTGGTCTTACAAAATGGCACAGGGTGTTGCTGCTCTATTGGAGTCCCTAGATCGAGGTCAAGATGAAGTTTGTGAACTTCGCCTAGCGTGTCTAATCTAAGAGTAAGTAGTAGCTCAAAAGCTACTTGTGCCACGTCAACATCAAACTTAACACTTTGCTTGTATTTCGTTACACTTTCCACCCAAACCTCAATGATCAACTCCTTAGCTCGGATGTTGTCTACTGTAGTTTAGCGAATCTACTAATTGATCTTTGATTAAGCTTCAACTAGTTTTGTTTAAGTCTCCAACAATAGCTGATCCTTTTAGGCCATTAAGGTCTCCAATCTCGACATTAATGGCTAGATTCTCAATCTTTTTAAGGCATTAGGTGTTAATTTATTAGCAGTCTTTACTTCTTTTATTTAAAGGATTAAGGCCTTGCTCATGAGCTCATATCGTTGAATGATCAAGGCCATTTCATCTGTCAACTACAGAAAATAAAAAGTACATGCCAGGTCGATTAAAGGCAAAAGAGTTGTATTAGAGAGTAGTAAAAATAAGGCAAAAAAAAAAAAAAAAAACTATTTCACTTGTTCGATATAAAGAGAGGCTTTGCTTGGTAGGGTAGTCGTTTATAACCTCGCAAGCTTTTCCCAATCTTCTAGGAGTGTACTTTTTTGCATCCTTTCATAGGAGACAACCATATTGCGATTAGTGTTCCCAGGTTTTATGCTCTAGCTTGGTTAGTACTAGTCTGTAACATTGCAAATAAGCAACTTCAGGATCAGGTTGCCAAGAACATTCATCATGCCCTTGTTTAAGACATTCTTAAATAAGGGTTTGGTAACTGTATCGACCAAGAAATTTAGCTTAACCTCAAAAAAAGTTTATGATTGCCTTGCCTTTCTTTGAGGAGCCCTCAAGGGTTATATCAACGATTCTTTTCTTCGATTAGAATTAATATGAGCACTTAATCCTAAAATTCGGACTCCTTAAGATTAAGAAATTGATCTCAATCTAATAAGTGAAGCGGGAAGAATAGTAGGTTGAGGCTAAGACCTTTAACCAAATGATCAGACAAGATCACAAACCATTTGTAATCTTTGGTTAGAAGCCATTTTAATGTTTGTACATTAAGAATTAGAAGCTAGATCACCATAGATGATAAAAAAAATAAAAAGTTAAGAGAAGTAAAAGTAACCTAATGGCAAAATTGGACTACTAAATGCATTGCTTTGTACTAATAAGTTTTTTTAATAATGCTTTGTAAGAGACATATGACATTGATGTGAGTATAATGAGGTACTTAGTTTACTTTACTATAGACAAATAGAGAAATTTTAAGACCAATCTTATATCAAGGCACATATTTCCTTATTTAGATGACTTAAAAGTCTTAAGATTTTCACCTAAAGAATATAAGAGTGTCATAAATCTCGAGGTGTGGTAAGACTTTGTGAACTCTCACTTATTAACAAAGTTTTAGGGATAGCTTTACATTAGTGAATATATTTATTTGATCAATTTCTTTTTCAAATATTGATGCATATTTGTATTACACCAAAAAAGAGAAATAGCGAAAGAGAAAACGAATGTGTACCACCATCATCTTGCTGGAAAGGGGTTTGTAGGGTTGAAGAGAGAAATTACAAGTTATTTTTAATTGCTACTGTTAATAAATGGTGATATATTCATTTAATTGTTCATTCTTAAATTTTAACTTGTTTACTTTTATATTAATGATAAAAACAAGCATTTGGTAATGATGAACAAATTGATCATACTACACTATGGAGGGTAGCACATCATGATAAAAAATGAGAATATATAAATGAAGCCAGTCGAAAGTGTGGTGAAAGGATTGTAGGTATTATATTAGTTTTTATTATTATTTCTTTGGTTTTAGATTTAAATTTCATGATGATTGATTCATTTATTATAATATTGTAGGATGAGTTGATAATAGAGAGTACAGAGGGTAGATTTACACCTTTGGGTCCACATGATGTGCTCATGAAGGCTCTCAGTACACCTCAGCAATTTAAACGCGTTAGAGGTCAATGACCTAGGGTGACTATCACATCTTATTTTGAAAAGGGCAAAAAATTGACTGTCCTTCAAGGTATGTAGTTAGATTAGCAGTAGTTGGCAGAGATAAAAGGTGATTCACAAAATATGAAAATGTTTTGATAAACATTGTGACAAATAGGACTTATGTCTAGCTATAAAAATCTATCATATAACTTCGTTCAAGTAAAACTAGTAATAATATGGTTGGATTAATGGATGATGAAGATTATTCGACTCCTTAATCACCGATCCAGTTAAACCACTAGCATCTGCACTGTATAATATTAAGATATGTCTCATATTATTTATAGCGAATAGGATGTTAATAGTGTTAAGAACATAATTATGGTTTTTTGGATCATTTTAATTTGAGTCATACAAGATGTTTATCCAGTCTTCATACTATATAATGGCAAGTTAGGTTATCTTCCAGATCGTACCCCTAATCAGATTATCTGTGGGTCTCCACTAGCTTATGGTGATGTTAGGATGATGATGAATGTAACTATTCATGGTGATGCACAGTTGCCCCGTCTGAACCCTGATGATGGATTAATTACTGATTCTTTTGCCCTAGGTTTAATTGTTGCTTGGCCACAAAATCAGGTCATTATTAGTGTACATGAGGTAATGTTTTTACAAAATGTATATTACAGTTTTAATCTATTAATGCTAATCATTTTTTTTAGCCATCAACTGAAAATAAACAAGGTAAGTTACCAATTAAAAGAGTACCAACGTTGTCAAAACCACAATCATTGTATCAAGTGTCTTTTATTAGGTTATTGTCATCATTGTAAAAGATGTATAACTATGTCACTAAGACGATTCACTTGATGAAACAATACATATACCTTACACGAATATCTTTATTGTTGAGGGACAACTATTTATGACTCGGGATGATATTATCTAATTTTGTTAGATGGAAGAGCTAAGTGTTACTATCATTCAGGTCTACATTGTGTATGTATGATTTTTATATTTCCCTTAGTTTATTATTATATGACTACATTATATTTATATTTTTTCTCTTTTTTTTTAGTAAACTCTATATAGATTTGGAATCACTGGATGTTGGTGGTTGTTGAGTCTCATGATTTCGTGTACAATATTTTTGATCATCTCAAGCATAGTTGTAGACAAGAACTAGATCAGTTCATATCCACGTGAGTGAAAATATTTTTATTTATGTTAGCTTGTTTTTTTTTTGAAGTTTCTAATTATTTTTTATTATCAGTTGTTTTAAATTATTTCAAGTCATAAATGAATCAAATGGTAGGCGCACTACTACAAGTATTCCTATTAAGGTGTGTGTATAGTATTTACTTTATAAAATATAATAATTAAATATTTTTAATATAGTGTCAACATCAGCCTTAAATACTGAGTTATGTCATAAAATATATAAGAGAAATCATTGACAGACGTGATGATAATGTCTCATATGTAAAAATAGTAAGTTTTCAAGTAATTAATTGTTTATATAATTACTTATGTAATTGACATGCTTAATAAAAATTTTAATTATACTAATATTTTTATTTTTGATAAATATAATTAATGGATATAGATTCTTACACTCAGCAGGATGTTGATGAAATTAGAAAAGAGATTAAATAGTATTTATGGAGTGTCATATTAGATAGTTAAACGTTCAAGGTAAATAAAATTTTGTAGACATGGATGTAATTGATCTTATATGGTTCAAACTTTAGGATCGAATATGTTATTATGTATTTACACTTATGTATTGTATATATGAAGTTAAGCAATTAAATTAAGTTTTTTTTCTCCTTATGTTGGATGTCATATTTTATTATTATTTGGATTGGGTATTTTGTTGAAATGTTTTTATATGTGAAAGAAGTAATGATGGTTTGGGTAAAAATTATATTTTTTGTGAAAGTAATTATTATGTATTGATATTATTATGTTGAAGAGAAAAAAAAAGATGATTATTCATTATTGAAGTGTAAAAAAAGAATAAGTGTTGGTATATTTGAAAATTATATAGTTATATATGTTGAATAAGTTTTATTGGAAGTATGTAATATTTACATGTTGCATTATAATTTTCATGGAGAAAACTTTCTGTGGATATTAGAATGAATTATGTCGATGTATGCAAGACGAAAAAATGTGATTGATGCATAGAAGAGATCTGATTAATATATACAAAAAACGTGGCTGATATGTAAAAAAAAAAATATGGCTAATGTGTACAAAAAATGTGGTTGATGTAAAAATTATATATATATATATATATATATATATATATATGTAGGTTTTGTATAGTGTGTAATATAAAAAATATGTATTCGTAATTATTTTAAAAAAATTAAAATATATTTAACGACAATTTTTTTACTACCACCTTTTAATAACAATTCTAACAAAACTGTTCTTAAAGGAAATCCACTTTTAACAACAATTCTCAATAGTACTGTTATTAAAAGGGAAATTTTTAATGGCAGTTCAAAACTATCATTAAAGATACTCACTTTTTAATCACATGAACAAAGGTAACTGTTATAGAACTGTTATTAACAGTTATTTTTAACTATCATCTTGTTTGTAGTAGTGTTTGTTTTAGTGATTATACATAAATTTAAATTTAGTTCTCCCTAAAATGTTAACAAAAGTTACCTTAAACTTTCATATACACCATTAATAAACAATTCTATTCCAGTTTCTAGGATAGCACACTATGCCCCACAAGTAAAGAAGTGGACCTTTTCCTAGTTCTTCCACATTAAAGTTCCATTGTTACCCTATCTTGGTATCTCCACTACTATGAAAGAGAAAATAATGGGTATATTTATCATCAAATTAATGATATTTTTTAAAAAAATTATCATTAAAATCATTTTTAATAAAATTAACATTGAAAGTGATTTTTTATTATTTATTTATTAAAAAATATCATTAAAAAAGTATCTTTCAACGTCAATTATCAAACAAGTGAAGTTAAAGATTTAAAATTGAACCCTTTTAATTGTGTTCAACTAATGTTAAAGAGTAATGTAAGTTCTAAAAGAACTAATATTAAAACTCATGGCCTTTAACGTTGGTTCTACAAGAACTAACATTAAAAGCTTTTGTAACAAGGTTTTAAGGTCGGTTTTTCATTAACTGTTATTAAAGATATCTCCTTTTAATGATATGAACAAAAATAATGCTTATAGAATTATTGTTAAAAATTATTTTTAATTATCACTAAAGCTCATATGTATTTATAATAGTGCTCATTCGTGACAAAATTTTACACATATCTTCTTGAATGCATATTGTTGTACTTTATTCATCTCATGTCACATTGATTAAATATTTATTAATTAAATATAATTTAATTTAAATATTTTTAACTTATAAAATAATTTTTAAATTAAATTATTAAAAAATTAATAATCGTATGATTATTGAAACATTATTGCAAGTCCTTGTTAATTGCGAAAGTTTCACATTTTATCAATTTTTTAGTGGAAGTATATATGATGGTATATATGACCTGTGAACTCTTGTGCTCTTCCAAGTGGGTGTGCTTGCCCATTTACTTATGTCTGCCTGCCTTGCACTTGCTGCCTACCCACTTAGTTACAAAATCTTTCTTCATCAGCTGCTAGACAAATATAGTTCAAAAGACTACCTTGGAACATGCTTTCATAAAAATGTCTCAATCAAGCTTAAAAAGACAACAAATTAAACATGAGAGATCAGCACATGAGTCATCATAAGATTTATTTTATTATTGTACTTTCGCATCAGCAAATTATAATAATAAGTTCCAGTGTCATGCCTATCTTTTATCACTGTTGGTTCAGAATGCCATTTGCAGAAGAGTCAAGTGCAAGACCAAAATGGAAAAAAGAGAACAAATTTCACAGCGGCATGAAACTACAGAATAAATTAAGGAATTCTAGGAAGAGAAGGATTTGAAATAATTTTTCCTTGTCGTGGCTTTAATTCTCTTTTCTCTAGTCATAGTACTGAAACAAGAAAGATTTGAGTTCTTCGAATCTTATTTTCATGATTAAAAAATTTAAACATACATGACACTTGAAAGATAGGTTGGCATTATTGTTCCTTATTATATCTTGTTTAATTGTGCCACTCCAAAGCTTTATACTCATGGAATTTTTATTGTGAATCTAAAGCCGCATGACTACAAGTTATGAGTTAATGATAGTAAATAGAGTTTCAAAAGCTAAAAGTAAAATTAAATTTCAATGGATCAGGTTATGTATTTGTGACATTATATTATAGGCATATTAATTAGTAAGTAACAAAAATTAATGTAAAGCTTCCAGGAGACTAACGTCTATATAGCTAGTGGCCTGTGACATAATCTTTGGGGGTTCATATTCTGTATGCTCTCGGTCATTTGTGATCCTTATATATCATAATGGTAGTGCCCAACTTTGAATAAGAACTCACAGAAGGTTCATATTCTCGCATTAGTGGTAAACATAAAATATCAGCGTGCATCCAAGTATAATTTTTGATTCATTACACAGTCACATTATGGTTGCTGCGAATAGTGATGACATGACCCGAGAATTTCTCTTGCCTTTAATGGAGTTCCGAAAAAGGACTTTTAAGTTGCTATTAGGCTTAGAAGTGGCAGACATGAAATAAAGCTAGCGAACAGATTTCAGGCACTAAATGGTTTGAGAGATCACTCAAAGCAGCCACAAAGTTTTGAATGGTTTGAGAGATCATGCACTCAGAGAAATCACACATTTTGGTGAACTTATATATATGAAATACTAACATCGGTGACGTAAAGACTACTACAATTGTTTTTTTCTCCCAACAAAGAATCTAATGCGTTATTGTAAAGTACAAGTTGAGGAGAGCTACAACTTTTAATTAAATATTTGGTGGGTGTACTGAAGCATGACCAATTGATCCTAAGGAATTTTCCTGAAATGGAGACAAGCATACCTAGAATGGCAATCACAGCAGGATGCATAAGGAAAAGAAGGAGAAATCCTATATATTGTTGATGCCAAAATGATTTCCTGTTTCACCCGTCTTTTGCGAAGCTAACTCAGCAAACTGACAGCTTATCACATGGCATTCTGTGTACAGTGGTTTCTGATATTCTAGGATTTGTCAGTCATAAAAATAGGAAGAGAGCGTTCTTCCGGTAGTGCGGGTTGGCATATGCTATAAATTGCCTTGCCAACCATGAGGGGCTAGGGTTTCCTTAAACATAAAATAACAAAATCGATGGTGATTGATGTGCACTCAGGTTTACCAATTTTTAAAGTTTCATGAGTGTGAAGAAAAGAAGCCATTTTGTACAGGACACAAAAGTATATAAATGTCAGACAAGATTAGTACCCATGGAATCTCTCTCTTTTTTCTCTCTCTCAGGAGGTTATTAGGAGGAAAGCTCACAGCGTCACAGCATTTGTAGTCTTTCACTGCTTGTCTAATAATGTCAGCGACAACGTAAGATGTCCATAAATGGTTAAGCATTCATAAATTAGTGAGTTACATATATACACATTATGTGTTATATATAGATGATTTTTTAAACGCTTTTGACTACAAATGATTGCCATTTTTGACGTCGGGTGGAGGACTAGACACCTGCAATAGACCTTGCTCTAATAAGGCTTAATCAAAGTTAAGCCCAATCAGCTTCAAAAATTCTGTAATATGTAAAGGTTTTCACATGATAAATCATATGAAGAAAGTTTAAGTACTGTAGGGGAGATTCTAACAGAAAGAGGAGGAATATTGGTGATAAGATGACACGCAAAGAAATAAAAAAAGAAAGCAAGAGTACAAGTAGAGGAAAAAGTATTTTAATATAAGAGCTTGATAAAAATTGATGAAAGACTTAATTGTAGTAATTAACACAGCTTAATATAAAAGAAAAGTAAAGCATCACGGAAGAGGGTTGGACTCTAATATTTGAAAGAAAAGAAGAGGGAAACAAAGGCTGTAACAATTCAAAGAAAAATGAATCTTGGCCGCGTACTAGCAATCACAACAATTATTATTACCAGTATACATATTTGATATTCGACACTGGTTGCTCCTAGTGTCAATTATCTGTAATATATTTGGCATTAGTACTAAATAAAACATAAATATCTGGCAAGTCTTGCTGGTGTTGTTTAATGAAAACAAATGTCTGCTTAAAAATTCTGTGTGCAACCTAATCAGCAGTTGTGAGAAAGTTGTTTGAATTGGAACTAGGAAAGAAGTGCTATCCTTTCCATTTCTGGAAATTATTCCAATGCTTGCAACTCTATCTTTTATATTTGACTAGTATCAACTCAGACAACACCATGTGCAGCAAGCCCTTATTTTTAATGGCCAAATTGAACAGTTTTAAGACATGAAATGCTGCAACTTTGACCTTTACAACGCTCTTAAATAGCCGTCACCCTAGCCACAAGCATCAAAACCTAGTATTTGAATTCTAGGTACAAGTGGTTCAAGAAGCTATTGAAAGCTCTCCTGTTTCACCCTATTTATTCTCTAAAGCCATAAAAGCTTCTATTTCCATCTCTAATGGCAAAGAGAACTTATGTTTTAACTTTATTTATGGTTCTCCTTCTACAACAATACTTTAGCTCTAAAGTAGCATCGCGGGAGCTAGGGTTTTACTCAGTGCCTATCCCTAAAGGCTCCTCAAGCATGCCAGAACCTCCATCCATTGATTTTGATTGGTTCACTATTAACCGATACAAGATGGTGGAGACGTATGCTTTTCGACCAACAAGTCCTGGACATAGCCCGGGTGTTGGCCACGGAGACACTCCAGCGGCTCCTTGATAGTGATTCCATTTTTTACGGTGCTGGTGTTTAAGTAGCTGAGTGTGACAGGTTGACATGGTGTTGAAAAAATTATAAAGAGTAAGTCATGGTTTTCAAGTGTCATTTCTTTTCCCACTGTGAAACCTGCCCGTTGAAAGTGGTGACTTACATGCTGCAATATCTTTTATATATCTAAATTGAGTTTTGTCAGTCAGTTTGTGATCCAAAGATCTTAAGATTATCATCTTGGAGTGCTTCACTTTAGCTGTTTTTGAAAGCACTTGTTTGTAGATGTATGAATATCTTGCGTGTGTATGTGTGTATGAAATTGCAGTAACCTTTACACTTTGTTGTATGAAGTTTGCTTCTATAAGATGCAACTAATTAGCAGATTTCTGTTTTGCCTTTTGGCATTGTAGCCTGAATGAATAAAAGGAACATGTACTATGCAGTTTGATTATTATATTTGACCAGTACATTAAAACTATATCCGAGCAGCTGCCAACTACTTTTAAGAAATAAATTTGCAGAGAAAGAAATAAAAAAGTTCACTCTTTATTTGATGGTTGCCCGTTCCTCTGTCTCTCATTTAGGTCTCTTTCCAGTTAAGATTCTGGCCAATACTAGCACACCATTGTGCTTTTGTTCACATAAGCTTTGAGCCGCATAAAAATCCATGGATAAGCCTTCTTTCTCTAAATTAAGATCTTGATAATTAATCAAACTAACGTCCTAAGTAGTCTTTGCGTAATTAATTTATTAGCAAGCATCACTCATAAAGTTTTCATCGCACCAAGTCTTGATCCATGTGATTAATTTTAAAGCTTCTATAGATTATAATATTCCAATGTTAAATGTGTGAAAGACTAGTATCACTCCATTAGGGAAGTTGAGCCATTAAGAATTGACACGCCGGCAAAGCACTTTTTTGATGAATTAATCTTTTGAAATTTTTTTATTTTTTATAAAAAATAATATTGAAATTTTTTTGAAAAAAATAATTAATAGATACATTATGATATAGAGTTTGTGAAAAAGATATGTGAAATACATGTTAAAAAATATATTAAAAATGTATATAAAATGGGTTAAAAGACATTGAAAACGTATAAAAAATTGTGTTGAATATGTATATAAATATGATAATTAAATATGTATTATGTGTTGATACTTATAATTGTATTAAAGTCGAAAAGGATATAACAACTCAAATATGGATCATTGATCAAGTTTTTAAGGTTGACTAAAGTGATTGGAAATGAAAATGTATGAATCAACCTCAAAAGATGTAAGCATATTGAAAAGGTGTCAAAAAGGCTTCATCATGGCTATTTAATTTATTCACTCAAGTATCAAATTTTCTTCAAGCAAGAAGTCTCTTATCTTCCACTATTTTTTTGCATACAAAAGTTTCTTATTACGTACTTGCATAGTTTTCAAAAATCAAAACTGGTATTCTATTATTCTAGAGAATGGAATATTATTACTTGGAAGATTTATTCTCTTTTGAAGGCGTTCTAGATTTGTTTTTGTCAGTGCACGATGCAAACAAACAAAGTCAAGTTTCATTATACCTTAGATGTATATTTGCTTATGCTTGTACATCTCAATTGGTGGAGGAAAATAATGTCTTAAGGAAAACAGTATCGTAATAAGCATTGAAACTTTTCATATTGGTTTTCGAATTGGTTTTACTATCTTTAGCAACAATTTTTGTAGCCCACTTTATCTAACAAATAGATGGATGAGTGTGGTTTCATTCCAAAAATGGAAGATAATTGTGCTTGTATCGCAAAGGTAGGGAAAAAAATAAAACAAATGTAAGAGTAAGGTAAACCTACAATGAAAACTGAGCAAAACCAATCAAGATTAATGATCTATAATGATCTAATTCTAGGTTCAAAGACAAAGGAAAAGAATGAAGGAAACTGAGCCTAATAGTTTCAACAGTCAAAAGAGAACATATTGTAGAGATCTAATTTTTACCCCTTAAGATTTTGTATTAAAGTTTAAGAGATTCGCCTCAAAATGATTAAGTATAGGCATGCCTTTGGCATAGGATCTTGTAGATGACTGTTGGAGGATGATGATCTATTTGTGAAATCACCTAAGTATGGGATTGGCGTAAGATGATTGAGATAGGGATTAGGGATTCCATATTAATGTGCAAAATAGGTAATATTGAGATCAAGATTAATGCCAATCAAACGGGTCTTGATGAGATCATATATTTGTGGATAGATATTGAGATCAGATCAAGTTGCAGTTAAATTGTGTTTAAGATATTATGATTTGAATTGAGAAAACATCGAGATTAGAGTTAGTGTATTCAAAATCGATTGTCAACATAATGAATTGTGAGAAAAAGAGAAGAACTTTCATTCATTATAACAAGAGGCACAAATTAGAAATTAAAAAAATGAAAAAGGTACATTTAAAGCTGATAGGGCTGGAGAGAGGTTTGTTATTGATGTCTATGCTAAACTTGTTATAACTGGAAGGGCTATTGCTTGATCCAAGACTGAGGGCACCTTAAACTCATCTAGAATATTAATCAACTTAGGAGCGATCTTAGCTGAAGCGTCCACATCTTTCCTTAAAAGGGTAGAGGGAGTTGTTCCTCATTTCAAGGACCCTAGATTTGAGTTTAAGGTAAGGTAAAGCCTCTAAACTTTGCCTAGTGTGTCTGACTTGAGAGTGGGCAACAATTCAAAAGAAACCTTAGTAACTTCAGCATCAAACTCAATGCTTTCTTTGTACTTTACAACATTGGTCACTTGAGCTTCAATAATCTCAAGCTTAGATTATGTTCCCCATATCTTGACAAGCCTTTTGCTTGATTTCAAATTAAGCTTAAGCTAATTATGTTCAAACATTTAGCAGAGCTTGATCTTTTTGGGTCACTATAGCCTCTAACTACTCTATGCTAATGGCCAGCACCCTAACCTTCTCAATGGCATCAATAGTCGATTTATTGGCACTCTCAATATCTTTTATTTGCAAAATAAGGGCCTTGCTCATGATCTCATATTGTTCAATGAGTAAGGCTAACTCATCATTTAGTTATAAAAGAAGAAATTCGATGTTAGATTGGGTGAGTTCAGTAAAAAACATATGCTAAATAAAATGGAAAGAAAAAGAAATAATATTGTACCTAACCAAAAAGACAACATACTTTACCTAGAAGGGCATTGATTGCCCTTTCCTAAGAGTCATTCTTGATCCTTTGATAGTACAAAGTTGCACATGCATTCATAGGACACCACCACATTATGGCTGATGTCCTCGAACTTCACACTCTTATCGAGATAATACCAATTTAAAGTATTATGGATTGACAAGTGTGGGATGGGGCTAGCTAGCACTTCTATTATGCCTTTATTTTGGATGTTCCCAAACAAGCGCTCAATAAGCACGTCAATTAAAATATCCATCTTAGCTTTTGTGTAGCAAGCGTTTACCTTACCTTATTTTAAGAATCATTTAAGGGAAAAATTGTTAATATCCAAATTTTACTCTCATTGAAAATTTGAAAATCAAAAGTGCCACTGTTAGAATGCAACATGAAGAGCAATAATGTCACTTGCATTAAAGACTATGTAATTAGGGTCAGCTGAGGGAAAGATTGAAATTAAGAGGGAGAATTTAGTAGGAAACCTCCCAAAAGTGAAAAGCATAGTGCTAAAGGTCTCATTGTATAATTTTTTACACTCATCTTAGGGAAAATTTGCTTATGTCAAGGGAGGATCTACTTGTAAGAAGGGAGAGTTTCGAATTCTCGGTGAAAGTTGAGGGAAAGTATACTTGAGGGAGGGAAATGAATGATAGAACACAAAAATCCCTATCTTAAGTGAGGAAGAGTGTCCCGACACATCATTAGCATATTTCAACACTATTCTCTAATAAGCTCTATTTATAACTGAGGGAAGTTTGAAATTTTCTAAGGATGAGTGATGAAGAATCTATCAAAGGTTACAAAGTGAATATTAAAATGCTAAACTTTTATTGTTAGTAAAAACAAACTTTGTGCCATTTCATTTAACATTTTTGACACTTTTTTTAAGGAGAATTTACCGATATCTTAAAAGAGTCTGCCTATTTTAGTGGTTAAAGGAAAAATTCTATCTCCAGTCTTTATAGAAGCTAGATGTAGGAATCTGTCATGATGGAAGTTAAAATTTTAAGATTTCCCATGATTCTTTTATGCTTTCATCTTATTATTCTATCCAAAGAAGAAAATAGATAGGGAAATGCAAAAAAGAAGTCTATTTCTTTTCTCATAAGAAAGATTACATTAGGATTTAAAAAAAAAAAGAAATACATCTAGTCAATCCTTAAGATCAATAGTCTTTTTATTCAATTTTTGTAATCTGATTCATAAAATCTAAGGAGATAAAGACAAGGGCTCTTTACAGGGTTAGAAACTATTGAAATAGCTTGAAAGGTAGAAGGACTACTAGGTGTAGTAGTGATGAAATCAAGGTTGAGGTGACGACACTCCTTTAACACTTTAGCTTTAGTGTCCTTCCTCATTTTCCAAAAAACCTATACAGACTCCACTAGCATAATTTTGTTCAACTTTTTTATATTTTGAAGGCTAGAGAAGAAGTGACAATTATAGGCTTTATTAAGAAAGAGGTCTACAAAGTCACCATTTTTAGGGGAGCACTCTGTTAGGTACTTGCCTTTTGCAAAAAAAAGTGCTACCACTTTCCTTTTCTTAGAAGAGGAGCTTGGAGGTATCTTCTCATCCACCTTCATTACCTTTTCAAAGTTTCTTTTTTCCACTCCTAAGAATTATTAACAAATGATTTGCAAAAAAAAAAAAATTAATAAACAAACAAACAAAATAGAGTAAATGATAATATGTTGAGAGCACAAAACTCATAACACAGTAGAAACTAAATTACCAGATGATGGAGACTCTAACTCATCTATGAAAAGAGAGTTAAGAGTTAAAAGAGGTCTACTGATAGGAGGAAAAAAGGCCAAGAAAGGTAAAGGATAAATGTGAAGAGGTAAGTTGGAAAGCTTTCTAGAGGGTAGCATAAGGATAAGCTCTTCGTAAATTAGATGAGAATGCACTGTAGCTATCCAAGCATCATCAAAGTATACTGACATCAGTAGAGTTCTTTTGCTACTTTGCTAGAATTTGCTTATAAACAATAAAAGACTTATAAAAGATGGTGTTACTACCATAGTCTTGGCTAGGATGAGTCCACTAATTAATCTTAAGAGGGATTCGATTCTAAAGAACCCAAAAATATGAATGTATTTAATACTTCACAACCTTTAAAAGATCAGAAGCAAAGATTAAAGGTCTCTTGGAAGAGAAATACCAAAATCTCCTAAGGCATCCTATGTAGGTCTTTAATTGCTTCAGTTCGAAAAATTTGGAAAACACCAGGGCAATAATTCTGTGATTCCTAAATCCAAACACCTACCAAAGAAGGCAACTAAGATTTTCTAAGAATTGAGAACTGATGAAGAGAAGGATACCCTATAATTCTTATAAATCTTTCTTAACATAGTGTTTAAAGGAAGTCTCAAGCCTCTTTTTAGATATTCCTTAAACACATAGATGGTGCCTGACTTTTCAAACTAGGGCCTCATCCAAGGTGAACATCACCATGTCCATCGAGACAAAGATCCTGTAAGCTCTTCCAATCCTAACTAAATCCCTATTGATAGTCACTGAAAGGCCTATAAATTTTCTGTTAAGCTAAAGTACATAAGAGAAAGGAATAAAAAGGGTAAAATTTACGTAGAGAAAGAAAAAGCTCTATTAAAAGAAAAAGGGACTTATCTTGAGAAAATTTGTTGAGACTAAAGGGAGTAAAAGGTAGTTTTCGGAGCAATAGAATTGGAGAGATTATAAGGAAAAATAGCAAAGTAAACAAAAGAAAAATTAAGAGAAATAGATGTTAAGGAGAGTTATTGTGAAGAATAGCTTCTTCGAAAGTGATGCTGTTGATGTGGCGCGATGCTGCTGATGTGGAAAAAAAAGGGTTACGTACCTTTGAAACGTGTGAGAAAGAGGTTAACATGACAGGTGGCAGGTCAAGGATGCTTTTGCTGGCAAAGTAAAAGTAGTGATTGATGTGACAAGAGGATCTAGTTGTCAGGGCACGAGTGGGTGATACTGATGAGTTGGCAATATGATGTTGCAGCTACTCACCCATTTGTTAATTACCATTGTAGGATGTTATTAGAGGATGTTGCCACATAGTATAGAGTATAGCAAGAGCGTGATACGGTTGGGAGTGCTGACTTGGTAGTGGATGGATGGGGGTAGACTTGCATAATCAATAGAAACTTTACATGTTTACTGACGTGGCAATCTACTCAAAGGTAGCATATTTTATAGATTAATACAAGTAGAATTCTTCAACTAAAAGATAATTTTCAAGTTAAAAATCTTATAAAGGAAGTCAAAATGCATAAGAAGACTGAAGATTGCTATTAGAAACTAGAATCGAGCTTAAGTTCAAAAGAATTTGGTGATGTGACAAAAGTCATTAGGCAAACTTGTTCTTGAACTACCTAAGTAAGAATAGACAAAATTTAAAATATCACTGCATCCAGATGAGGCCAAAGAGTGAGGAAATCAACTCTGAATCAATAATCGCACTCCAACAGAGTCTTGAAGACCTTTCGAAGTGGAGCTGACTTTATTGTACCTAGAGCCAAATACTGCTTGAATGCACTACACTTCCCTAATTTGCTTGCCACTTGCTGTTAAATTACACCAATGAAAAATAACAAATATTTGCTAAAGGCTTACAACTAGGATTCATTTGCATTCATTCACACATTTGCATAATTTGCCTTCATTAAGATAGAAAAATCTCTTTTCTGCACTTGTAAGAACTCTTAGAAAAAAAAAACTTTCTATAGTTTCTTTAGATTTAGTGAAAGCTCTCTGATTAGAGAATTTTTATTCAAAATCTTGTTTGTACGTGTATTGGAAAAGATGGGAAATCTACAACAAGAGTGAGGGACTTCAAGAAATATCAAAACTATCTTCTTGAATTTACTTTTAATTATTTTTTTCTTGAATAAAATTATTTAAGCTGAGATATCACTAGATTCTTGTTGAGTTATATGTTTTAATCTTTTATGTTTATAATGACATCATCTTATAGAAAAAAAATTGCTTTCATGAGAACTATAGTTTATAGAAAATATTACATATATAGTTTTTAATCCTTATTTTGCAGAAGAATGGGGGTGAGTAAGTGTAGACGATTCTCTTCTCCTTGAAAAGTATTTTGCATACATTGGCATAAAGTATGTATGAAATTTTAAGTACTTTAATTAAAATACCCTTTCAATTATTATTTCAAGAAAAAAATAAAAAATAGTACAAATTGGTAGGCTTTTTGGGGGTGCTAATCTTTTCCAAATGTAACCAACTCTTGGATCCAGAATCTCAAACTTTTAAACTAGTTAGTCTTACCCTAAGATGGTGACCAATTACACCTGAAAAGATTAATGAGACTCTTAATACTTTTCTTACACTGTAGGTTTCCTGGTTGAAACCTTAATTGTGACAGGGATTGCGGGTTCTTTTCTTTAAGTGAGATTAGGATCGGCTACCCAATCTAGAAAATTAGACTCTTTGGCATTTGGAAGCTGATATGATATTGTAATAGCTAAAGAAGCAACAGTAACATTGGCTGGGCCTGTGATCTAGAAATCCAATTAGATCTCAAAATTTTGTTATTTTCTTATCAGGGGCCACTTCAAAATCTACATAATGTGAAATAAAATTAAATCAGTATAGATGATGAAAATATAAAAATCTAAAATAAATAAAAATAACTTGATGGTAAAAGTGAGATAAGGGAGAAGTTATAAAAAATAACTCACTCATACTTGATCAATTCAAGTGAAAAAGGCTTAACATCATTAAGTTGAAAGATCGACAAAGGATTTAGAATAGGTTTGGGAGATGGAGTTTGAGAAGTATCTATATGTGGATCCTATGTTGAATTGAATTTTGTGGTAGTGTTATTCAGAAAGCCAACTTTTACGTTGCAGACTATGGATAGTTTGTTTAGTGTGAGAAAAAATATAATGTTATGTATATCGGCACTATCTATCATGCTACGATAAAAGGTTTTAAATTGAGGTACAAAGATCCTTTTTGGACATATATACCATGTTTGAGATTCTTCATGATATGAGATTGATTCACATTTTCCTTGTCAATATGATTTTGGTAACCATCTAGAAGTGATTCATATTCAAGCTAAGGAACTAAATTAATTAGCTTGAAGATAATTCACATTCTTCAATTTTTTCCTAAACTTTGATCTTGAGGAACCGAATTAGCTAGGAAGTGATTTAGATTCTTCAAACAATTCAGGAATCACATTCATCTTAAGGAGCTGAATTAGCTAGGAAGGGATTCATATCCTTCGAGCTATTCTAAATTTTGGTAACTATCACGAAGCGACTCATATTGAAGTTGAGGTATCGAAATAGCTAGGAAGTTATTCTCATTCTTTTCATTATTCTAAATTTTAGTAACTTCTAATAAGTTATTCATATTTAATCTGAGGTATCAAAATAATTAGGAAGCAATTCTTATTCTTTCAGCTATTGTAAAGTTTGGTAACATTTTTTTCAACGTGATTTTCAACTATCGGGAATTATTCAAAAATTGATAGAATTTTGTCTGCGATGCATTTTTTCAACAATCAAGAGTTCTTCCACTAGGGATAATTCATTTCTCTTTTTACTTTATTGTGTAATTTTCTCAATGCAAATGCTTATGTATGCATGATGCACATTCTTTTTTTTTTTTATTTTCTTTTTGGCAAGGCCTTACAATCCGATCACTCGATCACCTCTCCAAAGCCTTCAAATTCCTTAGTAAATCAAGTCTTAGGGATAACCTTAATAGAATCCTTAAATTGATATCTTTTTCACTATGCTATGAAATTCTTCTCTAGATAAACTATTTACACTATCGTAAAGGGAGTTCTTCATTAATAAGGGTCTCTGTGACCATCAAAAAAAAAAAATGCAATTCTTTATGACGGTTTTTATGACCATTATAAAAAATATTTATGTTTTATTATTTTTTATTAATTAATCATAATTTTTTTATAATTTTAATTAATTAATTAATATTTGTTTTTTTTTTTGCAATTATAATAGTCAAACAGTATAAAAAATATCAAACAACAAAAATTACATATATATTTATAATACAACTATTATCATTTTACAAAATATAATAATATTTAGTATAAAAAACAAACAAAATATCTATAAATTAAATTACACAATATGTCATCTTCACTGCTTTGTTCTACCATTACATCAAAAAATACCCAGTGAATTAGATTTATCACTCCTGCAATAGTTATAGAAAAGATATATTATTAGGTCATCTCTATTTAAAATATAATTAATTTACATATCAAAATAAATAAGTAATTGTAATAAAACTTGAAAATCAAACATAATAAAAAGTTGGGAGTGCATCTAGATGTCAAAAGTATAATTTCTTGCAACTCATAAGGTATATATTAATCATAATATACAATTTTTTATTTTAGTTCCCTACATCTAGATATTAAAAGTGTAACTTCTTGTAATGTAATAGTAAATGCAAAAATTAACTGATCATGAACATGTTTATTTCATGTGCATACTTGAATATCTTTACTTGTTCTTTGCTTTATCAACTTCTTAAAGATGACCTTTACAGAATTTTGAACAGAATTGGCAAAGAACTCAATGAACGGAATTAATAGATGGCTCAATGAATAGAATGGATAGAGTGCCCAATGAATAAAATTAGTCCATCATATTTGAATTTAACAAAGCCAAACAGCACACAATTAAAACACAACCATTAATGAGCCAACGAGGATTACATTCCTAGCTATGATAGTAACTGTTGTACATGCATAACCCATTAACTATATTACTTCATCAATTTCTTCATTGCTATATGTAACCTTACCATTGGATTTTAAGATTAAAACATAAAAGATGACAATATAATCAATTTGTTATTATTTATAAATGTAAAACATTTAATATGTAAATGAAATAAATAATATGATCTTTTTACAAAGATTTTTTGGATCTTTAATTATTTCTTTCATAAATTGAAGCACAAAATAGTTGTATTTTATGCCATCTTTTTGAATCGGTGCCTATATGTGTAGAAATATAATCACTAATACATATCATTTTCAATGCTGTTAATAATGAAAAAAACAAAGTGAACTCATTTGAATTCGTTGCCATGTAATATTTGATCTCACACAAAATATTTGAAAACCCCTTTATCATTAACCAATAAACATTTGAACACATATAGTGTTTACAATTAATAATGAAACCAAAAAAATAAAGATAAAAAGTAAAACTTGTACTCACATGGTGACAATGTTTTTAAGATCAAGTCCTACTCCATGACCCAAAGAATCCAAATGATATACTATTCATGATGCCATATCAATAACCACTAATTCCTAATTAAATCTATTCATAATAAGAGAAACAAAAGATGATAAATAGCTAAATAAGATATATCTTGATAAAGCAATTAAGATAGAAATTTCTCACTTTGGATTGTAAGGCATGAAAAGAATTTAGTTTGAATGTGTTTTTTTCTAACCGTTCTGCAATATGTTATGCTCTATATTTTAACCTACTTTCATTGTTTAGTCCACCAAAGAGTAAGACAATCACAGGATTGATGAAGCCAAATTATTTCAACTTTTTCATATCCTTCGATTTAGCATATAGATATCTGAAAGTAAACAAATTGAAAGTTAAATCATATAAACATAGATATTAAAATAAACCGATATTGAAATTTTATCTTACCTGATATATAAAAAAAAATGCTAGTTCCTCACAATTCTTTTTTATATATCAGGTAAGAGCAATTTTTTGAGCCAAAATAGTAATAAAATGGACAACAAAAAACTTCATCATCAAATCTTACTCTAACTTCATTTCGGGTATTAATCATCAATGGATAAGCTACATTTGTGAACTACTCTAGAGCTTGCTTAGAAATGGATCCCACTTGTTTACTAATTTCCCTTTCCTGTGTCTCCAAACATGTGATAATAATAAATTTTAAAAGTCAAATAATTTTAACATAAAAGGAAACAAAGATAATATACCACACCTAAAATTGTCTCATACCTCTTTAACAATATGAGTTGAAACCAAGTCTTCAGGCAAACTTACATGTGACTTAATGTATCTTTAACAAATATATGATACTCATCCTCATTTTCAATAGGTAGTCAAACATCTCGACTAGTGCCCATTACAACAACATTTTCTAGTGTATTCACTGCTAATTTATATACAACATTATATTCATAAAAAAAATGACATTGTTAATTATAATTAATAGTAAAAACAATGTCTACAGCATTAAATAAATAAGTAAATATCTTTATCTTCAAATATTCATTAGAAACATCGCAAGAATCCTTCATAGGCACTGGTGAATCCAGTTTTCGTATCTTATTAGAGCTATGACCTTCAAGTTATACAACACATGAATGTGCATCTGTGCCTCCTTGAGTCAATAATAATAGTTTCTGCTCCACCTTAGCCAAGCGAGCTTCTAGATATGTTACCATATTAAGAATGAAAAAAAAAAAAAAAACTGAAGGAGTGATAAACTTTCCAACTCCTCTAACTCCCTTATGCTTATTAGTACTAAAAGCTTTGCTTAAAATGTCATCATTGCTTGAGAAGGTAATGGTACCAGCTTTTAACTGCTTCATTAACTCATCCTATAACAATCCATGCCAAATTAAGTATAAATTATATAAAAATTAAATTTCTAGTTTATAAGCTATTATTCATGACTTGCATGCAATAAACAAAAAATATTGCAACTTAACTTTAAGTGTGCCAACAAAACAAGCAATGAAGAAAAAGACAGAATACTTTCTGTTTGGGTGTCTTTGTTCATAAGCCAAGAAAAAGTAGCATTCCAATTGGTTAAACTATACTGTCTTACTGCCTGAATAATATAAACAGTATAGTAATGCATGCATTTTACTCCTTCATATTTTCTTCAATGTCAAACACATAAAGAATATTTCTAATACTACCTCACTGCCTAAAAAATATAAACAGTATAGTAATTTTATGCATTTTACGCCATTCATATTTTTCTTCATCTCAAACACACACATAATGTTTCCAATACTATGTCACTCCCTGAAAAACATAAACAACCTAGTAATCTTATGCATTTTACCGTTTTATATTTTTCTTCATGCCAAACACACACAGAATGTTTTCAATAGTACCTCACTGCCTGAAAAATATAAACAACCTAGTAATCTTATGTATTTTACCCATTCATATTTCCCTTCATGCCAAACACACAGAGAATGTTTCCAATATTACCTTATTGCCTGAAAAATAAATAAAGATCCTAGTAATCTTTTACATTTTGCCCCTTCATATTTTTCTTCATGCCAAACACACAGAGAGAATTTCCAATACTACCTTACTGCCTGAAAAATATAAGTAACCCATTAATCTTATGCATTTCACCTTATCATATTTTTCATGATGCCAAACACACACAGAAAGTTTTCATTACTGCCTCACTGCTTGGAAAATATAAACAGTGCAGTAATCTTATACATTTTGGCCTTTATATGTTCTTTCATGCTAAACATAATCAGAGAGTTTCCAATTTTCTCTCACTATCTCATTGTCTTCAAACTTTAGCAAACAATCTTATAAAGATAAGGTTTCTAACATTTACGTAAGATTCACAAAAAAGAATCCTTATAATTTTTTCAATGATAGGCATCATTTTTGGTACATAATGTCCTTTTTTATCTTGTCGTGCTAGCTTTCATAATTCACTATGATCAATCTCCTCTTTTACCTTGAGTTCTGCTTCCTGTAAATGTGAAGTAACAAAATAAAAATTTAGAGAGAATGTATCTTAAAATCATCATAAAGAATGTAAGAGTGAGAAACTTACCAATTTGTGCTCTAAGGTTGCGTATCCACCTTGGCTTAATTGATAAGGATATTTACTACGTTTTTATCATTTTTTTTTGTTCCTCACTCAATTTCTACAATATTTCATTGTAGTTAATGAAGAAACATAAAATATTTATTATTCAAAAAATATATTACAACATAAATGTATCTTAAAATCGTTTGAAAGTCATGATTTAACGAACCTCTCCTAATCATTTTATGAAATGAAACTATAGATCAGAGGTGGTCTCGCTATAGCATTAAGATTGTCAGTAATAGGCATTATATATTTTGTTGTTAAGATATTTTTGAATGTTCTAAATTTGTTGCCAATTGATTGTAAGATAGACTTTTTCATGCGATGATTAATTTCAAATGCATCCTATAAATGCAATTTAATAAGCTACTATGCTAATGAAAAGTAGAATTAAATATCTAAGGGGAAAGTGTTAAACTTGAACATATTCCCACATTTTTTCTTTCAAATGATTAGGAAAATTTTGCCAGTCATTATAAGTTATAAGTACTGTGGTACATGTAAGGACTCTAAGAGTAGACATAAGGGATTTAGCTTTAGCACCGTATGGTACACCTTTTGAATTGCACTGTACCACTTTCTTTGTCCCCAAATTTTTTTAATTCAACAATTTTTTTGATCCTCTAGATTTGGTAGGCAATTTTGACAACTTCTTAGTCATATTTACAATCCTACAACCATAAAATATAATCCAAATAAATAGTTATAGCATAATTCATTATATGATACTAGTTTTTGCAGAAAGAGTAGTAGCTTCTGTTTGAAAGGTTTTGACTTTTCTCTCAAGTTCTATTAATATGTAAGAAGCTTCCTTTCTTTCGAATGAGTAATTGACTATTGATTTGCAATTATCCTACATGATGAATCATATCATCTGTGAGAAAAAAAAAAGCCTTTATTACTAGTAAAGCAAAATACTAAAAAGGTTCCACTTTAATTGAAGTACCTGAATATTAGTAAACTTTTTCTCTAAATGATTATTCTCCTATTATTGCTTTGCCTTGCTTCAACTAAAGTAATCCCTAATCCATCAAGTACTGTGTGTTAACAAGACATACTAGTCATCAATTATCCAAAATATTTGTAAAACTAATATTTTCCCACCATGATTTACTTAGAGTTTCTGGTATCATAGTGGATACTAAACTGGAATTCCAAATGTCAAGAAAAATTACCTAAGACATGCAAACTGTTTGACAAATCAATAAAGACATGGTCATAATAGAAATTGAGTTGAAGCTACAGAATTCTTCAAGAAAATATTAGCAGTCTTTTTTAGTAAGCAACATGGATTACACTATATAGAGAGTCAAGGATTTAGTTCATGTACTACATGCTTTAAGTTTGAGAAAATAATAATACCTTGCCAGTCGAGGTTCCATAGCCAAAAAACAATAATGCTTTTTGGGTATGTGTTATTGGGCCTAGGACTTATTGCTTTAAAGGAGAATGGTATTAGAAAGGCCAAGATCCATTAGGAGAAACAAAGTTGTAAAACTCAATACTCCAAAGGATCTTGCTTGTTAAGAAGGCAGCACTAAAAGGCGAGATGTGCTTCAGGTCTGCTTCTGAAACTCGTGTAATAGAATGAATGACGTAAACAATGTTAAGTTTTTCAACCTTTACCCAGCTGTGTAGCGCACATGTTCTGTTACTTTCGCCATGTATATTTTGAAGAAAAAACTAGTGAAAAATCAAGATTGATTTGATTTTATTGTTATCTTAGGTAAGTAATGTGTCTAAACCTAGAGAGGTGGATCATATATTCTGAAACATGCCTTCATCTTTCTTACTAAATCAAAAAAGAATGCATCGTTAACCAATCAGCTTGAATGCTTTGGTGGGCCATACATTCTATACTAGGCCTTCATATTTCATAAGAATTCAAAAAAAATTAGGATAGAGATCAGCCTTAATGGTTATCAATGTAGAGAGGATGAAGGAAAGGACGTATAAACTCATGATATGATGACAGTATTACTGAAAATGTCAATCCAATGGTTACTGTAAAACCAGATTAAGCCAGCTTGTTAGTTCAATTATTTTCAACTAAATGATTAACAGTTGTAAGTCACCAAGCTGAACTATAAAGATGCAAGAGACACATTATCTACTATAAACCAGTGACCAGACTTTGTTAAACTATGGATAATAAGCATTAACAACTATTCATAGAGCAGGCCAAGATCTTTGATTCAAACAAAAATAAAGCAAAATTGCTTTAATAAGATGCATCCTAACAAGTTACGACTCGAAACAATGACTCTATCTAGAACAAAAGGTGCAATTCACTTGATATATCTTAAGATGGGTGGTGATTGCATTCAAAGAATATAAACAGTAACACTAATTTTTAATTTCACAAAAAATTTCTCCCTTAATTTACTTATAATTTCTAGTATCACAAGGGTAACAGCATGAGTATCATCCGACAGTGCACAATGCTAAGAGAAGAAAATTTTAGAACAAAACTGAGTAAGAAATTACAAAACTTGATAAAAAAAATCTCTTTTTCTCTCTTATAATGCGAGATGAAGGTTTTGTTAGTTTCACATGCCACTTTCCTTACTTCAATGATATCATCCGATAGTGTACGATGCCTATTTCATAAAATTTTTTGAAAGAATGAAGCTTCGCATCGATTATATGACATTGAGAGAGAGAATTTTTTTTTTTTTTTTGAAAGCATAGTTTTCGTGGGAGAGTAATGGAAGAATACTGGTAGTGCGTGAGTGAAGATCTTTAAGTATTATAGTAAATCATGTATATTGTTTAAAATCTATTAGTATTAAAATCATTGCATAAGATTTCCATTGATCAAGTGGTAAAGTCTTATACGGTTGACTAAGAGAGCTTGGTTTTTTCTCAAAATTATTCAAGCACATATTTTATTAAACAAACAACACAATTAACCAAAATGAATTGTTGACTAAATGGTTGAAAATGTGATATAATTATCAACACGACTTGGGTTCGAGTCTGTTATCTTGCATTTTTAATCAAATATTTAAATTAAAAACAAAATCACAAAAAAACACATCACATGGGGTTTCTTTAGATTGGATGGCAATGATATTTAATCACAAATTTTCCTTTTTAATTATAGATTTTTTATGACGATCTCTCAAAACCGTCATGCATGTTACGCTTCTTATGACGGTCTCTTGGGACAATCATGTATTCGATTTTTTAATGACGGAATAAAAGATCATTATAAAATACTATCATTAAAAATAGTTTCTCTTGTAGTGTGATGTGGCCATTAGGTAGAGGTGAAGAAAGAACTGGTAAAGAGAAATAACTTAAATTAAGAAAACACCAATCAAAGTATGTGTGAAAAAGAGTCATCATATTGTAGTTGAATGTTTTTTTATTTTCTTTCTTTCTTTTGTTTTCTTCTTTTGTCTTATTAGTTTTCTTTCTTCTCTATTGTTCTTCTTTTGCTTTTCCTTTTTTTTTTCTTATGTCTATTCCTTTTTTTTTTTTTTTGGTCTTTTCATCATTTTTCCTTCCTCTTTTTGAATGCTCATGCCCACTTACTCTAAACTGTGATGTTTTTCCCTTTTCAGAATACCTATTTGGCATTTTCTCTAAATGTACAGGGTAGGAATCTTCATTGTGTTGGTTATTCCAAAGGTACAAGGAATGTGGGTTAGTGAAAAGAAAGGCTTCTATTTCAAGTTTCAAGGGAGTAATTAAAGATAAAAATTGAGCAATAAATAACATGTGTCAAAGGTTAGCTTAAAAGGTCTTTTTGGCTTTGAAAGGAGTTCCCCAAAGCATCTCGTCAATATTAGTGTGACTACGATTTCACCTCAAGAATTCATTTATTGAATTCTAGTGTAGGAAGATATCCTAAATTATTATTCCATGAAGCTAAATTAAACTCGATATATTTGGTTATAACCTTGTGTTTATATAAGGATAAAGTTCAAATAAGTTCTTACCTAAAATACATGCTCAACATGACTCTCTTGCCCCTCTATTTTCATTTTCTATGGTCACTCTCTTTTAAGGAAAATTATCATTAACTCCATTAGAACCACTCTTTGAGGTATGATTCAAAAAGAATTGATGTTGGCATGAGTTTCTGAAGAGCAGTATGAAACAAGACATTAAACGAAGAAGCTTGAATTTATGTATCAAACGATGACCTAATTGATCAAAGTTATGACATTCCATATCATTAAATGAAAATATCGTGCAACTCAAGTGCTTACCATTTGATTAGTACAAGTTTGGGTAAACTAAGGGTAGATATAGTTAAAGATAATTTCACATAGTTATCTGATCATATGATCTCCTAAGCCTTTTTCTATATCATTTCCTACATTATTCAATCATATTCACTTGGTGTTGATCATGAGCAAGCAAAGGATTATTAGTGTTACTAAGTGCATCTTTTGATTCAAAACTTAATAACATCTACTAAATATTGGATTTTGTACTTGAATGCTAGATAGTGTTCTATATCATTTAATATCTTAGTTCAAAATGCATTTTCTATGAATTTACTAGTTTGGATAGTCATGGTGAGTCTTTTTCAGCCATAGAAACCATGTGAATATAAAATGGAGGACACAAAGTTTACAAAAAGATGTGGAAAAACTCTGCTTTAGTCAACATAGGTTGAACTTTGACGGCTACCTCTCGCCATCGGTTTGCATATTCTTTAAAAGTTGTATTGTTCCTTTTGAACATTTTTTAGAGTATAATGCAATTAGGTCCTAACCCTTCCATATGTTGGTAATGGACTAGGAAGGCATTTGCTAAATCTTTCCAAGATTGGATATTAGAGGGTTTTAGATTGGTTTTTCATTCCAAGGCTTCTTCTTTAAGGCTATCTTGAAAGCAATGAATTAAGAGCTTTTGGTTGGTTTCGTACCTATGCATTTTATGCTGATACATGCTTAAATAGGTATGAGAACAATTCATCCCATCAAGTTTATCAAATTCAGGCACCTTAAATTTTGGTGGCATAACAAACTTGAGTTTTTGGTTACTTCAATCCCTCTTATTTCCTTTTCTTCTTTTAGAATTTTTAGTTATTTCTTTATATATTTAACTTTTGCCATAAGTTCTTGATTTATTGTATTGACATCCCCTATTTTCTCATATTCAAATTAATCTTCCATGTTTAGGATATATTCTATCGCCTTCTACCTTTCTTGATTATGAGACTCCTCTATTGCAACTAGACTAATGGGTTTGAGTATTAAAGTGTTCTAAAAAGATGCTCTTTCAAGGACTTTAACTTTTATAAGAATTTTTCCTTTTAAAACTGCACCAAAAGAAGCCATCATCTATTAAAATTGGGTCTACTTTGTACTCTACAGCTCTTAATGATTTCTTTTCATTCTTTCATTTAAAGCTCTTTACGTAGCTTGTATTTCGGCTTATATTTGCTGATGCCTCTCGATTCTAACCAATTGATTATCCATTCCAAGTTTGTATGATTTTAGGGACTTTCGATTTTTTTTTTTTTGTAAGCAAATATTGCATTGCTTTACCTTTTTTTTTAAGTATTTAATTTAAAAGGTTATTTTTCTAAAAAATAAACATGTATGCATGATAATGAATATAGGAACAATTTGGTATTTAAATCATCATAAAACTAAAAATTTTCTCATAAGTATTACATGCTGTAATTCTTCGCTTGTTATGCACTTCCTTATAAGATACCAAACTAACCCAATCTTCTAATATACTCATTTTTATTCTCAAATCCAAATCAAAACTCGGTTCTTTTTACTTTTATGATGATATGAGCATTCAATTCTCAATGTCATGAAACATGAACAAGATAATATTAGGAATTATAAACACTTCTACAATCCTATTGTCAATTATGTTCATGGCTTCATAAGGTCCTTAAATCCTAATAAGGCTAACATATGGCTTTGTTTATATGCAGGGCTTTGACCTGATATTAGGCCTTTAGGTTCTAAAAATCTCCAGGCTCCTAGATCTCCCTAAAGCTCTACTCATTAATATCACGTATGTGAATACTAAAAAGAATCTCGAGAGTGATACCAACTCACAAAGTAAGACCTGGATAGGATAAAAAGCACAACATGTACAAAGATTAAATGATATCTTGAATGCCGACATCCTTTCATCCTTCTTATAATGGGGTATACACCACAAAGGGCTAAGCTCGAGTTCAGCTTTATACATGAAAGTAAGTGTATGAAGTTTCCATAATAAAATAAGAATAACAAGCAAGTAAATGCAGCAAAATGTTAAAATTCCCTATCTTAGGTTGGGTATAAGTATATACAACAATATTAACATTTTGGACCTAAAGTTAGGTGCAAACATATACAGTAATATTAGCATTCCCCATTATGGATTGGGTATAGTCAAAATTGATAAGACTTTTTTCAATCTTAAATCAAGTATATATAAATAGTGTAGATCAAGATCAAAATCAAATTAAAATTTCAAAAGACAAGATCAGTTTTGTTTAAGTTTGACTCAACTCTCTAATCAATTATCCTTAGTGAGGTTGCCAGTTGTCATACTTGGACTTTTTCTTTAGCGAAGCTCAATCATGAGAAAAGTCTTTTTGTTTTAATTTTTTTATTTTTAATAAATAAAAAAAGAGTCATTACCAATTATTTTTATTGTGTGATTGGCCACCAATTTTATTTGACTCTTTTAATCATACTTAGTGGAGTCATTAACTATCACGACCAATGTTTTAATCAAGTAAACCCGTAATGTGAGAAAATATTCAGATCCTTAACTGATCTTTATAAGTATGATTGACCATCATCTTAGAGTAAGGCTAACTAACAAAAAAAGCTGAGATTTTATGTTGGGGAGTTGGTTATACTTAGGGAAAGATTAGCACTCATAAAATGCTTTAAAAAATGGTGCCATTTTGATTTCTTTTCCTAGAAAATAATTTAAGGGTATTTTGATTAAAGTACTTCAAATTTCATACTTATTCCATCCAATGTACCAAAAAATTTTTAAATTAAAAAAAAGTAATTTACACTTACTACCTCTTTTCTTATTCAAGATAAAGGATTAAAAATCATATATATAATATTTTTATTATAAAGAAAAATAAATTTTTGTAAAAAATTTAATAATAATCATAAAAATATTCTTTTTACCCTATAATATGATTTAACTATATATCAAAGTATTAAATAGATTAAAACATATAACTTAAAATAAATCTAGTGATGATTAACTAAACTCAAGTAGATTTTTTTCAAGAAAATAATTGTGTTACAATAAATGGATTCTAGAAGTGAGATCAAATACCTCTTGGAGTCCCTTACACTTTTCGTAGCATTCGTCCCTTCTTTAGTATGATCGATTATAGGATTTCAATAGAAATTCTTTTGGAAGAAATGAAAATTCTAATGAAAACTATCAAAATTATGGAGAAAATTTTTAAGAGAACTTTGTTTTGCTTCCTATGAATGTCTGAGAACATAATGGTAATTGCTTGATTTTGTACTCATAAATTCTTAATGTTTGCAACTGAAGATCCAATGCCTATTTATACAAATTCATTGGTGTAGGTTAGCATCTAATGGTAACGGGGTGCAATGTACCCAACATCCTCTACCTTCAAGCTCAACAGAGTCCACTTTACTTCATGAGGTCTATTAAGACTCTTTTAGAGTGTCTTTAGTGATTATAACTTGATTTTCTCACTATCTAGCTTCCTTTGAGTGGAGCAACACCTTTAATTCATTTTACTTTCACTTGGATAGCTTAAGAACAAGTCTATTCAGTTGACTTCCATTACATCACCTAATTCCTTTCAATTTTTCACTCAATCTTTGTAATTTGAGAAGACTTAAAGTTTGCTTCATCATTCTATCCTTCCATACACAATTTCTAACTTAAAGTTTGCTTAATTTGGTGAAAAATTAGGCAAGATCGTGTTATGGGTTGCATTACTAAGTGCGATGCCTTTGAGCACCCTACCATGTCAATAGTCTTCTTTTTCCATAGTGCTACCTTATCAACATCGTCACATCAAATGATGAATTGTCATGTCATTGGCTATGCTGTTAATGCCTTGCCACATCATTAGTCTTTCTTTCTATAGAAGCAAAGTACTACCATATTAGTAGTAGCATTTCCAATGACGAGGTGCCATGTCATTATCTCTGTTGGTGACTGTGCAGGTATACTAGTATGTTAAACATTTCGAGAAGAATATTCTCATGGCAAACTCTAATTCTTGGTCTAAGAATTGAATTTTAAAACTTAATGATGGGAGGAATATCGATCCTAGACTTGATGACAGAAACTCTTGATCTTAATTTAGAACTTTTAAATTCCACTGATAGGAAGAAATCTTTGAATATGATGGTAGAAATTCTTGATCTTAATTTTAAAGATGGAAAATCTTGAATTGGATGGTGTTGGTCTTCAAACCTTGAATGATCTAGAGACTCTTGAACTTCACTTCGAACATGGGAAACCTTTATCTGGATACTTTTAGCAAAAATTTCGATCTTAATTTGGAGCTTTAAGCCTCGATTTAGGAAAATTCTCGATCTCGATCTTGATTTCTAGCTTGAAACCTTAGTTTAGAAATTTTTTTTTTATCTCAATCTTAACTTTTGACTTTAAACCTCAATCTAGGAAATACTCTCGATTTTAAGCCAAAAAGAGATCTTAATCTTTATCTTTCACTTTGAACCCCGATTTACATAAATTCTCGATCTTGATAGAAGGAAAATAAGTCTCGATGCATGTTTCCCAACTCAAATCTTGATTTAGGAACATTTTTTTCTAATAAAACTCTTGATCTTAGCTTAATTTTGAACTTAAAAAATTCTTGATCTTAGCTTAGTCTCGATCTCAAACTAAAAATATGGAGTTAAAGCCTAATGGTAATCAAATCATGTCTTCATCTCTCAAACTTACCAGTCCTATTTTTGATATATTGAGCCGAGTTCAAAAGTAACTATTTCAATATAGAGAAATTTTATCTGCGTTGCTTCAGACAAAATCTTTCAGTAGTAATTTAGGTTGACTTCAAATGAGAATTCACGTGGTTCAGCTAAGTTCATTAAGTTTCTACTTTTTTAATCATCAAACCCCTTTCAGACACCTTTTTTTAGAGTTTCTAAAGCAACGTAAAAAACATGTTGTTCTCTAAGTTGCATGGTGATACTGGTATTCTTCTCAGTCTATTTTTCAAAGGGGATAAAATTTGAGTATCGATAGTAACAACTCGGAAGCTACCTTAGCAACCTAAGAGTTTAACTTTTTGCTTTCCTTGTATTCTGATATACAAGTTAATCTAGCTTCAATGATTAGTTCTCAAACTCAAATTGTGTCCTTAGTTGCCTGAAAAATCTTCTACATAAGTTCAAATCAAGCTTAAGCCAACTTTTTCTAGGTATCTAACAAGGCCTAGTCCTTTTAGGCCACCACTACTTTCAATCGCTCACGTTGGTAGCCAGAGCTTGGCTCTTTCCATGGCATCAGTTGCTAACTTAATCAAATTCTCTTTTTCAGTGATCGAAAGAATTAAAGCATTGCTCACGATCTCATACTATTTTATGAGTAAGGCCATTTCATCATACAATTATAAAAGAACAAAGCTGATGTTAGATCGAGTAAGTCCAATAGAAGGATGATGTTAAATCAGGTGAAAACAAGGAAATTTTGCTAAGTACAGGAAACTAATGTCATATTGACATAAAAGAAAGGAAATAAAAAGACAATCTTATACCCGTCTAATATGATGAATCACTTTACTTACAAGGGCATTGTTCTCCAACTCTAGGAGTCACCCAATCTCTTAGGAGCACCACCTTATGGACCCTTTCATAAGACACCACCACATTATGGCTAGTGTCCTCTAGTTTCACATTACAACTAAGATAATACTGGTTTGAAGCGTTGCATAATGGTAGGTATGGGATTAAGTTTCCCAAAGCATCTATGGTGCCCTTGCTCAAGACATCCTTAAACAAAGGTTCAACAGCTACATCCGCTAAGATTTCCACCTTGGCATTAAAATAATTTATAAATACTTTTCCCCTTTTGGATGATCCCTTTGGGGTAGTAGTGGTCTTCTTTTTTGATTTGTAATCAAGATTGGCTGCCTAATCTTGATAAATGGACTCCTTAGGATTGAATAGCGGATCCTAAATTAGTAATAGCAATAAGTAAGGGAGCAATGGTAGTTGAAACATTAGAAGATGGTTGGGGCCTTGATATCGTATACAAACAACTAAATTTGATCGATGAGAAAAGGTTAAAAGTCATATGCCACAAGCAATTATATCAAAGCAGAATGGACAAAGCATACAATAAGAAGGTACATCTTAAACAATTTAAACAAGAGGATCTAGTATTAAAGTGAATTCCTAAACATATTATAGGTCCGAGAGTTAACCAAACTAGAATAGACCTTATGTGGTGAAGAAAACTTTCTCCAAAGAGAATTTGATTTTTATAGGGAATGGATTGATGAAAGATTCCTAATCCTATAAACTCAGATATCATAAAAAAGTACTATGCATAAAAGGCAAATCAAGGTGAGAAAACAATGGTGTCTTCATCATTCAAATAAGAGGAAAAATTAGCATATTAGGGTGTTCATTGTTAAGAAAAACCAAATTGAGTTGATGCTTATTGGCGAGGGAGTGTATCTATGTTTCCATTCTTTCTTGGCTTGTATATCTTATGTTTTTATCAATGATATCATTCATGATTAAACCTCATTCTTGACTCTTGCATAATAATTGAATGTTATCTTTGAGAATTCATGATTAATTAATTGTTCAAAACAAATTTGACAATAGATTATATATAACTTTGTTATAAGTTAAACTCATGGCCAAATAAAATCAAAGAAAAAGGACACTTTTTTGGGAAACACAACAAGGAATAAGAAAAACCTAAAAAGAATCAAATGGGAGTGTCTCTATCAAGAGAATCATAAATCAAAGATTTTATTTGTTTTAAAAAATCTAATAAGCATATTTTTAAGAAAAGACACTAAAAATCAAATTTTCCATTATTTAAAAACAAGAAAATTTAACTCAAAATTTAAGGGAATCGACGAGTTGCATATTGCAAAAACCAAGGAAAAATAATAAAAGGAAAAAACTTGCATCACATAGTGCAAAGAATACAAAATGAGAAAAAAATTCAATAGTAAAAATCAATAAAATTTCATATCGTCAAATGCCAAAGGAGATTGTGAATGAAGAAAAAAAGTTAACATCGTTAAATATTAAGAGACAATTCGATAGGGGACAAACTTTCATATCATCAAATGCCAAATGAGAGTTTGATCGAAGAAAAAATTTTCACATCATCAAACGTCGAGAGACATTCTGACAAGAGATAAAATTTCACATTGTCAAATGAATCTGATGAGAGACAATTTCTTACTTCATTACATGTCGAAAAAGGCTTCCGGCAAAATTTTGCAACACCAAACATCACAAAAAATCCAATGGGAGACAAGAATTTTATGTCATCAAATATTGAGAAAAAATTCTAACAATAGATGATCAAACCATCTAATGTCGAGAAAGAATTTTGACAAAAAGTAATAAGATTAAAAGACAAGTTTCTTATTATTAGAAGATGAAGAATTCTATCATAAGATAAGGTAACATTTGTCAGTCGAATCAAGATCTTTCATCAGATGTCAAGAAAAAATTTAGACAAAAGGTGATAAAATTGACTAATATTCGAGAAAAAATTCTGACGAGAAATAGAAAAACCAAAGCATTACTTGTTATTATAAGGATGAGGAAGAATTCTTTCACGAGATGAAAGTAGCATTTATTAAGTTCAAGTAAACACAACAAACCTATTCATCAAATATCAAGGAAGAATCTGATAAATGATGAAAGTTAACATTCTTTTGAAATCTAGTTTTTTATATATAATTTATTAAAAAAACTAAGAAAAGACACCAAAAAAAGAAAGAAAAAAAAGAAAAAAAAAAGATACAAGAATGTAAGAGATGTGCGGGCAAAATCAATCTTTTTTGGTCTATATTCTACTTTTAACATTCAAAAATGAACAAGGAAGAACAATTATTGATACCCAATTTTGTTACATGACAATTCAGGTGATTAAAGAATGAAAAAAGAAAATGTATATCAATATGTAGCCAATATATTGAAAAATAATTATGTTATCCTCAAGCATACCTTAAAATTTCTAATTATGAAAGGTTTTCAACCAGAATCTTTTAACTTCCAAGGTCCAATGGCCATATAAAAAGTTGAAATATAATCAGTTAAGGATGATGTACATTGTAGAATAGATTTTTAAGGTCTTCCTAGAATCCCTTCAAGAAGGCTTTTCCCTCAACATCAAGTAAACCTCCAAAAGAGTGGTTACAAAAGGTTTTTGACGAAGAAATCTTGATTCCCAATAAGCATTAAGCATATGCATGAAGGAAAAAATGAAGTTGGTTGAGCAAGATTGACCAAATAAGAACAACTTTTCAGGTCTTTTCAAGTTACTAATAAGCAGACTATACCTTTATTGTTGGGTAAACCTCTAAAATGGTAATTATAAATGTTTTTTTGGCATCAGACGTTCCACTTTCAGGATACATTAAACATATATATGATTAAAGTAATGTTGGTTGAGGTGCGTTTACATGTTTAGATAGAGATTCAAGGTCTGCCACAAGAATACTTTACGAAAGATTGCACTGGTACTAAATAGACCTTAGATCACATAGTGCCGGGGTGTTTCGAGCTACAAATCTTGACATACAAGGTCAATGAAAGGGGTATAGGATGTAAATGATGTTAGAATACTAAGTAAGCATTATAAATAGCACTATGAGCTTTTTTTTTGGTAAAAAATTCTACTAGCAGACCTCCGTAGAAAAATGAAGATTTAAGAATTTGAGCCTCTCTCAAATGGGATATTCTAAACTTAGGAATGACTTGTGCAAAAGGCAACTAAGCAAATGGGAAAGGTACACAAGAGGATCAAAGGTTGTTGTAGGGTCTTCATAAGATGATCAAAAGAGGTCTTTCTAAGGTGGAGAATAAGCCTCAAAACGAAAATCTTTCGAGTAGAAGCATGTTAGACTTTTGAAAATGAATTATAAGGCATGTTTAAAGAGTTTACTTCAAGAAGGTAGCTAGGGTTCATTAAGTGAAGCGGTCTTCCTCATTACAACCACTAGAAGGAGGTCACCTAGCTGAGAATACTGATGCAAGATTTAAGTTAAGCTTAAATAACGAGCTGCAAGTTTTAAAAAAGGTGAGAACCTACTCTTAACCATTTTTAGAGTCAAGGAGTTACTAATATCCTTTTAGAACCAAAGATAATAGTAAGCATTTTTTGGAAATATAAGCACATGTAAGCTAAAATGAGGCACAAATGGATAAAAGAAGTTGTTTTTATTAGTTATAACTAAAAGGAAGTGCAAGAGAAGCATTTTAAAACATTACAAAGAAATATAAAATACATTAAAGGCTATTTTTTCCCAGTCTCAAGAGTCATTCTACTTGATTCAAATAAAATTTATGTCATTGAATTTGAGGAGATGAAGACTAGACTTCCAATAGGCTCTATCATAACTTGGGTGGCTTGGGAAGTTGAAGTAACTCTAATTTTTACCATGATAAAGTCCAAGTGTAGGTGAGGTATTCCTTCAATACCTTGGCCCTAGTATCCTTTCTTACTTCCTAGAATACCTTGGCATACTCTTTTAGGATCAGCATGTTCATATCTTTCAAACTACTGCTTCTTCCTTGCTTGTAGCTAATTGCTCCACATGGTCCTTTTTCATTTTCTCTAACTATAATCGAGGCTTTGACCTCATCTTCTCCATCTCAACTTTGAACTGAAATCTCTTGCTTTGCTTGGGTCTTCTATTGCTGGAAAAAAAGAGGCATTCTCATCAATGAGATCAGACTTTTCTTTTTAACCTCTTCTAAATCCTTCTCAACCTCTTTAAAGATTGACTCTTCTTGGCCATGCGTTTTGTGCTCCTTAACCACCAAAGAATATTCATATATAACTTGGAAGGCCAAATAGTTATTTTTAGTTCATAAAGATAAAGTAATTAAAAAAAAAACAGATAAAAAGCTGATTGAGTGAGAACTTCCTTAAGAAAGTAAAGTGAAGAATATATCTAGGTGTTGCCTCTTCGCAACATGTAGGCTAAAAAAGTGGTAACAAGTAGCACTACTTCTTGGATAAAATCTCTAATCATCTAAGACTTGGGGATGACAGAAGCCAATGTTAACTACTATTAAGAGAAAAAGTTAGAAAAGGTGAACATTTTTGGTGTTACCTCTTTTTGAGCCTCAACAATTTAAAGCAACAGTGTTGTCATCCTACTCTTCTTCGATAAAGAGCTTAGAGGTGTCTTTTTAACCACCTTGACTATCTTATCTAGCTTTCTCTTCTCCATGTAAGGCATAATAAAGAATTGATTTACACGAGATAAATGAATAAGTTAGCAAGAGTCACCTTACAACAAACTTGCAAAGTAAAGAATTAAAGTAATTCAACCTCAAGAGGAAGAGCTCTCTAGTTCTAAAGAATCTATAAAATGAGGTTAAAAGACATTTCCAAGCAAAGGTCTTCCCTTAGGAGCTATCATATTAGGGTTAGTAAAAGGACTGGAGGTAGAGCTAGACTTTCTAAGAGGGAATATTGGAGTAGGTTCTTTGCCTCGAATACTAAGGTGAACCTTACCTATCTAGGCCTTTGTTAAAAAAGAAGACATATGTAGGGTTCTCTTGCTGTTCACTAGGGTCTAATGCTATGGATCTATTTAGCACTAATTAGTGTCTCAAAGAGGATCGCATTGGTCCCAAAATCCTGGTTAGGATTAGACTAAGTGTTAATACTAGAAGGGATCCTATTCTAGAAGGCCTAGAAATAGGAATGCCTCCATTTATTCACTGCTTTGGGTAGATCAAAAATAATTAGGGAAGGTCACTTGGAAGAAAAATACCTATTTCTAGGCCTTATGCAAAAAATATATGACCTGACATCGCTCGATTCTCTGCCAAATTAAATGAAACTGGGCATTATGCCAAAAAAAAAAAAAAAAGAGGACTTGTGAGAATAGATGTAAGCATGATCAAAATTTTGGATTTCGATTCAAATTTTAGGAGAATTGAGGGACTGCGCATCAAAGGTGTTTGACCCGATGAAGACGTTGTTGAGCAATCTGAGGCATTGTGGGAGAAATTAATGATATCACATACTCAAAAATAATTAAAAACTCTTAAAGTGATGTTCGATTAAGTACTAGTAGCTCGAAAGAAGTTAGAATTAAGGAGGGTAGACCTCTTAAAGGAAGAATTGGTGCGGCGCATTACACCTGCCTACCATTTATTACTAAGCGCGCTATGAAAATCCTATAAATAAGGGAAAGATTTTTAGCTTTCAGGAGACAAAATTCAAATATAATTTACATAGCAAATACAGTCCACATAGCAAATTACAAAGTACTTAGACTGAGCCTTCATTTTTTTTCTCTCTAAAACTTCTATTTCAAAAAGAATTTCTCTTAAAATTCTTGATTGAAGTGTTTGAATTTCTTGGTGTTTAAGGATTAAGAATGCTGCACAAAATGTAAGGGACTTAAAGACTTATAATTTGAAATTTATTTATTGTAAATTACTCTATATCAAAATTTATATTTCTTGAATAAAATTTCCTTGATTAAGTAAAGTGTATCCTACTTTTTATTAAATTATTACATTTTAATATTTTTTTTATTCAATTGTAAGTATAAGTTGCTATAAAACTTATAATAGTTGTGGAAAGCTATGAAGGAGTATTCTTTATAAGGATATTATAAGTTTTCTTAAAAAAGAAACTTATTTTTTCTCATAATAATAATAATAAGGCATATTTTAGAGGAGAAAAGTGGTGAGCAAGTGCAAATCTATTTTTTTCTCTCTCTAAAAACTGTTTTATATAAGGATGAAATAAGTATGAAGTCCTTCGTATTTTATCAAAATACCATTAAAAGACTTTTTTAAAAAAAAAAATCTAACTAGTACTCATTATGGGCGTTTTAGGGTGCTAACAATTCCTCAAACGTAACTGACTGTAAACCTAAATCTCATAAGAAAAAGACTAGCTTGTCTTCATTTTATGATGATGGCCAATCACACCTAAAAGGATTGGTGGCGACTCTTAATCTTTCTCTCCTTATGGATTTTCTCAATTGAAATCTTAATTATGACAAAAATCATAAATAAAAATATTGGCTTTATCTTGCATAACATCTTTTGCAAGTAATCCCATGCAATTATCTCAAACAATGGCATGTGTTTCAGTGATAAATGGTTGCTTAGTCTTAACAAGAGCTTAAAATCTCACAAAGGATCACTTTAGTGGGTTATCCTTATAGTGCACTGGTCAAATTAAGGTTGCTAACTGCATCGTCTTGCAAGCTTTGTAAAACAAGTTAGATCGAGCAAAAAGAATATGGATAAAAGAGTTGTCAAGCATTTTATAAGACTATCAAGCAACTACAAAGATCCTTATAGGTGAAAGGATAATGGCTTATGGAACAAAAACAATGTTCCCAATCAATATTAATGTGTTCTCTAATTGAGTCAAAACTTTGATGAAGAGCAAAATGATGTCATTTAAATGCTCAGATCGACCTTATAGAAGAACTAAGAGGCAAAATTTAGTTATGAGTCACATCTGCATAAGACAAAGTTGCCAAGAGTATAACAAAAACATTTAGTCAAGTAATTTCAACCTAGGAGACTTGGTCCTTTGCCATGTAGAAGTTAGCATCCAGAGAGTAATACGAACAAGTTGTTAGTAAATTGGGAAGGTTCTTACCACATCTTTCAAATTCTAAAACCATATTCTTATTCCTTAGACTTTAAAAGGTAAAGTTCTGCCTAAAGCCTGGCACATGCAGAATTCACACAAAATCTATATGTAATAGCTTTACCTATTCAATAAAACTACTAGAGTTCTTTCTCTTTTCTTCGTCATATTATCATTTATTAACAAAAACTCTAGGTACATTGTCACCTACCAACTAACATAAGGATTGCCTTTTGCCTAGTTTGACCACCAATCAAGGCGTAGTAATTACAGTAGCCTAGGTTGGCAATCAATTTAAAATGTTCATAAAAATCATGCTAACCATAGTTGCAAAATATTGCATGCATACCTAACAATTGCCTTATTTCAAGATCATAAGCAACTGCATTAACCTTAGTCGATAGCATTACAAAATAATAGGTAGTTGCACTAACCTCGGTTTGTAGCCTTACCACACCACTACAAGCAATTACATTGACCACAGTTGGCAATCCTAACCTTTGAAAAAGGTTAATGGTTGGATGAACTATAGTTAATAGCCTTGCCACATGACCACAGGTAACTGCACTAACCACACTTGGCAAACCAACCATCCACCTAACTTAATGATGTCAAACAGCCCAACCAACTTTCTAATAGTATTAGCATGCCCAATATGCTAATGGTTAGCTTCACTAATGTTAAAGGGCTAATTAAGTGTTTAATATAGTCAAGAACTCAATGTTCAACATTCCAGATATAAGGGAAAGGAGGAAAGGATAGTGTTGACAAAAAAGTTCACTTATGAAAACTCAACTTAGTCCACATGCAAGCCGAGCTGCTATTTGATGGAGTTTAGAACAAAAGGTCAAGTTAGCCATTAGAAGCTAACTTGACACTTGAAAGTTGTCAAGGAAAAGTGAGGTTTGCCCATTAGAAGTCATGAGGGTCACATTAGCCTCTTAAAAGTTGACTTGACGCTTGAAAGTTGTCAAGGAACAATAAAGTTAGCCTATTAGAAGCCATGAGGGCCACATTAGCCCGTTAAAAGTTGACCTGCACTTAGAAGTCAAGAAGGAAATGTCAACTAGTTAGAAGCCGACTTAATACTTAGAAGGCTAGAAGGACTAGTGATAATAGGTCAAAACTTGTCCATCTAACAAAAAATTACCATTTCACTTAAACTTATTTAGACTATCCAGAATGCAATACGTGACACCATTACCTAGCTCAACTTGGATTTGGTTGAATTAGTATGTCATCCTGAATTTTTCAGACTTATCATGATAACACGTGAAATTCAACACAACCATGTCTTCGTAATTACTTTACCCGGCCTACATATTTCATTATCTCGAAGTTACTTACAAATTAAGAAACTCCTAGATTACATATCTACAAATCACGAACACACTTTCAACAAACATAAACTACCTCTTACAATACCTATAATAAACACATGTATCATTTATTTATATTTTTATTATCTTTTTAGAAGTTGATATATTAATTTGAGTATTAATTTTTTTAAAACTCTCTCGAGCTTTTCATCTCACCCAAGAAAATATTGATTTCATTTTAAGGTGATTTCAGAAATGTTTTTAAAAAATACTTTTTAAAAAATGAAAATTTAAATTTGAACATCAGCCAAAGAAGAAGGAACTTATTGTTTCTTGCAAGTGCAAGAATTCGACCCATGCTTTACAGCAATATGAGATCATTGTATTTTATTTTTGTTTTTGTCTCTTAAAGTGATCTCATCCCTCCTTTGTAACTTAATATTATCATTAAGGAGACTAAAAGTACCATGAAATGATACCACCAAATTATAAATGAACATAGAAATTTTAAACATAGTTGATAGATTACCCAAATCAAACAAATCCTAATCTAAGTACCATAGTTAACGTGACCTTATCGTTCTTCCTACGTCATGAATTTAAATGTAAGTTAATATGACAATAATTGCTGTAAAAGTAGTGAACTTTGCTTACAGTGAAAATGATATCATATCATTATAATCATTTCTTCATTATCAAAGATTAATACTAATAATTGGTTGTGTTTATATGACATATATATATATATATATGGATTATATACTCACTAGATGTAATCAAATCTCTACGGAACAAAATCAGATGCAAAGGAAACCGTTACTAGCAACTGTTTTTGAAGAATAGGAACCCTAACCTCAATACTTACTGAAAGAGAGGGAGAGACGTACGCACAGTCCCAGAACATTTCCTTCTCTTTCTTTTGTTTAATTTCCTTCATATCGTCACTGATTTTTTCAGGAAACCCGATTTGTTTAAATTAGGAAAAATGGCGAGGGAGAATTTTTTATCATCATCGTCGAACTCGAGAAGCGCAGGCAAATCTTATATAGGGAGCTTTATCAGTCTGATTTCCAAGTACGAGGTTCGCTATGAAGGCTCTCTTTACTACCTCAATGTCCAAGACTCCAGCATTGGCCTCAAGAACGGTATACCAATCTGTATATCTGTATATATCTGTCTATTTATATACATTTATAGACATACGCATGTGTGTGTGTGTGTGTGTGTGTATAGGTCCACTTACATATTTATACTTGCAAATGTACCTTCGTGCATACATGCATGTACCAATGGATTGTGAAAAAATATCTACCACAGAACAATTGTTTGATGATGTTTCATTTGAATTTTTCTTATTATTACTTATGTTCTCATTTTTAAAAGTTGGATCTCCCTCTAATAGCTTTGGTTGATTGATTGAATACATGCATTGAGATAAGAAAGCTTGTTATTTCTGGAGAATGAGAGCATTTTTTAGTTTTTCTCTGCCATAGGATTTTACGTCAACAAGAACTTTTCCCTACTAATGGATTCTAGTACATAAGTGTCAATTACAATCCATGAATTCTTGTAGCACTTGCCAATAAGGTGTACTATGTCATTGAAGAAATCAATTATAAACTAACACAATTAAATCTGCTCTTCTTAGATGAACTTGGGATCTACCTGCCCACAGACGGCTTAGGCATGCGTGCGCACGCATGTGTATGAAGACATGCACACACAAAAACATATACAAACACACAAACATAAAGACATATATGTGTGGATGTGTCTATATGTATCTACTTATGTAGATACATATTTTTATATACTTGGATATTTGTACTCATGCACACAGTTGAAAAGACAAATCATGGAGTGAATCAAATTGTATGTAATCTTCTTATTATAGTTAATGCTGGGGCATTCATAAAAACTGTCAAGAATGGATGCACATTCTTCCAATCATATCTCTTTAATACATTTTCTTTTGTATTACCCTGCAGTAAAATCTTATGGAATAGAAGGGAGAAAGAAAGATGTCCACCAAATTCCAAAAAGTGATAAGGTGTATGACTACATTCTTTTTCGTGGAAGTGACATTAAGGTTAGTGTTGAGTATGTGTGGAGACAATCTTATCTACAAAAGGGTATATATTTATCTGAAAAGATATATATTTATCTGAGATGGCATATACTTATCCAAAAGAGTATATACTTATCAAAAAGGATATCTTAAGATTCTCACACATCTATCTTTTTGGTGTTGGGCTCTACTATATAAAGGGAGGACTTCTACCCATGTAAATATCACAATAGAGAGAGTGAGTAAGAGCCATAGGGTTTTATTCTTGTAGAGTGAAGGCTAGAGAAACAATTATCTCTCTTGTAATCTATTTTCATAGTGAAAGGGTTTCCTGCAGTGGCTGCAAAGTGGATGTAACTCTCAATTGAGGGTGAACCACTACAAATCTTGTGTTCCTGTGGTTGTTTGTCTTTCTTTTTGCTTTTATTATTATTGCTTTCAGGTTACAGGGATTTGATATTTGATCCATCAACTAAGGATCTGATTGTCAAATTCCCAACAACTGGTATCAGAGCTTCGAGTTTTGAGATTGAAAGCAATAGATAGCGAAGAAAACTCATCACATGGGATCATCAAGTTCGATGGTGCAGATTATGCCTTCTGGAGAATGAAAATCGAGGATTATCTGTATGGGAAAAAGCTGCATGAACCACTTTTTGGTCAAAAGCCTGAAAAGATTTCAAAAAGCGATTGGGATCTCCTTAATCGACAGGTGCTGGGAGTTATTCGGCTGACACTGTCAAAGAACGTTGCTCACAATGTGGCGAAGGAGAAAACAACTGCAAGTCTGATGAAGGTGCTATCTGACATGTATGAAAAACCTTCAGCAAACAACAAGGTTTTTCTCATGAAGAAGCTATTCCACTTGAAAATGGGTGAAGGTAATTCTGTGGCAACTCATCTTAATGAGTTTAATACAATAGTTAATCAGTTATCTTTTATTGAGATTAACTTTGATGATGAGGTACATGCCTTGATACTATTGGCATCGTTGCCAAATAGTTGGGAGCCCATGAGAGCAGCGATGAGCAATTCTGTTAGGAGTTCAAAATTGAACTTCAATGATCTTTGTGATCGAGTTCTTACAGAAGAGATTCGGAGGATCGATTCAGATGAAACATCAGTTGCAAATTCTGCCCTAAATGTTGAAAACAGGGGAAGAAAAAGAGACAAAAACTCTGATCGCAATAAGGGCAAATCTAAGTCCAGGAATGGAAGAAGCAAATCTAGATCTGGAAGAAATCTAGAATGCTAGAACTGTAAGAAAAAGGGTCACATGAAGAAAGATTGTCGCTTATTTAAGAAAAAATATGAGAATAAAGATGACACTGCAAATGCTGTAACAGATGAGGTAGATGATGCTTTACTCTTGGCTATTGATAATCCTCTTGAGTCTTGGGTTTTAGATTCTGGGGCATCTTTTCATACCACTGTATATGGCAAAATAATGAAAAATTATATTGCTGAAAATTTTGGGAAGGTTTTATCTTGTTGATGGAGAACCTTTGAATGTTATTGGTATGGGTGATGTTAAATTGAAGATGCCAAATGAGAATATCTGGAAGATTCAAAAGGTGAGACATGTGCCAAAGTTGATGAGAAATCTAATTTCTGTTGGACAGCTTGATAGTGAAGGGCATAGGGTGACTTTCAATGATAATGCATGAAAAGTTACCAAAGGTGCCATGGTTGTTGCTCAAGGAAGCAAAACTGGAACTCTCTATATGACTTCAAGTTGTAAGGATACAGTGGCTGCTGTTGACACTGGTATGAACTCTGACTTATGGCATTGTAGACTTGGGCATATGAGTGAAAATGGAATGAAGGTCATGGTGGCAAATGATAATTTGTCAGATTTAAAATCTGTAGAGCACAAGTTGTGTGAAAGCTGCATCCTTGGCAAATAAAAAAGGGTCAACTTCTCTAAAGCAGGAAAGTAGTTGAAGCAGAAAAAACTAGAGTTAGTTCATACAGATGTATGGGGACCTTCAACTGTGACATCTCTTGGGGGATCTAGCTATTATGTGACTTTCATTGATGACTCAACTAGAAAGGTATGGATTTATTTTTTAAAGAATAAATCTAATGTATTTGATGCTTTCAGAAAATGGAAAGCCATGGTTGAGAATGAAACTAATCTTAAAGTTAAGTGTTTGAGATCTGATAATGGTGGAGAATACATTGATGGGGATTTCAAACAGTTTTGTGCTAATAATGGGATCAAGATGGAGAAGACTACTCCAAGTACACCTCAGCAGAATGGTGTTGCAGAAAAGATGAACAGGATACTGAATGAGCATGCAAGGAGCATGAGAATACATGCAGGGTTACCCAAGGTATTTTGGGCAGATGCAGTTAACACTGCAGCCTATTTAATCAATAGGGGTCCTTCAATTCTTTTGGATTGCAGAATACCCGAGGAGGTTTGGAGTGGCAAAAAGGTAAACCTGTCTTTTCTAAAAATATTTGGTTGCCTATCATATATCCATATTATTGCTGCTGCTAGAGGTAAACTTGATCCTAAATCAAAAAAAATGTTTTTTCATTAGATATGGTGACAATGAGTTTGGTTATCGTTTTTGGGATAGCCAAAACAGGAAGATCATTAAGAGCAGGGATGTAATCTTCAATGAGCAAGTTCTATACAAGGATAGTTTGGGCAAGAGTTCAGAAGTAATAAATTCTGAGGTAAAAAGGCCTGAAGTGATCCACTTGAGAGACATTCCAGTGAACCAGTTGTAACAGAGTACTGAAGAAGTTGAAGATGACATTGCTGAACAAAATCAGGAAAGTATGGCTCCAGAGGTAAATCCAACCACTCCTGTGACAGAAGTGAGAAGATCTTTCAGGACTGTGAGACCACCACAGAGATTTTCACCATCTTTGAACTACATCTTGTTGACTGATAGGGGTGAACCAGAGAGTTTTGATGAAGTTTTGTAGGATGATGAATCAATCAAGTGGGAGTTAGCCATGAAAGATGAGATGAATTCTCTCATCAGTAATCAAACATGGGAGTTGGCAGAGCTACCACAAGGAAAAAGGGCCTCACAGAACAAATGAGTTTACTGGATAAAAGAAAAACATGATGGCAACAAGCGGTATAAAGCAAGGTTAGTAGTTAAAGGCTTTCAACAGAAGGAAGGTATTGACTACACATAGATTTTCTCCCCAGTAGTTAAGTTGACTACAATCAGAACAGTGCTTGGATTAATGGCTCAGAAAGATTTGCATCTGCAGCAAATGGATGTAAAAATAGCTTTTCTTCATGGTGACTTGGAGGAAGAAATTTACATGAACAAGGATTTGAAGTCAAAGGTAAGGAGAAAATGGTATGCAAACTTATGAAAAATTTGTATAGGTTAAAACAAGCTCCAAGACAGTGGTACAAGAAGTTTGACGATTTCATGGGTGACAATGGTTTTTTAAGATACCAGGCAGACCATTGTTGTTATGTTAAGAGGTATGGTAACTCTTACATTATATTATTGCTGTATGTTGATGATATGTTAATTACTGGAGCTAATTTGCATGAGATAAAGAAATTAAAGAGTAAGCTTTCAAAGAAGTTTGCCATAAAGGATTTGGGTTCTGCCAAATAAATCCTTAAGATGATAATCACCAGGGAAAAGAGAATTCTTAAGCTATCTCAGGAGAAATACATCAACAAGGTGCTTGCTAGATTCAGAATGGATGGTGCCAAACCAGTAAGTACACCTTTGGCTAATCATTTCAGACTATCCAAGAGTTAGTCTCCGTCAAATAATGATAAAATTGCATATATGGGTAAGGTACCTTATGCTTCTGCTATTGGGAGTTTAATGTATGCCACAGTATGTACAAGATCAGACATAGCACATGCAGTGGGAGTTGTTAGTAGGTATATGAGCAATCCAGAAAAGCAACACTGGGAAGCAGTTAAGTGGATCTTCAGGTATTTGAAGAGCACTGCAGACTTCGCTTTGTACTTCAGGAAAATAGATATGGGCTTGCATGGTTATGTTGATGCTGATATGGCTGGTGATATTGACAGCAGAAAAAGTACTACAGGGTATGTTTATACATTGGGTGGTACTGCAATCAGTTGAATGTCTAAACTACAAAAGATAGTTGCACTTTCTACCACAGAGGCTGAATATGTTGCTCTTACAGAAGCAAGTAAGGAGATGATATGGTTGTTATCTTTCTTAAATGAACTGGGGCACAGGTTTAAAAAATGTATGTTGTATTGTGACAGCTAGAATGCCATTCACTTGGCAAAGAACCCTATGTATCATGCTTGAACGAAACATATACAAGTCAGATATCACTTCATAAGATCAGCTTTGGAAGATGGTGTCTTATCACTTGAAAAGATACAAGGAAGTCAAATCCAGCTGATATGCTAACCAAGGTTGTTACAATCGAGAAATTGAAGTTGTGTACAACTTCAGTGGGGCTTCTCAGCTACTGATTGGGAAGTCATAGCCATTGCAGGTGGAAGAAACAATTGAGATAATAAACTAGTTTCCAAGTGGGAGATTGTTGAGTATATGTGGAGACAGTCTTATCTACAAAGGGGTATATATTTATCTGAAAAGATATATATTTATCTGAGATGGCATATACTTATCCAAAAGAGTATATACTCATCAAAAATGATATATCGAGATTCTTACATATCTATCTTTTTGGCCTTGGGCTCTACTATATAAAAGGAGGTCTTCTGCCCATGTAAATATCACAATAGAGAGTGTGAGTAAGAGTCTTAGGGTTTTATTTTAGTAAAGTGAGGGCTAGGGAAACAGTTATCTCTCTTATAATCTATTTTCATAGTGAAAGGGTTTCCTACGGTGGCTGCAAAGTGGATGTAACTCTCAATTGAGGGTGAACCACTATAAATCTTGTGTTGTGTTTTTGTAGTTGTTTATCTTTTTTTTTACTTTCATTGTTGTTGCTTTCAGGTTACAGGGATTTAATATTTGATCCATCAACTAAGAATCTAATTGTCAAATTCCTAATAATTAGCAAGATGTTGCATATTGTCTTTTTTTATCAATGCTTCCTTTTCTTTCCTTGCTGTTGTGATCCCTTTATCTTGAGGAGCAGAACACTGGTAGAACTACGTTTACTGATGTTGCTATTAGGGCAGTGCTATAGAAATTGCTAATATTGCTATTATGGGAACGCACATGCACACAGGCCATAGGAATTGTAAAAGAAATGTCCGAAACTTGTTTTCTGGAGCAGTTTCCATTAATTGTTACTTAGGGGGCCACCACACTTATTTCACAGAATGAGATTAAGAGAGTGGCTTACTCTGTAGTTGTTCATAATCATCAAAAACATATATCTTCATAATGGGACTTTTCGAGTCAAATTGTATCTTGAGGATAAAGTATAACCTTGTCTATATTTATTAAAGAAGACCTAATGTTGTACCAAAATGTTGAACATATTATAGAAATGGTTGAAATCTTTGAAATGGTAGTGATGAATATGTTGCTTTATTATCCATTCTTGGAACTTTCTCTATCATGGATTTTACATATTGAAAAAGTATTTAATATTTAGTAATTTTGTAATGAGGTGACTGCTATAGAATTAAATCTCTTATTCTATTGATAATGCTGGATAGTTTCCAGACGACAGTAGATCTAGTAAACTTTTACGTTAACGTGTTAGTTTTTGATTCTTTGGTTTAGTTTAAGATGGTATTTTCAGTGTATAACCCCTTAGGAGGGGATTTTAATTGCACTGCTGTCAACTGATAATGATAAAACTAAATGACATCCATAATTGTGGTAAAATTGACTGCTTCCTCCCTTCCTCTCTTTTGGGTTGCTGTCTCCCCATTTTAATTCTTTTGCTGCTCTTTTCATTGTCATTTGAGTACATTCTTCATTTAGTGTGATTAATACTTTAGTTGAGGTTCTTATATATGTAAAATTAAGTTTGAAATTTTGAGACACTTTGATTGGATACAGATAGTTTAGATGCAGTTGAAGTAATGCAGTATTATCAATTTACAATAGAGTTCTTCCTGCTGCTCTTACAGACTCACCTGCTTCCACCCCTTACACTGTCCCCAATGTAGAGAACAGTGGGCAATGGACTGACGAGGATGATGCTTTTATATACATTGCCTACCAGATTGCAGATCTCGTGTATTCTGTTCCAGTTTTCAGAATTTAGATGTATGATGTTAATTCTACTGTAATCAGGCTTTGTTTCATTTCCAATTCCTACGGCATGTGTGCATGTGCATTGCATCCATGCATGTTTATGTATTCCTTCATTTTAAATTTGAAGGCATGTTATAACCTGCTTGTTCATAATTTATATGCGTTAACCCTTATTAACACTTCTGATTCCAGGATTGCAAGTCAAGTCTTCCCTGTCTGTCCAAATAGAGGAGCAGATTCACTGTGACCCAACAATCATTCGGGTATTGGCATTTCAAAAAGTTACAGAATTACAACCTTTCGATGTCATAATTTTCTTATTCTTTTCTCTAATATACATTTCTCATCCGATTTTTCGTAGTCACATTATACTGGGGTACCTTTAAGTTCTCCACCATCCGCTTCAGTTAGTGGAAAAATTTTGACAGAGTCAACTCGATTGCAGGATACCTCTGCTGTGACTAGTGGCCCATATTCTGGTGCACATTATGCTGGGTTGCCTTTGACTTCTTCAGTGTCAGTTTTAATTAACAGAGAAAGGTCAATGGAGGTAACTCGAAAGCAGGACACATCTGCTGTGACTAGTGGAGCTTACCCTGGTGCATTGCATTCTTATCCACCTTTAACCCAGGTGTTTCTATCAAATCATTCCCAGGCTGCTCAGAATGCTGTTTGTCCATCATTTTCTACTTCTTTATATTAGCCAGGATATAATGGAACCTGAACCAGTTTTACTATTTCTTTTTTGCAGCAACCCGTTCCTTTTCAATCCACATTAGTTGTATCATCTCCGTTGACAATGCAAAATTGGACACAAACATCTGAACTCAATGCTTCTCCAGTTGTGGGATCAATAAATACGTCAGAATGTGTTACTCCGTTACCTGCATCTAATCCTTTGTACCCATATTTTACACCTAATATCACTCCAACACAGTGTTCTACTTCTGATGTGCCATCATCTCAATCTGGGAAGGCATCTTTGCCATCTCCTGCAGCATATATGTCTGCTAATAGTCTAACCATGTCGTCAGTTTAGTCTTGTGAAAACATGAATGCTGTTAATACTCAGGTTATTGGAAAAGCTGTCTCTCACCCTACTTCTGAGGCTGAACCAGTTTGTTGTGCCATTCCATGGCTTATAATCCGTGTTTTTTGGTGAATTCAGCTCCAGGTCCATTGCTTAGTCCACCGCGATATTTGTTGACTCCAAATCAGTTAGTGCAAGCTAGAAAAAATGTGCTTCCTTCAGTACAAAAAATGTGTACTGATCAGAAGGAGATGGGTGCATTGTCACCAGTTGCATTTAGTGCGCCATATATGAATTCTGCTCCTGTAACTCAAGCTCCGTTGCTGCCTTTACCAGTTCCAATGCAACAGTTTAGATAATTTTCATCATTTTCAAAAGAATTGTGCATTTGAATTTCAATGTTTTGAATGTTTGACATTCAAGTTTAATGCTGATTCTCAAATGGTTAATCATTACAATATTGCAGGTGTTTCCCTTGTGGTTGTATACTTTATTAAGAAAAGAAATGGCATGCCACCAGGGCGCCCTTTCTTATTTTAATCCTATGATCTAATTAGCTTATTGATGCTATATTGGACTCACATCTAACATGTAACTTATAGGGCTGTATGTTAGATGTAAGGTGGTTTGGCATGGAAGTGCATGCTAAATATCCCTGGTTTTCTCTTATTTTAATGGATATATTTGTATATGTATTAGATGTAAGATGGTTTAGCATGACTCCTCTAAGAAAGATGTTAACACGAGAAGAGATGGACATGAGGGTCATCATTTTTATTCTAGTTAATAAATTTAAGCAGTTACTTAGGTAAATATGAAAATGAATATCAACTTAAGGACCAACTTGGCTTAAATATTCATATAAACTAGAATCATTGTAGGCAAATCAATTTAACTGAAACATTGTTGCATAAACTTGAAGTCCATCCGCAATAACTTGGTTTTTGTGATTAAGCCAAAGGTATTTGCTATTTGGAACAACTTCGTTAAGTAACAATGCTTACTTTGCCTTTCTGTTATTATTTTTTTCTTGAATAAGAGCAAAGAAACATTGACTGGACTATTAGCTTTTGTCAGTGTTGTCAACTAAAAGAGGACTTTTAGGATCACATTCATTGTTTGCTCAACAATGTGTGTGTGTGTGTTTCTATTATGAAAACATAAAGCAATGCACATAAGAGTATTCAAAATTGAATCATTTTCTTTTATTTTCGGAATGTACTTTCACCAGTCAGGCTGGATTTTGTGGGCTTGACATCGAATCAGATTGTAGACGGTGCATTTTTCCTAAATAGTGAAAGGTGGGAAAGATTCAATATTTGATTTAACGTATCTTGAATTTCTTCTGCATCTGAGCCTGCCTCTTGGCACAAAATTAGGCAAGCAGACACCCTCATAGTCAAAATTTTAAAATTATGACTTAGCTCTGATCTCATCCCTGGGGATTGGGTCTATTGGGATCATCATGCACATTACTTTTGAAAATTTGGGTGATATTGATTTGCTGCATTGAAGAACTTTGCGGTCACGATATTCTACTGCACAGTTCACCGAAGAATTTCATTTTGAGGCAATGAATGAGAAGTTTAGAAAAGACGAAGTGGGGGGTTATCTTGGCGAGGCAAAGCAAAGAGATATAACAGATTCTGGGGAGGGCTATGCAATTAATCAGCGCTTTCTCAGCAATGATTTCCCTGGTGCCTTGTCCAACTTTGACTCCAAGGTATCTATCTGAATATAAATGAGTGAGGTTTACATACATTTGTTAATAAATGTTTCTGAACTCAGATGTATCAATCAAGAAGTTTCAGATTTGTTAGTAATGGATATCTGGTTCATATGATTTACCAACTTAGATGTGTTCTTATGTTGCTTCTTCGTGCAGTCTGCATGTAAGAAGGATGAATTTTTTGACATGATTTCTTGTAATTCACTCATCTGGGGAGCAAGGACTGGACTTTGGAATGGACAGAACCACTTTTCTGAGCAAATGAAGCTGGACACCAAGGTGTGCTTTATGTCTATGCTCCAACAATTTTCAAAACCAGTAACTAGACACCAAAATAACATAACATTTTGAATTTCAGTTGATAAATTATTAATTTTGGTTGCTTCTTTTCCAGATTTTTGGCAACTTCCAACAGAGACCTCATCCGGGTCATGGTGGCTATGGTGCTGTACCTGGTGGCAGCTATAGGAATCCGTAAAACTGGGGAAGGGGATATGATTGTGGTGGGAGGGGCTCTGGTGGTAACATGCTTACCTAAGTTGATGTGAGTTTCAACATTTTGTGAAGGTCCATGCTTGCTTGTGCCCAGCACAATTCTACGTTTCATTCTGTTCACCCCCTTTTCAACCTTGGCTTGTAAGGAATAACTTGGCTTATCATGTCTTAACTTTTCATGTGAAAATGCTAGGTAGGAAACATTGGCATGACCAATTATAGTGCAAGTTCATGTTTTTGACCTTATGAGCTGGACTTGTAGAGGTACTATTACAAGGAAACTTTGTTATATGCAGACTGAATAAAAGTAGCTTGATGAGATTGCTTTAACTGAATGGTCACAATAGATTTCCAGTTGGTAATCTTAAAACCTTCTATACACTTCTGCCATAATTGTTTTCTAAGTTTTCAGTTATATTATGTTACTTACGCCTCAAATGTACACTTCAGTTTATCTGTGCTGTAATTACAGGAAATAACTTTTGATCCCGGAGTGCTAAATGAAAAAAAAAAAAAAAAAACACACAAAAGAGTACGGTATTAGGAAGGCCCAAATGGGTTCAATTTGTTGCAAATGGCGTATCTGCCTATCGCTCCAATGTTATTATGTTTGGAATTAATTGGTGCAAGTTCTTGTGATGTTTGTGTCCTGTTAATAATGTATTTTCAGATTGTGTACAATATTGTTTGTGTGAACCCTGACTATCTTCCCTGCTATTTGGCAATGTCTGAGGAAGATTTGATTGTACCACAGAAATTATTGTGCAAGTCTCTTTTCTGGGTCTGTCATGCCTTACCACTGTTTTTTCGTCCTAAACCTTAAATTTGAGGTCAATTCCATCATCTTGTTTTGCTTCACATGATAATGATAACAGATATTTACTCTGATAAAAATAATAATAATAAACTGTTACTATACAATTTTGGGTTGGAATAAGTATTTTGCGGTTTCTTTACTCCTTGCTTTGAGTTCAGTTCGATAACAAAGTATGATATTGGTCAAAGCTCATGTTTGGTAATGTGAATGGGAAAATGTGTTTGGTGTCGGCTCAAATAAATTTAAGCAAGCTAAAAGTTTCACAGCTAGAAATCAAACATGTACGTAGACACCACTTTTCATCCATTTTTTCAACTGTGTTAAGTGGTAGCTTGTTCTCAATTTGTGCAAGTCATTTTGCATCAAACAGTCGGATCACAAATTATTTAATTACTAGAAATTAATAATGTTCAAGTAACATTTGACATCTCAGAACTTATCTCAAGTTTGGAGAAAATTGAAAGAGTATCTGATGTGATATACATTCGGATGGGTTGCCACATGTACATGGATTGTACAGACTATTTTGATGGGTTCAGTGGAGGTGGAGGGTCTATCCACATCAATCTCTAACTTTACACAATGGAAATATGTGATTTTACAAAAGAAGTGTCCCATTCTTTTTTTTTTTTTCTTTTTTTCCCCTTTTTGGTTTAAAATTTTGTTTCATTTTGACAATAAAATCAGAAAAGAAACAAGAGACCAAAAGAGGGGAATAGGACATTTCTGTTTTTCAATGCTTCCCCAATCCAGTTACAAAAATGAATGGTACAGTTCTTGAAGACTTCTGTTTGTTATTTCCTTTCAATTTTCGTGGCTGTTGCCGAGTGGGGTTGCTTCTCCTCCCACTGTCAGATGCTCTAAGTCTCTGTTGCCTTCTTTCCCATTCAAAATTGTGGTTTGGTGTGAATTCTCATTGTCATTCTCATCCAACTTTGCGTGCACTTTTTGACGTTGTTCCACTTTTGCTTCTCTTATCTTCAGATTGGCTGCACCTAGCAAGGACCCAATGGCAGCCAGGATTAACCCCCCTGAACCCACGAATACTCCATCTTTGACCAGATAGCACTCCCCATCCACCCACCCTTTCCCGTATCCCTGCCTTCTGCTCATACTCGTAGCTGTGCCTACGAAAATAACTGCGACCCCGAAGCTGATCCTGCGGTGAACCAAGAAATCGAATCTTTATTATTTATATTTTAATGCAACCCACTATGTTTTGATATCATTTTAAAGTATTCTTTTTAGGCGTTGGAATCTCCCTCTGAGTTAAGAGACTGGTATGCTCCAGCTGTCCACGTTCTTTACATAATCCCATGACTACTCTGCTTTCGTATCTCTCCCCTGAAGTAGGAAACCCACGTGAAGAGGGGCCGTCGGTTGCCACCCGCCGGAATTTCTAGACTCTGTGACATCTAATCTTTTTGTCTTCTGGGTAAGTGTTAAACAAACGTGACCTAATATGTGGGGTCCATCAACGCAACCAAACTTGCTTCTAAGAAACTGGTTATGTTACAGACTTCTATCATCTTAAAGGTGTTACTGAAATATATGGAAGAGATATATCACTTACCAAGAGAAAACCAGAAGAGCTTTAGCACCTGCTGGTATTTTGGTGTTGCGGCTCTCTGTCTTGTCTTTTAGGCAAAAATTGCTGCAGATTATTAGGTTTCCGATAATCTGAGCAATAGAAATAGAGACTAAAGCTGCAACTCCTAATCCAAATGCATGACTTCCTGGCAAATGACACAGTTTTCCATCCCACTTGAGATCTATCCTCTACCAGACAAGAAGAAAGAGGGGGAAAACACCACAAACACAGAAAAGGAAAAAAAAAAAAAAAAAAAAAAGCTAATCATAAACATATTTGACAGTCATGAATCCATAATGAAAGAAATAACCTGATCAAGTACAAATACCTTTGCTTTCTTGATCTCAGCTACAAAGCACGAAACGAAGGAGACTAGGCCAAGGAGGATGATGAAAGAGATGATTAAGAGGAGCCCGTATCGAGGTTTTGCCATGGTGACCTGTGATTATCCGGAGGAGTAGGCTTATTCAAAGTGGAAAATTTAGATACAAGAAAGCTTGGAGCTTACTCAAGGGATAGGAAATAAGGTGATGTCTTGCTGTCGGTGTCAGTCCTCCGCTGTCGGTGTCAGTCCTCCCCTTGATTGGGTTCCTTCCTTTGTGGTTGTTGAATCTTCCTTGCAAACAAGTCTTTCATTGCTTTGAAGGAGAGATACCATTCAAAAATTCTATTTTGAAGGGTTCAAAATGAAACAGAAGCTTCGTATCAAATTGATTTTTATTTTTTTCTTTTTTTGGTTCGAAACAGGAACTCTCAGCCGATGAGTCAATCTTGAGTTGCCAGGAATGTGATATGCAAGTTACTATAAAAAAAAGAACACCAGATGATGATAGCTATAAAGCTGCATACATTTCCCTTTGAAAAATCCAAGTGAAAGCCTTCCTTGTTAAAGTATCTCTTATGTAAGTTTTTCTTAGACTTTCTGGGTTTTGACTGGAACTGAGACAGGTATTATGTATATATTTTAGGAAGTCACGCACAAGTTGGCCGTCAATGACTTTTCTTTTTCTTTTTCAATCTTTTTGGATTAGCTTCTCCTCATCAACTTACAGCCTAATTGACTTGCACCGCAGAAATCTCTTTCTACTTTTGTCTTCGAGCTTTAAGGCTAAATATGCAAAACTTACATCCCTTGACTTGACGCTCCTGTTGCTTGCCATCAAACTCTTCTGTTTTCAATGATGCTTTGATGGTATAAAGTTGTTCCTCATTTCTAATTATCCTAATCTTTCACTACAAAGATTTTATTTTTCATTTAAATTCTTTGTCATAATTTTACTAACATTGTTTTTTAACATTTTTATCTAAAATAGTAACCTCATATTGAGTAAGGCGAAGTGAATTGAATATAGCATGAGGTATTTTGTAAACTTGTAAAATAAGATAACCAGAATATGCCATAAAACGAGATACATAAATTAAACAATTTATGTTGGTCGGCTCCAGAGGCTTTCAGCCACTTTTAAGCATCATTCCTTGCTGATCATCAAGATAAAGGGAATCATGCATCGTTTACTTTTGCAAAAGTTTCAACTTGCTGATCATAATATATCATGGTGGGATTCACTAATTACAGAATATAGCTAAGAGGGAAAAAAATAAGTTTATATAATAAGGTTTTGTTTCGGATGAACTTATAGAAAAAATATTGTATTAATCTAAGTTTTAAAATATTAATAAATATCATGATTTTATTTAAAAATAACAATTATTTAAATATTAATAACACTTTTTAGTTGGTTTTATGATCAAAATTGTTTTGAAGTGAATTGCTTTAACTAAACTTCAAAGTAATATTTTCCTACTAAACTACTTCCATATCAAATAGGTAGAGTTTCCTCACAGAGAACCATCGACTGTTGTTTCAGCCTTTAATAATTGTGATTCAAATGTTGTCATAAGATGAGCAATAATAGTTTTATAAAACTCATTTTACATTAACACAGTTCATACATAAAATGTCAATGATAATACTTAACAATAACATAGTTGCACATGAATCATAATTAAAAAAAAAAATTAATTTACATTTTAAATTAAAATTAATATGGACAAAATTTATCAATCAGAAAAATCACATTGTAGACTAAAAAGACCCAATAATAAAATAAATCTTTATACATTTATTCATAGTTTTGAATCAATTTGAATAAAAAAGAGTTAGAAAGGAGTTAAAATAGTTCATAGTTGAAAAACTATAGATAACGAAAAAAATAGTTCACAATTCATTAAAACTTTTATTCACAATTCTAAAATTATGAAAAAAATTAATTCTCAATCATTAAAATTTTTATTTTTAATCTTCTTTCATAATTATTCTTATAACGCTTTAGTCGCAGTTCTATAAAAACTATGGATAACAAGTAATTGATTATTTTTTTAATTTTTAAAAATAATAAAATTATCTAATAAAATTAAAAATTTAAAATGATAAATTTATAAAAGTTTGAATTGTTATTTAATTTTTAATTTTTACATTTTAGTGTTTAATAATTTGAATTTTAATTATCATTTAATTTTTTTAATAATTCAAATTTTTAACTATTATTTAGTGTTTTAAAAAATTTAAAATTTTAATATATTATTATTATTATTATTATTATTATTATTTTGCAAAACCAAATTTCTTTCTCTATAAATTCACATTTTTCTCTTTATATTTGTAAATATCCACTAAAGTTTCATATAATAAATAAATTAAATCAATACACTGATTTTCTTCATACTACATTTTTTTATCAGCACACTTAATATACTAATTTTTCTTGAATCTACACATTCTATTAACATACTAATTCTATCAATATATTTCAACATAACATCTCAAACTTCCTTAAAAAATTACATGACAATATATATTATGACAATTATTTCAATACTATTCTACACATTATATTAACATACTAATTCCATCCATACATTTCAACGTAACATCTCAAACTTCTTTAAAAAAAATGACATGACAATATATACTATAACAATTATTTCAATACTACTAACTCAATACACTCTAACACACCAACACCATTTCTTCTATCAACACACACTTCAATACTACCATCACACTTCAGTATAGTCTAGCACACAACCACTACTTCTTCAATCACAACACAATTCAAAACCACCATCATACTTTAATAAAATTTAACATATCATCACTATTTCTTCTATCATAACACACTTCAATGAAATCTAACACAGTTCAGTAGAATCTAACACCACTATAATTTCTTCCATCACAACACATTTCAATACATTCTAACAAACATTCATCACTTATTTCATCAAAATATGCTTCAACATAAGACAACTTTAAACTATAATGGATCATAATTCTCATTCATAAAAACATCTAATCATGTGTGAAACACATGAAAGACAATAAATTTTACAAATATAACACTATTTTTACAATACAAGTACTTATAATTTTTAACAACTATATCATGTATTTCTAAAATTTGAAGTTCAAGTCCTACACTTTTATCTGAAGCCTAATATGATGCTCCATGTATACTGTCCAAGCTCTTGCTTAACATCATCAAGTTCGGACTGATTATAGGTATTAATATCTATTAGTTATATATATATAGAAAATAGAATAAGTTAGTATAATTACAATTTATAATATTAATCACATCACTTACACAAACAATTATCTAAAAACTTAAGCATCATTGTTACGTTTCTTGCTGATGTTCCTTATTCACTTCATCACATAGTACCTACACTCATGGTTTGAAGGTTGATGTATATGCTGTATTAACATAATTTAAATGTTATATTTTGTCAAAAAATAATTAAATCTAATATCAGATATAGTTACCTTACCAATAATGCTTTGACAATTTTGTTAACTAATTAATTAATAATATGTCTATTGCAAAAAAAATATTCTAAAAGAACTGAGAAAAAGATCACCAATCTTGAAACTTTATTTTCATATATACCAACATAAGTAAAAATTATTTAGCTCATGTGGACATAAGCACGTTTAACTCGACTCGAGAACCATGCCCTAAAGGATCAAAAACTATGTAAATTAATGCAAAAGGCTTAACAATCGCTAACACCCAATGATGTCTACATTGTTAAGCAAATTAAATTATTGCTTATCTAGCTAATACATTTAAAAATTAAGTTAGTACTTAAGCAAAGTTACATGAAAAGATTTCCACTCCTTTGTCACATGGTTATGCCAATCTTCTTGCAATATGGTAGGATTGTTCTTCTATCTCTATCCCACCCATAACTGATACCATTGACAGATCAATAAATGCATTTTAACTCAAGTCAAGCGCAACTAAATCAGTATGAAATTTATTGAAAATGTAAAAAGTATACAACAATATGAATATGATGCGAGATTAATGAAATAAGAAAGAAATGCATATGCAATGTAAGCTTGAATGATGGTCACATTTATCTCCTCCATGTGACAAAATTATATTATATCACCTCACAGTATATACATAGTCCTTGCAAGCGAATACCTCTTTTTTTTCAAAGGAATGGTGATGACTCCATCACTATCCATTAACTTAATCATATGTTCATATGTCACCTTCAATGATAGTAGTAGCCTAGTAAAAGATAACTACTATAATGACGGTTGTTTTCATCGATGTCGATGCTAGGTTTACTTGTAACTTTTGCTTCTTCATTCTATTCAAAGACTAAATATCAAATAGTTAAGAAGTCATGTCTGGTAACGCTTTAAAAAATAATTCAATTTTTGAAATAGAATACCTCATATTCACGTGTGATGGCCTAATCTCGTGGCCAAGTTACATGTGTGTCAATCACTTCAAATACAATAAATTTTTTTGCTTTTAGCATCGATAAATGTAAACGAGCATAATTACGAATAGCTACATCTAGTATCACCTTAACATCACCATTAGGTAAAAGACTCCCATGAATGGTCTGATTCATGGCAATATCTATGAAAATCAATCCATAAGTTACTATGTCATTTAAAGAACTAATGCATAAGTCGCATTATATACACCACAATGAATAATTAAAGCACAACTTAATGCTTTACAACTATTAACATCTTATTTAATATGAATAACATGTGACATACCTTATTACTAGATGGTGTGAGCTCTGATGGACCAATTGGTGCAGGTTAAGGAGGTGATGTCAAACATTCTTTATGCCTTTTACTCTAGCCATATTATTGCTAGTTCTACTCGAACAAAATGGCATTTGCATGATGTTCGACTAGGTAGTAACTCTATCTCCCATAATGTCATATAAAGCATCTTTATATATATTAGGAGAACTATCTTATCATGTTCATGAAATCCTATTCATTGAATAATGCTTCATTGGATGGTTATACGTTTTCATCCTCCGAAAATATGAGGTGATAATCACCCCAGATCTTTGACCTCTAACACTAGTAATATGTTCAAGTGTGCCTACAACTTTTGAGAGCACATCATTTACACGTATGTACCTTAACTAACCTGCATCATCAACTTATCCTATAAGATCACAATGTAATTGTTACATAAATATGGCCTTTTTTTTTTAAGTATAATCAAATAGAAGTAAAGACTCATTTGGCACTTACAATCTTTTCAGCACCCACTCTAGTTGTTTCATTCATGTATTGTCCTTGTTTATTATATTGTGCTGTTTTCCATAATATAACATGATCAATTTCTTCCTCACTACCCAAAGACTTTTTTTTGTAAACAATTAATCATCCAAAGTCATCTAATGTAGTTAACAACAATAAATAAAGTAGATCCATCATATGGCCAAAATTCTTCTTCTTGTAGCCTTGTAGACTATTTTGTGGCAAGCGATGGTCATATATGTTTTTCTTTTTTTTTATTTATTGCAAAAATTCTCTTTCACTATAGTGTAAATAAACATCAAATTTTAATGAAAGTTTCATAAATAAATATCACTATTTGGTTAATGTAGTATTTGAAACTCCTCTAATCGGTAAAAGTTCACAAACGCATGCCATGTATATAAATCTATGGAACTCTTGTATTCTGCAGGTAGGAGTTTCAAATATTCCAAATCATCCATAAAAGGCAAGATGTATTTCCTCATAAAAATGATTTTATAACTCCTTTATTTATGTGCAGCAGATTGGAGCACATACCTCTTCAAAGTCACAACAATGTCATTTATCTCTTATAAAACACAATCACACAAATTAATCAACACACATCATGAGTAAATAATTAAATTAACTTGCGATACTTCATATTCCATAATACATAACAAAATTGTTTTCCAAATATTATTCTTCCACTCATCAAGGACTACATGGTAGTTGTTGAGTGTAATAAGCACTATATGACATCTAATGACATTAATTTAACAATTCATCATTACATCATGCTTCCCAATGCGGCCCATTTTCATTCAATTGGATTGATATCTTTTATCTCATTGATCTAAACTTAATGACAAAAAATATAATAATATCTAATTTTTTTTTTTTTTGCATTTTTTTAAGTTATCAAATGACTACTTCGACGGATCCATTAAATATTGCAAATTAAACACCAAAAAATCGATATCATATATTCATAAAATATACAAAGTTAATAATCAATAAAAACTGATGTGTAAAGGCTTAATTCACAAACAAAAACAAATGAACTTAAGAATAAGGCGTATGTAAAGTTAAACGTTAACTCTCCTTTTAGTCAAACCCATAATCTTTCACTACCTTTCCTAGTATATGCTACAACCTTGTTATCTATTTGATCAAATAGTTCAACATACAATAAATTTTTAAAAAAGGACATGATCCAGACCAAAGTTACCCAAATCATCCTCTTCCTCATACTTTTCTCCAAGTGTTGACATTATAAGTGATTATTTTATGTCGATTTAATCTTTAGTATAAAATACTTGTCTCACTTGTGAAGCTAGTGTAAACTAATCATCTTAATGCCCAATGCCACTAAGGTCAACATTGATGACTCTTAGATCATCAAATTTAATGCCATTACTATTCTTAATCCAATCGTATTTGAAAACCAAGACTCTGAATATAATGTAATCTAGCTTCCATGTCTCTTATATTACCCCATAAATGCCATATCACCATATATATTATATTTTTTTCTTTTGCATTAGAAGTTTGCATGGTGCTAATAATTAGAGTGACTTTACTATTTAGTACACCCTTAAGTTATCTTTTTCTTTTTTGTAAAAATGACAATCATTAATGAAATATGAAAGACACTTGATTACTATTAATTTAGGCCCATGAGTAATCCATCGTAAAGTTTATGAGATATTATGATTAGAAAATGAAAGTTGATAATAGGCATACATGGAATAATACTCATTATGGGGAAATATGGCTTAATGATGGAAAAATGCAAAAATTTTAATTGTGTGCGCAACAAATTGATGAATGTGTGACTATGTTCATCATGCAACCTTTTATGTCTTTTTGATTTCATAGGATTATCAATAGTTCGTTGGTTAAATGCTCATTAGATAATAAGAATAATTCATGTCAACATTTGAAATTATCTTTGATGTGGTGCAACTAATAGGTTGTAAATATTACATTTTGTGAGGTTGAATTTCATTTGTATTCATTAGAACATATAAATGAGATTGTTGAACTTATTCAACACATCGACTAGTTAGAGGTCCCCTATTTTAAGTTGAATGATCAAATACATTCTTCTTTGGGAGAATCCTAGTGGCATCCACATTAGATAAATAATCTGAGCAAAATTAAAATACCTCTTCCACAATATATAATTTAGCATATGATATGATTGAGTTTCATATGTAATTGGGTTTACGATATAATGGGCTAAATATAATTAGAGTTCAAGTATAATTAGGCTAATAAATAATTTGGCACAATACTTAATATGGCCTAGTATGCATTAGCCCAATATATAATTAACTTAAATAATTAATTAGATCTAATAATTAATTAACTCTATTATGCATGAATCTAAGAAATAAGTAAACTAATGTATGTGAATTAAGCTTAAAAATTAATTCAACACAAAAAAATAATTGGATCTAAAATGTAATTAGACTTAACAATTCATTGGATCTAGCAATTTATTAAAACTAATAATTATTGAGCCTTTAAAAAAAAATATATGGCTTTTATATAATTAGGCTACTTAAATGATTAAACTTAACGTAAAAATGGATGAGATAATGAAATGGGCCAGATAAACAATTAGGCATAAAATGCAATTGATCCTAACAATTAATTGGTCCTAATATTCAAATGTGACTAAAAATTAGTTGAATTTAAGATTTAATTGACCTTAATAAAGATTTAGGCATAACATAAATTAAGTTTAGGAATAAATTGAGAAATAATGTAGCCTAAGAGCAAATTGAGCCTAACATATATTTGTTGGGCTTAAGAATTAGTTGGGTCATAGAAATAATTGTGCTTAATATGTAATTGAATCTAACATTGATTTAGACCAATCAATTCAATGCCTCAAATAATTAATTGAGCTTACGATTTAATTTTTCCACTGAAGAAGAGCTTAACATATCATTGGATCTAAGAACATAATGACCTTAATAAATAACTCACTTTAATATATAATTGGATCCGATAATACATTGGGCTTATCAATTTGTTTGGCCAAATAATTAATTGAGCTTAAGAATTGAGTTTAATAAAAAAATAAGCTTAATATATAATTAGGTCTAAAATTAAACTTGAAAATTAGACCAAATAAATAATAAGGTGTAAAATATTTTTGGGACAATAATGAAATGGATCTAGGATATATAATTGGGCTTGTGATGTAATTAAACCTAACGATTAATGATTTAACAAATAATTAAACTTAACAATTAATAACACATGTTATTAGTAAATGGCGATCGGATTAGGGGATGCAATATGCTGAGTAGCCTTTGCTTTCAAGCTCAAAAGAGTTGACTTTACTTCAAAAGGTCTTTCAGGACTTTCAGAGTGTGCTCATTGATTCTGACTTGATTTACTCACTCTTTGGCCTTGTTTGGATGGAGCATCGTCTTTAATTTCATTTACTTTCACTTGGATAACTCAAGAACAAATCGTGATGCTCAATTCTTTTAATTTTTAACTTAATTTTTATAATTTGAGGAAGCTTATAGTCTACTTCATCATTTTGTCATCCTCTGTGCAATTTTAAACTTAAATTTTGCTCATTTTTTTGGAGAATCGAGAGACATCAAGTTGTGAGGTGCGCTACGAAATGCAATTCTTTAAAACACCTACCACTAGCAACTCTTCCTTTTTAAACTAATGTGGTAGCAGCACCAAATGATGCCCTGCCACATCATTAGTAGTGCATGACTAGTGCTTTAACAACCGTATCTCCCTACCATATTAGTAGCATTACACCATTAGCACTCTGCCAACTGGATTGCCCCGCCATATTAGCACCGTTGCACCACTACTACCCGACCAATATGTTTCGAATCTACTTTCTCTTTTAACATAAAACTTATATTGTTATCTCTTATCTTTTCAAGACCATTTGAATCACCTTAATCAGATCTCAAAAATGGAAGTTATGCTCAAATTACTCTAGTAGGTTCACTGGTTACTTCATATCAACATCATGCATCTTTTGAACAATGATAAAACCTTGATGTGCTTACAATCTCTATTTTACCTCAACAAAACATTTATAGTCCTTTATCTTGGACACCACTTGAATTGCCTTAATTACATCCCGAACATGGAAGTTATCATAGATTTTTTGGGTTTTCCTCTATGAAAATACTATAGCAAAGCGTCTGAATGTTTTGTAGTTTTAATCAAGGTAAACCCTTTAAGTTTACAGAATCTTCATTCAACCCCAATATGGAATTTGTAGCCTTTTCCCTTAGCTTTTTAACACCACTCGAATCACTTCAATTAAATCTCAAACATGAAAGTTATTATCGGTTTTCCAAATAAACATACTGCAGCAAAGAAATTGATCATTATGTAACTTGAATTCATATGGATGGTCCTCTGTACCTAGGGGTCCAGCCTCATGAACCTTCATAAATCTTTTATCTACATTATAATTTTACTTGAGCTCACTTTATTTTAGCTTGATCTAAGCATTTCATCGTAGTTCTAAGCTAGGTAGACTCATTTTTCAAGAATAGTTCATAGGAAGCCCCTAAATGGATGTTTCGAGGTTACCCTCTTAAAGCAGACCTCTTAAGCACATTTTCTGATTGTCTTTTGATAATATACCTATAGTATTTTCATTTAAAAAATATTTTTTACTCTAAAATGATCTCTTTGCACTTTTTTTAAAAGATCCTAGTAAACTTTTCTAAAGAAGAGTGTTAAAAACACAAAACGAATCTCTAGAGAATCTACCCTTTTTAGATATAAGATTTCAATGTCCCAACATTCATTTTGTACCCTCAAGAAGATTCTCCCTCATGCACTCTAAAAACTTTTAGACTTTTCTCTAGTCATAAGGTAGACTCTCTATGGAAAAAGTGTTAAAAATGATCAATGAGAGATTAGAAAGTCTACTTTTACTAGAAATAAAAGTTTGATGTCCTAATATTTGCTTCGCACCCTTAGGTAGACTCTTCATTACTCACCCATGGAAATTTCAAACTCTTCCCCAATTGTAGGTAGACTCTACCAGGGAAAAGTGTCGAAAAATGCTAAAAAAATGTTTGGACCCTTTTCTTCCCTTATTCAAGATCTTTATGCCTTATCCATTTTTTTCTCTTAGAAGGACTTTACCTTAGTTTTTTTTTTAATAAATTCCATTATTTTCCTAGTTATAAGAAGACTTTTTTAGTCATAAGGTGGGCTCTCCCTCGTCACAAGCAAACCCTTTCTAAGAAAAAATGTAAAAATTTACCAAATAAAAGTCTTGACTATCTATCTTTTAGGAGGTTTCTTGCTAGATTCTCCTTCATATATCTAGTTTTTCGTTCATCCAACCTTATTTGCACTAATAGAGTCTTCTTTGAAAGTGACATTGTTATTCTTCTAGTTAAAAACTGACAGTGGTACATTTGATTTCTAGATTTCTAATAAAAATCAAATTTTTCTATTGACACTTATTCCTTCCACTAAACATATATGATGTTTCTTAATGATGTGCTCTCAATGTGGTAGAGTACATTACTTTATGACTTGCTAGTTGCCTTGTATTTCTCTTATCCTTAAATGACTAAGGAATCTCACGATAAGATGATAACTAGAGTTGATAGTCTAAAAAGCATTCAAGCTTGGTTTACTTAAGATCCCATTATAAATAATAAAAAAAAGGTTTAAAGAATTATATATTCCATCATTTGATATGATTATCCAAGAGGGAGTCCTGCCATTGTAGGTAAAGTGATTGACCTATTTAGACGAATTACCTGTCTAGTAGCCTATCAAGGATGTTTTATAAAACCATAGGTAATTTTTACTGAGGCTTAACATATCAAAAACTAGCCTATACATGATTTTAACTACTGATATCAACTAAGATCTTGTACATTTTAAAGTTAGCTATAAGCAGCATTACGATCATGAGGAAATTTAACTCCTATTAGGTTCTATTTAAGAACGATATAACCATTTGTTGTGTCCTCTTTTTCAACATCTCAAATATGAGTTTTTCATGATGTAGGCTATATTAGGTGGCCCTTAGGTTCTCCAATTGTGACAGTTACCATGCTTGAAATTGGGAAACCTTCTTTCAGGCTACTGAAAGGTCATCTTACTTGGTTGACATGGGTGATGATCAACATTGGCTAAGAGGAGAATTGTTTCTTACAAATTTCCTAGCTACCCTGACTGAATGTTGATTTCTATCTCATTTTAAAGTTGCCAGCTCTACGCCATAATATGTCTATACTCTTGATGGTACTAGCAATATTGAGATTGATCTTTATGTGTTAGAGGAATAGTCATTTTCTTGGAGGTTTTAGGTTTTCTTGCGCTTAAAGGACCATCAGTAACCCAAATAAGGATGGTGTTTAGAAGGGTGAACATTTAAGGTGGCATTAGAGGTCGAGGCATATTTTGATCATTTTTCCTAGCTAAAAACGACCAAGGTGGACAAGTTATGATCTAGCTACTTTTATTTGCTTTCTAATTGGGGTTTGCTTGGCATGGAGGACGGCTCTGAACTTGTCTTTCACTGTCTTCTTTCTTATCTTTTCATGTATTTGTCATTGCACACCAACAACTCTATCATGATCCCTATCGGCTCTTAGCATAACAATTGAAGGAACAATCCATCTTACAAGCCATCCATAAAAGTTGGTTAGAGCCACAAAGTCTTGAAGGTGTTTTATTTATAGAGCTTCATGGGTAAGACGAGCAACATAACTCCAGAGCGATTCCTCTAGCTTCTGTTTAATGGTTAACAAATGGTTAAAATGATTCTTATTGCGCTTGCTTCTTAAAAGTATCTTGAAAAAGCTTGAGTGAGCATCTTGAAGTTATTAATAGATCCTAACACAAGAGACCCAAACCAATCTATTGCTAGACTAGTTAAAATTACAAGGAAAACCTTGCACATGGTTGTTTTGTTAATGCCCTATATCAGCATGACCAACCTAAAGTGTTGAAGGTGATCTCAGGGATCATCGATGCCTCTATACACATTGATTTTGAAGAGCCTAAATCGAGTTAACATGGGTTCTTCCAATATTCAATGAATGGTAGTCGTGGATCATATTCTTGAAACAACTCCTCTTTAGAAGTCTTGCCCATTTTTTTTAGTTATCAACCAATTTGATCCACATTTCTACAAATACTATTGTATGACTTTGTTTCGCTAGAAGATCCTTAACTCTTCACAAATGGCATGTAATTTAAGTCTACTGAATTTTCTCTTTGTGCTTTGGTAAGGTCATTAGACCTTAAGGTGGTTTACAACTAGGTTTTGCATGGCGAAATGTAGTTGTTGTATTTGATTGTGTATTTACTTTAGTTATTCTAGGTTGATAAGAGGATAAACCTTTAGCTCTAATAATCTAAGTAAGCATGCTGGACCATTCACTGTGGGTAGTGCTTCCCAAGGTCTGGAGCTGATGGGCTACTTTTTTAGATCTGCTTAAGGATGGAAGGAGTGAGGGTCTTGGGAGTGGTTGCATGGCCTTAGCGAAATGGAAGATAGTAAGGGGAGAAGATGTGGTGTATGGCTTTTTGTGTCAGTTTTCCATAGATGATGCCAATTATTAGATTACAAAATTTGAATCTTTTTTTTTTTTTAATTTTCTTCTTTATATAGAAGGGCATGAGTGAATATTTATAACCTATTCAATCGAGAATTATTTTTTAGTTTTAAAATTTTAATTGATTTAGTGTGATTTTTTACTAGCAAGAGTATAATTTGTGAATTACATGGGTTTTATGGAAACACCTCATGAGAAAGGTCATGAAGTTCTTAAATTCATGTAAGGAGAAAGATTTTACTATTTTTAGTTCCGTAACAACCTTAGTTCTTTTAAGGATTTCAGTTGAGCCTTAATCCTTTGATCTTTTTTCTTTTTAAGCTAAAATTTTGGAAAATTAAGTATTGCTTACCTAACATGATCAAATAAGGAGAAGAGATAATCAAACATTAGTCATAGTGTGATAATGTATTGTTAAACATACATAAAAGGAAAAAGACAAAAAATGGGAGATCAATATCTTCTTTGATCTGTGAAAATCTTTTTTGTCGCTTCCTACAACCGTTGGATCTATATTAAACAAGTGATACATGCATGCTAGTAGTCTACTCTTGCTTAGAGTTCTAATAAATTTTAGGGTGGTACAAGTCACATAAAATTTTAATGTCTATCTTATGTTATTAATCAAACTTTTGTATTTAAAAAGTGATAAATTGAACTTTAATTGGTATAAATTGAAACTTATTAAAAAATTTAAAAATTAGATATATTCAAATTGAAGATTTTATATAACGAATTTTAACTTAAATTTTTTCACAGATATAAAAAAATATTTAAATTACCATCACAAAAAGTATCATAATTTTTTAAGTACTGAAAATATATATATTTTAAATTTATAATGTTAATTTTCAAAAACAATATAATTTATCAAAAAATTATGAAAAAGTTCGTGATAGTAACGTAAATATTTTTTTATATTTAAAAAATTTTTAAATTAAAATTTATTATATAAAATTTTTAATTTGAATATTTTTGTTTTTTATTTTTAATAAAATTTAATTTAAATTAAATTTATAACTTAAGTTTTGATTTATTATTTTTTTAATTTAAAAAATTAATTGATAATATATGATAAATATTAAAATTTTATGAAATTTTTACTTTAAATTTTAAATATATTTATTGTTCGAGGGAAAACTAAAATCCTATGGTAGGAGAAATAATGATTTCATTTTTAATGTTGAATCATAGGCTAATTATAAACAGATTTTCTAATTTTTAATGGTATTATTGTAATTAAAAAAATTAAATAGTTCCTGATGATAATTTCCAACTGTAATATGTAAGAAATTAATCAGCTTTTCTTTATCAACAAACAGTTGTTTCGGCATTCTGGTGAGAACTCGCCACTAAAATGAAAGATTTTCACTCTACCTCTCTCACTGTATTTATGTAATTGTTACCCGCAGCCCTTGCTTTCCTGTGTTTTCCATAGATACCATGGCTTGTTTTAACTCAACCTAGGTTCCACAATTTTCTTTCTTTTTCTTCTGATTTTGTAGCCAAATAAGCTACAATGTCTCACAATTTCGAAGTTCCATAAATGCTTTCGCTTGGAATTACCTGAAATCCTAATCGCAGTCTCAACCATACTCCACGATCATGCCATCGTCTTCTTCTCTAGTACCCCAAATCCCAACTAATGAGCAAAACCAAAAACAGGAAGAAACCCCCAAACTGCGACCGCATCTATTTCCAACTCACCTCGACGTACCAGGTACTTCCTCAACCGCTCGAACCCTCTGCGAAATCCTGACCCGAGCCTCTCCCCAAGACGTGGAAAACGCACTGGTTGGCTCTGGAATCGTCCCGACCCCTGAAATAGTCCAAGAAGTGCTTAAGCTTTCCTACAATTCTCCGTCATCAGCCATAAAATTCTTCCGCTGGGCTGGCCACGGCCAGAACCATTCGGCCTATGCTTGGAATCTAATGGTTGATCTGCTTGGCAAGAACCAACTGTTCGAGCCTATGTGGGATGCAATCCGCTCGATGAAGCAAGAGGGTGTCCTGTCGATGGCCGCCTTCGTCTCCGTGTTTGGGAGCTATTGCCAGGCGCATAGGTTCCATGAGGCTATTATGAGCTTTGAGGTGATGGAGAAGTACGGCATCCAGCAGGATGTTGTCGCGGTGAATTCGTTATTGAGTGCAATTTGTCTGGAGGATAGTCAAACAAGCAGGGCATTGGAGTTCTTTGACAGGATCAAAACCAAGATTCCTCCCGACGTCGATACTTTTGCTATCCTGTTGGAAGGATGGGAGAAGGAAGCTAATGTGGACAAGGCCAAGGGCACATTCGGTGAGATGGTGGTGCGAATTGGGTGGAGCCCGCTGAACGTCTCGGCCTATGAAACTTTTCTGACTACTCTTCTTCGTAGGTCGCAGGCGGATGATGCTATCAAGTTTTTACAAGTGATGAAAACCCATAAATGCTTGCCAGGTTTGAAATTTTTCTACAATGCTCTTGATATCTTTGTTAAGCAGAATGATTCTACCCATGTTGTTCCCATGTACGATATAATGGTGAACAGTGGGTTGCTTCCCAATTTGATTATGTATAATGCCGCAATTGGGTTGCTTTGTGACAACAATGATATCCATAATGCATTCCAGTTCCTCGATGACATGGTACTCCATGCAGCTTTCCCAGATTCTTTGACGTATAACATGATATTTCATTGTTTGATCAAGAACAAGAAGGTTCATCAAGTGGGTGTATTCTTCTACGAGATGATAAAAAATGAACAGCCTCCAACTCATACTAATTGTGCTGCAGCCATTGCAATGTTGTTGGAGGAGGAAGATCCTGAAATGGCAATTGAGATATGGGACTACATGGTCAACAATAGAGTTACACCTCTTGAACTGAGTGCGAATGAGTTGCTTGTTGGGCTTCTTAAGCTAGGTAGGTTGTCTGAGGTTAATAGGTTTGCAGACGATATACTTGATAGGAAAATCAGCATAGATGAATCAACAATGGAAAAGTTGAAGACTCAATTTTATAAGGAGGGTAGAAGCATGAGGGACAAGTTTGATAACCTTTGGAGGAGATGGAGTGCTTTGTAGGTATTAAGCTTCTAGACCAATTTTGTATTAATGTTCTCTCCATTATTAATGTTAGGAAGCATGTTACATATATGGCATTCATTAATGATAATCTTTGGATGGCTCTTCTTCTGTATTTAGTTAGGAGCAATGACTGCTCTTTCCCTGGATGGTACCTTTGCTATGATGTTCTTGGCAGCAGTACTCTACCTTGCATTTCGGTTCCAAATTTTCATTCTCAAAATGCTTGTGGTTACTTGCTAATCTGAGCATTTTGGTCTAAGTTGTCATATGCATATGATTTTCAATGAACATTGAGAGTATATGAAAACTGCAGCTGGGAAATGGATATGTTGTCTGCTTTGGTCTCTATTTTACTTTTAGGCATGATGCTTATGAGTTTTGGTGATATTTGTGGTAATTTTTCTCCTGATGTTTCTTTGGGTATGCCTATAATTTGGGGCATTATGAACTAACTTTTGTCTCTTATTTTTCTTCCAATGCTTGAACACATGTTGCATATCAACATCTTTCCACATTATTTTCTTGTTTTCCTTTTCTTTTTACTAATTTTGGCGAATTCTTCCACATTTGAGTATGGTTGTGATATTTTCTCATTGTCCCAAGTCTTTTCAACAAAGAGAAGTTCGATGTTTTAGAATTCATTGTATTAATCAAACTTCTTACTAATAATATGATCTTTACATCCGGCTCATGATTCAGTTGTCATGATGTATATGTTTCCTCAAAGTTGTTGAATTGGGTAAGAACATGTCTGTCGGGGCTTTCTTAGTAGGTTTTAAGGATAGAAGTATCCTTTAAGTTGTTTCTTTTCCTTTGATCCCATTATTTTTGAGTGGCACAAGAATTGTACCCTTGTTTTAGAAATGTAGATTAATATATAGGTTATATTAATAATGGAATCAATTGGTAATTGTCTCTTCTCAGTTCTTATGGTAACATTTAATGCAGCCTGCTCTCCATGGATAGCATGCTCATTCTTACAATGATAAGTGAGTCAATATTGCCATGCCATACATTTCAGCTCTGAAAATTGGGCAAGTACCTCACGAGTTACTTATTAATTTTGGATGATCTCTACATTGGCTTTATCTATTGGAACATCTGACTTGCATATTTATGGTGCTTATTCCATTGGAAATGCAGAAAAGCCATGTATGTCTATCAGAAGTTCTTCTATTGAGATTTGGCAAGTCCCCTTGTGAGTTACCTATTAGTTTACTATAATGGCTTGGTCAGTTGGAATTTAGGAATTTATATGTGTAAATGCTAATACTGTTAAAAGTAAAGGGTCTCTACATCTCCCTTATTTTGTTTTTATTTTCTACAATGGATGTCACATAATTCCTATCCATTTCCAGAAGCAGAATACAAAAATCATTCACTTTTGAAAATTATGGTTGATCTCATTAGTGCCAAGTTTGCACTTCCATTGGTTTTACCATTTGCAATATGAAAGAGGGCATCTTAAGAAAGTAAAAACTTTATGAAGTTTTTGTGGAAAGATTACAAAATAAGGGGGATGGGGGAAGCATGTTGACTATGTGTAAGAATTTCAGAGTTGGTTCCAAGTTTGTGCTATATTTTGATGATGAAACATATCTTGTACTAGTTGATTAGACATTTTTGAAGTAATGATAGCTATGATAGGAATTTGTTTTTCTTGGGTGATTTTAGGGAAACATAGAGTATTTTAAGATTTAATATTCTGAATGTGGAAGCTTTAAGTGAGTTTACATTGTGGTGTCATGGATAAGCACACAAATTGTCACTAATGAAAAAGGTGTAACTTACTGGTAATTGATTTAAGTAAAACTTTTGTAGTGGAGTCTTAGTATTTAGGTGATGCAGAATTAGGAGAAAGGGAAGAAAAGTGGAGAATTTAGGGAAAGGAGAAACAGAAGAAAGGAAATAGATGAGAAGAGGTAGAGGAGAGAAAGGGGAAAAGGGAGAGAAAGAGAGAAAAAGCTTTAAAACTTGACAGTTTATTTCTTATGCAGGTCTATCTTGCTTTTAGCTCATGTAGCTAAGTTATAGGTTACTGTAGCTTATCGATAATCATGAAACTATAATAAAAGAGTCTCAATTTAACCTTGTCATATTATTATAGGCTACATATGGATTTAACTCTTATTCAACTAGAAGAAGCCAGCAAATAATTAAACTTAATCCTAATTTAAATAAGGAACTAGCAAATAACCAATTAATATTTATATGCCTATGAGCATGAGAGAAACTTGGAAGCACCAGGATAGGAAAAGACAACACAATGAGGTTACTGTTGCAATAGGAACAAAATTTGCATGAGAGAAATATGGAAGCACCAGGATAGAAAAAGTTAACATGAGAAATCTAGTGAATAAACTTTGATCCTTTGATTATATCTAAAAGTCGCTGAGAAGCTCCTTAGAGTGGAAATGTATTAACATGCATAAACTTTGGATTGTTTTGTTTTTGGAATAGTATTTTGTTTTGAGGTGTCCTTTTACACACACACACGGACATGCATACATATAGGATTAGGAGTAGAAAAGGCTTATGGAGGGCATCAAGCAATCCTTAAAGATGGCCAGGTATGTGGCAAGTGGTAATCTAATTCAGGGGGGTCATAGGATGAGAACTAATCAAATGAATGATAAGTGCAATGTTTTCTTGATAAAGGGTAGTAGATTGGAGAATTGTTGGGGTACAATTGGTAAGTGGAGTCCTTTGTTGTGAGATTTGCATGGTGGGTTATCTAGGTAGATGCAGGAGTCAGTGGGTGTGAAAGTGCTTACATAACATTAGGTAATGATGTACATGTACAGAATATCTTGCTTCTGTTTGCTAAGTTCAAATTGTGAAACTGATGAGGGACACTAGTTATTTTTAAAAATTATGGAATACATGATAATACAGATCTTTAAGGATGACTTCTCAGCCATTGGAAGACCTCTATGATGTGACATAACTAACCCAGAGGATAGAATTAGGTAAATTCAAACATGACATGTTTGTGAACTTGTTATGAATAAAATGTAACCAATTAAATAAATGTTGTGTTGCAGTAACATAGATCGAGTTTCAAATATTTTTACAAGTTAAATATGTTTGAGCTATTTCCAGTTAATCTCTGTTAAATTTTATCAAACCAAAAATCTTAAACTATATGGGAACTTGTTTAATAGCTAATTCTAGTGATTGTAGATAAGTGATCATTAGAGACAGTTATTTCCACCTTCTGCAGGGGGTTGGGGTGGGGGGGTCCACTAGCCCTGCTTTGTATTACATGAGATTAAGGTTTTAAAGCCTGGACAAGGTGGCTATGGGGATTAGATTCATTCTTGATCTTATATAGTGGATTGGAGGGAGGTGTCTTTAGGTGGAATAAGCTGGGTTTTGGGATGGAGCAAGTTAGGGCTTCCCATCCAGCCTTATTTGGAATGAACTTGTGTCCCTCTGCTTGTTGTTTAGAAATATGTTCCGAGGCATGACCTCATTATTACTAGTTTGTGGAGGGTTATTAGTAAGTTTGGATAAGGTTCTTCCACTTCCACACCCCCCACATTTGGTGATTGGTTAAGATGCTTTGGTTGGAAAGGATACTGGCTAATGATGCTTTGAAGGTTAACTTTGCATTTCTGATGTGGTATTGGCCCTATGTTATTTGGCTAGCAGATTGTGAAGGGTGACAAGCTATATGGGTTCGTCCAATGATGTAGTGCATTGGGTTCTCAAATTCTTAGGGCAAAGATCATTGGAAAATATAATATACAATGAATTTGTTTCAGTTTCGCAAAGATTTAAAGGTGTTTCTAACAATGCTCGGAGAGAATCACGAAGCATGGAAATTGAAGTTAGAATCTTAGTTCACAATCTCACTGGGGGAGGATAGGCTGGACTTCCTGGGAAAGGAATTTGGGGTAAGAGTGCCCAATGGACTTCTTTGTTGGCTAAGAGGTTAGGAAGGGGAAAAATTAAGGTGACAGGCAGTAAATGTATTTCCTACTGGAACCTGCCTTGTTGTCATCCCAACTCAAGGGCCGAAACTCTCTCTCCTTATGCTTCCATGGGACAGCAACAGGCAGCTGTGGGAGGTCCCAAGCCTTGTCGCAATATAAAGAACTCCGTGTAAGTTCTGATTTTTGCATATGATTAAGAAATGGCTTATATGTGTATTTGTGTACATGGACATGAAAATTAAGTTGTATTTCATTCATTCCTATAAGTGGACAAACACAAGTGGGCTTTTGTTTTTTCCTTTGAGTTGAGCTTTGAGTTCTTAGTGATCAACTCAGGTCCGTAACCACCTCAGGATGCAGCATACTGGGACTTTGATCCATACCAGTTGATGCCTGACTGGTGTGGAACACAAACCTCTTGTTTCCTCACTTAGCTGTTCAACATTTGGTTAAGATAATTTTCTAGGTCTAATTTGTAACTTGTGTGCAAAGTTTATCATTCTAGGTTTAGAATACTTTGGTTTTGCTGTTTGTGATGTGGGAAAAAGGAAGGGTGAGAAAAAAGACTGCCTATGCCTTTGGGAATCTAGGTTATGTATTTTGAAAGCAGATTGAGGTATAGAGTTAGTGACAATTAATAAGGGAAGTCTTACTCTAACTTATCACTTGGTGTAGTAAGGGTTGGCATTGGCCTGCCAGTTTCCCATTGGTAGCAAGTTGAACTTCAGTGTGAGATCCTGCTACTCTAGACAGAAGCAAGTGAAACCACTTGGGTTTGTTGAAGTCTATGCCAGAACCTCAATTGTTGGTTTTTTAAATGTTTCCACCTTGCCTCACACACCTCATTTATTAATATAGCTGATTTGTTTATGCTATTTTAACATTAAGCTAGCTTATGGTGTACTCAGGAATGATATTCTACTCAGGAATGATATTCTATCAAGAAGGTTATTGAATTTGAGATTCTTTGATAATTGTAGTGCTTCCAGATTTTGTTAGTGCTGCTCTAGAGGTTTGTTTGTTCTTAATAAACACGTTCCAACTGTTTTGCCGGACAGGTCGAATGCATGTGTAGTGTAATTACAGATAGAAAGAGCAAAAAAAAGTCAGACCCCCTTTAGCGCACAACTTACGTTGTCAAGCAATGATTAAGCTAACTAATTTGGTTAAAACATGAAAATGTGAATTCCCTCAAGATGTTGGTGATTAATTTGTGTTAGGAGATTGTTGCACGCATCCTATGGTTGGCAATTGAAGCTTGTGCTCTCTGGTTAATATTGATAACAAACAATCATAAGTGTAGCAGACAACTCCAATCCGGAGAAACGAAAGAAATCGAGTAAAAAGAACAAAAGAGTGAATTCCAGTGGCTTTTAAATTTCCAGGAGATACACGGGCGCGCACACACACACACACATACATATATGAAGAGAATCTGCAATGAGATAGGAGCAACATAAAATAATACTAGTGATAAGTTTTACTTGAAATTCAAAACATACAATTTGATTATCCATTTGTTTAAATATTTTATTTAATTTTAAAAAGTATTTGAATTTTGATAATTGTGAAGGTATATTTGGTACTTGGTTGGATGCCTTGTTCATTTATCCATTGCTTCATCATGTTCCCAATTGAGCCAATTAAACTTGCACAAAAAAGGTACGAATTGTATTGTATTATTATCAAGCAGTTACACTTTTATATAACTTTGATTTATTTAATATGGTAGGGTCGGGTGGTTTGTTTTTAAGAAAGAAGAAAGAGAGTGCAAGTTTGGTATTGTCTTGTAAAGGCTAAAGTGGGAGATTCCTTATACCATCGAAGCGAAGGAATGGGACACCAACTCTAATGCTTTAAAACAAGGAAAGGAAGATACCAAAACCTTCCCCACCAATTAGAGCTAAGAAGCTAAGTTAATTCTATACCTTGCCCCCTCTTGCCTCATACAAGCCTAAATTCACCATTTTCTCACATAAAATTACATCAACTCTGAAACCAAATTCGTTGCCGGATGTTGTCGCTCTTCACGGTAGGATCCTCAATATCACTTAGTTTTCACCTGCAATGCCGGCAAAGCTGCTCCACGGTCCTCATAGACGACGCACCCATCCCTTGGTCTGGTGTGCAGCCATAATCTGCACCATCATATCTGTCGCTGTGATTATCGCAGGCATCGTCGTTTTCGTGAGCTACTTGGTGATACATCCCAGGGTGCCTTTCATCAGTGTGGTTAATGCCAATCTAGACCTGCTGCGCTATGACTACACCGGCGTACTCGAGACCCAGTTGACCATCGTGGTTCGTGCTGAGAATGATAACCTCAAGGCCCATGCTACGTTCTCAGACACCAAGTTTAGGCTAAGTTTCGACGGAGTGGACATTGCAGAGCTGGTTGCTAGTACGTTTGATGTGGAAAAGAACAAATCAGTGGATTTCAATTACGTAGTTCAGTCCTCGCCTATACCCTTGGGGGAGGATCAAATGAAGGAAGTGGACATGTCGTTGAAGGAAGATCGGATTAGTTTCGATCTCAAAGGAAGCTCCAGGACTCAGTGGAGGGTCTGGCTGATTGGCTCAGTCAAATTCTGGTGTCACTTAAGTTGCTCCCTCCATTTCCATACCTCCAATCATACCTACATATACTCTCGATGCAGTTCCAGGGCCAAATAGGTTTCTTGTTCGTCTCTTTTTCTTTTGTTAATTCTCCCCAATAATTAATCATGATAGACTTGTGAATTAAGAAGCTCTTAGTAGGAAATAATTAATTAATTTCTTCCAATTGAAGGTTCATGTCTTTCCACGGAGTCACCAAGTGTTAATTAAACATCCATGGGTGCCGCTTCCTTTCTCATTTTATGAAGGAAAAAGCAGAAGGGAGGACTGCAAAAAGATGAAGATAAATGTACAAGATGCAGATTTTAGGATAACTGTGTAAATTCTCTCTCTGGAAAACTCTTAAGGACAATTACTTGCAAAATTCAAAGAAAAAATATGTACAAAAAAGTATAAAAGTGGAGCATATCAAATACCTTTTCTTCGAAGTTTCGTCTTTAATTCCTCTAGTGAGGATTCCTGCCACTACCTTGCAAACTTATACTCGGTGGAGCTGCGAAAGAACCAACAAATATCACAGTACATAGCCACGAAATGATGATGAGAAAGAGATCACCTTTTAACTTTTTTCACTTTTTCTCTATTGATCCTTTCTTCTTTTTGTTTGCTTTTTTTTTTTTTTTTTTTTGAAACATAAATCATTTTTACTGACCAATGTGTCACCGTAACATAAATATATCAGAGAGAATTCGCGAGAAAGAATCATTAATTAATATAGTCTGTGTTTAATTATTGACTCCACTCCACCGATTAGTGCATGCTTACAATCAGCTAACACTTTCCTTTGCGGGTATGCATCTCATCACTGGTGTACTGGCACATGTGATACTTCATTTCATTCTTCCTTTTTATCCCGAAAAGGTTCTAAACTTTTCTATTCTCTCTTTCCCAGTCTCTCTTAAATAATTGTTTTCCTTCATTGAAGGTAGTCCTATCAACTGTTTCTAGGTGTCAAATTCAAGGGATAATTTCCCATTTTATTGACATTTAAAATAATTTATTTGTTCAGCAACATTTTAAGTTTGAATTAGTTCATGTTTTTGATTTAAGACCAAACAAGTTGCAGTTATCAGAACTAACCCAGTTTAACATGTTTGGATCATAGATACTCTACCTTAAATTTGGCGCTGTAAAAGAAAAAGCTACAGAGTTCTCTTTGATCGACTTTTTCTTTTGGATAGCACTTGATGCATCACTTCTTGTTTTCCTTCTTACCTTTCCTTGCTTTCTAAGTGATTTTTGTTGCTTGGTGGTGCTGCCCTCCTGGTTTTGGTATTCATTCTTTCAAAGATCAACATCGTTGTGACGGCTTCACTTTATCTGCCATAATAATAGCCTCTGTCCATGGCCTTGCATTTGATGAATAATAGCAACTTTAAAAAGTTCAGCTAATTTGAGTGATAATTAATGATGATGTATTAGTTAATAACCTCTCATGAAGCGCACTTTTAAGCCCCTTCCACTACAAACAATAACATATGCAATTGAAAAATTAAGAACAATGCTTTGAATGTTTTCCGATGTCTATAATCTGCAATTATACAGACTGATGTAGGAATTAACCTCTCAATCAATTAGAGCACATCTATTAGGATGGAGAAGTCAAGTCAAGCAGTCAGCTAAAACTCACGCATGATCAATCCAGACATTGCCAAATTGAATTTTATTCAATGGCTTATCCTTCAAAAATCCTGCAATTGATAACAAAACATCAAGAAAATCCTCAAACTGATGTCTGCAAACAAGACATCATATTTCAATGATGTCAATTGATCCAATTAATATTTTCCCAATTCATAAAAAGGATTTGTATCTTCATTTTCCCTAATGGATGAACCATTGGGGAACAACAGGATTGACATAGGTATCAAAGTCACTCTCTAAGGTTTGCCGGTCTTTCATGGTTCAGGCCTTCAGGTTTTCCATACCATTGGCCTTCAAGTCTTCCGTACTTCAAACCTTCAGGTCTTCCATACCTCGAGCCTTTAAGTCATCTGCACCTTAAGTCCTTCAAGCATTCAAGTCTCGATCCACTCCTTAGGCCTTCTAGACCTAACTTTTGTCAATTTGAGTCAGTGCTATTTTTCGAGTTATATTATTTGGCTTCATCCCTGAAATCAGAGCATAAGAGCCATGCTCCCAGAGAAACGCTTTAGGAAAAATGAACGCACAAAACAACTCTAAGTTTGTGAATGTCACATACGAATTAGTCAGAATAGTCTCCAAAAATGTGCTTGGGGAATAGAACAAGAAACTGCGTTCTTCCAACCATTTCGATACTTTGGAGCACCAAATTGAGCTACAACGTCAAATCAATTTGAGGACATGCATTTCATAATTGCTGAGCAGAAATATGTCATACAATGGCTTAATGTTGTTAGGGGTCAACATTCAGTCAGTAAAGGATCAGCATTCAGTTAACAAGGTGTTAGCCAGGCCTTAGGAGGGATTAGCATTCAGTTAACAAGGGGTCAGCCAGGCCAGTGGCGCTGATGAAGCAGTGACATGCTGAGTCAGTAATAGAAAATGCCATGGAACGTCATTAAAATTTTGAATTTCATTAGATAGAAAGGAAACACAAGGACAGAAAAGGTTTGAAGAAAATGTTACAAAATAGGAAAACAGAAAGCTAAGCGTAGGGTGCTGTAGGAGTAGTCTCTATAGTCTCTTTTCTGGAATAATAAAAGTTGCAGTGTCACTCCACACCTGGGTCAAGATCTGATCTGTTGAAGCCTTAGCAGGCTGGTCGAGTGCAGCAGGTGCAGCCAGGGTCCCAGTAGGCTGATTTGGTGCAGGATCAGCAGAAGGCGTTTCTGCAGTCTTATCCACAGAAGTAGCTTCAGAACTTGTCACAGGAGCGGCTTCAGAACTTGTCACAAGAGCAGGAGGTACTGTGATCACGAAGTTCAGATCTAGGTTTGGGTACTTGGCTTGAATGGAATCCTTTATGGCAATCTTAATCTCCCAACATGTTTCAATATATTCTACAGCCACCATCTTGTCAAATTCGGTGCTTTCTCAGAAGGCATTGTTTCTTTGGCTCTGTTTGCTGTTGCAGAATTTTTAACAAAATGGCAATGAGGAGCACAGCTACAACAAAACAGTTTTTTGCCCACCATTGTTCAGCGGTAATTTTAACCATTACCACTATATATATGACATGAATTTTTTTAATTATTTTTAATTCAGTAATTATTATTAATAAATATATAATAAAAATTATAAATATTAACTATTAAAATATATATTTTTAGTGATTATTGTTTTTAATTATCTTTAAAATCAGTTTATAATTTTTTATTTCAAATTGTTAAATTTTTATGCTAAATTAAATAAAAATAATTCAAATTTAATAAAAATTATCTTTATTGAATCAAACACACATAAGATCAAATATACATTAAAATTAAAAAATAAAAAATAAAAATAAAAAATTATTATATTATTTGTAATATTTTTAGTTTTGAATATAAAATATATAAATGAGATATATATATTTTTAATTTTTTACATAGTTAATTTTTTTGAAATAAAAATTATTCTAATTTAACAAATGAAAACAAACCTAAAAATTAGACAACATGACAAACAAACCTGAGAAGACTTGCTTTACATTATTTGATCAAAACCAAATTAACTAACTAAACAAATGAAATTAAACTAGTTACATGATTTCACAGTTTTGTTAAAAATTTTCAAAAGTTTTGAAGAACGCATGTTTTAGGTTTCACCATTTCCAGGCTTTAGTTTGCAGTTTTAGGTTTGTTAAATTTTTTTAAGAATACATGCTTAAAGAACTAAAATTGAATTTTTAATTGAAGAAACTAAAAATAAAAACTAAACTAATTAAACACAAAATATGAAAAAAAAAGGGACTTGAACTTGCACCTCTTGCATCAATTTAAAATATTTTATCACTCAACTAATAACTTTTTAACTTGTCTTCTATTTCTTATCAAATTATTTTCTAGCCCACGCTTTCATTAAAAAATCATAATGATTTCATTTTTACATTGATAATCATGTACATTTTAAGTGAAAGATAAAAATAAAAGGAAAGAAAAGAAGGTGAAAATCATGTGTGCATCTCAACCTAACACTTGAATTATAGATGGGTGAGATTTTTTAATTATGTCTTCTTTTACATTGTTTCATTTCTCTTTCACTTGTGCTTCTGATAATGAAATATGCTCTCAATTTTAATTTAAATCGATCATGTTCCTCATTTGAGCTTATCTTTATTGAGATCTAATTTTGATTCGAATGATTCTTATTACATATACTATAGTTTAAATCAATTTTTTAACTGGATTGTTATTGCACATATCCTGGCATGAAAACAAAAAAGTACTCTTGCTTAGTTTGTCAAGTTTCTATTATGTTGCATTTAAAATGATGATATTTTTATTAAATTTCATGATGAAGTACTAGCTCTTTTTCTATGAATACTGCTAAAGATTTGATTAATTTGATGTCTTCTTAGTCTTAGACTAATTGCCAGCTTTGTGTTTGTTAATACACCTTTAACATTGGGCATCTAAGTAATATAAGTGATTTCTTACAAATCAGAATGATCTTCCTATACTTCTGTTTGATTTGGTTCTCGAACATCATGTGCAATTAATTCATGTTGTTCCTACAATCTATCTTTTAAGTAACTGATATTGCACGCATCTTTTAACATGAAATAAAACTAATCTGTTCACTGTTTAAAAATAGAGAAAGACTGAAAGAATTTATTATTATTATCCTTTTGATATTTTTACTAGTTTTAATCTTATTTTTGTTAAGAATCTAGTACATCCTCACTTGCTTCTGGATGTAGATGGTTACAATTGTCGACTCTTAAAGATTTTATTAATCAATTGAGGTAAATATCTTCATGTACACCAATTTTCACATTTCCTTTTATGTTTTACACGTTTTAAGGAGAATAGGAGTAAGCTTGGCTTACAACATTCTTCTTTCCAAATGTTTACTTAACTTATATGTGAACATATTAGATACCTCAGCCTCTCGATGTATCAAGGCCTTCATGTGAACTTATAAACTCTGTTTGCATAGAATTGCTTTAAATCCAATTCTAAATCAATTAGTTTCACAGCTCGACCTACTTAGAATTCACAGACTTGTAAGTCATGCTTTGGGTTTTGAACTTCTCTGGTTAGTGTTTGTATTAATTTGCCATTACTTTAGATGAGCATTAATAGCTTTTGTACTTACCCACTATTATTGAACAAGATGTTATTTCAATGCATTTCATATTCATTACTAGAATGAATTATGTGAAAGCATATGGAGTTCAATATTATCTAAGATTGCACTTCACAATGGCTCTTGTGTGATATTAATTCAAATACACTTTGGTTGCTCAAAGTTCTCTTTCTATTGATATAAGCATTCTATTTTTATATGAAAAATAAGCATTTAAATGTTCTTTACAACTGCATTTTATAATTGCTCCTAGTGTAATATTAAATTAAATATCTGTCATAACCAAGAAAACCCACAGCGTGAGCAAATATTAGGAATCACCATCAATCTTTTTAAGTATGATTGATCACCATCCTAGAGTAAGAATAACTAGTAAAAAAAGTCAAAATTCTCGGTCTGAGAGTCGGTTACGCTCAGAAAGGATTAGTACCCTCAAAACGCTTACAAATGGGTGTCTTTTTGATTTCTTTTTATGAAAATGAATTTTAGGAGTACTTGGGCCGAAGGACTCAAAATGTTATACTTACTCCATCTCGATATACTAAAATGTTTTTAGAAAAAAGGAAAGCAGTTTGCACTTACTTACCTCTTTTCTTTTCCAAAATAAAAGGTTAGAAATTATATATATAACATTTTTTTATTATAAGAGAAAATAAATTTTTATAAAGAGAAATATTCTTTTTTTTATGTTATGATTGAGCTATATACTAAAAAATTAAATGGATCAGAACATATGACTTAGCAAGAATCTAGTGAATATGCTATAGTAAGTGAATATAAAAAGTGAGATTGAATACCTCTTGAAGTTCTCTTCACTTTTCATAGTATTCCTCTCTTTTTAATATGATCGACTATAAAATTTTAGAACAAATTTTTTTGGAAAGAAATGAAAACTCTAATGAAAACTATGAAAATTACAGACAGAATTTTTTAAAGAACTTTCTTTTGCTTCCTTTGAATATTTGAGAGCGTAATGTTAATTGCTTGATTCCTTTTAAGCCTGCAAATTTGATGCCTATTTAAAGGATTTCAAGGGTAGCATCAAATGACTAGCAGGTGCAATATGCCTAGTTGCTTCTACCTTTAAACTTAGCATGGTTTACCTTGTCTCTTGAGGTTTGTTAAGACTCTTTTGGGATGTTTTTATTAAATTTGATTTGATTTTGACACTCTTTAGCATTGTTTGAGTGGAATGACACCATCAATTCACTTCACTTTCCCTTGGATCGCTTAAGAATAGGTCTTCTAAGCTTACCTTTAATGCATCATCCAATTCACCCAAGTCTCGAGTTCAATCTCTGTATTCGATTGTAATTCTCAATCTAAATTTTCATTTTGTTCTCCTTTATCAATTTTCAGCTTAAATTTTACTAAATCTAATGAAGAATCAAATAACATCAAGTGTGGGATGCGCTATTAAGTGCATTGCCTTTGAACACCTTGCCATATCATCAGTCTTCCTTTCTTAGAGTACTACCTCATGAGCTACATTGCTTCCAATGACAGATTTTCATGTTAGTGGTTCTACTATTGACACCGTACCATATCATCAGTCTTCTTTTCTTCAGAAGCAGAGCATTACCTCATTAGCAACAATGCTTCCAATGACAACGTGCCATGTCAACCACTTTTACTACTACGTCAGCAGCTCTTTTTACCAATATATTTTAAATATACTCTCCCATTTAACATAAAAGTTATAGTCTTATATCTTTTCTTTGCAATGTCACTTAAATCACCTCAATCAAATCTCAAAAGAGGAAGTCACACTCGAAATACTATAGTAAATCTACTTGTTGCTCTATCTTACCATCATGCATCTTCAGCTAATGATAAAACCTTGATGTGTTCATAATATCCATTTAGCCTCAAAGTAACATTTATAACCCTTTCTTTAAGATTTACAATGCCACTTAAATAACTTTAATTGAATATGAGATGTGAAAGTTATGATAGGTCTTCCAGGTATTCCTTTATAAAAACACTATAGTAGAGCATCTAAAATTTATTTAGCTTTGGATCAAGGTAAACCCTTTGGGTTCTTAGAATATTCACTTAAGCCTAACACAAATTTATAAGTCTTCCCCTTAGCTTTCTAACACCACTTAAAGCACTTCAATTGAATCTCAAACATGAAAGTTATGGTAGGTTTTACGGGTGTTCCAACGTGAAAATTTGTAGCAGAGCGTCTGAAAGTTATGTAGCTTCAAATAAAGGTAGGCTCTTTAGGCTTTCAAAATTTTCACTCAACCTCAACAAAAATTTTAGTTCTTTCCTTTAGCTTTCTAACACTACCTGAATGGCTTGGATTAGGTCCCAAAAGAAAAAAAGTTTTACCCTTTTTTTTCAAATGGATTTTAGCTTTTCTTTTTTTAAAAAAAGGTTTTCAAGCAAAAGAAGTTTCTTATAATTAGGAATTTTCGTTAGAGAAAAGATTAGTGGAGACTCCCTATTGTTCTTTATTTATAAAAATAATCTATAAAAAATAAAAAAAATTTCTTATAATCGGGCTTTTCACTAAGAAAAATTTGGTTATGATATTCCTGACCTAAATTTGGGGTAGAGTATACTAATCCTAACCTTACATTGAGAGAAAGCATGCTTGACCTATCATCAAGGCAGAAGCATAATCTAGATGTGGAATCTGATAGCATAATCTCGACCTCAAGTTTGACTTATCATTTAACTATTTTTAAGCTATTTCTAACTCAAAGCTAAAATTAAATGTCTACACCCTTGTAGTAACATGTCATTCTACATCACAAATTCCTTGCCTTTCCCTTTTTTTTATTACTTTTATTTTAATTTCAAGTAGAGGATCTCAATCTTATAGTTATTTGATCTTGATGAACAACTGGTCTTACTTGAAAAGTAGCAATTAACACTCTATTTTTTCTATATATTCAACTTCACATTCATAGTCCTCAACTAAATAAAAAAAAAAAAGGTAGATACTTATATCTATGTGACATTCCCTATAGACTTTTAACTCATTACATCTGCAACTATGTTAGCCTTTCCTGAATGATACTCAATAGTATAATAATAATCTTTCAACAACTCAAGCCATCTTCTTTGCGTTATGTTTAATTTTTTCTATCTCATCAAATAGTTTAAGGTTTTGTGGTTAATGAATATCTGAGATGTCTCTTCATAGAAGTAGTGTCTCTATATCTTTAAAGCAAATACTGCTACAGCTAGTTCTAAATTATGTACAAGGTAAGATAATTTATAAGGCTTTAATTATCTAGAAGTATAAGCAATTACCTTACTATATTGCATAAGAACTCACCTCAAATCTTAATATGAAGAATCACTATATACTATAAATCCACTGGTACAGATAAGAATATATAACACTGAAGCTACAGTCAACTTCTATGTCAAAGTTTCAAAACTCTTTTGACATGCTTCAAATCCAATGAAAAGTTGTATTCTATCGACCTAGTTTAGTTAAAGGGACTATAATTAGTGAAAAACCTTTAACACCCCAGCAACAATAACAAATTAACCCTAGGAAGCTTTCAAACTTTAGCATCATTGTTGGTTATACAACCACCATCTTTTTAGTTCCATCGTCTTACTAGAAAGGGGTTTGTAGGACTAAAGAGAAAAATTGTAAGTTATTTTTTATTTATTATATTACTAATTAGTGATGTATTCATTTAATTATTTATTTTTAAATTTTAACATGTTCACTTTTCATGTTAATAATAAAAACAAGTATTAGATAGCAATGAACAAATTGATCATGCTACAATATAAAAGTTAGCATGACAGAAATAATATATATATATATATATATATGAAGCCAATCAAAAGTGTCGTGGGAGGATTCTAAGTACCAAATTAGTTTTTATTATTTTTTATTTTATTTTAAATTTAAGTTTCCTGATGATTGATTAAATTTATTATAATATTATAGGATGAATTAATGATGTAAAGCACACATTGGTAGATTTAAACCTTTGGGTCTAAATGATGTACTTACAAAAACTCTTAGTACACCTGAGCACCCCGAAAGTGTTAGAGATCAAGGATCCGAGATGACTATTGCATCTTATTTTGGAAAGGTGAAAAAATTAAGTGTCCTTTAAGGTATACAGTTGGATCGCTAGCAGTTTGCAAAAATGATGAGGTAGTTCACAGAGTATAAAGATGTTTTCACAAACATTATGGCAAACAGAATTGATGTCTAACTAGAAAAATCGACCATGCAATTTCATTCGAGTAAAGCTAGCAACAATATGGTTGGATTATTAAATGATGAAGAATATCTGACACCTTAGTCACCTATGCTAGTTAAATCATAAAGACTTGCACTAGACAATGTTAAGGTATGCCACGTATTATTTATAGTAAATAAGATGTTAATGATGTTATGAACGTAATTTATGGTTTTTTGGATCATTGTATTGTGAACCATGTAAGATGTTGATCTAGTCTTTAGACTTTATAATGGTACTCCTAATCAAATGATCATGGATGTTTACTAGATTATGGTGATGTTAGGGCGACGACGGATGTAGCTATTCACGGTAATGCAAAGTTGCCTCACCGAAACCCTGATGATGGATTGAATCAAATAGGGATATTTTTGCTTGGCCATGAGATTAGGTCATTATTGGTTTACATGAGGTAATATTTTTGCAAAATGTATATTACAATTTTAATCTATTAATGTTAATCATTTTTTTAAGCCATCAACTAAAAAGTAAAATGGTAAGTTGCCAATTAAGAGAGTACTAATATTGTCAAAATTACAATCATCATACTAAGTGTTTTTTATTGAGCTACCACTATCATTACAGAAGATGTATAACTATGTTGGTAAAGTAATGCCACCTAATGAAGTAATACACATGCCTTACACGGATATCTTTGCTACTAAGGGACAAGTATTTGTGACCCACGATGATATCATTCAATTTAATTAGTTAGATGGAGGAGCTAAGTGTCACCATTATTCAAGCTTTCATTATGTATGTATGTCTTTTATATTTTATTGGTTTATTATTGTGTGACTACATTACATTTATATATATATATTTTTTACTCCTTGTGTTCTTTTAGTAAACTTTATACAGATTTGGTTGTACTTGACTTGGCTAAATATTTTATGTTTGCTCATCCATCGACATTGTCAAATGAAATGTCCGTAAATGTAAACATCCAAGCCCATCACATTGCCAATAGAATGATAGAAGCATGTGATTGATGAGTAGTGATATTTTCTTATAACTTGAGGTAAGTATTAATATTATTTAAAATTAGTAGCAGTTTTATTCGCAATATTATCGACATTTATTTTTTATAATGTTGGTATAACTGAATGTTGGTGGTTATCAAGTGCCATACCTTCGTGTACAATATTTTCAATCTTTCCAATGATGATTCTTAATAAGAATTGGATCAACTCACATCCACGTGAGTGAAAATAGTTTTATTTATATTAGCATGTATTTTTTAAAAAAATTTTGAGTATTTTTTATTGTCAGCTTTTAAAAATTATTTCAAGTCATGAATGAATGAAATAGGGAGTGTTTCTTCTAACATATGTATATTTAAACCTATATGCGAAATTAGTTTTATTTATTTTATAAAATATAATAATTAAATATTTTTAATACAGTGTTCACATCAACTTTCAAATACTAAATGTGGTTATTATATAATAAAATATACAAAAAAATCATTGATAAACGTGATAATAATGTCCCGTACTTGAAAATGGTAAGCTTTTAAGCAATTAATTGTTTATAAAATTATTTATGTAATTGATGTGCTTGTTAGAAATTTTAAATATACTAACATTTAAAAAATAGAGTTAATGAACGTAGTTTCTTACACTTAATCGGATCTTGATGAAATTAGAAAAAATGTTGAACAGTATCTAAGAAGTGTCATCTTATAAAGTTGAACTTTCAAGGTAAATAAAATTTTGTAGACATGGATATAGTTGAACTTTTATATAGTTCAACTTTTAGGATTGAAAGTGTTACTGTGGATTTCTAAAATTATGTATTGTATATATGGAGTTAAGCAATGAAATTAAGTTTTTTTTTCTCTTTATGTTAGTTGTCATGTTTTATTATTGTTTGAATTAGATATTATGTTGAAATGTTTTTATACATTAAAAAATAATAATGATTTTGATAAAAATTATATTTTTTATAAAAGTAATTATGTTTGTATTGATGTAATTATGTCGAAGGAAAAAAGAAATTAAATGTGATTGTTTTATTAAAGTGTAAAGAAAAAATAAGTGTTGAAGCATTTGAAAATTGTGTAGTTATATGTGTTGAATAAATTTCATTGAAGTGTGTAATATTCATATATTGCTTTGTAGTTTTCCTGGAGAAAATTTTGTATGAATATTAGAATGAATCATATTGATATATGTAAGACTAAGAGATGTGATTGACATGTAAAAAAAATATGATTAATGTGTAAAAGAGATATGATTGATGTGAATTATATATATATATATATATGTAGGTTTCGAATAATTTGTATTTAATTTTGTAATTATAAAAAAAATTATAATACTACCATTCTTAAAGAATAATCATTAAAAGCTACCATATTTAATAATAATTTTATTGGAATTATTATTAGAGCCCCCTTTTAATGACACAACAAAAATGAAAGTTACAGAACTATTATTAAAATTTATTTTTAACTATTATTAAAGTCCATATTTGTAGTAGTGTCAATGACGAAAGTAGTTATTTATAAATATTATGGTAAGTATCCATTCAATCTCCTTAATATCTATTGATTGTCATAAATATAATATAATACATTTGTTTTTTTATTGTTAAAATATTGTTTATAAATAATTATAATTAACATGAGAAAGATGAATAAAAAAAAAAGATTATAATTCACTTCCAAGAAGTGATCAAGGCAGGTGGCATTGAATGTTTGTCTTTGCGAGTCATTCAAAACACGTTTTATATTTGATATGACATCAGTATCGCAGTGCTTCAATACTTTAGCTGAAAGCTTTTAACTCTCTTTAGGAATCAAATATTTCTTAGTAACATCCATCTGTACAGGAAAAAAATAAATAATAGATGAATGTATTAAGGATTTTATAAAATGTTGATACAAAATTAAAAAAATTGATATAAAAACTTAAAATGTTGATATGAAAGTATAAAACTTAATACGAAACTTAACGTGTTAAGTTTAAAATAAAAACTTAATACTAAAAAAAGCATAAGTACGAATTTATAAAAGAAGAAATAATTTTTTAAAAGTTATTACGATTTTTAATAATACGTTAAGATTCATATGACTTAAACCTAAGTTAGCAACATTTATGAAATTTAAGGTCAAGCACCATAAATGAAAGAGTAAAACACAGTTCACGCACATAATACACACCAATGTACACACCAATATACCTAATGTTCTCAAAAAAATTAATCAGCTTCAAAGTATTGAAAGAAAAATGAAAATAATACACACTAATATTCCCAATCATTAGACATTTATAATCTAGCAACTCAAATCATTTAAAACATAATAGAAGTATTTAATCAAGTTTTCATATACAAAAATAAAATTAAACATGCAAAAGAAAATGGTGAATTGGACGTCGTAAGAAGATTTGATCCATGGGTATCTAAAATGCAAAAAATCTAAACTTTATGCCAAAATAATCATTTTAAAACATACCTTTGTAGATTTTTAATACCTTCGATAGTTTCTCGATATTTTTAGATAATCAATTTATAAAAATAAACACAAAATCACTTAACTCTAGTGAGAGAGATTGCAAGAGACGTGAAGAGAAATGAAGACACTGCGAGGGAATGAGGGAAAAATTTTAGGTTTGACTTTTGGTATTCTCTTTAATGAGTAGAAATGTAATTTTTGCTTTTCATTAAGGGTAACTTGGTCCGAAATTATTCAAAAAGTGCCAAAAAAATGAATTAATAATATTGATTATTTTTGTGAAATCGTATGTGCGGAGGTCGAAAAATAAAAATTCTCCTAAATTTTTTATGTAAAAGTTTCATAAAATTTTAATATTTATCTTATATTATCAATCGAACTCTTATGTTTAAAAAGTAACAAATCGAACATTGATCAATCAAGTTAGTTTAAATTAAATCATATTAAAAAATTTTAAAATTAGGTTATTCAAATCAAAGATCTTATATAATGAATTTTAACTTGAAATTGTTCACAATATAAAAAAATATTCAAGCTATTATTATAAAAAATTTTATAATTTTTGAGTAATTATGCTATTTCTAAAAATTTTTGATATTATAAATTTAAAAAAATATTTTTGATATTTAAAAAATTATGAAACTTTTTGTGACAATAACTTAAATATTTATTTACATTTGTGAAACTTTTAACTCAAAATCATTATTTAAGATATGCAATTTGAATACTCTTAATTTTTTTATTTTTTGATAAAATTTAATTTAAATTAAATTGTTAGATCATATTTGATATTTTACTTTTTGAGCATGAAAGTTTGATTGATAAAATAAGTAAATATCAAGATTTTATAAGATTTTTATTTAAAATTTAAAATTTTTTATGTTGTTTAAATTTTTTATAATTATTTTATTTTGTAAGATGAATAAAATTCTTGTTGTCTCAAAAATAAATTGAAAAGTTAAAATTATATAAGTAATTTAATTTTTGTATCATTAAAAGGTCAGTTCTTAACAATTTAATAGTCAGGAAGAATATGGTGTGTTTGTCTCTTAGCAAAAGAAGGAAAGGTAATGGATAAAGAAGGAGAAACAAATAATAAAGTTATTAAGAAATAAATGTTGGGTCATAAAACCCGCTTACGTGTCAGTTATTGCGGTGCTTTTGCTGCCAACTCAGCTGGTCAGCTCTTCGCCGACTCCATCTCTCCCTCTGGAGAAATTAATTAGTCAAAGTGAGAAGTCTTTTATGCTCTGTTCTCTGCTCTCTGCTCAGTTGCTGTAGCTTTCATTTCGCCTCAGTAAGTTGGTTGGTCTTGTCTTTTGAACTTCAGGTTCTAACCTCTCTCTCTCTCTCTCTCTGCCTCTAGCACTACACAGAGATCCACGATGGTACGTCTGGGTTTTCAAACTTTTTACTATTCTTATGTTTTTTTTGCTGTGATATGGGAACTTGTGTGTGAGAAAGTAGCTATGTTTATCTGTATGGAAAGCTCCGATATTCCATACAAAGATTTAACTTTATCATGCTCTTTTAATCTTAGGAAGATAAATGAACCTAACTAGTTCTCCTGCACTAGGGTTTTGATATTATGTTGACTTGAGCATGTTGTAAACTCTCAAAGAATTGGTAGTATAGGAATCCAATATAACACAGTAGAAGGGTGAAAGTTACTGAAGTTTTTTCCTTCTCTTTTACCTGATCGAGCTTTTTGACTGATAATTTTATCAGCTTTGGTTTGCATGTAGAATTATAAGTACCATTTTCGGAGGCACAAAAATCTGGAGAGAATGTCTAATAAGCTTGCGGGCTGTCGTCATCTGTCAGTCTAGCAGCAACGGTGTCAAACCACTTCAATGGTTTATTGCAGCAACAATCTATTCAAAAAGTTCCTTGCCATAGATTTTTAGTATTTTAGTGGCTTCATGCTCAAAATAAGTTACCTGAAACTCTTACTCAGATATAGTTTCTTATATCTTGGTTCGATCTTACTGAACACACTTGTTACGCCAGGTGCTCTTTCTAAATAGAGTCTTTCAAGTAGAAATTGTTTGTCAATGGGATTTCCATGTACTGTGATACAATTTATGCAACTTTGTTCACTGTTTGTTTTTTTAATTACACGAACATACAGATTGAAACAGTGATGGATGCACATGCCTGTGCATGTGGATAGCGTTTTAGAAATCTAAGGAATTTTGGATGTGGCATAAATTTTCCAGATCAGAAAGAATTCTGATTTATGATTCCAGACTATATTCTCTGATTTTGGTTCGATTAAATGAGAATTCACTTAGATTGGTTTTGTTTTTCGATTGATGCCGTTCCTGCACAATGTCCCAAAATAAAAATCATTACCGCAAAAAGGCACCTCATGTGGATTTATGCTGATATCTTTAATATAATTTCATGAGCATAGAAAATGAATAATTTACCTCTGATGCCATGTCCAGTGATTTGAAATACTCAGTGCTTCCTAATCTACTTTTTCATTTTCTGCATGTAAGTATGTTTGTGTAACTGGTTCCATTCTGTAAGTGATTTTCTATTTGTGCAGGACATGGTACATTAGCTTTAGCCTTTCCTCGACATTGGGACATGCTTTTTAAGTAGTCAAGGAGTCTGCCAGGTGAAAGAAGGTGGACTGATGGCATTGTTATCTGATTTACTGGCAAGCATAATAGTCTTGGTGACAGAGCCTTTCTCACTTTGCAAATTAGCATGCATATTCTGCCTGAAAACGGCATTTGTTGTTGTTCATGTGTGGATGGACCTGATAAGGGCTGTGGTCTCTTTCCATGTGAATATGTTTTGCAAAGCAGTAATTTTGACAGTTGCTCTTACATGTCTTCCTATCCGTGTGCTGACTGCCTTGCAGAGGGAGAGGATGGTTAGTTTAATTTGCTTTTATAACTATTAACACTTATGCTTCGTACTCCTTAGATGTTTATGCTTATCTGTGGGCAAATTTACTTCACCATCTTTGTTATGAAATTAAGCAGAACTTGTTCTCTGGGTTCAACGGCAAGAATGATGAATTCCAGAAAAATGCATGCATATTGATGGCTAATAAAATGATGTGTTAATATTACCTAGTAAAATATGTAACTATTGATGTCATAGAGTGAGTTGTAGAAATTCTGCAAAAGCCTGTGTTAATGTGAGAATTGTTAGTTCTAGTTGCAATTGTGATTTTCAAGTCATTATTATTGACTTTATTCCTGATTGAATACTTGGGCCCTTTAAATGATACTGAAGTCTCATTATATTTGTTCTGCTGATTGATGCTGAAAGTTATACAAGTCTTGGGCTTCACTACACCGTATGTCATTTTGGTTTGCTGTAAAACTCTCTTTTTCTTTCTTAATTTTTATTTTCTGGAGCAAAAGAAAATCTGGAAATCAGTGTCAAGTATTATATCCTACATTTGTAAACACTTATTCAACTTGATGCATAATGTTCTTGAATGATCCTATCTACATTAGAAACATCCAGGGCTGAGCTTCTTACTAGATAGAAGGACTATTATGATTGCAGCTTGAAAAGCATCTGCAAGAGATGCAGTTTGAGTTGGAGAATCTCCTGTGGGATAGGAAAGAACTTGATGGCAAGCTCCAGGCAGCCATCAAAAGGCATAGAATTCTTGAGTCGGTGTTAGTACAACTTGAGGAGGAACATGACAAGGCCGTTGCTGAAATTGAATCGTTACTGAGCGAGGTAAACATTTTATCCTCTTGCAAGGCATGAGCAACTTTAACCCAAGTCAGTCACAATCATCACTGAAGTTCACCATTGTTCAAGAAGCAAAAAGAGATTAGCGTGTACAAATTTTCTAGTAGTTCTGCCCATACATTCATGTATGGATGTAATCTGAAATCCTTGGAATGAGGAAATTAAGTAGTATCACATAGAAGTGTTGTCGGTGAGATTTCAAAGTTCATTTGTGCGCTCTAAGCACATCTGCATATCTGTCCTGGTTGTATGATTTACATACTGAATGTCACTTGCATTCTAACAGTTGCAGGATTTGAAGGAAGAAAACCATCGGTTGAAGGAAATTCAGGATCAAGAATTTTTCAGATTTAAAGGTTATGCTAACACAGATATTGCCCTAAATACCGGCATTGCTGAGGATGACGGCATTCCCTATGGGATTCCATCATGGAAATCAAGTTATGTCCAGAGCTTGTTGACGAAAAGAGATGCATTCAAAGATAAAAGCAGAAGTCATACTGGAGTACTTCATTTCCTAGAAGCTGGACCAATCACGTCCAGTATTACTCCAAAAAGTTTAGAAATGGGCAATGTTCTTGACCATAAAAGAGGAGTTGCACTTTCACGAAGTGTTTTTGGTGCAATGTTATCACTTTTGGTTGGAGTAATTATCTGGGAATCCGAAGACCCTTGCATGCCCCTTGTGGGAGCCCTTTTCACTGTGGTTGGCATATCACTGAAAAGCGTTGTTCAGTTCTTCTCCACTATAGAGAATAAACCTGCTTCTGATGCCGTCACTCTCTTAAGCTTAAACTGGTTCCTACTTGGCACACTTACTTACCCAGCACTCCCAAGGGTCGCTCGGATGTTGGCTCCCCTCGGCTTAAGACTCGTGGACTTGGCAGCAGCCAAGATTGGTATCACATTACACTAGTTGATAAGTGTATCATCCTCTTGAAATTTACAAAGCATGTTCCCCAGACCTTAGAGAATGAAGTTTTCCTGTAACGCTTGGTGGCCTGTGCAGCAGAGTTAACCCCCGTGTTTGCATTTCTTTTTCATTGTCTGTGCTTTTGTTTTGACATGGACATGCATGTATAACTAAAAAAGTTGCTATAAGGGTTGTTCCTGTATAACTATTACCCACTTAGATGACTCGGATACGCATTGGTATATTATATTCTTTGATGGGTTTTCCCTTTGTCCCTATATTTTCCAGGAAGAGGTCCATGACATGGTAACAAGGTGGTTGCAGCTTTAGAGTATTGCAGAATAACATTGAAAAGCAGCTGCTGGGTATTGCCTCTAGTTTTGAGTCAGAAAAGCTTTGCTTTCTTGCTTTCTCTCAACTTGGAAGTTTGGCAAAATGAGTTGGCATATCACCCATCAAAATACTAATCTATTACATAATTACTGTAATTTAATCATCAGTTAAGCAATTTTTATTTTAATCACTTATTTTGTTGTGTAGGCCCTAAATTCAATATGTTTGGGGGTCAAGGGGAGTTTTTTTCCCCTCTTCATAAAAACAGCTCCCTTAAACTACAAACATATTGAATTTATGGCCTATATAACAAAATAAGTAATAAAAAGCTTATATTGATTCATTAATAAGTTTATTAGAAACCATGTAACTTTTACTCCTGCTTTTTAATAGGACTCATGCATTTAAGTACATTTATCATATCTATGCTATTTTAACTGTTTTTTGTTACTTGAATATTAATAAAAACACATCAATCAACTATGGTTTTTGCTTTTTTTTTTTTTTTACATATGCCCTATTATTAAGTTGATTTGTGAAGGTTAAAATCTGCCTCTAAGTTAATTATTAGTCAAATATTGAAAAATTTCTGTGCAAAACACAGTGATATATCTTAATTAGAATTATAAAATGTATGAAAGACTAAATACAAGTAATATCATTCATGAAGTCCTAAAAGCACCTTCATGACATTAGTCTATTCCGATATTATACTTCTTAGATTTTATCAAATATCTAACATAGGCTTTTTATAATACTTTAGTAAAATAAAATAAATAGTCATGTATTATGGACATCTTAGGTTTTATGTTTCTTTATCTTGCAAAGCTAACGTTGATCACAATTTTAGTCAACCCTAATCATTGCTTTTTAGGCTAATTCCATTCATTGCTTTGCCATATTTTCCCCAATCACCTTTCTAAGGCCAATCCTGATCTTATGAAGAAATCCTTAGACATATACAACCAACTTTCCTTCTTATTTTTGATGATTATTTTAAAGATTTTTTTAGTAAAAAAATAAGTGTCTATGTAGGATTTGAGCTTCTATCATACAACTAGTTGTTTAAGTTTAAGGTTTAAGGTTTAGGGTAGGGTTTAGGGGTTGGGTTTAGGGGTTTGGGGTTTTAAGGTTTTGAGATTGAGGTTTAGGGTTTTAAGGGTCTAAGATTTTAAGGTTTGGGCATTTAGGGGCTTTGGGTTTAGGATTTTAGGTTTTAGGGTTTAAGATTTGGGGTTTGGGGTTTAAAGTTTGGGGTTTTGGGTTTGGAGTTTAAGGTTTTAGGGGTTTCAGTTTAGAGTTTAAGGTTTTAGGGGTTTGGGTTTAGGGTTTTAGGGGTTTTGAAGTTTTGGGTTAGGTGTTTATGGTTTTAGGGGTTTGGGATTTTGTGGTTTTGAGGTTTTGAGGTTTTAGGGTTTTGGGTTTTAAGGGTTTAAAGGTTTAGGGGTTTGAGGTTTAGGATTTTAGGGTTTTAGGGTTTAGGGTTTAAAGTTTAGGGGTTAAGTGTTAGGGGTCAGAGTTTAGGGCTTAAGGTTTAAGGTTTAGGAGCTTAAGGGTTTAGGGGGTTAAAGGTTTTGAGGTGAGGGGTTAGGGTTTAGGGTTTAACAGTTAAGGGTTTAGGGTTTAGGGTTTAAGGTTCAAGATTTAAGGTCTAGTGTTTAGGAGTTTTAAGTTAAGGGGTTAAGGGTTTAGGGGTTAGGAGTTTTAGGACTTAAAGGTTTAAGGTTTTAGGGTTTATGGTTTAGGGTTAATGGTTAAAGGCTTAGGGGTTAAAGGTTAGGGTTTAAGGTTTAGGGTTTACGTTTAAGGTTCAAGGTTCAAGGTTTAGGGTTTAAAGTTCAAGGTTCAAGTTTTAGGGTTTAAGGTTTAAAGTTTAATATTTAAGATTTAAGGTTTGGGATTTAGGGTTTAGAGTTTTTAACAGGTTAAGGGTTTAGGGTTTTTAAGAGGTTAAGGGTGTAGAGGTTAAGGGTTAAGGTTTAAGGTTTAACGGATAGGGATTTAAGATTTAAAAGTTTAGGGTTTAAGGTTTAGGATTTGGGGTTTATGATTTAGGGTTTAGGGTTTTGGTTTAGGGGTTAGGGGTTGGGGGTTAAGGGTTAGGTTTAAGGTTTAGGGGTTATGGTTTAAACGTTAGGGGTTAGGATTTGGGGTATAAGGGTATAAGGTTTAGGGTTTGGGGTTTGTGGTTTAGGGTGTGGGGTGTGGGGTTTAAGGTTTAGGGGTCAAGGGTCAGGGGACAAGGGACAGGGGTTAAGGTTTAGGGTTCAAAGTTCCTAGGCAAATGTTCTATCAAAAAGTAGTAGCTATAAGATTAGCTCATCATGGGAATACTTTGGTTGAGACATTGATGGCTGCCGACATTGAATTGCCAGAAGCTCTTAGCTCATCATGGGAATACTTTGGTTGAGACATTGATGGCTCCCGACATTGAATTGCCAGAAGCTCTATCTCTATAAACGTCTAGCCTAATTGAATGACTTTGATAATCCGCTTTTTGAATTACAAAACTCTCCCAAAAGATTTTGAAAGGAAAAAAAAAAAAGCTCAACATTAAAAATAGACCCTAAGATATACAGTTATCGATGCTCATTTATTTAGAAGATCATACACCCTACTACTCTTGTGTTGTCTAAGGCAAGATGAGTAGCTGTAAGTCTTAGTAGAGGTTCATGAAGGGGCTAGCTCATAAAATCCTAAGGCAAGCTACTACTAGCTTACTTTCAAAGAGGACGCTAGAAAGTACATGGAAAGATGTGAAGCTTGTTAAAGACACTGACTATTTTAAGGTTCTCGACAACTCTAAATTACCTTAACCAAGGTCCCCTAGCCATTCTTTCGAAGAGGAATGAACTTGTTTGGCTTTATCCCTATCACCAATGGTAAAAGAAATTTGTGATAGCAACTATAAACTATTTTAAAAGAAGGATCGAAACTAAGCCTTTGGCCACCATAATCAAAAACAAAGCTTGAAAATTTGTTTGGCAATTGATAGTATACAGATTTAGAATACAAAAGATCATGGTCACTGATAACAAGCTTTAATTCAAAATAACCAAGTTCAGAACTTATTATAATTAGTTCCATATAAAGCAATGGTTTACATCTATAGGGTATTCACAAGCCAATAGATAAGTAGAGGTTATAAAGTTGACTATTCTACAAGCTTTAAAAATAAGATTAGTCACTACAAAGAAGTCTTGGGTGGAGGAACTTTATAGTATTTTATGGGCCTATCATATTACAAGTGTAACAATTAACAAATAAACCCTATTTTCTTTTGCCTTTAGGACATAAGTTGTGCTATTGGACCGCACATTATGACGAGTCAATCAACTTAGAAGCTCTTCAAGCTAACCTTAATTTACTAAAAGAATAAGGAAAAAGTCACACTAAGAATAGTTGTTTACAAACAAAGAATGCCTAGACTATACACTCAAAGAATTAAAGTAAAAATTCTTAACATTAAAGACCTACTCCTTTAGAATAATCGTGTCTTTAATCCTCAAGAATTTGTTGGAAAGCTTCAACCTAACTAGGAGGGCCTTTATTGAATTCACATTGTTGTAGGACCATCCAAATTTGAATTCAAAAAATTAGATGGGATGACTACCCCTAGAATGTGGAGTCTGGATAACCTTAAAAGGTTCTTTGAAAAACTTTATGCAATAACAAAAAAAACCAAATTTAACCACTAATGGCAATGTTATTGGCTTTCAAAGTGGTGAAACTTTGAAAGACTAAAACATTTCACTCGATAGTCTGATTGATGTGATTTATTTTTAATCTACTCATCCTTTTAAGAAGGATAATAATGAAATAATACATGGAATAAAAAAAACATCTTGATCTAGCTATTGAGGGCAAAGTAATTAGTTATTGAAGTTATGAAACTTCAAAAGACCATAACATTGGGCTAAGTGGTTTGATTAAGGTGATTTTTTTTATCCTTCTCAGTTTTTAGAGATAGATGTCATTGAATAACTTAGTGAAATATATACAAAAAAATCATCCTTATTCGACAACTGGCAAAATTATTGATTATCAAAGTTGTGAAATTTTTAAAGACCATAACTTTGTACTTGGTGGCCCTATCAAGGTCATTTTCGTTTATTGTACTCAATTGTTTGAGATAAATGCCATCAAGATTCTTTTCTTTATTCTATTAAGTTTTCAAAGATGAACATCATTGAAAAATTACATGGAATAAAACGAATGACCCAAATTCGACAACTAATAGCAAAGTTATTGACTATTAAAGATACAAAACTTTGATAGGCCATAATAACCTCTGGTGCTCAATGGTTCAATTGGTGAAATCTTTTTTATTTTACTTAGTTTTTGAAGAACAAATGACAATGAACAACTATGTTGAAAATAAAAATATATTTTTGATTCAACCATCGACAACAAAGTTATTAGGTGTCAAAGTTTCAAAATTTCAAAGGACCACAACTTTGCGCTTGGCGGTCCAATCAAAGAGATTTTTTTCTACACCTTTTTTTAGAGATAGATGACAAAAAAAGAAAAATACTATAGAATAAAAAAATCTTTCATATTTGAATAGCTAACGCAAAGGTATTGGCATCCAAAGTTGTAAATCTTTGGAAGATCATAATGTTGCGCTTGATAGTCTGATTGGGTGATTTCTTTTATTCTACTATATTTTTCAAGATGGATGACAACAAAAAACTGTATGCAATGAAAAATAGTTTTGATCCAGTAACCAAAGGCAAAGTTATTAGCTTTTGAAAGGCAAAACTTTAAAAGACCAAAATATTAAGCTTGGTACTCCAGTTGGTGTAATTTATTTTTTATTCTACTCAGTTTTTTGAAATACACAACAATAAAAAAAGTACATTAAATTAAAAAATATCATGATATAATAACTAAAGGTAAAGTTATTAGTTATCAAAGTTGTGAAACTTTAAAAGACTAAATCTTTGGGCTCACTGTTTTAATGGGTTGATTTTTCCTTAGTCTACTTAGTTATTTCAGACAAAGAACAATGAAAAACTAAGTGAAATATAAAGAAATCGTATTTATTTGGTAACTATGGCAAAGTTATAGGTTATCAAAATAGCAAAATTTTTAAAGACCAACTCCTTGTGCTTGGTGGTCTAATAAGAGTGATATTTTTATTCTACGTAATTTTACGATACAAATGCCATCAAAAGTTGACAAAAAAAAAATGGCATGGCATAAAAAATAATTGTTCGTATTTGTCAATCGAGGGTAAAGTTTTTGGCTTTCAGAACTTTGAAAGTTATTAACCTTTCATTTAGTGGTCTGATTATAGTGATTCTTTTTTGAATTCTACTAAGTTTTCTGAGATGGAAGAGTATGAAAAATTGCATGAAATTTTAAAAAAAAAAAACATTTTGATCCAACAACTAAAGTCAAAGTTATTAGTGTTCAAAATTTCAAAAATTGTAAATGTTTTAACATTACACTCGATGAGATAATCGAAATGATCCTTTTTTTATTTTATAAACTTTTTTAAGGTAGACGGTGATGAAAAATTGAGTGAATAAAAAAATTATCTTAATCTAACAATTAAGGGTAAAGTTACTAGTTATCGAAGTTATGAACATTTGGAAGACTATAACTTTACATTTGATGGTCCAATAGGTGTGATTGTTTTTCTTTTATTGTACCTTGTTTTCCAAGATGAATAAAATTTAAAATTGATTGGATAATACTCGTTGTTATAGGGCAATTAAGGGTTAAATTTTTAGTTATCGATGCTGCAAAACTTTAAGATACTATAACCTTACAATTGGTGGTCCAATCAAGGTGATTTTTTATTCTACTCCATTTTACGAGACAGAAACCATTAAAAAACTTCACAGAATAAAAAAAAATGTTCAAATTCGACCACTAAGGGCAAAGCTATTGGCTTTTAAAATGACAAACTATAAAAGAATAAAACATTGTGCTTAGTGGTTAATCGGGGTGACTCAAATGTTTGAGATAAAAGACAATGAAAGTGTACATGGAATGAAACAAATTATCTTAATATGGGAACCAAGGGCAAAGCTATTGGTTATCAAAATTACAAAATTTTTAAAAATACTTGGGCTCAATCATCAAATTACGATGATTTTTTTTCATTATACTTAATTTTTTAAAACAAATGATAATTAAAAACTAAGTAGAATATGATAACTCATCATAATAGAAAAACTACATAAAATAAAAGTAATTTTTCATATTGGACAATCAAAGGCAAAGTTAGTGGCTTTCAAAGTTGTGAAACTTCAAAAGATTATAACCTTTGGCTTCATAGTCCTATTAGGATATTTTTTTTATTTGATGTAGTTTTCTGAGATAGATGATAATGAAAAACTAATTAACATATATGTATAAATTGTCCTTATAAGACAATTAAGGGCAAAACTATAGGTTATCGACGTTGTAGACTTTTGGAAGACTTAACCATGCGCTTGGTTTTGAGATAGATACCATCAAAGCACACTTTTTTTTTTTTAATTCTCCTAAAATTTTAGAGCTGAACACTATTAAAGGATAACAAGCAATAAAATAAATCATCCTAATCTGATAGCCTGAGGCAAAGTTATTGGCTATTAAAATGCAAAATCTCGAAAAATCATAACCTTACGCTTAGTGGTCTAATCGATGAGATTTTTTTTATTTGTATCTAGTTTTTTTTAGGCAAATCACAATGAAAAATTGAATGAAATGTAAGAAATTTGTTCTGATTTGACCATCAAGGGAAAAGTTATTGTCCATGAAAGTTTTGAAAGTTTAAAAGACCATAACTTTATACTCGATGGTTTGATCAAGGTGATATCTTTTTTTTTTCTTATTATTTCACTTTATTTTTTGAGAGATATGACAACAAAAAAGCTACCTGAAGTAAAACAAATCATTCGTATTGAATAGCTACGGCAAAGTTATTAAAATTTGGAAGTTACAAAACTTTGAAGAATCATAACCTTATCGTCGGTGATTCGATTATGGTGATTTTTTAAAAACATTCTACTAATTTTTTTTTAGATGAATGATAGTAAAAGCTTATGGAATAAAAAGAATTGTTTTGATCCAACTACTAAAGAAAAACTTATTGGCTTTTAAAGTTGCAAAAATTGGAAAGAGCACAACCTTACGCTCGGTGGTCCAATAATTAAGGTGATTTATTTTTGTTCTAATAAGTTTTTGAGGTAGGCAATGACGAAATACTATGTAAAATGAAAAAAAATTGTCTTAACCTGGCAATCAATGGTAAAATTATTAACTATCAAAGTTATGAATGTTTGAAAGACCATAACCTTGTGTTCGGCGATTTGATCATGATGATTTTTTTCCCTAATTCTATCAAGTCTTTAAAAGGAAACAAAATTGAAAAACCCAAGTGGAATAAAATACTTGTCTTTATCTAATGATCAAGGCCAAATTATTGGCTATCGAAGATGTGAAACTTCGAAAGACCACAACCTTGCGCTCGAGGTTTGATCGTGATGATTTTGTTTCTTTTGCTCTGTTTTATAGGACAGATGCTATCGAGATTATTATTTTTTAATTCTAATATGTTTTAAGAAATCGATTCCATTGAAAAAAGTTCATAAAATTAAAAAAAAAAAATCATCCAAATTCGACTACCAAGGCAAAGGTATTACCTTTCAAAGTGGTGAAACTTTGAAAGACCAAAACACTGTGCTTAGTGATCTAATCAAGTTAAATTATATTTTCATTCTACTTAATTTTTCAAGATGGAAGAAAACAAAAACGTATGAGATAAAAAAAAGTCATCTTGATCTTGTAACCAAGGGTAAAGTTATTGGCTATTGAAGTTATGAAACTTTGAAAAATCATAACCTTGTGCCCGATGGATAGATTGGTCTGATTTTTTTACTTAGTTTTTTGAGACAAATTGCAATAAAAAATTTCATAAAATATAAGAAAATTTTTCTAATCTGACTACTAAGGGCAAAGTTATTCGCCATAAAAATTTTAAAAAGTATAACTTTGCACTTGATGGCCCAATTGATGTGATTTTTCTTTCTTCTACTAATTTTCTTAAGATAGATGACCACAAAAAACTGCTTGGAATAAATAAAATCATTCACATTTGACAATTAAAGGTAAGGCTATTGGCTTTTCAAGTTGTAAAACTCCAAAAGACCATAACCTTATTTGGCTTGGTGGTCTAATCGGAGTGATTTTTTTTTTTTTTCATTCTACTAAGTTTTTAAAGACAAATAACAATGCAAAACTACATAGAATAAATAAAATTTATTTAATCTACGAACCAAGTCAAAGTCGTTAGCTTTGGAAGTTGCAAAAATTGGAATGAATAAAGACTTATGCTCGGTGGTCCAAATAAGGAACCTTTTTTTTTTTTTTTAAATTCTACTAAGTTTTCTCAGAAAATAGATCATTAAAAACCAAGTTGAAAAAAACTACATGAAATAAAAAAAATCATCCATATTTAACAAATTAAGACAAAGTTGTTACCTTTCGAAGTTTTGAAACTATGAAAGACCATAACATTGTGCTTGATGGTATGATTGCTTTGATTTTTTTTTTATTCTACTAATTTTTTTGAGATGGATGACAAAAAAAAGATATATGAAATAAAAAAATCATTCTAATCTAACAACTGAAGGCAAAGTTATTAACTTTGGAAGTTGTGAACTTTGAAAAACTATAATCTTATGCTTTGTGATTTAATCAAGGGTACATTTTATTTTTCTTTTTCTTTTACTAAATTTTCTAAGACAATAATGATGAAAAACTGAGTGGAACAAAAACTTGTTCCTATTTTGACACTAAAGGTAAAGTTATTAGTTGTCAAAGCTGATTTTTTTTATTCATTGATCCCATCAAGGTGATTTTTTTTAGTTTTATTCTATTAAATTCTTTGACACAAATAGAATCAATAAACTTGGTGGAATAAAAAACTTGTTCTTATTTGGCAACCAAGGACCAAGTTATTGGTTGTAGAAGTTACAAAACTATGAAACACTATAACCTTATGCACGATGGTCTGATGAAGGTGATTTTTTTATTCTTTCCAATTTTATGAGATAGACACCCTAGAGATAATTTTTTTTTTCATTCTATTATATTTTTCGAAATGGAAGTAATCAAAGAATGTTGTGCAATAAAAAAAATCCAAAATTGACACTAATGGCAATGTTATTGGCTTTCAAAGTGGCAAAACTTTGAAAGTTTAAAACATTTCACCCGATAGTCGCGTTGATGTGATTTATTTTTAATCTACTGACCGTTTTAAGATGGATAATAATGAAATAATATATGGAATAAAAAAATCATCTTGATCTAGCTACTAAGGGCAAAGTAATTAGTTATTGAAGTTATAAAACTTCAAAAGACCATAACTTTAAGCTAAGTGGTTCCAATAGGGTGATTTTGTTTTATCGTGCTCAGTTTTTAGGGACAGATGTCATTGAATAACTGAGTGAAATATAAGGAAACATCATCCTTATTTAGCAATTGGCAAAGTTATTGGTTACCAAATTTGTGAAAATTTTAAAGACCATAATGTCGTACTTGGTGGCCCGATCAAGGTCATTTTTGTTTATTTTACTCAATTGTTCGAGATAAGTGCCATCAACGGGCTTTTTTTTTTATTCTATTAAGTTTTTGAAGATGAACATCATTGAAAAATTACTTGGAATAATACAAATTAGCCGAATTTGTCAACTAACAGCAAAGTTATTGACTATTAAAGATGCAAAACTTTGATTGGGGTGACTTTGGTGCTCGATGGCTCGATTGGTGAAATTTTTTTTATTCTACTTAGTTTTTGAAGACAAATGACAATAAATAGCTGTGTTTAAAATAAAAATATATTTTTGATTCAACCATCAAGGTAAAGTTATTGGAAGTCAAAGTTTCAAAATTTTGAAGGATCATAACTTTACACTTGGTGGCCCAATCAAAGAGATTTTTTTTCTACTCTTTTTCTGAGGTAAATGACAAAAAAAAAAAAACCATAGAATAAAAATGATTATTCATATTTGAATAATTAACGCAAAGATATTGTCATCCAAAGTTGTAAATCTTTAGAATATCGTAATTTTGCACTTGATAGTCTGATTGGGGTGATTTCTTTTATTCTGCTATGTTTTTCAAGATAGATGACAACAAAAAACAGCATGCAACAAAAAATTGTTTTAATCCAATAACCAAAGGTAAAGTTATTGGCTTTTGAAAGGGGAAACTTTAAAAGACTAAAATATTAAGCTTGATAGTCTGATTGGTGTAATTTATTTTTTTATTCCACCCAGTTTTTTGAAACAGACAATAATGAAAAAAGTACATTAAATAAAAAATATCCTGATATAGCAGCTAAATGTAAAGTCATTAGTTATTGAAGTTGTGAAACTTAAAAGACCAAATCTTTAGGCTTAGTGTTTTAATTGTGTTGATTTTTCCTTACTTTCCTTGTTTTCTGAGACAAACAACAATGAAAACTAAGCGAAATATAAAGAAATTGTATTTATTTGGTAATCGTGGGCAAAGTTATAGGTTATAAAATTAGCAAAAAATTTTAAAGACTAACATCTTGTGCTTAGTGGTCCAATAAGAGTGATATTTTTATTCTACATAATTTTACAAGACAATTGCCACCGAAAGTTGACAATAAAAAATGGCATGGAATTAAAAAAAATTATTCATATTCGACAAATCAAGGGAAAAGTTTTTGGCTTCCAAAGTTGTAAAACTTCAAAGGTTGTTAACCTTTCATTTAATGGTCTGACTAAGGTGATTCTTTTTTGATTCTACTAAGTTTTATGAGATGGATGATTATGAAAAACTACATGAAATAAAAAAAAAAATCGTTCTCATTAAACAATCGAAGTCAAAGTTATTAGTGTTCGAAATTTTCAATTTGTAAAGGTTATAACATTACACTCAGTGGTATAAGCGAAAAGATTCTTTTTTTTATTGTACAAAGTTTTCTAAGATAAACGATGATGAAAAATTGATTGAATAAAATAAGTATCCTAATTTGACAATCGAGGGTAAAGTTACTAGTTATCGAAGTTATGACATTTAGAATACTATAACTTTGTGTGTCATGGTCTAATTGGAATGATTGTTTTTATTCTAGTGTACTATGTTTTCCAAGATGAAAAAAAATTGAAAACTGATTGGAAGAAAATACTCATTGTTATGCGGCAATTGAGGGTAAAATTTTTGATTATCAAAGCTACGAAACTTTAAAATACCATAACCTTACGATTAGTGGTCCAATCAAGGTAATTTTTTATTCTACTCCACTTTACAAGACAGACACCATTGAAAGACTTCATGGAATAAAAAAATGTTCAAATCCGACCACTAAGGACAAAGCTATTGGCTTTCAAAATAACAAACTACAAAAGACCAAAATATTGTGCTTGGTGGTTAATCAGGGTGAACTATTTTTTAATCAACACAGATTTTTGAGATAAAAGACAATGAAAAGGTACATGGAATAAAACAAATCATCTTGATCTAGAAATCAAGGGCAAAGCTATTAGTTGTAAAAATTACAAAATTATGAAAAAAACTTGGGCTCGCTCGTCCAATTGGGATGACTTTTTTTCATTATACTCAATTTTTCAAAACAAACGATAATTAAAAACTGTGTAGAATAGGATAAATCATCATAAAAGAAAAACTGCATAAAATAAAAGTAATTGTTCATATTTACAATCAAAGACAAAGTTATTGGCTTTCAAAGTTGTGAAACTTCAAAAGATTATAACCTTCGGCTCGATAGTCCTATTGGGATATTTTTTTATTTGACTTATTTTTTTGAGATAGATGATAATGAAAAACTAAGTAATATATATATACATATACATACATACATACATACATACATACATACATACATATCGTCCTTATATGATGACTGAGGGCAGAACTATAGGTTATTGATGTTGTAGAATTTTAGAAGACCTAACAATGCGCTTGGTTTCGAGATAGATATCATGAAAATACTTTTTTTTTTAATTCTTCTAAATTTTTAGAGGTAAAGTGCTTGGAATAAAGAAAATCATTCACATTTGACAACCAAATGTAAGGTTATTGGGTTTTCAAGTTGCAAAACTTGAGAAGACCTTAACCTTATTTGACTCAATGGTCCAATCGTGGTGATTTTTTTTTCATTCTACTAAGTTTTTTAAAGACAAATAACAATGAAAAACTACATAGAATAAATAAAATTTATCTAATCCACCAACCAAAGGCAAAGTTATTAGCTTTCGAAGTTGCAAAAATTAGAAGGAGTAAAATCTTATGGTTAGTGATCCAGTTAGGGTAACCTTTCTTTCATTTTGTTTTACTAAGTTTTTTGAGATGATTGAAACTGGAAAGTTAAGAAGAATAGAAAAATATTACTTATCGGACAGCTGAGGGCAAAATTATTGATTATCGCAGCTGTTTGAAGACTTTAATCTTATACTTGGTGATTTAATCAAGGTTATGTTTTTTCTCTTTTTGTTCTACTAAATTTTCTGAGACAAACAACGATAAAAAATTGAATGGAATAAAAACGTCATCCTAATCTGACACTTAAGGTAAAGTTATTGGTTATCAAAGTTGTAAATATTCGAAAGATCATAACCTTATGTTCAGTGATCCGATTAAAGTGATTTTTTATTTTTTAGTTCTATTCTACTAAATTCTTTGAGACGAACAAAATCGATAAACTTAGTGGAATCAAAAAATTGTTCTTATTTGGCAACCATGGACCAAGTTATTGGTTATCGAAATCACAAAACTTCAAAAGACCATAACCTTATGCACGATGGTCCGATGAAGGTGATTTTTTTATTCTATCCAGTTTTATGAGATAGACACCTTAGAGATGATTTTTTTCTTACTCTACTATGTTTTGGAAGTGGACATCATTGAAAAACTTTATGTAATAAAAAATCCAAATTTGACCGCCAATGGCAATGTTATTGACTTTCAAAGTTGTCAAACTTTGAAAGATCGAAACATTTCACCCGATAGTCTGATTGATGTGATTTATTTTTAATCTACTCATTATTTCAAGGAGGATAATGATGAAATAGTACATGGAAAAAAAAATCATCCTGATGTAGCTATTGAGGGCAAAGTAATTAGTTATGGAAGTCATGAAACTTTGAAAGACCATAAATTAGGCTAGGTGGCTTGATTACGGTGATTTTCTTTTATCCTACTTAGTTTCTAAAGATAGATGTCATGGAATAACTGAGTTAAATATAAAAAATCATCCTTATTCTACAATTGGCAAAGTTGTTGGCTGCCAAAGTTATGAAATTTTTAAAGTCCATAACCTTGTGCTTGGTGGCCCGATCAAGGTCATTTTTATTTATTTTACTCAATTGCTCGAGGTAAATGCCATTAAGGTGCTTTTTTCTATTCTATTAAGTTTTCAAAGATGAACATCATTGAAAAATTACATGGAATAAAAGAAATCAACCTAATACGACAACTAACAGCGAAGTTATTGACTATTAAAGATGCAAAACTTTGACAGACCATAACCTTTTATGCTCAATGGTTCGATTGGTGAAAAATTTTTTATTCTACCTAGTTGCCAGAAAACAAATGACAATGAAAAACTGTGCTGAAAATAAAAACGCTTTTTTATTCAACCACCGAGGACCTAGTTATTTATGTCAAAGTTTCAAAATTTTGAAGGATCATAACTTTGTGCTTGGTGGTCCAATTAAAGAGATTTTACTTTGTGCTTGGTGGTCCAATTAAAGAGATTTTTTTCTTCTCTCTCTTTTTTTTTTTTTGAGATAGATGACAAAAAAACTATAGAATAAAAAAGAATCGTTTTAATTTGAATGTCAATTCAAAGTATTGGCATTCAAAGTTGTAAATCTTTGGAAGATCTCTTTTATTCTACTATGTTTTCCAAGATGGATGACAACAAAAAACTACATGCAATAAGAAATTGTTTTGATCCAATAATCAAGGAAAGTTATTGGCTTTCGAAAGGGCAAAACTTCAAAAGACCAAAATATTAAGCTCAAGAGTCTAATAGGGGTAATTTATTTTTTATTCTACTTAATTTTTTTAAACAAACAACAATAAAAAACTGCATTAAATAAAAAAAATCCTGATATAGCAGCTGAAAGTAAAGTTATTAGTTATCAAAGTTGTGAAACTTTAAAAGACCAAACCTTTAGGCTCAATGTTTTATTTAGGTTGATTTTTCCTTAGTCTACTTAGTTTTTTGAGACAAACAACAATGAAAAACTAAGAGAAATATAAAGAAATCGTATTTATTTGGTAACTAGGGGCAAAGTTATAGGTTATCAAAATAGTAAAATTTTTGAAGACTAGAACCTTGTGTTTGGTGGTCCAATAAGAGTGATATTTGTATTCTACATAATTTTACGAGACAATTGCCATTGAAACTTGATAACCAAAACCGACATGGAATAAAAAAAAATGTTTGTATTTGACAATTGAGCGTAAAGTTTTTGGCTTCCAAAGTTTCAAAACTTCAAAAGTTGTTAACCTTGCATTTGGTGGTTTGATTAAAGTGATTCCTTTTTGGATTTTACTAAGTTTCCTGAGATGGACGATTATGAAAAACTACATGAAATTAAAAAGAAATCATTCTGATCCAATAACCGAAGTCAAAGTTATTAGTGTCTGAAATTTCCAAAATTGTAAATGTTATAATGTTACACTTGGTGGTATAATCGAAGAGATCCTTTTTTCAATTCTACAGATTTTTCTAAGATAGATGATGATGAAAAATTGAGTGAATAAAAAAATTATCTTAATTTGACAATTGAGGGTAAAGTTTCTGGTTATCGAAGTTGTGAACATTAGAAAGACTATTTTATTCTATTCTATTATGTTTGCATTTGGTGGTCCAATAGTCTGATTGTTTTTATTCTATTCTAATTGAAAATTGTTTAGAATAAAGTACTTGTTGTTATGCGACAATTGAGGGTAAAATTTATGGTTATCGAAGCTACAAAACTTTAAAATACCATAACGTTACGATTAATGGTCTAATCAAGGCGATTTTTTATTCTACTCAATTGTGCAAGATAGACACCATTGAAAAACTTCCTGGAATAAAAAAATCTTCAAATCCGACCACTAAGGACAAAGTTATTGGCTTTCAAAATGACAAACTACAAAAGACCAAAACATTGTGCTTGGTGGTTAATCAGGGTGAGTTAATTTTTATTGAACTTAGATTTTTTAGATAGAGGACAATGAAAATGTACATGGAATGGAACAACTCATCTTGATATGGCAACCGAGGTAAAGCTATTAGTTATCAAAATTATAAAATTTTGAAAAACCTTGGGCTTGATTTTCCAATTGGGATGGTTGTTTTTTTTTCATTATACTCAAATTTTCAAAACAAATGATAATGAAAATATAAGTAGAATGTGATATATCATCCTAACAGAATGAAGACAAAAAATTACATTGAAATATTTTTTTTGATTGGACCACTAAGGATAATGTTATTGATTATTAAAGTTTTGAAAGTTTTAAAGATCATAACTTTGCACTTGGTGGTCCTATCAAGATGATTTTTTTATTTTACTCCATTTTTTGAGATAAATGGCCCCAAAAAACTACATGAAACAAAAAAAAAATCCATATTTAACAAATTAAAGCATAGTTATTAGCTTTCGAAGCTGTGAAACTTCGAAAGACCATAACATTATGCTTAACGGTTTGATTGCTTTGACTTTTTTTTTATTCTACTAAGTTTTTTGAAAAAGGATGACAACAAAAAGAAATATGGAATAAAAAAATATTCTAATTCAATAACCGAAGGCAAAGTTATTAACTATGGAAATTGTGAAATTTTGAAAGACTACAACCTTATGCTTGGTAATATAATCAATGTTATGTGTTTTTTTTTTTTTTTGTTCTACTATATTTTCTGAGACCACAACAATGAAAAAATGAGTGGAATAAAAAATTGTCCTAATAACACACTGAAGGTAAAGTTATTGGTTATTAAATCTGTGAATATTCGAAAGACCATAACCTTATGTTAAGTGATCCGATCAAGGTGATTTTTTTAGTTCTATTCTACTAAATTCTTTGAGACAAACATAATCGATAAACTTAATGGAATAAAAAAATTGTTCTTATTTGGCAACCAATGACCAAGTTATTGGTTGTTGAAGTTACAAAACTATGAAAGACTATAAACTTACGCACAATGGTTCGATCAAGGTGATTTTTTTATTCTATCTAGTTTTATGAGATAGACGTCTTGGAGATGATTCTTTTATTTTATTATAATTTTTGAGATGGACATCATCAAAAAACTTTTGTGCAATAAAAAAATATCCAAATTTAACCACCAATGGCAATGTTATTGGCTTTCAAAGTGGTGAAACTTCGGAAGGCCGAAACATTTCACCTGATCGTCTCATTGATGTGATTTATTTTTAATCCACTTACCATTTTAAGAAGGATAATAATGAAATAATACACAAAATAAAAAAAAATCATCCTGATCTAGCTATTGAGGGCAAAGTAATTAGTTCATTTAAGTTGTGAAACTTCAAAAGACCATAATATTGGGCTAGGTGGTTTGATTAACATGATTTTGTTTTATTTTGCTTAGGTTTTAGAGATAGATGTCATTGAATAACTTAGTGAAATATGAAAAAAATCATCCTTATTTGGCAACTCGCAAAACTATTGGTTACCGAAGTTGTGAAATGTTTAAAGACCATAACCTCATACTTGGTGGCCTGATCAAGGTCATTTTTGTTTATTTTACTCAATTGTTTGAGATAAATGCCATCAAGGTGCTTTTTTCTATTCTATTAAGTTTTCGAAGATGAACATCACTAAAAAATTACTTGGAATAAAACAAATCAATCGAATTCGACAGCTAACCATAAAGTTATTGACTATTAAAGATGCACAACTTTGATAGATCATAATAACCTTTAGTGCTCAATGGCGATTGATTAGTGAAATCTATTTTAGCCTACTTAGTTTTTGAAGACAAATGAAAATGGGAACTATGTTGAAAATAAAAATATATTTTTATTCAACCACCAAGGGTAAAGTTATTATGTGTTAAAGTTTCAAAATTTTGAAGGATCATAACTTTTACGCTTGGTGGTCTAATCAAAGAGATTTTTCTTTAATCTCTCTTTTTGTTTTTTTTTTTAGATATGGATGACAAAAGAATACTATAGAATAAAAAAAATCATTTGTATTTGAATAATTAACGCGAAGGTATTGGTGTCCAAAGTTGTAAAACTTTAGAAACTCATAATGTTGCGCTTGATGGTCTGATTGGGGTGATTTCTTTTATTCTACTATGCTTTTTAAGATGGATGACAAAAAAAAAAAATTGAATGCATTAAAAAATTGATTTGATCCAATAACTAAAGGCAAAGTTATTGGCTTTCGAAAGGCGAAACTTCAAAAGACCAAAATATTAAGGTTGCTAGTCTGATTAGGGTAATTAATTTTTTATTCTACTCAATTTTTTAAAACAAAAAATAATGAAAAAAGTATATTAAACAAAAAGATATCTTGATGTAGCAATTAAAGGTAAAGTTATTAGTTATTGAAGTTGTGAAATTTTAAAAAACCAAAATTTTGGGCTCAATGTTTTAATTGCGTTGATTTTTCTTTAGTCTCTTTAGTTTTTTACGACAAATAACAATGAAAAACTAAGTGAAATACAAAGAAATCATACTTATTTGGTAACTATGGGTAAAGTTATAGGTTATCAAAATAGAAAAATTTTTAAAGACTAACATCTTGTGCTTAGTTGTCCAATAGAACTGATATTTTTATTCTACATAATTTTACAAGATAAATGCCATCAAAAGTTGACAATCAAAAACAACATGGAATAAAATAAATTATCCGTATGTGAGAATCAAGGGTAAATTTATGGCTTCCAAAGTTGTCAAACTTCGAAAGTTTTTAACCTTGCATTTGGTGGTCAAATTAAGATGATTCTTTTTTGGATTCTACTAAGTTTTTTGATGTATAAGATTATGAAAAACTGCATGAAATAAAAAAAAAAAAAATTGTTCTGATCAAACAATCGATGTTATTAGTGTTCGAAATTTTGAAAATTGTAAAGGTGATAACATCACACTTAGTGGTACAATTGAAGAGATCCTTTTTTTGTTTTTTAATTCTACAAATTTTTATAAGATGGACAATGATGAATTGAATAAAAAAAATTATCCTAGCTTGACAATCGAAGGTAAAGTTACTAGTTATCGAAGTTATGAACATTTGAAAGACTATAACTTTGCGTATGATGGTCCAATAGGCATGATTACTTTTATTCTATTCTACTATATTTTCTGCAAAATTGAAAACTGATTGCAATAAAATACTCGTTGTTATGTTGCAATTGAGGGTAAAATTTTTGATCATCGAAGCTGTAAAACTTTAAAATACCATAACTTACGATTTGGTGGTACAATCAAGGTGATTTTTTATTCTACTCCAATTTACGACAAAGACACCATTGAAAAACTTCATGGAATAAAAAATGTTCAAATATGACCACTAAGGACAAAGCCATTGGCTTTCAAAATAACAAACTAAAAGGACCAAAACATTACGCTTGCTGGTTAATCGGGGTGAATTATTTTTTAATGAACTCAAAATTTTGGGATGGAAGACAATGAAAAGTATGTGGAATGAAACAAATCATCTTGATTTTGAAACTAAGGGCAAAGCTATTGGTTATCAAAATTATAAAATTTTGAAAAAACTTAGGCTTGATCATCTAGTTGGGATGATTTTTTTTTTCAGTATACTCAATTTTTCAAAACAAACAATAATTAAAAACTGAGTAGAATATGATAAATCATCATAACAGAAAGACTGCATAAAATAAAAGTAATTGTTCATATTTTACAATCAAAGCAAAGTTATTGGCTTTCAAAGTTGTGAAACTTTAAAAGATTATAACCTTTGGCTTGATAGTCCCATTGGGATATTTTTTATTTGAATTAGTGTTTTAAGATGGATGATAATGAAAACCTAAGTAAAAAATATATATTAAGAAATCGTTCTTATATGGCAACTGAAGGCAAAACTATAAGGTATCGAGGTTGTAAAATTTTAGAAGACCTAACCATGCGCTTGGTTTTGAGATAAATACCATTAAAGCACTTTTTTTTTTAAATTCTTCTGAATTTTTGGAGTCAAATAATATAAAGGAATAACATGCAATAAAGCAAATTATCCTAATTTGATAACCTAAGGCAAAGTTATTGGCTATTAAAATGCAAAATCTCAAAAAGATCATAATGTTGTGCTTGGCGGTCTAATAGATGTGATCTTTTATTTGTACTTAGTTTTGTAAGGCAAACCAAAATGAAAAATTGAATGAAATATAAGAAAATTATTCTGATTTGACCATCAAGGGCAAAGTTATTATTTATCAATGTTTTTGAAGTTTAAAAGACCATAACTTTATACTCGATGGTTCGATCAAGGTGATTTCTTTCTTTTTTACTCTATGTTTTGATAGAGATGACAACAAAAATGCTACACGAAGTAAAAAAAATCGTTCATATTGAACAACTAAGGCAAAGTTATTAAAATTTCGAAGTTATAAAACTTCGAAGGGCCACGACCTTGCCCTCGGTGATTCGATTATGGTGATTTTTTGTTTTAAAAAAATTCTACTAAGTTTTCTGAAATGAATGATAGTAAAAAACTAGTGGAACAAAAAGAATCATTTTGATTCAACTATTAAAGAAAAACTTATTGGCTTTTGAAGTTGCAAAAATTGAAAAGAGCAAAACCTTACGTTCGGTGGTCCAATAATTAGGGTGATTTATTTTTGTTCTAACAAGTTTTTAAGATAGGCGATGATGAAAAAATATGTAAAATTAAAAAGAAAAAATTATTCTAATCTACTAATCGAGGGCAGAATAATCGGCTAGCAAAGTTATGAATATTCGAAAGATCATAACCTTGCACTCGACGATTCAATCACGATGATTTTTTTTCTTAATTCTATTAAGTCGCTAAAAAGAAACACAATTTAAAAACCTAAGTGGGATAAAATACTTGTCTTTATTTGATAACAAAGGCCGAATTATTAGTTATTGAAGTTACTAAACCTTAAAAGACCGCAAGCTTACACTCAAGGTCTGATCGAGGTGATTTTTGTTTCTTTTGCTCAGTTTTATGGGATAGATGCATTCGAGATATATTTTTTTATTCTAGCATGTTTTAAGAAATCCATTCTATTGACCAAAATTCATAAACAAAAAATATCATCCAAATCCTACTATTGAGGGCAAAGATATTAGCTTTCGAAGTGGTGAAACTTCGAAAGACCAAAACATTGTGCTTAGTGGTCTAATCAAGTTAAATTATTTTTTATTCTACTTAATTTTTTTTGGATAGAAGACAACGAAAAAGTACACAAGAAAAAAATCATCTTAATCTTGCTTTGAAAAACCATAACCTTGTGCCCAATGGACAGATTGGTGTAATTTTTTTATTTAGTTTTTTAAGACAAATCATGATAAAAAATTTCATGTAATACAAGAAACATTTTCTAATTTGACTACGAAGGGCAAAGTTATTGGCTATAAAAATTTTGAAAGTTTAAAAGACAATAACTTTGCACTCGATGGTCCAATCAAAGTGATTTTTCTTCATTCTACCAACCTTTTCAAGATAGATGACAACAAAAAACTACCTAGAATAAAGAAAATCATTCACATTTGACAAACAAAGGTAAAGTTATTGAGGTATTTTTTTTTCATTCTACTAAGTTTTTAGAGACAAATAACAATGAAAAGCTACATAGAATAAATAAAATTTATCTAGTCCACCAACCGAAGGCAAAGTTATTAGTTTTCGAAGTTGTAAAAATTAAAAGGAGTGAAAACTTACGCTCGGTGGTCCAATAAAGGTAACCTTTTTTTTTTTTTAAATTTTGTTATGCTAAGTTTCTTGAGACAATAGACCACCAAAAACTAAGTTGAATTAAAAAACAATCACTATGATATGGCAACTAAGAGTGAATAGTCAAAAGACCATAACATTGCATTGGATGCTTTAATCAGGGTGATTTCTTTTTTATTCTATTATACTAAGCTTTTCAAGACAAAAGAACTAAAAAATTTAGTAGAATTGAAAAATCATCCCTATTTGGCAACTAAGAGCAAATTTATTGGTTATAGAAGTTGCAAAAGTTCGAAAGACTATAACCTTGCACTTAGTAGTTTGATTGAGGTGATTTTTTTATTCAACTCAATTTTGTGAGATAGATCCCATTAAAGTAATTTTTTTAATTCTATTATGTTTTTGAAAATGGACACCATTGAAAAACTTTGTGGAATAAAAAAATCATCCATATTCGACCATTGAGGGCAAGGCTATTAGTTTTCAAATAAATGAAATTTCAAAATATCGAAACATTATACTTAGTGATCTGATTGAGGAGATTTATTTGTTATTCTACTTTGTCTTTTCAAGATGGAAGATAATGAAAAACTACATTGAGTAAAAAAAAAAAAATCATCCTAATCTAGCAACTAAGGGGAAAGTTATTATTTATTAAAGTTATGAAATTTTGAAAGATCATAACGTTACGCATGGTGGTTTAATCTGGGTATTTTTGAACTAAACATTATTTTTAGAGATAGTGTGATTGTATTGCTTTTTTTTTTTTTTAATTCACAGTGAGTTTTTAAAAATGAAGACGATTTGAAAATAACATGAAATAAAATAAATGATCCTAATTTAACAACTAATACCAAAAGTTATTGGCTATACAGGATGCAAAACTTTGGAGGATTATAACCTTGCACTTAAGGGTCTGATCGATGTGATTTTTATTTATTAAACTTTGTTTTTTTGAGATACAATAAAACACTGTGGGGAATATGAGAAAATTATTCTGATGTGACCATTCAAGGAAAAGTTATTAGTTATTAAAGTTTTGAAAGTTCGAAAGATCATTGTGCTTGATGGTTTGGTCGTGGTGAATTTTTATATTCCATTCAATTTTTTAAGGCAGATGACAAGAAAAACCTAGCTAGAATAAAAAAAAAAAAAAAGGTATTCATATTTGAGAATTAAAGGTAATTTTATTGGCTTTTGAAGTTATGAAACTTTGGAAAACCATAACCTTTCGCTTGGTGGTTTGATCCGTGATTTTTTTTCATCGTACTGAGTTTTTTGATATGGATGACAATGAAAGAATTTCGTCAAATACAAAAAAATTGTTTTAACCCAACAACCAAATGCAGAGTGATTTGCTTTCGAAGTTGAGAAAATTAGAAAGACCATAATCTTATGCTGTATGGTCCTATTGGGGTGATTGTTTTTCCATTAAGTTTTTTAAGACAAATGGTGATAAAAAAACTTAATAAAAAAAGTCTACTTGCTCTAGCAACCACGAGAAAAATATTTGTTATCAAAGTTATGAATATTCGAAACTTTATAACTTCTCATTCGGTGACCAGATTAAGTTGTTTTATTATATATTCTAGTTTGCTAAGTTTTTTGAGATGAATGAAACTGAAGAGTTAAGAAGAACAGAAAAATCTTCCTTATCGGATAGCTGAGGGTAAAGTTATTGATTATTAAAACTATTTGAAGACTCTAATCTTATCCTTAGTGATTAAATCAAGGTTATGTTTTCTTTTTTCTTTTTGTTCAACTAAATTTTTGGACATAAACAATGATGAAAAACCGAGTGGAATAAAAAACTTGTCCTAATCTGACACTTGAGGTAAAGTCATTAGTTATTAAAGTTGTAAATATTCAAAAGATCATAACCTTACGTCTAGTAATCCGATCAAGGTGATTATTTTTAGTCCTGTTCTACTAAATTCTTTGAGACAAACATAATCGATAAACTTAGTGGAATAAAAAACTTGTTCTTATTTGGCAACCAAGGACCAAGTTATTGGTTGCCGAAGTTACGAAACTATGAAAGACCATAACCTTACACACAATGATCCGATGAAGGTGATTTTTTTATTCTATCTAGTTTTATGAGATAGACGTCCTAGAGATGATTCTTTTATTCCATTATATTTTTGGAAATGAACATCATTGAAAAACTTTGTCTAATAAAAAAAATCCAAATTTGACCACCAATGGTAATGTTATTGGCTTTCAAAGCGGCGAAACTTTGAAAGGTCGATAGTCTCATTGATGTGACTTATTTTTAATCTACTCACCATTTTAAGAAGGATAATAATGAAATAATATACAGAATAAAAAAAATCATCCCGATCTAGCGAGTAAGGGCAATGAAATTAGTCATTGAAGTAATGAAACTTTAGAAGACCATAACATTGGGCTACATGGTTCAATCAGTGTGATTTTGATTTATCTTGCTCAGGTTTTGAGATAGATGTCATTGAATAACTGAGTGAAATGTGAAAAAATAAATCATCTCTATTCAGCAACTTGCAAAGTTATTGGTTATCGAAGTTGTGAAATTTTTAAAGACCATAACCTTATAGTTGGTAGCTTGATCAAGGTCATTTTTGTTTATTTTACTCAATTGTTTGAGATAAATGCCATAGAGGTGCTTTTTTCTATTCTATTAAGTTTTCAAAGATGAATGTCATTGAAAAATTATTTGGAATAAAACAAATCAATTAAATTTGACAGCTAACAACAAAGTTATTAACTATTGAAGATGCAAAACTTTGATAGACCATAATAACTTTAGTTCTCGATGGCTCGATTGGTGAAATCTTTTTTATTCTACTTAGTTTTTGAAGATAAATGACAACAGAAAATTGTGATGAAAATAAAAATATATTTTTGATTCAACCACCAAGGGTAAAGTTATTGGGTGTTAAAGTTTCAAAATTTTGAAGGATCATAACTTTTGCACTTGGTGGTCCAATCAAAGATATTTTTTTTTACTATTTTTTTAGAGATAGATGACAAAAAAAAAATACTGTAGAATAAAAAAATCATTCATATTTGAATAATTAATGCAAAGATATTGGCATCTAAAGTTGTAAAACTTTAGAAGCTCATAATGTTGTGCTTAATAGTTTGATTGGGGTGATTTCTTTTATTTTACTATGCTTTTCAAGGTGGCTGACAACAAAAAATTGAATGCATTAAAAAATTGTTTTGATCCAATAACCAAAGGCAAAGTTATTGGCTTTCAAAAAGTGAAACTTCAAAAGACCAAAATATTAAGGTTGCTAGTCCGATTAGGGTAATTTATTTTTTATTCTACTTAGTTTTTTGAAACAAAAAATAATGAAAAAAGTATATTAAACAAAAAAAAAAAAAATCTTGATATAGCAACTAAAGGTAAAGTTATTAGTTATCGAAGTTGTGAAATTTTAAAAAACCAAATCTTTGCGCTCAATGTTTTAATTGGGTTGATTTTTCCTTAGTCTACTTAGTTTCTTACGACAAATAACAATGGAAAACTAAGTGAAATATAAAGAAATCATATTTATTTGGTAACTATGGGTAAAGTTATAGGTTATCAAAATAGCAAAATTTTTAAAGACTAAAATCTTGTGCTTGGTGGTCTAATAGAACTAATATTTTTATTCTACATAATTTTACAAGACAAATGCCATCAAAAGTTGACAATCAAAAATGACATGGAATAAACAAATTGTCCGTATGTGAGAATCAAGGGTAAATTTGTCGCTTCTAAAGTTGTCAAACTTCGAAAGTTTTTAACCTTGCATTTGGTGGTCTGATTAAGGTGATTCTTTTTTGGATTCTACTAAGTTTTTTGATATAGAAGATTATGAAAAACGGCATGAAATAAAAAAAAAAAAATCATTTTCATCAAACAACTGATGTTATTAGTGTTCCAAATTTTGAAAATTATAAAGGTGATAACATCACACTCGGTGGTACAATCGAAGAGATCCTTCTTTTTTTCAATTCTACAAAGTTTTATAAGATAGATAATGATGAATTGAATAAAAAAAATTATCCTAGTTTGACAATCGAAGGTAAAGTTACTAGTTATCGAAGTTATGAACATTTGAAAGACTATAACTTTGCGTATGGTGGTCCAATAGGCGCGATTACTTTTATTCTATTCTACTATATTTTCTGGAAAATTGAAAACTAATTGGAATAAAATACTCGTTGTTATGTTGCAATTGAGGGTAACATTTTTGATTATCGAAGTTGCAAAACTTTAAAATACCATAACTTACAATTGGTGGTCCAATCAAGGTGATTTTTTATTCTACTCCAATTTATGACAAAGACACCATTGAAAACCTTCATGGAATAAAAAATGTTCAAATATGACCATTAAGGACAAAGTTATTGGCTTTTAAAATAACACACTAAAAAGACCAAAACATTATGCTTGCTGGTTAATTGGGGTGAATTAATTTTTAATGAACTCAAATTTTTGAGATGGAAGACAATAAGAAGTTTATGGAATGAAACAAATCATCTTGATTTTGAAACCAAGGGCAAAGCTATTGGTTATCAAAATTATAAAATTTTGAAAAAACTTAGGCCTGATCATCTAGTTGGGATGATCTTTTTTTCATTATACTCAATTTTTCAAAACAAACAATAATTAAAAACTGAGTAGAATATGATAAATCATCATAACAGGAAGACTGCATAAAATAAAAGTAATTGTTCATATTTTACAATCAAAGGCAAAGTTATTGGCTTTCGAAGTTGTGAAACTTCAAAAGATTATAACCTTTGGCTTGATAGTCCCATTGGGATTTTTTTTATTTGACTTAATTTTTTCAGATGGATGATAATGAAAAACTAAGTAAAAAATATATATTAAGAAATCGTTCTTATATGACAACTGAAGGCAAAACTATAAGGTATTGAGGTTGTAGAATTTTGGAAGACCTAACCATGCACTTGGTTTTGAGATAAATACCATTAAAGCACTTTTTTTTAAAAAAAAATTCTTCTAAATTTTTTGAGTCAAATAATATAAAGAAATAACATGCAATAAAGCAAATTATCCTAATTGAATGAAATATAATAAAAATATTCTGATTTAACCACCAAGGGCAAAGTTATTATTTACCAATGTTTTTAAAGTTTGAAAGACCATAACTTTATACTCGATGGTTCAATCAAGGTGATTTCTTTCTTTTTTACCCTATTTTTTTGATAGAGATGACAACAAAAATGCTACACGAAGTAAAACAAATCGTTCATATTGAACAAGTAAGGCAAAGTTATTAAAATTTTGAAGTTATAAAACCTCGAAGGACCACGAGCTTGCATCAAGGTTTGATTGAGGTGATTTTTGTTTCTTCTACTCAGTTTTATGGGACAAATGCATTTGAGAAGACTTTCTTTATTCTAATATGTTTTAAGAAATTGATTTTATTGAAAGAAATTCATAAAACAAAAAACATCATCTAAATCGGACTACTGAGGGCAAAGATATTAGCTTTCGAAGTGGTGAAACATAGAAAGACCAAAACATTGTGCTTAGCAGTCTAATCAAGTTAAATTATTCTTTATTCTACTTAATTTTTCTAGGTGGAAGAAAATGAAAAAATACAGGATAAAAAAAATCATCTTGATCTTACAACCATAGGGAAAGTTATTGGCTATAAAAATTTTGAAAGTTTAAAAGACAATGACTTTGCACTCGATGGTCCAATTGAGGTGATTTTTCTTTATTCTACTAAGTTCTTAAAGATAGATGGCAACAAAAAATTGCCTTGAATAAAAAACATCATTCATATTTGACAACCAAAGGTAAAGTTATTTGTTTTTCAAGTTGTAAAACTTCAAAAGACCATAACCTTAGTTGGTTCGATGGTCCAATTGAGGCGGTTTTTTCTTTCATTCTACTAAGTTTTTAAAGACAAATAACAATGAAAAACTACATAGAATAAATAAAATTTATCTAATCCAGCAACCGAAGGCAAAGTTATTAGCTTTCAAAGTTGTAAAAATTGAAAGAAGTAAAACTTACACTCGATGGTCCAATTAGGGTAATCTTTTTTCTATTAAGTTTCTTGGGACAATAAACCAAAAAAAACTAAGTTCAATTAAAAAAATCATTCTGATATGGCAACTAAGAGTGAATATTCAAAAGATCATAACATTGCATTTGGTGCTTTAATTATGGTGATTTTTTGTTTATTCTATTATACTAAGCTTTTCAAGACAAAAAAAAAAAACTAAAAAATTTAGTAGAATTGAAAAACCATCCCGATCTGGCAATTGAGAGCAAATTTATTGGTTATCAAAGTTGCAAAATTTTGAAAGACAATAGCTTTACACTTAGTAATTCGATCGAGGTGATGCTTTTATTCTAGTCAATTTTATGAGATAGATGCCATTAAAGTGGTTTTTTTTTATTATTTAACTATGTTTTTAAAAATGGACACTATTGAAAAACTTTGTGGAATAAAAAAATCATCCATATTCAACCATTGAGGGCACGCTATTAGCTTTCAAATAGATGAAATTTAAAAGTATCAAAACACTATGCTCAGTGATCTGATCGAGGTGATTTATTTGTTATTCTACTAAGTTTTTCAAGATGGATGACAACAAAAAACTGCATGCAATAAAAAATTGTTTTGATCCAATAACTAAGGCAAAGTTATTTGCTTTCAAAGAAGGCAAAACTTCAAAAGACAAAAATATTAAGCTTGGTAGTCTGATAGGGGTAATTTATTTTTAATTCTACTCAGTTTTTTTAAAACACACAACAATAAAAAAGTACATTAAATAAAAAAAATCATGATATAGCAACTGAAGGTAAAGTTAGTAGTTATCGAAGTAGTGAAACTTTAAAAGATCAAACCTTGAGGCTCAGTGTTTTAATTGGGTTGATTTTTCCTTAGTTTTTTGAGACAAGCAACAATGAAAAACTAAGTGAAACATAAAAAAAAAAAAAATTGTATTTATTTGGTAACTTTGGCCAAAGTTATAGGTTATCAGCATATAAAAATTTTTAAAGACCAAAACCTTGTGTTAGTGGTCTAATAAGAGTGATATTTTTTATTTTAAATAATTTTACAAGACAAATACCATTGAAAGTTGACAACAAAAAACGATGTGGAATAAAAAACAAGGTTCGCAATTGATAATTGAGGATAAAGTTTTTGGCTTCTAAAGTTTCAAAACTTTGAAAGTTGTTAGGTTCTACTAAGTTTCCTTAGATGGATGATCTTGAAAAACTTTGATCTAACAACCGAAGTCAAAGTTATGAGCGTTTGAAATTTTCAAAATAGTAAAGGTTATAACATTACACTCGGTAGGACAATCAAAGCGATTCTTTCTTTTTTATTATATAAATTTTTCTCAGATAGATGATGATGAAAAATTGATTGAATAAAAAAAATTATCTTAGTCTAACAATCGAAGGTAAGGTTACTAGTTATTGAAGTTATGAACATTTGAAAGACAAGAACTTTGCGTATGTTTTCCAAGATGAACGAAATTGAAAATCGATTGGAATAAAATGCTCGTTGTTATGCAGCAATTGAGAGTAAAATTTTTGATTATTGAAGCTGCAAAACTTTAAAATACCATAATCTTATGATTGGTCGCCCAATCAAGGTGCCTTTTTATTCTACTCCATTTTATGAGAAATACACCAATGAAAAACTTCATGGAATAAAGAATGTTCAAATCCCACCACTAAGGACAAAGTCGTTGGCATTCAAAATAACAAACTAAAAAAAGTCAGAACATTGTGCTTGGTGGTTAATCGGGCTGAATTATTTTTTATTCAACTCAGATTTTTGAGATAGAAGACAATGGAAAAGTATGTGGAATGAAACAAATCATCTTGATCTGGCGAGCAAGGGTGAAGCTATTAGTTATCAAAATTATAAAATTTTGAAAAACCTTGGGCTCGATTGTCTAGTTGAGATGATTTTTTTTTATTATACTTAACTTTAAAAAAAAGATAATGAAAAACTGAGTAGAATATGATAAATCATCCTAACAAAAAAACTACATAAAATAAAAGTAATTGTTCATATTTGACAATTAAAGGCAAAGTTATATGCTTCTAAAGTTGTGATACTTCAAAAGATTATAAACTTTGGCTCAATAGTCTTATTGCATATTTTTTATTTGACTTAATTTTTTTTTTGAGATCAATGATAATGAAAAATTAAGTTTTATATATACATATATATATATATATGTATATATCATCCTTACTTGATAACTGAGGACCTCACCATGCTATTGATTTCAAGATAGATACCATTAAAGTAATTTTTTTTTTATTCTTCCAAAATTTTTGAGTTGAAAGTTATTGAAAAATAACATGCAATAAAACAAATCATCATAATCCAATAACCTAACACAAAGTTATTGACTATAAAAATGCAAAATTTTGAAAGATCATAATCTTGTTCTCATTGGTCTAATCGATGTGATTTTTTATTTTTACTTAGTTTTTTGAGGAAAATGACAATGAAAAACTAAATGAAATAGAAGAAAATTTTTCTAATTTGACCACCAAGGGCAAAGTAATTGTCCATCAATGTTTTGAAAGTTTGAAAGACCATAACTATGTTTTGTGAGATGAATGATAGTGAAAAATTGATGGAATAAAAAAAAATTGTTCTGATGCGATTATTAAAGGAAAACTTATTTGCTTTTGAAGTTGCAAAAATTGGAAAGAATACAACCTTACGCTCGGTAGTCCAATAATTAGGGTGGTTTATTTTTGTTCTAATAGGGTTTTGGGATAAGCGATGATGAAAAACTATGTAAAATAAAAAAAATTGTCCTAATCTAGCAATCAAGGGCAAAATTATTGGCTATCAAAGTTTTAAATATTCAAAAGACCATAATCTTGCATTTGAAGATTCGACAGGGATGATTTTTTTAAAAGATTCTATTAAGGCTTTATAATGAAAAAAAAAATTGAAAAACCTAATTAGAAAAAAATATTTGTTTTTATCTGATAACCAAGGCTAAATTATTGGTTATCGAAGTTGCGAAACTTTGAAAGACCATAACCTTGCGCTCGAGGTTTGATCGAGGTGATTTTTTTTCTTCTACTCAGTTTTATGGGACAAATGCCATCGAGGTGATTTTTTATATTCTAATATGTTTTAAAAAATTGGTTCAATTGAAAAAATTCATAAAATAAAAGAAGTCATCCAAAATAAAAGAATCATTTTGATCCAACTACTAGAGAAAAACTTATTGGCTTTTGAAGTTGCAAAAATTGGAAAAAGCATAACCTTATGTTCGGTGGTCTAATTACGGTGATTTATTTTTGTTCTAATAAGTTTTGAGATAGGCAATGATGAAAATAGTGTAAAAAAAAAAACATTTCAAATCTAGCAATCAAGAGCAAAATTATTGGCTGTCAAAGTTATGAATATTTGAAAGACCATAACCTTGCATTCGGCGATTCTATCACGATGATTTTTTTTCTTAATTCTATTAAGTCTTTAAAAAGAAAGAAAATTGAGAAACCCAAGTGTAATAAAATACTTGTCTTTATGTGTAAACCAAGGCCAAATTATTGGTTATCGAAGTTGTGAAACTTTAAAAGACCACAACCTTGCGCTTGAGGTTTGATTGGCATGATTTTTTTCTTCTGCTCAGTTTTATGGGATATATGCCATCGAGATGAATTTTTTTGTTCTAATATGTTTTAAGAAATCAATTCTATTGAAAAAATTCATAAATATAAAATATCACCCAAATCTGAAAATAACGAGGGCAATGATATTAGCTTTCGAAATGGTCAAACTTCAAAAGAACAAAACCTTATGCTTAGAGGTCTATTCAGGTGAAATTATTTTTCATTGTACATAATTTTCAGGATGGAAGACAACAAAAAAGTATAGAATAAAAAAATCATTTTGATCTTGCAACCATGGGCAAAGTTATTTACTAGTGAAGTTGTGAAACTTTGAAAGACTATAACCTTGCGCTCGATGGACAAATTGGTATAAATTTTTTATTTTAGTTAGTTTTCTTTAAGACAAATCATAATAAAAAATTTCATGGAATATAAGAAAATTGTCTTAATCTGACTACGAAGGGCAAAGTTATTGGCTATAAAAGTTTTGAAAGTTTAAAAGACCATGACTTTGCACTTGATGGTCCAATCAAGATGACATTTCTTTATTCTACTAAGTTTTTGAAGATAGATGACAACAAAAAACTGCTTGGAATAAAGAAAATCATTCATGTTTGACAACCAAAGGTAAAATTATTGGTTTTTCAAGTTGTAAAACTACAGAAGGCCATAACCTTATTTGGCTCAATGGTCTAATCGAGGTGATTTTTCTTTCATTCTACTAAGTTTTTAGAGACAAATAACAACGAAAACTACATAGAATAAATAAAATTTATCTAATCTATCAACCAAAGGCAAAGTTATTAGCTTTCGAAGTTGTAAAAATTGAAAGGAGTAAAAACTTATGCTCAGTGGTCCAATTAGGGTAACCTTTTTTTTTTTTGTTTTGTTCTACTAAGTTTTTTGAGACAATAGACCACTAAAAAATAAGTAGAACAAAAAAAGGTATCCTAAACTGGCAACTAAGAGTAAAGTTATTGGTTATCGAAGTTTTAAATATTCAAAAGACCATAACATTGCGTTCGGTACTTTAATCAGGTGATTTCTTTTTTATTCTATTATACTAAGCTTTTCAAGACAAAAGAAACTGAAAAATTGAATAGAATTAAAACACCATCCTTATCTAGCAACTGAGAGCAAATTTATTGGTTATTGAAGTAGTTAATATTCCAAAGACCATAACATTGTGTTCAGTGTGTTAAACAGGGTGATTTCTTTTTTATTCTATTATACTACGCTTTTCAAGACAAAAGAAGCTAAAAAATTTAGTAGAATTGAAATACCATTCCTATCTGGCAACTGAGAGCAAATTTATTGGTTATCGAAGTTGTAAAATTTTGAAAGATCATAACCTTACACTTAATAGTTTGATCGAGGTGATTTTTTTATTTTACTCAGTTTTATGAGATAGATGCCATTAAATGATCTTTTTATTCTACTATGTTTTTGAAAATGCACACTATTGAAAAACTCTGTGGAATAAAAAAATCATCCATATTCGACTATTGAGGGCAAGGCTATTAGCTGTCAAATAGATGAAACTATATGAAAACACTATGCTTAGTGATTTGATCGAGGTGATTTACTTGTTATTCTATTTTGTTTTTTCAAGATGGTAGATAATGAAAAAGTACATGGATTAAAAAAAATCATCCTAAGGACAAAGTTATTAGTTATCAAAGTTATGAAACTTTGAAAGACCATAATCTTAGGCTCAATGGTTCGATCGAGATGAATTTTTTTCATTCTACTTAGTTTTTCAAGATCAAAAACAAGGAAAATTGAGTGAAATGTAAAATAATGATCTTTATTTGACAAACAAGTGCAAAATTATTGGTTATCAAAGTTACGAAATTTTGAAAGATCATAACCTTATGCATGGTGATCCAATCAGGGTATTTATTTAATTGAACATTATTTTTAGTGTGAGTTTTCAAAAAATGAACACCATATGAAAATAACATGGAATAAATTAAATGATCCTAATTTAACGACTAATACCAAAAATTATTGGTTATATAAGATGCAAAACTTTGAGAGATTATAACCTTGCACTTGAGGGTCTAATTAATGTGATTTTTATTTATTAAACTCAATTTTTTTAAGATACAATAAAATACTATGTAGAATATGAGAATTATTTTAATTTAACCACTCAAGAAATTTTATTAGCTATCAAAGTTTTCAAATTTCGAAAGATCATTGGGATCGATGGTTTGATCTTAGTGATTTTTTTTATTCTATTCAATTTTTTAAGGCAGATGACAAGAAAAACTTATCTAGAATAAAAAAAGTGTTCATATTTGATAACTAAAGGCAATGTCATTGGCTTTCAAAGTTATGAAACTTTAGAAGACCATAACCTTGCTCTCGATGGTTCAATCCGTGATAGCAAAGTGATTTGCTTTCGAAGTTGAGAAAATTAGAAAGACATAATCTTATGCTCTATGGTCTTATTGGGGTGATTTTTTTCCACTAAGTTTTTTAAGACAAATGATGATAAAAAAAACTTGGTGCAAAAAAAAAATCTGCTTGATCCAGCAACCAAGGGTAAAATATTTATTGTTAAAGTTGTGAATATTCGAAACTCCATAACTTTTCATTCAGTGGTCAGCTTGAGATGAGTGAAACTGGAAAGTTAAGAGGAACAAAAAAAATCTTCCTTATCAGACAGCTGAGGGAAAATTTATTGATTATCGAAGCTCTTTGAAGACTTCAATCTTATCCTTGGTGATCTAATCACGGTTTTTTTTTTTCTTCTACTAAATTTTCTGAGACAAACAACGATGACAACTGAGTGGAATAAAAAAATTGTCCTAATCTAACACTAAAGGTAAAGTTATTGTTTATTGAAGTTATAAATATTCGAAAGATCATAACCTTATGTTCAATGATCCAATCAAGGTGATTTTTTCTAGTTCTGTTTTACTAAATTCTTTGCCATGAACAAAATCGATAAACTTAGTGAAATAAAAAACTTGTTCTTATTTGGCAATCGAGGACCAAGTTATTTGTTATCCAAGTTAGAAAATATTGAAAGACCATAACCTTATGCACGATGGTACGATCAAGGTGATTTTTTTATTTTATCCAGTTTTGTGAGATAAACACCATGAGATGATTTTTCTTTATTCTACTATGTTTTAGAAATGGACATCATTGAAAACCTTTATCCAATAAAGAAAATCCAAATTTGACTGCCAATGGCAATGTTATTGACTTTCGAAGTGGCGAAACTCTGAAAGACCAAAACATTTCACCCGGTAGTCTGATTGATGTGATTTATTTTTAATAAACTCATTGTTGTAAGGAGGATAATAATGAAATAGCACATGGAATAAAAAAATCATCATGATTTAGCTACTATAGGCAAAGTAATTAGTTATGGAAGTTGTGAAACTTCAAAAGATTACGACATTAGGTTAGGTGGCCCGATTAGGGTGATGATGTTTTATCCTGCCCAGTTTTTAGAGATAGATTGATTAAATAACTGAGTGTAATATAAAAAAATCATCCTTATTTGGCAACTGGCAAAGTTAATGGTTACCAAAGTTATGAAATTTTTAAGTCTGTAACCTTGTACTTGATGGCCTTGTCAAGGTCATTTTTATTTATTTTACTCAATTGTTCCAGATAAATGCCCTCAAGATGAATTTTTTTATTCTAATATTTTTTAAGAAATCAATTCTATTGAAAAACTTCATAAAATAAAAAATGTCGTCTAAATCTAAAAAGTACCGAAGGCAATGGTATTAGCTTGAAAAGTGGTGAAACTTCGAAAGACCAAAACATTGTGCTTAGTGGTCTAATCAAGTGAAATTATTTTTTATTCTACTTAATTTTCCAAGATGAAAGATGAAGAAAAAGTATGGGATTAAAAAAATCATCTTGATCTTGTAACCATGGGCAAAGTTATTGGTTATCGAAGTTGTGAAACTTGAAAAACCATAACCTTGTGCCCAATGGACAAATTGGTGTAATTTTTTTATTTAGTTTTTTGAGATAAATTGTAAAAAAAAAATTCATGGAATATAAATTTTTTTTTCTAATCTGACTACTAAGGGCAAAGTTATTGGCTATAAAAATTTTAAAAGTTTAAAAGACTAACTTTGCATTAGATGGTCTAATCGAAGTGATTTTTCTTTGTTCTACTAAGTTTTTCAAGATAGATGACAACAAAAAATTGCTTCGAATAAAGAAAATCATTCACATTTGACAACCAAAGGTAAAGTTATTGGTTTTTCACGTTGCAAAACTTCATAATACCATAACCTTATTTGGCTTGATAGTCTAATTGGGGTGATTTTCTCTTTCATTCTACTAAGTTTTTAGAGAGAAATAACAATGAAAAGCTATATAGAATAAACAAAATTTGTATAATCCACCAACTGAAGGCAAAGTTATTAGCTTTTGAAGTTGTAAAAATTAAAAGGAGTAAAAACTTTTGCTCAGTGGTCTAATTAGGGTAACCTTGTTTTTATTTTATTGTACTAAGTTTCTTGAGACAATAGACCACCAAAAACTAAACATCCAAATCTAGCAACTAAGAGCAAAGTTATTGGTTATTGAAGTTATGAATATTCAAAAAACCATAACATTGCGTTCGATGCATTAATTAGGGTGATTTCTTTTTTATTCTACTATACTAAGCTTTTAAAGAAAAATGAAAATAAAAAATTTTATTTGGTTATTGAAGTTGCAAAATTTTGAAAGACCATAATTTTACACTTAGTAGTTTGATCGAGGTGATTTTTTTTTATTTTACTTAATTTTATGAGATAAATGCCATTAAATTGATTTGTTTTGTTTTATTTTACTATGTTTTTGAAAATGGACACTATTGAAAAACTTTACGGAATAAAAAAATCATCCATATATGACCATTGAGGGGAAGGCTATTAGCTTTCAAATAGATGAAACTTCAAAATATCAAAACACTATTCTCAGTGATCTTATCGAGGTGATTTATTTGTTATTCTACTTTGCTTTTTCATGATGAAAGATAATGAAAAGCTACGTGCTATAAAAAAATCATCATAATCTAACAACTAAGGGCAAAGTTATTAGTTATTAAAGTTATGAAACTTTGAAAGACCATAATCTTAGGCTTAATGGTCCGATTAAAGTGATTTTTTTCGTTTTACTTAGTTTTCCAAGATAAAAACAATGAAAATTGGGTGAAATGTAAAATAATCTTAGGCTCAATGGGTATTTTTTAATTGAACATTATTTTTAGAGATAAAGCGATTGCATTGCTTTTTTTTATTAATTCATAGTGAGTTTTTCCAAAAATGAACACCATTTGATAATAACATGGAATAAAATAGATGATCCTAATTTAACAACTAATACCAAAAGTTATTGGTTATACAAGATGCAAACTTTGAAAGATTATAACCTTGCATTTGAGGGTCTGATAGATGTGATTTTTATTTATTAAACTCAATTTTTTTTTTACATACAATAAAACACTTTGTGGAATATGAGAAAATTATTATGATCTGACCACCCAAGGAAAAGTTATTAGCTATCGAAGTTTTGAAAGTTGGAAAGACCATTGCACTCGATGGCTTGGTCTCGGTGAATTTTTTATTTTACTCAATTTTTTAAGGCAGATGACAAGAAAAACCTATCTAGAATTAAAAAAAAGTGTTCATATTTGATAACTGAAGGCAATGTTATTCGCTTTCGAAGTTATCAAACTTTGGAAGACCATAACCTTGTGATTGGTGGTTCGTTCCGTGATTTCTTTTCATTCTACTAAGCTTTTTGAGATCGATGACAATGAAAAAAATTTCATGGAATATAATAAAATTGTTTTAACCCAATAATCGAATGCAAAGTGATTTGCTTTTAAAGATGAGAAAATTAGAAAGACCATAATCCTATGATCTATGGTCCTAATGGGGTGATTTTTTTTCTAATAAATTTTTTAAGACAAATGATAATAGAAAAACTTAGTGAAATGAAAAAAATATTCTTAATCTAGCAACCAAGGGCAAAATATTTATTATCAAAGTTGTGAATATTTGAAACTCCATAACTTTTCATTCGATGGTCTAATTAAGGTGTTTTCTTTTATATATATATTTTATTCTACTAAGTTTTTTAAGATGAATGAAACTGGAAAGTTAAGACAAACAAAAAAATCTTCCTTATCGAACAACCGAGGGCAAAGTTATTGATTATCGAAGCTACTTGAAGACTTTAATCTTGTCCTTGTGGATTTAATCAAGGTTATGTTTTTTTTTTTCTTTTTGTTTTGCCAAATTTTCTGAGACAAACAATGATGAAAAACTGAGTGGAATAAAAAAATTGTCCTAATGTAACACTGAAGGTAAAGTTATTGGTTATTAAAGTTGTAAATATTCAAAAGATCATAACCTTATGTTCAGTGATCCGATTAAGGTGATTTTTTTTTTTAGCTCTATTCCACTAAATACTTTGAGACAAACAAAGTAGATAAACTTAGTGGAATAAAAAACTTGTTCTTATTTGGTAACCAAGGACCAAGTTATTTGTTATCCAAGTTATAAAACTTTGAAAGACCATAACCTTATGCACGATGGTCTAATCAAGATGATTTGTTTATTCTATCCAGTTTTATGAGATAGATGCCCTAGAGATGATTTGTTTTATTCTACTATGTTTTGGAAATGGACATCATTGGAAAACTTTGTGCAATAAAAGAAATACAAATTTGACCACCAATGGCAATATTACTGACTTTCGAAATGGTGAAACTTTGAGATACCAAAACATTTCACTTGATAGTCTGATTGATGTGATTTATTTTTAATCTACTCATTGTTTTAAGAATGATAATAATGAAATAGTACATAGAATAAAAAAATCATCTTGGTCTAGCTACTAAGGGCAAAGTAATTGGTTATGGAAGTTGTGAAACTTCAAGAGACCATAACATTAGGCTAAGTGGTTTGATTAAGGTGATTTTGTTTTATCCTGCTCAGTTTTTAGAGATAGATGTCATTGAATAACTAAGTGAATATAAAAATAATCAGCTTTAATTAGCAAAGTTAATAGTTACCAAAGTTGTGAAATTTTTGAAGTCCATAACCTTGTACTTCGTGGCCTCATCAAGGTCATTTTTATTTATTTTTCACAATTGTTTGTGATAAATGCCATGAAGTGCTTTTTTCTATTCTATTAAGTCTTTGAAGATGAACATCATTAAAAAATTACGTGAAATTAAAAAAAATCAACTTAATTTGACAACTAACAACAAAGTTATTGACTATTAAAGGTGCAAAACTTTGATAGACCACAACCTTTTGTGCTCGATAGTTCGATAGGTGAAAAAATTTTTATTCTAATTAGTTTCTAAAGACAAAATAAAAATACATTTTTATTCAAATATTGAGGGCAAAGTTATTGGGTGTCAAAGTTTCGAAATTCCAAAGGATCACAACTTTGCTTTTGGTGGTCCAATCAAAGAGATTTTTTTCTACTCTTTTTTTGAGATAGATGACAAAAAAAACTATGGAATGAAAAAGAACGTTCATATTTGAATGTTAATGCAAAGGTATTGGTGTCCAAAGTTATAAATGTTTGGAAGATCGTAACATTGCTCTTGATAGTCTGATTGGGGTGATTTCTTTTATTCTAATAAGTTTTCCAAGATGGATGACAATAAAAAATTGTTTTAATTCAATAATGATGGTAAAGTTATTGGCTTTCAAAAGGGCAAAACATCAAAAGACCAAAATATTAAGCTTGGCAGTCTGATAGGGGTAATTTATTTTCTATTCTACTTAATTTTTTGAAACATGTAACCATAAAAAAGTACATTAAATAAAAAAACATATCCTGATATAGCAGCTGAAGATAAAGTTATTAGTTATCGAAGTTATGAAACTTTAAAAGACCAAACCTTTAGGCTCATTGTTTTTATTGGCTTGATTTTTCCTTAGTTTACTTAGTTTTTTTAGACAAGCAACAATGAAAAATTAAGTGAAATATAAAGAAATTGTATTTATTTGGTAACGGTGGGCAAAGTTATAGGTTATCAAAACAGTAAAATTTTCAATGACCAAAACCTTGTGCTTGGTAGTCCAATAAGAGTGATATTTTTACTCTACATAATTTTACAAGACAAATACTATTGAAATTTGACAATAAAAAATGACATGGAATAAAAAAAATGTTTGTATTTGACAATCGAGGGCAAAGTTTTTGGCTTCCAAAGTTTTAGAAATTCGAAAGTTGTTAACCTTGCATTTGGTGGTACAATAAAAGTGATTCTTTTTTGAATTCTACTAAGTTTCCTGAGATGGACGATTATGAAAAACGGCATGAAATTCAAAAAAAAAAAAATTGTTATGATCCAATAACCGAAGTTAAAGTTATTAGAATTCAAAATTTCCAAAATTGTAAAGGTTATAACATTATACTTGATGGTACAATCGAAAAGATCTTTTTCTTTTATTTTACAAATTTTTGTAAGATAGACGATGAGGAAGAATTGAGTGAATAAAAAATTATCTTAATCTGACAATCAAGGGTAAAGTTACTAATTATTGAATTTATGAACATTAGAAAGACTGTAACTTTGCGCTTGATGGTCCAATAGGTGTGATTGTTTTTATTTTATTCTATTACGTTTTCTAGGATGAACAAAATTGGAAACTGATTAGAATAAAATACTCGTTGTTATGCAACAATTGAAGGTAGACTTTTTGGTTATCGATGCTACAAAACTTTAAAATACCATTACCTTATAATTGGTGGTTCGATCAAGGTGATCTTTTATTCTACTCAGTTTTATGAGCTGGATACCATGGAAAAACTTAGAGGAATTAAAAAATGTTCAAATCTGACCATTAAGGACAAAGCTATTGGCTTTCAAAATGACAAACTACAAAAGACTAAAACATTGTTCTTGGTGGTTAATCGAGGTTAATTAATTTTTATTTGACTCATATTTTTGAGATGGAAGACTATGAAAAAGTAAATGGAATGAAACAAATCATCTTGATCTGGCAACCAAAGGTAAAGCTATTGGTTATCAAAATTATAAAATTTTGAAAAACCTTGTTTTCGATTGTCCAATTAGGATTTTTTTTATTATACTTAATTTTTCAAAAAATGATAATAAAAACTGAGTGGAATATGGTAATTCATCCTAACAGAAAAACTACATAAAATAATAGTAATTGTCCATATTTGACAATTAAAGGCAAAGTTATATGCTTCCAAAGTTGTGATACTTCAAAAGATTATAGCCTTTGGCTCGACAGGCCTATTGGGTTTTTTTTTATTGGACTTAGTTTTCTGAGATAAATGATAATGAAAAATTAAGTAAAAAATATGTATATATAGAAATCATCCTTATTTGATAACTGAGGGCAAAATTGTTGGTTATCGAGGTTGCAGAATTTTGGAAGACTTAACTATGCTCTTAATTTCGAGACAGATACCATTAAAGTAATTTTTTTTATTCTTCTAAATTTTTTGAGCTAAAGGCTATTGAAGAATAACATGCAATAAAAAAATTCATCCTAATCCGATAACCTAAGTCAAAGTTGTTGGCTATTAAAATGCAAAATTTTGAAAAATCATAACCTTGCCCTCGGTGGTCTAGTTGATGTGATTTTTATTTCTACATATTTTTTTTGATGAAAATGACAATGAAAAACTAAATGAAATAGGAGAAAATTGTTGTGATTTGACCACCAAGGGCAAAGTTATTATCCATCAAATTTTTGAAAGTTTGGAAGACCATAACTTTGTACTCGATCATTTGATCAAGATTATTTATTTTTTTTATTTTACTCTATTTTTTGAGAGATGATGACAACAAAAAACTACGAGAAGTAAAACAAATTATTCATATTGAACATCCAAGGCAAAGTTATTGAAATTTCAAAAGTTACAAAACTTCGGAGGACATAACCTTGCGCTTGGTGATTCGATTATGGTGATTTAATTTTTTTTTAAAAAAAAACTACTAAGTTTTATGAGATGAATGATAGTGAAAAACCGATGGAATAAAAAGAATTGTTTTGATCCAACTATTAAAGGAAAACTTAGTGGCTTTTGAAGTTGAAAATATGGAAAGAGCACAATGTTACGCTCGATGGTCCAATAATTAAGGTAGTTTATTTTTGTTATAATCAGTTTTTTTTGATAGGTAATGATGAAAAATTGTGTAAACTAAAAAAAATTGTCCTAATCTAGCAATCAAGGGCAAAATTATTCACTATCAAAGTTATGAATATTTAAAAGACCATAATCTTGCGTTTGACAATTCGATCGGGATGATGTTTTTTAATTCTATTAAGTCTTTAAAAAGAAATAAAATTTGAAAAAACCGAGTCAAATAAAATGCTTGTCTTTATCCAATAACCAAGGTTAAATTATTGGCTATCGAAGTTACGAAACTTTGAAAGACCATAACATTGAGCTTGAGGTTTGGTCAATGTGATTGTTTTTCTTCTACTCAGTTTCATGGGACAGATGCCATCGAGGTGATTTTTTTTAATTCTAATATGTTTTAAAAAATTGATTTTATTGAAAAAATTCATGAAATAAAAAAAAATCATCTAAATCCTACTACCAATGGCAAAGATATTGGCTTTCAAAGTGGTGAAACTTTGAAAGACCAAAACCTTATGCTTAGTGGTCTAATTAGGTGAAATTATTTTTAATTCTACTTAATTTTTTTAAGATGGAAAAGTATGAAATAAAAAAATCATTTTGATCTTACAACTATGGGCAAAGTTATTAGCTATCGAAGTTGTGAAACTTTGAAAGACCATAACCTTGCGCTCGATGGACAAATTGGTGTATTTTTTTATTTTAATATTTTTTGAGATAAATAATAATAATAAATTACATGAAATATAAGAAAATTGTTCTAATCTGACTACCAAAGTTATTGGCCATAAAAGTTTTGAAAGTTTAAAAGTCTATAACTTGGCACTCAATGGTTCAATCGAGGTGATTTTTCTTTATTCTACTAAGTTTTTCAAGATAGATGACAACAAAGAACTTCTTGGAATAAAGAAAATCATTCATATTTGACAACCAAAGGTAAAAGTTATTGGTTTTTCAAGTTGTAAAACTTTAAAAGACCATAACCTTATTTGGCTTGATGGTCCAAATAGTGTCATTTTTTCTTTCATTCTACTAAGCTTTTAAAGACAAATAATAATGAAAACTACATAGAATAAAAAAAAATTATCTGATCCACCAACCGAAGGCAAAGTTATTAGCTTTCAAAGTTGCAAAAATTAAGAGTAAAAACTTACGCTCGGTGGTCCAATTAAGGTAATCCTTTTTTTATTTTGTTCTATTAAGTTTTTTGAGACAATAGACCATCAAAAACTAAGTTGAATAAAAAAAAAATCATCTTGATTTGGCAACTAAGAGTAAAGTTATGGGTTATCGAAGTTGTGAATATTCAAAAGACCATCACATTGCGTTTGGTGCTCTAATTAAGGTGATTTTTTTAATTTTATTATACTAAGCTTTTCAAGACAAAAGAAACTAAAAAATGGAGTAGAATTAGAAAACTATCTTATCTAGCAATTAAGAGCAAATTTATTGGTTATTAAAGTTGTAAAACTTTGAAAGACAATATCCTTACACTTAGTGGTCCAATCGATGTTATTTTTTATTCTACTCAATTTTATGAGATAGATGCCATTAAATGAGTTTTTTCTTATTCTGCTATATTCTTGAGATGGAAATTATTTGAAAACTTTGTGGAATAAAAAAAAAAAAGGATCCATATTCAACCATTGAAGGCAAGGCTATTAGGCTTTCAAATAAATGAAACTTCAAAAGATCAAAAAATTATGCTCAGTGATTTTATCGTGGTGATTTATTTGTTATTCTACTTGTTTTTTCAAGATGGAACACAATGAAAAACTACATGGAATAAAAAAATCATCCTAATCTAATGACTAAGGGTAAAGTTATTAGTTATCAAAATTATGAAACTTTGAAAGACCATAATCTTAGTCTCAATGCTCCAATCAAGGTATTTTTTTTTTCATTCTACTTAGTTTTTTGAGATGAAAAACAATAAAAATTGAGTGAAATAAAAAATAATGATCTTTACTCGACAACCTAATGCAAAGTTATTGGTTATCAAAGTTATGAAATTTTGAAAGACCATAATCTTGCACATGATGGTCCGATCAAGGTATTTTTTAATTGAACATTATTTTTAGAGATAGAGCGATTCGATAGCTTTTTCTCAATTCATGCTAAGTTGAAAAATGAACACCATTTGAAAATAACATGGAATAAGATAAATCATCATAATTTAACAACTACTACCAAAAATTATTGGTTGTAAAAAAATGCAAAACTTTGGAAGATTACAACCTTACACTTAAGGGTTTGATTGATGTGATTTTTATTTATTATACTAAGTTTTTTTGAGATAGAATAAAACATTGTGTGGAATATAAGAAAATTTTTTAATCCGACCACTAAAGAAAAAGTTATTTGCTATCAAAGTTTTAAAAGCTCGAAAGACCATAACTTTGTGCTCAATGGTTTGGTCCTAGTGAATTCTTTTATTCTACTCAATTTTCAAAGGCAGATGACTAGAAAATCCTACCTAGAGTAAAAATAGTGTTCGTATTTGATAATTGACAGCAATGTTATTAGCTTTTAAAGTTATAAAACTTTGGAAGTCCATAATCTTGTGCTCGATGGTTGGATCCATGATTTTTGTTTTTCATTCTACTAAGTTTTTTAAGATGGATGACAATGAAAAATTTCATGGAATATTTAAAAAAAAAAAAGGTTCTAACCCCATAACAGAATGCAAAGTCATTTTCTTTCAAAGTTGAAAAAATCTGGAAAACCATAGTATTATGCTTTATGGTCTAATTGGGGTGATTTTTTTTCCACTAAGTTTTTAAAGACAAATGATGATAAAAAAAACTTAGTTAAATTAAAAAAATCTGCTTGATCTAGCAACCAAGGGCAAAATATTTGTTATTAAAGTTGTGAATATTTGAAACATCATAACTTTTCGTTTGGGGTTCACGGTTTTAGGGTTTGGGGTTTTGAGGTTTTGAGGTTTCGAGTTTGAGGGTTTGGGGTTTGGGGTTGGGGTTTACGGTTTGCGATTTTTGGGTTTTGGGTTTGGGGTTCAGGGTTCGGGGTTTTAGGGTTTTAGGGTTTGGGGTTCGGGTTTTGGGTTTTGAGTTTTAGGTTTAGGGTTTAGGGTTTAGGGTTTAAGGGTGAGGGTTCGAGGTTCGAGGTTCGTGGTCCGGGGTCTAGGGTCCGAAGTTCGAGGTTTGGGTTTGGGATTTAAGGTTTGGAGTTTTCGAGTTTTGGGGTTTTTGGGTTTTACGTTTTGGGTTTTGCGTTTTGGGGGTTTGGGGTTTGGGGTTTTTGGGTTTTGCGTTTTGGGGGTTTGGGTTTGGGGGTTTTGGGTTTAGGGTTTTGGGGTTTTGGTTTGGGGTTTTGAGGTTTAAGGGTTGCGGGGTTTCGGGTTTCGGGTTGAGGGATTTGGGTTTTGGGTTTTTAGGGTTTTGGGGTTTCGGGGTTTCAGGTTTTGGATTGAGGGTTGAGTGTTTGGGGTTTGGGGTTTTAGGGTTGGGGTTTGGAGTTTGGGGTTTGAGGTTTGGGGTTTGCGATTGAGGTTTGGGGTTTGGGGTTTGCGATTGAGGTTTGGGGCTTGGGGCTTAGGGCTTTAGGGCTTTAGGGTCCAGGGGTTGAGGGTTTAAGGTTCGGGGTTTGAGGTTCCGAGTTTCGGGGTTTGGGGTCTGGGGTTTAGGGTTCAGGGTTCAGGGCTTGAGGCTTGGGGTTGGGGCTTGGGATTTGGGGATTTGGGGTTTGGGGTTTGGGGGTTTTAGGTTTTGGGGTTTGGCGTTTGGGGTTTGGGGTTTGAGGGTTGAGGGGCTCAGGGCTCGGGCTCGGGCTCGGTCTGGGGTCTGGGGTTGAGGGTTGAGGGTTTGGGGCTTCAGGCTCGGGGCTCGGGGCTCGGGCCTCGAGGTCTGGGCTTGGGGCTTGGGGCTTGGGGCTTGGGGGCTTGGGGGCTGGGGTCTGGGGTCTGGGGTCTGGGGTTTTGGGGTCTGGGGTCTGGGGTCTGGGGTCTGGGGTCTGGGGTCTGGGGTTGAGGGTTGAGGGTTGAGGGTTTAGGGTTTAGGGTTTCGGGTTTCGGGTTTC